>CM031923.1:1474993-2972493 GCA_018703695.1 Prunus fruticosa | reverse complement strand
CGAGTTTACAAACATTACCTACAAGGGGGTGTGCGGATACAAACACTATCTACAAAGAGTAACAAATTGGAGGGATCCATTGAAAAAACTAATCTTATACAATATACCTCCATTCAAAGCCACGCCGAGCATAAACCAGTCTAGCATAAACACATATAGCCCTTGTTCCGCAAACTACTAACCCAAGTTCTCCCACAGAGAAACAAAAAACACGCATTAACCCCGAAAGAGTTGAAACTGTTGTTGCAATAATTAGACAAGCCAGACTAACCCAAAGTTGGCTTAACTTTCTTCAGCATGAGGTTTTTCCATAACATGTTTTCTGTTTGATGCCAAAGATTGGTGTGTTGAACCCTAATCTAACCAGCCTCAAAGATAGGCCAGTAGATTGTTTTGCATGGGAGCGTGTCACTATAAGCATTGCAAAGAGTCCCAGAGACTGAGAAATTAAATAACATTTGTCTTACATAACATGACATTTAAACCAAACCGTTGTGCTCCGTGTGGGAAACTGTCACAATTTTTTTTTTTATATATGCGTTGAGAACTTTAATATTTATCTAGTAAAAATAAAAAGGAGGATTGAAATTTGATTGTAAAGCAAAACAAGCAAGATGAACTGAAAACACGCATGAAATTTAATTTGATTCGATTCATAGGTAAAAGGATTAATTGTTTGCTTCAACTCAGTAAATAACATAAATATAATGTAATCTAGAGGCAGAAATACTATATTCGAGCTGAAAAAAGGTCTTCTCGCTCGGGTCTTCAAAGAACAACTGGGATGGTATGTCAATTGGAAATCATACTAGCAAGATGGCAGAGCAATCTGAAAATCTGTGATGAAAAGGAGTTGTCAACTGGAGATCTCTAAACCATAAGTTGAAATCTGTTTTGGATCAGTTCTAGGATCAATGGCGTGATATTCATTGAGATAATTGTGTAGAGAGAAATAGTTGATGGCTTAAACATCATATCCCTTGTTTTCTTGAAATATTTTAAGAAATATTTTATTGCTTAGACTTTTGAGCTTTGAAGTAACTAAGTTATTTTACAAGGAGAGAAACGTGCCCATACACAGCTGAAAAGTCAAATGATACAAAGCTTTGCTTCAAGCAGTTAGCTTTTTTGAGAGGGTTGTTCAAGAGCCTTCACGGTCTCATACACAGCTGAAAAGTCAAGGTCCCCAAGCCCCATGCTTCTTGCCTTCTTGAAAGCCTAAGATACATGTAAATTACAAATATTTTAGTTCTGATATCAATCTTTTTCCACTAGAAATAGTTTCCAAAACTCATTTCTTTCCAACAAATAAAAATACTGTACTATGACTTCAAATCTCATTGCTTCAAGATAAACTACAAGTAGTTCGAAGCATAAACACATGAGATTTCAATTTAAACGACGGATACCAACACTATCAAGTATTGACAAACACACTTTAAAAAAAAAAACAATTGGCAATATGTTGAATTTAAAGGGTTTTCGAGATAAGTTGCTCACCTTTGAGAATTTACAATATATGATAAGTTATCATGAAAGTTATGGAGTCTTTGTTAATGGTTCTTGCATAAAAGTTATCATTAATGGAAGAAAATTGTTCAGCAAGAGGTCAAAGATTAAGTAGACAGAAATCTGGAATATGTTGTCTAATTTGAGTATCGTGAATATTATATTTGTTTTGATGTCATTGCACTTCGAATAAACTCCTGTGATAATCACATGTTTCATTAGACATTCTAAGGTTTCTTTAGGCACTAGCTTACAAGAAATTGATTTATTATGGATTTTCAAAATTAGGTTGGTGTCACTGATATTTTCTGACAAACTAACTAAGAAGGATTGTCAAAGACTAGATGCTTGTTTTCGGAGAGAGTGATAATAAGGAACAAGTTGTCGAATCAATGTCTAAGCTCACTTAGTTATATTGTGATAGTAAGGGAGCCGTCTTCTTTTGCAAGAACAATAAAAGATCAACTGGAGTTAAGCATGGTGATGTCAAGTACCTGCTAGTGAAAGAGAAAGTAGAGAGAAACTTGTGTTGATTACATCAACACAGGTGATATGATCCACTGATCCGCGTTTGTATTATATTATTTTTCTAGATCATTTTTCTTTTCAGTTATGAATACATGTATATGATAGGATTCTTATGTTTGCTTTAAAGTTTTACAATGGATAAAGTTAAGGTATAGTTCTATTTACGCTTTTTTGCTATATTGTTAAGGTTGTCTTTATTGACTTTAAGGATTTCTCATAAAGCATTAAGGATAGATCATATTGTGATCATAAACTGGACTATATACTAAGTGTACACATCAAGATCACGTATCATATAACTCAGACCATAACTTGATGGTACTTTGTGGATATTGTTGCTTGTATGTGACTATAGAGTAGTATTGTCTACTTGATAAGAGATTACTACTATCTATAATCCTATGAGTTGATAATATTTGACACAAGTTTGAGATAAATATTGTTATCAAACTACTTCCAAAGTTGAGTGAATAAGGATATCAATGTGGCACCCAAGTGGGAGCATGTAGCACTTAATTTGAGCTTGCATCTATCTATCTAGGAATCTTAATTGATTAAGGATAAAAGAATATGAAAATTTATTTGGTGATCCAGTTACTTAAGGTGAAGTAAAGTCCTAAAACGATAGGGACATCCATCCTACTAGGTTGTGGATGATGAATGGTGATAAGGATAAGTGTTAAGGTTTTCTTTATGGCAAGAAAACCTAATACTCACACCTATAAATATAAGATTTAGATCCCCCCTCTTATACACTACACAAGCACAAAATACCTACCCCATATAAGTGTGCACGAGGAGTGTAGAGAGAGAGGAAGATCTTTGGCCCTTGCCGTGAATCTCCAATGGCTTCTATGGCTTCTCGAGGTTAATACCTTTTGTATGTGTATAACAGAAATCTTACAAGACTGACTTTGTAGACACTTATCAAAGAAGGAATGAAGAGCATAACCTCGTTAGCTGCAGCAGCTACTGGCATTGATGTAGCAGTTTCATCCCCAAGGGCAAGAGCCAATCTCATGTCTTTCTGCTGATGTTTTAAAGGAAATGCTGGAGAGTGACTGCCCTGAATCATAGTGGGTCCTTTCATTCTAAACATTGGATTTGCAATTCCACCCAGATCCTGCCAGAATAAACTCATAAATGGTAAGAGAATCCATTACCAGTAAAAGAAAGTCTAGGTTGTTACTCACCAATACATCAAGAAGAACACTAGGATCCAGTCCACTTCTTCCAGCAAGAACAAGTCCCTCAGAGAATGCATTGATCATGCTGCAAGGGAGAGAACAGCACAATATGAAATCATGATTGCTTTGGTTGTATGAACATACATACAATATGAGAAGGAACAAGTTCATTATTATGTGATGTCAACTTGCATTATATTTTTTCTAATCTTTAATTACTATTCTTTTATTAGGCAGTAAGATGCTCCATCTATGTAAAAGCACATATAAATACTCAAGCCAGATATGTAAATACTGAAATATTCAAATAGGAGAAAAAACTTTTGAAACTAAATATCTTTACATTGTCAAAATAAGAGATGCTCCATTGCAAGAAAAGGATTCATGTTAACTGAAATTTGTCAAAGCACTCGGTAGATTACCACAAAATGAATAACATCACATAATATATCAACCTTATTCCATGAGCATGAAAACATTTTTAAACAAGTTGATGCATTCTTAAAACGAATAGGCCAGGATATAGTATGAGACAGTATTAGATCTGACATTGTGAATACTGCTTCTGAACTTCCAACACAATATTAGTGTATCATATTTTCCTACTAGAAAAGACAGCTGCAAAAACGAGTCTCCATTGTAATATGGATATTTGTGAGGAAGCAACCATTACCTTCCCATTATCATATTGACAACAAGTTTCATTTTTGCTCCATTTCCAACCTGCCCCAGGTAGAAAGACTTCTTTCCCATGACATTAAAAGCAGGAATCACTTCCTCGTACAATGCCTACATTTATAAACAGTTGAACTGTTGCAGCAATGTTACAAATAAATACAGTTGTAACCTACGGACAGGAATAAGCATGTGAAGGAATCCTACTCCTTACTTAACCATAGGTATTGCAATCTTGACTCTGAACCGAAGAGTATAATATAGTTATTTGTATTTTGTCGCCCATCCCTTACTAAAAACTCTGCAACTCTCTAGCCCTAGGAAAAAAAGAACTTTACCCTAGAGGAGATTTTTTTTTTGTTCCCTTCACTATATATTGTTCTGCTTGAATTTCGCTTTCTTTAAACTGCAAGATATGTACAACTTTGAGGTGTTCAGGAATAAAAATAAAAACAATACTTCTTTTACTCTTTTTGTTTGGGGGGTGGGGTTATGCAGGGATCTAGTGGTGTTTGCAAAATATATATATATATATATATATATATATATATATATATATATATGTAAAGCCCATGTCATGTGTACAAGCTCTAACTTTCACAGTCAAGGACTCTTAACGAAGATTTAACTTTGCCTAGCATGGATTAGAATTCGAAAAAGCCAGCTTTACTCTTTTAGTGGCAATACGAGATCCAAAATCTGAAGATAACCATACATAGGTACGGCGTAGTTACTCATATCTATTGCACGTATCACAAACTTCAGTGGAATTAAAGAAAGAAACTCATGTCATGACTGCTCCAAAAAAGCACTTATAACATGTTGATGCAGTAGCTAAAGCTCTGTTATTACTTTTTCATTCTATTCAACTTGGTTATAACATGTTGATGCCATAAGAGGAATCCTATTCAGATTTCTTTTTATTATCCAAAGACTTAAAAATGCAACAAAAGCTCAGTAATCAAATATCTCTTTTTTTTTTCTTTACTACGAAGTATACTTATAAAATTGTGAATTTATTCATCCCAATAGAACTGAAGTAATCAAACTAGATTTGAATCTGATTCCTGGAAGTTAGTAAACATGTTAATGAAAAATCAATCGTATCCTCATTCCATTTCAGACAATGAGTAAACACTTTAATAGGAAATGCCTCATTTCTATTCCTTCCTATCCGGATTCTTTTTATTTAATTTTATTATTCCTATTCTGATTCCAAGTACGTAAACAAGCCCCAAAACCTGATTATTCAATAACCAAAATCTAAATACTTTGTAAACAATAAAGTATACATAAAGGAACCTTGGATTTATTCAACCTAATAGAACTATGATTCCTCTTCCTTCAAATATTATGATTCCTTTTTAGGTGAATGCCGAATAAACAGATATATTTAGACTCAAGAAAACTACCATTGTAAAAAGCTCCTGGAGAACCCTTTTTTTATAATTAAAGCTCCAAGAAAACCCTCGATCAAAATAACTTTGAAAACAATAAGATCATATTGATCACTAATGTAACCCTCAAATTGATAACTAATGTAACCCCATATTTCTAAGCGACTTAACTTCAAGTTATACAAGACTCTTACTTAATTCAACACATTGGTTAACAGATATAAACCTGATTATCCCAACGCAAATCTACCCAACCCATGTGCACGCTTGTATTCAATGGTGAACCTTCCAAAGTAGTGCAAGAAGGTGAAATGTAAAAAAATTTCATCTATGTTTCATAACTGAAGGCAAAATGACACTAAATACATAAGTACCCCAAGAACATTCACAAGTATGTCTATAACAATGTTACTCCCTATAAGATCTCAAAATATATCTGGCAGGTAGCAAGGACTGTGAATATAGAGACAAACTGCAAAACAACCGTTACTCTATTTACCTTCTCCCCAGCTGCAAGGATAACTAATTGACCATCTTCGGCAGGCTTTTTGCTACCTGAAACAGGAGCTTCAAGGAAGTAACCACCCTTTGCTGTAATTGCCTGTAGATATTTTATGCGAACCTTAGTAATATGTAGAAAGATACTTCTCCAATTATATTTTTTTATTCATTTATTTGATGAATCAAAATAGTAGATACCAAGGAAATTACATTATAAAAATTAGTCATTTTCCAAAAAATTTAAAAATCCAGAAACCATCCTGAATCTTTAACAGGTAAGTAAATATATAGAGATGAGTAAAAATTCAACAGTTCGTAGTATCGTCAGTGCAAAGTAGCATATCCAAATCAATGCATAGGGTTTAGGGTTTAGGGTTTAGGGTCAGTATGAAAATTGGTGGTGAAACTCATAGACATGCATCACCTACTATTTTAAATTTAAAACTCTACAGTGATGTGAGTTTCTTCTTCATCTCCTATTCTTTTTTATTTTCTTAGACGTTAATTCCTGCAAGGCAATAGTAAATAGGAAACAAAGCCAAACCAGTAATTCTTGGTTTTTCAGCCCCAAGTCTTCACTGGTCACCACGATACAGATAAACTTCACTCTAGCAAATCCTTCACCTTACATCCATATTTAGTCAAGAACCTACCCTACCTTCCTACATGTCTACATCAACAATACATGAATAATACAAAACATAATGTGCTGAGTCAGAACAATCCTGCATCTATCAGAAAACCACAGATCAAAAATGTCTTTCATTTGCATTAAGTATTAACTATGTCCTTTTTCTTATTGAAAGTCTACCACGGTACACAAGCAGTTAACCGTTCACAGATTGTCCGCCATTTGAGACAATCTTCTGGGAATATTCATTCTTTAGCCTACTCATACAAGTTCATCCTCCAACTTAGATTTTTCAGATACAAAATTCTACCACAGACATATGCATAAAAACATCTTAGTTATGTTCTAAATTTCTAAAACAATGTGGGCTCCAGAAGAACACCCTAAACAACAGTAAAATATTTACTATTTAAGTTAAAACAATCGAGTAGCATGAGCAAATAACTCAAACCTCATTAATCTTTGAAGAAGTATCAGCATCAACTGTAGACATGTCGACGTAACCTTTTCCGGCACAAATCTGCTCAAGAATGCCATCTTTGCCAAAAACCACCTAGGTATTTTGCATTTCGATAAGTAGAAGTCAAGTAAATGACATGTCAAAATACCAAAGTGAAAAATACCAACCGAAAGAGCAGCAGAAGGATCAGATAACATTGCAATTGTATACTTGCACTTCTTAACCACTGCTGCAGGGGTTTCTGCAACAGAAGCACCATGCTCCACGAGCTCATCACACTGCAATTGAAGTTTTCAAGTCACAACATACGGTAGAGGTTTAGCCTAAGCTCAAGCTCAACTACAGACCATGTGGAGATTTTCAGTGATGATAACAGGAACACACTGAGCTTTCCATGGAATAAAATTTGAATTAGGTTAACTAGCAGGTTGGTTCTTGAAACCCAAAAGCAATGTGTTGCTTATTCAAATTTGAAAAGCTTCTAACTTTAATACCAATTTTAATTTCTCAAAAAATAATGGAGCTCCTTACATTACAGTTTTCAGTGCCCCACTCAAATCCATGTGTGCATTCTACAATGATTTAACTCACTGATTAGGTGCAAAAATAACGAGTGTATATTGAACCCACATAAAACATTAACCCACCTTATCTACAACTTCTTTTAAAAGGTTGCAAGCAAATAAATGTAGGCAATAACTATTATTACGACCAACTTTTTCTGTAATACTTGAAGTCCAGAGTTACTTACACCAAGCAGGAAAATTTTCAAATAAGCCACTCTGTTTAATATGATGAGACAAGTATATATGTAAATTAACAGCCGAACAACTTTGCACGAAAAAACCGAGAAGAAATTACTTCCAGATAGATAGCTCGAAAAATACACAAGTACATACATACATTTAGATAAATGTTCTCTTGTCAGAATCCCAGATTAATATTTGTTTGAATGTATGCCCAGATTCTCAGTCCATCAACATATGTTAGCACTTGGCATTCTTACATGTATACATACATACATACATACGTACATACATACATACATACATGATTTAGTAGACAAACTTGGCTCTCGAATTCATAGGGTACGTAACAACAGTAACCAGTGATGATTATAACATTAAGCAACATTCAAACGAATAAGTATCTTCTTCAATAACAACAATAAGTACCTTAGAGAGGGTCCTGTTCCAAATGGTGACCTTGAAGCCATGGCGAAGCAGATTCATGGACATGGCTTTCCCCATTATTCCCAGCCCCAAAAACCCGACCTCCATCTCTCTCTCTCTGTTTCTCTCTCTGTCTGTCTCTATGTCTCTCTCTTTCTCGCCAACAAATAAGTACACCCTCAATCTCAATATAAAAGTAAGGAAGTGTCAGCAATTATATCGAGATATTCACTGTATCATCATCAAGCAGACATTGGAGTGAAGCTCAATTTCAATTTTAAAACAAAAGAAATGGCAGATATAAAGGTTGAAATGAAAGCCAATGGTGGGGTGCTCTCCTGTCGTTTTTTGGACGGGTGGATGCGGTTCCACGTCAATCCCTGATTCTTCTGTTTGTCTCCTCACTTCCCCCACTAATCTTGGGAGGCAGCCACTTGCAGCCGTCCACGTTGCTGCTGTTCTTTCTTTCTTTTTTTATCTTTTTTGTTTTGTTTGAGTTCTGCATCTTTATTTCTTTCTTTCTTTCTTTCAGTGTTTTAGTGTGGCACTGGCAACTTTATTGTTAATTAGTTCACTATTTTTTATTTTTTATACAAGCCGATATTGGATGATGGAGGAATCGAACCTAAAACTTAGGACATAAAGATAAAGCTCTTAACTACTAGAGCAACAAGCCCCTTGCAATTAGCTCACTATTTAAATATGAAGTTTAAAGCAAGAAAACAAGATTATTACAAAGTCCAACTAATTATCAGGTTTTGAACAACTGTAAAAAGTTAATAATACTTTAAATTACAGTGCCACGAAGGGAAAGATTTGAGTAACCAACCAACCTGTGCCTCCAAGGGAAATAGTGATGTGCCACGAAGGGAAATATTTGAGTAACTAACTGACCTGTTGGAATTTGTCGTCGTGAAAGGAAGGTCGGAGTAGCTAACTGACCCGTCGGAATTTGTTGCTTGATGAGTGACCAATTAGTCTAGCTAGCCGACCGGTCAAAGAGAGAGGGGGAGATTTCTCAAGTGTTTTAGAACAAAAATGAATTTCGAGCAAGGATTGGTCAATTCCAAATTTAGTTGAAAGTCGAGCCACAATAAGCAAACAAGCAACCAGTTTGTAGAAAACACTGCTCATAAGTGCATTTTTAGAAGCGCTTATATTGGAAGAAAGTTTTTTTAAAAACACAACAAAAAGTGATTCATAAAGAGCACTTAGAAAGAGCTTTTGTGACCCATAAGTACTTATAAGTTTTTTCTGCCAAAAGTTATCAAAAGCTAATTTTATGGTCAAAAAGCGCTTACAGGCCCCGAGTACAAAAAACTGAATAAAAATAACAGACCCTAGATTATTGAGATCAAACTGTAAAATATTATGTCACAGAGAGTTCATGAATAAGCTGCAAACCTATAATCAGTATTAGTAATAAATAAATAAATAATAGGACTCAAGTTGTGCTCATTGGTCCAATAAAATACAGGAGTTACAAAACTGGGATGTTAAACGTAACACTCAATCAACTCTTCCAGAAGCATTGTAGCATCTCTAGTGTGGTTTAGGAACATAGCCATCAACAGCAAAGTTTCGGGTGGCAGCAGGAATAGCTAAACGAATTCCATCAAGTTCAGGTTTTGCAATCACTTGACAACCCAAGCGCGAACTACAATGTCACAAACATATATTTCAGTATGAACCAAATGCAAGAAAAATTCCACATGAAAATTTGTTAACCTACGTTTCCGTAAGCCCAAAGGCCAAGTCCAACATATCATTTTCCTCATCAGTTGGGTCTTCTAATTTGTTGTAATGGTCCATATCCTGCAGGATGATTCTACAGTTAGCTCCATATCCTGCAGGATCATTCTTCAGTTCTATTAAAACCAAATTTAAGTTCAAAAAGCATATTTCTTTGTAACATAAACAACGTACCATCACAATCACATGACATGTTGAACAGGCAAGTGAACCTTCACACGCTCCTGATATGAGAGACACAACAGAGCATCAGATTCTGCAAATATGATTAAAGAACTATTTGACATAGCAGTGACTATCTCTCTTGTGGTTCCAAACAACTAAGTCTGATCCATTTTAAGAAATAAGTATGCAACAATACAGGTGAGAGGGAGGGGAGATCACCCAATGTACAGTCCAAAGCAACCAATCAGTATTTGCCAATCTAATTGACAAAGGCCTATGCTATCAGTACTATCAGTAGAAAGATGCATGAAAATGATGAAACTTTAAAGAAGTGACTCCAGTAAAACAAATGTCCAGGGGACAACAGCAATTGATGGAACAGACTTGGGTTTAAGATCAAAAAGACTATTAAATAAGCACCAGAACCTTGCCTTCAAGATCTATATCATTTTCATGGGCAGCTTCTAGCATAGACATTCCAGTAGGAACCTTAATATGTATTTCCTCTCCATCCTTGTCAACAAATGTCACAGATATCCTGCAAATAAATCATCTGTGTGTGAAGAAACAACATAATAATCTTACATCAGATCTCAACTCAAAGGAGAATTAGGGCCATGAGGTGCTTCTAATTGACATACGGAAAAACATTGCTAAAGCTAAACCAATTTGCAATTAATTTTGCACAAATAAATGCAGAAATATGAGTTTAATCCGTGCATGTGCATTTGACTGCTTTCTCTCCCTATTATTATACTCCCCTGAATCCATCTCCTCACATCATTACTGATCACAATTTTTAATGCATTAGAGTTAAACCATTTAAACCCAAAAGAACTTACTTTTCTTTCTGCTCAATCCCTTCATTTGAAGAATTGCTAGCACTAACGGTAGAAAAAAGATGATGCTTGTGAAATATGGCTCGCCGCAACAACTTAGTTTCAGACTGTTGACCAAATTGTTCATAAGACAAAGAAACCATAAATATAAGAACAAAAACATGAATGCACCTACGCAAGCTCATTCTACTAAAATACATAAATGTAAAAACTACTCGACACTTCACATTAATCATCCTTCAATCCACGTATCACAATTCAAATATGATTTCAGTTCCCAACTTCTTCAGAAAATGCCTAAAATAACACGAAGAATTTGAAAATGTCATATATGCCTTCATTTAGAATTTAAAATGGCCTTGGAAATTCTCAAATTGCTTGCCAAAATTATATCACTAAACCGATTTTGTTTTATTAAATTTATTTCCATTGTTCTTAAATGTTGACCAAAGTTTAGCAACAGAATGAAACATGACTAATTCACTCATAATGATAAAGACCACCTTTTTACAAATAAAACTTAACTTGGAATGAATACAGTCCATTTAACTTCAAAATTTGCAAGGCACTCTACAGTGTCCTAGGTCTGCAAGAGTATCTCATTCTATACCATATACCATATAACAAAGAATCATGCACACTATGTGACATTAAGAGTAAAAGAATGACGAGAGATAGTACTTAATATCAGTTGGGCTTCTCAAATGTCAAATGTAAGAGAACAAGTAATGGTTTCTAATATAGCACCACCAAGAAATGAAAGAAGAAAGCATATATGGTTCAGGCTCTCCTTTCCTACCCTATAATTCTCAAAGGAGTAAACTTTGCCGACAGCCACCCATTATTCGAAGACAGAAGTGGTCACTAAAAAACAACAAGAAGATCCATAATAATTCAATTTGTGCCATTTCATTAAATGGTTTTGTTTAAATGTTCTTTTTCTTCAACCCTTCATGATGTACTGATTGATAGACCTAAAACTTAGGCATCCAGGATGAATACAAGAAACAAAATGTTACACCAACTAGCAAATTCTATCAGAGGCGGAAACTGACCAGAGGTTGCAAGTATTGGTTGTAACAACTACTCGTATTGTATCCTGCTCTGCTTATGGATGTGGGTTTGCCTGCAGATTGCAAAAGACGGATGCAATTGGAACCAACCATATGAGAATGACAATTCCAACAGACAGACATTAGCTAAATAAACAATTGTAAATTTCGGTGCATACGTTCGGAGAGTTGTTTGAGTATCAAAACTCCGATTCTTGAAACTCTAGAAGCAAACATAATAATTGTCGAACCTCTCCTCTTGCTAAACCCTAAACTCCAACAGAAAACCTGCAAACACAAAAACAGCTCTCCTCTTATAATTCTTTTCTTGTTTTTCTCAAATGACAAAGAAATGAAAATGAAAAGAGAAGTGGTGGGCTCTAGAAACAAGCATAGCGATTGGGCAATTCTCCAAAGTTAAAAATGGCTGGGCCTTAGAAGATTTTATGGGCCAAGAAAGACGTTGGAAGAGAATGGGCCTCAAAAGTGAAAGTGAAGTTCCTACTGGGCTTATGGTTAAGCAGAGCCCAAACCTCCTCTCTCCTCTTTAGTCCAAAAAAAAAAAAAAACTCATCCCTCCTCTCCTCAGCTGACGGATTATATTTGAATTATAGCCGTTGGGATCTCAACGGCTACTTTTCTCTTTTCTTAAATTTTTTGTTGCCAATCAACGGCTACTTTTCTAATACAGAGTTCTTTAAAACTTGAATATAGCCGTTTAGAAATTTCATTGTGATAAAGCTGGTCGTCCGCTTAGCTCTTTGTTGCATTTCATTTGAAAGTGAAGAAAGAACCTGAGATATCTTGCCGCTGATTGATTTCTTGCCTAATTCTCGCTCATTCCCAAAAATAAGCAACCGAAGTGCTTGCAGCTCCTCCCACTCTGTATTTGGCAAAGGTAGGCAAAAATTCTCTTCAAACTAATCCATTTCGACAATTTCCTTTATATAGTAGTGGCTAGTTAAATGAATTAAAAAGGCAATTTTTGAATCTGGGTATAAATTATAATCTAGTTTTGTTTAATTTGTACGAATTGATTAAAAATGCAGGATCTTTGGCTTCCAACAAACTTAAAAGGAAAGGGAAGGAAAAGAAAAGGCAAGAAAGATGAACGACCTGATGACAAAATCCTTCACCAACTATGTGGATCTAAAGAAAGAGGCTATGAAAGATTTGGACCTTGAAGCTGGGCATAATAATGTGGAGATGTCATCTTCCACGACCCATATGCACACCGACCTTGGTCTGTTCTTGGAAGAGGCCGAAAAGGTGCAGCAGGAGATGGGTTCTGTCCGGGACATTCTGGGGCGTCTACAGCAAGCCAACGAGGAGAGCAAGTCCCTCCACAAGTCTGAGGCTTTGCAGTCCTTGCGCAGCAGAATTAATGCGGACATTATGACGGTGCTGAAGAAAACCAGGACTATCAGATCTCAGCTGGAGGACATGGACCGCGCCAACGCCGCCAACAGGAGGCTCTCGGCCTACAAAGAAGGCACCCCGATTTACAGGACCAGAATTGCCGTCACCAACGGACTGCGAAAGAAGCTCAAGGAGCTTATGATGGATTTCCAGGGCCTGAGGCAGAGGATGATGACCGAGTACAAGGAGACTGTGGGGAGACGCTACTTCACGGTGACTGGAGAGCACCCGGATGAGGAGGTTATCGAAAAGATCATCTCGAATGGGGATGGAAACGGCGGCGAGGAGTTTCTTGGGAAGGCCATACAAGAGCATGGGAGGGGAAAGGTGCTGGAAACTGTGGTGGAGATACAGGACAGGCACGACGCGGCGAAGGAGATTGAGAAGAGCCTGCTGGAGCTGCATCAGATATTCTTAGACATGGCTGTGATGGTGGAGGCTCAGGGAGAGCAGATGGATGATATTGAACACCATGTCATGAACGCTTCCCACTATGTGAAGGATGGAACCAAACATCTGACGACTGCCAAGGGATACCAGAGGAGCAGCAGGAAGTGGATGTGTATTGGAGTCATAATCCTGCTCCTGCTCATTCTTGTCATTGTCATCCCCATTGCCACTAGCTTCGCTAATTCTTGAATTCAATTGGCAGCACTTTGAGTTTGCTTCAATTGCTTGTGTTGAGGCCTTGGGGAGGGATGTTAATGCTGTTTAGTTTCATCTGTGAACTTGTTCTTTCTTTTTCTTTTTCTTTTTCTTTTTTGTTGGGTCAAATTTCATCTGTGAAGTTGGATATGTTGTTTTGGTTCATTCTTTTATTCATGGAAATATGATTAAAACATTACTTAACTGGGCATATCTCATACAATATAAATAATTCCACCTAAACCCTAATATTAGCTATATCAAAAAACCAACAGACTTAGCTAGCTCAGCTAAAATGCCCAACTCAGCAACATTGAGACTCCTCTATATCATTCCCCCCTCCCTATAGACTCCTCAAGGATCAAAATTTGCAAGTTTGGACCAAAATTAGCATAGGCCAATTTCCTAATTATTTGGGAAATTTTTTAAGCAATGAAGGCCCAATAAACAAAACCCATTCAAATAGTCAAACGTTGACCAAACTAATCAACCATGTCTAAGGCCCAGGCCCATTGAACAAAAGTCAACTCTAAATGATAAACATTGACCAACACATGGTCAATCAAGCAGACCAGGACCCGTCGGACAGAACGTAAGAAATCAATTAATGTAATTATAGCCAGGATGAATGGTTTTAAATACAAATTATTGTTAATTCAGAATACCCAGTTCATTCTTACACCGCAAATAATTAATTAAACATACTTTGAGTAATATTTCAAACCGTGATGTTGCCACACGTAGCGCGTTTTGATTTGTTTCCACGATACAATACGTTTGGACTGAGAATGTCTAAAGGCCCAACAAAAGGAGTCTGTCAGTAAAATGGGTTTTGGTCCGTTCAGAATTAGAAAACTAAATGTCCAAAGATTGGGTCCCAACGTCAATCTTCTCCAAAAACTTTGACTTTCCCATAAAACAGTTGTTAAGCAGCTTTCTTTCACCCAGTTAATAGTGCGAGTACCCAAATTTGAACTCAAAGTTTAATTCGACAGCTAAAGAAGACTCAGGCGGCCAAGAAAAGTTGAGCCACCGCATTAAGGGCTCGTTTGGTACATCGTATTAGATTTTGGATATGAGTAAATAGTCAATGTCAGGTGTTTGGTGTCAATTTGTATTATTTAATTACCTGACTATTTTATACGGGTTGGGCTTTTAATACTCTCATTACTTGACTAACTAATACAACTCACATACTCCGGTTTAGATAATACACGTTTAATTATACGGCTAGAGAAAAAGAACATGCGTTCTACGAGAAAAAATCAGACGTTTTTTTCATCTTCTTCTCCCTAGGGTTCTTCTCTGCTATCTTCTCCATAGGTTATTCTCTTCACTCTTCTTCAGGTATTCATCTCTCACCTCTCTCTCTCTTTTTCATACTCTCTCCAATATGCTTCTTCTCTCTTCTTTATATATTTCATCTTTTATAAAAAAAAAATTGTGGAAATTAGGTTATGAATTATTTCTTTGTCCATGTTTTGCTTTTTGTTTGTTGTTTTTCACTTTTTCACTCTGTTGAGAACTAGAAACAATTGAAAAGAATAATATATTATATATATATATATAGAGAGAGAGAGAGAGAGAGAGAGTTTGTTTTGTTTTGTTTTCTGTCTTTGATTTTTTTTCTTCTTTTCATCATTTTATGCATACTGTTTATGTTTTTCATTGGCTAATATGAATTAACCAGCGTATCCTATATCAAACTTCTCTTCCTCATATTTATTTCGAATCCTATGCAAGCTTTTGGGTAATATGACATAAATACGAAATTATTTACATGCCCTATTTCCATTAAGTTTTCACATCCAAAACTGAAAGGCCTGTGGCAGCTAGGAGAATAACAAAAGGAGGCTCACCACCTCTACTTTTCGCACCATCACCCTTTGCCATACTTTTTATTAATTACCTGTGTTATTACAGATTGTTAGGGAAAAGATTTCATAAAGAATGCTAGGAAAAATTATCAACAGATTGTTGGTATTAAACAGAGTAGTGCTAGTTTTCGTCCAAAAACAAACAACTAGTCCTAGTGTTGGTAGTTTAGTGAAATACTTATATATAGAAGTCTGCACTTGTTAGGAAATTGATTCTAGTTTGGTTTATGCAAGCGGGATGTTATTTTGTAGTCTTCTGTCATGTACAGACTTCTACTTATTATTATATTATTCCAATTTTACATGTTGTCTATATACAATGGCAGACCCAGGATTTTTTCAGGGGATGGGCTAAATTTTATGTTTGGACACCTATGTGATTCGGACTAAGTCGGGTCCTTCACCAAATCACCCACAAGCTCAAGATGGTCAAACCACCTATTAAACATTAGCTTAACATCTTCACAACATAAAACCACCATCAATGTGTAGACAGAGAAACGCATGGAAAAAGAAGAAGAGAGAAATAGAGACTTAATAAAACAAAAGAGAAACAAATAGAGAAGACAAAAGGAAAGAAAGAGAAAGAAGAAGAACAAGAAAAGGAGAAAAGAAAGAAGAAAACTGGCAAAATGATTAAAGAAGAAAGAGAAAGAAAATAAGAAAAAAGAAAGAGAAATCAGAGAGAGATATAGAGAAATTTTGGGCTAAAATTTGATTTATCTAAATTTGGCTTACAAATTAAGCCTACTCTAAAAGATAGGACTGGACTGGAGCCCACTCCAGCCCTAACATAGGTTCGCCCTTGTCTATATATATGCAAATTATATTGTCTATATTGGCTATAAGAATGGAGAGTAGACAGTCTAGTCAATCAAAAGGAAGTAGAAGGGTGTGGAAAGCACATGAGGAAGAATCATTATTGACCATACTTGAGGATGTAGTCAACCGTGGTTTACGATGTGATAATGGTTCCTTTAAATATGGAACAATGACCCAAATTGAAAAATCATTGGCTGAGAAATTCCCCAATACTGATTTAAGGGCAGTCTCACATATTGAGTCCAAGATGAGATTTTGGAAAAAATTGTATGGGATAATATTTGACATGATTAACAAAAGTGGTTTTGCTTGGAATGATTCTTTGAAATGCATTGAGGTTGATAGTGATGAAGCATGGAACACTTATGTGCATGTTAGTACATCTGTTAAGTAATTTGTAATTCTTATATTTGTTATACTTATACTTTTATTTATAATTTTTTTCATTTTGATGTAGCATAATAAGGATGCTGATGGTTGGAAGGGGTGTTGAGGCCCAAAAAATTCCACGGTTCGGCCCAAATAAATTATCAGCTCAATGCAATACCTTATCGAGAAGAAACTCGATTTGGGCACGCGAAAGTTCGTCATATGCGCTTGCACACATGCCTCGCCAAGAAAATAAGCAACACGCCACGCTACAAGCTTAAGTGGGCCCAAGCCACACAAGATGCCTGGGGCTTGCTTGAGTGGGTTGTGGTATGGATGGTAATAAGTTGACATGAGGCTCAATATTGATGGGCCAAGAAATGGAAGTCCCGGGGTTGCTTGGGAGCCTCGGAACTTAGGCCCATTTCTTAGGCCCAAACATGTGAGTGAGCACAAAAGAGAAAATATCCCAACCAAAATAGCCCAACCAAAATAGCCTAACCAAAATAGCCTATCGACTCAACCAAAAAAGCCCAATGCTTTACAGAGATAGCCCACTTACTCAATAAACCAACTTGGCCTATACAATTTCAATAGAAGAGCTGCAAAGCTCCAGCACCTGGCTGAAGAACAAAGCCACGAAGGAAAGTCTGGAGGTTCACTATGCAGAGTTGCCTGAAGTTCCAGCACATGGGAGGAACAAGTTTCAAGTAAAAACTTCCAAAAGACCAAAGGATATTGGAGCGCAGATCACCATTTGAACCAGCATGCATACCCATTCTCTTTCCCTCATTAGACCTGGCCATAAAAAAAAGGAAAAAAGGAAAAAAGGAAAGGAGAGAGATGATTGAAAATGGGAGTTTTGAGGCAGCTGCGGAAAAGGGTCTTGAGCTCCAAAAAATCCCAGATTTTGTGCAAATAGGCAGAGTGGATTTCATTAAAATAGGATGATTGAAGGGATGAGGGGAAAAAGGAAGGGAAAGACTTGACCAAATTGGATAGAAGCCATTAGGGTTTCTTGAAAAGGATAGCTTCCAGCGCCTATAAAAAGAGGCATTTCCTACCCATCATCACAACACACATCCAGAGAGCAAGTTTCCTCTCTTGCATGCAAAACCCAGCAATTTCGTGCTCCATTCTCCCTTCTCTCCCATTTTCCCTCTTTCTGGCATACTGTTCTCACATTTGACAGAACCTCTGCCAAGCTGGAAGAACACTTAAGACACCCATCCCTTTCTCTCCCTCATTTCTCAGCCAAATCTTCTTGCAAACCTTCCATTTCTTACCTTAACACTCCCATTTTCTCCCAAGTACGCATAATTTTCTCTTCGGTGCTAAACTCATGTCGATTTCGCTCTCATGCCACAAGCTTCTCATGCCAAGCCAAGAGTTTATCTGAAGCAGCCATTATTTTCGTTGGTGAAGATAACCAAGGTGTTTCCTAAAGCTTTACAACCCTTTCGAAACATTTTGGGGTCTGATATTTGAACTCAAACACAAGGGGGATATTTTCTTTAGTTTTCTCCTTACGGCAGCCCAGCCCGCGGAGCCGCCCCGAAAGAAAAAGCCCTAGGGGGAAATAATGTCTAATATATGATAGGTTGAAGAATATATTTGGGAAGGGCCGAGCAACTGGTAGAGGGTTTGCAACTCCCAATGATGATGATGAGGAAGTTGAAGTTGAACCAGATCATTCTGCCTCTTTGCCAAGATCAAATCAACAAAACTCAGCTGGCTCAAGCAGGTTGAAACCGCAAATGAAATGCAGATACTGATATTCAAAAGGAAATGGCTAAAGCATTTGGTGAGATGATTTCTGAGTTCTGTTGACCAATTGAAAACTATAACAAATAGTTTGGTGAAAGGATTGGAACCAAGACCTGACATTGCTGCTGAATTGGCAAAGATGGACTTGTCTATTAATGACCAAATTAAGGCACTGCAGCTAATTTTGGAGAAAGCAAGTGATGAGATAATATTCCTAACATTGGATGGTGCTTTGAGAAAAGCATGTGTTCTTCTCTTACTTGGGCAAGGGAGTTGTGATTAACTCTTTGATGTAGCTTAGTTTATGAACAATTTTTCCTTTTGCTCTTATCACCTTAGTATGTGATTACTTTGAATTATACATTATTTGGTACTGTTTTTATTAATGTATGCAAGTATGTTGGAATTTTTATGAGATATTACAATTATGATAATGGGTTATATGAAAAAAAAAATCTTGGCAAAACAATTGAAAAACAAATCTTGTCATATGAATCTTACCAAAAAAAAAAATTCGTGTAATTTCAATTTCAATTTCCACTTAAATTATCAAAGAATTTTTTGAAAAAATAGTATGATATGATGTTATCCGAAACAGCACCAAACACAGTATAACTTAGTCAGACTATTTATCCGGAACAGCACCAAACGCCTTATAATATTATGGATAAACAGTTAGTACTCTTCTCGAAAGATTAATACTATCCAGATAGAAGTTAGTCAGTACAGTCCGACGTACCAAACGAGCCCTAAATGCGATTTAAACCATGAGACTCATCACCATCAACTTGGTAAAACACAGCTAAACATGTGGATCAAAGTAAAATCAAAGTCCATCGTTTCACCTGGAGAGAAAGAACAGGCACAAGGCTAAGACATCTCTTTACCAAACGTGCAATTTCAGGATTCAAGGAGTCTATAAATGGAAGCATAACTTACGATCCACAGGACAGCCAATCCCAAGAACAAACAACCAATTTGATCAACATTCAAATGCCCTTGACTCAAACACATCGTCAAAGTATCTCACGCCAGACTAAAGCCAGGACTTGAATCAAATCCTCTCATATTCCTTGAGTTCCCAGTTGATAACTCCTAATTGGAACTTCTCCCAAACACATAACATGTTTAATTCCCAGTTGACAACTCCTTGGAATTACATTGTTATTGTTTGTAACTTTAATGCTCTTCCAACTTTATTGCTTGGTATGATTGTATGAGTTGGTCACCAATTCCAGCGTCTTTAAAATCAACTTTGTATATGTAACATCTTATGTATACTGCATATATTGTTGACAAAATCTCATTGGACACATTGTACTATCTCAAGTAGATTATAGTGGTGTTCGAGAAGAGTTGTTTCTGTCCAATATGGTTCCCCTAAGCCTTGTTTGGCCTTTTATTGTTTTCAATTGAGTTTATTTAGGTATACTTGGACTTGTATTTGCTTTCTTGTAACTGCACCATATTCATCGAACACTTTTTACCTTTAAACTTGTATTGTACTTTCTGGACGATATTTAGTTAAAATCTCCATTCCTTTTGAGTTTTATTTCATAACAAGTGAAATATTGAAGTCCTCTTAGTTGAGGCTTAGAAAAGAACCTATCGAAGCCAGATTCCCCACTTGGAGCACAGTGGTTTTGGTTAGAGGTTAAGATCAAATGAGTGCAATACATTCACTACACCATTTCACCATATTTCACCTCTTTCTACTAGGAGAGTAAAATACTAATAGTGGCACACCTAACGCACTTGAGAAAAACCAATATTTGAGCCAAATGATCCAATCTTTCATTTCTTGACCAACAAGTAAACCATAGCAGCCAAAATATAGCATGTTAGAAACTTAAGGCATCGCAGTGTTCACCAAAAAGCCCACAAATACTTTTGGCATGTACAAAGTTATAGTATTCTTCCCAAATAGCTTATTCTTTGGAATGGTGATGCCCAAGCCCTATATGTGATAACAAGCAATGACAAAGAAGGAACAATAGTTGGGCCAACCAATATGCCACATATCAGTGTTCATTAAACTTAATTAGGTTGTAGTATATGGAATGGATGTGAAGCTAAGGATTTGTGCTAATATGACACCAATCTCAAAGCACGACGGCCTGACTTTTGAGTGACCTAGGGCCATTTGTATGTAATCATAGTTTAACATGGAAATGTTTTTTTTTTTTGCACATGTATATATATTTTTTTAAAACATAGCAATTTCATTCAAGTACATAAAATCATAAAATATAAAAAAATTAAAATTAAAAAAACATCATATTGTTGACAACAAAAAAACCATCAAACTATAGAAACTATAAATTTTTCTTGAAGGAAGTGTTGGATTAATTGCATTTGCTACTCCAAAGAAAATTAATAATTTTCAATGATAGTAATGTCACACGGCCAAGTGCCGCCACACACGACTCCAGCCACCCAACTCTCCCCGTAAGAGAAAACTTCGTACTCTTTTTAGCTATTGTTTCTCAAAGATTCAATCGAACTAACTTAGGCATCGGAGGGCCTTTGACCAACTCCTCCCGGGTGTGGTCTTTTACTTCTGTTTGTTTCTCAGGAACCGAGGAGTAGAGAGAAGGAAGCTCAAAAGGTGAAGGATCTACACGTGAATATTCTTCCATGAGAAATTTGTACAAACAGAGGCTATGGAGTGACTAGATGGTGCTCTCTACGTCATGTCCGAAAAAGAAGATTAACGACATTTGTTTTTCCTTTTTGTTAGTGTTGTTTTAGTTCTTTAGTTTTGATCTTGTTTGTTCAAAAAGTTCAAAAACTCTATTCAGCTGTATATGTTATTTTTCTCTCATAATTTTAGAGACTTTGTTGAGTTTGCTGAGTTTTTCTCTACATATCTTTTCAGCTCTTCGGTTGGGGAAGATTTACCCATGTTCGTTGCTAATAAGATGACTCGCTTTACAATATTTGTCTTTTGTACCCTTTTTTTTTTTTTTCCATTGATCTAATAAATTTTTGTCATCATTTATAAATAAAAAAAAGTAGCAGCCAAAAAAAATAAATTGGGCCTACATCTGCCACATCACCATCTATCGGCCTAAGTAACAGAGGATTTTATTTGAGTAAAGGGGTTTTTAGAAGTTCTTTTCTTTAGCAGAGGTTTTCAGAAGTTGGTCTAGTAATATAAGAAGACTGAAAACTTGGTCCCCTGTTTGTAAGTGGGGCTTGTCCTCCTTGCTCATAAAAAAGAAGAAGAGCTTTTCACGAATAAAAAGGTCGAATAAAAAGGTCCAGGAAAGCGAAGGAAGAAAGTAATACATGGGCCCAACCCAACTGCCCCAATCCTAGTAGTAGTGAAGTGAGAAGGCTCATCTCCAACAACTGCGTATGAGAGAGGGAGAGAGAGAGTGTGGTGTTGGTGAGGTGAGGTGAATGGAAACGTCTTCTTCCGCCTGCTAACTCTATAACCGCCTACTAGTCTCATCACATCAGTCTGGGATCTCCATCATCTCCTTCATCTCCTCTCCTCCAACCAATTTGTTTAATTCATTTCATTAGGTCAGTTACAATTACATTACATATGAATCTTTAATACCAGTCAGTTTCTCACTCAATTATTTTGTCAATTTTCTTTTTGTATATTTTATTATTATAAACTCCAACAAGGTTGTATATCCTTGAATCTTGAATGATTGTTGATGGTGTCTTCCCTTCTGCCTTTGACCAGATAGATAGACAAAGCAAAGACATCTGCTCTGCTCATATTTTTACTTGGAAAGACAACAACGAAGAAGAAAAGAGATCAGATATCAGAAGAGATGGGTGTGACTAAGGCAGCTGTTGGAGACACTGTGCTCACCTTCTTGTGGATTTCCTGCGCATCGATGCTTGGACTAGCCACCAGCTTCATCGCAAATGCCGTTGGGGTTCAGGACCTTCCATGGCCGCCTCTCTTCATCACCACCGCCCTTGTCTTCGTCCTTGTATTTGTCTTCACCTTCCTCGGAGACGCCTTGGGTGGGGCCAGCTTCAACCCCACTGGCACTGCCTCCTTTTACGCCGCCGGCCTTGGTGCCGACACCCTCTTCTCCATGGCCCTCCGCTTCCCTGCTCAGGTCACCTCACCCTAAACCATAAGCCTTCCTTACTAATTAATCACTCTCTCTCTCTCGCTCTCTACTCAGTTTTGTTCAATTCTTATTGCCCATATCAAAACTATGCAATGCATCATTTAAGAATTTATCATCTGCTGCTGACTGCTCTGCTGTTGCAATTTAACTAACAGAATCTGCTCTGCTCATTGTTGCAAAAAAGAAACTTACTTGATGCCTTGCTCTCAACCTATGGATGTATAGAAAAGAACCCAAAATGATTCTAGGCTGCTTAATACAAAAAATCCTAATTAACGATCAAAATTTCATATAAAATACATCTCTCTTTTCTTCCACAGGCTTTGGGTGCTGTGGGTGGAGTACTAGCCATTAACGAGGTCATGCCACAGCAGTACAAGCACATGCTTGGAGGGCCTTCATTAAAAGTTGACGTGCATACTGGAGCTATCGCTGAGGGGGTATTGACTTTCGTAATCTCCTTTCTTGTCCTTGTAATCATATTCAAGGGTCCTCGTAGCCCAGTTTTGAAGATGTTGCTACTTTCTGTGGTCACTGTCACATTGGTTGTTGCCGGTTCTGTCTATACCGGCCCTTCCATGAATCCAGCCAATGTAAGTAAACCATGCTTTTTTCTTTTCTTTTTTTCATTAATCATAGTTATAATGTCATTCTTTCTCTTCTGCCTATACCATATCGATTCCTTGCAGTAGTAGGAAACATATTAAATTTAATACAGCATCACTATAAAAATCCTACAATAATGGTTATACTTTCCCTGTGCTATGTGTACTGCTTTTTGATAACTCGTCCTTAAGATGTATGTTTTACTATTGGAACTCATGTTTAAGAAATTCATTGTTTCCCCTTGATCCATTACGAGGATGGGATATTTTCTATTGTAGTAAATGAGATACGCTATATCAGATTGGTGGCGCTTATCATAATACTAAGTGTGTTTGGTTACTATCATTGAACCCCTTGTGATATCTTTCTTTATTCTTTGACATTGCTATTATGCTCTTCGGCTTTTGTTTGTACGGTAGTTGTCAATATATGATTTATGGGACACATGGACAAAATGGAAATGGCATCTTCCTGTCTGTAAAGCAGAGTAATAAACACAATTATGCTAAAAAATATAAAAGCAACAGGAGAGGAGAAAAACGAGAAACGTTTATCCTCTTTGGCTTCTATTTCAATGTACTTTCTATCTTCCTTATAAATGCCTTAGTGTCTCCTTGCACTATCACCTTTATTTTGCCCACATTTTTGGTGTTCACCCTCTCAAAAAAACCTCTCCAGCCACTACTCTTTGTATGCTTCGTGTGTGTGTGCAGTGGCGGAGCCACTCCTAGGCCATGAGTGACCCTGGCTCCCCAAGATTATTTATGTGTCCTCTATTGTATTATATATAATATATATAATTAGTAATAGACAACTTATAATTTAAGTTAATGGCCCCTCTAAAACAAAGCAGACATGTTTAAGTTAGAAATAATTAGCTCTCACATGTATCTTGAATACTTAGGTGTTTGATATACTTGTATTTTCTATTTTGGCCCCCCCAACTTTACAATTCTAGCTCCTCTCCTCTGTGTGTGTGTGTGTGTGTGTGAGAGAGAGAGAGAGAGAGAGAGTTGTGCATAAATATTAGAACATGTTTATTTTCATCTGATTCATTGAGTATGAATATGCGACATTATAAAAGATTAAAAAAATTTACGGCCATCTTAGATTAGAAGTTAGACAAACGGAAAGAGAGACGGAGGAAGAGAGTTGTGCGCAGATGTTAGGAACTTTGTTTATTTTCATCTGATTCATTAAGTATGAATTCCGTTTCTAGTTCTATTTCTGTTATTTTACTATGGCCATCTTCTGTTCATAAGTTCTACATAAATAACCCTTCAATTTGTTCGTGACAGCATTCCTTTCGTAGCTTTAGTTTCAAAATTCTGTTGGTTGTAATATATCACTGGAAAAGTAATACAACAATAGAATGTAAGGACTGCTGTATTTACCACATTAGTGGTATTTCCTTAATGGTTATGATATTTTTTTGATAGGACCTTAACGGTTAAAATATAAATGCCAATGTTTCCTTATTGTTTAAAAAGTTCCTCTCTACTTTCCCCTATCTGGAACCATTTTCCCAGTTTGAAAAGTCAAGGCACAAAAGATTGTAGGGTTGGGCAGGTAGTCCAAGTCCGCGAAGCGGGTTTGGGGAATTTCTGAGTATAAAAGAAGTCAAGGCACAAATGATTTCATTTTCTTAAAGTATCTCTCTGTATCGCTGTTATGTTTAGATTTTAAACAGTGAAAATTGTGGGTAATGAAGGAAATACAGGACTGAATAGGCTAGTGTGAATGCATTAATTACTGTTTCCTTGAAATGTATTTTGTTTTCTTCTTTAAATGAAAGATAATCTTCCAGGGAAGAAGAGAGTAAGATGTATTAATTGGTGAGTTTCTAACTTCAGTTGAAAAATACATCTCTTCTATTTAAAATCTAAGGAGAGCTTCCAGTTAGGTTTATTGTTTGAATTAGTGTATGTCTGATGATGTTTTGCCTCTTCTTAATTTGATCTTGTATTTCCTTTCTAGGCCGTTTGTAAATGCTTTGTTTATCTTTTGACAAGTCATTTGGTGAATGACAAATGCTTGACTTAGACTGACTAATAGTTGAAATGATAACAAACTCAAAATCTCAAATGCGTTGATGACTTCTTAATCCAGAGAAAGTTGCCAATTTGTTTGGTTAATTGTAAGATCAAGTATATAAGAAGCAAGATAAACATGTTCAATCTAAGATTTCAAGCCATTAATAGCCCATTTCCCTATATTATCTATTTGACAACATTGAAAGGTTACTGCGTTAGTTGAAGAGGAATTTAGGTTGTTTTTCATGTTGGATAATTGGTCTCGCCAGTTTGGATTTACAGGAAGGGGAAATTTTAGAATTAGTGTTGTAGGAAAATTCAACAAGTATGGTGTCTAGGATGAGAAATATAGTGGGGTTTGATCGTAAAGTTGATAGCGGAGGACTAGTCTTGTTTTCGTTCCATGAGATATAACTTTTTTACATTACACTTCTTCAGTTACTAATGGCCTTCCCGAAAAAGCAGAGTCTGAACTTTGGTGATGGCCTTAAGTAAGGAGGATGGGTGATGCAGGACGCATATGACCTAAATTTATTAGTTTCCTAATGTATTTGTTAGTTTCCTAGATTCTCTAGTTTTCCCAATTCTAGTAGGATTTCTACTTTTCCAGATTTCCAGATTTCTAGTTTTAAGTTTCCTATTTTATTTGGGTCAGGATTTCTGTTTAAGCAAGGGATTTTTATCCTATTATGTCTAGGTTTTAGTTTGCTATAAATACCCCCATGTAGTTCTTTAAAATTCAGCTTTGAATATTGATTAAACCTTCTCTTAAACTCTCTGATTTCTGCCTGCCTTCTATCCTTTCTTCCCTTCAGCTTCTCTTATTCTTTTCTGTCCTATTGCTCTGAGTGTTTAACTAACGCACCCAGGGCTGTACTACATCAATGGGGGTTTAGATGTGGCCAATTTGAGTGAGAGGAATAAAGCTTTACTTGCTAAGTGGTTATGGAGGTATCTGAGGGAAACAAGTTTGTTATGGCATAAGGTGATAAGAAGTAAATATGGGGAGGCTACTAACGGGTGGGATGCAAACCTTTTAGTGAGAGGCTCAAGTTGTAGCCCTTGGAAAAATATTTCCTTTAGGTTTCCTTCATTTCTGTTGTGAATTTGTAGCAAGCAACGGGGAGAGGGTGATGTTCTGGGGGGATTGTTGGTTGGAGGTTGGACTGTTGAAAGAACTGTATCCCAGATTATTCTGACTGTCCAGAAAACATCAATAGAGTATTTCATGTTTTTGGATCCTTCTTTGTACCATTATAGTTGGAACTTTGGTCTTAGGAGAAAAATCTGAATGAGGCGGAGATAGCTGAGATGGTCAGGTTACTAGATAAATTGGAAGGGGCTCGCTTGTTTCACTCAAGAACAGTGCATGTACAATCTTCATCACTTCAAATAGTCCAGAACTTATATAGTTCTGATACATGTCGTAAATTTTATAGGCAAAGACTGATCGTTCATTGTTTTGGTTATTCCCTCGTGGGAAGAGATGGCAATTTTATGTGTTGAGTTGTGCACCTTGGACAGTTTCCTTTGGATTGTAGTGAACTCAGACTTCACTTTACAGCTGTTAAGGTACTACAGCCATTATCCCTTTGTTCATTTCTTTTGGTTGAATAGTTTTCAGAATCTGAATCCTCTGTTGGATTGATTTATGAATGAAGAAGCAAATGGCTTGGCAACTGAATTATTTATGATATTTTTTCTTTTGTTTTTTGGTCAAGTTATTTCTCTCTTTTCTAAATCTGTTGCTGTTATTCTTTTGTATCATTTGATTTAAATCAAATAATATTAGATCTTTTTGTGTGTATCATCAATAAGCCAATCATCAACTATCCAAGCTTTATCATATCTAGTGGCCTTATAAAATGTATTATTTGTCGTGTTCGCAGGCATTTGGTTGGGCATATCTAAACAATTGGCACAACACATGGGAGCAGTTTTATGTTTATTGGATTTGCCCCTTCATAGGAGCAATATTGGCTGGTTGGATCTTCCGTGCTGTCTTTCCCCCCTACCTGCCAAAGGCAAAAAGAAGAAGGCCAAGAAGGCCTGAAGAGAAGAGGCGAGGCGGGTAGCTTCTTTCTGGTCATTTTCATCAGAAGATAAGGAGGACCTTAGGGTTGGTAAACCTGTCTTCAAATTGTGGATAAAATAAAATTACTGTCTAGTCAAGTTGTGTTTTGGCGTTGGCATTCTTTATGCGCGTGCTGGCAATGAATTTCAGCATGTTCAACTAGAGAGCATTGATAATAGCTGGGTTAAATGGCAGGCTTTGCCATCCGTTCATTAGATATTTCTCCCTTCCAGCTCTGTTTTCTGCCATCCTTTTTTTTTTCTTCCAGATTTTCTGCCATCTTTTTGATTGATCTACTTTTCCAAGCGATGCCCGATATAGTACATGAGGCATTTGGAAACGCCCACCGTGATATTCTTTGATGGGGGGCCTAATGTCCCCAGCTTTGCACTATGG
This sequence comes from Prunus fruticosa, assembly GCA_018703695.1. Taxonomy (NCBI): domain Eukaryota; kingdom Viridiplantae; phylum Streptophyta; class Magnoliopsida; order Rosales; family Rosaceae; genus Prunus; species Prunus fruticosa. The sequence continues at coordinate 2,944,514 of CM031923.1, read as the reverse complement.
ATCTGGGTGTGATTATGTGTAGGCCAACAAAAGTCATGGGAGCTTCAAAATAAAAACCCCTCAAAACACCATATCATAAAAAAATACTTCGAGTCTAATACTTCAAAAAAAAAAAAAAAAAAAACCAGCTGACTTGCCAAAGAATCCAAAATTACTAAATGTCCCTAGGAACACATCAAAATTACAATCTAACCAGCTGACTTGCTTTGTGTTTTGATGTCCTCTTGGAGTGCTTCTGGTGGTTCTGGAAATGGTTGAAGATGATGGGGCTTGGAATGAGAGCTTGAAGTGTTGGAGCTAAAGATCCACAAGTTTAGCAAATGAGAGTGCTTGTATTTCCGTTGGCATTGGTTGTGCTTGAGTTGAAGAGTATAGTTTCTAAGAGATCTTGATGGTGAATGAGGTTTGGCTATGGTGATGGAAGACAGAGCTTGAGCTATGGTTTACGGCATCTCGTATTTTCTTTAAGTGACTTGATGCTTTAGGGTGTGGCATGGTGATTCAAAGATTTCATAGAGGAGAAAAGTGAGAGCTTGTTGCAATGGATGTGGTTCTTATAGATGATTGTGTTTAGGTGAATGGCTCTCTAAAGTAAGTTTGAAGCTTGAGGCTTTAGTCATGGTTTTGATGCCCAAAACTGGACATTAGGATATATGATATATGTGGCATGTTTGTGTGTGCGTTAGGTGGGCAAGTGCCTTTGGCATCTTGGTATGTTCAACAGGTTAGATAGACAGAAGAAATAAACAGACATGCGTCAGATAACAGATGTACATAGTTTGCCAGAATAAGCTTCGTTTGCAAAAAGAGATGTTCTCATTATAGTAAGTAGTTGTGATTACATTGTACATAGGGTTGATCCCAAATAGAGGGGGAAGAAGATATCGAATACCCTTCAAAGTGGAGAGTGGTCTCCCTTTATAAGTAGGTAAGGGAGAGCCCTCACGTCGTGCAATATGTCAATGTGAGACTCTTGACATTGCATCTAGTTATTTGGCCAGTCGTAGTACCAACACACGGTGTTTAAATGTTTCAAAGAGAGAATAGCAAAAAGCATAAAGTTAAGCTTGTGATAACAACTGGGAGAAAGTGTTTACTCATTGCATGTAGTGGATAATCCTTGTCTAAGAGTAGCCATAATGGTTTTGGTGGGCGAGAAGATGAGAATGTGGAAGAAAAACTTGAAGTTTTTAGTAGCCAATGGGTGGGATGCAAACTCTTACCACCGACCCATAAGGCCAACTGCTCTTACCATGCATGATAAAGTTGAGAGAGTGTCCATTGTCATGGTCACACCTTTAGGCTATCCTAACCTAATTAACAGACTTGCACTAACCATTCTATGTAACCTATTCAGAAGTTTAAGATATTGAATCCTAAAGTCATTCGTACATGACTCTTCACTCTCATGTCATTTAAATTGGAACAACTTAACTTATCGTCCAAAACAGGTGACCATCATGTATATAAAAATCTTTCAACACTCGCCAACAAAAAATAATGCAACTTTGCTAACATGGTCTAGCATAGTGGAAAAATACCTTAAATTACAGCTCAATAGTCTCGGGTTCGAAACCCCATTACTCATTGGTAGTGTGTTTGAGCAACCTCCTACTCCTCTTATGTGGTTTAGAATATCGCTTATGTTAAAAAATAAATAAATAAATAAACAATGCAACTTTTATGAAGCAATATATATATATATCTCTTGCTTGAAATGCCCGATTTTACAAATTCGGTATGTTTTTCGAGAATCAAATATGGTATCTGGGAATTGGCTTCCATTGGACATGAGAAGAACAGCATTATTTTTATTTTTGCTATAAATAAGATTTCCATTGAAGAACTGGGCAAATTACAGAACTTGCATAACACACTAGCCCCTAAAGGAGGAGGGTTCCAGCCAACTAAATCAGTACAAATTCACAACACCTCATACATGCTAGAAACAATGAGCCTAAAAAATCAAACAATAAAACAAACTCACCAGAAACCAACTCATAATACAGAGCAACATCAACAAGCAATACCAGTGCCAAATCGGAGTCTAGCATCCGACGAATCGCCTCATAACGCTACTGAAATGAGAAGGAGAGAGTGCCACAAAGAGACAGAGCATACCACTCAATTTCTCCTGACACTAATCAAAGCATCAAAGCACCAACTCTTGTCTAGCAGGACTCCAACAACCAAAGTATGTGAAATCAACGAATTGAATGACTTCTCCTCCTAAAATTAACCCTCAATCCTAATTGAACCCCTAAAGCTGTGAAGTAAATATTCTTCCAATCAACACACAACTAAGGATGAAAAATGAAGCGCTTTTCATAAATATGCCTATTCTAACATGACATATTATACAAATACCCATACAGAGCCTATTTGGAGAGAAAAATCCAAAACTAGCCATTTGTCATTTTCTAATTAGTTTTTAAATTTTTTTGACACACTAACCAATTAGAAAATGACAACAATTCCTTATTTTTCCGTAGAGATTTGGGGCAAAAAGAAAATTTGATTTTGAAGAGGTGCTAGGTTTTTTGAGAAAAGAGGAAAAGAGTTTTCGAGAGAGAGATTGTATTTGATTTTGTGATTTTCTTACTACATTGGCCTTAAAATTAATGTATGATTGTAAGAATTTAGAGATCCACAGACAATGCTCATTCTAATCTTTGTTTCGAAAAAAAAAAAAAGAATTTAAAAAAGAAACTTTGAGATAAATGTGGGTTTGAAACCATACTGAAAATGGTAATGTAAAGTGTAATGTATGTCTAAGGCTGGCCCCATACGAAATACGTAAAGAGGAACTTTACGGGAAATATAAGAAATGTGTACACTTTTAGGAAATTCGTTTTACTTTACATAAACAGTTTTGGGAAATTGACATAGATAGTCACTAAAGATAAACCTTAATAAAAAATAATCACTTTATAAAACTTAACCACATATACTCACTTTCTAACCTGAAAGTACCAAGTTACCCTCCATATAAATACTTAATATTTACCTTTTATCTCCTCTCAAAAATTCATTTCTGATCTAAACCCAACTCTCTAGCTCTTCTCTCCTCTGTCGCACGTAGAGCATCTGAGACCAGCACCTTAATTCAAGAGGAGACCACGCCCACCTCTCAAAAGCCTACACAAAGGAGAAACAAAAGGAATAGAAAAGGGCGCATCAACAACAGGCAACCCGCAGACCCATTGCCACCAGGTGCTCTCTTTCTGATCCTTTGTCACTTTGTTTTTGTAATTTTGAGTTCTAAGATATTTTTCCCCTTCTTCAATACTCAGGAATCATTTTGCAAAATAACACAAAAAATAAAAATCAAATCTTGATTCTCTAGATAGAAATAGGTTAGTTATGTAAGTTTTTGCTTCAATTTTGAATTTTAGGGGTTTGACTTCTAATCCTGTTTGTTTGAAAGGAAAGGAGATAAGTTTCTGGAAAAAAATTCACGAACAAATAATTTGCAATATGAGAGTAAAAGGACAGTTTTTTATGTAGTTCATTTTGTTTTGAATTTTGAATTTTGAAATAGGTTTCATATCTCATGTTATACACCATACAAGTTCACTAGTTCTGGATCAGTTTCATTGCTTTTGGCTTTTTGAACACTCCTGAGAGTGCACTAGTAAGGGTGATGAAGAATTTTATAGGTTGCTTCAAGACTAGTGCGTGGCTTTGTTTTGTAATTGCCAATATATATATATATATATATATATATATATATATATGCCAATAAATTTGATGGTATGCAACACTTGTTTGTAATTTTGAGTTTTAAGCTATTTGTCCCATTCTTCAATACCCATAAAGCATTGTGCCCAAAATAACACGAAACATAAAAATCATATCTTAATTTTGTCTAGCCTATAAATAGGTTAGTTAGGTCAGTTTTCCCCTCAATTTAGATGCTTAAGTGTGAAATTTTAAGTCTTTGAATTGGATTTGATTGACATTCTGGGTTAGGTTAGTTTTGCTAAGAACTTTAGTTTTCTGTTTTGATTTCCAATTTGGAAATGTAAAGAAATGAGTATACCTTATGATGAGGATGCAAATAGATTGATTTATTGATGTTATTTGCAGAAATGGATACTGTTGGAATATTGGTATTCTACAACGGAAGCTGGGTTCACAATGATAACATTGAAAGTTATGAAGGTGGCGAGGCTAAAGGCATAATAGTATCACGAAACATAACCTTTTCTGAGCTTGTTGACCGCATTTATAAGATCACGAATGCAGATCGCAATAAATACATTGTCACACTGAAGTTTTCTGTTCCTCTATCATCATCTACCTATAAGCACCTAAAGGTTGAAGACAATGATGACGTTCAATATTTTCTGAAGTACAACACGGGTGTTATGAGCTCTAAAGTAACCCCTTTATTAGCAACCCTCAAAGTTATAGAAGGACATGGTATTCAAGGCTGCAATGGCATTGTAAGCATTGGGAGTAGCAATGCTCCCCCCGCAGTTGTTGTGAGAGATAGGAATGAGGTAATTGGGGATAGCGGAACTGAAAATGGTGTAACTGGTTTTAATTGGAAAGATTGGGTTGAAGATGTTAATTTTGAATGTGCTGAAAACATAGTCGCAGATTTTTGTGTACCTAGCAATGAAGAGGAAGCGTACTCTACGCCAAACGTGCATCCACATCGAGAAAGCAATTTCCAAGCCTCCACGGTGCAAGTTACACAAGTGCAATCTAAAACTCCGCAACGATCAAGTTGGACTGAAATGCATACAAGTCGGGTTCATTTGGTACATGGTAAGAGTGTGGAAGATATTGATTATGGTGGAGGTTTTTCTTGCATAAATTGGGAAGCAAATTTTAAGGTTGGACGAGTTTTTCCAAATAAGCTTGCCCTTATAAAAACCTTATGTTTAGCAGCAGTTAGAGGCCACTTTCGATTTAGAACGGTCCAATCTGGAAACGTAGATTGTGTGTTCGTTGTTGGCAACTTCCTTGCCCTTGGCAACTTCGGGCATATAAAGTTGGATTACATGAGTTTAGGGTTGTTAAATACGATCCATTTCATGAATGTGATCTAAGGTATCTTAGTAGTCACCATCGTCAAGCTAGTCCTGGATTGTTGTCCAAACTCTGAAACGCAGATTTAAGGATTCCCGCACCATTTATACTGGAGGTGATATCATCAAAGATGTGCGACAAAATTTTGGTGTGACCATAAGCTACTCTAAAGCTTGGAGAAGCCGAGAGTTAGCTTTAAAGATAATTAGAGGGTCTGCAGAAGAGTCATATGCTATTCTCCCTTCCTATTGTTATGAATTGGAGCGTACAAATCCTGGAACTTTGACATACATTGAGACTGATGCAGCCAACCACTTTTTATATTTTTTTATGTCAATTGGTGCATGCATAAGAGGATTTAAGTCCTCAATGCGTCCTGTGATTGCTGTTGATGCTACCCATTTGAAGTGCAAGTACAAAGGTGTTTTGTTTGTTGCCACTGCATTTGACGGAAATCGTAATATATATCCTCTTGCCTTTGGGATTGGAGATTTGGAGACGGATGCAGCTTGGGAGTGGTTTTTCACAAAACTACATTGTGCAATTGGTGATTGCTCGAATCTCGTTGTCATATCTGATCGAAATCTTAGCATAGAAAATGGGTTGAAAAGAGTTTTTCCTGAGGCAACACATGGTATTTGCTTTTATCACTTGAAAGGCAATATGAAAGCCTCATTTAAGTTGAAGAAGCGGGATCCGATATTGGGGTTTTTTGTGCGGGCAGCCAAGTCTTACCGTCTAGTAGAGTTCAATCGGTATTTCTCCATGATAAACAATGAGCGAGTGCAAACTTATCTAGTACGTGCAGGGCTCCATAAGTGGTCTCGAGCCCATTGTGACGGAGGACGATATAATGTCATGACAACTAATATTGCGGAGTCCATTAATTCAGTTCTTCATTTTTCAAGGATGCTTCCGGTGGTACATTTGATCGAAGAAATTAGGAATATGCTTCAGAATTGGTTTTATCAACGTCGAGATTTATCAATGAAATGTAAATCTATATTGTGCCCTGATTTAGGGGAAAAGAAGTTGAGGAAGAGATTAGACGCTGCTTCAAGGATGAATGTGGTTAAAATCAATGATGTGGAGTATAATGTGCTTGATGGTGATATGAACGGTCTCGTGCACTTGCAAAACCATAGTTGTACGTGTAGAAAGTTTGACTTAGAGCAACTCCCGTGCAAGCATGCTATTGCGGTATGTCGACACTTGAAATTGAACCCATACTCATTTGCCTCTTCGTATTACACTCGAGCTACATGGGTAGCTGCATATGCTGAATCCATTTATCCTGTACCACCTCAAGGGACATGGGTTATTCCCGAAAATGTCCAAAATGTAAATCTCCTCCCTCCTATTTCAAAGGTTATGCCGGGTCGTCGTAAGACACAAAGAATATCTTCTAAAGGAGAGGACTCACGAGAAAGAAAATGCTCAAGGTGCGGTGTGAAGGGCCACTATCGAAGTACATGCAAAGAAGCTATCCCCGTCACTAACAAGAAGATCGTTTAGATGTTACAATTGTTTAGTTTGTATGTCTCATTCCATTAAGTAGGGATCTTTGCTACCTAACTTTATGTACAATTTGTGATCCTAACATGTCGCTGTTTTTGTTTTTGGAAATAGGTATCCTTATAGGTACCCAATTGTATAGATCATGATGCAGCTCTTTGTAACATTTATTGAATAATGTGCATGTATGATGTTATGTGCATGATTGGTGTAGAAACGTAAAGTAGGTGGCTAGAAACTTAAATTGAATTGTGGTGCTATACAAGGGCAGTGGAATAAAGAGGCAATACTAAGAATTCATAGTCTTAACTACAATTTGTTTGTCAAGACAGACATGAAGAAAAAAAGAAGAAGTGCTAAGACTGCAATAGAGCAGCGATAGGAACACAATAAAAGGGCAATAAGAAGGCAATACGTAAACCTGGAAGTCCAACTTCAGCTTTATAATTGTCAAGACAGAGGTGAAAAAAGAGTTAAAACAACAATAGAGGTACAATAGGAAAGCAATATAAGGGCAATAAGAAGGCAATACTTAAACTTGATTGAAATATGATGTGCAATCCTGGGAGCAGAATGTGCTGTGCAGAACATTCAAGTTGACAGAATATACTGTACTTCCTCAGAGCGAACCAGATGTTGAGCCTTATATCTTTGGAAAGATACGGATGTTAGCTTTCTGTAGAATTTTACGGTTCGTGATTCGGACGTGTGTGGACAGAGTTGTGGCCGTTTTAGTAGAGACAGTTCGGGCATAATGTGTTCTGCGGGTTTTGCAAAATAGTTTTTTGAAGTTCAATCCTTGGAGTTTAATTTGTGTCAATCACATTTGGGAAGTGTCTACAAGGATGTGGAGTTATTTTCTAAGGTCTGATCTTATTTTCTGAAAACACGTTACACTTTTTTCCAGGGTATTTATATGTTTGTGGTTTATTACACCTGTTACTCTTCTTTGAGCCAGCAATTTGTATATTGTATTTCAAGGGACATATGTAATGCCATAGTCTGACTGAAGTTGTATTAATTTATGTTGAGCCGTCCTTAGCTTGGGTTATCATTATCAGTATAGAATTTTGTATTTATAATTTAAAATGGTGTTAGAGAAGCAATACGTGGGCAATACATGGCAATACATTGACAATACATGGCAATACATTGGCAATACATGGCAATATATGGCAATACATGGCAATACATGGCAATATATGGCAATACATTGGCAATACATGGCAATATATGGGTAATACACGGGCCAATATCTTGGCAATATATTGGCAATACACGGGCAATATATTGGCAATACACGGGCAATATATTGTCAATACACGGGCAATATATTGGCAATACACGGGCAATACATGGGCAATACATTGGCCTATATACATGGGCAATAATACATTGGGCAATACATGGTTTGAAACTGATAAAGTACAATGAAACCAAAGCATGTTTATTAACAAACTATACTATAAAAAAACATCTCCAAAGCAGTTGAATTTGCAGCATCTCCTGTTGCAACCATTCCTGGTTTTCAGAACCATTGCCGCTCAAGGAATTCATAGCTTCTTTACGGGCTTTCAAAATCAAAAGAAAACCTACAAAATAGAAATGGAAAGTACATAAAGTTCCAAGAGATCAATTACTATCAACTATGATGTGTATATTCTATCGAGGGCACAACCAACTAGACTTTTATGTTAGAGTTTGGATTATATGAAAATGAACCAAGCTTGACAACACGTTAGTGTAATGCCCATATATCAACTTTGTATTCAAAAAATGTTCACCATTCACCCATCTCTGTTCTGTGTCATCGACATAACCCGACCATTTTTGAAGTGATGAAATATAGTAGCATTACTTACAGGAATTTCTTGGTTTTTGATCAGAGAAATGTACTTCATAGAAACATGACCATGAATGCAAACAATTAAATTCTTCAACACCTTACTAGTGCACTCTCAATGAAACCGATACAGAACTGGTGAACTTGTATGGTGTATAAAGTGAGCTACAAAACCTATTTAAAAATTCAAAACATAATGAACTACATAAAAAAACTGTCCTTTTACTCTCATATTGCAAATTATTTGCTCGTGAAATTTTTTCCAAAAACTTATTTCCTTTCCTTTCAAACAAACAGGATTAGAAGCCAAACCCCTAAAAATCAAATTTGAAGCAAAAACTGACATAACTAACCTATTTCTATGCTAGAGAAAATCAAGATTTGATTTTTATTTTTTGTGTTATTTTGAGCAAAATAATTCCTGGGTATTGAAGAATGGGAAAAATAGCTTAGAACTCAAAATTACAAAAACAAAGTGAAAGGATCAGAAGAGAGCACCTGGTGGCAATGGGTATGGCGGGTTGTTGTTGTTGATGCGTCCTTTTCTATTCCTTCTGTTACTCCTTTATGTAGGCTTTTGGAGGGTGGGCATGGTCTCCCCCCTGAATGAAGGTGCTGGTCCCAGATGGCCAATGAAGTTCGATCCCTGATCCTTGATCCCAGATTTCATGTAAAAGACAGTTTCTACACATCCCAGATTTCATGCAACTATAGCCACACACTCAGCCTAAATGACCCAACACATAGCCTACTTGATAGCCTTAACCACAGTAAGGGGTTTTAGCAAGCAAAAAAAAAAAACAATTCTCACAAATTCCAGATTTTCAATTATATTAAAATACAAAAATAAACACAAGACTAATGTTTAAGGCTGATAGAATCTTCCAATTGAATTGAATTATCTGATATTCTAGTGCTAAAACATTCACAGGTTGATCTGATGCCACAAAAATAAGAAAAGGCTCTGACTTTGTAGTCATCTACAAGATATATGCTTATTTATGGGTTTATGCTGGAGAGACTGAGTTGGAGGCTTCTAAAAAGGTTACAGATTTTCAAGTATGCTTGCATACCAAAACAAAACCAACACAATCAAACTACATCAAGACAGCCAACTCAAAATTTCCAAAAACCAAACAAACACATCTATATAACAAAATCATAGCACATTTGGAACCCACAACAAACAATACTCACAAACATATATAACAAAATCAATCACAACAAGACCTATTTGCATCCATATTAGGTTTTGATAAGGCAAATGCAACAATTTCGAATTCAAAATTCATACACTTCATATAAAGAATTTCAGGACAAAACATATCCGAAAGCATATTAAGAATCACTATATCAATATTCAACAGAAACCCACATGATACAAACTGAAAAATACAAAAGACTAGCATACCTCAACCATTAGAGAAAACCACAGTTTCACATCTCAGAACACTAGCATACCTCAACCATTAGCAACACTAAACAAAACCCACCAAAAACTCCAATACCTCGTTAGTCAGAAAGAGAAAATTCACTCCCTTTCGCAAAGCCCAAAACACTATAAACGAAAATCATATTTTGTCAAACACTCAAAATTCTATATCAGCACCACTCAAATTCCCATATTTGGAGCCCATGAATGCCCCACCAACGGAGTCTCCGACAAACTTGAGAAGGCAGGGCAGGAGGGCCATTGGAGGAGGCGGGGACTAACGGGTTTGAAGAATTAGGGTTAGGGTTAAGGTTTGGATTGGTATCGAGCTCAGTGTTAGTGTCCTGGTCAGACTTCCAAGAATCCACCGACGTCGTCGCCATGGCCATTACTCTCTTTGTTTTCTATGAAGTCATGGCTGAGCAAGATTTGGGCGAGTGCGAGAGAGGAGAAGAGTTGGGAGAAATTGGGTTTCAGAAAATGAATTTTTGAGGGGATAAAGGGTCAATATAGATATATTTATATGGAGGGCAATTGGGTACTTTCATGTTACAAAGTGAGTATTTTTGATTGAAATTTATAATGTGATTATTATTGATTAAGGTTTATCTTTAGTGACTATGTATGTCAATTTCCCAAGAGTTTTTCTTAAGATTAATTATTTGTTTATGGTAATGCAATATTTCATATTTTGTGTTTTTTTTTGGTCGTAAAATTATAGCTATAAAATTCTAGGCGGAGGGTGAGGCATGAGGGGTAATGTTGGTTCATTCATCCCAAGTCCGCAAACATCATCCCAACCCAACAACCATTGCTCTCGTCTCTAGCACTCTGCAGACTCTGCACTGCAGTGGCCTCTATATATACATGTATGTATATGTATAGATTCTGGGAAGCTAAAGGCAAAAGGCAAAAGGCATTGTAGGTTGGGGGCTGGCTGAAACTCCTTTGCTTATCAATTCCTTTTGTACACAGAGGAGAGGAGATAGATAGACTGAGAGATTTAGATCCCAGGCATAGCAGTCTGTAACTCGAGTGGCAGAGTCAGAGAGTTGGGATTATTTGATCCCAGGATTAATACTCCAATCTGGAGCCGGCACAGGAAGGGAAGCAGCAGCCCCTCAATCTCAACGGTCAGATCCGATACAGATCGCCTTCGTCGGCTGAACTGCTCGAGGCTCAGACTCTGATCCAGACCGATTCTCCACCATCCGATCATTCCCATTCCCAGCACGACCCCCTCTCCGACTACTCCGACAACAAGATGCTCAAGCGTCCCGGCGGAAGAGGAATCGGCATGGGCAATCCCCAATACGACTCCTTCTCCGACAAAATGTACAGATACAGGAGCGTCCTCCTCGTCATCTCTGTCCCTCTCCTCCTCCTCACCATGGTCCTCTACGTCATGCCCGGCGGAGGCGGCGAGCTGTCCACCACCGTCACCACCAACCACAACCACCGCAAGCTGCCTCCCAAGACCTCTTATGCCGTGATCTTTGACGCCGGCAGCTCCGGCAGCCGCGTCCACGTCTTCTGCTTCGACCACAACCTCCAGCTCCTCCCCATCGGCAAGGATCTCGAGCTCTTCGATCAAGTCAAGCCTGGCTTGAGCGCTTATGCCAAGGACCCTCGCTCTGCTGCCGAGTCCCTCACTGGGCTACTCGACGAGGCCGAAAGCGCTGTCCCAAAAGACCTTCGCTCCTTCACTCCCGTCCGCGTTGGGGCTACTGCTGGCTTGAGGGCTTTGGAGGGCGATGCTTCTGACCGCATTCTCCAAGCCGTATGTATCTCTATCTTCTTCTTTCTCTTTCTTTTTCCCCGGAATCTGGTTAAGTTTTCTTCCATTCATCTGCATTTCCATTTTTGAAACTCAATTGACATAGTTGTTTGTCTTTCTTTCGAAAGGTTCGGGATCTGCTGAAAGAAAGAAGCAGCCTCAGCTCCAAACCCGATTCCGTCACTGTTATTGATGGAACTCAAGAGGGTTCCTTCCAGTGGGTATGCTAGGAATTTGTTTTGTTTTATTTTTCTTCTTTCAATTTATGCACTCATTTATTTCACTTATATACCTTCCCTTAATTGCTTCTGCCTTCTGGACTCTGCTCTCCGGGTATCTGTAAAATATCTTTTTTCATAGAATAAAAATTGATAAAGATTCAGAAGTCTGAATGCAATTCCTAACGATGAAACAATGGTGTTTATTTTATGGCAGACAATGCAGTATATTAAACAATCCAAATTTTTTTGAAAAACTAACTTATGAAATTGTTATCTGTGAAGCATACATAAGTAAAGATGGAGAGATTAACACCCAAGATTTGGGGAATAATTGCCATACTTGTATGTGCATACGTATCCATAACCAAGAAGAAGAAGAAAAAAAAAGCAGTCATGGTTTTACATTCTCTTGTCTTCAGGTGACAATAAACTATCTACTCGGAAATGTTGGGAAGAAGTATTCAGATACTGTTGGTGTAGTCGATCTTGGGGGTGGATCTGTTCAAATGGCTTATGCCATCTCAGAGGCGGATGCCGCAAAGGCACCGAGGTTATCAGATGGAGATGATTCGTATGTAAAAGAAATGACTCTTAAAGGAACAAAATATAACCTCTATGTTCACAGGTTTCTCTCTTTCTTCCTGCTTAATGATGTCAAGATTTATTTTTCTGTTTCATTGTTTTGTTTTGCATTCATTTATTTCCTCGACATCATTTCAAATGACATAACTCTTACAGGATTGTGTGACTAGGTTAATTGTGTTTTAATTTTGTTTTTATGCAGTTACTTGCATTACGGGTTACTAGCAGCTCGAGCAGAGATTTTAAAGGTTTCTGATGATTCTGGCAACCCCTGCATCTTAGCTGGATATGATGGTATGTTGATTTGCTCCATTTCCACGCGGACAGTTTTTTTCTCCCTTTCTTATAAATATATCCCAAATTCTTGTTCTTCATCACTTTAGCTGAATCATTTTTTATAACTTTTTACTTCATTGCTGCTGCATTTACATTCTCTAGAATATCAAAACTGTCATAATTTATAGGTCTTTAACTCCATTGACAGTATTCTATATTTTAAATGAGTCAGAAATCATCACATGTGGGTGGGCAGCTCTATGTGAAGTACAGAGCATTGACATTTTTACGTTCTGGTTTTGGATTAGTGCGTAATAGGCTGTTTGTTGGGAACTTTTGGTATGTTGTTCAGGTTCTTACAATTATGGAGGACAAATTTATAAAGCATTGGCTTCCTCATCTGGATCAAGTGTTGAGGGGTGCAAGAGGGTAGCTATGAAGGCACTCAAAGTAAATGAAGCAACATGTACCCACATGAAGTGCACCTTTGGAGGGGTATGGAACGGTGGAGGAGGGGACGGACAACGGAACCTTTTTGTAGCTTCATTTTTCTTTGACAGAGCTGCTGAGGTATTTCATCATTCTTGATTTTTATATGGTTTTGTGTAATGTGCATGGAAAGTTTAGGGTTCATCTTACACAACTACGTGGTTTTGCTGACCACATATTATATATGCAGGCTGGCTTTGTTAACCCAAACGAACCTGTTGCCAAAGTTCGCCCTGGGAACTTTGAGGAGGCAGCTAAGCGTGCTTGTGAAACTAAACTTGAGGATGCTAAATCCATTTATCCACACGTTGAGGAGGACAATCTGCCATTCTTGTGCTTGGATCTTGTTTACCAATTTACATTGCTTGTAGATGGATTTGGTAGGTTTCATTCAATTGTGATTTAGCTAGTTAAGCAAGTTGACAATGACATTTCATCTAAGATAAAATTATATCTGAATTCTAACACTTCGAAACTGGTTGCATCTATATCTTAAACAGGTCTAGATCCGTGGCAAGAGATTACGTTGGTGAAGAAGGTCAAGTATAATAACGCCTTGGTTGAAGCAGCATGGCCACTAGGCAGTGCCATAGAGGCTGTGTCCTCATTATAATTGCAGGTCGCATTATACGCTAAATCACCTATTGCAAAGAAATTCAGTGGCCTTTTCAGTTTTTGGCGACCAGTGGTCTTTGAGCGGCACGATTGGTAATGCTCAGAAGACGACCTCATAAACTGATATTGGGTTGATTATGGAATTGGATTTGGTCTATATGTTGGGAATAATGAGAGAATATAGTTTAATTTGTCTTCATTTGTAATTAGTTCAGACTTACAATTCTTGAGATAACAATTTGATTCAATTAGTTGTATTAGTTTTGCCGGCTGAGTAAGCAAAATGGTATCACCATTTCAATCGTTCTTGTGTGTGGGGCTGTAAGAGACGGATTGTTCTTCCTAATTTATGTTTACCATAACCATTCAGTTCGTTTCCTTTGGTTTTCTTTCTGCTTCCGTGAGCTGGGAAATACGTCCAGTTCTGTTTAATGTGACGATGTGCTGAACTAGCTCATTTCCCTCTCAGATTATAAAACACCCCAATGCTAATAATTCTCATTTCCATATTCTAAATTGTAATCATCACTTCTGTGAGTTGAAAAATCATAATATTTAAAAGGAAAAATTTGTTACAGGAAAAAAAAAACTCTCATGAAACCAACACAATGTAAAATAATTTTGGCATATCCAAAATTTATTATAAATTTGATACGATTAACGGGTTGAGCTTTCTCGTGAACCAAACTGATCCATGCCCAAGCCTAGTCGAGGGTAGCATTTGGGCTTGAAATGGTAGGAGTGTCCTTTTCTTTCTGCTACTTGGCCCCTTGGGTTAGGAGTTGGTGGTGGGTTTGATCTCGGGCCATAGCAGAATTTTCAGCTGCGGGTGCGCAGAACAGAGAGTTTGCATTTGCACAAGTTGCTAGTCTAGTGATGCATATCATGCACATAATCTTAAGTTAAAAGTCCTTCCCACTGCCACACAGAGACTCTCGTCGCTCATTGATAGCGTATGAAGGCGAAATCATTCAGAATTTGAGATATAAGGGCTGAAAATTTAGGATTGATTGCCTCTGCGTCTGCGTCTGCGTCTGCGTCTGCGCAATTGAAGGCCAGCCGAAAAAAGGTACATCACATCATATCCCTGTATTAAAGGATTGGTTTGGTTGTTTCTACAAACAGTTGATAGGCATTGCTGTGCTTTGTAGAGATGATGCGAAACATGACCAGAATAAAATCCCTGTATACGATTTTGCTACATAAACCAACGCCTAGCCATGCCTCTGCTTTTATGTCCATTGCTGCTGTCTTTGCCTTGAAGCAAGTCCCAGCTCTATCTTCAGCTCCAACGCATTCTTTTACTCCGGTGGTCTTCCTTTGGTCGTCTTCTACTAGCAGCCCACACTCGAACTTGCAGAGCTCAGATGATGGCAGTTCCACAGCTAATAGGAAATTTGTTGCCCGTGATGATGATGTTGACGATGACGACCAGGACTTAGACGACGGCGACTTGAGACTCTCCGGTTCACATTGGGGTGATGAGGGTCTTGCTGGAGATGTAAAAAGCATTGTGAATATATTAAGTCTGCGCAAATCGTTGGGCTCTGAGATGACAAGGAAGCTTGATGAATGTTGCATAGCAGCCTCATCAGAGCTGGTGGTGGAAGTTCTTTCACGCGTTCGCAACGATTGGGAATCGGCATTCGCCTTCTTCCTCTGGGCTGGAAAGCAGCCAGGCTACGCTCATTCTCTGCGTGAATATCATTGCATGATCTCCATTATGGGCAAAATGAGAAAGTTTGACACTGCCTGGGGTTTGATTGATGAAATGAGAGGTTTGTCACTTGTCACTCCTCACACTCTCTTGATCATGATTAGAAAATATTCTTGTGTACATGATGTTGGGAAGGCTATCAACACTTTCTATGCTTATAAGCGCTTTAACTTGGTGGCTGGGATGGATGACTTCCATGGCCTTCTCTCCGCCCTTTGCCGCTACAAAAATGTACAAGAAGCTGAGCAATTGCTATTCTGCAACAGAAATGTCTTCCCCTTTAACACCAAGAGCTTTAACATTATCCTCAATGGTTGGTGCAATATCATTGTAAGTCCCCGTGAGGCCGAGAGAGTTTGGACTGAGATGAGCAAGAGGGGTGTTGTGCACGATGCTGTCTCGTATTCATGTCTCATATCTTGCTATTCAAAAGCCTCTAACATTAACAGGGTGCTCAAGTTCTTCGATCGGATGAAGGCAATGAAGATTGAGGCGGATAGGAAAGTTTACAATGCACTCATTTACGCTCTTGGAAAGCGCAGGCTCCTGAAAGAGGCTACCAATCTTGTGAAAACAATGCAAGACAAGGGTATTGCTCCCAATGTTGTCACTTATAACTCGCTCATCAAACCTCTCTGCAAGGCTGGGAAAATTGATGAGGCTAGACACATCCTTGATGACATGTTGCAGCGAGGCCATCTTCCCACAATTCAGACTTACCATGCCTTCTTCCGTATTTTGAGGACTGGAGAGAAAGTGTTTGAGCTCTTGGAGATGATGAAATACACAGGTTGCCACCCAAATACTGATACCTATATAATGTTGATTCGAAAATTTTGTCGATGGCGCCAGCTTGATCACGTGTTCAAGTTGTGGGGTGAAATGAGTGAGAATGGAGTCAATCCTGATCGTAGTTCATATATTGTGCTGATACATGGGCTCTTTTTGAACGGAAAGTTGGAGGAAGCCTACAAATATTATATGGAGATGAAAGAGAAACAGTATTTACCAGAACCAAGAACAGAAGAGATGCTTCAGTCATGGCTGTCCGGTAAGCAGATTTCCACCTTCCAAACAACTGATAAAGAAGGAGATCAACTGGACTGTAGTCAGCCAGACATGAAAACTAGTGTAATATCCAATAAATCTCATCAGGAAAAAGATTTCCTTCGGCAACCTGAAACTAGGAAAGTTGTAAGGGAGCGGGGGTTTTCTTTTTGGGAGCAGTAGGTTTAAATGAAATAAGAAATCTCTGTGTACACATGGTCATGGCTGGTCAGCAACCTTCGGCATCAAGTTTCCATCGACTCTGTACAGGTGCCTAACATTTTCTGTCACAATGTGCACTCAACTATTTACTTTTGTTGTCACAAACAAAGAACTGAAATGTTTTAGACTCGTGGATCAACTCAAACATGCTGTGCAGTCCAATATGGGTTTTGCCATCACGCAAATTGGGCTGTAATTGGGTTATATCCTCTGTTAAACCGAGTGCTATCCTTTATTTTCTCAGTGTAACTCATCCCATCTTGTGTTAACTTTCTTTTTTATACATAATTTTTTTTAATTATACTTTATATCATACACTTCAAGTTATAAGTTTGAACAGAATACGGTTTGGAGAAGAGTGACAGGAGAGTGCAAAATATTGAGAAGAAAATTGAAACATAAAAAATCTATGTGCATGCATAACCACAAGAAACACTTACACCGAGGTGTAGGGACCATTTACCGAGGTTCAAGTTATAAAGTTTGAACAGAATATGGTTTGAATTATGTGATTTTATACAAGGGTGTCTTGTACCATTTTAATCTCTAAGTTAATAACAAATATCTCGTGGATCATGGATGCTGGTAGGAATTTTTCTTTTTTGTCTAAATTTTTTTTCCTCCATTGTGTATTACCAGGAAGCGTGATTTCATTTTTGAATCTTGGTTTGCACCAATAAATGCCGACACTTTGTTGACTGTTTTTTGAAATCTTTCATGGCGATTCAAAAACATTATTTTAGTTTAAGATCATTTATTCAAGAATTTGTGATATATGTGTTAAGGCCAACACAACAACTAAACCGTAAATTCTAATTGCGACTCCACTGCTATATTTGAACTGACATTATTGGTGACTCGACCAGGACTGAGTCATCCTCCAGTTAGTTCACTGATATGGTCTATACTGTTGGTGATGGCTGGTGGGTATGACTATACACACACTTACGGTGGCTTTGTGTGCTGTTACGACTGACTGAGGGGCATCCTACAGTGGCAACTTCCTTGTAATTGCCCTGTAGCATACATTGGTGACAACCGTTGTGTGCTACTGTGTTGTATTTTTCTGGCAGTTGGTGACTAGTAGGGTACAGGTATGTATAGTAATGTGAAAATGGTATGGAGATTATATTACTGGAAATGATATTTTTGGTATGTATTGGAAGGTCTTACTAGAAATTATAATCTCTACATGGGTAAATTATATGTTACTTGAAACACAATTAATCTCTATATGGGAAAATTACATGTGACTGTTATTTGTGATCGGAGTTTAGGAGTAGTTCTTTTAAAGTTTTATTTTATGATTAGAGTACTGCTGTGTCGTAGTTTTCATTCCTGTAATGTCATGTTTTAGCTCTGTTTTGTAGTTATAGTTGAGTAGTCTAGCTGTTCAGTGGACAACTTGTCCCTTGTTGTAATGTTCTTTTTATTAATATAGCATGTTTCTTATTATAGTGTTATTTGTGATTTGACTTAGGTTTTGTAATGGGTATAATTTTGATTTGACAGAAATGGTTTCAAGATTAGTTGTAGTTATCTGCCTTATGTAATTGGAAAAAGAATAATCAAAACCATCATGCATAGTTTACTTACCGAACTAGTAGCTAATGCCTGCATTTCAACCTTCAGGTATGAGTTGAAGAAAGAAAGTAAAGAGATGATTTGCAGTTAGGATTTCTCTAGTCTTTGTGGATATTCTTAGTAGTCTGTGGAAATCCCTTGCATGCATTTTTTTACTGTTGTATATTTTGAGGAAAAATGGAATATTGACCTAGTTGGAGATCTTTTGATATTAAAGGTTTTTGGGGTTTGGGGCTTCAGTGTTATGGATTTATTATGAGTATTAGACAATTCCTTTATCACAGTTATTTAATGATCATCAATTGAAGTTATGGATGTTATTATATGATTGCTTGCATAATATGATCTTGATAATGAAAGTGTATATATACAGATCATGAAGTCAGTAAATGATCCTTAAATTTGAGTTTGTCAAGTTACTTTGTAGTTGTTGAAATTGCATTTACATAAGTCCTGAAGTTGCTTCTAAACTTACGACTGGTCAAATTGTTCGGAGTAATTCATATCAATTTAATAATGATGTTTTCCTTATTTAACACTTCATGAAGTTTCACAAATTTTGAGCGTGACAATTAGGTATGAGCAAAATTACACTGGCATTTGGTATCTTCTTCTTGTTGCATATAGTAACGAAGTTTTATCAAAGAAAAGTAGTAGTCCTGAAGTTGCTATAACCTAGACATAGATAGAAGAGTGTCAGGCTACATCCTTATCAAAGGAAAGGGAAAAAGTAAAGAGTGTAAGACTCCTTGATCTCATATACAAACTTCCAAGGGATACCATAAAGGCCCATTAACCCAACTATAGACTATAGAGGATCCCAAATAGTCCTCAAATCTAAGATGGATTACACCACTCTAGCCAATTGTAGTCAACTATAATTGTGTTACTGGTGGACCTCTGGTCAAAGTTGACCTGTGCCACTGTCACTCGATGGTCTGATACGAATGATTTCTCAGTCTTTTTAGTCTACTAACTAGTAGTAGAGGAGATGCGTGTAGGTATAAATACACACGCACCTGCGTATGTGTGAAGTTGATCTTGATACTTCACATTGATGTTTCCTTGAAAATGGTCTTCAGCTCATTCATGAAAGAAATTTGTTTGCAACTATAAAATGGAACTTATCCCCTCATTGTAATCATTCCATTCAGAAATCTATCAAATCATTCACAAACCAAAGGAGAAGGTTGATATCCCACTTGAGTGAGTTTGTCAATGGGACCAGTGTCTTTGAGAATTTCTGGTGTTTGGGTATTCTAAGTTTTTGTGATTACATTTCCGCTACTTTAGTGTAAGTGTTAGAATGTGTAGTGTTAGTACAGCTGTGTTTGTACAGCTGTGTTAGTGAGTGTTAGTATAGCTGTTTGTACAGCTATGTTAGTGCTAGTACAGCTGCTATCTTTACAGCTGTGTTAGTGTTAGTACAGCTGCATCTCTACCCTTGTATAGCTACAAATACCTCCCATTGGAGATAAATCAAATATCAGAAAATTTCTGCACTTATTTCTACTTGGTATCAGAGCCTAACAATCTGATTTGCTCTCTTACTTTCCCACAAACATTTCTACCAAAGGTTTTTTTTTTCCTTCTATCTCTATCATCTTCACCAAGGGTATACTGACCTTGGTGTTGATATTTCTAAACCATAAAAGCCTGCTGCACATTCAGTTCGGTTCAAGACTACTGTAGCAGATCAAAGCACTGTAGCAGACCGAGATTACTGTAGCAGACTTCTACCCCAGCAACAATTCAGTATTTTTTTCTTCTTACAATAAATTCAAATTTCTGCTGCTATCATGTCTAAATTACCATGGATAATTGATTCAGGGGCAACTGATCATATGACCAGTGAGTCATCCCAGTTTACATGTGTTACTGGTCCGTCACGTCATTCTGTTAGACTGCGGACGGGTCTATCACTCCAGTTGAAGGGGCTGGTTCTCTCTCTCTTTCCTCAACTTTACCGTTATCTTGTGTTACACGTTCCTAACCTCTCTAATAATCTTCTTTCCATCAGTCAAATTACCAACATGTTAAACTGTTCTGTAATTTTTTTCTCTACTCACTGTATTTTTCAGGATCTTCTCACGAAGAAGACGATTGGTATTGGTAAGGAGAGAGGAGGTCTCTACTACTTGGAAACGCTAGGGCAGTCTCAAATTCAATCTGGCCGTGGGTTTCAAGCAGCAAGAGACAATGTTTTAGATCGAGAAAAAATTCTTTTATGGCATCGTCGTTTAGGACATCCTTCGTTTATCTATCTAGAACGCTTATTTCCTAAGTTATTTACTAACATTTCAGCTTCTAGTTTACGCTGGAACATTGCATTTATGCAAAAAATCATCGTGTCTCGTTTCCACCCAGCTTTCATAAAAGTGTCAGTCCTTTTCTCGTATTCATATTGATGTGTGGGGTCCATTTTCTATTCCTACTTCTTCGGGTGCTCGATATTTTATATCTTTTATTGATGATTGCACTAGAGTGTGTTGGGTTTATCTGATGAAATCCAAAAGTGAAGTTAGTATTGTTATTCCTAAGTTCCATCAACTAATCAATACTCAGTTTCATGTCCAAATTCAGGTTTTTCATTCCGATAATGGACGTGAGTTTGTAAATCATTCTCTTACCTGAATTCTTCCAGCAGCATGTCATTATCCACCAGACAACTACGACTTACACACCCCAACAGGAACGGTATAGCAGAGCGTAAGAACCGCCATCTCCTCGACGTGGCTAGGTCCTTATGCTTTACTATGCAAGTTCCCAAACAGTTCTGGGCTGATGCTGTCATGACTGCTGTCTTCCTCATTAATAGAATGCCTACTCGTGTGCTTGATTATCAAACACCCATAAAAGTATTGTCTCAATTCCACTCAATCCCTTCCTTGCTTAATTTGCCCCCTAAAATCTTTGGTTGTCTTTGCTATGTCCATGTTCACTCTATTCAGGGACAAATTAGATCCACGTGCTCTTAAGTGTGTCTTTCTCGGATATCCTCCATCACAAAAAGGATATAAGTGTTTTCATCCTCCTTCCTGGTAAGACGTATGTGTCTATGGATGTTGAATTCTGTGAACAAGAATCTTATTTCTCAGGAGGAGTCTCTACTTCTCCTCTTCAGGGGAAGATTAGAAGTACAGAAGAAGAGAAGTTGTGGTTTGAAGCTGAAATTGGACCATGTTATGTTCTCCCTACTCAAGGTGAGGGGGAGACGTCAGTTGAACATGAAATTGGATCAAGTTCAATTCTCCCTACTCAAGATGAGGGGGAGAAACCTCTTACCTTGAAAACGTTTGAAAGAAAGAAAAAGAAACATGTGGATGTTCCATTGCCACCTCCTCCAGATCCTTCTCTCCATGATACTACCATCCAATCGAATGATTCTTCTAGAATGATCTTCAGGTACATGCCTTTGTCCCTATCTTATCTCTTTCTTTTGATATTGATCATGTAGCTCCACTAGAAACTCCCTTGGTTCCACATTATGAGGATCGAGGGAGAAGATATCCTATACGTGATCGTCACCCTCCGGAAAAATTTGGTTTCCCTTCATCCAATAATGTTAAGTATCCCATTTCTAACTATATTTCATACCACCGTCTTTCCAAGTCTCATTTGACTTTTACACAACAATTGTCTTCTGTGTCTATTCCTAATAAGTTTCAGGAAGCCCTTGATGATCCTAAATGGAAATCTGCTATGGTAGAAGAAATGAAAGCTCTTCAGAAAAACTGTACATGGGAGATGGTTGAGTTACCAAGAGACAAGAAAATTGTGGGGTGCAAGTGGGTGTTCACAGTGAAGCAAAATTCAGATGGTTCGATAGAGAGGTATAAAGCCCGACTTGTGGCAAAGGGCTATACCCAGACGTATGGGATCGATTATCAGGAGACATTCGCTCCTGTTGCCAAGATGAGTACGATTAGAGTTCTTCTCTCGTTGGCTGCCAATTTAGATTGGCCGCTAAAAACAGTTTGACGTCAAGAATGCCTTTCTACATGGAGATCTACAAGAAGAGGTTTACATGGACCCTCCTCCAGGGTTTACACCTAAAGGAGGAAAGGTTTGCAGGTTAAGGAAGGCTTTATATGGCCTTAAACAGTCACCTAGGGCCTGGTTTGGCCGGTTCAGTCATTCCATGAGAAACCATGGCTTTAAACGGTCTCAAGCTGATCACACACTATTTCTTAAGCGTGTTGGCAGCAAGATTACTTTGCTAATTGTTTATGTGGATGACATGGTGGTTACAGGTAATGATGAACAGGAGATTGAGAATCTACAAAGTTACTTGGCCAAAGAGTTTGAAATGAAAAATCTGGGATCTCTCAAGTATTTTCTAGGAATTGAAGTTGCACGTTCCAAGAAAGGCATCTTCTTATCTCAGCGAAAATATGTTCTTGATTTACTGGCAGAGACTGGAAAATTGGCATGTGAACCTATTAATACTCCAATGGAGGTTAACCATGGATTGTCAATTTATCCAGAATTAGATACCTACTAACAAAGAGAGGTATCAGAGGTTGGTTGGAAAGCTGATTTATCTGGCTCATACAAGACCTGACCTGTCTTATGCCGTTAGTGTTGTCAGCCAGCCAGTTCATGCATAATCCAAGTGAAGCACACCAAGGTGCAGTGGATCGAATTCTCAGGTACTTAAAGTATACTCCAGGCAAGGGTATATTGTTTTCAAAACATGGGCATTTAGATGTGGAAAGTTACACTGACTTTGACTTTGCAGGCTCAAAACTTGATAGAAAATCAACTTCAGGTTATGTATCTTTTGTTGGTGGTAATCTTGTAACTTGGAGGAGTAAGAAACAGGGGGTTGTCTCAAGATCTAGCGCTGAAGCAGAGTATAGAGCACTCTGTCATGGCATAACTGAGCTTCTTTGGTTAAAGATTCTAATGAGGGAACTCGGGTTTGAACCTAAGAAGGCTATGGTTCTGTATTGTGACAATACAGCTGCCATTGAGATAGCAAATAATCCAGTACATCATGAGAGAACAAAGCATATTGATATTGACAGACACTTTATCAGCGAAAAATTGGCAAAAAATGTCATTCGAGTGCCGTATATAAAGAGTGAAGACCAACTTGCAGATATGATGACTCATGCTGTTTCTAGCAGAGAACTCTACTCTTCACTAGACAAGTTGGGCATGTGCGATATCCATGCACCAACTTGAGGGGGAGTGTTAGAATGTGTAGTGTTAGTACAGCTGTGTTTGTACAGTTGTGTTAGTGAGTGTTAGTATAGCTGTTTGTACAGCTATGTTAGTGCTAGTACAGCTGCTAGTACAGCTGCTATCTTTACAGCTGTGTTAGTGTTAGTACAGCTGCATCTCTACCCTTGTATAGCTATAAATACCTCCCATTGGAGATAAATCAAATATCAGAAAATTTCTGCACTTATTTCTACTGTAAGCAATTAAAGTTCATTCCTTTTCCTGTTTTCCAATGGCCTATGGGTTACACAAGGAGAGATTGTACTTTCCATCTATAAACCCCTCCAACTAGGCGGGATTTGATTCAAGTCTATGGTACAACCCGAAGGGACTTTACCAACTTTGGCAGCTGGTGTCTTTAAGTAAAGTTAATTCTGGTGTATCTTTCGTGTTGGCTCATTATCATAACAGTTTGCAATAAGAAATTGTTTCTAAATTGTATGACGAAACTTTGGAGTTTTCTTAACTTTTAGTTTTATAGATGTAAAATAGTAATGGATTAAAGAAAGTGTGTTTATCTTGAAATATGAAGAGTATACTTCAAAGCTTCCCTCATTTCCACTCTTTTTCTGCAGCATCCAATCAAATTAAATTGGTGCATAGGTGATTTTGTGACACTGTCTGGCAGACTGATGCTATAGTGCTTCAGGTATTTGCTCGCCCATTAAAGGACCGGAATAAAACTTTTTGCTTCTGTGCTGTGAATATCTGTCATAGCATGATAGCGGTGAAGTTATATAACATGCAGATTTTCGTGCTGTTAGAAGAATACTGAAACTGAACTTTTACCAAACTTTTGTTCACCATGGTTAGCTACTTTGGACTATGGAGCAGCCTTTATCAATTACTCATATTCACGGTTAGTGGACCCTTTTTTTCCACCAGAAATTGATCTCTTTTGCTATATCATGTTTTTCATTTCCATTGCTTCTTCTTACTGCATTTATTTAGTCGTGATATTTTGTGTTGCATAAGCCTTTTTAATGACAGTGCCGGCACAGCAGTATTGTAATATTTAGGAAGGTCATGGAAAAACTCCTATATTGTTGAAATATGTTTGCAGTTCCTTTTCTATAGTGTTTTAACTATGTGACGTAGTTTCTGGTTAGGCCTAGCTCATGTTGTATTGTCTCAAAGGAAAAAATTGGTGCATGAGCATTTGACATTGGATAAGCATTATCCATTAGATTAGGTGAACTGCACGTGGAAAACTACTGGGGGTCACACTCAAGACTTTTGTAGCTGGCAATCAACTTATAGTACTCATTCTTTTACGCTGTTCCATGCTTTTGACTAGTCCAATATGTTTTTTTTATGAAAAACACAAAAACGTTACCCCATTTGCTAAGTCAATTTATCTAACCAACTCAATGTGACAACCAATGACATTTTGTTTTAGGCTAGGAGTTTAAGTTGCTTCATGCATGCTGGGGTAAAAGGTAAGAACTGAGACCGGGTGTTGCGGAAATACCTGTCATTGACCTAATCTACACTAAAATTATAAACTAATACAGTAGTGATAAAATTAATCACCTGGCATTGAAAGGGATCACTTTGGTGGATTTGAATGGGAATATCTGACGGAGGGCTGCTCATTCTCATTACTACTTTTAGGTTAGCCTGTTTTGTTTCCCTCTAAGTTTCTATCTGGGGAGCTATTTTTTTTATTTATATATTTTATATCACCACCTTAGCCATGGTAATTTTACACTCCTCACTTGGTTATTTAATCTGTCTTTTTCAGTCTAAGGCTCATGAGTATGGTTTACTTTGTCAATTGTCACAAAACATTACGGTGTGTTGGTTGGTTTCGGTCATGCATTTTTGACATGTGAGTTTTTGATTTTCAGGTGAATATTTATTTAGGAGAGGAATGGAGGCAGGGGAAGAGCATTTGAAATTCCAGGTACTTTATTTTTCATCACGCATGACCTAAAGGACTACTCGTGCATAAAACCAAATATAATGTGAAGCCCATTGTGGGTTGAATAAAATAAAGCTCATCTTTGAATAACAATAGTTTAATATGAGTAGTGTAAAATCATCTTTTTCGGGTTTCATTCGTTTTCTTAATAGGAAAATTTATTCGTTTTCTTAGCAGATGCTCCCAAAACCTTGCATCATCTTATGACCACACCAATTTGTCCCTTTGTTTGGCTTCATACATACATACATACATACATACATACATACATACATACATCATCATCATCTCATCATACATCGTGGGAGCTCCCCAAATCTAGGATGCACTTGTTGGCATTTTCTTTTCCTTACAGGGAATCATGGCGTGCTCAATTTGAATGCTAAAACTTTTCAATGTACTTGTTGGCATTTTCTATGTATATATATATATAGGTATGTGTTCCATTCTTCTTAGGTATAATTTCAAAGTAAACTAGGATTTAATATGAGCACAAAAACAAACAAATTGCTGCAGATTTAATGTGAGTCCTCAAACTAGGGCTGCTGCTTTGAACTGGTAAATCTCTGCATTTTGCATAACTCAGTATTATTATGGTATTTTCAATTATGAAAAATGAAAAGAAAAAAAAAGGGCTTTGGACACTTGGTTTGCTATGGTTGGGACACGTGGCTCTACAGTTTAGGGTTTGTAACCTTCGATGAATGAAATATCATCCAGGCTGTTTTTGTAGGTCAGACTCTTGAAATTAGTGTGATGGTTAGATTCCTATTCCTCATTGTTTGGTATCTGTTACTGTAACACTAAAGCTGATGGAAAGTCAAGTCAAAATTAACAGTCACAAAACCGCACGTACTCCTCCACGTGTGGTACCAAGGAAGGAAGGAACCAATTAAGTTAAGGATGGATTGATTGTTGTTGTTCTACATCTATGAATTATGTATGGGCTGCGAGTGTCCTTGTCAAGGAACTTTTTTCCATGGGATGTTTCCATTGTTAAACAAATCACAATTTGTAGATAAATGAAATAAAGGTAGTGATAGGTAATCGTTGTCGTTAATGGATGCGGAGCCTATAATACATCAACCGTTAAGATGAGTCGGGCGACTGATCGCAACATCCCTCACGAAATGAATTGAAACTGGATGCGGTTGCTTAGCTTAAGACTTGACACATAAATCATGGTCAAACTTTTAACGAGGTGCACAATAATGGACATGTCACGCGGAAATGTGAATGCTTAGCTGGCATGATAGTGTGGCGTTGATTCAACCACTGAGTTCACCTAAACCAAAGAAAACGTTCACCAAATAAATACCTCCAAAAAACTCCAAGTCTCTCTTACTTAGCTACCGGCCTGCCTCTGCTAGACCATCTAAATTTCTTACTATAATTATAATATTAATATTAATATTAATTAGTAATACTAGGATTGGTGAAGCATTAAAGAATACAAGTGAGTGGTCCCAACTCCAAATTACATGATTGAATTTGCTTCATAACGAAAAACAGGAGATATTTTCTAATTTGTTTAAGAATTTAGCTAGGACTGAGTTTCAAGTTCAACCACATGCTCGAAATTTCTAGTTTCCTTCCTCTAATAAGTTTCTAATTTAGAGGAATTACATGCACCGTGAGAAGGGAAGCGTAGGTTCACTGGCTTGATACCAATGATAGAACCCCGTTCAACCTTAACCCAAATGCACCGAGAAAAGTATTATTATTACTCAACAAACACAATACAATTCAACCACTTAATATAGTAAGTTGGCTAGATTAAAAAGAAAAAGACTAAAACAAGGGTTCCTATCACACTGATTTTGTACAAAACATCAAATTAATTTTGTTCATTTCATAAATCAATCTGGTTTGAAATTTGATTTCCTTTTTCTCTTGTAAATCTTGTATATATGCAGGCTTCATAAAGAAGAATAATAAGAAAGAAAGAAGAAAGAAGAAAAAAGGAAAGAAATTTGGTTCATAGAATGCCACCCACGTATGTATCTGACAACTTTAATATAATTTGCTTTTCAAACTTATTTGCATGATTTCCAGCCAATCCCATCAGTCCATTATTTTCTTGTGTTGTCTTCTTGTGCTGTTTGAGTACGTCCATATTGAATTGACATACTGAAACATCACATTTATTATCTCTTCGTTTTGAAACCATCAAATGTATTATCATTGATTTTGAAGAAAAGCTATTAGTAATTTTTTTGACCTTTATTTGTGAACATGAGTTATTATTGTGTTTTATTTTTCTTTAGTAACATTATAAGGATTTAGAGGATGACAAATTAGAAGTCTCGAGAAAGAGTGTAGATTCTGCACGCTTCGCGTCCCACATTGCATAAAGTAATTGAACATATGTGGGCGATAGAAACGCCATGTTAGACAATCACTAAAGCCCTAAGCACTTATGCTGTCAAAGTTTGTGTACCAAACTGACAGTAGGCTTGTACTCGTGGCAAGCGCACGCAGGGAGAGATAGGGCATAGGAATATTTCTATCTGCATTTTAAAAGTAACCTCAAAGTTCAAACAAACACTTGGAAAAATGAGAAAAAGAATAAAGTCAAGGTGAGATGCATTATTACGGCATGATGAAGATGATTGATGACTTTTCGACCAAAAAGAAAAGGAAGATGATTGATGACTAGGCAGGCATCACAGGAGTAGGCTTCTGCTTCTGCTGTGCACTGTGCGGGACTTGATTATTATGGGCTTCTGGGCCTAGCTTCTCCAAACATGAAAGGACACGTGTCACGATTCTATCTGAGAAGAGGTTGATGATGTCCCATCCTTGGAGCTTTGTCCAGCCGCCATGCATCTTCTTTATTCCATTCCATGATATCTATCTATTATTTTGTCATCTCTCATCCCTCTTCCCTCTTCTTCCCTCCTCCCTCTTCCCTCTTCCCTCTTCCCTCTTCCCTTTACGCGAAAACAAAACTTGGGAAGGACAAAACCAACAGTTCCATTCCCTTGGAGATTGGAGATTGGAGATTGGACCATGCATGCATACATACATACGTTTCTGTTGACAAAACGATATTATGACTACTATAGTGTAAGGGGAATCAAACTCTGGTGTACATGGACGGACACATTATAGACATACATACATATATACATACATATATACATACGTACGTATATAAAAAAAAGCCTTACCAGGACCAGCTGGCACACATACGACATCGGAGGGGAGCGTATCTGTGGGCCTCGTATTATATTTCTTTCAGAAAATGTAACAGATGATTTGTTTTTTCCTCACCATCATCTGCTATTCTATTCTTCATCCCAACCCCTTGGCCTAATCTCCTCTTTTTCCGCATGCCGACAAAAAACCACAACCATAAAAGCCCTTCGTTTCTTTCTCCCAAAAATTTCAATTCTTCTCTTCTTTAATTTCCAGTTTGTCTTGTCACAATTGGAGTCTAGAGCCTTCACTTAATTTCCACATCCATTTTCTTCTTTCTTTCATATTACCCAACTAAACTAAACCAGACAAAGCCAGCCCCTTGTATTAATTTTAAATCAGGTGCTCAATTAGTGCATATAAGGCAAGCATATCATATCCCTACCAGAAGGAATTATTTATTTGATGATGAAAAACCCAGAATCAAGCCTGCCACCAGGGTTTAGGTTCCACCCTACAGATGAAGAGCTCATCCTTCACTACCTTACAAAGAAGGTGGCCTCCACACCCTTACCCGTTTCCATCATAGCGGAAGTTGATATCTACAAGTTTGATCCATGGGAATTGCCAGGTGATTAATTAATTTCCTCATTGGTTCATTACTTTATAAGGTTAACATGCATCTTTAAGCCATTAATTGCTAATTGCGTGTTCTTTTATGGATGCTTTAATTAGCCAAAGCTGCGTTCGGTGAGAAAGAATGGTACTTCTTTAGTCCTAGAGATCGCAAGTACCCGAATGGCGCAAGGCCGAACAGGGCAGCCGCGTCAGGGTACTGGAAGGCAACAGGAACAGATAAGACGATTGTGGCGTCATTAGGAGGACGCCAGAACGTTGGTGTGAAGAAGGCTCTTGTCTTCTACAAGGGAAGACCCCCTAAAGGAATCAAGACCAACTGGATCATGCATGAATATCGCCTTCCAGAGAATCCAAACAACTACACCACCACCACCAAAACCATGAAGCTCAAAGATTTATCCATGAGGGTGAGCAACTACATATACCTTTTACTTCATTTAATTTAGAGCTGTTTGCATTACATATGCATTCCATATAGAGTCTAAATTATTTCCCCGATTTCGCTTTATATCATGAATCACGATGGTGATGCAGATCAGTTTAATTTAGAGCTGTAAACACTTTCTGTTTATGAACTATACTTTGTGGTATATAACATGACCAATACGTACTCTTTCGTTGGTTTTTTTTTCTCTCCCAGTTGGATGATTGGGTTCTCTGTCGAATCTACAAGAAGTCCAACGTCTCAAGTTCAGCAGCGGTGCTGCCAATCGATCATGAAGAAGAAGTTGAAGAAGAAGAAGATTTTCTCCATGATGTCCTGTTACCAAGCCTGAAAAGTCCCCTTCCCGGCCTTGGTTACAACATGAGTACTAATAATACTGATCTCAAGCCCCAGAAATCTTCTTCCTTCTCCAACTTACTAGACGCCATGGACTACTCATTACTCACTAGTTTTCTGGCGGATGGGCAATACTCTAACCCAACTGGAACCGGACTCCAATCAACTCCAAATAGGTTTCCCTGTTCCAGGACTGCTGGTTTAGACCAGAAACCGTTGTTCATTAATGACTATTCCAATATCAGCAGCAGCAGCAGCAGCAGCATCAACAGTCATTTGCTTCAAAAGCTCCCTCAATTCAATGGTTTGAACTTCCCAGCAATCCCAAGCACTGAAAACCGGCTCAAGCGCCATGATCATCCAATTGCAGATGATCATGGTCTACTCTACCCATCAAAGAAATACGTCAATTCTAATTGCAGTTTCAATAACGCAACGATTCAGTCCGACAATATCTCTCAAGGACACTTACTCAACCATTCATTGTTGAATCATCAGCAATTAGTATTGAGTAGTCCTCAGTTCCTGTTTCAAGAATAAAACCAAAATTAAATATAAAAAAATTATATTCATAAAGAAAAGTAAGCAAAAGAATAACTAGGTTTGAACATGCCAAGCTTTGGTCAAGTTGTACAAGTAGAACATGCCAAGCTTTGGTCAAGTTGTACAAGTAGAACATGCTAAGCTAGGGTTGAATTTGCAGATGAGATTTTCACACTGTAGATATATATAGGTATTCGGAATATGAAAATTTATGAGATCAATTGGCAGGAGGATCTTCTTCTTCTTCCCAATTAAATGTGATTCCAATTCCCCATCTCAATCAATATTCAACCTGTAAAGTGTAAAAGGATTTCCACCACCGTTGTCTCATGTGGCACCATTTTCCACTTTGCTCAAATTGGATTTTTTGAGTTATTTTTAAGTTCAGGTTTTCAAAACTAGGCCTATCTATCAAACAGATTTTTTGAGCTTTCGACTCAAATTTTGTTTTTAAGTTCAAAAAAGTTGGATTCAAATAGAATACCAAACATGTTCTTACGTCTCTGTGTTTTACGACTTTTGGTGCCATCATCAACCTGGTATCATAGCCTAATTGGCCATGGGCAAAAAGGGTGAGCCCTCCACTGACCCCATTTCCACCATGGATGTGACTCTATGGACCTTCAACGAGATCAGCTCACACCTCACCTCCCAAGATTTTTAGGACACTGTTTCCACCATCAACGCTACGCTCGCCCAGATGGGTTCCAGACGGACCTCTCTGATATTCAGAAACTTGTCACTACCTTACACTCTCAACAATCCCAACATCGACCTTCAAAAATCTATGGTGGAAGAACTCCAATTAGATTACTGTGCCTCTAGTCTAGCAACCCTCCCCCCGCCCGCACCACCCTTCCCTCCTCCAACACCACCACCCTCCCTTCCATATAGCCTCCTTCCTCCGTTGTCCCTTACTTACACCATCCAATCCTTCCCTTCTCTTCCTCCACGACTGAATCTCTTACTTCTGGGCAGACACTTTCAGTCAAGTGAAAGCTATCTTGAAAAGCTCAAGGTTGGACAGATGACCAACTTAAGGCGGCGTTTACTATCTTGGCATGGACCATGCTTAAGGCCTGTCCTGGATTAACTTGACTAGGATTAAGCAAAATAAGACTTGTCCTGCGTTTGGTATAATGCTGGACCGGGACTGAGACTAGGACTTGAATAAAAATATGTTCATCTAATTAAATAAAAATATGTTTGTTTAATTAAATAAAATATAAAAAAACTGATAAATATTTATTTTTTATTTAACCCAAAGCCACAATCGCCCAAAACCGTCAACCACAAGGCCAATCCCTAGCCATGAAGCTCGTGGACTCCACTGGCTCTCTCCAAGAGAAGCGAGAGTTGTAACACATCCTCTCTCTCTCTCTCTCTCTCAATTTTGGTCCTTCCATTCCATGGCAATAGGGTATCGTAGGCACTAGCACGAGCCCTCGCACCCACTCAGATCCATGGGATTTGCTCGGCAATTGGGTCTGAGCTCGATGGCACTGCGTTGTGTTCAGGGCTGGAGTCATTGTCGATTAAGAACTCGACATAGGGGGATGATGGTAATTACATGGACTTGAATTCAGCGGCTAAGTACGAGCACAGAAGTGCGCTGAACGCACGGGATTCACTGACACTTTCTAAGGAGGTGTTGTTGGTGGGCCCACACTGATAATCCCTACTTAGAACTAGAAGTAGGTAAACCAAAAATTGGCCTAATTTTAATTTAATCCAATCCAAGGCTGAGAGGTGTACCAGACAAGGCCTAAAGGTACTTTTATTGGTGGATTAAGAGATGTAATCGAGGATGATGTTCTCCCCCTCACACCGCCCACTTTGGCTCGTGCTATCGAATTGGCTTACATTTTAACACCTCAAACACAAGACCCAAACCCGTTCAGCCTCAAACCACTTCACATACATTACGGCCTTGTTTGGTATGCTGACTTGGACTAGTTAAGATTGACTGTTAGGTACTGAATTGGGTTGGTTTGGAATGGCTTGGATCTTAAGTCCAGTCATGTTCAATTTTGTACCAAACAACACAACACACTAGACTTGACTTCAAAATTTTATTTTATTCAATTTACACCCATCATTATCTCCATCCAAATCCAATGCCAATGCCAAATCCCAACTACAGAACCCCAAAATCGCCACGAAAAACTAGAAAAGCAACTTCAAAGAACAATACCCAAAGATTTGCATACAATTTTTATTTATTTATTTTGTGCAACCAACAAAGAACTTCAAGCTGGGGAACAAGAACAAGAACAGAGTTTTTTAATTTGTAGTAAAAATATACAGATTTTTTAAATTTGTAATCAATCCAATCCAAAAAACCAGAGCCATAAGCTCCCTCACATCATCTTTCAACTAAAGGGATAATCTTATACTAGGCTTAAGATTTAATAACATATAAATCTTCACAATAAATATTTAAGTAAGAAAAATTCATATTAATAAATAATTATAATATATACAAGTTCTCACAATCTACCCTCCTTAAAAAAAATTTCGTCCTTGAAATTTACTGACACTATATCACATTTCTTCCCCAGGGGTATCTAATCCCTAGGCTATGATACCATTTTGTCACGCCCGATTTTTAGAATAAAGAATATTCCCGAATCAGGGTGCGTGAATTGAAATAAATAAATAAAAAAGATTGAAATATTGGTTAAAATACATTACCATTATATTTATAAAAGAAATATAATTATAGTAATCTTACAAGGGTACAAGATATAAATAAAACTTTATCACTCTAAACTAGTCCAACTTCTCGGATTTCAGCTTTGTCTTGCCCACTAATTGATCTGAAAACCAAAATAGGTGAGGGATGAGCAAACCACCGCTTAATGAGTAGATTATGTAATATGTCAGTCAAACAATGTCATTTTACACACTCTAGAAAAATATAATAAAAAGATACACAATATAAATCATATCACATCATTACTTCATATCTTGGTTATCCTTCACAAATTGTACCCAGGATGTGACCCCTATCGGCCTCACTGTCCTATGTCCCCGTCTGGTACATATATCCTTCGGATACCTCGTCACTGAAGTTCTCATGTTCCATGAATAATACATACTTCACAAAAACTCCAAATAATATATATTGTGTGAAATATTGCATAAATTAGACATGCTTGACTTGAAAATAGAGAGAGGTTTGTAAATAGAATAAACCCATGATTTTCACATTTATCACAAAATAAGAACTTTTAGAACGTATTACATAACTCACTCACCATGATAAGTATGAAATATTGCAGGACAAACACACACGCTCTTCATCTTGTTTCTTTTTGTTCCTTATCTCTCTCTCTCTCTCTCTCTCTCTCTCTCTCTTCATGGTAGAAATCTATCTTAAAGGATTGGAATGAATGATTGAAGTAAGGAAGCATGATACTTATAGGAGAGGATATGCATGCACCCAAATAATATTTATATATACAATATTTTAAACCACCAAAAAGATAAGATAGAAATGTAAGGGAATAATGTGACTCAT
This sequence comes from Prunus fruticosa, assembly GCA_018703695.1. Lineage (NCBI taxonomy): Eukaryota > Viridiplantae > Streptophyta > Magnoliopsida > Rosales > Rosaceae > Prunus > Prunus fruticosa. The sequence goes on along the minus strand of CM031923.1, from coordinate 2,910,374 downwards.
TCCCCTTTGGCTAATGATATCACAACACCACCACCAAAAGATAAGATAGAAAGATGAGTGAATAATGTGAGTCGTCCACTTTTGGCCAATGATATCATAACACCACTTGTTACTAGCATGCAAGGTGGCATGGCAATGATGATTTGATTAAAACCAAGCATGGATAACAAGAATGGTATCATCTTTCAACTAAACGGATAATCTCATACTAGGCTTAAGATTTAATAACATATAAATCTTCACAATAAATATTTAAATAAGAAAAATTCATATTAATAAATAATTATTATATATTTATATATATATACAGGTTCTCACACGTACCCACGAGGACTGAGACGTTAATCTTAGTTATGTACTTAGATTACTGAATTCAAGAAAGTAGGAAGTTAAGTCTAAAACAGAATTTAAAGTGAGAGTGATTGTGATTGTCAAAACAAATGAAGCAAAATGAAATTGCAAACAAAAGCAAAGTAAGCAAATGGAACAAATGGTGATATTGAAGGTTGAAAAACAGATTTGGAGACTAGGGCATTTGATTCACCATAACAATTCAATTCTAGGTTATAAGGATTCAAGTGACAAGTCTAATTCATATTCAAAGATTGGTCTAGTCCTAACCTTGTATTCCTAATTCTCTAATTAAATCATTGTTATCGAACCTAAACTAAGCATTAGAAATCCATTAAGCATAGAAGAATGTTTTAAACAACCAAGATTCATAGTTCAATTAGAATTAAGGCATATGATGTCTACTCTTAATTCCAACCAAGATACACAAATCTGAATGGTAGCTAAGCATTCTGATTACCATATAGTCAGGTAGGTGTTGCGTCGATTCAGCTGCACCAAAATGGATTCAGCTGCATCCTCAACTTGTGATACTCGCAAGTGCACGAGCCGTTTGGTAGTATAGCATATGTAAGTGCGAGGTCGATCCCACGAGGATTGGTGATTGAATGATCCAATTCATTTCCCCTACACAAAACAGAAATGAAAAAGAAAATAAATAAAACAAGAAAAAAAAATAACTCAAGCAAATAAGTTCCCAAGTTCAATTAGATTAACGGATTGATTCTAGCTAAAGTCTGATTAAGCCATGGTGTTTGGTCCTAACCTTGTGTTCCTAATTCCCTAATTTGATCATTTGTTGTCTAACCTAAAATTAAGCATTAGGAACCCATTAAGCATAGAAGAACAATTTAAACAACCAAGCATGTATCTAATCCCTGTTGTCGAATGTCCATACATACTCTTCCTATTCATAGTTCAATTCGAATTAAAGCATGGTGTCTACTCTTAATTCAAACCAAGATAGCTAACATGCAAGCCTAAATGGTGATCAATCATTCAAACTAGCATATTAACTTATAAGCATAATGAATAAGAACAAAAACCATAATTGAAACTTGGAAACTAATTAAACTTGAATACTTAAGAAAGAATGTACATTACAAATAAAATTAAAGTAGAACTTGAAAACTTGAAGGAAAATTTAGTAAAATCATTTTGTTACAACAATTGACAACTTGAAAGGAAACTAAGAGAATTTGAGGGAGAGAAAGGAAGGGAGCTCTAGAGAAGTGTTTGAGAGCTCCCCCATTGGGGTGATTTATGAAGCTTGAAGACTTCTCTATTTATAGGGCTAAGAGGGAGGAACATCATGATGAAATCCAACACCACCATTCCTCTTTTAATACAACCCATAACTCCCACTTCATCTTGTCTATGTTAGTGTGGTTGGAATCAATTCCACCCCATACTTGTTTTGCTGCAACTCAAGCTTTCTTCACATGGGACTTCAAAGGTGTTCAATTGTGGCTGCCTTTTGCTGCCAACCCATGTGGGTTTTCTTCACCTTTGCTGGAAAAAATGATTCTTCTGAACCAGGCTTGGTGTAGGAAGGCCTGAGGTTTCAATATGTATCCAATGGGGCATAAGTTTGGATATGTCATAATAGACACCCATTGGAACAACCTTTATGAAGAATGTATTCCCATCTGAGCAATACAAGTATACGTTTTGGGCCTTGCAAGTTGACTGCTGAAAAAGACTAGAATGTATGGTATGCATTTTGATGGGCCCACGGATTGGGCTTGACTTCATCAATTGATACGTTTTAGCAGTCCATCTTGCAGTTCAGAATCTCTTCTTTCCAACCACATATTAATTGGGCCAATACAAGTTGGGAGGAGGAAGTTAAGGTCGAAACAAATTGCTAACTCAGTCTGCTCGTTTTGCACCATTTTGCATATTTTCCTATCCAAAGCCATCATTGCTACCTAAGGCCCAATGAACTGAATGATAAACAAAAAAGAGATTAAAAGCACAAGTTTAACTCAATAACATAACCAAATCATAAGCTAGAGGGGTACAAAATGATATACAATTATGAACTGATTAGTAGGCATAATGAATAAGAACATAAATCATGAATCAAACTTGAAACTTGAAATTTATAAACCCATAATATTCATGTTTAGTTACATCGAAGCCCTAGTTATAGATTTAGCTACTCATAATGGGAAAGAAACTTAAGCAAAAATGAGAAAACATAATGAACGCAATAAGAGTAGAAAAAACCATTTCTGAAGTTCTTGTGGTGTCCAATGCTTCTCCAAGACCTTCTCCACATCTAATGCTTCTCTAAGAGCTTCCCCACATCTAGAAGGATGTATGAAGATTAAGGAGGTGATTTGGGATGAGTTTGGGTGAGTGGTGATGGCTGAGAAAGAGGAAATTCATAGGGAAATGGAAGAGAGGCTTGCTGGGACAAATTTGGTGATTTAGGGAAGTTTAGAGCTTTGGGTTGATTGCTGGAGTGTTTGGGGTTGTGAGAGTGTTTGAGGGTGATTTCTGAATGTGTTTGGGAAACGATGGGAGTGTGGAGGATGGAGTGAAGGATGGAGTGAAGGATGGATGAGTTGTGGGAGTGTGAATCCCAGGATGTGTGTTGATAAATGTGTTTGGGAAAGTGATGGGAGTGTGGAGGATGGATTGACTGATTTGTGGGATTATGAATCCCAAGATGTGTGTTCTTTTGGTGTGGAATGGAAGTAGTATTTATAGAGAAATGGAAGTAGTATTTATAGGGAGAAGGAAGTGAGAAATCTGAATTGAGTATGACTTTCACCTATAATACCCACATCACCAACCTTACCTAACACACCAATGCAATACAAAATCAATTTCTTTTCTTATTTGGCTACTGCACTTCACCAACAAATCTCACCAGAAATTATAGCTCATGCATAGCTCATCATGACCAAGTAACAATAAGCTCATCCTTAGGTCAGCATGACTAGCAACTACATGAGCTCACGAATTGGGCTTCCCTTAAGCAATTCAGCCGAAACAAATTTGTAACTCAATTTGCACGTTTTTTGCACCATTTTGCAACTTTTCCTATCCAAAACCACCATTGCTACCTAAAGCTTAATGAATTGAATGATAAACACAAAATAGATTAAAAGCACAAGTTTAACTAAAAAACATAACGAAATCTTAAGCTAGAAGAGTACAAAATGATATACAATTATGTACATATCAGGAAGCCGAAACGCAATATTTGAAGACCGAGCTCTTATCTGTTGCCCTTATTTATGCTGCGCAGCGGCTACGACATTACTTCCTTGCTCACAAGTTGTAGCCCATATTGAAGTGCGACCCCGTAAGGTATTTGCTCATAAGACCTGTGTTGTCGGGATGCCTTGCACATTGGCTATTGCAACTATCTGAGTTTGATATCACATGCACAACTCCTAGAGCCATCAAGGGACAAGCTGTGATTGATATGTTGGCTCTATTTCCTGAAGTTGAAGAATCCACTCTTTCCGAAGAAGTTCTAGAGGAGCTGTCGGAAATAGCTGCCACTGCTATAGAGGGGGAACCATGGACTCCTACTTTGATGATTCTTCTACATCGAACGGTGGGGGAGCAGGTGTGGTACTTATTAGTCCTGAGGGACATGCCACAACCCTCTCATTCAAGCTTAATTTCCCATGCACAAGTAATGTGGCCGAGTACAAAGCTTTTGTTATGGGATTGTTTACGACAAAGGAGATGGGCATAGAGAAGATTAAAGTCATTGGCAATTCAAACCTGGTGCTAAGTCAGTTGCAAGGGAACTTCGCCTGAAAGAGGCAACCTTGGCCCCGTATCGTACAGCAGCTAAAAGGCTTGTCAATTCTTTCAAGAAAATTGTGCTGGAACACATCCCAGGGGTCACCAACAGATATGCTGATGCTTTAGCTACGTTGGGATCAAAGCTCTCATTTATCAAGGAGTAACCCAATATTACAATGATAAAGAAGGACATGCCAGCAGTCAAAGCAATGCCTCAAGAGGAGCCGCTGGAAGAAAGTGACTAGAGAAAGCCTGTGAAGAAGAAGCTCGATGAAGAAGGCGACATCAGAGACTTGAAGGACTATGTAATCATTTTTGGGGAACTCTACTCTACAGACGTCTCCCATGAGGTGTTTTGACAAATTGCATAGGAATAACAGAGCCATAAAAGAGGTGGTAGGAAATACACGATGCCACTTGTAGTTTGGAGCCAGAGATTAGCTTGTATCGATGCCTGCAGTTAGGCCTGGCAATGGGTCGTGTCGTGTCGGGTTCGTGTCGTGTCGAGATTTTAAACGGGTCAAAATGGTCAACCCGAACACGACCCGTTTAATAAACGGGTCAGACATCCTCAACCCGAACACGACCCGTTTATAAACGGGTTGACACGACCCAACCCATGTAACCCGTCACCTGTTCATTTTTTAATAACTAAATTAATAGCTTTAACAGTTTAATGAAACTTCCCCCAAATACAACCAAAGTAAATAATTAAATACAAATACATATTCATCAGTTCAAGTTCAACTCCAAATTGAACATAAAAGTTCAAATCAAGTTACAAAAGTGAATAAATTACAACACAATGACTGTATTAGAGCCCTCCACGGAACTTGTAGCATTTATTTCCATCTTGCTAATATCCTCAGTCAATTCTTCCAAGTTGGGTGCTAAAGTACAATTTTCTACAAATCAAATCATAAGGATTAAATTGATGTTGAAAAGAAATAGATACAAGAAATAAGAATTAAAGTTTGAGCAAATATACCTTCGCCAAATATCCAGTCACGTGTACAAATTAGTGCCTCAACATTTTCAGGCTTAAGAGCACTACGATACTGATCAAGCACTCTACCACCAACACTAAATGCTGACTCAGATGCAACTGTGGATATTGGAATAGATAGTAAATCACGTGCCAAAATTGATAGTTCAGGATATCGAAATTGATTAGCTTTCCAAAAATCAAGAACATTCAACTTTGTCTTCCTGTCAACTTTGGGCTCATCCAAGTACAATTGTAACTGAGTCTTTTGGGTAGAAGTGGTAAACTCCTCACTTTCAAAGTTATCAAATTCCTAAAAATAGAACATTAATATGAGCACAAACAGTCAAATGTACATTAAACTTTTATGCATTCCTATAAAAATAAATAGTTATTTACCTTCATAACATCCAAGCATTCTTTAGAAACCATGTCATCAACATGAGAACGAGCACCACTTGAGACACTTGAAGTACTAGAAACAGATTCAGAAGTAGAATATATCCGAACGTATAAATCAAAGAGAGAAAACAACATATCACGAACTTTAGTCATTTCTTCGGAGTTGTAACCATACAACCTTTTATAACAAAATTCCACAAACTGAATTTTGTACCTAGGATCCAATATTACAGCAATGGCAAGGATCAAACTATACTCTTTCCAATACTTATCGAACTTTTCCATCATTTGAGTTGCCATAGATTTCATGAAACTATCTGAATCAACCTTTGCCTTTCTCAAAGTATCCTCCACCACAAAAACTTGAGGAAAATACAGATTTGCTGTAGGGTATTTAGTTCCAGAAAACAAACAAGTCACATCATAAAACACCTTAAGAAACTTGCTAAGTTTCTCCAATTTTCCCCACTCATCTTGAGAAAGAGAATGTTTGTAATTAGAATCACTCAACTGTAAATGCAGAAATGCACGTTGATAAAAAAGGGCACTGTCAATCATAAGAAATGTGGAGTTCCATCTAGTGGGTACATCTTGACGCAATCCCCTCTTACATTCTAAAGAAACTTGTGCAGCACAATCTAGGAATTTCTGTTTCCTCGCTTGTGAACCTCTAACATACTTAATGCTTTCCCTAATTTTTCCCACAGAATCATCAATGTGTTTCAACCCATCTTGCACTATTAAGTTAAGAATGTGGGCACAACATCGCACATGAAAAAACTTTCCTTTCAATAATAGTAGATCATTTAAATTAAGTTGTCCCTTCAACAACTCAACAAAAGTATCATTTGAAGATGCATTGTCTAAAGTCATTGAAAAAAGTTTCTTTTCCACCCCCCAATTAGTCAACAACCTATAGATTTTCTCACACAATGCAACACCAGTATGAGGAGGAGGCATAAAACTAAAATTCAATATTCTTTTTTGCAATTTCCAATTAGCATCAATAAAATGGACAGTGAGACAAAGATAACCATCTGTGGTTATAGAAGTCCACAAATCAGATGTCAAACACACTCTTCCAGGAACTGAAATCAAAATTTCCTTAAGCTTAGCTTTTTCTCTATTATAAAGACTCAACACATCAGCCTTTGCAGGATTACGAGATACCAGTTTAATATCAGCACAAACATAATTAAACAGTTTCCTAATTCCAGCATACTCAACAAACTGAAAGGGTAGGTCATGCATGATAATTGCCATCACTAATAATTCACGAAACTTGAAAGGATCGAACTTGGAAGACCTTGTTATGATAGCCCCATCAGATTTAGATAATAATAACTGGCCTAAATCAAGAGTATCAGATTTCACACAAGACTCAATATGACGCTTCAAATTTCCAGGACCATATCTACTATCACACAAATATTTTTGACCACATTTCATACACTTTGCTCTCTGCTCATTATTTTCATCTACAGGCAGAATTTCAAATTGAGTCCATACCGCTGATGTAAGTTTTCTACGCCGCTTACCAGTCTTGAGTTACATTATTGTTGTTTGATGGATCTGAATCAACCACATCGATTCTAACTTCAACAACTCCACCTTCAGCACTTTCGGATACACCTTCAAAAGAATCCATTCCACCTACATGAAACATAATAATTTTATATAAAATAAATAAATCAATCAACAAAATAGCAACTTGCGGCTGTGTGAATAAATAAGCAACAAAACAACAAAACAACAACAAATCAAGCAATAAATAAATTAGAAACAGCAGCAACTTGCGGCTGTGTGAATAAATAAATAAGCAACAAAACAACAAAACAACAACAATTCAAGCAATAAATAAATTAGAAACAGCAGCAACTTGCGGCTGTGTGAATAAATAAGCAAAAAAACAACAAATCAGCAACAAATCAAGCAATAAATAAATTAGAAATAGCACAACAACAAAACAAAACAATTAATCTTGATGTTATTGTCTGCCAACAACAAAACAACATTACCAAAACAACAACAAAACAAAACAATTAATCTTGATGTTATTGTCTGCCAACAACAAAACAACATTACCAAAACAACAACAAAACAAAAAGTAGTTCAGAAAACCACCAATGATTCACAACCCAAACAATCAGAAACCAATAGAATAAACTAAAATTGGCAAATGAAATCCATCAAATGCAAACTAAGGCACAGGAAAAAGAACCAACCTTTGAGAGAGAGAGTCGAGCGGTAGACGGACTAAGACCAAAGAAGAGGGAGTAAAGATGAGGCTTGGATCGGACTTAGAGAGGAGAGAATTGGTTTGGTGAGCAGATTGAGGGCTAAGCGGCTGTGTGAGTAAGTAAGTATCTGAGTGTATGAGTGAGAGGCTAGGGTTATGAAGTTAAATTATGAGTGAATGTTTATATTATATATATATATATGCGTGTTTTTTTAGGGTTTGTAAACGGGTTAATGGGTTTGAAGCGGGTTGACACGACCCGTGACACGATCCGTTTATTAAACGGGTTAAACATGTATTATAGCGGGTTAGCGGGTTTACCCGAAATTCACCCGTTTATTAAACGGGTCAGAACGAGTTGACCCGAAATTGACTTGTTTTTTTATTGTGCGGGTTGAACCCGCTAATTTCTCGTGCGGGTTTCGAGTCGTGTAACGGGTTCGAGTCGGAAATTGCCACCCCTACCTGCAGTGCAAAGGTTATTATTGGCCAGAAATGAAGAAATAAGCAGCCGAAGTTCAGTCTCATTAACCCAAGTGTTATACGATACCCTCTGCCGAAGAATCATTCACCATCTCTTTCGCGGAAGATTGGAGGGCTCCGTACTTAGCATTCTTCATCGAAGGGACCCTACCAACCAACTCAAACATGCTCACACACTTAAAAATACATCAAAGAGGTACTTCATAGACAGATCGGCTCTCTACCACAAAGGATTCAATGGTGAGCCATTAAAATGTTTAGGAGGAGCAGAGGCATACCAAGTCTTGCAAGAAACACATGCTGGAGAATATGGTGAGCACCAGGGAATGAAGAAGCTTTACCAGCAGTTGCTAAGTTTTGGGTACTACTGGCCTACAATGAAGAATGACGCACACAACTTTGTGAAGAAGTGCCACACATGCCAAATCCATGCCAACCTAAACCAGAAGCTTCCCACACTGTTGCAGGACATGTGCACTCCTTGGCCTTTTCATACTTGGGGGCTTGACTTAATTAGAACTATCCATCCACCTTCCGACGGCTACATATGGATCCTTACTGCCACTGAGTACTTTACGAAGTTGGTGATCGGTGCATATTTATATATTATTTTGTACCATTCTAGCTTATGATTTGGTTATGTTTTTGAGTTAAACTTGTGCTTTTAATCCTTTTTGTGTTTATGTTTCAGTTCATTGAGCTTTAGGTAACAATGATGACTTTGGATAGGAAATGATGCAATCCATGCATGTTAAGGCCTTATTTGGGTGAATGGAAGAAGAGCTTAAAGACAAACTCATTTTGGCTACAACTCCTTGCCAGCCCAGTTTCGTAGGTCAACTTCTTGGCCTTGGATGAGCATGCTATGGGGCTCGAATGAGGTGATGATCTTCATGAAACTTGTTCCAATGGGTTTCTAGTACAACATATCCAACTTTCAGCCCAATTGGACATATGTGGAGTGCTAAGCCCGTCCAACACTCAACCTTGCTCAGCAGGATTTGCAGCTTCCAGCTTTTTTGCCATGTGCCTTACCCTAGCTATAACTGACTTTGTACCCAACATAATGACTGAAGTAGGGAGACATTCCAGCTATGAAATTCTAAATGAGCAAGTTGGTACATGATGGAGCTATTAAAGAGAAAGCATGTGCATGCATGTGAAGCAAAAGAAAGAAATGAAATGAAATGAAATGAAGTCAATTCCAGTCTCTGTTTCGGCAGCCAACTTGCAGTGGCCAAAACGTACACTTCTACTGCTCTAATGGGAATACTTTCTTCATAGAAGTTGTTCCAATGGGTGTCTAGTATAACATATCCAAATTTCAGCCCCATTGGATACGTTTTGAAACCTATGGCCTTCCTACACCAAAACAGGTTCAGAAAAAATCATTTTTTCAGCAAGCAAATGTGAAGAAAACCCACGTGGGTTGGCAGCAAAAGGCAGCCACAAATTGAACACCTTTGATAATCCCATGTGAAGAATGCTAGAGGTGCAGCAAAAGAAGTATGGGATGCAATTGATTCCAACCACACTAACATAGACAAGATGAAGTGGGAGTTATGGATTGTATTAAAGAAGGAATGATGGTGTTGAATTTCATCATGATGTTCATCCCTCTTAGCCCTATAAATATAGAAGTCTTCAAGCTTCATAAATCACACCCCAAGGGGGGGGGGGGGGGGGGAGCTCTCAAACACTTCTCTAGAGCTCCCTTCCCTTCTCTCCCTCAGATTCTCTTAGTTTCCTTTCAAGTTGTAAATTGTTGTAACAAAATGATTTTACTAAATTTTCCTTCAAGTTTTCTTAGTTCCACTTTACTTTTATTTGTAATGTACATTCTTTCTTAAGTATTCAAGTTTAATTAGTTTCCAAGTTTCAATTATGGTTTTCGTTCTTATTCATTATGCTTATAAGTTAATATGCTAGTTTAAATGATTGATCACCATTTAGGCTTGCATGTTAGCTATCTTGGTTTGAATTAAGAGTAGACATCATGCTTTAATTCGAATTGAACTATGAATAGGAAGAGTATGTATGGACATTCGACAACAGGGATTAGATACATGCTTGGTTATTTAAATTGTTCTTCTATGCTTAATGGGTTCCTAATGCTTAATTTTAGGTTAGACAACAAATGATCAAATTAGGGAATTAGGAACACAGGGTTATGACCAAACACCATGGCTTAATCATACTTTAGCTAGAATCAATCCGTTAATCTAATTGAACTTGGGAACTTATTTGCTTGAGTTATTTTTTTTTCTTGTTTTATTTATTTTCTTTTTCATTTCTATTTTGTGTAGGGGAAACAAATTGGATCATTCAATCACCAATCCTCGTGGGATCGACCTCGCACTTACATATGCTATACTACCAAACGGCTCGTGCACTTTCGAGTATCACAAGTTGAGGATGCAGCTGAATCCATTTTGGTGCAGCTGAATCGACGCAACAGTTGGTTGAAGCAATTCCCCTCCGAAAAGCCACGAGGGCCGTCGTCTCAAATTTCATCCATGAATACATCGTGTGCAGGTTTGGAATCCCATACAAAATCGTCACCGACAGTAGCACGCCTTTTGTTAACAAGCAAGTGAGCTCAACACTAAATGGTTATGATATCAAGCATCGTCGCTCCACACCTTACCACACAAGGAAATGGTCAAGCTGAAGCCACAAACAACTTTACTGAGAATTCTGAGCAATATGGTATACGAGTACGAAAGGGGTTGGAGTATTCACCTGCCGGATGCTTGGTGGGCTTACCGCACCTCTCCAAGAAGAGCCACAGGTTTGTCTCCTTACTCACTCACGTACGGGTCCAACGCCATCTCAACTATCAAGATCACGATCCCCACTGCCAGAGTATCAGCCGTAAATGACCTTGAATGGGATGTAAAATCATGCTCAAGCTGGCGCTGGATGGACCATGAAGCCTTGGAAGAAAAAATAGCATAAGCCAAAAAGAAGACGACATTTTACCACAAAGTTGTTGCCCAAGCTTATAACAAGACATTCAAGTCTCGAACTTCAAGCAAGGAGACCTCATGCTAAGATTTTTTGAACACCTGAGAAGGCAGATATCAGGGCCCCTCCAAATTTGCCCTGCAATGGGAAGGCCCATTTGCGGTCGAATAAGCTTACAACAGTGGCTACTACCACTTGGTCTCTATCAAGGAAGACACGCTGACAGATCTCATCAACGGGAAGTGACTCAAGCCTTACTACTGCTAAATTAACTTTGCATTCTATCCTTTTGTTATTACTTTTCTTTCCATTTCATATATGAACTCCTTCTATATTCTTACCTTATGCTTTTGGAAAACTTTTATAAAAAGCACCATCATGGTAGCATGCCAAGGTGTAAAATTAACTTTGCAATGGAAATGAAGGAGTATTTTGAAAAAAAAAAATCAATCCCTAAAGCTTTTTACTTTATTTATTTCAAACTTCCTTTGCTTTGAAAAATAGAGAGTATATGTGTGCATATGTATAAGAAAAAAAATCGTAAGCAAAAAAAAAAAAAAAGAATAAAAACGTCGCTAAGCAATTAGTATACCAAGCAAAACCACTTAGATGGGATCCCAAGTTGGTAACAAACACCATGCATGAGGAAAATCATATGCTCTTTAAAATAAAATAATTTTTTTTAAAAAAAACAAAGGGCTAAGCCAAGCTATTAGGAAGAATCATGCTAGTTACTTGCATCGTGTGGACCTAATATATATATTGAGGTGCTCAAACAGCGAAACCATTGGCTCCCATTAATAGCTAAGGTGATCAGGATGCCCAAAACTTCACGACATTTATGGATTTCATGAGAACCTTTTCAAAATCATGCACATATTGATCTGGCTTCTCTGAAGCATGATAAGAGGGCATATTTTGGATCGAACAACTAAGCAAGCCTTGCAAAAAGTGTTAAAGCAATGCATCAAAGCTTTTGTTTAAAGATCCTGTCAAAATTTGGCAACATTTGCCTTGTTTTAAGACTACCCAACCTGTCAAAGTTTCAAGTAGTTCATGAGAATAAATTCCGCCAACCAAGCAAAATATATAAGACAAGCAGGATTACAACATGCCTCAAGCATTCCAGAAATTAATCCAAGTTCCAGCAGTTTAGACATAACAGTACCACATTACAAGGTCATGATAACATAAGTTTTAGGGTATCCAAAAGAAATACAGCTGATCGGTTCATAATTGTATATCATTTCGTACCCTTCTAGCTTTTGATTTGGTTATGTTATTGAGTTAAACTTGTGCTTTTAATTCATTTTCTGTTTTGATAAGTCCATAATTTCATACACTTGCATGCCTTCTTTACTTAGTGATTTTGCTTAGTTTCTCTTTATTTTGAGTCACTTACCTATGTTTGTGTGTTTTGTAGGTTAAGATAGCAAGAGATAACATTTGATGCAATCCATGCATGTTAAGGGCTGATTGGCATATGTGGAATATGAGCTTAAAGACAAACTAATTTTGGCTACAGCCCAGTTTCGTAGGTCAACTTCGTGGCCTTGGATCAGCATTCTCTGGGGCTTGGATGAGGTGAAGATCTTCATGAGACTTGTTCCAATGGGTGTCTAGTACAACATATCCAAATTTCAGCCCAATTGGACATTTGTGGAGTGCTCAGCCCGTCCAACATTGAACCCTGCTCAGGAAGATGTGCAGCTGCCAGCATTTAGCCATGTGCCTCTTTTTATCCATGTGCCTCACCCCAGCTGCAACTGACTTTGTACCCAACATAATGAGTGAAGTTGGGAGGCTTTCCAGCTATGAATTTCTGAATGAGCAAGTTGGCACATGTTGGAGCTATTATAGAGAAAGCATGTGCATGTGAAGCAAAGAGAAAGGAGAGAGAGAAGAAGAGGAATGATGAGAGGCATTTTTGCTTAGCCTTTGAACATGGGAATTGAATTGGCAGATCACTTTGGAGCTGGAGATCAGGTTCTGAGCTGTTAAAGAAAGCATGTGGATGCATGTAAAGCAAAAATAAAGCAAAGAAATGAAATGAAGTCAATTCCAGTCTCTGTTCGGCAGCCAACTTGGAAGGGCCAAAACGCATACTTCTACTACTTCGATGGGAATACTTTCTTCATAGAAGTTGTTCCAATGGGTGTCTAGTATAAGATATCAAAATTTGAGCCCCATTGGATAAGTTTGGAAACCTCTGGCCTTCCTACACCAAGACTGGTTCAGAAAACTCGTTTTTCCAGCAACCAAAAGGCAACCACTTGGGTTGGCAGCAAATCTGATCACCTTTGAACCCATGTGAAGAAGCTTGTGCAGCAGCAAAAGATGAAGGATGGTGTGGGAATCCATCATGATGTTCCTCCCTCTTAGCCCTATAAATAGAGAAGCCTTCAAGCTTCAAATCACACCCCAAGGGGGGAGCTCTCAAACACTTCTCTAGAGCTCCTTTCCCTTCTCTCCCTCAAATTCTTTTAGTTTCCTTTTTTTCAATTGTTGTAATAAAATGAGTTTACTGAATTTTTCTTCAAGTTTTGAAGTTCTTCTTTAATTTTATTTGTAATGTAAATTCTTTCTTAAGTATTCAAGTTTAATTAGTTTCCAAGTTTCGATTATGGTTTTTGTTCTTATTCATTATGCTTATAAGTTAATATGCTAGTTTGAACGATTGATCACCATTTAGGTTTGCATGTTAGCTATCTTGGTTTGAATTAAGAGTATACACCATGCTTTAATTCGAATTGAACTATGAATAGGAAGAGTATGTATGGACATTCGACAACAGGGATTAGATACATGCTTGGTTGTTTAAATTGTTCTTCTATGCTTAATGGGTTCCTAATGCTTAATTTTAGGTTAGACAACAAATGATCAAATTAGGGAATTAGGAACACAAGGTTTTGACCAAACACCATGGCTTAATCATACTTTAGCTAGAATCAATCCGTTAATCTAATTGAACTTGGGAACTTATTTGCTTGAGTTATTTCCTTTTTTTCTTGTTTTATTTATTCTCTTTTTCATTTCTATTTTGTGTAGGGGAAATGAATTGGATCATTCAATCACCAATCCTCGTGGGATCGACCTCGCACTTACATATGCTATACTACCGAACGGCTCGTGCACTTGCGAGTATCACAAGTTGATGATGCAACTGAATCCATTTTGGTGTAGTGAATCCGACACAACAACAGCCCGAGCAAAACGAAGTTGTACATGTCAAAGATCAATGCACCCTACGGTTTCAAAAAAAAAAAAAAAAAACTATGTGCCAAGCTGGTTGGTCCCTAAGCCGAAGAAAGACAATCTGCAAGATAGAATAAGGATAGGTGTCAAGATGAGATGGTGTCAAAAGATATATCTTATTTATAAAAAAAAAAAACTGAGGAAGCAGAGAAAAGGATGAAAACTTACGAACCTCAAAATTACAGAATATGCCTAAAGAGAACAGAAGAAGCCTTATAAGATGACCTAGCCGCTGCCTCCACCACACATTCAGCGCCATTGGCAGAAACTCCTTTGGCAAAAAGAAGGGCATACAGTTCACGACGCTAATCCTCCAAATCTCGTTGCTTAAGGTTCAAAGTATCAGCTGCAGCTTTTACCTTATCAAAACCAAGTAACGATTTCATGCTATGGATGGCCCATACCCCAAAGACAGGCACGAGCTAAATTCCCCAGGAGAGTTGCCGATTTATGTAAGGGCTTTTTCATTCCAGGAGCTGCAAATGGGCCTGGGCTGCTATAAAGAGTAAATAGATGAAGTTGCTTATGTGCCTAAGTCCAAGAATCAGGCCCCAAGAGTGCTTCAAAAAGTTCCTGCAGCCTTAGTAAGTACCATGGTTCCTTTCACTAACAAGATAGACAACTATTACAGATCAATATTATGGCTTGGCCTAAGGAGCTTGTGGCATGGGAGCTAAGCCTCCATGAGTTTAGCAATAGAGAGAGAGAGAGAGAGAGAGAGAGAGAGAGAAGCTTGGATTTCTTATGGGAAATAGAGGTTTAGAGAAAAAGGGAGAGGGAAATTTGGGAAGATTTGATGAGGGAAGAAAGGGAGAGAGTGGGATAAAAGCATGGGTGGCTTAAGTAGATATTCCAGGCTTGACGATTGCTTGGTCGTGCTCTGGATGGTTGTTTTGCTGGGTAGGAGGTGCCTCCTTTTATAGACCCTGGGACCTCTTCTGGCCTAGGAACCCTAGCTGGCTTTCCCCAAATTTTGTCAAGTCTTCTCCTCTATTTCTCTTCACTTCCTTCGATTCAATCCTCTTTGGTGAAAATTCCTTAATCCAATCATTCTGGGGCAAAGCTTTTTGGGGCTCCAAGGTTTTCCTGGAGCCGACTCCTTCCATCCTGGGTGAGGCGCCTCTTACTTTTCCTACCAAAGCTTACAGAGGAAAGAATGCATAATGGTGTTGGTTTAAAAGGTGCCTTACTTCCAGCAGCCCGTGCACATGGGTTTCACTTGGTTCTAATGATGGCTTGGTTTTGATTTGGTTTTAATAGGGTGGTGGGGTATTTTTGAAGATGCTGGATGCTGGATATTTTCTAAGGTGCTAGGCTATTTTTCTCTCTTATGCTTACCCATACATTTGGGCTCAAGAAATGGGCCTGACTTTGTAGCTCCCAATCAGCTCAAAACTTCCACTCCTTAGACCATCAATGGGCCTCATGAACACTCATAACCATTCATACCACAACTCACTCAGGAAGCCCCGAGGCATTTGCATGGCTATGGCCCACTTAAGCTTGTAGCACGGCTCAGACCTTTGTACTAAAATAAAAGTTTTTTTTGCCCGACATTGCATGTCATGTGGCGTGTTTGTGCTCGAGCTCTACCATATTGTAACGGGCTATGGCCGGCCAAGCGGTGCTTGACAAGACAATAAACGCGGGTTCATGGAACCAGTACATTTACAGGCTTGTTGCGACCTCTCTGCGTGGCGGGTTGCGTATTTGCTTGGTGTGGCACGTAGGCCATAACTTGTGCAAGCTCATACGACAAATTCTTGCGTATGCCGGTTGGGCTTCTTTCTCGATTGAGTGTCGTACTTGGCTACAAATATATTTGGGCCCATCCTTGAATTTTTTGGGCCTCAACAAAAAGAAAGAAAAATATGGAAAGAGATAAGAGAAAGGTATGTTGTGGAAGCACATATTTGCAAACCCTAGGTCAAAGAATTAACCCCATCTATTTGGGGATTATTTGATTGAATTAGGGATTCTTGCCATTATTGGAGATTTGATTCTAAATTAAATCCCTAATTTGATTCGATCTCTTCAAGTGAGGGAAAAATAATTCATTTACATGTGAGGAATTATTCTTTAGAAACCTTAGCCACCCGGTCCTCCCTGAGAGAAATCTTCATACTCTTTGTTAGCTATTGTTTCTCCTAAATACAGTCGACCTAACTTAGACATCGAAGGGTCTTTGGCCAATACCCCCGAATGTGGCATTTTCACTCCGTGTTGTTTTGTATGAAGAAAGAGAAGCGAAAAGGAAGAAGGGATCCCGAGACGAATATTCTCAGGAGGAAAATCACTCCCACATACGTCTTACAGGATCAGTTGGGAAGTTGTTGCAAATAATGATGTCGGGGAGGAAAGGGCTAAAGGTGGAGACGGTGGTTGGGTGCACTTACAAGAGAATAAACTTGTAATTTTATTAATTTAAAAATCTCTACCGAAAAGTGAACATATAAAATCGAAAATCCTGACAGCAAAGATCAGACCAATCAGCAATGGAATTCCCAAATGAAAGGCACCACCACCATAGGCATCATCAGAGGGATGATGATGATGAAGAAAGACAGAATTACCCACCACCAGGAACTGGCTTTGATCAACCTCCACCTCCACCTTCATACTACAGAGAAGATCAACCTCCACCTTCATACTATAGACAAGATCAAGCTCCATCTTCCTATTATGGAGCAGATCAACCTCCACCTCCACCTTTATACTATGGAGAAGATCAACCGCCCCCAAATTCATACTATGGAGGAGCAGATAGACCTCCACCTACCCAAGTGAGCCACGTGTCCCACTCTTCCTTCCATGGTCATCCGCCTCCACCCTCCCAAGGCTTTCTTCACCAACCACCACCACCACCTGTTCACTCTTTCAACTATCAATCTGAAGAACCTACTCCACCTGTTACTGTGCATCATGTTGCTCATCAAGTTCACCATGACCAACAGTCCCCTGCTCAATTTGAAAGCCATCACGCTTCTCACACTTCTCATTTGCCCTCCTTCCATCCCCATGCCTCCTCCTCTTACTTCTCAAACAAACCCACTTTCAGAGTCTTCTCAAAGGCTGACCCCAAGTTCTCTCTCTCCATCACAGAGGGAAAGGTCATTCTTGCCCGCTCCCATGAAACCGATGACTTCCAGGTGACTACCCATCTCCCTCAATTTGATTTATTTGCTACTTTCCACCAATGAGTTTGCTAATTTCTCTTAATTATGGTATGCGTTTGTTTGATTGGGTTGCAGCACTGGTACAAAAATGAGAAGTACAGCACAAGTGTGAAGGATGAGGAGCGCTTCCCGTCCTTTGCTTTGGTTAACAAAGCCACCGGGCAGGCTCTCAAGCATTCCATTGGAGCCACTCATCCTGTAAGATTCTTACTCCTCATGATTAAGATTTTAATTTGGAGTGCTAGGAAGTAATACGTTTCTTAATCTGCACAGTTTGTTCCATGCATCAGAGAAAATGCAGTTGCTTATTTGCCTTCTCAGCTTGAAGTTCATTTGTTTCAATGTTAATTTGTCAACATACTGCTTTTTAAAATTTCTGTGTGATTTTGGAAACAAAATACATTAGGTTTAGGGTTTACTTTTAGAAAAAAGGGAAAAGTGAAGGGTGTTTGGTTTCCCTTTCCAGAATTTGGACAGAATTCAATAGTCACACTTCAGCATTTCATATATGTATGTATATGTGTAGCAGGACTTGTTATTTCACTTGAAGATCGTATTAGATTCAAAACCTCCTAGTTTATCATATTCTATGTATTATTGCAGAAGTTTCATTTTCTCTTAAAAGAAGAAAGTTTCCTCATTTTTTTCGTATCTCTTTGTACTTCTAATTGATTTACTCTTGACAAGATTTTTAGGGTATGTTTGAAGGTGTGCTGCATTAAGAGAGTGACCCTGACCATAGAGAGTGTTGCCTCAGAGGGTCATGAGTAAGATAGTATCCTTGCCGAAGATGAGAAACACCAAGAGAGAGAGAGAGAGAGAGAGAGAGAGGGGGTATGTTGGAGGGTAGTTGTGCCAAAGTGGGGAATGACTGGGGATAGTCTTTGTGCCAAAGATGACAAATATAAAGAGAGAGCGGTGCCCAAGAGAACTAAAACCAAAAGGGTGTAAGGGTATGAGAAGATACCAATATTGTTGTAGCAAAATAAAAATAAAAAATAGAGTGTAAAAGTTAAAGAGAGTTGAGAGTTTGGGTGTACTGGGGCTTATGATATTGTGAGTGTGTGAGAATGGGCGTTTTTTATAGTAGATTTTTGATCTCCCTCTTTTGTTGCTGTGGACAAGTTTTCCAAACATGTGTTTTCTTTTTTTTTTTCTTTGTCTTTCTTATACTTGGAGGCTATTCTCACATGGTTTGGGTGATGAGTGTGTGTTTTGACACAACAGAGTTAACCTTTAGAAATTAGAAAGCAAACCAATTTTGTTTGCTTGTCGTATGTTCCAAAATGTTATAAAGTTCCAGATGTTGTTGTTAGCTGTCTGCCTTGTACCCTCTAACTCCATTTCTCATGTTTCATGTTGCTTTATGTTTTACATATTTGTATCAAAAGCTCTTAAAACATAATTTTCATGTTAACTTTCCATCATGTTAAACAGCTTCAGATGTGGTCCTTCTTCTATCTCCCATATCTCCCTTACTCCATTTATTATGTTTGATGTTGCTTTATTTTGTACGTAAGTATACACTGCTGAAACATATGTATTGCATCCTTAGCTTTGTTCTACTGTCATATATCTCATGTTTGATGTTCATGACAATAAATTTCTTCGTGCTTTTGTTTACCGTCAATTATGTCAATCATGTCACATGATGGCGATCAGGCCTCCTCCATTTAATGTTCATAAGCAGGCCAAGAAGAGTTCTAGGGTGCAGCAGACCCCAGAGTCATACACATTTAGAGGTCTAGAGCAATCAGGCCTCCACAACACACCCACACACATACAAGTTCTGGAATTTTGATGTCTCAGAAAAATTAAACTATAGTGATCAGCTGGAAATGATTCCCAATTAAACTGTAGTGATTCTAGTCGCTTTCAACTTACTTTGTGTAACTTCCACTCTTTCGTATTGTTTTGTTATGGATAGATTTCCAGCACCTTCAATTGCTTTAGCACCTTAAATTTCCCTTATCATTCTACATCAGTTGGATCCTTTTTGATATTGGGGGAGGGGGGATTTGCACTTGGGACCTCTTCCAAGTAAGAGACCACTAGACCAAGAGCTAGTTGGCACACTCACATCAGTCAGACCCTTAAATTCTTTACAAAGTTGGAATTTGAGATGGTAAAGTTGATATATGCCACTCTTGAGGCTGGGTGAGTAAAAGTTACTGAAAGACCTTTCATCTCTTTTAATTTCTTCATTGTACTTTGCTAATGAAATGATAAACACATCTATTCCACTCTTCTAGATACTTGACAAGATTGGCCTCTATATCCCCTTAAAGTTTCTTCCTAAACCTGGCCATATATGGTTCAATGTATTATGTTTGTCATTGCTAATATATTGTAGGTCTAGCAGTTGATTAATATATTACTGAGAGCTTTTCTTCCTACACCATGAATAGCCACTTGGACAAATTATGCAGAGGTGAGAAAAATAAGTCTCAACCAAATGCCCATAGCATTGCCTCACCTCCAGCTTCGTACCCAAATGAACCCAATTAAGTTGACTAAGGCTATCATGAGGGTGCTCCTTTTAATGCCTATTTTCAACGATGTCCTCCTCCAAACACAAAATTAGCATTAAAGGTCTCATCTGCACCCCATGTACAAAATTTGATCCAAAATTTAATGTCTGATATTATAAAGCAAGAGCCCCTATTTGGTGAAACTTTGAAAAACCCCATCAAGGCTTAAGGAAGAAAGTTATAGCTGAAAATCTATATATAGAAAGAATAGAATGGTCAAAAAAACCGAGCAAAATGTTTTAGAAAAAAAAAATTGAGAAAAGGACGAGGAATGCGGAATACCAGCAACGTTCTCTTAGTTAACAAACCCACTAGAAAGAAATCAAGAAACTGCATCCTTAAAGCCATATTAATAGCAAAATAACCTCCTTTCTCGATCCAAAAATATCTAAGTGTTCCTTGTCTCTCAATCTCTGCCAAACAGGTATGGAATCCGTTCTACTGAAATCTTCAGAATTTCACATTCAATCTCTCTTGGGTTTCTTTTTTCCTGCTACATATTTTTATCTTTTATTGGTACAAAGTGTGCAACTGTAAAATATGTTTTTCTATGAGTTAGAAACTTAGAAAATAACAATTTCTATTCTGATAGAATTATCAATTTATATGCAATAAAAAAAGTCTCTTCACAATGTCTGCATGCATGTTAGTGCATGTGGAGAGACTAGTAAAAAATCATGTTATTTCCCCAGTCTTACACATATGTAAAGTATAATGCATGTGATTCTAAATTGTGCATTTATCTGTGCAGAATCTAGAGATTCTATGAAAATTTCAACAATTCTTATTAAATTTATCCCATTTCATCTGCAGGTGCAGCTGATACCTTATAATCCAGATATTCTTGATGAGTCTATACTATGGACTGAGAGTGCAGACCTAGGTGATGGTTTCAGAACTGTTAGGATGGTTAATAACATTCGCCTTAATCTGGATGCTTTTCATGGTGATAAGAAATCTGGAGGTGTTCATGATGGCACTATCATAGTTCTGTGGAATAAAAACAAAGGAGATAACCAGCGATGGAAGATTGTACCTTATTGTAAGTTTTCAACATATTATGAGAAAGATCAAGCAATTTACTGCAGAGCTTACATTATGTTTAGTTCCGTCTTTTGACTTGTCAATAATGTTCCTGAGCAATATTATATATGTAATAAGTCATAAGTCCTAATAAAGAGTTTTAATGGTTGCAGTATGAGATTCTTTTATTTTTTTAGCCTTAAGTGTCTCAACAACCGCAAAGTTGTGTTTTGTTTGTTATATCTATCAACTAATTTCTTTCTACTTTAATGATGCTAAATGCAGGATACTTTTGCAGCAGTTGTGCCATGCTTTATCGTGATATTGTCTACTTAAAAAAGTATTGAGTTTGGAGGGCTACTTCTAGTTCTCACGGTGAGCGATTTGAGTTTATATGTTTATTATGTGTGAAAATATTAAAGTGTGATTAGTGTCAACTGTCAACTACTACAACTGTGGCTCGTATGTATAATGCGTCACCTATCAAAAACAAAAGGTTGGTTGTATATTTTTTTTAATTTATTGACATTATAATCTAGTATTTCTGAAATGCCTTAATTTTGTGGTTATCATTATTTGTTTGTTTACTGAGGATGCTTATGGTTGTACCTTCTGGTATCAATCACAGAAGCATGGGTTGAGTGTACCGTGTAAACGATGCGTTAATTTATTGATGTGTGATTGCAATTGGCTATTGTCTTTATGGTGAAAGATTGCACTTGTCTATTGACCAGGCAGGCTATAGTAAATCTCCTTATGGGCAAGTGCATGTGCTTCAGTGCTTGGGTTGGCTAAACTAAATCTCTCCTAAACCAATCTGTTTCTCAGTTAATCCAACCATAAGCAAGGTGATGCAGCGAGATTAGCACTTACATACATTGAACCAAATCACCCTATTTATTATAAACGATTATATCATGAAATTAACCTAGTGATTTTTTATACTTACCCCATTTCAGATAGTAAACTTTTCTTTTTTGTATGCAACTTTGTTGCTTTTGGCATGGGAAATATGATGGTGTGGCCTGTTTTCGATCGTATTGAAAGCCATGGAAAACATGCATTTTTGCTTCTCCTAAATCTGATTTTTTATTGTGAGAAGAACCGAAGGCCAACGAAACAACATCGGGTATTCTAGTATCTGATTTCTGAGGTGTATTGGAATATAATGCGTGTGAAAAGGCCTCGGGCTTCACTAGTATCCAAGTCCTGTGGATTCGGAGCAAGTGTGACCCCCGCAACGCCGGAATCATCCACATGAGTGAAGAAGTTTGGTCCCTGCAATTAGGGCTGATTTTCAAACAGATAAGATTGGTATCAAGGGATTCCAATTAAAATCCAAAAAAAATTCGGAATGAAAATTCTATTCCAATTCCGTTCCAAAAAAATTTGGAATTTCCATAACCATTCCAATTTGGAAAACTCGGAATATTTGAATAAATCAATGCTAGACCATCAAGTGGCTCAAATCATAGAGTGGTGAGTGATCTTTTTTCATATTTTAATATTACATTCGTAATTATATTTTACTGTTTGATAATTTTAAAGTAGTAGTTTTTTTTTTTTAGTACAAGCGATGTCTACTACAGGAAATGGAGATTTCTCACACACAATTATGATGTCGCTGGGGATTTTAACCTTAGACCTTCCGTCTACAAATCAAGACCATTTTCCATTTGGACTAGACATAGGGTTCATAATTGGGCCAACGTGGTCCAACCTAAAAATTTTGGGTTCATGCCAAGCCTTCATGGGCTTTTTTATTTTTTTGGACCGGGTCTCCCATTGCCTTTTTTATTATTTTATTTTATATTTTGGTTTATTTAAATTCAATAAACAAATACTAGAAAATCAAATTCCAACAAATCAAAATATGAAAATCCAGTTTTAGTATTCGATACAGTTTATACCAATATTGATATCTCAATAAGTCAATGTATACTTTATACTAAAATCTTGTAAAATCGTATTTGATTATTTAAGTTGTAAGAAATACAAACATCCAAAAATATCATTGAAGACATTAGTATTTCAAAAATCTATTTTACTTGGTCAAATTTTGAGAGAGAACAATTTTTCAAGTTATGATACGTAGTAATCTATAGTACTGTTTAACAGTTATGTAAGGCTAACATAAGCCCAAGCCCTACTCAACCTTGTTGGGTACGGTTGAGGGCGGGCCGAAGGTCTCGAAACCTAAGCCCAAGCCCTACCCAATCAAACCTTAGAATGGGCCGGGTCAAAAGTGCCTAATCATCGAGCAGGACCGGATTTTGGCCCATTGAACCTCGGGCTACCCACTTCAACGTGCATGCCAAATGATGACCCCTAGTTAGACCTCGTTGGTGAGAATGATAATTTTAAGTAGTTAAACAATAGATTAATGAATTGAAGGGGTTCAAAATATTAAAGTAGCAAATTTGACTCTTCCAATAGCCAGATAAGTCAACAAAGTATACAACTTGAAGAGTTTAGTTGTAGGAGATGCTTTTACTTTTCTTTTTAATGTTTAAGAACCCTTTTTTATTATTATTTTGACATTGTCCATGTCACCCCACACTGAATTTTATGTGATACATGATGTTATGTTGTGCATCAAGTCCTTGCTCATATTCCCCCAGCTGAATCATAGAGAGAAACGCTAACAGTTTTCTTGATGTTCTAGTCCGTTAGTTTGATATAGTTGGGGCAGTTAGGCATATGTATATACATTGCAGTATGGAGAGAGAGAGAGAGAGAGTTGGGGGAGGTTAGCCTAAAAAGGTCTGACTATTGACTATACATAAAACACAGATACCAACCCAAAAAGAAAAAGTCAGTATTGATTATTGACCTGTACTGAATCAAAACCCCACTTTAATTCTTAATTAGCAATTAAGAATAAAGAAATTAGATGACAAAAATAGGCCTTATCTCTTAATCCAACAATCCAAACTTAGTTGGCTTTTTAAATTTGTTTCCCTTTCAAGGGGGGATTGGGGGATGGGATTGGTCATTCCCCAATTTGTCTGAATGATGGGGCCAGCCAACTGTCTCAGCTCATGAAACAAACAGTTATATATATACATATCACTAGGATATTGATATTAGGATGGCTGGCTGGCTGGTGATGCCTTAAGGGGAATGGTAAGGGGCCCCACTGCTGATGCTGAGCTTACATTTTCCATAATTGATGAAATTCATTACAAATCCCTTTACTATATATATATATATATAGGTGATGATGCTTATGCAGATCCCACTTGGGTAATCATACACAAAAAAGAAAAAACTATCAATATTATAGAAGATTAAGGTTTAAGATTGCCCACGGTGATGGTCCCATCATGTGAATTCTCAAATCTCAAGTTGTCCTGTATCATCTTGTTAGAAACAAAGAAAACAAAACAAGGGTTTGTCCCTAATATATATATATATATATATATATTTCATAGTGGTGTTGCTTAAGTAAGTTTAAGTTTTGGTTCCATATGTCTTTTCTGATTCAAAAGTTGTTTGTCTATGAAATTCCTCTTTAATAAAGCAGAGATTGCAGAGTAACAAAATATTCATATATATATATATATATATATATCTCTATAATTATTAGCTAGCCTCTTGTCACTTGCAGGATGATGTTTCATATGAAAAATTATCATGATAACTACATACATACATCTTATTGTTAACAACATACATCATGATCTCCTCATTCAAATTGTTGGAATGATTGTTAATATTACAACACTGATTCACTTGTATGGTGGTGGATTAATATTGGATATTAAACATAAGTTATTCTCTAATTCGGATGTTTGCATGTTATTATTTGATTGATGCCATTGTAAAATAGAAAGAAAATCAAAAAAGAATAATAGAAAATACATGACATCCACCTTATGGATATACGATGGTTGAAAGAGAGAGATGATGTGTTATGTGTCGTCAGAAAATGTCGGCTAAATGGTGAGAGAGGAGAGGGGTTGTTTAATCTATCTATTGCTTTGCAGTTTCGTTGTAGAAAAGTCAATAGTTGTGTTGTGTTGTGTAAGAGAGAGAGAGAGAGAGAGAGTTGGGCAAACGCAAATGAAGCCAACACTTTCTCTCAAGGCTAGACTCGACTAGCTTGTATTCCAATCCAATATTCCAAATAAAATCCCAAATATTCCAATTGCCCTTCTTTCCTACAAGATTGATTTGCTCCCCCCTATTGTGCTGCTAAGGTGGCATCGCATGGTTAGGTGGGTCCACGCGTTTCTCTTGAATATTTCTTCGGTTTTCATTAAATTATTATATCACCCACCGGAAGTAATTCCGTTTTTCACGTCTTTCTACCATTTTTCTAATTATTATTTTTCAATACATTTCTTGGGTTTTGTTTTTGGGGAGGTGATGACTCAATCTATGAGCTATGTTTTGATTAAGAACTTGATTACGGAATTGATTACTTTTAGCTTAGTTCTTCTTAATTATGAACTTAATTTAATTATGATTTTTTTATATCCAGCTCAGATATATGTATGAAACATCAAAAATTCAACATGAGAGGATGTCAACACGTGGGGGTGCGGGATGGATTTCGTTGGCCCCTATCTCCTTTGTCTGGTATTAATCCATTAATTACTGTTAATTATAAAAATACTTAAACAATCATAATTCTAATTATAAATTAATCGACCAGTTATAGAGAGAGGTCATGTTTTTGTTTTGCAAAGCCGGCTGGTTTTCTTTGTCGGCGGCTGTAATGTTCATTTCAATTTCTTTTTATTTTTTAGAATAATTCATAAATTATTATTTTTATACAAATTGTGGGAACCAAATTAATCCTTAACCCTAGGTCAAATAATTCCTTTCATTTGGGGATTATTTGACATAATTGGGAATTGTTCGATTTAATTAGGGATTATCTAATTAAATCGGATATTACCTGATTAGGTTGATGATTGATTTGATTCCTACGAATATTCTCAATTAATGGAGGAGTTACCTAATTAAATTAGGTATTGATTTGATTGCTATCCTGATTAGGGATTTGATTTAAATCAAATAAATCAAATCCCTAATTAGTGAAATCTCGCCAAATTGGGAGGAATAATTCCCTTCCATCTACGGAATTATTCCTCTGAAACCCTAGCTCCCGAGACTCCTATAAATACCTAGCTACACACAAGGGTGAAGGTACGTCTAAACTCCTACCTGAAACTCTGCAGAAATTATCTCTTAGAAACCCTAGCCACCTCCTTTCTCTCCCTCTTTTACATAAGGCTTCGGCCACCTTATTTATCCCAAAAACACATATAAACTCCGTACCCTATTTAGCTATTGGTTTTTTGCCCTAAATCAATTGAACTAATTTAGGGCAAAAAACCAATAGCTAAATAGGGTACGGAGGAGACGGAGAAGACGAAGTAATCTTTAGGCGAATATTCCCATGGGAGGAATTTGACTCCCTCAAATTGGTGCTTTCATTGAGAGTGCGAGTTATACTCAACGCGTGCTCAAGGAATCCGTTCCTCCTATTTTCCAATCCACCGAAGCCTTCCAAACAACCATGGTTGGAAGCAAGATGACGAGAGGCAAAGCCGCCGCCATGGCTCAATCCACGACGGCCCAAAGCCACTTCACCCATGATCCCGCGATCGACATGGTGGCGCCACCACCTCTCACCACCGCGCCGGTCACCGCAGTCGCCCTAGGCCCCTTGGCCGGATTTAGCCATCCTCATGGCACCACCGCCGAGCATGGTGGAACCTCCCATCAAAGTGGACTCGTCACCACCGCCGACTTAGGCCCTCTCTTGGAGCAACTTCATCCATTCCCTCCATTGCATCCGCGCTCAACACACGCTCCCGCGTACACCTCCAATGAAACCCTAGCCCGTATGCAGTTGGGCTCCACACACATCTCTCCTCCCGATCCACGAAGTCAAGCAGACCTCAATTTGAGAGTTGACCAGCTAGCTCTGAGAATGGACGACCAAAGCAATTTGATGAGGCAGCTCCTCAACCAAATCAGTCTAGCTCAAAACCTTGGCCTTGGACCACTGGGCGAAGAGAGAAGGATGGACAACTGCGCCAAGGGCAGATCGACGGGCGCCGAGCAGGTCAGCAGGCATGAGCGGGCAGGGGAGAGGGACAACAACGTGATCAGCTCGCCAACATGTCACAAGCATCCGCAGGCCACACTCAGAGCAACGTGCAAGGAAGGCAGGGCCCACGAATCCACGTCCGCAACCGCCTAGGCCCACAGGGGAGTGCTCCTCAAGGGCTAGGCTCCCAGAGAGATCAGCCTGACGACCATCGCAATGAGGATTGTGAAGAAAGGTACTCTGCTGTTCACTCGTCGAGGAACATTCTTCAAAGGCTAGGCTCCCAAGGAGGTCAACCTGACAACCTTCACGGTGAGAACCGCGAGGAAAGGCGCTCCGCTGCTCACTCTCGAAGGACCAATTCTCGTCGACAAGCTGAGGAGAATCACTCGCAAGCGCAGTCCACCAACACACCACTGGAAACCCGAAGAGGACGTCGAGCTAATACCCTTGGATCCTGACCAGCTGGGAGAAAAGCGCGGATCGGCTCGCGCCTAAGCCCAGATGAGAAGGTGGAGCTGACCACCTTCCTCCAGAACAACAAGGACATGTTCGTATGGTCGCGTCAGACATGCCAGGCATCGACCCAAACATCATCTGTCATCGCCTCCACGTCAACCCTGCTAGCAAGCCAGTGGCACAGAAGAGACGCAACTTCGCCCCAGAGCGGGTCGCAATCATTGAAGCCGAGATCGACAAACTTCTAGCAGCCGGCTTCATTGAAGAGGTCTCCTACTCGGAGTGGTTGGCCAACGTTGTTTTGGTGGCGAAATAAGAAAAGGGCAAATGGAGAGTTTGCGTCGACTACACTGACCTCAACAAGGCATGTCCTAAAGACAACTTCCCATTGCCGAGAATCGACCAATTCGTGGATTCAACCTCCGGCAATCAACTGCTCTGGCTTCATGGACGCCTACTTCGGCTATAATCAAATCCTAATGCACGAGGACGACAAGGAGAAAACTTCTTTCATCATCGAGAGAGGAACCTACTGCTACAAAGTCATGCCCTTTGGGCTGAAAACGCAAGAGCGACATACCAAAGGCTCGTAAATAAAATCTTCAAGGAGCAGATTGGCAAGACTATGGAAGTCTACGTGGACGACATGCTGGTCAAAGCCCCAAAACGTGTAGATCACATCAAAAACCTCGCCGAGGCATTCAGCTTGCTACGCCGTAGGATCGCATGAAGTTGAAACCAAGCAAATGCACTTTTGGTGTATCGTCT
The DNA here is from genome assembly GCA_018703695.1 of Prunus fruticosa. Taxonomy (NCBI): domain Eukaryota; kingdom Viridiplantae; phylum Streptophyta; class Magnoliopsida; order Rosales; family Rosaceae; genus Prunus; species Prunus fruticosa. The sequence continues at coordinate 2,881,894 of CM031923.1, read as the reverse complement.
GGCCGATTCCTGGGATACCTGGTCACACTACGAGGTATCGAGGCACACCCACGCCAAATCAAAGCTATTCTCGAGATGAAGTCACCCTCCACAGTGAAGGAAATACAAAGTCTGACGGGCGGAGCGTGACCCTCAATCGATTCATCTCAAGATCTACCTGACAAGTGTAAACCGTTTTTCAAAGCTTTGAAAAAAGGGCAAAGTGACAAGTGGGATGAGGAGTGCGAAATAGCTTTTCAGAACCTGAAGACTTACCTCACTTCACCTCCCCTGCTCTCAAAGCCAGGTCCCAGGCGAGGACTTGTTCGTGTACCTGCAGGATCCAACTCGGCCGTTAGCTCAGCTCTCATCCGAGAAGAACTAGAGGCCCAACATCCGGTATCCTACATGTTAAAAGCTCTCCTCGATGCAGAGACTCGCTACCCGAAATTGGAAAAGCTCATTTTGGCCCTTGTAGTTTCCGCGAGAAGCTGCGACCCTACTACCAAGCTCATCGAGTCATCGTCATGAAGTGGGCTATAGAGCTATGCCAGGATGATCTCTCCTTGGCCAAAAACGGCGATAAAAGTCCAGACTTTAGCAGACTTCGTGGCAGAATTCACCTCATCAGCCGAAGAAGGGAAAGTCAAAAGCAGACGGCACCTCCGCTGAACCTGACCAACCCACAGACATGTGGCAGTTGCGCGTAGACGGAGCGTCGAACCAAAAAGAAGCGGGAGCAGGTGTCGTCATCATCACCTCAGATGGGACCCTATTGGAGCAGGCCATCAGGCTTGGTTTCCCAGCCTCGAACAACGAGGCAGAATACGAGGCATTGCTCACTGGCCTACGCTTGGCAACGGAGTTAGCGATAAAGAAGTTAGCGATCACAAATCAAGCGTTAGGTGAATACATGGCGAAGCACCCAAGGATGATCTTGTACCCCTGATAAACTCCAAGAGCTATTGAAGGCGTTTCCTACCTTCACCATCCTACAAGTACCTCGGGCAGAGAACGCGCACGCCGATGCCCTGACAAGCCTAGGGTCCTCGCTGGATACCCAATTCAGGACGCTCCATCCCGTTGAACACCTAGACCGACCAAGCATTGAAGAAATAGAGCCAATCGAAGCAATGCAGATTGACGAGGACCCCAGCTGGAAAGACCCCATCATCGACTACTTGATGAATGGAAAACTACCAACGGACAAGTCCGAAGCCAGAAAAGTCCAGGAGAAGGCCGCGAGATACTACATGCACAACAACAAGCTCATCCGCAGATCATACTCCGGTCCTCATCTCACTTGCATAAAGTACCCTCAAACACTTGAGGCTCTTTGCAAAATTCACGACGGCGAATGTGGCAATCACTCTGGGGGCAGATCACTCGCCCAGGAAGGCTCTAAACATAGGCTACTTCTGGCCTACCATACGCCACGACTCCACCGAATATGTCAAGAAGTGTGATCTCTCCAGTGATACAAGCCAATTCCTAACTTGCATGTCGAAGTCTACCATCCACAAAACAGTCCATGGCCATTCATGCAATGGGGCATTGACCTACGGGATCCCTTGCCACCGACGCCTGTCGAGAAGGACATGATGTTCGTTGCCACCGACTACTTTACTAAATGGATCGAGGCCGAAGCTCTATCCTCTACTAAAGAAGCCGATGTGGAACGATTCATCTAAAGAAACATCATCTGCCGGTTTGGCTGCCCACAGTCATCATCTCATTCCAGAATGTCTCATCTTCCTACACATAAGTCGCCCATAAGCGCGTCCTTCGGGAGACACAGGGCGACGACCAAAGCGTCCTTCGGGAGACGCAGCCCATAAGAAGCGTCCTTCGGGAGACGCAGGGTGCGCCAGGAATTTCCTAAGGGAGGTATCCAGGTTCCTATCCGTTTCCTAAGGGAGGTAGGATAGCCACACAGTCGCCCATAAGCAGCGTCCTCGGGAGACGCAGGGCGACGACCAAAGCGCCTTCGGGAGACGCAGCCCATAAGAAGCGTCCTTCGGGAGACGCAGGGGTGCGCGCAGGAATTTCCTAAGGGAGACGTCCTAAGGGAGGTATCCAGGGTTCCTATCCGTTTCCTAAGGGAGGCATGATAGCCACACGGTCGCCCACAAGCAGCGTCCTTCGGGAGACGCAGGGCGACAACCAAAGCATCCTCCGGGAGACGCAACCCATAAGAAGCGTCCTTTGGGAGACGCAGCCCATAAGAAGCGTCCTTTGGGAGACGCAGGGTGCGCCAGGAATTTCCTAAGGGAGGTATCCAGGTTCCTATCCCGTTTCCTAAGGGAGGCAGGATGGTCAGCACACAGTCGCCCATAAGCGCGTCCTTCGGGAGACGCAGGGCGACGACCAAAGCGTCCTTCGGGAGACACAGCCCATAAGAAGCGTCCTTCGGGAGACGCAGGGTTCGCCAGGAATTTACCTACAACATATGCAGACCACGCCCGGAGTCCCTCAAAGGGGACCCTGGCAGTTGTGAATCTCCAAAAGAAGATGCGCAATCAAAGTACAGGCTGGTTACTCAGACGGTTCACAAGTCAACATGCAAATTAAAGTTGAAAAATAACTGAAATTTCCATAGCAAGCTGACCAACCGGCCAAGTTCAACAAAAGGGAGATGGTCGAATAAGACCAATTATTCTAAACAAGAAAGCAGACTACAAAAGCTGAAAATAAATAAAGAAGTCTTCATCTACTTCGAGACGCCGGCAGGAGGCCCTTGATCTGCAGCCTCTTCTGCATCCGCCTCGTGACCAGCCATGCCTTCAGCTTCGCCCTGCTTGCTCCGCGACATCTGCCATCATCTCATCCTCCTCAGCCCTCTCCGTACCAGCTGCCTGCTCTTCAGCTTCCTCTTGCACACGGAATATGTCAGGGGAGAGTGTCTCAATGTCTGCATCTTCAATTGCATACAAGGAAGCAATCCCATCAGCACAGTGTAGATAGCCCAACTTGTACGCATCAATGGTGGCTTCAGACTTGGATCTTTCAGGAGACTCGTGGTGAGCACGAAACCTAGCCAGGAGCTTTTCATAGCTGAGGGTGATGTCTGCATTCTTGCGCTCAAGACGGAAGAAGGCATCTTTTCGGCTAACCAAAAGGCATACCGTTGCAGGAGGTGATGGGGACAAGCGGGCCGTCACCAACATCGCCCTCCCACCGTCCGCTGACTTCCAACACATCATCATGCCACGCATGATCTCCTTGACTAAGACTGTCGAATAGCTTGGCCTTGTAGATGCGAACTTGGGCATAGTCCTCGAAACGCCTCACTTGGAAAAAATAGAAGAATTCCCGCACCGTCAGCTCCAGTGTGAAGAAACGACTCAGGTTCTCGAAACACTTGATCGCCCGGTAGACATTCGGGGTACACTGACTAGAGCACACTCCATGGCGCAGAACACCTCCTTGAAAAGCCTTGACAATGGGAAGGTGAAGCCCAATGAAAAATAAAAAGGACGAAAGGTGATGATCCTGGCATTTGGGTCACTCGCATCCGCACGAGGCGTGTCGTCAGCCCGATACTTCACCAGCTTGACCTGCACGTCATCTGGAATGGCAGAAGCGTAAGCAGCCCGCCACTTTTGGAACTGAGCCTCAGTCGTCACGCGGTGCAGGTTAGCCACGAATCTCTTGTTGTGCACTAGGGAGCCTCCCCACAAATACAGAGGCACTTGAGAGCTTGGAACCTTGCTATCATCTCCAGAAGACATGGTCAACGGGTAACTGCAAGAAGAAAAGAAAATTCTATAAGTTAGAATACGAAGAAAAAAAAAAACAGGAGGAGCAGCACCACCAAAAAAAAAAAAAAAAAAAAGACAAGAAACTCGAGCTGATTGGATCAACCCAAGTAGCAAGGAGGAAGCAGCCCAACAGATGCTCCAGCACGGGCCCAGGTTGCGCCAGGCTCCAGCCGGCCAAGCAGCCCGCAGGCGTTGTGGCCCAACTCGCGCCTCCAGCCCGCACGCGCCCTGCGGGCCCATCGACTCCACTCCAGGCGCTCCCCAGGCCTGTGCAGCGCGCGAGGCCCATCTCTTCCGCCTGGCCTGCTCGCTCCAGCTCCAGCCCACATCGCTCCAAGGCCAAGCGCCTCCTCACTCGCGCAAGCCCACTTCGCACACCAGGCCTGGCGCCCTCGACCTCCACTTCGAGCCCAGCGCATGCAAGGCCTAATCCTACCAACCTTCCAGGACTCCAGCAATGCACGAGGCCCTAGCCTACCTACCCACAAAGTTGTGCAGCCCCTCCAAGTCTCCAATCTATAGACACGCACACTATTGCCGAGGGTCAGAACAAAAAAAAATTTTCCAGGCTAATTACCTTGGATTTGCAACGAATACGAAGGACTCCAGCGGGTTAAAAGAATTCTCCAATGCTTTCTCTCTCTCACTCACGTAGTTGAAGGGATGGATTTATGATGTGAAGGATAAATTAGAGGAGCCCTACATTTATAAGCAGCAAAAAATTCCTTGACCTACAAGGAATCGCAAATCCTTCCCAAATTGGAGTTCATAAAATTGGCAAGTCAAACACCTCTTCCACTCAGGAACCCAGGTCCAAGAAGGAAGCCCAGTTACAGCTGGACAGCCCAACAGATGATCTACATCTCCTACATGCCACCACGCGCCATGCAGAAGCTGGGGGGCATTTGTGGGAACCGAATTAATCCTTAACCCTAGGTCAAATAATTCCTTCCATTTGGGGATTATTTGACCTAATTGGGAATTGTTCGATTTAATTAGGGATTATCTAATTAAATCGGATATTACCTGATTAGGTTGATGATTGATTTGATTCCTACGAATATTCTCAATTAATGGAGGAGTTACCTAATTAAATTAGGTATTGATTTGATTGCTATCCTGATTAGGGATTTGATTTAAATCAAATAAATCAAATCCCTAATTAGTGAAATCTCGCCAAATTGGGGAGGAATAATTCCCTTCCATCTACGGAATTATTCCTCTGAAACCCTAGCTCCCGAGACTCCTATAAATACCTAGCTACACACAAGGGTGAAGGTACGTCTAAACTCCTCCTGAAAACTCTGCAGAAATTATCTCTGAGAAACCCTAGCCACCTCCTTTCTCTCCCTCTTTTACATAAGGCTTCGGCCACCTTATTTATCCCAAAAACACATATAAACTTCGTACCCTATTTAGCTATTGATTTTTTGCCCTAAATCAATTGAACTAATTTAGGCATCGGAGGGCCTTTGGCCAACACCCCCCGGGTGTGGTCCTCTTATTGTTATTCGTTTTGCAGGGAGAAAGAGAGGTGGAGAAGACGAAGGAATCTTTAGGCGAATATTCCCGTGGGAGGAATTTGACTCCCACACAAATAATATTCAAATTTAAATATAATCTAAATTACGATGAGGGTTATTCGAATTCAAGTATAAAGTGGGGAGTACATCCGCTCTAATCTTGCCAACTCAACTAAGGTATGCAGAAGAAGTGATAAATTATTGAAGAAAAATGAAAAGTTAAAGAACACGAGAGTGACATAGATGACTAGATGAGCACTTTTACACATAAGAGAGAACCAAAACCCTTTCAACATTTGGGTGCCTGAAAGTGTAGATAAAATTACTCAATCATGAAAAGCTTTTATTTTATTCTTTATATCATTACTTTTATCTAAACCCAAGGGACATTCCAAGAGGACCTAAAGCCATGAGATGAAATGGTTTTAGTTTGAGGTACTTGTCTTCCTTAAGTTCCAAAGGCCTAATTGAGGTCCTTTTTGCACACTTTCATGCGATATATGGACCTCCCAAATTAAAGTGAGCCCATTCCGTTTAAAATGCTACGATTTTATTACAGTACACACTTTTTATAGCTTCAATTAGTGGGGAAGGGATACTTATAATATTTTTCTTTTTATTTTTATTTCATTGAAGCTGCTTGGAAGCTGCAGCAGTAGTTTCAACAATGAAAAATACCCTATTAATTATTATTTTTACAAATTATTTACACACAGAAAAAGAAAACTTGAAAAAAAAAAGTTGGCAAAGCTTTATTGCTTCAATAAAGTCTTATATTACACATATATTCATTCATTCTGATCGATCATGATCATGGTTCTCACCACAATGCCAGCTATTAATAACTTGGAAAATTCTGGGAAAATTCGTTTTTTTTTTTCTGGTGCTTTTGACTTATGGGTTTGTGAGGCCCCCCCTAGATTCGCTCCAATGGGTAGTCATTTCCTGCTTTGCATTTTTGCGGGAACCATGCATTTAAATTATTAATTTCAGCATATTTTATCCATTCTTCTCTGGACATTTAGATGTTTTTATATTGCAAACATTATTGTAAATAGAGAGGGGTAATAGAAAATACATGGCGTAACATAATTTTTTTTTTTTAATTTTAAAAAAAGTGACCAATATGGAATTAGTTGCACATGTGGTCCACTAAAAAAGTGGTCCCATATATGATGAGAAGTGTTGAAGAATATAAAGTCTCATATCGAAAACTTGACTAAATAAATTACAACTTATAATAAGAGCGATAATATACTAAACTCACACGCACTACACACGGATGAAAAACACATTTAACATTTTAACATAATACTTTGAAGCAGCAAGGGAAACAGATAGCACCTCATGAGCTAGCCAAGCCAGTAAGCCAATGAGCACCTCCTAATTATAATTAAGTATTTAATTTATTTGACAAATTCATAATTGAGGATGAGAATCAAAGAAAAAAAAACTTATCTAGCAGGCTAGCAAGCAGGTATATAAATATATATATATATATTTATATAGATTCATGAATGTATATTGAAGCATGAAGAGGAGGAGGAAAGATATGAACCTTTTCCAGAGCTTTGAACAGAGACTTTTTGGAAAGATTTTAACTGATTGGAACATGCAATGAAAATTCTAAAGGAGGTTACAGATTCAACTATTCATCGAAGCTTCAATTTAATTAAATAATAAAAATTAATAGTGAATGTGGTGGTACGCTGGAAACATGGGTCCCTCCAACATAGAAAGCTCCTTTTTTCATATATTATATTAATTTAATTTTAATTTTTTAATTTGGGCGCTTTCGTTTTCAAACAGGTAGATAGAGTTGAGAAAGCACACAGACGCGACAGAAAATAAAGAAATCAGAGAAAACAAAAACAAAAACAGTAAATAGAATAATGATGAGAAAAGGGAAAATAATAAAAAATTATGTGGCTTCCTCAGTAAGTGCCTTGCGGACCACGGATCTTGCGAATGTGAGCTGTTTTGAAGAAGAAACTCCTCTCTATTTAAGCCTTGTTTTTCCCATTTGTTCTATTTTCTTAACTGCTCTCTTACCCTTTCTTCTCTCTCTCTCTCTCTCTCTCTCTCTCTCTCTCTCTCTCAGATTCATCAATAACTTTCTCTTTCCTTTCGTGTGTTCGTTTCTGATACATAGATATAGCAGCTTAATTAATTAGCCAGCTGAAATTGTTTGTTGGGTTTAGAGAAGAAGAGAATACTTGTTGTTGGATGGAACAACACATGGTGGCGAACAGAGGAGAAGAAGATCAGCTCATCGAGTTGCCTCCGGGTTTTCGGTTTCATCCCACGGATGAGGAAATCATAACCAGCTATCTCACGGAGAAGGTCATCGACAGCAGCTTCGTGGCTATTGCAATCGGGGAAGCTGATTTGAACAAGTGTGAGCCATGGGATTTGCCAAGTGAGTAGTAATTAATTTTGAATTATTTTTCCTCCTGAGTATGAGTTTATGTTTTTGAATATATTACTCTTATTAATCTCTCTAGTCAACGGTTTGATTGATGAGCAGAGAAAGCCAAGATGGGAGAGAAGGAGTGGTACTTCTTCTGCCAGAGAGACCGGAAGTATCCTACGGGGATGAGAACGAATAGGGCCACGGAATCTGGCTACTGGAAGGCCACAGGGAAAGATAAAGAGATCTTCAATAATAAAGGGAAATCTGGTTCTCTGGTTGGGATGAAGAAGACTCTTGTGTTCTACAGAGGGAGAGCCCCAAAAGGAGAGAAGACCAACTGGGTCATGCATGAATACAGACTTGAAGGCAAAATCTCACAATACACCAACCTTTCCAAGGCTGCAAAGGTAACCTTAAATTATTAAATCATCATGCCAATCTTTTTTTTTTTTTTTTCTTCTTTTTTTGCTACTTTTCTTTTGTTAGTTGAGATTTTCCTTTCATTGGGGGTAGGGGCCAGGTCTTTTTTTTTCCTTTTTCTCTTCTATTGCAAGTTAATTATGAATTAATAATTATTTGCTGCGCTGCGCAGGATGAATGGGTTGTGTGCAGGGTTTTCCACAAGAACATGGGGCTCAAAAAGACACCAACCAGGATGAACTCTTTTGGGGATCATGATCTCTTGGATTATTCTTCCCTCCCACCTCTTATGGATCCTACTAGTTTCAATAACAACATCATCAACAACAACGACAACAAGGCTTGTGGCTATGGAGACCATGACGTAAAGCCCGGCACCAATCTGGCTAGTACTGCACCATCTCTATCATCAGCTAAAGCGTCATCATCAGATGATCATCATGCAATTAATAACAATAATTACCTCAGTTACTTTTCGATTGGCCGCTCCGGGGGTCAAGTCCAGAAGCCAAATTTCAGCTTTCAGGTGCAGCCTACCAACAGTTATTACCAAGCTACTAGTCTCAGTAACCCCAATATGTTATACCCTCATCACCATCAGTTTCAAAATCCAAATCCAAATCCAAATCCAAATCCAAATCCTTCAAGTTTCTGGTTTCAGCCAAATCCCAATAATTCTGATTATTTTCAACAAGGCATGATCAGAGTTACTAATAATACTGCTAGTGATCATGATGAAGATGATCAGGCCATGCTAAGAGCAATAGCTGCAGCCAACAACAACAACAGCAACATGAATAATGAAACATCTTCATCAGCTGCTGCAGGCTTTGGATCATCAGGTGGCTTAGAGAGGCAGTGCAAAGTGGAGCAGTTTTCATCAGCACCACAGTCCATGTTTAGCCTCTCCCAAGACACCGGTATCAGCACGGACAGAAACACCACCGAGATATCGTCATCTCTTGTTTCATCAAAGCAAGAATTGGGAAGCGCCACCGACAATTGTTCATCGTACGATCAAAGTCCATCAGTCGTCCCCATTTCGGACATTGAAGGCTTGTGGGACTTCTGAGAACATTCATCCAACTCAAAAACTATAGCTAGGCTGGCGCCTGCTGTTTGTTTGTTTGTCTAATTTAGGATTAATGGGGTTTTTTTTTTCTTTCTTTGTTTCTTAATCTGGTATAGGTGATTAATTAGGCATCAGAAAAGTTTGTTCCATACACAAATACTGTATACTACTTCAATTTCATGGTTTCCAGATATTGATCTTAATTTTTCAGATTTACATTCTTTCCTTTTTAGATACCAAAAAGCAAGATTTCATGATTATTGTCAACCTCATGTAAATCTTTATTTTCTTTTTCATTATCAAATATTATATATATATATGTGTGTGTGTGTGTGTGTGCAATTCATGGTTTTTAAATTTGCAACTGGCTTTCTTCCTTCTCCTGCATTCAAATTTGTTAAATTTGTGGTTCACAAGAGGAGGTGATCTTTGATTGAACGGTACTCTTGGACCTTGTCCAAAATTATTTTGATATTTATCATCTCATTCTGATATATATATATATATATATATGAAATATTAATTCTCATTCAGAAGCTTTGAAATCTTGTGTTCATTCTTATATATATTAGTCCAAAATAAAGGTTGCACTGTACTTAAAAGTTTTAGAGATTGTTTGATTTCTTCTGTATTATAAATTGTTGTTGAATATATATATATTTTTAGGATGTTTTCATTGAGTAAGACGATAACATACTAACCTCACGCACGCTACATAGATGCTAGGACTTGAACCCAGAACCTTTCGTGGAAAGTAATTACTTCAAACCACTGCGTTAGTTGGTTCTTTGTATGGAATAATTTTTTATAAAAGAAAGAGTAGTATACATAATAACTAGCTAGTACAATAATAGTAGGTAAAAGGGTATATGAAAGGAATAATTATAGGAGCTAGAATCACGTGAATGGTTCCCTCAAAGTATGCAAGCAGCAGATGCTCTTCGCCACCATAAAAAGCTAATTTCATCAGTTATCAAAACAATTCCGAAGAAAGAAAAAAAAAAAAAAAAAAAATTATTCATTGGTTTATTTTCTTCACACGCATGCGATCGACCTCTTGATCATATAGTAAAAACTGAAGTGGTGGGTTGGCAAGATTTGCATGGTGCATATGTATGGCGTCATGCATGCTTTCCTTCATGTAATAATTTTGGCTAAAAGACCAACAGAAGAAGAAAAGGGACATGTGAGAAAAAAGGGCTAAAAAGATAGAGAGATAATAACATTCAGCAACGCATGCTTCATAACTTGAGGATATCCATCGGTCGGTTATTATTAGTGGAATGGGAAAAAGAAAGGTTCATGAGTCATGATCCATATTATTCATGTGATCATCAACCACAGAAATAGATGAATTGTTTGCTTTGCAGATTTTCATCCCGGAAAAAAAACACACCTCCTCTCCATTCAAAGCAAAGCGTCCGTTGGTTTTTCATTCTTGCAGGCAACTTTAACCGCCCTTTTTCGGCGTTCTTAGCTTGTTTGCACCTTACACTTTCAGACAAGATATATATATTTTTTATAAATTTTTTTTTCATATGTGAAATAATAAAACGAAACTACTTTCCTCATTCCCTATAAGGAGATACTGTTCGTTCATGTGAATCACAGTTTGACGTATATGCAAAAATAATTTATAAACTTCTACACACGTCACACTTCTATTGACAAGAATGTAAAAGCTCCTACTTAGAGCATCCACAGTGGGATAGTGTATTTTTGGGGGTGTAAAGCCGCTTTTACATCCCATTTACACCTCCGAGGGTTGCAAATGTGATTTTTGCTCTAGTGGGGAAGATGTAAATCTAAAGATATATAATTGATTTCTTTCACCTTTTCTGCTGTATGTCCCACTTTTGTCCACTTTTTCTCATCTTTTCTCATGTAGGTCCCACCTGCAAGAGAAGTAAAAAAAGATGTTTATGTGCATCTCACGGTGGTGATGCAAATTTACACTCGTTTACACCTCTCTATTGCGGGTGATTCCGATCACAAAGGGTGTATATTTAATATACACCTCATTATACACCCTCCTACTGTGGATACTCTTACATGATAAGGAAGGAAGTATTTTTTATAATAAAATAGCAAAGTATTTTGTGTTAAGCAACAAAATTTCAAATCAAACAGCAGCATATTCTTCTCTCTTCTTCAAAACTGATATATTTTTATATATTGACCCAATTTGGAAAACCTAGCTAGCCCTATTCAGCCTATAGCTGATTTGTTGCATGAAAACATGGGGGGTCGCTGGCCTCACCCACCAATCATCAGCCTCCACCATATAAGGGTAGCTATCTCCTGTATCTTCTCCTTCTCCTATATCTTCTCCTTCTATGAGAAAACCAACTTTGTGCTTCTATAAATTATATTGTAATATTTATACATATCAGGCCACATGCCCAACCTCATCTTATGTCATCTCATCATCTTTCATTTCTTTTGGAATCTTAACCCCCCCTAACCCCACCGACTTCAACCTTCATTGGTCCACCACACTTAAATATACCTTCAATCCTCTTCCAATTTCAAATCTAAAATTTATTAACCAACCAGATCTTATGATTTTCAAGAGCCAACCTACACCAAAACCTACATATATGGCACCAATTGGGGGCTACCTGGTAAGAATACTAGCTAGTACTACCCCTCCCCTACCACACATTTTTCACAGGCATTTAAGCTGGTAGACGGGGTGAATTTGTCAACGTGAATTTCTATTGAATGAGAACACAATCAATTTATATTATTCGAGTATTTCAGAGTAGAGAAAGATGAATTCGTCGATTTAACGATTACAAAAAACATTACACTAAATACAAATGAACTGAAGAATCCTTCGTATATATACGAAATATCTACATGATACAATTATGGCGGCGGCCTGATATTGCAAAGGCAGTAGGCACCACCTTTTTTTTGTCCCGAGGCAATCGTTGTTGTCAGCTTAAATGCCATGCATACATATATATATGGCCAATTCACGCATCATAATCAAATATATCACAAGTATGGCCTCTACTGTCCAGTGGCTGATTCATATATTAAATGCATTGCAATTTGACATATCAGTTGGAGGTGATATAGGAACACATATTTCGGTAACCAATTATGAGACGTCATATAGACAATAGAAATATTCCTTATGTCAACAATTGTGCTCCATTTAATTGGCCAATTGTTTAGAGTCAAAATAGGGATATTACCATAAATTATGGACTTGATTTTCATTAAATCTCCATGATTGACCCAATCTCTCCATTTAAAGGAGAAGGTAAGAGCACTAAAAATACATGGCTACATCACACATACGAGGTAATCCGATTTCAATCTTAGAAATTCCCTCTCTCATGCCACTCTCTCCTTCACGGCTCTGGCCTCTCGGCTCTCCTCGTGAGAGAAGACCTTCATCCTTTCTGTTACTTTTTCGTATTTTTCTCAAGATCCAAATTAACTGACTTAGGCATCAGAGAGCTTTTGGCCAACACCCCCTTAGGTGTGGTCTATTTACTCCGATCTTTTTCGCAGGGATCGAGGAAGAGGAGAGAAAATGAAGCTCGAATAGTGAAGGATCAACCTGCGAATATTCCTTGTGCAGAAATTTGCTCAAACATTTTGGTGCTTTCATTTAGAGATTCGAGATATAATCAATGTGATGCTCTCATCGAAATCAAGGGAAATCTATTTCCCCCTTCATTAATCAATTCCATCATCGATCCAAAGCCCTCAAATCACCATGGTGAGAGGCCCCACTGCGAGGAACACGACGATAACTACCACCGCATGACCGGTTAAAGTTAGATGACAAATCATGGATTTTGAAAAATTAAGTTTTCTTTAAGGTGACAAATTGAAATTGGTGTATAAGTCTAGGTGACATTTCTACAAAAATTCTACTTTTTATGTGATTATGAAAAAAAGTTATGGAGTAAAAGCGTTTTCTAGAAAAGTATTCGCTTAAATGTACCAAATAATTATAGATAAACAGAACAATGATGAAAGATTGATTAAAATTTTGGAGCCAATAAACTTAATTCCATGTAAATATGTACATTAAAGTTTCTCGATTTACACCACGGGGTCTAGCCCATTGGAAAATGACCTTAACTTGCAGGAGAGCAGTGATCTCATGTTCGAACTCCATTGCATTTTGATAGTGTGTGTGAGAGAGAAATCCCCCTCCCCTTGTAATTTGGATTATCTCTTGTATTAAAAAAGAAAAGTTTCTCGATTTACAAAAACTTAATAAAGATAGGTTACCAACTAGCTTTTGGTTATCCTGACCCTTTGTGTGGATCTGAGTGGATGTCTACCGTATGCTGGGCCCACCCTAAACACGGGCGCTGAGTGACAGCCTAGGGCCCTATACCAAGGGGCCTAATTAAAAGTGATTTTTGGATAGTTCAAAATTAAGGGCCCACATTTAAAAATTATTAATTTGCTTTGAAACAACAAATATGCAATTAAACTACTATATTTATCCCAAAAAGAAAAAAGGAGGCCCCTTGTGGTTTTGTACAATTATTGTGTGTATATATTTTTTCTTTTTAAACTATGATTTACAAAGGCAAATTAAGAGCCTCATTTTTATGTTTGGCCTTGGGCCACTCAAAAGTCAAAGTCGGTCATGATCGTATGAGTTTGATGTTGCCATTGGATCCCTCCATATTGATTGTAACCCTTTGTGGGTAGTTTTCCTAGCCCTTGGGGTATGATTTATGAATGCCCAAATTCGAAATTAGAAGATATAAAAATAATATATTAAAAGCCTAGCTTTTAGTTAGTAATAATTTTTTTTTTGAAATTGGAGGATATTCCAAATTCGAAACTCCATAACCATTGATCCATTGATTAATAGAAAAAAGAATATGCCAAAAGAGAAAAACTAAACGAAGATATTTCGAAAATGTATACTTGAGGAAGATATTTTCTTCCTGGATTTGTGTTGTGTCTTGGATCGATTGAATGAAACTTGTCCTTTTTTGTTTTTTGTTCTATAATAATATTAGTGTAAACACGTTCACACAAGACTATTGTCAGATAAGGCATCAATTCGTTCACAGTAATTGATGTGAAGTTTCAAATAACCGAGTGATGGATGAATTTGTTGTGTGGATGCATTGACGTTTTTTGTATTATTAAACTAATTCATCGTCACAAATATTAAGCTCATATTTGACAAAGAAAGAGTAGCCGCGTACACGTACTAGTCTACAGATTAACTAGATCTAGAATAATATAATTACTGTTTGGATATTTCAGCGAAATTTAGCATCCATTTTATTGAGAGATCTTTTAAATAATTTTATTTGGGGACATCTTTTTAGGGTTAAGTACGAAGTTGTTTTCAATGAACATAGTACTTCAAAAAAGTATTTAAACTTCAATAATTTAATTGAGCGGTTAGATGATATCAAATGATTTTTTTGTAGAGATTATATTTAAATGAATATCTATAAAATAGACAGTTGGATTAATAAAATACAATGCGAATTTAAAGCCCTACAAGAATATCACTCCCTCAATGAAAGTTCTCAATATATGTATATTAAGTTTCCAACAATTACATGGTATAATTTGGCACATTTCCGACAAACTCAACTCCATGATACGACAACATAAAAACCAATGTTCTCCAAACCCCTTCAGAGTAAGTAAATGTAGGAAGTTTCATGGAAGTTACAACCAATTTCTCTTTGACGTTTTCTGATCCTGAACTGAAACTGAAATGGAACAGCAATTGTCTCTGATAATCTCTTACACCTGTGAGGAGCTGCTCCACTTTTTTTATTTAGTCGAGTCAATGTTCACAACATAGGATGAATAAACCCAACATAGGGCAGATTAGTATACTATTTTTGATGGGTCGTGACGATTACCAATTTGGATTTGCAGAATGGGAGTTTGATTGTGCAGAAGTGGAGATTTGGGAGCTGGCTTGATGGGATTGATTAACGGTATGTGAAGTTTTGCTTTTGGTTGAACTTATGTTTGGTTGATTTTAATTGGTTTTATGATTTGTGGACTGAGTGTGTTTTGTTTGAATTTTTACTCGAAGAGCCTGAACCTGGCTCACTGTTGTCAAGCTAACACATTTGGATATTCCCAAGGAAGACATGTTAGTTTTGATTTGAGCTTTTAATTAATGGGTTCTTCTCAGTTTATAGTTTCATTGATTGGGATTCTGTGAGTTTTATTGTTTTCTTATATGCATTGCTGATTGCTTTGATTTGGTGTCTTTGGTAATGTAGATATTGGAATGCGACTGTGGTGGAGAATACAGAAAGAGGTTGGTAGGATCTTATTTTCCAGAGCATACGGGCAGGTTTTGGAATTTGAGATACTTGAGTAGGGTTTTGATGATTTTGGATGCATAATTCAGATCTAATGTTTCCTACCAAAACAATTTACTGAGTCTAAGTGTTTGTGCAAATAATCTCACGGGAGAATATTCGCTTCTAGATCCTTGAACCTTCGATCTTCCTTCTCTCCCCTTCTCGATTCCTGGAAAACAGATTGGAGTAAATAGACCACACCCGGGGGGTGTTAGCCAAAGGCCCTCCGATGCCTAAGTTAGTTCGAGTGTTTGTATAGAAAACAATAGCTAAGCAAAGGGTACGAAGTTTGTGTGTATGGTGTAAACCGGGTGGCCGGAGCCGTGTGTGGTGACCGGAGCCGTGTGGAGAAAATATGGAGAGTGGAGAGTAGAGAGGGAGAGAGAGAGAGAGAGAGAGAGAGAGAGCTTCGGGTATTTTCTAGGTTTCCCAAGTGAATTTAGATGTACCTTGAATGATGAATACACTCATCTATTTATAGGAGCCTCGGGGCTAGGGTTTCGTAGAGTTTGAGTCGGATAATATCTGAATTATCTCGTATAATTATAAGATAATACCCGATAATTAGGATATTATCCCTTTGATAAGATAATAACCAAATTATTGATATTATCTCATTAATTATAAGATAATATCCCAATTAATGGTATTATCTTTATTAATTATGAGATAATACCATATAATCAAGATATTATCCTGATTAATCAATTATCCAAATAAATGGTTTAATTAATTAATTTAAGGGATAATCTTCTTTTCCACGTGGCGTGCTCTGATTGGAGACGAAAATATTTGCTCCCACAAATGCCCCCCAGCTTCTGCATGGCGCTTGTGTGGCATGTAGGAGATGAAATTATATTTCGGACTCTCCAACTGTATCTGGGCTTTCTTCTGCGAGTTGGACTCCTTTTGCAGATCAGGGTTCCCAATTAGAGTAGGCTTCTGACTGTTCTTGGAGTTGGATTCCTAGTAGGAATGAGCTTGCGATTCCTTCTTGAGCTGGGTTGTCCGACTTGTATAACTACAGGGCTTCTCTTCACTCTTTCTCACATCGCAAACTTAACTTCTCTACCTTCTAGCTTGAGAAAGATCTTGGAGAATTTGTACTGCTTGTTGAAGAGAGGAGTTGCCGTGCACAAAGTAAGTCGAACAAGCAAATATATATTGTATATATATTTTTTCCGATTTTTGGCAGCAAGGTTGTGGTCCAGGATGAGTTGCAAATTCGTGGGCAATATTGACAAAGGCTGGAGAATTCGTGCTGGAGCAAGGACTGGAGGTTCGTGGTGCATGTTGAAGCTTGGTGCGACCTAGTCTGGGCTGGAGCTCGATGCGACGCAGGCTGGTGCAGGCGCTGGGCTCGAAGGGACAAAGTCGCTGGGCCTTGGAGAGAGCTTGGAGGAGTTGGGCTCGAAGCAGAGGCCTTGTTCGCTGGGCCTTGTGCGCGACACAAGCTTGCACTGGGCTGGACCACGAGGCGCGCGCTGACGTGGAGCAAGAGGCCTCGTGCGCTGCACAGGCCTGGAGCGATGTGGGCCGGAGTCCGGGCAGAAGGGCCATGCGTGCTGGAGCGAACGGGCCAAGCTGGATGCGCACTGGGCTTCGCAGGACAACTGGGCCATGAGGTGAATTGGAGTAGGAGCTGGGCTGCGCGACGTGGGCCCTCATGCTGGGCTGCTCCAAGCTGGACCACTCCTTTTTTTTCTTTTTCTGCTGCTTTTTTTTTGTAGCTGCCAGCTTCTTTTTTTTTTTTTTGTATTCTAACTTGTAGAATTTTCTTCTCTTCTTGCAGTTGTTTGTCGATCATGTCTTCTGAAGGTGATAGGAAGTCAAAGCTCCCTTCTGCTGAGAAGACCAAAATAGGAGCTACTCTTGCTTCATCTACAAGCGTCAAGCATCTTGTTGGTGCAGATAGCAAGAAGATTGGTGGTATGCGCAACATTAGGGATGTCCCCTTTAAGCCTTTTGCTGATGAGTGTGAAGATCATGATCTGCTCCGTGAAATAGTCCGTGCGCGATCTAGTTCACCTGTTGAGAGGCAAAGAGATGCAGATGTTCCTATCCGGAGTTCGAGTCGTTTGCACCAATCAAAGAGTGGAGGTCGAACTGGGAGGTCTGCTCATCCACCCAACCACCATGATCCCGTTGTTGAGTCACGAGCGGTGAGCGTGGAGTTGATTCGTCACCACCAATTCCTTTGGGAGTGAGGTTGGCAGAGGCTAAGAAAGCAAAAGAGTCATTTGCTCGGGCGAAAGGTTTTTCTGAACGTCCGCGGCTGATCCCAAGGTGGACAAGTCCAGGTCCTCCAGGGGATGTAGGCATGTCTCACCGCTGCTCAAGACGCACTTTCTATCAAGTCCATCCGCTTGTGCTGGGCTGGTTGATCAAATCCGTCAAGCTGGTGATCTTGGTACCTTTTCAAGTCTTTCCTTGGAAAAACAAAGGGAGGCAACACTTCATCTGCTTCAAAAAGGAGATGTTTTTGCTGCTAGACCATTCGGAATTCGTCTGATGTTGCCCCCTCTTCTGCTCTCAAGCTCAGTGAGTTGGAGAAGAAGAATGCCGAGCTAGTTTGCAAGCTTTCTGCGAGCAGGCCCGCTATGAGAAGAAGACGTCTGATTTGAGGGCGATGATATCCGAGCTGAAGAGTTCCCTTGCTGAGAAGGATTCCGAGCTTAATTCTTCTGCCTGACTTGGCTAGTCGGAAAGATGCTTACTTCCATCTTGAGCGCAGAACGCCGATATCTCTCATAGCTATGACAAGCTTTTGGCTAGATTTCGTGCCTATCATGAGTCTGCCTGAAGAATCCAGATCTCTGAAGCTACCGTGGATGCATACAAGCTGGGCTACATGGACTGCAAAAATAGAAAAGACCCATTCTTTGCCATTGGAGATGAAGACGTTGTGATGCTTTGTCCTGAGCAGGTTAATGCGGTGGACATGGAAGGAGTTGAAGAGCAGGTGGCTGAAGAGGCGGTAGCCGATAGAGCAGGAGAGGATGCAGCCGATGAGGCAGGTGGCAGGACGTCATAGACGAGGCATGTGAAGCCGTTGAGAGCGCGGCTGACGAGGTGGACGCCGAAGAGGCTGCAGATCAAGGTTCCCCTGACCGGCTCTTCAGAGTAGATGAAGACTCCTTTATTTCTTTTCAGCTTTTGTAGTCTGCTTTTTGTTTAGAACAATTGGTCTTTGTTTGACCTATCTTCTTTTTGTTTGATCTTGGCCGGTTGGTCACTTTGCTATGGAAATTTCAGTTTACTATTTTTCAACTTCAATTTGCCTATCGTCTTGTGAACTGCTTGAGTAACCGGCTCCTGTCTTGGCTGTACATTTCCCTTTAGGATTTTTGCAAAAAGCCGGGGTCCCTCTTGAGGGATTCCTGGGCGTATCCTGCCTTTTTCCGGAGAAAGCCTAGGACGCTTCTGGTCGTCGCCCTGCGTCTCCCTTAGGACGCTTTTATGGGCAACTGTATGACTATCCTGCCTCCCTTAGAAAACGAATAGGAACCTGGATACCTCCCTTAGGAAATTCCTAGCGCACCCTGCGTCTCCCTTAGGACGCTTCTTTGTGGGATGCATCTCCCGAAGGACGCTTTCCCGTCGTTGCCCTGCGTCTCCCTTAGGACGCTGCTTATGGACAACTGTACTGACCATCCCGCCCCCCTTAGGAAATGGATAGGAACCTGGATACCTCCCTTAGGAAATTCCTGGCGAACCCTCAAACCCCCTTAGGATGTTTCTTTACGGGCTGCGTCTCCCGAAGGACGCTTCTGGTCGTAGCCCTGCGTCTCCCTTAGGACGCTTTTTATGGGCAACTGTTTGGCTATCCTGCCACCCTTAGGAAACGGATAGGAACCTGGATATTTCCCGCAGAAAGCATGGAGACCTCCTTTTAAGAAATTCCTGGCGCACCCTGCGTCTCCCTTAGGACGCGCTTTGCGGGCTGCGTCTCCCCGAAGGACGCTTCTGGTCGTCGCCCTGCGTCTCCCTTAGGACGCTTTTTATGGGCAACTGTATGATTTATCCTTCCTCCCTTAGGAAACGGATAAGAACCTGGATACTTCCCTTAGGAAATTCCTGGCGCACCCTGCGTCTCTCTTAGGACGCTTCTTTGCGGGCTGCGTCTCCCGAAGGACGCTTCTGGTTGTCGCCCTGCGTCTCCCGAAGGACGCGCTTATAGGCAACTGTCTTTTGTTGTGGCACATTTTGGAATTTGCAGTAGTTTGCTTCTCTTCTTCAGAAATGTGCTGGGTTCAGTCATCTACTTGTCGATGAATTGTTAGCCATTGTCGGTAACCAGTGATTGTGGGCAGCCAAATCGGCAGATGATGTTTCTCCAGATGAATCGTTCCACGTCAGCTTCTTTAGTAGAGGATAGAGCTTCGGCCTCGATCCATTTAGTAAAGTAATCAGTGGCGAAGATCATCATTTCTTTATTAGCTGGTGCCGTTGGTATGGGGCCCACTAAGTCGATGGCCCATTGCATGAAAGGCCACGGACGTTCTGCGGATGGTAGACTTCGGCAGGGCAGGTTAGGAATCGGTTTATACCGTTGGCAGCGATCACATCTTTTGACATACTCGGTCGAGTCATGGCGCATTGTAGGCAAGAAATAGCCAATATTTAGAGCTTTCTGGGCGAGTGACCTGCCTCCAGAGAGGTTGCCACACTCGCCGTCGTGAATTTTGTAGAAGACCTCAAGTGTCTGAGGATATTTTATGCAGGTGAGATGAGGGTCGGAGTATGATCTGCGAATGAGCTTGGTGCCTTGCATGTAGTATCTCGCGGCTTTCTGCCTGGACCTTCCTAGACTCAGACTTATCCGACGGAAGATTTCCATTCACCAAGTAGTCGATGATGGGGTCTTGCCAACTGGGGTCTTCATCGATCTGCATTAAGTCGATTGGCTCTATTTCTTCGATGCTTGGCCGGTCAAGGTGTTCTACCGGGATGGAGCGTTTGAACTGGGTGTCCAACGCTGATCCTAGGCTTGCCAGCGCATCCTGCATGAGTGTTCTCCCGCCCGTGGAACTTGTTGGATGGTGAAAGTAGAGAATTCTTTCAAAAGTCCTTGGGCTTTGTCGAGGTACTGGATCATTCTCTGATGTTTTGCCATGTACTCGCCTGAGGTTTGATTCGTGATCAGCTGGAATCTGAGTAGATGGCCAATCTCTTGATCTACAGCTCATTTGCTAGGCGTAGTCCGCGAGCAATGCCTCATACTCTACCTCGTTGTTTGAAGCAGGAAAGCCTAGTGTGATGGCTTGTTCCAACAAAGTTCCATCTGGGGTCATTATGACGACGCCTGCCCCCGCTCCTTTGTGATTTGACGCTCCGTCTACATGTAACTGCCACATGTCGTTAGGTAGGTTTGAATCGGTGAGGGAGGTATCGTCTTTTTTTTCCTTATTTTTCGTGACCGGCTTCTCTTTTTCGGCTGTCGGAGTAAACTCTACGACAAAATCTGCTAAAGCCTGAGCTTTTATAGTGGTTTTCGGCCGGAGAGGAGGTCTTATCGACTGAGTTCGATAGCCCATTTCATGAGTCGCTGAGAGGCGTCGGGGCTGTGGAGGATCGATCTCAAAGGAAATTCTGTCATGACAATTATCCGGTGCGCTGATAGTAGGGTCTTAGCTTTCTTGCGGAAACTACAAGCGAAAAAATGAGCTTCTCCATTTTCGGGTAGCGAGTCTCTCGTCGAGGAGAGCTTTTGAAGTGTAGAATACCGGATGTTGTGCCCCCAGCTCTTCTCGGATGAGAGCTAGCTGACGGCTTGAGTCCGGACACCGCCATGTAGATGTACAAGTCTTCGCCTGGTATCGGTTTTGAGAGTAAGGGAGGTGTAGTGAGGTAGGTTTTCAAGTTTTGAAAAGCTACTTCGCACTCGTCATCCCACTTGTCCTTGTGTCCTTTCTTCAAGGCTTTGAAGAATGGTCTGCACTTGTCGGTAGATCTCGAGAGGAATCGGTTGAGAGCTGCTGCTCTACCCGTTAGACTTTGTATCTCTTTTGTTGTGGCAGGTGACTTCATGTTGAGTATAGCCTTGATTTGATTCGGATGTGCTTCAATCCCTCTTTGGGTGACTAAGTATCCTAGGAATCGGCCAGATGAGACTCCGAATGTGCATTTGCTCGGGTTCAACTTCATGTTGTATTTTCTGAGCAGGCTGAATGCCTCGGCGAGGTTTGTGATGTGGTCTGCTCGCTGGGGAACTTTGACTAACATGTCGTCTACGTAGACCTCTATAGTTTTACCGATTTGCTCCTTGAAAATTTTGTTTACTAGCCTTTGGTAGGTTGCTCCGGCGTTCTTCAGCCCGAAGGGCATGACTTTGTAGCAGTATGTACCTCTTTCGATGATGAAAGAGGTCTTTGCTTTGTCGTCTTCATGCATCATGATTTGATTGTAGCCGAGTAGGCGTCCATGAAACTTAGCAGTTGATTGCCGGAAGTTGAATCGACGAGCTGATCAATTCTTGGCAGTGGAAAGTTGTCTTTAGGGCATGCCTTATTGAGGTCGGTGTAGTCAACGCACACTCTCCACAGGCCTTTATCTTTCTTTGCTACTAAAACAACGTTCGCAGCCATTCTGCGTAGGAGACTTCTTCAATGAAACCGGCAGCTAGGAGCTTGTCGATCTCGGCTTCAATGATGGCAACCCGCTCGGGGGCAAAGTTGCGTCTCTTCTGCGCTCCAGGCTTGATTGCTGGGTTGACGTGTAGGCGATGGCAGATGATCTGGGGATCAATGCCCTGGCATGTCCCATGGCGACCATGCGAATACGTCTTTGTTGTTTTGGAGGAAGGCTGCAAGCTCTCCCTTTTCCTCCTGGCTTAGGCGCGAGCCGATCCGCGCTTTCTCTCTCTCGGCTTGTCAGGATCAAGGGGTACTAGCTTGACGTCCTCTTCGGGCTTCCATCCTTCTTCAGGAGAGACCTCTGGACGGATTCCCTCCAACTTGGTCCTGATTCTTTGATTGCTATTAGGGAGTAGCTATTCCCTTTCCTTTTTGGTCTGCTCGGCCGTCAGGAACGGGATTTGCCTTCTCATCTGGTTGCTCTACTTCCTTCATATCTGCCTGATTTATAGGGAGGAACTGTGTTTGCTTGCTTCTCTTCAGCCCTTGAGCTGAGCATTTCCTCGCCATGGCCTCATCACTGTTAATCTTACCGATTCCGCCCCCATGGATAGGGTAGCGGATTTTCTGATGTGTGGCGGAGGTGATGGCGTTGATCTTGCCCATCCATGGTCTGCCTAGAATACCATTGTAGGGCGAGACTTCATCAATGACCATGAATGTTTGCAAGCTGATTACAGGTGGGGAATAGACGTCGAGATCTATCGTGCCCACGGTAACTGTTGTTGCGCCATTGAAGCCGGTCAGTGACCTAGCTGATTTGTTGATCTTTGTCTCTAAGCCCATCTGCGGATGACTGCCAATTGTAGGATATTGGCCGCACTGCCCTCGTCTGCATGGATTCGATCGACCATGGCCTCAGCGATTTGAATGCTCATGACGAAAGGGCGTCGTTGTGTGCCAGATCAAAGCCGACTAGATCTTTCTTTTGGAAGCCGATCACTGGATCGTCTTCTGCCCGTGGGAGACTAGTGGAGATCTGGGAGATGACCGTGGCCTGTTTGATCTTTCTCTTATTTTCCTTGCCTGGTCAGCCCAGACTCCTCCGAATCAGCCAGGATTGTGTTAATCCTTATGACTTTTTGAGGTGGCTCCTTGGCGGCATCGCGGTCCTCGATTCGTTGGATGGCCTGCTTAGCGATGAATTCCGTGCAATGACCTTCTCTTACGAGTTCTTCGAGGTGCGCTTTCCAAGCAAAGCAATTATTTGTATTGTGCCCGTGCGTCGCATGGAAGGCACAATATTTTCTTGTATCCCTCTTATCCGGATCTCCTTTCAAGGGTGGCTGTCTTTTTACCCAAGGTTTGTCCTTCACTTGGGCTAAAATTTGATGTATAGGGATGGAGAAGTTGATGTAGTTTTCCTTTGTCATAGCGTCTCCTTGTGGGCGTGACCTACGCTTGTCTTTGTCCCTGCCGTTAAACCTGCGCTTCTTTGGCCTGCCCGCTGGTCGGCTGATCTTCCTGCTCGGTGGACTTCTTCGCAGCGATTCGATCGTCATCCCAGAGCGCGTCAGCGTTCCGCGGTCGCGAGACTTCTGCCAAAGTCTGGCTGGGAGTGATAGTCAGCTCGCGGTATAAGTCGTGCTCAGCTGGAAGACCTTTCTTGAATGCAGAGGACGCGATTCGGTCATCGCATCCTACGATGTTAGCCTTTTCTGCTTTGAATCTCTTGATGTAATCTCGAAGATATTCGTTGGGCTTCTTGCGCAGGTTGTACAGGTGGTCGGGGTTCTTCTTGATCGTCCGGAAAAAGTGTACTCTTTGGTGAAGACATAAGCAAGCTCCTTGAAGCGTCTGATCGACTCGTAGGGCAAGGTATGGAACCAGTCCTGAGCTGCTCCCTCGCAAAGTCATTGCAAACACCTTGCACATTAGCGCGTCTTCGGCTTTGTAGAGGATCATAACGCTCTTGAAATGCTTCAGATGGCTTTCGAGATCGGAATCTCCTTTGAAGCATGTGAAAGAGGGCGTTGAGAATCGTTTTGGAGGAGTAGCCTGCTCGATTTTCGGCAGTGAAAGGTGAGGAATTTGCTCGGTCTACTTCCATGCGTAGTGTATCTTCAAAATTTCCGCCAATCTTTAAGTCTCGCAGTCGGTTATTTACAAGCTTCTCAACATCTTCCACACGCATGGTTAGTCGGTCACGTGGGCGACCTCGGCGATTCGGACGACGCTGATTGACTTCCTCGTTGGTTTGCAAGGTTTGACCTTCTCGGTTGCGCTGCCTTGGCGGCGTGTTGGTAGACTGCGCTTGCGAGGTATTCTCCGCTTGGTGGCGAGAATTGGTTCTTCGAGAGCGAGCAACGAGAGCGTCTTTCTTCACGGTCCTCATCGTGGGGGTTATCTGGTTGACCTCCCTGAGAGCTTAGCCTTTCGTGAACATTCTCTCTGAACGAGCAGCAGAGTGCCTTCCTTCACGATCCTCGTGGTGACGGCCGTTAGATTGACCTCTCCGGGAGCCTATCCTTTCAAGCACGTTCCCTGCGGGCCTAGGCGAGCACGAATGCCAGGTTGTGGGCCTAGCCTTTCACGCACATTGGCCCTTACATTCTGTCCGGATGGGAGACTTCGTCGGCTCTGTGTGTGACCCGCAGATGTTTGCAACATGTCAACAAGCTGATCACGTTGTTGTCCATCTCCTTGTCTGCCTACTCCTGCTCGACCTGCTCGGTACCCATCGAACTGCATATCGGCGTGTCCGTCCCATCCTTTCTCTTCACCCCGTTGTCCCAAGCCAAGGTTTTGAGCCAAGCTTATGTGGTTGATGAGCTGGTCAACTTTCTGAGCTAGCTGGTCGACTCTTTGATTAAGGTCTGCTTGACTTCGTGGATCGGGAGGAGAGAAGTGTGTGGAGCCCAATTGCACGCGGGCTAAGGTTTCATTAGAGGTGTGAGCGAGAGCATACGTCGGGCGCGGAGGCAATTGAGGGAATGGATGAAGTTGCTCCAAGATTGGGCCAAAGTCAGCGGTGGTAGTAAGCCCACCTTGATGAGAGGTTCCACCATGCTCGCGGCGGTGCTATGAAGGTGGCCAGATCCGGCCACGGGGCCTTGAGATGGTACGACGACGGCTAGTGCGGTGGTCCCACTGGCGGTCCGGCAGGTGGCGCGGTGTCTTGTTGCGGGTTCATGGAGGCTAAAGGTGGTGGTACCACCATGTCGATCGCGGGATCGTGGGAGGAGTAGCTTTGGGCCGTCACGGATTGAGCCATCGCGGCGGTCTTGCTCCTCGTGCGCTTGCTTCCAACCATGGTTGTTTGGAAGGCTTCGGTTGATTGGAAAATAGGAGGAACGGATTCCTTGAGCACGCGTTGAGTATAACTCGTGCTCTCAATGAAATCACCAAATGTTTGTGCAAATAATCTCGCGGGAGAATATTCGCTTCTAGATCCTTGAACCTTCGATCTTCCTTCTCTCCCCTTCTTGATTCCTGTAAAATAGATTGGAGTAAATAGACCACACCCGGGGGGTGTTGGCCAAAGGCCCTCCGATGCCTAAGTTAGTTCGAGTGTTTGTATAGAAAACAATAGCTAAGCAAAGGGTACGGAGTTTGTGTGTATGGTGTAAACCGGGTGGCCGGAGCCGTGTGTGGTGGCCGGAGCCGTGTGGAGAAAATATGGAGAGTGGAGAGTGGAGAGGGAGAGAGAGAGAGAGAGAGAGCTTCGGGTATTTTCTCGGGTTTCCCAAGTGAATTTAGATGTACCTTGAATGATGAATACACTCATCTATTTATAGGAGCCTCGGGGCTAGGGTTTCGTAGAGATTTCGAGTCGGATAATATCTGAATTATCTCGTATAATTATAAGATAATACCCGATAATTAGGATATTATCCCTTTGATAAGATAATAACCAAATTATTGATATTATCTCATTAATTATAAGATAATATCCATTTATTATGATAATATCCCAATTAATGGTATTATCTTTATTAATTATGAGATAATACCATATAATCAAGATATTATCCTGATTAATCAATTATCCCAATAAATGGTTTAATTAATTAATTTAAGGGATAATCTTCTTTTCCACGTGGCGTGCTCTGATTGGAGACGAAAATATTTGCTCCCACGCTAAGGTTATAATGTTTTGCACTGTCATTGATAGACATGTTGTCTTTAAAATGTGTTGTCAGCCCTGTCACGAACTCAGTAACTAAAAATCATTGTGGCAATTGGTGAAAATGAGAAAGAGTTGTGTCTGATTTGTCTCATTGGATTGATTTCTCGTACTTTTAGTAGTTTTGTTTTGTTTTTTAAAAAATTATTATTATTTATTATATCTTAAGTATTCACTTTTCACCACTGCGAGAAAAAAAGGACAAAGCCAATAGTTTTAATAGGTTGCAACAATTTTAATAGTTTCAATCTTGAATGACAAAGCCAATAGTTGCAAACCATAACTTTTATGAAAAACTTTAACACTTCAATGCAAAATGTTAAATTTGAATTTGATGGCTTATGTGGCAATTTGACACTTATAAAAAATTTAACTCCATATGAAATGTCAAATATCATATTGTTTTATTATATTTTTAAAAGCAAACAAGGCCCATATGATGTATAAAATTTTGAAAGAGAGTAAATGATAGTGGGGTCCATGACTATAAAACTATTAAAATAAGAATAATGCTACTCTTACCACATTTGTATACCACATTCTCATATCACCTTATGTGACAGATGAGGTGGACACCCACATCAATCAAAATTAATTTAATATTTTCTTTTCTTTTATGATTTATTGAATTTTTTTAATTGATGTAGTTGTCCACTTCATGTGCCACATAATGTGATATAAGAATGTGGTATACAAATGTGGTAAAAGTAGCATTACTCTTAAAATAATATTTGACATTAAGCTTTTTGATATGTTATTTTTTACATATCTCTTCTAGCCTTCAAATCCATTTATGATTTGACTACTCAATTGGTGCAACATTAACCTTTAATTTTTGTCATTTCAAGTCCACGTAATGGCGGATCTAGGAATTTTTCAGGAGAGGGGCAATATTTAAAAGGCAAGAAAGTCAAAAAAAATTTAGACAACCATATAACAGTCTTAGTTCTATTACTAATTGATTATAGTCTATGTTTGTACCATGTCTGACCCTGCACTCATACGACACGTGGATCAGAGCAAATCACCCAAGTACCCAAGGCCTTGCACAATCGGCATCGTCTACCCGATGGCATTGTCTCAAGCTGCGAACATCCGCTGGTCAACATTGTCTGCCGATTCTGGAGAATCAACCTCGAAACACCCGCCCGAAATATCTAAGGACTCGTGTCAACCTCAGGGCCCTCCCACGAGTCCCACATCGAAAGTGAGTACTAAGAGCACACAAAATGCCCCTTATAAATAGGCCCCTTCACTACAATACAGGGGTAAGACTTTTCAGCTTGACTTTTATACTTTTATATGGTCAACATCAAGAGCTCTTAGAAAACAAACTTACTTTGGCATCTGGAGGGTCTTAGGCTGGTTCCACACCGGTTCCATAGACCTTACGAGTCTCGACTTCCTTCCATTCAGGATCAGCATTTAGGATAGGAAGAAACTGCATCTAACACTCAATCGATCCCTTGATCGTCCATCCCACTTGTAAGTTGCACCCATCTGTATCTGTTTAGTTTTAGTGCCAACAGTCTATATAGTATATCAATTAATATAAACATAATTCATGCCAATTACATAATTAGTCTACCAAATTCATATCAAATCATCAATTAATCTAACAAAAATCAATATGAATTAATCTAATCAAAATGCATATCAAATTATCAATTAAACAAACAAATTCTAATTGATTATACCTCTAGTCGTGCACCGCGCAGCCTCTTCATACTCATGTTTGGTACCGATCATGTGAATATAGAGATAGCCAAATCAGAATATATATATATATATATATATATATATATATATATATATAAAGATAAAAAACCAAACAAAACCAAAATAAAAATAAAAAATCGAAGTGGTTGAGGAAGGGAAAAAAAATTAGAACCTGGCCTTAAGACTTGTTGGGAAGGTATCAAGTTAGTTATTATTAATATCAACACAAGGCTTGGGTTGGGCTTCTTTCTTCAACGAAAGGCTTGGGTTGGGCTTTTTATTAATTATTATATTTTCACCTGATCCAAAAGATGTTGTTTTTGCCAGCAGGATGGGAAGGAGAGAGAGAGAGAGAGAGAGAGAGAGAGAGGTGGGTGTAGGTTGCTGCTAAGGTTTGGGGGTGGGTGATGTGGTTGGGATTTTTTGTTTTTAAATTTTCAGATTTATGTTATTACTATTTTGTTTTTAAGTATTTTAGTTTTAATAATAATAATAATAATAATAATAATAAATGCAAATAGTAAGTCGCATGAATGACATGTGACTTTTTAGACTGTGAATGAAATGTGATAAAATCTAACAACATGGTTGACATTGGCTATTTGTTTTTCTTCAAGGACTAAATTGGCTAATTTTTTAATTCAGGGAGTTAATTTCAACAAGTGTCATAGTTCAGGGGTAAAACGGGCGAAAATCCAAGAAAAAAAGGTGATGAACTTGATTTCAAGGCCAGTGCATATATACAATGACAACACAACGGTTGGTTTTCATTGCATGAACAACAAGACGTCGTCTAGACTTCAGCACGTTGATAGAAAATATATGGCAGTGAGGGAGAAGGTAAGTGACAAACTAGTAAGGTTTGATCATATCATAACTCCAGATATGATTGCAGATTCGTTCACAAAGTTCTGCCAACAGAAGCTTTCCTGAGACATGTTGAGAGCATGGGATTATTTCCTAGCTTTGATGCTACAATCTAGTGAGAGTCTTGTTTGTATTATGATAGATTTCCTAGTATGTTTATTTTGTTGTTTTCTGGATTGAGGGGCCTTTTAAAGATGTAAATTTGGTTCAACAGTTTTGATTATTGAATCATTTTCTATCATTTTGATTGTTTAGCTCTTTAAACTTATTATGCATTTTGATTATGTATGTGAGTTTATGGTCTCTATTTGAGATACTATTGTTTTCAATGACATTGTGGATTGACTCTTGGTAAGTCGTAAAGGGATATATATGTACTGGAAAAAAAACATAAAGTTCACATTACATATCAGTACATGTTAAGGTTCATGTTTGTAGGTACTTCATGTGATTTGTGATTAGATTATGTGATTATAGATGGCATGTTTGATAAAGAATGGCAGTGCTTGTCTATAGTTCGTTTTGTCGAATTGCTTTTCATTGTTGCTTAAAGGGAAGTACTTAACTGATTTAAACTCATGGCCCAATAAAGATTATCAAACTTTTGGAAAACAAAAACTTAGTGTTCTAGTGGGTGAATGTTTTATTTTCCTATATAGATTCATGCATTAGAAGCTAAGTTATATTTTGATGGGTCATTGACTTATCAAGGTTTGATAAGAGTTTACATTTTAGTAAGACATGTGGCCAAGGACTTAAATATCGATAATATCGACGAAATATCGGATATTATCGTTTTTTTCGAGCCTAGAATATTTTGGAACATATCTATACTCATACCGTATAAGTATCGATAATATCAGAAAAATATCGACGTCGATAATTTCTCTCACAATTCAGCAACATTTGGCCAAAATATTGCTGTAATATTGATAATATCGAGATGATGAAGACAATGAAAAATTTGAAGAGTTATTTACACTAACACCCTTAGGTTTCAGTTTATTTTCACAAAACCCCTTTTCGTTGATTGTTTGTCCAAAAATTGATGATTTCGTTGAAAAAAAAAACTTATGCAAATGACAAAATTAACCTCAATGAAGTATATGCAATCTAATCTCAAGGCCAACTTTGTCATTTGGAGAATTTTTTTTGTATAAAATCATCAATCTTTGGATGAAAAATCAATGTAAAGGAAATTTGCGAAAACAATTTAAAACCTCAAGAGATGTTCTTGTAATTTCTAAAACCTCAAGGAGTTTTGTGAAAAAGCCGAAAACCTCAAGGGGTGTTAGTGTAAATAACTCAAATTTGAACCTTATAAGAACTCTATGTGGTACTAAGTCACTCATGTATCATACCATGCAATGTATAAAATGTAAAATATTGTAGTAAATCATTATAAATAAATTATTATGATGTGTTTAATTTTCTTTCATTAATTATTACATATTTTCTACACTTGCAGTGTTTGTCAGCTCGCTATATAATCAACTTAAATCAGTCAAACCCATCATGCAATGGATTTCCTTCCAAATTATTGTGATAAAATGATAGATAATTGACTAAATAAACATCCTCCAAAGTTTCAAGAAAAATTTCCAAGTTTTTATTTCAATTTCCGTGGTTTTATTTAATTTTTATCAATATAAATAATTTCCCGATAATTCTATCAAAATTTTTGTGTTTTTAGACCATCGATATTTCCGAAACCATCGATATTTTAGACATTGCATGTGGCTCACCGTTGTGAATTAAGGAAAGTTTTGCAACCAATTAAAGGGGTCTTAATAATTTCCTTTTGTGTGAATCGTTGCTTGATGGAGTCAACGTGCTAGTTAAATTAGGTCTTAGTGATGAGTAGAGACGACTTGACCTACTCCTATATAAGCTTAAGACCCTACTCTTATCTTATACGTTTTCTAACCCCTAGCCTCATTAGGAAGAGATAATTGAAACATATTTGAAAAAGAGCAGAAGGCGCTAACCCTTGCAAGTCTCGTGTCTTGTTGCTTGGTTTGCCGTTGCTATTTGGATGAGTTCTCAAGTTATGTACTTTAGAAAGATGGCGACAGGTATGACTAAATATGTGTTTTAGTTTGTGTGAAAGATCTTATTTCATTTACAGATTATATTCTAATAGTGTATTAGTCATTGGATAAGGATTGTAACCACCAACTAATCATGTGTATTATGTATGTGTCGGTTGAATGTTCACATATGTAACCAATGTGGACAATCTATATGCATGTGACCCTTGGAAAACTTAGATTTTTAGTTGTGTTGAGGATAGAGAAAGTTGTAATTAGGTGATATGGTATGAAGTTGATGTAAAAATTAATTACATAACTTGATCGGAAACATGTAGATAATCAGAATCTAATCTTTTACAAACTCATAAACCAATATTAACAAAAGCCTTCGCCGTACCTGTTAAGACCATGATGAATGCACATCAAAGGCAGGGCTTCTACACTTTCTTGTTGGCCGTTGGATTGCAATGGCTAAATGACCATATATGGCATGTGTCCCACTCAAAGGAGGGGAGGTCGGCCTGCTCATATTTTCCCCTCACGTGGGCTTCATCCTTTGTGTACTTGGGCCCCACCAAACTTTCAGCCTGGACTGAGAACTGGACCGGTATTTCGCCAGATAACCAGTTCACCCAAATTTCCCCCCTCCTTATAAATGGGTTGGAGATTATTTTGGGTTAAAAATGAGATTATTTGGGTTTGACCCCACGTGATTGGAGATGGCCTAATCAATGATTGCAAAATATATATATATATATATATATTCGTGTGATGACTCTAGCTCAAATAATATTTTTAAAAAGAAATATATAATATTTACAACAAAAAGAAATGGATATGCTCTAATAAGTATTTCATGTTAAATATTGTTTACATATTTATAATATTGACCGTTGGATTGCATGTATGTTACATATTAAATCTATGAACACATTTAATGAATATAATCTAACGACTGATATTAAAAATATATAATCAATCTTTAATTTAAATAATTATAAAAAAATAATCCCAAAAAGAAATACTTTAGCCCACAAAATTCTTGGTCAAATAAGTTCCCCTACTCCACCGAAAAAGGAAAAAGACACTGTTGGCTTTTTGTCAGAAATGACCCACAATGACGATGACTCTTGGATGAGGTGGCGAAGAAGTTACCTTGAATCATATATCCAAATTCAATTAGCATATCCCCAAGATGAAGAATGCAAGATACTGCCACGTGGTTCAAAGAGCGCTGTTTACGACTTCACGTGGCCCAGCAATCCACCATTTGAATTTAGAAACGGGACCCACTGTCAATCAAAATAATCTTTATCCATTATCTCTACGACGAGTCTAAGCATATGAAATGATGCACCCGCACACACAGACCACAAATTCCCACCAAATCCTGTTATTGTTTTTTAACCGTTTGGATTAACTACCGACGACATATCGGACGGTTAGATAAGGGTCCAGACAACATGCTAGATTTTACAGCTGTTACAAAGTCCCACATTAGAAGTTCTCTCTTTCTCCCCTTTGAATAACTCTCAACTTTCGACCAAAAAAAAAGAATAACTCTCAACTTTCCCACCCGCGTGCAGTTTGCTTCAACTTTGAGCAATTTCTTTTCTTTTTCTCTCTCTCTCTCTCTCTCTCTCTCACTCTCTCAATTTTCAAATCCCAAATCTCAAGTCAAGAAGAAAATCCCAATTTTTTGTTTCTGGGTTTTGGTGGAGATTGAGAATCCAAGGAGTTTCATTAATGGCAGAGGTTTTGAGCAAAACCAGTCTGTTCTCGTCTTGGCATCATCACAATCGTCAGAATCAAAGCATCTCTGTTTTCCCAAAGAGTTGTAATTACAATAAATCTGGGTCGTTTTGTTGCTCTCTGAAACTGAACCCAGAGATTTCATCACTTTTATTATCGACAAAGAGTGATTTTCATGGCAAAAGGGTTGCTCTTCAAGAGCATAGAGCCATGCCCAGCAGAGGGAATTTCCAATCCCAGGCTGCTTCTGTCGTTAATTCCCAGGTTGGTTTTTTTTCTTCTTTTTTTCTATCTTTCTTCTGATTCTCAGCTGGGTTTCAATTTTTGTTTGTGCTTTTTTTTTTTTTCTTGGTTGCTGATTTTTCCCCAAAATTAAATAGAGAGTCAAAATTTTGATCTTGAAATTTCTGGGTTTTGTCCTTTTCCCATAAAGTTTTGGTTTTTGGTTTGAGTTTTCTTTCCTTAGTTTTGATTACTTCAAAAGTTAAAGAGCAGTTTATTGTATTGTGTAGAATCAGCAGACGGGTCTTCGGTTTGGGAAAGCTCTTAAATGGTGGGAAAAGGGAAATCAACCCAACATGAAAGAGGTAACATCTGCACAGGACCTCGTGGATTCACTATCAAACGCTGGAGATAAGCTTGTGGTTGTTGATTTCTTCTCTCCTGGTTGTGGTGGCTGCAAAGCTCTTCATCCAAAGGCAGCTACTCACTCTTTTCTTTCCATTTGATCCTGTAAATAGCTAAGAAACCAATTCACATGACTGTTTGTTGATTGTGGTTATTCTGCTTTATTTGTGGCAGATATGTCAACTGGCAGAGATGAACCCAGATGTCCAATTCCTTCAGGTGAACTATGAGGAACACAAATCCATGTGTTATAGCCTTAATGTTCATGTGCTGCCCTTCTTCCGCTTCTACAGAGGTGCTCATGGTCGTCTATGCAGCTTTAGCTGTACAAATGCCACGGTTAGTATTTTCATTCCTTTCTTTCTAATGAATCATTGATTATGTAATTGATTGTCCATCTGTATCTGTTTGCTTATTGTTGAAAATATGTCTTTTTATGAACTGGGTATATATTTTTCTTTGTTTCCTGTTTCAGACATGAAAAGTATTAATACTGCAATCTGTTGCTTTCTGATGAGTTGATTATTGACATCTAATCTATGTAATCCGGATTCAAATGGATTCTTTTTCACTTCCTAATAATTTGTTGAATCTCATTTATTCCTTAGCTTGGATTTTTCTTTCTTTGGAAATTCGTGAGAACCCATTTACCTTCAAGCATTTTTTATCTTATATCTCTCTGGATAATGTTTGTTGTTCTGATGCCATTACAAATAATGTATTCCATTGTTTAAGTTTTCCTTTTCCCTGATTCTTGTTTTCTACATGATGCCATTGACTTCACAGATCAAGAAATTTAGAGATGCCTTAGCCAAGCACAAGCCAGACCGCTGCAGTCTTGGACCAACAAAAGGGTTGGAGGAGAAAGAGCTCCTGGCTCTTGCTGCTAATAAAGATTTCTCATTTAACTACACACCTAAACCAGTTGAAGCTGTGCCTACGCCTGCAAAGGAAGTGATTGTATCTGAAGCGGCACCATCTCGTCTTAACTCGGAAGCTCTTCCTCTTCCATCAACGACAACCTCAAAGTCTGCTCAAGTGGTCACTGCTTGGAGATAACGTGGTTAGTTTCACAATCCCTACCCTACCCCCTTGTGATGTACAGTTGTGTTTCTTCTTGATGATACATGCCGGAATGAAACACACATATATATATATATATATATATATATATATATATATAGTCGAGGTTAAGTGGATACCACTGTACGCATACTTACATATACCGCCATAAAGTTGCAGGGCTTCGGATTTGGTTTTTGGGATCCAAGCCTGCAAATGTCTTGTAATTTTGAAGAGCAACCAATTGTATGATTGTTGGTCTGCTCCTATATCTCTTCTAGGAAGAGAAGCCACTTGTGAATGTAAAGAGCTTATTTTTCTCTCGTTGCTGTTTTTTTTCCTTCTTTTATTGGAGTGTGGTATAACTGTATAAGTATTATACTTTGGGTTTGAATAGAGTGCTGATTTTGCAATTTTAGTTGTTGCTAATGTTGAAGCACATGTTGGTTTGAGTCATCAGGCTTAAAAAGCTGAAAGCACAGCAGCTGTTCAATGTAAACTTTCAATTTATAATTTACTGGAAGCAACAATATATAGATTAAGGAAATGAAGTTTTGATTTGCCTCCATATATAGAAAAATTGGATGAAATGTTGATGATTTAGACTGCGGGGGGACATTGTCGACAAAAAGAGTTCATGTCCTTAATTTTCTTTTAAAAAAGGTTAGGGTCGATTGAATGTTAGGTACCCCTCCAAGCTTTATGGGTTAATAGTTGGAATAAAACAAAAGTTTCGAGAGAGTGCATGAACTACTTAAAGGAGGGTTGGAAGGATGCATGAACTACTCAATTTGGGTGGATAATCTTTATAGAGAAAAAGAAGAGATAACGAAAAGAAAAAGAAGATAGAGAGAGATGGATAAGGTTGGTAGCTTGTGTTTGTGGAGGCATCGACGTGGCCTCTCCTACTTTTATACATTCAAATTCAATATTGGATAAAGCCAGAGTGCGCGCGCCGCGTGGGTTCCTACCAGAGAAAGATACGCATTCAAAAATACCGACGAGAAAAGGGGATGGTTTCCACCAAAAAAAAAAAAAGGAAAGGGGGGATGGTCCTTCCTCCTTTTTGCTAGGGCTTCACATGTGTCCAGCAGGCAATTCCAATCAAAGAGCTTTCGTGTATTATATGGATTGTATCCCATTGTTTCAAACTTTGAAAGCGACCTCCAACCTGTTTCCATTGTTTCTTACAATTTTTCAGGGGCACACGTCAATACCCGTCAAGATATTAAACCAGATATTCCTGGTTTAAGATTAAGATTAAGGCGAAAATATCCCATAGTAAATATCCTGTTCCTGATTTGCATTATTTTGAAAGGCGAAGTGGTTTTCAAGTTCTACCAGTTGCAATACCTGGTGGCCAACGGCAGACTTAGTTCCACGAGTGGGGATTAGACGAGGTGGGCGCAAGCTGGCTTGGACACCTCATGGTACTTACCATAAAAATAAAAAATTATGATATTTATAATAATCAATTTACTTGTATCCACATAAAATTTATAACAGACTTGAATTAATAGACACGGGTATAAGAGCAACTCCAACGAGAGGGGCTAGCTCGAGCAAGAGGCCTCCTAGGCCCCCAATTTCGTTTCTAGCGGCCAAGGCTTGCCAGGGCAAGTGCTAGGCTCCATCAGCCCGAGCAAGGCCCAAGGCAAGACTTGCCTGGGCAAAATGACTTAATGCTGATGTGATGTCAATATCCAATTTAAATAACAAAAAATTTGAAAAAAAAGGAAAAAAATATCAACATTTTCAGATTTTTTTTTACTTGCTTGGTCAAGATGACTTAATGCTGATGTCATTGTGATGTCAACATCCAATTTAAATAAATAAAAGTTTGAAAAATAAAGGAAAAAAAATCAAAATTTTCAGATTTTTTTACTTGCTTGGGCAAGATGACTTAATGCTGACGTCATTAATGTCAACATCCAATTTAAATAACAAAAAATTTGAAATAAAAAATAAAAAATAAAATATTTTTTTTATTAAAAAATAAAATAAATACATAGTCATATTTTTCACTTCTCGCACTAAAACTCTACAAATTTATTTCCTCATATCTCATGTGAATAATGATTGCCCTTTGATTGCCATGGCAATAGGTGAAAAACCAATAAAAAATTTACTATGACAAGTACTATTCATGTGAATAGTAACAATCTTTGACTCCCGTTGCCTTTTGATATGATAAATAGGTGAAAATGCTCTGAGCAAAGATTAAAAATTTGAGGATTTGTCGATGGGTCTAGCCCAATAAAAAAAGAGCCTTAAAATTTGAGGATTTGCTAGCGATGATCGAGGATTTACTATATTATTTTTCTCTACTTTTGGAAGAGTGAGTGTTTGTTGAATAAGTGGTCCCTCCCAGTGCAAACATACATGCAACTGAGATGGAAGGCAGGGAGATATAGAAAGCTGAACGGCGGGGCACGAAGCAAATGCAGATGGGCCACCATTTTAACCCAATATTCTTGAGCTTGTTCTTTTCTGTAGATGCCCTGGATTGCATCTCCTTATGTTTTGGATTGGACTTTTATTTTGTTTTTGGGAGTTATGTATTTGGGCTGTCTTGTAACTTTGTTTGGTAATGAATTATTGATTTCCTCCCACACAGAAAAAGAAAAAGAAAAAGAAAAAGAAAAAAGAAAAAAGAATATAATAATACTAGAACAGATATCAGAAAACATAAGCAACCTCTAAACATGGCAATATTCTCCTACAAGGACACTAGTTATTTTTTTCTTTTTCTTTGGAGAATTACAACAACACTAGCTGCAGCTGGCTATACATACATGATTAGTGTTTGAAACAGCATCTAAATTAAGAAAAGGAGCAAAAACAGCTGGGTGGGAACTAGGAACCCATTTTTTGTGGCTTTGGTGAGAGAAGAATAAACAGATTCTTGACTTGAGAATATGACCTATTGCCTTTTGTTTTGAGTTTAGATTCCACATAAATTCCCATTCCCATATGCATAGAATCTTTAGAAACTTTTCCCTCCCCACAACTTTTTTCCGCAAGGAATAGCATTCCGTGGTCATTTCTCACTTTCTATTTCAGCCAATGCCATCAGATATCGATCTCAAGCATGTGTGTGTGGTGTGGTGTGGTCAAAAACTCCCAACCAAACCTTGTTTATACGCTTATATATGTGTGAGCTTATGATTGACCAGCCCATCATAACATTATTTGATTCCAATCTAAAATATATATGCCATGTTCTCCTTTTTAGCCAGAGCTTCTGGTCCTCCAAAGTAAATGGTATTAATATGAAATCCCATAAAGGGCAAATGCAAGTACAAATCAAGAACATCTTTCTTCATGCTCTATTCTAAAGCAACGAATAATTTATCAATATTCATTGACATATATTTGATATGAGAGGAGAGGTAGGTAAAAGCAGTTAGTTTGATCTATCTTTGTAGTAAAAAAAGAAAGAAAAACAAACCCCCCCCCCCCCCCACCCTCTCCCCCTCCCCCTAAGTAAGTATTCCATGCATGTTTAGGCAACATCATGGAAAAGGTAAGTACTTTACTTGTACCATTATGGGAAAGATGGTGGTGACTTTGTCCTCTTGACAGACATGAAATGAAAGCTGTAACACTATGCTTATTCCATTTATGGGGGCCATGGTTATAACCACTTTAAATGTTTTTTTTAAGAGTATCTTCAACCGCAATGTCAAATTGTCACGTGGACATGAAATGACAAAATTTAAACGTTAAAGTTGCTCCAACCGAGTCCTACATGAATTTGAAGGCTGTAAGAGATATGTAAAAAATAACATATCAAAATCAAATTTAACATTTAACATCTCTGTTGAAGATACTGCTAAGGTGGCTCATCTTAGTCTACGTAATTAATTAACTATCGCATCATATAGCCAATTGATGTTGATTAAAAATGTGGTTATGTATCATTTTTCACTTGTAAATTAGCCTTCATTGACAACATGCCATGGTCAGCAATGATAAGGAAAAAGAAAAAGAAAAAGAGTAATTTCTGATCTATATACAATCTCCAACCTTGAAGAGTCAGTTGAAATGAAGGTTGACAACAGAATTAAGCTGGGGGCCGGCAATTAGCATATCGAAATTAATTAGTTGTAATTAATGGGAAGGCATCATATTATTCCAATGCACGTGGTAGCAAGCTATTCTGGGATTCTACTTTAGCATGTTGCCTCAAGGCTTCTCCAAATTCAATACAATAATATTCTCACATATCAGAATCAGTTGATTTTCATGAAAAGGCAGACTGGAACTGACTTGAAGATCATTGATTATATATTGTTTTAGGTTAAAGTAGAGGCAATGTTTGATGATCAATTATGTTGTTTAATTACTTAGAGGAAATTAACATAGCTTTTCTATAAGGGGTTTCACTAAAACATCCAAAATGAGGCTGAAATTATAAAAAAAACCCAACACCCAAAACACTTTATAAACACACCCAAAACCCATCATTACACACATTCAAAACTCATTTATAAACACACCCAAAAAATATACAATTGTTGATTTTTGGATTGATTTTGGGTGTGTTTCTATATTTAAATAGTGTGTGGGTTTTTTTATAAATACATGCATAAGATTGAATTTATTTATAATAATCTAATAAATTAATGAGCTCTTACATATTCTATACATGTACTATTTCTTCCTCTTTTTCCTTCTTCAAAGTTCAAACTACAAATAAAATTACAAGAAAACGTCCCTCCATGGATCTTAAAGTTATCAAAATATCAAATTTTAATAATAAATGTAACACATTATAAGGAAAATGACTAAACTAATGGTAAATACATGTATAGAGCAGGGGGGACCCTAGGCACAAGAAGGTAAGTTGGCCGTCTAGGTTACAATTGTTTGAGTTTATATAATATATTGGTAAATGACCCCTAGTGTTGTGGTTTGGAGCAATTGCCCCCTCATGAAAGGTCTTGGGTTCGAGTCCTAGCATCTATGTAGTGTGTATACGTTTATTATACTATCGTCCCTTTTCTCAATGGGAAATGTCCTAAAAAAACAACAAATATTAGCCTTTTGATCAAGGTAAAAGGAAATTTTTTTTGAGAAAGAGGGAATATAAATGATTTAATTGCACTTGACATACATTATCTGAAATTTTATCCATAAAAACAAGTCACCATTTTCTGTCTACATGAAAAAGAAGAATTAGAAAAGAGAAAGCAAAGCAATCAAATGAAAGAAAAAGAAAACTCGAAAAATATGAAAGGGTTAGAAAAGGACTTGGTCTTGCAAGGAGTTGACGAGTTCCTTCCCAGGAATTAAAAGAGGAGGCAAATGAGAAAGGAATTGAAGGGGTTTTTTTTTGGGCGAAAGGAATTGAGGGTAAGGGTTTGGGTGGATTCAAAGTAGTGTAAAGAGCTATGTTTTTTTTTTTTTTTGGGTTAAAGGAATTGAGGGTAAGGGAGAGAGATGTTGCTGTGCTGTTTCTTTTCTTTTATTTTTTTTTTTAAAGCCTGGCTCAAAACGATGTAGTTTTGAGGCTAGGTCATTAAAAAAAAAAATTGAATACGCCTGGACCAAAACGACATCGTTTTGGCCAGGCACTTTAAAAAAAAATTAGAACCTTGCGCGCGCGGTAGCTGGGCGCTGCGCCTGCGCAAGGCTTTTGGCCTATGGGGACTTTCGTCGAGCAGGTTGTGTGCACACTTGGGGTCGCGCATTTGTTGGCCAAGGGGTTGCCCGAGACCTCCACAGCCATTTTTCGGTCATCCAAGGGGTCGTGCGACCCCTCTTGTCCCTTAGTACGTTCGCCCCTAGCTGGTATGGAGGAAGATTATGTCCTAAATTTTCTAAAGTGTAACTAGAGCACTCGTTAAATTGGCATCTAATTAATCAAATATATCCATAATTTTTTTTTTTTAATACAAGCGATAATATACTTTAAACTAATCTAAACTAGACGGAGGGGAATAAAAACTCGAGTGCAAAGTAAGGAGCACATCCGCTCCAGCCAACTTGACTAAGTCCATATTTACTAATAAAATATATCCTTATGGTACTCATAGCTTGGTCAAGATAATTATTTAATTAATTAATTGTGATCTATATCGTGCAGGTTTAATGGTAGTTTGGCAGATGTGGTCGCCATAACTTAATTATACGAATTTATTCTTGAATAGGTGTTGATCATATAGCCCATATTAATATTCTTTATTGTATTTTATACAGGTAGCGTTTAATTCCTGATTATCACCAGACCTAATTCCTTGAGCACAATGAAACAAAACAGCATAAGCATAATTCACATGCATGGCCTGTCAACTGCTAATCCTCCTGAATAAGAAATCAGTTTATACTACATTTTATACACTTACACAATTATCTTCACCTTAATTTTAAGGACTTTTTTTTATTTTATATATATAACAAATAGGCCTATTTTAACACGACATAATATATAAAATTCTTTATAGAGCCTATTTGTTAAGAAACTCAAAATTAGCCACTTGTCACTTTCTAATTGATTTTAGTGTGTTAAAATTTTCTAAGAACCAATTAGAAAATGACAAGTGACTAGTTTTGAATTTTTCTCTCCAAATAGGTTCTATAAGACTTTTTTTTTTTTGTATATTATGTCATACTAAAATGAGCTTATTTGTAAAAACCTATAATTGTAATTTGAAATTATCTGTAATGTATTAGGACCTTTATTACTATAATCATAGAAGAAATTCCGGGTAGATTCAACGATGTAAATTTACAAGTTATATAAGATTAAAACAGGTACAATTATATGTTGAGTGACGTGAAAAGCACTCATAATTGTTGAGCTTGACACATAGATAGTCCGCTTTGATATCATCTTAAAAGACTACGTAATTTTTTAAGCACTAATACAACAAACCTTTCATTTTTCAAATATGAGGTATTCTCCCAACCTGAACAGTGGAGGTAAGCAGTGTAATTGACTATTTTGAATCATATTATTTAGTTTTAAGGCATGACGAGACGACCTTGTCATGTGAGATGTCCATCAAATGCAGTGCAGCAAGTATAGAAAGCAAGGTACAACCCAAAAATCTTCTCTTTTTGTTTTTTCTTTTTTTTTCCTTTTGTGTTGGGTCCCGGCTGCTTAGAATTCGTCGGTGCGGGGCCGGCTGTTGCCAGTTGAAGAAAGAAAAAGAGAAATTTGGGTCCCACCTTGTTATATATTTTATACTAATATACCTTGTGGGCTGAATAAGTACCAAACTTACTGAAGGAGACAAAATAGAATGTATTCCATATTCCATTCTTTGCCTTCATTTCATATAATCTCCAACTCCAAGGAGAGAGCATCTCATCTCATCTCATCTTTTTATTTTTATTTATATATATATATATATTTTTTATATTTTAATTTTAATTTTTTCTTGTTTTTATCTTATTCCAAAGTTTGAAGCTAGCTTAGGTGCTTCAGTCAACAGAATCTTCTTCCAAAATTCTCCAGTAATAACCAGTTAAATTAAAAGCCTTCTTTTGGGTCTCCATCTGCCCACTTTACTAAGTATAGATAAACATTCATCGTGCAAGTAAGGCCTCATTGATTTACGAAAAATATAGTATCAATGCAATGTGCACATTGACAACTGAAGAAACAACTTCATGTGACAAGTCCTCGTGATGCATCTCCATCTTCTTCGTTTACTCAAAAATACATACACGCGCGCACGTATGCATACACGACGTCCCAAGAGTCAAGACCAAGGCGAAGGAAGGACAAGTACTAGTAAAGATATGCAAATTCTAAGAATCTTCCATTGAGGACTTGAGGGTGAAGGGCGGCCTCTCAAGGCCATAGTGATAGTGGATTCCCCTCATCTAAAAATGAGAGAATGAGATTCCCAGCTTTGCCATTGACAGGAGGACGAATGAATACGAATGCCAACATATAGAGAAAAATATATATATTATATAGAAAAACAAAAATGGGTCTGTGGAATTAGAGGGGCAGGAGGACCCACAATCACAATAGGCGAAAAAAGAAAGTAAGTATAGCAAGGACAATATCTCTTTTCAAGTCGCTGTGAATATTGGATTGGTTGATCAGTTTTTCAAATTAAGATTCTATGCCTCACAAGCTTCCCTCATACCCCACCACCAATTTGCT
Organism: Prunus fruticosa; assembly: GCA_018703695.1. Lineage (NCBI taxonomy): Eukaryota > Viridiplantae > Streptophyta > Magnoliopsida > Rosales > Rosaceae > Prunus > Prunus fruticosa. Next base: position 2,839,445 of record CM031923.1, on the reverse strand, counting down.
TTATAAAGCCATCTTCAACACACCCTTTGGTTTGTGAGAAATACACAGAGGACAAAAGTGAGGAGAGAAAGCTAGCAAGAGCAGTTGTAGAAACTTCTAATCATCACCATCATCATCATCATCAAAGAAAATATAGGCACAATTAAGCAAGTTTTCAGCAAATTTCAGGTAACAACACAACAGATATTTATAGGTTTTTTTTTTAGTTTAAAAAATTTTCAGCTTTCACTCACCTCAAGATTAACTGATCAATTTAATTTACTTATTTGGGTTTTTATAGAACAGAATCTATAAAATGATGTACCATCATCAACACCACCTTCAAAACCAACACCAACACCAAGGAAAGAACATCCACTCTTCTTCTTCTGCTTCTTCAAGGATGTCTATTCCTTCGGAAAGGCATTTGTTTCTACAGGGTGATCAAAATGGTTCTGGAGATTCAGGACTTGTCCTCTCAACTGATGCCAAGCCTAGACTCAAATGGACGCCCGATCTTCACGAGCGATTTATCGAAGCAGTTAACCAGCTAGGAGGAGCGGACAGTGAGTGTACATAATACTATTTGCATGAAATCAATTTACAAGGCATGCAATCTAAACTCCCAGCTGATCATTATTCCAATGTTATGATATTTCCAATGCAGAGGCTACTCCTAAAACAGTAATGAAACTTATGGGGATTCCAGGCCTTACATTATACCACCTCAAGAGTCATCTTCAGGTACTTCCAAAAAGTTTGTCAATTGGTCCCTATATGCAATGGCTTTTAATTTCTTTTATTCACTTTCTTTAAAAAGATGCAACAATGAAGTAATTCTTTCAATTCTTCATTTTCTTGATCTGCAAGCAAAAAAGTGAAACTTCCTAATCCAATCATGTCTTATCCTCTGAAGTGTGAGATACAAGAAACTCCACCCTTTCATCTCACACTTTTGGGGTCTGGGGGTTAAGGGCTGGTTTCTCTTATTGTTTGACTAGTACATATGCTAACTTCCCACCCCCATTTTCTTTTTGGTCTAACAGAAGTACAGGCTTAGCAAGAATCTGCATGGACATGCTACAAGTGGGACCAGCAAAATTGGTAGGAAGACTAATCTGTTCAAGTCCTTTTAAGATACTTCCATTGTTTATAGGAAATTTAAGAATTAATTCAATGTTTGCACCATGCTATTGTATAGGTACAGTTCCAGTGGCAGCAGAGAGATTATCTGAAGCAAATGGAACCCACATGAGCAATATGAGCTTTGGACCCCAAGCAAATAAGTAAGTACACAAATAGCTAGTCATTTACTATGTTTGTCTCTTTTTGTTTATCGTTTGAGCATTGGACCCCAATGAGACTTACAATAACAATGGTATTCTGAATTGCAGAGGGTTACATATAAGTGAAACACTACAGATGCAAATTGAAGTGCAGAGAAGGCTACATGAACAGCTTGAGGTACGGCACCCTCTTAAACTGTAGATAGACAAAAGACCAAAATGAAATGGATTTTCAGCTTCTTTTTTCTTTTTCTAAACTTTTGACAAACGATAGGATATTTGCAAAACACAAGTTTGATGATTTGTTGTGAACCGAACCAGGTTCAGCGACACTTACAACTTCGTATAGAGGCTCAAGGAAAATACCTACAATCAGTGCTGGAGAAAGCCCAGGAGACACTGGGAAGACAGAACTTAGGTTCAGTGGGACTCGAAGCTGCCAAAGTTCAACTCTCTGAACTGGTGTCCAAAGTATCCACCCAATGCTTGAACTCTGCCTTTACGGAGCTGAAAGAATTACAGGGATTGTGCCCCCAGCAAACACAAACAACCCAGCCCACCGATTGTTCAATGGACAGCTGCCTGACGTCCTGCGAAGGATCTAAAAAGGACCAAGAGATACACAGTGCAATGGGGCTAAGAGCTAATTATAATGGCAGGGAGCTCCTGGATGAAAAAGAACCCATGCTACAGAAGACTGAGCTTAAGTGGTGTGAAGAACTAAAAGAGAATAACATGCTTCTTTCCTCCATAAGTAATGATGCAGCAAAAAGAATGTTTCCTGTGGAAAGAAGGTCAAGTGACTTATCCATGAGCATTGGATGTCAAGGAGAAAGATGGAACATTGATAGCAACGGAAACTCTGAAGAAAGATTGAAAGGAAGAAGCACGGATGGCAGCTTTCTAGACCGTACAAACAACCGGGCGGATTCAGCTAAAGCAGAGACTGAGAAAGTTTCTCGAGGATATAGATCATCAGTGCCTTACTTTGCAGCAAAACTAGACCTAAATACTCATGATGATAACGATGCTCCTTCAAGTTGCAAACAGTTTGACTTGAATGGTTTTAGCTGGAGCTAAGAGGGCTTACAGTGAGTGAAGGGATAAAAACACTGCAGTTTCAACTTCATTCCCAAAGGATAGAAAGCATGACAGCATTCTGCTCTCTCCTTCTGAGAGTTGGCCAATGGCCAGGGAACAAATTGTTCAAGCTGAAAGTAATAAGTTGCAGGACAAAGATAGAATGCTCTAATTTGGAATTACATAGCAAGTAGCCCAGGAAGATGTAATATCTTATATAAGATTTGAGAGTTCCAAGATTACAAGCAGAATGTCTTCTTGATCTCAAGTGCAGTAAGCTCTTATGTTCAACCACCAACTGACTGTATCAAGATGAGTTATGCAAATTCAACTAAAACCTTCTACATCAAGACACAAGTAATCAAGTTCACTGTTTAAGGAGTGAAAATTGTAGTGGACCTACACAGTTTCTAGTTTTGTAATTCATTATTCATAAGGAAAAGAAGAAATAATTATAAAATAAAATAAAAGGAAGACAAAGTCTGACAAATATATATATATATTCCTTAACTTTTCAACGTGGGACAAATACTCTCAACATGCCTCCGCACGTGTGGCAAACTTTTAAGCCTAACACGCGGACAACACATATTGGGACGTGGGAGCACGTGTGGCCGTTAGGCCCAACACATGAAGCCTTGCTCTGATACCATGAAAGAAGTTGAGGTTCCACCCGAAAACCAATTGGCAATGGGGGGTAGCCCAACTCCTTATAAACCCAGGCTAGGTCCCTTAACTTTTCAATGTGGGACAAATACTCTCAACACCAACTAGGAATGCATAATGATCATTATTGACGGATTGTTCATTTAAATCATAATGGTTAATTTATATTCAAAGCATCTGACAAAATACTAACAAGGCCAATGCATATGGTTTATTTATTTATGCATTCCCATGATGATAATTTTCTCCCAAATACAGGAGGATTTTTCCTTTCCTACTTTCCAATTTGTAGTTTCCATTTGCAAAATATTCAATCGAATTAAACGTCTGTAATGAAATGCATAAATAATTCACAACTAATAACAGAATTTATCAAAACACAATTTTCAGGAAGGGTTAACCTCTATTTACCCCTGAAACTTGTACGCTACTTTCAACTTGCACCCTCAACTTTTTTTTTTTTGGAAAATTAAGTACAAGAACTAATTTTTTTTTGGAAAATTAACTTTCAACTTGCCCCCATGCCATTTAAATCTCAACATTTCATCTAATTTGCCATTAAATATGAGGGCAAATTAGTCATTTTATATTTAAAATAATAAAAAATTAATTTTTTTATATAGAGAGAGAGGGGGGGGGGGGGGGAAAGCATGGGAGGAAGGTTTTTTTTTTTTACATACCCATTCTTAGCAATAGTGATATAGATAGACCCTATACCATTTAATTTCGAAGGAAAATTAGGTATTAGACATAGATAACTTTGCTTATTAGTATTTAAGACATTTGATATTTTGGTTTGGGTTTTAATACCTAGAAAAGAATTGGTTTTTTTTAAATTATTTTTTTAGTATTAAGAAAAGATAACATGGGTAATTATTATTTGATTTCGTTTTAAATTTTAAATTTTTTAATATAAAAAAAAGTGAATTTACCATATTATCCTCATTTAATTAATAATTTCAATTCTTAATTTTTGAATTAACCAAGGGCATTTTATGATATTTTAAATGTTTTACCATTCTCTACCTTTTGCTTTATATATATTAGCCTCTCCGCACGCGCTTTCTGCGCCTGCTAGAGGTTTTTTTTTAAAAATTGAAAAAGATAATGGGTAGTTGTGTTCCATAAAAATAGGATCCATTATCTGATTTTTCTTTTAATACGAAAAAGTGTGAATTTATCATATTATCCTCATTTAATTAATAATTTTAATTCTTAATATTTGCATTAAACCAATGACATTTTTTGGTATTTTGAATGTTTCACAATTCTCTGCTTTTTGCTTTATATATATAGATATATAGATAAGTCCATGTGTTAATATGTTAATTTAGGAAAGATATTAATTCTTCTTGCCTTAAGTTTATTACAATAAAGGTGAGAAAAAAAAAAACAGAAACTTGTGTTTTTTTTTTCTCAAAACACTCCAAGTGAAACGACGTCGTTTCAGTTAGTTTTTTTTATTTTTAAAACGCAATCGAAACGACGTTGTTTCATTTAAAGTTAAAACACTGCAATCGAAACGACGTCGTTTCATAACAATAAACCTAAAAAACAAGTGAGTCGTCTTCCTCGCAGAGTCGCAGCCAATTTGAAGACTCGCAAAATTTCTTCCGGTTCAGAAGTGTCCATATCTGGCTCGCCTGGCCACGCCTTGCAACGCTCCTTACGCCTTCCCCGCGCTAAACGTGCAACTCGCGAAACAGCTGATCGCCTAGGGCGATTTCCTGCCGCCTCGCTCCGACGCGCTCGCCGAAGCGCGCGAAGGCATGCCTTTAAAAACACTGGCTGACACCCTTATTAGAGAGAGAGAGAGAGAGAGAGAGAGAGAGAGAGCTGGAAGAGGATAGGCTTCCCTTTTCGTGTGGGTGTTAATAATGTTTGCTTCAACTTCTGTAAGAGCCGCTTCTCGTTCTTCTCCGAGTGCTATCAAAAGGTACTCTTTTTTCTTTCATCCCTGTTTGTGGTATAGTTTGTTAATCATCTATTGGACTGTCATTGATCGTTCTTCCTAGAAGTTGTGTGATTGTAATAAAGTGCCTCGGCATTATGTTTACTTTGCTCTTGTCATTGTTGATATCCTATTTCGAAATTTTTAACTTTTGATTGTCTTAAGTACGGCCTCATGAAATTCTTCACCTTTTTCTGCCTTACACTTGCTCCTACAATATGCTTTGAATTTTCCTTTGCATTTCAAACACCACTGATGACAAATCACGTCTATCTTTTATACAGGGGCTCTTTTCTCTGGTTCAGTTGTTTAGCACAAAATGTTTTCGATCTCTCTTTGCCAACCATAACACGTTTTAGACAGTCTCTTTCTTGCAATATGTGTATGCAAAGGCAAAGATACAGTGTATTGACGTCTTTCTTAGAACTTCCATGTGTATCCTCCTCATTCGATTCTTCATTGGTGCGGAGATCAAATATTTTTGAGAGTCAAAGTGTTCTTAGAAACTGTCTGCCTGCTAGATGCATGAGTAGTACATCAATTGAGCTGAAGACAAACAATGATGTTGTGAGGTTTTCATTTGGTAAGCCACTTGATAAAACTGGTTCCTCAACCAAAGGGAAGAAGATGGCCAAACGAGCTGAAGTGTCCAAGAAGGCCAAACTGAATGAACTGCGATTTTACCGTCTAAAGGCCAAGAAGAAGATGAATTCTCCTAATCCAGAAGTTAGAATTAGATACAAACTTGAAAAGGTTGGACCGCTTTGTTATTTATGCACAATTTGATGGCACTATTTCAGGTCTTGTTTTACGTTTTGGTGTTCCTGACCCTGTTATCGCTGTTTAATTGAGCTTTCTGGTTTTGTGTCTATCCTCTTAGGGCAGAGTTTGTAGTAGGTTTCATGAAAGTTTTGTTTCTTACAAAAGAATTTGAATTTTTACAAATTTTCCCAAGTTTATGAAAAAACGTTTTCTCAGTAACCTTGATTCTGGTAACCACAGTTTATGGTTATGGCTAATATCTCTTTTAGGTTTTCTATTTTTCTCTGTTCATAACTTTCTGCATTTCCTGGGACATGACCATCTCAAATGATGTAGGACAGAAGCAGTAGGCTACTGTCAGATTGGTGTAGCAGACCAAAACCACTCTAGAGGAATTTCCAGCAATAAGAAAACATGAAAAAAGAGATAATGAGCAATAGGATCAAAGTAGGAATGTCGATAATTGAGTCCTAAGACCCAAGAGGAACTCTGAATCTGATTTTCTGCATAAAAGGCTGTTAACAAAGCCTCTTGAAAGAGTATTTATACTAGAGCTACAGCAGCCATACCATCCTAGACCTTGATTATTTGAATAGTTTACTTAATCCTAGCCCTACAAGATACTAAAAACCTCACATGACTATATACGAAAAATAGGAGCAGAACTCTAGTCTACCAACTGAAATAAAACATAAAAATAAAAAGACAAATAATAGATAAAGAAAATAACTAAAACCCAAACTAGTTAGATGGCCCACTTAGCCTTGGAAAGCCTCTTTAGAAGAAAATATTCTTATTTTCTGCATATGTTTAGTTTCCCAAGTACGTATGTTTACTTGATCTCTGTCAACTTGTGTATTCTTTAGGCAAAACGAAAGGAAGCATGGTTGATTGAAAAGTTGATGAAATTTGAGGTTGCCAAAGCCCCTGCTGATATACATGATCCTGAAATTTTAACTGAAGAAGAAAAACATTATCTTAAGAGAACTGGTGAGAAAAAGAAGAATTATGTCCCAGTAGGAAGGCGGGGAGTTTTTGGAGGTGTGGTTCTAAATATGCATCTGCATTGGAAGAAGCATGAGACAGTAAAGGTTATTTGCAAGCCTTGTAAGCCAGGACAGGTTCAGGAATATGCTCAAGAGCTTGCTAGACTGAGTAAAGGCATTGTGATTGACATAAAATGTAATAATACTGTAATTTTCTACCGGGGAAAGAACTATGTTCAGCCGAAAGTAATGTCACCTGCGGATACACTATCTAAAAATAAGGTAATTTTCAGCTATCCTTAAATTTTTCATTTTTTAGAATATGGTAGTCAATGTATGAAAAAGTCAGGTTCTGGGCATCCTTATTTGATTGATTCACACACAAATGAAAAATAAATGTTACAGTTGCCTTTCTGTTTGAAAAACTGCAGGCCCTGGAAAAATATAAGTATGAGCAGTCCCTTGAACATACAAGTCAGTTCATTGAAAAACTGGGGAAAGAACTGGAAGAGTATCACAAGCACCTTGCTCGGTTTAAGAAAGTAAATGAGAATGCAACACAAGATTCTTTGATCAGCACATGAATGGTAAGGTATTTTTCTTTTGCCCCTCAAACTTTTATTTTAAACCTTTTAGTTCCTGTATGCATGAAATCATGAATGGTAAAGTATTGCTTATTATTACTTCTTTAAACTATTTTTTTATATGGTGTGCATGAGAAAAAGTCACCTGGGCTTATGGACTTTAAATTCTGGTCAGCTGTCCCCTGCCCCTTATGCCACCAGATCATTGGTCAACGTTGGATTTGATGCTTGGTTTTTAGTTTTAGTTTTTAATTTTGTAAAATAAAATACAATACAAAGCGACCTTGAAAGCCAAAGGTTTCCTGGCGAGAGCATTATACTTTTTACTGCTTCCAAAGCTTGGGTGTGAGCGAGCGAACCCTTATACATAACCATACTTCCACCGTACAACACCCCTCAGGCTTTCTCCTACACCATAATCCCCCTATAATCAGCGACCAAATACCTAGACAAGATGAAAGTCTCTTTGAAGCTTCTCTAGATGCTAAGTCACAAAAATTGTGATCTTAAACAAAGACGTAAACATGTATGTAGCCTGGGTATTCTGAAGTTTCACTTTCTCTCCTTTTGACAGCTTGCCAATTAACCCTTCTTCCAAACCCCAAGTCTCCTCTGCAAGTGCACAAAATTTGGCAAGGGACAGTGATTGGCAAAAGCTCCAAAATCTGAGTATCTGAAGTGCTACCAAAACGACCCACAAAATCTGATATTGTGCCTTGCATGTGTTCTTTGGTCTTAAGAAAAGTGCATGCATCCTTCATAGGGCTAGGTCACAACGCATTTCAACGATCGGGCCATCTATATTTTAGGTTACCCTTCAAGAGTTATCCCGGCAATCTGGCAATTGCAGGTTATGAACAATAATTACAACGCTGAAGATGGTAATGCAAATGCAAGGAATGAGAGTGACTTGGGAAAAATTTCAGACTTATAAGTCACCCTTATTTAATGGGGCTCCTAGTTCATCATTAAAGGCTGAAGCATGGATCATGCAAATTGAAAACATATTTGATGCCATGGGATGTTTTGAGTAGAAAAAGGTTATACTTGCTGCGTTTATTTATGCTTGAATGGGAGGGTGATTTGAAGATAATATTATTGCTTATTTCTAGTTTTCTGTATGTCAGTTTTTTCTCTTTTGTAAGTAACTTCCTTATGGATGTTCTTGCTGGAGTTTATTTTGACTTGTATGGTATTAAAATCCCAAGGAGATCTAACTTTAATGTATTTCAGTTTTCAAAAAATAAAAATAACTTATTTTGAATTTTAATTGTGCATGGTGAAGAGCCTCGTAGCTTGAATTAGCCTTCCTTTGATCTAAAGGTTAATGGCGGTTTTGCTCCATGAACTATACCATAATTGTTAATTTATTCCCCAATTTTTTTTTTTTGGGGATAAATTAAGGACTTAAAATATATAAAAATGGTCAATTGGGGACTCGCTGTTAATTTTGGGATGTCCATTCAAATTTCCGTCAATATTAAGGGTAAATTTGTAATTTCCTTTTAAAAGAAAAAAATTAACAAATAAATATAATTTTAAAAAAACCATCCCCTTCCTTGTACCGAACACAACCGCACGCTCCCCCCAGCTCCACCTCGTCTGGCGTCTCTCTCTCTCTCTCTCTCTACCAAATAAGTATAGGGAACACGGGGTTGGAAGACTGATATGATTTGTAAGTTGCAATACCAATTCAATTAATTTGAAGCGTATGTGAGCACATTACTTCTAAGTCCTAACCTATGCTTCAAGATGCAAAGTTTGGATGTCTTTGAATTCTCCTTCTCAACAGTTGATACTTTCAGGACGTGGTCTAGTAGAATAATAAGAAAGTCTCAAATGAGCTCACATAGAAGTAATGCTGTTCCTTTGGAGGTTTTGACATGAAGGGAACCAGAGGGTCCAGTCTTTGGATCTTATAGTATAGGGGATGAACAAGACCGCTAAAGAAATTCTATCATTCCGTATCAGGTAGTCCTCCCCCTGGTACATTTTGCACAAGCTTCAGAATTTTTCTCTTATGCCATTTTAATTAAACTCAGTACTTTTTTATTTATAAACAATTACAATTTTAATTCAAATATTTAAGCCATTTCTTTATTTAATTCAAATCCCACCAAGCATGGTAGTAACCCAAGTCATTTCCTCTTTGGCACTGCACTCTTCACCAAATTTATAAAATTGAAATTCCATGCTCTTCGAATGGTTGGGGCTTTGCCGCAATGCAACATTCGTACAGTGGCAAATCTAGGTTTCACATTAGAGAGGGGTTCCTACACAAAATTTTAAAAAATAATTTGAATAGGAGCACTTAAGCACTACCGGTTATTAAATTATTACCATATTAACTACTCGTTTTGGTCCACTTCATAATATCACTTTATATTAATTAGTATACTAATATATATCACCATAATTTCCTTGAATGTCATTTTTTTTTCATGAAACAAGGGGGAAACAACCCCAAAACCCAAACCAGCAGCTACACAACTCAAACCAAATGAGGGTGACCAACTCCTAAAGAGTCATCAATCAAAATGGAACCAAGACAACTAGGAGCCTTATCTAAAAACCAAACACCCAACCCCATATTATAGCTCAAATTAGCAAGGCAATAAGCAGCAAAATTCTTCTCCCAAAAAATATGATGCACCTCCACACAATCCAGTTGAGTCAGCATCTCTCTACAAGAATCCAGTAACCCAGCAAGGGGATGAAACTCAAGACTTTCCTTGCACTGAATAAGTCTAACAGTAGTGGCTGAATCCATTTCAACCAAAAGCTTCTTTACACCTTCCCCAATTGCTAGTTTAAGGCCAAAGAACAATCCCCAAAGCTCAGCTTCTAAAATCTGGCCCTGCCCCAAATTAACTACAAAACCACCATGCCAAATCCCAACAGAGTCTCGGATCAAACCCCCAGCCCCAATAGCACCAGACATACCCCTTCTAGAGCCATCCACATTCAATTTCAACCAGTTAGAGACAGGAGGTTCCCAGGACAGAACTTGGTGCTCCTTAATTTCCTGGTTTTTAGTCCCACCACAAGCTTTAAACCACTCAAAAACTGCAGCAACAACAATTTGAACGAGCTGCAAAGGTAGGCTATACTAAAAATAAATTGATTTCTCCATTTCCATAGGTACCAGCAAGTAAAAACAAACACATCAATCCAAGGGAAGCAACCATACCATTTCACTGAAGAACATAGGTTGCTCATAAGCCAAGGCTTAAAATCAGCCTAAAAAAACTTACTAAACTGACTAGGAAGGAGAAATTGACTCCAGAGCTCCTTAGCTTTCGAACAATCCCTCAGAATATGTAAAGCATCTTCATTGTACCATCCACAATAACTACAAGAAGAATCAAAAGAAAGCCTCCTTTTAACACGCTGAGCATTAGACATGATTTTCTCATGATAGACCAGCCATAAAAAAAACTGCAGTTTTGGAGGAATTTTAAGTTTCCAAAGAATCTTCCAAAAAGGGTCCAACCACTGCTCACCTTGCACCAACAACTCATAAGCAGTCTTGACAGTAAACACTCCATTAGGATTACACTTCCATATCTTAGCATCAGCCCTACCACCACCAAAACCAGTAGGAAAATTAATAATTTCCTGGACCATTTCCTCAGACAAAACTTCTCTAAACCTCTCTATATCCCACCAACCATCTTTGAAAAACTGAGACACGGTACAGTTAGGATCAGCCATATTGACAACTCCCTCATAATGAGATAGAGGAGAGCCCAAAATTCAATTATCCTTCCAGAATTTCACAACATCCCCTTTACCAATTCTCCAAATTAAACCCTTGGCAAGGAGTTCAGAACCATATAAAACCCATCTCCAGGTTGAGGAACAATCTTGCCTAGTTTTCAAATCAACATCCATAATACTCTGCCCTTTTAAATATTTATCTTCAAAAATTTTAACCCATAACCCCTTATCTTTGGCATGCATCCTCTAGCCAATCTTAGCCAAAAGAGCTTGGTTCATATTCTGAGTTTTTTTTGAAAGGAGGCTTGGGCATGCAGACCTAAATGTAGAGGAGGCTTGGGTCCAAAGCCTCCTCTACATTTAGGTCTGCACGCTAACTCCCATTGACACAAGTGAATCTTATGATTATTCTCTGTGCCTCCCCATAAAAAATTACAATTGATCCGATCCAAAGTATTACACACACTCACCAGTAACTTAGCAGTTTGCATTGTATACACAGGAATAGAAGAGGTAACTGACTGTATTAAGGTAGCTCTACCAGCTAAAGACAGATGCTTACTTTTCCAAGAAGAAAGACCATTCTGCACTTTGTTAACCAACCCACCATAGATATCTTTACAAACTTTATTATGCAGAATTGGCATTCCCAAATAATTGCCAAGATTTGCCGTCAAAGGGGAACCAGATATATGACTAAGTTCTTGAGCTAGTACACTCCCAGTGTTAGGAGAACAAAAAATAGTTGATTTGTCAAAATTCACAGCCTGCCCAAAGACACTGCAAAACTTCTCTAAACACTCCCTCATAATATGAGCTTGTTTAGTACTAGCCTCAGCAAATAACACCAAATCATCAACAAAAAATAAATGAGAAATACAAGGCCCGGACTGAGAAGATTTAACACCTTTCCATCTCATTTTGCCAACTTCATCAAAAATAATATGAGATAACTTCTCAATACATAGCACAAACAGGTAGGGGGAAAGAGGATCTCCCTGTCTGATACCACTATGAGGACGAAAAGCATCAGTCAATTCCCCATTAACACATATTTTGTATTGAACTGAAGAGATACAACTCATAACCAGCTGAATGAAGGCTCTAGGCAGCTTTAAGTCCAAAAGAACAGACTCAATGAAATGCCAATTAAGTCTGTCATAAGCTTTAGACAAGTCAATCTCCCAAGCCATGAACCTTTTTTTCCCATTAGAAATCTTAAACTTGTGCATTAACTCTTGAGCTATAATGATATTATCAACAATTTGTCTACCAGGGACGAAACTAACTTGATTGGGATTGATCATATTAGGAAGAATAACCCTCAATCTAGCAACAAGAATCTTCAAAATCACTTTATAAAGAGTACAACATAAACTTATTGGTCTAAATTGCACCATAGAACTAGGATTGGGCACTTTAGGAACCAAAGTAATCAAGGTAGTATTAAGCTTCTCGGGAATTATGCAAGTAGAGAAAGCAGTACTGACCAAATCAAAGATATCCCCAGCACAAAGACTCCATTGATTTTGATAAAAACAAGCAGGATAGCCATCAACACCTGGAGCTTTAAGCCCACCAATCCCAAGCAAGTTGTCCTTAACTTCCTGTAAGTCAATAGGCTTAACTAACCCAACCACATCAGCATAGTCAATACAAGGAAAAAGTTGAGGAATGTCCACATTACTTTGCAAACACTGCCCCGGATTAAAGAGATCTGAAAAATACTTCACAGCAACACTCTTAATAGCCTCAGACTCTTCCACCCAAACACCATTCTCATCCTTTAATCTTTCAATTTTATTTCTCCTCATTCTAACAATAGTGGGTGAGGTGAAAGAACTTGGTGTTCCTATCCCCCTCTTGAAGCCATTTCACGCTAGACTTCTGCTGCCAAAATAAAGCCTCTTTCTCAAGAAGTAGATTGAACTCCTCCACAAGAGTGACCTCCAAATTACTCATAAACCTATTTGGCCCTCTACTTAAAGACCTTTGAATACCAGCCAATCTAGCGAGCAAATGAGCCTTTGTCTGTCTCAAATGACCAAAAACATGAATATTCCAATGTTTCAGAGGTTGAACCAAGGCTAAAGATTTTTCCCAAGCAGAGCCCTCAAAATTCCCCCATTGACGAGAAACAAAATCCTTGAAATTGTCATTCTTCAACCACATCGCTTCAAATCTAAAAGGCCTCAGATGAGGAGAAGAAGAAAATCTTGATTGCAGACAAATTTTAATAGGACAATGGTCAGACTTTGTTCTAGGCAAATGAATAACATTAGCATCAGCAAACAAACTCCGCCATTTTTCATTACAAATCGCCCTATCAATCCTTTCAGAAACCCTTATATTAGTCCAAGTAAACCTAGGACCAGAGAACCCAAGATCAATCTGTTCACCCGTTTTGATTTGTTTCCTGTGATGGTAAGGTAAAGTTCCTCATTAATCCGAAGACCATGGTTGGTCAATAAATTAACTTTCTTTCTGTTGAGCGTGCCACCATTAGCAATTTTTTAATTCTAACAGACTTGAAAGTAAAAATAACTTGCGCCCCAAGCTATTGACTTTGAACAAACGATTGTGAATTTGGGTGAGGAATATCTCCCAAGTAAGTTCTTTTCCATGCCTTAGACTGGTAAGGACTTCATAATTTATCTAAATAAAACTGGGAAGTAAAGCAAAAATACAAGTGTTTGAAAATAAAAACAAGTTCAAGGAGAACTGTTTGAAATACAGTAAATGAAAGGAACTGTGAAGTCCGGAAATACATCAAAATATTGGACTTCGAATTCTGCCTGAAATGCCATTTCTAGACTATTTTAGTCAAGCTGGACTGCACTGGATTGTGTGGCTTGGACTTGGACTGGCTGCACCTTCAACTAATAAATATTAGCTAGAAATCGATACCAATGTTGAAATTGGTAGAGCTATAATCAAGTTGAGTTGTGAGTGGCTGGGAATTCCTAGAGAGAATCTCAAGGATAGCTTTGAAGGTCCTTGGTACCTTTGTTGGCTTTGCTTCTATTGAAGGCTAGAATGATCAGTGAACTGATTGTTTCTTTTGTATTTGTTTTGTTGATTGTTGGTTGTTGGTTGTTGGTTTTCAGTTCTCATCCCTTGTATTTATAGGAATTTTGATTCCTAAAAATATCTGGAAAATATCAGTTGTGATGAATATCTTTTCCTTGTAACTTGTGAAGAAAATATCCCTCTTTTGGAGGCACATGGATGTTTTGCAGAGATACTCAGCATGCTTTCTCTAAGAATTCCTTTTGAATACCTTCTGGCCATTTTTGTAACTTGTGCTTCAAAATATCTTAATCTGATGAGACCACACGGGTCTGTAATTCCTGAGACTTAAATGGCTATATGAGATAAGTTTTGCTTTTACCTTTCTGTTGATATGGTCTTGAGTTAATGAAGGTTAGAACCTCAAGTTTCAAAATATGTAATCTGGAAACTTGGGAAAGCTATTTTGGCTTATTTTATCTCTTAGAATGATATGGGCTTCTTTTCCAATTTTTGGCAAGTGGAGCCCAATAACCAGTTGGGCTAATGAGAGTAAAAAATAAGTCCAAATGTATTTTGGCTAGAATGAAGAGTTTGGCCAAAAAGTGCAAATTTTGGTACAAACACAATCATACTGTTTGCATCAAACCACTTTTTCATGCAAATGGGGTTTAGTCATATATTAAAACTATTGAATACTAATCTTATCATCTACACTATTAAGGACTAAAAGTTAATAATTTATATTCCAACATAGAGAAGAAACACAAAAAAGGTTCATATATTCCAACTTTAAGGTACCCAACTAAGACATAAAAAGAGAACGAGAAAAAAATGTTGAAATGTAGGAGTTTTTAGTTCAAATATTAGATACTAACCTACAAGATTGAAGGGAGAGAAGTAGAAGATAAATTAAGAAGTTTTATGGTTAATTTGTAGAAAAAATGAACATAATATATTATATATTTTAAGGTAAAAATTGTCACGTAGATATTGCACTTGAATCTGTGGGGCGAGTTGCGGAAATAAATTTCCCCCGTTTTAAAATTAAATAAACATCATATGGATTTATTGATGCAAATTTTAGAATAAATAAAATAAATAAATTCGGACTTGTTTAAAATAAATAAATTAATTAAAAAAAAAGTTCAGTTGCTTTTAGAAAATGTGGAAATAAAATATTTAATTAGCCTTTAAATAAATATCTTCCCATCCCCATCCCCATGAATGCACTTGTTACCTAAAACAACAAATTTGTATAATATCATGAGTTAAAGTGACCCAGTAATGTAATGATTAAAACCAAGGCAATTATCATAATATTGTATGGTTGGGTCTGAATATAGGTTCAAGTTATTAGTTGCCTGTGTGACTATTGTAATTAGAAGGGTTTAGTTAAAAATTACATATTCATAAATGTCAGTTTTTTTACGACAAAAAAAAAGTCATTTTTTATAAATTATTTTAAATAAAGTCAAAAACTCACTTAAATATACCTAAATGTCCTTAAAAATTAAAAATAAAAGGGTTAAATACTTTTTGGTCATTGGGTTTTATAAGAAAATTCAACTTCTTTACCCCTTCTTTCGCACGCACAAACCCAATTCCCAAACCTTAATTTCGCAAACTCAAGATGAGCCTACGGAAGAAGTGGAAGCCTCGTCCGAAGAAGAGGTAGACGGAGAAGAAGAGGAAGAATCCGGATCCAGCCCCGAATCCGAGTTCTAGAAACCCAGAGCCTCCAAATGCAGCACCCACTCATGTTGCTGAGAAGAAACCGGACTCGGCTCCTGTGCCGCAGTCCGAAATCCAAGTCCGAGTCTGCCAAACCCTAGCCTCCAAAGGCAGCACCCACTCCTGCTGCTCAGAAGAAACCGGACTCGGCTATTGTGCCGCAGTTCCAATCCAAGTCCAGTCTGCCGAACCCGAGCCTCCAAAGGTAGCACCCACTCATGTTGTTGAGAAGAAACCACCACCGAAGAAATCGGACTCGGCTCCTGTGCCGCAGTCTGAAGTCCCGAGTCCAGTCTGCCGAACCCGAGCCTCCAAAGACAGCACCCACTCCTGTTGTTGAGAAGAAACCGGACTCGGCTCCTGTGCCGCAGACTTCATCCTCTGGTTCAAAGTCCGAGTTCCGAGGAACCCCCTGAAGAAACCGGATTCGACTATGGAAGAGACGCCCAAGATCAAGAAGCCTAGATCGAAGGGGTGAGTTAATGAGAGACCCAGAAGAAGAAGATACCAGAGGCCCAAGGATTCCAAGAGGCCCAAGAAGAAGAAGATACCAGAGCCGAAGAAGTTGTTTGAGAAGATTAGCATCGATGATGGTAAGATGACGATCTTGTTTGAGAGTATTTGTAGCGATAATGATGATAGAACGATCTTGGAAGGCATGATTGATTACGGTACCAAGAAATGGGTGAACCCATATCACCATATGGTTGAATTTCATGATTTTATCAAGAAATCGCTGAAGGCCGATGTGAACAAGACCCAATTGCAACATAAGATGCGTAGGCTGAAGAAGAAGGCCAAAGGGAAGATTGGAGAACCCAAGCTGGCTGAGTTGGAGGAGTCTGCATTGGAGCTGATGAGAGAAGAGGCTAAGCTTGTTGCTAGAAGGGGTGAGTTGATGAGAGAAGTTGCTGAGTTGATTAGAAGAGGTTAAGCTATTAGATTGATAGTCTGGTAGAATGTTTAAGTGTAGTTTAGTTAGTGTGTTCCAAGTCGACATAAGATTTTCTACCAACAAAGGTCAGCTGAATGATAAGGAAACAAATAGCTTTTCTCTTTTGCCTTTGTCATTTGTTTTTACATAGCGTGAATGACAACATCCAATTTCTTTCTTTTTGGTGTCTTTTCCTTTTTCTTTCTCTATGGACAATTCCCCCATGTTTAAGTATAGTTTGGTTAACCTGCAACAACTTCTGTGTCTTTTCCTTTTTCTTTCTCTGGACAATTACATACACGTTCATTACAAAAAATCTTAGGTTGTATTATTTGTAAAGCTTAAAATGAACAAATGATGATTGGTAAACCATTTTGACTTCTAAGGTCTTATATTTTCTGGGTTTTTTGGTTGGGTGCTATTGCTATTGAAGATTGAAGACTCGTATTTTTTGGCGTTGCCTGGATCTAAAGTTACATTATAGGATAGGTCTTTTGCAAAAAGGATATCTTTCAATGCCATCCCTTATTCTCTTTTCAGGGGTTCATCTGTGCATCTGCCACACGAGCATAATGCAACACAGATGAAGCCCACAACTCCATCATCATTTGAAACTGTATGCCTGCTAGATGCATGAGTAGTACATCAATTGAGCTGAATACAAACAATGATGTTGTGAGGTTTTCATTTGGTAAGCCACTTGATAAAACTGGTTCCTCAACCAAACGGAAGAAGATGGCCAAACGAGCAGAAGTGTCCAAGAAGGCCAAACTGAATGAACTGCGATTTTACCGTCTAAAGGCTAAGAAGAAGATGAATTCTCCAAATCCACAAGTTAGAATTAGATATGTTGAAGCTCAAAATGGCAGAGGGTCAACTTAGAGAGAAGGGGATTGTCTTCAGCAAGGAAAGTGGCTAGGACCTTCGGTAGGAAAAAAGGGGCTATGACATTCGGTAGATGGGTATCCTGCAGAAGACAAAGTAGGAGAAGCAGTCGTTAAGCTTCGGACACCGGTGTGGTGCCGGCTCAAGGCTCTCCGATGCTTAAATCAGCTAAAAGTGGTAACTTTGGCAGAGTAACAGTAAAAGTAGGAAATTAGTTACCCTTTTTACCATGATATTGTTCCCTATTTATAGGGAAGTGAAAGTGGGAGGTTTGTGTAGATTTTCGATGTGGGACTTTGTACAAGTCGCTGTGGTGATGACACGTGTCATGGAGATTAGGTTTGGTAATTGGGAGCTTCGGCAGGTGTCTAGCACCTTGGAAGAGTGTCTTCCTTCGGCAGGGAGAAGGCATGTCTGCCTTGGTGCTAGTTGTTTTGAGGTTGGACATACTCGGTTGATTATGGTGTAAACAAGATACAAACTTGAAAAGATAGGACAGAAGCAGTGAGGCTGCCTCAGAATTGGTTTAGCAGACCAAAACCACTCTAGAGGAATTTCCAGCAATAAGAAAACATGAAAAAAGAGATGATAAGCAATAGGATCGAAGTAGGAACGTCGATAAGACCCAAGAGGGAACTCGGAATCTGATTTTCTTCATAAAAGGCTGTTAACAAAGCCTCTTGAAAGAGTATTTATACTAGAGCTACAACAGCCATACCATCCTAGACCTTGATTATTTAAATAGCTACTTAACCCTAGCCCTACAAGATACTAAAAACCTCACATGAGAGTGATTATAATCATGGACATTCTATTTTGAAACCTCTCAACAATGTAAAGGCGGTCAATGATACAGATGTTGGATAGATTTTACTCTATCTATTTCTCGCAAGTGCACGAACCAATTATAGTATAGGAATGCAAGCACGAGGTCGTTCCACAGAGACTTGGATGAAAGACACTTATTACTACTACTTAGACTCACAAGTAATCCTAAGACTAAACAGAATTTAAATGAGGTTGTGTTGAGTTTGTTTGGAGTAACAACTACAAAAAGGGAAAGCAAATAGCAAGTGACTGAAAACTACTAAAAGGGAATGCAAAATAGCAAGTGATCAGCAAGTAGATGTTTAGAAATTTAGAGAGAAAGGAGACAAGCACTAGGGTTTCAACTTCACCATGACAATCCAATTTCAAGCTACAAGTTAACAATCACCTAAGTTGATTACAATTTCTGGAGTTCGTTCTTTCTTATGTATGATTATCCATATGGTGTTTGGTTTTAATCAAGTACTCAGAAAACACAACTTAGCTATGGTGTTTAGTCTAGGCTATGAATCTGAATCCATTAAGCTTAAGAAGAACACAAAAGAACCAAGTAAACATTTAAACATGGTGTTTGTCCTAAATGCATTACCCACTCATTCACTAATCGGTTCAAGAGTCATATGGTGTTTATGTAAACTTGAACTAGATAACCAACATGCATGTGTTCATTGTGGCCAGTTATTTAAACATGCATGAAGATTCAACTAAGAACAAGTGAATGAGACCAGAAAATTAGAAGTAATCAACAAAGGATAACATTAACTTGAAACATGAAATTGTCTTGTCAGGTTACATTGAAACCCTAGCTATGGATTTAGCTGCTCATAATGAGAAAGAAATTAAGACAGAAATGAGAAAACATAATGAATGCAATAAGAGTAGAAAAACCCCTTTTCTGAAGTTCTTGTGGTGTCCAAGGCTTCTCCAAGTGCTTCTCCACGTCTAATGCTTCTCCAAGAGCTTTCTCACATCTAGAAGGATGTATGAAGGATATGGAGGTGATTTGGGATGAGTTTGAGTGAGTGGTGATGGCTGAGAAAGATGAAATTCGTAGGGAAATAGAAGAGAGGTTTGCTGGAGTTGTTTTGGTGATTTGAGGCTGTTTAGAGCTTTTGGTTGATTGCTGGAGTGTTTGGGATTGTGAGAGTGTTTGAGGATAATTTCTGAATGTGTTTGGGAAAATGATGGAAATGTGTTTGGGGGAGGATGGAGTGAAGGATGGCTGAATTGTGGGGTTGTGAATCCCAGGCTTGCACCTAGAGTGTATGGGAGGGTTTAAGGATGGATGGAGAGGGTTTTGTGGGGTTGTGAATCCCAGGCTTGCACACCTTGAATGTGGAATGGAAGTTGTATTTATAGGGAGAGGGAAGTAAGAAATCAGAATTAATTATGGCAATCACCTAACACACTTGCAATTGAAACTCAGAATGTGGTTGCTGCACTTCACCAACTAATCCCACCAGCAGCCATAGCTCATCATCATGTCAGCATGACCAAGCTTCCATCCAGAAACCAATAGCTCATCCTCATGTCAGCATGACCAAGCAAGCAATGAGCTCATCTGCAAGTCAGCATGATGTGTATTTTGATGGGCTCACGGATTGGGCTTGGATCAATCAAATGTCGACTTTGAGCTGTCTATCTTTAAGTTCAGAATGTCTTCTTTCCAAGCACACGTGAATTGGCCCAATCCAAGCACAGATGAAAAAGATATGTCCGAAATGAATTTGTAACTCAGTCTTCAGCTTTTACACATTTTTTCACCATTTTACTTCAAAAGCCTCAAGTGATACCTAGAGCTCAATGAACTGAATGACAAACAAAAAAGAGGTTAAAAGCACAAGGTTAACTCAAAAACATAACTAAATCATAAGCAATAAGGGTACAAAATGATATACAATTGTGAACCGAACAAATACCCCCAGACCTAGATTTTGCTAGTCCTCGAGCAAAACAAAACAAAACAAAAACAAGAAGTTAAGTAGACCACTTCCGCAGGCAACTCGATTGCATTGAGCATATGCAACAAGCCTTTGAACCTCTAGGCATCCCTAGTAGGAGGAGTTGTGTCTCCTAAGGGTTTAACATAAATGATACCCATAAACGCTTTACCTGACTCTACAAAACAAAGTGGTTAGAAAAACAAACTTTGAAATCAACTAATGAAAATGAAAGAAAACTTTTAGTCATACCTCCAACACCATAGAGTTGCCAAGATAGGTGATCAATCAGTGTGTAAAGTGGAAGCTATAGCTCAAAGGCACACGGCTTCAAAGCAAGCACACTCAAACCTTGAATAGAGAACATGCTTCAACTCTAATTCTCACAGAAAACACTCAATCACTCAGAACCTATGGTTTAATTCTCTCAAGAAAGCATAAGTGAGTGTATGAAATAGAAGCACAAATTTGGTTAGATCTCATGAAAGGAATCAAATACTAAGAATAGAGATATACACATACTAGCTTATTAGCTTATTAGCTTATCAACTTGAACCAAAATATCTTCAACAATACCTCTAGGATATTTCACTAACGATCAGCAAGTTGTAAGCTGAGTGTGGTGGATTTTAATTTTCCCAAACCAAGTTGCAAGTACACATACTTACCAGCACCCATGAATACATCCTCAAAGATCAGCTAGGTCTTTCACAAGGTTGTAATGAAAGGCTAAGGTTTAGGGGAAATGGAAGAATTGGAAGGAAAAACAAGTAACTTAAAAACATACCAAGGTTGCATGCTTCATTAATCTGCAAGGTATCATTGATTTAGAATGGCATGGTTGCAAACTTCATGGTATCTCCTGGCATAGACTTTATTTTCACACTTTAGATCAAATCGAAACACATTTATCTTTGCTGATTTGATCTGCATCTTCTTTAACTTCATTGCACAGATTCACACCAATTTTCTTTGAGGTACATGGCAGCAACTTCCTTGCCTCAAACTTTATCTTTGCACACCTTGGTATATTTCTAAGTATAAGGTATGGCTACAATAAGGGAATATCTCAGATTGAGATACAAAGTTAGGGAAATTATGAGGGTGATAGAAGAAAAAGGCTTGAAGTGTTTGGCTTCAAGAGGGTTGATGGAACACACATATAGGTTGGGTGAAAGAAAGCACATAGAATGGTTATACACACATAGCCTAGCATCACTTCAATGAGTTCATTCATGAATGAGAGCAAACACATGATATCTGCAAAAGAGAATAATCTTCAAGAGGGTTGATGGAACACACATATAGGTTGGGTGAAAGAAAGCACATAGAATGGTTATACACACATAGCCTAGCATCACTTCAATGAGTTCATTCATGAATGAGAGCAAGCACATGATATCTGCAAAAGAGAATCATCCTTAGTATTCAATCAAAATGAAATGATGAGATCAATTAGAGTGAAATGAAGAAAATGAGTAGAGATGAGAAGTAGAAACACTTTAAACCCTCTCAAGAAAGCAATTAGGCTCGATATGGCTCACTAGGGTAGTCTCCACTATTTTCCTTCAAAAATTTGAGCATGGTACTTTAGCCACCAGAATTCTAAGAGCAAAAGCTTTGTGAAGTGCAAAAATTCTAATATGAAAACCTCAATGGCAGCTCCATAATATTGATTGCATGACCTTCTAAAAAAAATGAACAAAAACTGAAAACACAATGAAAGAAAACTGAAAACATAAATGAACGAAAATTGAAAACCTTCCCCCCAGACCTGAATTGAACATTGTCCTCAATGTTAAAGGATAGAAAAGATGATTGAGAACATGCAAATGATAAAGGGAAAAGTTAAGAAGAAGGTTTAGAGAAAAACTCCCCCTTGATGCGATTAGGTCGACCGCTAACAAACACCTTCTTCTTGAACACATGGGTTGCCTCCCAAGAAGCGCCTTAGTTAATGTCTTGGCAAGACATCATGCAATCTGCTTATGGTGAGTTGGGGGGTTTCAGATTAATTGTCTCAACATAGTTCACCCAACTTCTTCTCCTCTTCCTTCGCTTCCTCTGTCTTTTTCTTCTCTTTTTCTTCATGTGTGTAAGGAGTACAACATTGAACATTGAGGTGACATTGGATGGTTCCAACTTCATAGAGCATGGTCCAGGAGGCTCAAGTGGTGGCCCAGAAATGGTGGGAATGGCTGGAACTCTTCTAAGGCAACTACCACTTCAATGAACTCAGATTCATCATCAAGGTCACCTAAAGGTTGTGTCAAAACAATTTCTAAGGCATCATCAGATTGTGCCTGCACAAACTTAGACAAAACCAGGGAATCCAAACAATCAATTGAAAAACAATCAAGTGAATTAGAAGGATGAGTTAAGGATTCAAACACTTTGAATTCTATGGTTTGGCCAAGGACTGTCATTTTCAGAATGCCATTTTTCACATCAATAAGAGTGTTTGCTGTGGCCATAAATGGTCTTCCAAGCAAGATAGGCAGCTCACGATCATGAATGGGTACATCTTCCATGTCTATCACTACAAAATCAGCAGGCAATATTAGCTTATCAACTTGAACCAAAATATCTTCAACAATACCTCTAGGATATTTCACTGAACGATCAGCAAGTTGTAAGCTCAGTGTGGTGGATTTTAATTTTCCCAAACCAAGTTGCAAGTACACTGAATAAGGCATTAGATTGATACTTGCACCTAAATCCAACATGGCTTTCTAAGCTCGTTTATCTCCAATGGTTATGCCGATGGTAAAACTACCTGGATCCTTGAGCTTAGGAGGAAGTTTTCTTTGAAGGACAGCACTCACATTTTCAGACACCAACACCTTCTCATGAGGACTATACCTTCTCTTGTGTGAGTTCAACTCCTTAAAAAATTTAGCATAAGTTGGCATGTTCCTGATCACATCAAGCAAAGGCAAGTTAACATTGTCTTTACTAAGTATATCATAGATTTCAGGAAAAGACTTATCCTGTTTGCTTTTAGCAAGACGTCCAGGGAAAGGAATTGGTGGCACATAAGGGTTCTTGGCCTTGTGCAATATAGGTGAAATTGTTGACTTGCCAATGGGAATTGCTTCTTTTGGTGTCATCTCTTCCTTGTGTTCATCACCTGCATTCACAACATCATGATTAGTAACTTCTTTGCCAACTTTATTATCAATAACCTTACCACTTCTGAGAACTGAGATTGCTTTGGCTTGCTCATGATGCTTGGGATTCACATTTGGTTGGCTAGGGAATTTTCCAGGTTCTCTTTGGTTCAAAGTATCTGCAATTTGTCTCAATTGAATCTTTATCTTAGTAAGGGCAGCAGAATGTTGTTGAAGAGCACCATTAGTAGTTTGCTGGAATTGCAAAGTATTTTGGGCCAACAGCTTGACCGTGTCCTCCAATGAACTTGGTTTAGGCTGGAATGATGAACTTGCTTGATTTTGATTTTGATGGTCGCTCCAAGAGAAATTTGGGTGATTCCTCCAACCAGGATTATAAGTGTTTGAGAAGGGATTATTTCTTGGTCTTTGGTTGTAAGAATTCATCATGTGGGCTTGTTCTTGGACAAACTCAGGATAAGTATTACTAGCTGAACACATGTGAGTTGAGTGTCCTTGAGAATTGCAAATAGCACAAACTTCAACTTGAGGAGCTTTAGGGACCATATTGAGCACAGCATCAAGCTTCCTTTGTAAACCAGCCACCTGTGAAGCAAGCTCATTGTTAGGACTAATCTCATAAATACCAGCTTTACCTCTTGTATCTTTGTGTTGAGCATTGGATCCCAACATCTCAAATATGTCATATGACTCTTGAGCATTCTTTTTCTTTAAAGCTCCACCTGCAGCATTATTGACAGTAGAGATTGACAAGTTTCGGTTAGTCCATCATAAAAAATTTGCATTTGTAAGTATAGAGGTAACCCGTGATGTGGACATTGCATTAGAGTTCCTTTGAAACGCTCCCAGCATTCATTGAATGGTTCGCCATCATGTTGTGAGAAGTTGAAAATTTTGGACCTCAAGGTGGCTGTCTTTTGGGCAGAAAAAACTTCTCCAAGAACTTCTTAGCAACAGTGTCCCAAGTGGTTAGTGATCCAGGGGTTAACGACATAAACCAAGTCTTTGCTCTATCTTTCAAAGTGTAAGGGAAAACCCTCATCCTCAGATTTGCTTCAGACAAATCCTTCAAAGGCAAAGTACAAACAACACTATAAAATTCTTTAATGTGAGCCAAAGGATCTTCGTTAGGTAAACCATAAAAAGAAGGAAGCATTTGAAAGTGAGAAGATTTAAGCTCATAGTTTCTAGCTTCTCTGGACAGCAAGATGCATGAAGGTGAATTTGGTATGATTGGTTGAGCAAGATCCTCCAAAGCAAGTTGGTCATTAGCTGCCATCTTTTCTTCTTCTTCTTCTTCTTGATCTGAGTTAAAGATGTTGAACAAAAAGTATTCTTCTGAGCTTGCAGAATTGGAGGTTTCAGCTTCTAAGGGATTGAGAATAGATTCAATGGCTGCCTCCCTTGCTTTGTGAAGCCTTCGTTCAAATTCAGCCAGTGATGGTTGTTGTGTACCACGGATTGGTTGGATCCGAATGGTTGCAGATTGAGAGTGTTTCTTGACCGCTGATACAACTTGTTCAAGCAATGGTTTGCTCGACATGCAAATACCTGAAAACAAAGAAAAACTAAAGAAAATAAGCAATAGAAATAAGACTCTTAATCAAGTCCCCGGCAACGGCGCCATTTTCTTGTTGGATAGATTTTACTCTATCTATTTCTCGCAAGTGCACGAACCAATTATAGTATAGGAATGCAAGCACGAAGTCGTTCCAGAGAGACTTGGATGAAAGACACTTATTACTACTACTTAGACTCACAAGTAATCCTAAGACTAAACAGAATTTAAATGAGGTTGTGTTGAGTTTGTTTGGAGTAACAACTACAAAAAGGGAAAGCAAATAGCAAGTGACTGAAAACTACTAAAAGGGAATGCAAAATAGCAAGTGATCAGCAAGTAGATGTTTAGAAATTTAGAGAGAAAGGAGACAAGCACTAGGGTTTCAACTTCACCATGACAATCCAATTTCAAGCTACAAGTTAACAATCACCTAAGTTGATTACAATTTCTGGAGTTCGTTCTTTCTTATGTATGATTATCCATATGGTGTTTGGTTTTAATCAAGTACTCAGAAAACACAACTTAGCTATGGTGTTTAGTCTAGGCTATGAATCTGAATCCATTAAGCTTAAGAAGAACACAAAAGAACCAAGTAAACATTTAAACATGGTGTTTGTCCTAAATGCATTACCCACTCATTCACTAATCGGTTCAAGAGTCATATGGTGTTTATGTAAACTTGAACTAGATAACCAACATGCATGTGTTCATAGTGGCCAGTTATTTAAACATGCATAAAGATTCAACTAAGAACAAGTGAATGAGACCAGAAAATTAGAAGTAATCAACAAAGGATAACATTAACTTGAAACATGAAATTGTCTTGTCAGGTTACATTGAAACCCTAGCTATGGATTTAGCTGCTCATAATGAGAAAGAAATTAAGACAGAAATGAGAAAACATAATGAATGCAATAAGAGTAGAAAAACCCCTTTTTCTGAAGTTCTTGTGGTGTCCAAGGCTTCTCCAAGTGCTTCTCCACGTCTAATGCTTCTCCAAGAGCTTTCTCACATCTAGAAGGATGTATGAAGGATATGGAGGTGATTTGGGATGAGTTTGAGTGAGTGGTGATGGCTGAGAAAGATGAAATTCGTAGGGAAATAGAAGAGAGGTTTGCTGGAGTTGTTTTGGTGATTTGAGGCTGTTTAGAGCTTTTGGTTGATTGCTGGAGTGTTTGGGATTGTGAGAGTGTTTGAGGATAATTTCTGAATGTGTTTGGGAAAATGATGGAAATGTGTTTGGGGGAGGATGGAGTGAAGGATGGCTGAATTGTGGGGTTGTGAATCCCAGGCTTGCACCTAGAGTGTATGGGAGTGTTTAAGGATAGATGGAGAGGGTTTTGTGGGGTTGTGAATCTCAGGCTTGCACACCTTGAATGTGGAATGGAAGTTGTATTTATAGGGAGAGGGAAGTAAGAAATCAGAATTAATTATGGCAATCACCTAACACACTTGCAATTGAAAATCAGAATGTGGTTGCTGCACTTCACCAACTAATCCCACCAGCAGCCATAGCTCATCATCATGTCAGCATGACCAAGCTTCCATCCAGAAACCAATAGCTCATCCTCATGTCAGCATGACCAAGCAAGCAATGAGCTCATCTGGAGTCAGCATGATGTGTATTTTGATGGGCTCACGGATTGGGCTTGGATCAATCAAATGTCGACTTTGAGCTATCTATCTTTAAGTTCAGAATGTCTTCTTTCCAAGCACACGTGAATTGGCCCAATCCAAGCACAGATGAAAAAGATATGTCCGAAATGAATTTGTAACTCAGTCTTTCAGTTTTACACATTTTTTCACCATTTTACTTCAAAAGCCTCAAGTGATACCTAGAGCTCAATGAACTGAATGACAAACAAAAAAGAGGTTAGAAGCACAAGGTTAACTCAAAAACATAACTAAATCATAAGCAATAAGGGTACAAAATGATATACAATTGTGAACCGAACAACAGACCATCAAGAGGCAGGTGATATCTGATGCCTCTGATGGTATGAAATGCCCACAGTGTAGTGTACCAACCCACAATATTGAGGCAGAACCTTGAAGATGCTGAACTATCAGGACAAGTTAGCAGGTGCTGATGATAAACCAGTGCAAGTATCGTCAGATGCTTCACTATCTGCAAGTATCGTTTCCAACGAATGATGATGGTGCTAAGCTAAAATTATAAAAGTATTTGTTTTGTTAATAACAATTAGAGCCACAACCCAGCCTACCCTTTTCCAGGCTTGTAGCTTGTAATAAGCTCCCTAATCTACTGTATTATTAGTTATAACTAAATTACTTTATTTTAATTATAAAATTTGAGGTTGAGATTAGTTCATGCTCTTCATATCTTATTTTTGTGTCACCTCGCTTCCTAGTCTTCATCCTCATAATTTTTTTTTTCCTTTGGCTTCTTCCTCCTTTTTCCTTAGAATTTTATCATAAAAGGGAAATGGTGTGTGGGTGCGAATTTACACTTGTTTGGTAAATTACTTGGAGTTTTTGGGTGCGGGTTCACA
The DNA here is from genome assembly GCA_018703695.1 of Prunus fruticosa. Taxonomy (NCBI): domain Eukaryota; kingdom Viridiplantae; phylum Streptophyta; class Magnoliopsida; order Rosales; family Rosaceae; genus Prunus; species Prunus fruticosa. The sequence continues at coordinate 2,811,896 of CM031923.1, read as the reverse complement.
ATCATTTGGGTTGATAGCTTTGTAAAAAAATTATGTTTGAATGTTCGTTTTGCTTTAGCATTCCACTATCATTGATCCAACTTGACCCTTCTTTCTTAAAATCAAGATCAGTGGCGGACCTATTAAGGCGCAAGGAGGTGCTACACCTCACCTCACCGGAAAATCCATAAGAGGTGCTGCATATTACATCTCTGCTTAGCTTTGGAGTTGAAGCGTAGGTGTTTGACGAAAAGCCATCATATTTATCGAGAAGCCAACATAGTCGCTAGTAGTCTCGCTCATTTAGGACACGAGTATCTAGAACCTTGTATTTGGTTTGACAATTTCCCCTTTCATGTTTACCAAAAAATATTGTTTAAGATGTATAGTAAGATATATATGCCGAAGATTTTCATTGTAAATTTTTTTTATTAAACAAAAAGAAGCAGTGTTTAAGGAGAAAAACTTTCATATCTCTTGCCTTCTCTCTCCATCTCTCTCCTTTGTTACTCATGTGAAATTATGATGCAAATTATTGTCGCCAGCACCTTCGAAAACCGTCCGATTTTCTCTCGAATTTTTCATCGTTGTTTTTGACGATTCCAGCCACCAAATTTGTCAATCCAAGTATGCTTTTTCATATATTCAACATGATCTAGCTGATGTTTGGGTTGGTTAAGATTGATTTTGAAGTTTTGAAGCTCGATTTACGATCTAAGTTTTGACTGGTTTTCGGCTCGAATTTCCGGTAAGCTCTGGCCACTTTTTGGCCGTGGCCCAAGAACAAAAGTTGCTCCCCTAGTTGTCCTGATCATGTAGGTATAGATATTGTTGGTGATTTAAGAAATTTTCGTCGCCAGAAATTTCTCAAGTCATCCACGTGTGTGGCGGCGCATAGGCCAAAGTTGGGTGGCCCATTGGATCCTAAAATGATCCCCATATCGTCTCGAGCAAGACGGTATGCTCGGATTTGAATTTGGTTATCGTTTGACGGTCAAATGGATTTTTACATATTAGGCGATATCCAGGTTCGATATGTTCGGACCGTTGGATCGACTCCATTTCCAAATATGTTGATCTAAGAACCTCTAGGATCGTGTAGGAACTCTCTGATCAAGAATCGAAGTCTTGGATACTCCGAATCAATAATTCAAAGATGACATAAAACGGTGATCGTTCCATCATGCGATTGAGAACAATCCGACTACTCTCTCTGGACCAACCTAGTAACTCTAGGTTGTCTACGTACCCTTACCTGAGGGATCAAGCCATACGTTATTCTTTCACTTATTATATTTGCACATAAGTAGGCTACTCAAAGAATTTTCTCAAATCCATGAATCAATTTATATTTTACTTGCATAAATCATATGTAAAAACAAACAAACTCATAAAGCACTTTTAATTCTTCCTTCAAAACTCACATAAAGCTCATGTACGCAAATGAAGAACAAAACCATTCATTCCTTGCCTCATAAAATCAGAAAAATAGGTATGAAAACGTTTACCCAAAAAATACCCAGATAAAATCCTCAATTTTAGTTTAAGTATCTTAAAACCCAAATATTCTCCACCTAGGCATATCCCCATTTATATTACGTCAATTCCGTTAGTATACCGTCAATTCCAAGTACCCTAATTGTCACATCCTCGAGGTCTTGGTGACACGAAGTCATCCTTAGTCGCAATCCTCGCAAGACTCAGGGGCCACCTAGTCAACTTGAGCCGCATTCCTCGCATCCTCGCAGAACTCGGGGGACATGCAGTCAGCCCGAGAACGCACATCCTCGCACCACACGTTTCAGGAGTCCCCGAAACTCGTGAGGCATTTTCATAACTAACAAAACTGTCTCAAAGGCAACTTGGGGGGGGGGGGTGTGACTCCTAAGGTGGGTTTGAAAACCATATTCCAAGTCCTTTCTCAACTTTTCAAAAATCAGTTCTCAACTACCTTTGAATTTACACCACATACTGTTGAGAGCTAATGTCCATAATTCATCATTTTCAACTACTGAGTATATATATTGAATATAAGGGTAAATTACTCAAATGGTCCCCAAACTTGTACGCGATTTACATTTTGGGGCCTGAATTAATTTTTGCGTTCAAATGGTCCATCAACTCTATATTAATTACTCAAATTGTCCCACCGTTACATTCTGTCAATATTTCCGTTAAATATGAGGACAAATTGGTCATTATTTACCCTAAAATTTGGTTAAATCTAACAGAAAATTAGACGGTGGGACCATTTGAGTAATTAATATAGAGTTGATGGACCATTTGAACGAAAAATTTAATTCAAGCCCCAAAATGTAAATTGCGTACAAGTTTGGGGACCATTTGAATAATTTACTCTTGAATATAAAGATGCACTTAGATATTTAATTAATTTATTAATCACGTCGAAATCTGATTAACAAACCATTCCATTCCAATACTATAATAATAATCTTAATAGTAATAAATAACTAAATAAATAAATAAACAAATACATAAATAATAAATAAATAAATAACCACAACCTCTAGAGATTTCGCCATTTCCAATAATGCATAATCTTAAAATATTGGAAATAACATTTAGGAATACTATAAAATACTATAACATAATCTCAAATATCAAAATAATAGAAATATTCACAATTAGCAATCTATATATATAAATATATACATATATATTTTCATTTCATATTCGTATAAATCCATAATAGGTTTCATGGTAATTTAATGAGGTATTTAGTCAAATACCCAATCTTAGCACTAAAACTATAAATAAACTCTACACCATTTAATTTCTATAAACAAATCCAAAAAAACCCAAAAAATGACAATTGGCCATATTGAATTTAATTTTGATTATTAAATTACTTTGATGCCCTATTGAGTTTTTTGGGCTTTTTTATATGTTTTGAGGTTGGGTTTGTTTTAAGAAATCAATGGTAGTTTTGTAATTTAAAAGAAGTTAAAAGCCATTTTGTTATGTTGTAAATGGGCTTTGGGTGTGTTTATAAAGTCCATTTCATATAGGTTATTTTTATAATTTGGGCTTTTATATTGGGTTTAATAGTGAATCTCCCTAATTTAATCAATGAAAAGTAATAACTTTTAAAGAAAATCTCATATCGAATCAATTTCCAATCTAAACCCATTATACAAGAAATTCCATACCAAAAGAACTACGTACTCATAAAAACAAATGTTCACTTATTTACTAATAATCATAGCCGAGCTCAAGACTCACTTTCATAACCCACCCATCCGATATCCCAAGCTCGCCCATTCCATAACTTCAATTATCAATATAATATCTTAGAATTTCCATAAGATACTATAAAACAAAATCCTAATCTCCACATAATTAGAATAACTCAACTACCAGTCAAGAGTCGTTTACATGGTCGTTCTAGTACTTCTCGTTGGATAAAACTACCTCTGAAGACTCACGATCAACTGATGAGTCAAACTGCCTAAACTTGGTCCGCCAATGATGAAGACCATCATATGTATCGAGAAGCCAACATAGTCGCTAGTAGTTTTGCTTATTTAGGACATGAGTATCTAGAACCTTGTATTTGGTTTGACAATTTCCCCTTTCATGTTTACCAACAAATACTATTTAAGATGTATAGTAAGATATATATGTCAAAGATTTTCGTTGTAATATTTTTTTATTAAACAAAAAGAAGCAGTGTTTAAGGAGAAAAATTTACATATCTCTTGCCTTCTCTCTCCGCTGTTACTCATGTGATGTTATGATGCAAATAAGGAAGTGACAGTGCAACAAGAGTAAGTTATTTTTGAGAAAGGAATAGTGATGGGGTGGAGGAGCTCATGTCATGGTTGGCAACGGCAGCCATTTATCTTCGCCTCATAATGACATTGAAATAGTTGCCTTCTTTTGGTATGAGACATTGAAGATAAGAGAGGCTGAAATTGCGCATTATCTAGTTATTTTATGTAGTTAGTTGTGCCATCATTTCGCTCAATTAAATTTATATACCAAAAAGAAAAAAACAACAATCTGCATTTGTTTAGTGTCTATCACTTTCCGTGTGGGCATTGCCAGTGAAAAAAGTGTCGTCACTTTATTATCAATACCGAAATAAAATTAAAGAATTTACAAAACATATTAATGATGTTTTTCTTTCTCTCATATAAAAATCTAAAAGACAAAAAGGGAAGCAAAAGATTATAAACAGAGCATGCTGCATGCATTAATTAAGGGGTGCTGCGTTTGGTTCTCATTAAAAAAAAAAAAAACCAACAAAAAAACATTTCCAACTTTAAAAATAAAAAAATAAAAACTGAGGAAAAAAACAAAAAGCAGTGTTCCCGAATCTCAAAATTGGATCGCATCTCATGCATTGTCGCAGTGACCGACCATGTAAAGTGAAAAAGGCCATGTCTTCACCTTCACGATCGGGCACGGGGCAAATGACGACAATACCCTAGATGGTTAGCGTTGGGGATTGCCCTTTTGGCCTTTTGGTTGGGCATTTGATTTGTAGTGGGAAAGGGAATGGAAATAAAACGTGGGATGTCGGGCGGGGTCAGAAGGAAGTGGGCCACGTCATCACCGACTTATAATTTAATATAATTTCTATTCATTCTCGAGAGTTTTGGGAAACCTACCGACCTGTGCAGCTGTGCTGTCAATCAAAAATCAAAACAGCAACAGAACCAGTAAATATTTCGAATTGAGAAAGTGAAGTTTGAAAAAAAACCAGCTATGTGTGGTGCTTGTGTCTCGAAAGGTAACTTTCTAGATCAGAATAGAATCAGAATTCAGAAAGAAAGAAAGCAACCTAAAGACACTTGGCAATTCACTATTTATTATTCCATTCCATGCTTTTTTAACTTGTTATTATAAATTTAATAATGAATTGAAAGCTTAAATAACAAATTTATTATTTTGTAATGTTGTGATTTGGAATATTTACTCCCTCAAGTAAGATTTTGAATTTGAATCCTAAGCATTCATATAGTATGTGAGTTTAGTATTATTTTTGCCCATATTGAGAATATTTACTTCCTCAAGCAGGTTCTTGAGTTCCAGTCTTTATTATTTCTGCGTGTGTGTGTGAGTTTAGGATTACTCTTGTCCCTCTCAATAGGGAAGATTCTAAAAATATGAATAATAATAATAAATTGAAAGCGTAAATAACAAATTTATTCAGCTGTGTTTGGTGCCCAGATATTATTGTAGATAGAGAGAGAGAGGGCTCTTTTCAAAAATCAAACTGCGTGTCAAAATCAAATTGTAGCCGTTAGGCTTAAATCAGAGGCTCCTCCTCTCCAAATTCTCTTTCTCTTTTTGGGAGAATTGAGAACTGAGACAGACAGCAGCACAGCACCCACAAATTGGGTTTTGGGTTACTTTCGTCCTTGTTTGTCGTTAAGCATTTGGATTTTTTGTTCCCATCTGCAAAACTTTCATTCTCGTTTACAAAATCTCCCATTTTTACTCTGCTGGGTTTTCATAGTGCTCTGTTTTTCTCTGCTCCAATAAAAGCACAACACACTGTTGCTGTTGCTGTTGCTTGCTGCTGCTAATCGTTTTGGTGGAATATAACGTCGATCTCAGCTTTGTCGATTGGGAAGAGTCGGTGGCTCGGTGGTGGGTGCCCTTTGGCGGTCACGATTAAACGTGTGGTAGCTTTATACTCTTCACCAAAGTTAATTATTATTTATATCTCATTTCTCTTCAGTTTTCAGTTGTTTGGGGTGTTTTTAATTTGACTTATTTTGGTTTTGCATATTAAATATTGAATTGGATTAGATTGGATTGGATTTGGATTCTCTTTCTCTCACTTTCTCCATCTCCACTTTCGTGGTCGTGGAGATAAATAAAGGAAATAAGATCACTGGAATTTCGCCGATTCTCCCAACCCACCTGCAACCTTTTCCCCTCTTTTTTCTCTTCAGTTACCAAAAAAGAAGCTACCTTCTTATTTTTTCTTTTTTATAAAAACTTACTCTTTCTATTAACATCATAGTAAGTAAACCCTTTTGCTCCCTTCCTTTGTTTTTTTATATATAAAACCCAGTATTTTCCCGGGAACTTGATTCATTTTCCTAGGAAAAGAAAGAAAGGCAGGCAGTGGAAACATGGAAAGGGTGTGGTTTCCCAAGTGGGTTTTGCTTTTGGTTGTGTTGGGTTGCTTGTGTCTCTCTGGTTGTGTTGTTGAAGGTCTTGGTGTGAATTGGGGAACCATGGCAACCCATGAGTTGCCGCCTGAGACAGTGGTTCAGATGTTGAAGGACAATGGGATTCAGAAGGTGAAGCTTTTCGATGCAAAGGAGTCTACTATGAGTGCCTTGGCTGGCAGTGGTCTCGAGGTCATGGTTGCTATACCTAATGACCAGCTTGCTTTCATGGCCGAGTATAAACGGGCCAAAGAATGGGTCCGAAGGAATGTAACCCGCTACAATTTCAATGGAGGAGTTAACATCAAGTATGTCAAGCTTCCATTTCTCAAAATTTTAAACTTTTTAAAATCATGATGATTTTGATTCTTGTTACTGCTCTTTGCTATGATTTCTGATAGCATTTTATTTGTTTTGTTTGTTTTACTTACTTCTTTGAGTGCCTATTCATGACGTGGTATAATAACTGCCCTACAGATTTTTTCTTTTCTATTCTAGATGTTTTATAACAGCACGACAATGAATTCATAGTAAGTTGTAAGCAGTTAAAGCTACTTTGAAATTGCGTATTGGTTCAATTTTGATTCCTGAAACTGCTGATACAGGGGAGTTATGTGCATTGAATCTTCTTCTCATAAGTTTTTTCTTCTTTTGTTTTATTTTCTCTAGAAATCCTATTGGATATGTAGCCAGTTTATTTGATTCATCTCTCTGTTTCAGTCCAGTTTTAAAATTTTCTTTGTCTGGTATATAAAGTTGCTGAGAAACAGAGCAGTAAGATCACCACACACCAATCATAAGAAAAGAAATTAATTGAGAAAATAAAGATATCCAAACTTTTTGACATACTATTAGTTGCCTTTTTTTCTGTACACCTCACATTTGCCTAATCATGTAAAGAAGAGATCTGTTTGTTGTAGTGGACCACCAATTTGATTTTTAATATTTCTGTATTTTTAGAAGAGCTGAAAGAGAAATGACATCAACCTAAATTAGTTCATGTTGAGAGTTAAAAGGGTACCTTTTCTTTTTTTTCTTTTTGTGTAATGCAAAACCTGACAATCTTTGGAGTCAATTGACTCCACCAACTGCTGGAATGGAACAAGAACTTTGCCTATTCGCAAACATGTCAAAAGAATTCTTTTTTGTCTTACTATTTCTGCTACTTTTGCATAGGTATGTAGCAGTTGGTAATGAGCCTTTCCTCACATCCTACAATGGTTCATTCCTGAATGTCACGTTCCCAGCACTTCAGAACATTCAAAATGCCCTTAATGAAGCTGGAGTCGGAGATTCGATAAAGGCTACTGTGCCCTTAAATGCAGATGTTTATAACTCACCAGAGAGCAACCCTGTTCCATCTGCAGGAAGGTTCCGGAGTGATATCAGTCCACTGATGATCGCTATTGTCCAGTTCTTGGCCAAAAATAAGGCGCCTTTTACTATAAACATCTACCCTTTCCTGAGTCTGTATGGCAATGATGACTTCCCATTTAACTATGCCTTCTTTGATGGGGATACCACTCCCATTGTTGACGCCACCACTGGGATTCAATACACCAATGTCTTCGATGCTAATTTTGATACCTTGGTCTCCTCCTTGAAAGCAGAGGGATTTGGGGATATGACCATTGTGGTAGGAGAGGTGGGTTGGCCGACAGACGGGGACAAGAATGCCAATGCAGGTAATGCTTACAGATTTTATAATGGGCTTCTACCAAAACTTGGAACCAACAGAGGCACCCCACTGCGACCTGGATATATAGAAGTTTACTTGTTTGGACTGATTGATGAGGATGCAAAGAGCATTGCTCCAGGAAGTTTTGAGCGTCATTGGGGAATTTTCCGTTATGATGGACAGCCCAAATTCCTTGTCGATCTTTCTGGCCAGGGTCAAAACAAGTTACTAGTGCCTGCGAAGAATGTGCTATATCTTCCTAAAAAGTGGTGTATGTTTAACCCAAACGCCAAAGATGTGACCAAACTGGCTGATAATATAAATTATGCTTGCACCTATGCAGATTGCACAGCACTGGAATATGGTTCTTCTTGCAACAATTTGGACGCCAACGGCAATGCTTCGTATGCATTTAATATGTACTACCAGGTTCAGAACCAGGATGATCTGTCCTGTAACTTCGAAGGTTTGGCTTCGTTGACAACACAGAACATTTCACAAGGGAATTGCAATTTCATCATTCAGATTGCAACTTCATCAACATTTTCTCTAAGACCCTCATTGGTAGGCTTACTACTAATGTCACTGTCAGCTTTGATGTTGCTATAGATTTTTGTAGATAGCTCAGATGTACTATTGTAATCCATTTTTATCTTTTGGCTTCATGGATTCTGTGGCCTTCTGGGATTATTTTAGTTTTACAGATTAATTTAATAAAATTTAACAGGATTTTCTATTATCATATATAAGCTTTAACTTCTGTGTGCACGTGCCTTATATATTTTCATATCAGAATGCTATCGAATCACATCTTTGGAGAAGTATATGTGGCCTCTGTTTATGAACTCAACTTAGTGATCCGCGAGATTGCAGGTAGATGCTTTCCTGGCCATTGCTAGGCCCTTGCAGAAACAGGTTACTGAGCAAAGCACTTTCTTAGGTTGTAACTCTAGGCTTCCGACCAAAACAAAAAGTTGCAACTCTAGGCTTCACCAAAGTTTTATCAATTTTAGCTTTTACCAAGTTATTAAGCCGAAATAACAAACTTTCTTATTTCTTTTGCCTTCATTGTACTCCAGTTCAAGTGTGGAGTAAGGGCCTCTCCAACCGAAGCAAAGTACCCTAACACAAAGTCCGAACTAAAATACCCCAACTTAAGCAAAGTACCCTAAACAAAGTCCAAACCAAAATACCCCAACCTAAGCAAAGTTAAAATACCCCAACAAGTCAATTTTGAAAAATCCCAGATTTTCTGCTCTCCTAACACTGACCCTACGATTGCTGGCCAAATTGCCTCCATCAGTGGCTCCCCTCTTACTACTTCTCTGGGAAGCTATCTTGGAGTCCCTCTTGTCCACTCCAGAGTTAACAAAGACACTTACAGTCATGTGGTCTCAAAAGTTCAACAACGCCTTGCCTCTTGGAAAAGCCACACTCTTTCCATGGCTGGAAGGTTAGTGTATCTCCAATCTGTTACTTCCTCCATTCCTATATATTCCATGCAAACGATTCAATTTCCTATTAGTATCTGTGATAAACTTGACAAACTCAATAGAGACTTTCTATGGGGGCATAATGAGGAAAAAGCCAAAGTTCACCTTGTAAAATGGGATTCTGTGTGTAAACCTAAGTCCATGGGTGGGCTTGGCCTGAAACAAACACATTTAATGAACCAAGCTTTACTTGCTAAGGTGGGCTGGAAACTTTTGCAAAAGGGTCAAGGTCTCTGGAAGAAAGTCTTGCAGGAAAAATATATTAAGAGCAACCATATTCTAAATATTAATAAAGCTGTTCAAGCTGCTTGCTCCAATACTTGGAGAGGAATCCTGTTTGGCACTCAAATTCTCTCTAAAGGTTTAAAATGGAGAGTCGGAGCAGGTAATGACATCCTATTTTGGAAGGACAATTGGCTTGATTGTGGCCCTCTCGAGGGTCTTTCCACTATCCCTCTTTCTGAAGACATGTTACAATGGACTGTGAGGGACTTTATATCTGAGAGTGGGTGGAAGATTGATTGGCTCAACCAACTTCTTCTTAGTGAGATTGTTGGCAGAATTTGCAGTATTCATACGGGTTTCGAGACTCAAAGACCAGATAGTACTATTTGGGGCCTGTCTAAATCTGAGAATTCTCTCTGCGAAATCTGCCTATTTATCCTTCTTTGATGAGATAAATTCTGCGCCTTGGGCTTGGGATTTCATATGGAAATTGCATCTGCCACCAAAGATAAAAACCTTTTTGTGGCTTATTGGTCATGGCAAAATCCTCACTAATGTCCAGAGAGAGAGGAGAAAGTTGACTACTGATCCAAATTGTCATAGATGCCGGTCCCTCCCTGAGACTATGGAGCACTTATTCAAAGACCTGTCAGGCATGCCCAAAAGGTTTGGAACTCCATTGATATACCTCATTCGTTGGCTCATACCTTCTATCTTAGCTTTGATGTTTGGATTATGATCAATCTCAAGAGCAAGATTAAAGTCTCTCACAACTTACCTTGGGTTTTGGTGTTCACTACCGCTCTTTGGCACTGTTGGAAATGGAGATGCTGCTCCACTTTCAATACCTGGCTATGAAGCTCCCCCACACCTCATGCAGGTTATTCTTCAGTCTTGCTGGTGAATGGTTTGACATCAATAAGGTGACTAATGTTAATCATGCTAGAGAGGTTATCCAAGTCCTTTGGCAGCCTCCCTCCCTTGGAAATGTTAAATTGAATGTGGATGGTAGCTGCAAAATCAACTCTGGTTTAATATGCGCTGGTGGGCTGCTGAGAAACGCCAATGGAACTTGGATTTGTGGTTTTTCAGCTAACCTCGGATTTGGAACTATTTTGGAGGCTGAGTTATGGAGTCTATTCAGAGGCTTGCAAATGGTTTGGGCTAAAAACATTAGATCCCTTGATATTGAGACTGATTCAATGACAACTGTCACCTTGATAACCAAAACCTGAGAAATCCCACCTTTTATTCTGCTTGATTGAAGACTGCAAGGACTTAATGCATCGTAACTGGAGTTGCAACATCTCTCATATTTATAGGGAACAAAACAGAGCTGCTGACCTGCTTGCCAATATGGGGCATGAGCTTCCTTTGGGTATGCACCACTATGATTCTGCTCCTTACCATCTTACCAGCACTTTGCGGGATGATGAACTAGGGAGGGCCTATGATAGGGTTGTGCCTGTTTAGCTTTTCTTCTTTGGCTTCTGCCATCCTTGTAACAAAAAAAAAAAATATATTCCTATCCAAATATAACAAAGTAAAGTATAATTCAAATTACATCACATACTCATACCTATGTAAACCATCATTTAATGTCTTTAACACACGCAGTTTTGCTAGATCAGCAAATAAAGTGAGGAGATTTGATCTGAAATAGAAAGCCCCATCTTTTTTAGCTCATCTCTTGCAATGACCATCATCTTCATTGTGCTCCTTTAGGCTGTGAACTAACATTTGCACTTTGGCATTACAGTACTCCATCATACTCTCAAATGCATTAGCAATTGGGTTTTCACATCCATAAAGTACAGAGGGTTTTTAGGTCTAATGGTCCCTGAAGTTTAACTCGATTTGCATTTTGGTCTCTCAATTTTCAAAATCGTTCTCGTGGTCCTTCAACTTCACTTTTGTTAGGACAAATAGTCCTGCCTCAATTTTTTTTCTTCTCTTTTTTCTGTTAAATGCAGGGGCACAATGGTATTTTTGTATTATTTTTAATTTTCACCATCTAAATTTTCCTTTCACCCAAAAAATAAGAGATATATTTAGTGTCCGTTTGGCATTGCTTATTTGGGGTAATAAGTGATTTTTAAATTTTTTTGGGAAGCCTAGTTTATTTGGTAAACTGTGAGAAAATCACTTATTGTTAAAAATTGCTGTGAGAGAAATCTATAAGGGAAAACAGTTAATGAGGTGCTTTCATTTTCTGATTATGCATAAATCAGTTTCGAAGAGGCGTTGGATTTAATGATTATGCGACAATTATTTTCTGATTATGCGGAAATCAATACCGACAACACTTTTAACAAAAAGTTTACCAAACGCCAAACTGTTTTCTCTCACAGCTGAGTTCCCTCACAGCAAATATGACAGCGATTATTTTCATAGGCACGCAATGCCAAACTGGCCCTTAGTGTCCGTTTGGTATTGCTTATTTGGGTTGATAAGTGATTTTAAAAAAAATTTGGGAAGCCCAACCCATTTGGTAAACTATGAGAAAATCACTTATTGTTAAAAATTGCTGTGAGAGAAAGTTATTTGGGAAACAGCTAATTAGGTGCTTTCATTTTCTGATTATACATGAATCAGTTTCAAAGAGGCGCTGAGTTTAATGATTATGCGGCAATTATTTTTTGATTATATGGGAATCCGTACCAACAACACTTTTAAAGAAAAGTTTACCAAACGCCAAACTGCGTTCTCTCACAGCTTTCTTTCTCTCAGGAAATTGTAAACGCGATTATTTTCATAGCACAGGAATGCCAAACTGTCCCTTAGTCATATACCCGTTATTAGCACTAAAACTATAAATAAACCATACACCAATTAATTTCTATAAACAAACCCAAAAAAAAACTCCAAAAATGACAGCTGGCCATATTGAATTTAATTTTAATTATTAAATTACTTTAATACCCTATTGAATGTTTTGGGCTTTTTTATGAGATTTTAGGGTTGAGTTTGTTTTAAGAAATCAATGGCAGTTTTTGTTGCGTAGATACAGCTGCACCAAAATGGGTTCAACTTGCATCCTCAACTTGTGATACTCGCAAGTGCACGAACCGTTGGTAGTTTAGCGTATGTAAGTGTGATGTTCGATTCCACAGGGATTGGTGATTGAATAATCCAACTCAGTTTTCCTACACAAAACAAAAATGAAAACAAAAGAAACAAAACAAGAAGAAAGAAAATAACTAGGACAAGATGGTGTTGTTTTAGAATCCACCATAATTGTTCTAAACAAGATATTTAATTACAAACAACTATATTGTTTTACATTTTTTTGTGACTCTCCCTTTGTGACTCTCAAATTTTTTTACATTTTTTTTGTTTTTTTAAATTTTTTTGTTTTGTTTTGTGTTTTTATTTTTTTTAAAACACACAAATATACAAACAACTCATGGATGACCAGTTAAGGGCCTCAGAAAACACAGCCAGGGGATCCGGGAAGGTTGGAGGGGTCACAAAGGTCCCACTTAAAACCCAAACTTCTTAGACACCGAAGGTGTCGCCTAAAGAACTCCTAGACACTGGATTTACGGAGACGCTCACTGGAGTTACCACGAGTCAGCTCATATAAAAAATCTTTTTACTTTTTTTTTAAGAAAAGAAATAGAAAATTAAAATTACTGAAATAATAACAAAACAGCTAAAGAGAAAGGATTGGAATACTCCCCCTTGAAGCGATTAGGTCGAGCGTGATGCATTTGGAGGTCGCGACTTCTCCCACTACTCCACACTCTCCATTCTTATGATTGAGGTTACCATCTCTCTCCATTTTTATTAAGCTGTCATAAATTGCTAAAACAAACACAGAAAACTTGAAACGGAATTAAAGGATTAGGAAATAAAAACTAAAATGAAAAGGAAAATCAACACACGTCCAATTTCATGCTTCAAAGTAACAAGTAACAAAGTAAATCAAAACTAGCTTATGAAGTTCGTTCTTTCTCAAATATTATTATCCATATGGTGTGTGGTTTTAATCAAGTATTCAGAAAAAGCATTTAGCTATGGTGTTTAGTCTAAACACAAATTCCGAACCCATTAAGAACAAGAAGAACAATAGAGAACCAAGTAGAATTTAAACATGGTGTTTGTCTTCAATATCTACCCATTCATTCACTAATCAGTCCAAGAGTCATATGATGTTTATGTAAACTTGAACAAGATATTTAATTAAGAGCAAGTGAATGAAACCATAAACTAGAAATAATTAACATGCTACTTGAACCTTTTTGTTTTTGGGTGTTGTGTAAGCTGGACTCAAACCCAGTTCTCTTGCTTGTTAGACAATTGTCCTTGTCCGTTGGACTACAAACACAACTTGTCAATTAACGTCATTAACTTTAAAACATGAAACTGTCTAGCTATGAAAAAGATAAAAATAAATAAAAAGTAGGAAAACCAAATAGAATCAAACAATGTTACCGATCCCCGGCAACGGCGCCAAAAACTTGTTGCGTAGATACAGCTGCACCAAAATGGGTTCAACTGCATCCTCAACTTGTGATACTCGCAAGTGCACGAACCGTTGGTAGTTTAGCGTATGTAAGTGCGAGGTCGATTCCACAGGGATTGGTGATTGAATAATCCAACTCAGTTTTCCTACACAAAACAAAAATGAAAACAAAAGAAACAAAACAAGAAGAAAGAAAGTAACTAGGACAAGATGGTGTTGTTTTAGAATCCACCCTAATTGTTCTAATCATGTTATGGCAGCAAGTAAACAAATTGATTCACTCATGAAGATGCTCACAAATAAGTCCATGGTGTTTGGATCAAATTGCATTGAACATCACAAGGACCCCAAGCATGGTGTTTACATTAGGAGTCCTAGAAACCAAATCACATGAGTTGCTAATGGATGGAATGAAGATGATCCCCAAACCTTCCCAACAAGAGCATAACGCATAAAACCTTAGGTGATCAATCAAATGATGCAAAACAGCTCCATTAAAATAGCGAAGAAGAATTCGTGAATGAAATCAAACTTTATAAACTCAAACCATGATACAAGACTAGCAAGATGTTTATTAAAACTAATAACAGAAAAACAAAGGAAATACAAGAAGAAAATAAAAGACAAAGGGAGGAGAATAAGATAAGGACAACATGCTAGAGATGGAAAAGATTCATCTCCATGGCTGCCAGGAGGCCAAAGCCTCCCAGCTGCTGCCTTCTCCCTTCTCTCCCTTTGTGACTCTCAACTTTCCCTCTCTTTGTGTACAATGGAAGTGTAAATTATGGAACTCAATTTCTTACTCTTTAGCTCTCTAGAGACTCTCTATATATAGGCATAGAGGAAGCTGAAAATCTGAATTCAATAAGACTAATGCATACAACACTTGTATTATAAAATCTGAAATGGTTGATGCACTTGTATTAGAAAATCTGAAGTGGTTGATGCACTTGAATTAGAAAATCTGAATTGGATGATGCACTTCCCCAATAAATCCCACCAGCAGCCCTAGCTCATCTTCATGTCAGCATGACCAAGCTTCCAACCAGCTACAATAGCTCATGCCTAGCTCACCATGACCAAGCATCCAACCAGCACATGCTGAGGTCAGCATGACCAGCAACTTCAAGGGCTTACAACTTGGGCTTCTCTTAATCAAATTAGGACTTTAAGCACTCTAAATTGAAGTTCAGAATGTCTTCTTTCCAGCCATATGTTATTTGGGCCAATCCAAGGTCGGAGGAAGAAGTTCAGGCCGAAACAAATTGCTAACTCATTTTCCGCGCTGATAAGATCCATCCTGAGCATGGTTATGTGTTTGCTAGGTAATAGACTCCAGATTTATCCAATGAGGCTGATTTTTGGATATGTTATAGTACACACCCATTGGAACAACTTTCATGAAGAATGTGGCCTCATTCGAGCTATTTAGTTTGCTGAAACAAAGCTTGAAATATGACCTACGAAACTGGACTGGCAGGGGGCTGTAGCCAAAATGAGTTTGTCTTTAAGCTCTTCTTCCATTCATCCAAATTAGGCTTTAACATGCTTGAATTGCATGAATTATGCTCTCTTGCTCTTTTGGCCTACAAAACACACAAAGATAGGCAAATAACTTAGAAATCGAAGAAACTAAGCAAAAGAAGTAAGGAAATTGGGCATGTATATGTATGAAATTATGAGCTTAACAGTTTTGTAATTTAAAAGAAGTTAAAAGCCTTTTTGTTATGTTGTAAATGAGCTTTGGGTGTGTTTCTAAAGTCCATTTTATATAGGGGTTTTCTATAATTTGGGCTCCTATATTGGGTATAATAGTGAATCTTCCAAAATAAAACCAAAAACTAAAACACATTCTTCCTATCAGCGCCATCAGTTGTTGCCAGAGTGGTGGGTTTATCACAAAATAAGAACTTTTAGAATACATTACATAACTCACTTACTATGATAAGTATGAAATATTGCAAGACAAACACACACGTTCGTCATCTTGTTTCTCTCTCTCTCTCTCTCTCTCTCTCTCTCTCTCTCTCTTTAAACACTACTTCATGATAGAAATCTATTCTAAAGAACTGGAATGAATGATTGAACTAAGGAATGATGATACTTATAGGAGAGGCGATGGATGCAACCAAATAATATTTACATATATAATATTTTAAACCACTATAAGATAAAATAGAAGAGTAAGGGAATAACGTGACTCATCCCCCTTTGGCCAATGATATCACTGTCACCTGTTTTGATTTGTTTCATGTGATGGTAGGGTAAAGTTCTCCATTAATCCAAAGACCATGGTTGGTCAATAAATTAACTTTCTTTGTGTGTCGAGCGTGCCACCGTTAGCAACTTTTCAATTCTAACAGACTTGAGAGTAAAAATAACTTGCGCCCCAAGCTATTGACTTTGAACAGACGATTGTGAATTTGGGTGAGGAATATCTCCCAAGTAAGTTCTTTTCTATGCCTTAGACTGGTAAGGACTTCGCAATTTTTCACAGGATAAAACTGGTAGTTTTGGCCATAATAAATGATAACAGAGTGAACCGCTTTCAGGCAAAACTCCCCTTTACAAAGCTCAGAAAGGGAAAACTGACTATAAAAAGACAAAAAGAAGGTTGTGCTTCCATTTCTGCCCGGGTAGACGCCTCTGTTCTGGGCTGGGCTGGGTATGCCTGTCTGGACTGGACTTTCAACAACTTCAATTGCTAGGCTTCAGCTGCAAATCGATACCAAAACTTGAGTTTGGCAGAGCCTTAATCTATTTCAAGCCCTGGAAGGCTTTAGGATGGGCAGAACTGGACTTCTCCAATCTGAAAGGGGCAGAAGTGGCTGGACTTAAGCTGGGACTGTACTGTGGTACATGTGCTGCTTAGTCAGGGCTCTCCATAAATTTGTTGAGGTTTTCGTATTTGTGAAAACTCAAACTCTACTTGCCTTGTCTTTGCCGAACCAAATTTGTAACGAGAGAAATCTCGTTTTGCTGGTTTGTGAACTGGGATTTGAAATCAGAAGCAATGTTCTAACTGTTTTTGCTGGAAAAAGCAGGATGATTCTGCAAGCTTGTTGTGAAGCTTTTGATATTGAAATGTTTCAGACTTTGGGTCTGTTTGAATCTGTTTGAAGATTTTCTAAGATCAAGTGATCATTTTGAGTGTTTGTCTTTTGACTGAGTTTTTTGGTTGGATTGATTGATTGTTGGGGGTCCTTTTCTCTGTTCACTCTCTCCTGTATTTATAAGAAATGCTTTTGAGAGTGGGAGTTTTGTTCGGTGCATATTGGGCGGCAAACAATTGATCGGTGCATATTTATATATTATTTTGTACCCTTCTAACTTATGATTTGGTTATGTTTTTGAGTTAAACTTGTGCTTTTAATCCTTTTTGTGTTTATGTTTCAGTTCATTGAGCTTTAGGTAACAATGAAGTATGGGATGCATTTGATTCCAACCACACTAACATAGACAAGATGAAGTGTGAGTTATGAGTTGTTTTAAATGAGGAATAGTGGTGTTGGATTTCATCATGATGTTCCTCCCTCTTAGCCCTATAAATAGAGAAGTCTTCAAGCTTCATAAATCACACCCCAAGGGGGGAGCTCTCAAACACTTCTCTAGAGCTCCCTTCCCTTCTCTCCCTCAAATTCTCTTAGTTTCCTTTCAAGTTGTCAATTGTTGTAACAAAATGATTTTACTAAATTTTCCTTCAAGTTTTCAAGTTCTACTTTAATTTTATTTGTAATGTACATTCTTTCTTAAGTATTCAAGTTTAATTAGTTTCCAAGTTTCAATTATGGTTTTTGTTCTTATTCATTATGCTTATAAGTTAATATGCTAGTTTGAATGATTGATCACCATTTAGGCTTGCATGTTAGCTATCTTGGTTTGAATTAAGAGTAGACATCATGCTTTAATTCGAATTGAACTATGAATAGGAAGAGTATGTATGGACATTCGAACAACAGAGATTAGATACATGTTTGGTTGTTTAAATTGTTCTTCTATGCTTAATGGGTTCCTAATGCTTAATTTTAGGTTAGACAACAAATGATCAAATTAGGGAATTAGGAACACAAGGTTAGGACCAAACACCATGGCTTAATCATACTTTAGCTAGAATCAATCCATTAATCTAATTGAACTTGGGAACTTATTTGCTTGAGTTATTTCATTTTTTCTTTTTTTTATTTATTTTCTTTTCCATTTCTGTTTTGTGTAGGGGAAATGAATTGGATCATTCAATCACCAATCCTCGTGGGATCGACCTCGCACTTACATATGCTATACTACCAAACGGCTCGTGCACTTGCGAGTATCACAAGTTGAGGATGCAGCTGAATCCATTTTGGTGCAGCTGAATCGACGCAACAACAATCTCAAAAGATCTTTAGTTTTAAAAGAAAAAGAAAATGGAGTTCTATCCATTTTCTGGCAAGCAAGCACTCAACAATCAGTTCCTGAAGTGATCATTTCCCTGTGTTTTTTATGGGGTGCCATACCCTTCTTCCAATTCAACTGCTTTTGCAAGAGTCTGAAGCTTGTGATGGTAAGTTCTCAGTTTTTGAACTCCCTGTTTCCCGCTTATCTCCTTTTCATAGAAACATAGTCTGCTTATCCCTTGAAAATGGTGCCTTCTTTGGAGCAGAGAAAATATCTCTGGATAAATAAAAACGGGTTTTGATCTCTTTGGCAGTAGGGTTAGCAGAGTTTTTTCAGAGATGTTCTTTTTAACTGCCTCTGTTCAATCTTTAACTTCAGCCGAAATTGTTGACTTCTCCAAAAAGAGAGGTCACGTGAGTCTTTTTCTCTTGTGGGCTTCTCTTCTTTTCTTCCCTTTGAATTAAAAGCTGCCAAACCCATTTTTGGTTCAAGCCCAATTTGGCTTCCTTCGAGGCCCAAGTTTCTTCTCAGTTTTTTATTGCTTCCAGGCCTCCAATGTTTGGGCCGAGTACATTGTTTTGGCATGTTTATTTGATAATGGGCTGGGTGCGTCGATGGGCTGAGGGCTTCAATCTTTAGGTCCAAACATGTGGCCTGAAAAATGATGTGGGCCTTTGCTTTTGGATTGGGCATGCCAAATTTAAGCCCAAACAATCACAACACTACTTGTTACTAGCATGCAAGGTGGCATGGCAATGATGATTTGATTAAAACCAATTCCAAGTCTTTACAGGTGGAAAACAAGAAGGGTGCCATCTTTCACCTAAAGGAATAATCTCATACTAAGATTAAGATTTTGTAACATTTTGATCTTCATAATAAATATTAAATAAGGAAAAGTCATTTTAATAAATAATTAATATGTAGTATGAATATTTCTTTAATATATATATATATATTTCAAAGTTCTCACAACACCCAACACATTTGTTGCAATTTCCCATTTTCTTGTTCGGTATCTTAGCTTGTCAATTTCAGCAACACGTACTTTAATATAAGTCTCATCTAATGCTCCCAAACAATTCTAAACAATAGAACTTGTTACTTTCATTAAGTTGCACAAAGCAAGATAATCACTAGTTAGACATTAGGATCATACCTTAAACCTTCTCCACCTAGGATCCTCACAATTATCATGCAAAAGATTCGAGACTTTTAGTAGGATGACTTGTAATCGCAAAACTCCTTACAAGACGGAATTAAAATACCTACTAATGGTCTCTCCTGACTGGAAAAATCTACTACCAATAGTGCAGTTCTTAACATGATATGTAAGTACATGTAAGAACACACATACTTACTCCTCCAAAGACACCAAACCATCATTTTTTACCCTTCCATCTTGGCGAAGTAAATCTCATAATAGACCAAAAGTCCTTCTATCTATTCTAAGTTCGTTGACATATTTTATATCACTATTTCCTATTATACTATCAAGATAACGCAAACGAGTCTCACGTCTAACCAATGAAAGATTATTCAAAGAGCACCTTTCAATATGTCTTTTTCTCGATTTAAGCATCATCAACACAAGAATAGTGCAAGCACACATTGTCTCTAAATGCCACAACTCCAACAATAAGATCAACAAAATCTTTCTTTGATCCATATCTAATAATTGTTATACAAACAAAACAATCTTGGTTAGCTAATTGAGATATTAAAATAAAATGTACATATAAAACATAAAAATAAAACCCAATACAAAACCCATAACATTCATACAATCCAATTAATATGCTCAAATAAATTTCATAAAAAAACCTACACTAAACAATAACCCATAGCAAAGAACCTATAGAAAAATTGAAAGAATTGCAGAAAAATGAGTAGAAAAACTTAAAGGCTGTAAAGCTTGGAGGCAAAAAAGAAATATGTCAAAATTCTATTTTGGTTCAGAGCTATCAGCTATTTGGGTCAAAAAAGACACACCAAAGCTTTGACATATTTCTTTTCTTCATGCATTCCTAATACCTCTTTCCCAATGCTCTCTCTTTCACTACAAAAGCAAACAATGACCCCATTTCTACTCCACATTAAAAACCCCCATTTTTTTTTTTTAAAAACCTTGTACATGTTTGTTATTCCAAGTCTTTTTTTCTTTTCCTTTTTTAAAATCTTCTATGTAAGAAGCATTTTTACTCTATTCTCTGACCTATTTATCATAAAAATTTCACCAAATGAAAAATTTTCAATTCTTCACATAACCCAATCCTTGAACTAGCAAATCTAGCCATTATAATACGAAAAACACAGCCACTATAAATTATCTAACTCAAAAAACAAAGAAAAGAACTCAAGAATGAGTCCAAAGAAAGAAATATTCCAGAACAAAAAAAAAAAGGCAGAAAACCTAAAAATAAAATAGATATTTATAAATAAACCCAATCCTAGACATGTATTTATAAAAAAACTCAAACACTATTTAAACATAGAAACACACCCAAAATCAACCCCACAATCAACAATTGTATATTTTTTGGGTGTGTTTATAAATGGATTTTGAGTGTGTGTAATGATGGGTTTGGGGTGTGTTTATAAAGTGTTTTAGGTGTTGGGTTTTTTTATAATTTCAGCCCCCATTTTGGGTGTTGTAGTGAAACTCCCAAAATAAAAATAGATAAAAATCTCAAAACATTTCTAGAAAAAATTCATACCATAAAGTAAAGAGAAGAGAAAGATTGAGTACAATATTCAATCAAGTAGAGAGAATAGGAAAATTCAAAGATAGAGAGAGTGGTTGACAGGACCCACCCTGAATTCCTCCGAATCCATGACGGATCCAGTGGTATTTCCGGTATCTTTGATGCCGGACCCACTTACTAACAATATCCTCTTCTCCAAATCAAAGGAAAAGAGGGTTTCGAGACTTTCTGTCAAAATTTCGACAAAGTCTCCCCTAAAAAACGAACTTTCACAAATTTTTTTAACTTGTCAAATTGCAGTAACATAATCCCAACAGGAGCATGCACAATGTAGAAACACACAATTTACATAATAGGCCTCCGACCTTACATCCAACCCAAGCATGGGCGATAACATAGCAAATGTAAAGAAATTCAGTTTACAAGAGAAAATAAAGTTCAACAGAAATTGAGATAAATAAAAGTTATCCTACAATTGTTCGGGGCTCGACGGTTAAGTCTCGGCTCGGCCGCTCTGCCAGGTCTAGCTACTTCCTAGAGAGCACAAAATAGAAAACTTGTGAGTGAACAAAAACAAAGTTTTGTTATAATTGAAAACAACATACTAACCCCCACCGTTTGGAAAACGATGCTAAAACATGCAATTAAAACAATTCATACGCAATCAATGTGAAATCGAAGTACTTTCACATCCCTGTTATAATATAATAATATCCAAGTCAAATGTTTCGCTCCAACCAAACCCGTTCCCAAAACATAAGCTTATAAAACAAATTATGTAAGGATAGCTTTAAAATAGTTAAACGTGTGTGTATATATATAAGATAGTTTCACACTAACTCGAGTATCGGGGGAAACAATCCAACACGAGGATTATTTGACTAGCCCGCAGGGTTTTAACTTTCTACCCTGCGTCTAGAGATGAGCTGTCCAACCGGGAGATTATCACTCTACAGCACACACGCTGGAAAATCCAACGCCACGTGTGGCCAAACCTAACCAACTATGTCCTATGAGCGCAGACTGCTTTATCACATGCTGGATAATCCAACGCCACGTGTGGCCAAACCTAACCAACTATGTCCTATGAGCGCAGACTGCTTTATCACATGCTGGATAATCCAACGCCACGTGTGATAAAGTACTAACATAATCAAATGTGCCCACATGCCGGATAATCCAAAGCCACGTGTGGGTACAGGAACCAGGGAGGGTACTTAGCATGGTGCAATTACATATTCACATAACAATCAACAAAGTATCCCAACTCATATCAATCACTTGCCCTTTTATTTAATCATAAAGTGAACAACAATTTCTCAACACATATAATCCATATTCAAAATAATTATAAACCTCAAATATCAAAATAGCTGAAATTTCCGTGATTAAAAAATATATAATAACTCCATAGTCAGAATAATCCATTTGAATGCATAGTAATTTAATCGTTGAAAATAATGCTATTTCAAAACAAATTCCACTCACAGGAAGTCCACACTGCGTGACTCTAGATAGGGTCCTGCTTCCTGGGTACGCTGAGCCGAAGTACCTATTGAAGAATACAAGGACTAAATTAATTAAAATACTTCGAATGAGAACTTTAAACGGAAAATTTGGAGAAAAACCAACGGTTTTTTGAGCTATTGCCGACGACAGAGGTGGAGGTTGCGGCGGAGAAAGGGTGGGATGGGAAGAGGATGTCGGGCCAGTTGTTTGGGACCAGTCCCGTCGCAGGAGGTGGTTGGAGGAGCAAGATTGCCAGCCAAATTGTGGTCGGATGTGGTGGTTCGCGAAGAAAGAGAGAGAGAGAGAGAGAGAGAGAGAGAGAGGAGAACCTGATTGGTTATTTAAAAATCTAACTTAGCAATATTTATGGTTGTGCCACTGCATTTCCGTTGATCGTAACTTTTTCGTTAAAACTCCGATTTGAGTCAACTACGTGTTTACGAACTCATATCGACGCGCTCTACTCATCGGTGCCATTCAATTCCCCTAAATCCTACTGGATTAAAAAGTGACCAAAATGACCCTATCCTAAAGGCAAAATTGTAATTTCGCAATCAATTAAAGGGTAAACTACAGGAAACCCCCCAACCTATAGGGTCACTTATGAATTCATACCCGATTTTGGGGACATTTACGAGTACATACTCAACGTCACGGAAAACCTACAATTTGTCCCCTCCGTTAGCCAAACTGTTAGT
Organism: Prunus fruticosa; assembly: GCA_018703695.1. Lineage (NCBI taxonomy): Eukaryota > Viridiplantae > Streptophyta > Magnoliopsida > Rosales > Rosaceae > Prunus > Prunus fruticosa. The sequence continues at coordinate 2,788,618 of CM031923.1, read as the reverse complement.
GAGTCTGTTAAATGCTGACATGTCAAAAGTGGGATTCATTTTTTGATGACGTGGACTTCCACGTGGACGAAAGAACTAATAAAAAATTATGTACATGTTAAAAATAATTTAAAAATCATATTAAAATCATTAAAAATGAAAAAAAAAATCTCATCTCTTTTCTCCAACCCAGCCAACCCTCTCTCCCTCCCGACTCAACCCCACCTCTCAACCACCACTCTCCCGTCACCGCCCAAAGAACCACCCAGCCATCTCCCAAAACCCACCAAACCAGCCACTACCCAAAATATCCAGTGCCAATTCAGATGATGAAGACAAATTGGAGGGGAAAATTTGCAGACCCATGTCCGCCATCTTCTCCTCCATCCCTTCACCATGAATACCCAAAAACCAAAAACAAAAAACCCAATAAAAAAAGCTGCACAAGGAGTGCGGCCGTTGAGGAGCCAACCCAATCTCTTCCTCCCGACTCAACCCCACCTCTCAGGCACCCCTCTCCCATCGCCCACCCCAAAACCCATTAGGAAAAAACACCATCAGACCCACCCTCCCTCCCTACCCAGCAACCTGAAATCTCTTAGCCCACCCCAGCCTAACACCACCCCCAAGTATCTGAGCCCCGACATCCAACACCCACCCTCTTCTAGGAACACACTGTTAGATTTCTTTAGATATATAATCTAGATCTTTCACACAATCAAGTAATACGTATAAGGACATGGAAAACATACTTGGAGCCGACTTCCTAGAATACACAGCTTCAGAATTCATCCTATCCGTAGCGCAGCAATCCCAGCAATTTAGCAGTGACGGCTCAAGGACTTCTGCTCTCTCTAGAATATGTTTCAGCTCTCTCTTTATGATGAGAATAGGTTTAGAGAACGTATCTGATGAGAGTAGGGCCTTTTAGCTTATATACGGCTAGGTCAAGTCGTCTCTACTCATCACCGAGGCCGACTTGACTTATCTTTCAAGCCCACTTGAATTGGTTCACGCAAAAAGGAAACAAAATAGGACTCCTTAATTAGGCTCCAAAACCCTTCCTTATTTCACAAGGTTTTGGGCCTCAAGGCATAACTTAATTAAACTCTTATTAAACCTTATATGACTTAGTATCTAGTGCACCGATCTAATTAGGAAAACATAACATTCTCCCACTAGATCAAGCACTAGAACACTAAGTTTCTGTATTCCGAAAGGTTTAATAATCTTTATTGGCCATGAGTTTAAACGTTAAGTCCTTCCCCTTCAAGCTACCGTGAAGAGTGATTAAACAAAACGAACTATAGACAAACACTGCTCTCTGTATTAAAACAGGCCATCTATAATCACATAATGCAATCTCTAAACACATGAAGCACCTACAACGTGAACCTGAATATGTACCTGATCCTTAGTGTGAATCTTTATGCATATCAACACAAGCGCCCCTTTACGACTTAGCAAGAGTCAATCCGCAATGTTATTAAAACAATAGTATCTCAAAAGAGACCATAAACTCACATGCATAAATAAAATTGCATAACAAGTTTATACAGCTAAATAGTCAAAATTGGCAGAATTTATTCAATAAATAAATAAAACTGTCAACCAAAATTAACATTCTTAAATGCAAATCCCTCAATCCAGAAAAAGAAAAATGAACAAAACAAACAAACTAGTAAAATATCATAATGGGAACAAGACTCCCACTAGATTGCAGCATCAAAACTAGGAAAAATTCCCATACTCTCAACATGTCTCAGAAAAGTTTCTGAAGGCAAAAACTTTGTGAACGGATCTGCAATCTTGTCTTGAGTTTTGATATGATCAAACCTGACTAGTTTGTCCGCTACCTTTTCCCTCACTATTAAATATTTCCTGTCAATATGCTGAAGTCCAGACGACATCTTGTTGTTCATGCAGTGGAAAACAGCCGTTGTGTTGTCATTAAATATCTGTATTGGTCTAGAAATTGAGTCCACCACCTTAATGTCCTTAATAAAATTTCTCAGCCATACTGCATGCGAAGTGGCTTCATAGCAAGCTATGTATTCAGAAAACATGGTTGAACTCAAAACACCAGTTTGTTTAGCACTCTTCCAAGCAACAGCCTCCTGCCATCTTGAAAAGAAAACCTGAAGTAGAGATGTAATCATCCTCTGCTTTTCCAAGATTTGCATCAGCATAACCAACAAGCTCTAAATTTTCTGTGCGTCTGTAAATCAACATATAAGCCTTTGTTCTCTGTAGGTACCTTAGAACCTTCTTTCCAGCTATCCAATGTTGCATTCCCGGATTTGACTGAAATCTCCCCATCTTGCTAATGCACAAGGGTAGGTCTAGCCTTGTACACACTTGTGCATAGGCGTGGGCACGGTCCGATTTGGACTGGTTTTTATTAAAAAATGGAACCTGAACCGAAAATGCAAATCGGTTCGGTTTGGACCAATTTTGCTTAAAATTCATACCAAAATCCAAACCAACCAGGACCTATTGGTTTCCGGTTCTCACGGTTTGGGCTTGCCTGTAAAGCCCAGTTTAGTTTTTTTGTGTATTTAAGCTTCAAGACCATCTGATTTTTAAAAATTTTGGGCCTTAAACATCACAATTGGCCCAATTCCCATATTAAAACAACCATTATTCTTTGACAAAAATAATAAAACAATCCAATATTAAATTTAAAATTACAACGAACAAGAAAATACACATAATAAAACAAATTAAATTACAGTCAAATTTAAAATTATAACTCCATTCTTTTGTTCTTTTGTTGCCGCATCTAGATCACCAAGTGAACCTAGCAGATCCATGTATTGCCATCAATAACCTGAATTTTTAGAAAATAAAACAAAACTCCAGAAACCTAGAAGTGAAAATGGATCAAGAAATGCAACAACAAAAGAAAAATATCATAAAATTAGACCATTTTCTGAACCCTAAACCCTACAAGCATGAGCAGCATAAAAACTATGAACTCTCTTTTAAGTTTTAAACATAAGATGACATATAATAATGAAATGAAGAGCCCAGGACAGCATGTGACTAACTAACTTTGTACAGTGTTCACCTGTATCGACTAGAACAAATTAGAGATTCATTTCCATGAGAACAAGGTCAGTGAATGTGAAGTTGGTCTGTAGCAAATCCATCAACTCGTACTCTTCCTAGTTTTCGAATTACATAAGTCATAGACTACTTACTATTTGCGGTAATTGGTAATTGGTGACATAGAAAGGCGAAGACACAGACATTGAATCTTATCAATCCAAAAATGCACACACAGGAGAGGCTGATCCTTATATATATGAGAAAAGGCAAACAAATTGAATTTTTGTTCCTACCAAGAATCTCAGTTGAACAGATCACTACAGCAAGCAAGTGGTGGCAATCAAGCATGATATTTCAAACCCAAGAACAACGAAAATGTATTTATCCCAACGAATTTGCAGAGAGGAGGGGAAAATAAAATTAAAGAAAACCAAGAACACAATTGCTATGATCTCAACTCTCACACTGGTTTTTTTTCTGTGAATATAGCCAAATAGATGCACACACAATCAAAACTTAAATACCTAAACAGATGCAAAATCACATAATCAAATAGGAGATGTGAGATAGAGACGAGAGAGAGAGAGGAACAGTCCTGAGAGAGAGAGATAGAGAGAGCTATACCAGATGAATAGGTGGAAGCTGTGATTGCTGGAAGCTAGGAGCGAATGGGATCTCTGATTTTGCTGGAGGACAGAGAGGGTAGTCAGAAAATCAATTTGGGAAAAAAAAAAAAAAAAAGAGAGACAGAGAATTAAACCTGCGTGACGGGCGCGTTTGAAGAGAGGCTGAGAGAAGAGCTGGAGAGAGGCGTGACGTGATGGCTTAGACTGAGAGAGAGGTTTTGGCAGAGGGCGGCTGTGTATGAAGGAACGAAGAAGAAACGAAATGGAGAAGAGGAAAACAAACGAAGAGAAAAATACCTAGGTCATTCAGCGTCTTTCTTTTTTTCCGTTTGATCCTCTGTGTGTGCCCATCATAACAGCGTACATACTCAAGAAAATATTTATATAATTTATAGTATAAATATAAATATATATATATATATATAAATTAATTCTTTGGACCGGTTCGGATTGGACTGGTTCCTAAGGGTGAAAAATCGGAACCGGAACTGATTTTGAACCGGTCCGATCCGGTTTGGACTCGGTTTTTGACTTTTACGGTCAACACGATTTTTTACGGTTTTTTTCGGATTGGTTTGGTTCGGTTTTGAGGTTCTAATGCCCACCCCTACTTGTGCATACATAATGCTTCCAACTAGAGAAGCGTATGGCTTGTTCCTCATCTCATCTTCTTCTTCTTTATTCTTAGGGCAATGCTCCTTCTTTAAATCTCCTTTAGCCAATGGAACTTTCTGTCCAGAACACATACTCATGTCAAAACGCTTGAGTACCCTTTCAATGTATGTTTTCTGTGATAGTCTCAGAAGGCCTCGAGCTCGGTCTCTCTAAATCTCAATGTCCAACACAAAAGCAGCTTCTCCCAAATCCTTCATCTCAAAATTATTTGAAAGCAGCTCTTTGTTGTCCTTTAGTAAATTGTGGTCATTCGTAGCCAAGAGTATGTCGTCGACATACAGCACTAGAAAAATAAATCGGCTCCCACACTTCTTCAAATAAATGCACTGGTCAGCTATGTTCTCTTCAAAACCATAAGATGAAATAGTTTGGTGAATTTTGAAATACCACCTCCTGTTTGCTTGCTTTAGTCCATAAATTGCCTTACCAAGTTTGCAAACCATATGCTCTTTTCCCTCCTTTGCAAACCCTTCAGGTTGCCTCATATAATTTTCTTCTTCAAGTTCACCATTCAGGAAGGCAGTTTTGACATCCATTTGATGCAAAAGTAGGTCATAATGCACCACCAAAGCCATAATAATGCGGAAAGAATCTTTGGTGGAAACTGGAGAAAACGTCTCAGTGTAGTCAATTCCCTCCCTTTGGGTAAATCCTTTTTGCTACCAATCTAGCCTTAAATCTTTCGATTCTTCCATCTTTATCATTCTTTGTCTTAAATACCCATTTCGAGCCTACCAATTTCTGGGTCTTATGAGGTTCAACTAATTCCCATACTTGATTATTCTTCATGCTTTCAAGTTCATTCAACATCGCTTCCCTCCATTCGTCTGCATTCGGACTCTCCATTGCGTCTTTAAAACTTGTTGGATCAGCCTCATCTCCAATGTCAAAATCTGCTTCTTGTAAGTACACATAATCTGAAGTTGCTGTGGATCTTCTTGTTCTGCAGATCTTCTGGTTGTACTGAATCTTGTGGATTATCTAACTCAGGATTCTGCACAGCTTGCTCTTGTGGTTCAACTGGTTCTTCAAACTGAGGATTTTCCAAAACAGTTTCACTTAAAGGAATCAAAGGTGTAATATTTGGTTCAGCATTCTCAATCACAGCTACATCACCTTCTTCTTCAAAAATAAAATCTTCATTCCCAGTGGCATTCTCCTCATACTCTATAAACTTTGCACAATGATGAGCACAAAATTAATACAAGTTTTATCCTTAAATTTATATTTGTTAGTATTTTCTTTTGTATTATGTAAATCTATTAGAGTATTTGTATTGGTTATTTTCAATCTTTGTTTTTGTATTTAATGAGTGGTTGTTTGTAGATATTAATTGCCTTCCACCAATAGCATGAGAATGAGGAGAAATAGGCAATGTGTTGCAAAAAAGAGAGAAGAACTCAAGTTGGATTTGATGACTTTGCCTTTTACAGCTCATGCTGTACAGTCCATTTGCAGGCCTGAAAACCGAATTCTCTCCTGCTCAAATGAATAAATATCCTTCATGAACTTTGTTCATTAAGATGTCGACTAAGACATATCCAAAAATTGGAGCAATTGGATAAAAACTCAATCCACATGCTGTCACACACCAAGACAGGTTCTAGAACTTTGCCTTTTACAGCTCATGCTGTACAGTCCATTTGCAGGCCTGAAAACCGAATTATCCCATGCTCAAATGAATAAATATCCTTCATGAAATTTGTTCATTAAGATGTCGACTAACACATATCCAAAAATTGGAGCAATTGGATAAAAACTCAATCCCTTGGGTACGATCTCGCTCTTACACGCTTATGCTATATTCGATTCGTGCGCCTTGCGAGTTTATAAATTTTAAAAGACACCTTTTTGGTGACAACAAGTTTTTGGCGCCGTTGCCGGGGATTGCAACGGAAAACTAATCAAATTCTGGTTAATTAAATTCTTCCACTAGTTATAATTTAGTTTTGTAATATATATAAAACTTTAAAATTTTTAAAAAAACGAAATTATAAAAATAAAAAAAAATAAAAATTTTCAATTATCTTGTTTCTATTGTAATATATATTAAACTGTTATAAAAAAAATTAAAAAAAAACGAAATTAATTTTTTTTTTTTACTTAAAAAAAAAAGAAAAAAGATTTTGTTAATTCTCTTGTTTATATTATAATATCATTGTGTATTAATTTTTCATTTCTTTGTTTCAGTTATACAATCAAAGCTTCTTTTGGTGCAGCCTTGGACTTGGAAGAAGTTTTATATTTTATTTTATTTTAAGAAAGTTCATTTCTTTTTCTTTATGTCAATTTGTGTGCTTATTGCTTGAACTGATTTGTGTGCTTGTTTGTACAGGTATCAATAAAATAGGAAAAGAAGACAATTGTAATCATAAGGAGGAGAAGTGTGGAGTAGTAGGAGAAGTCGCGACCTCCAAATGCATTCATGCTCGACCTAATCGTTTCAAGGGGGAGCATTCCAATCCTTTCTTTTTTCTTGTTTTGTTAATATTATTCTTTTTTTTAATTCTTTTTTTATTTTATTTTTTAAAAACAAATTTTAAAAAAAAACAAGATTTTTCATATGAGCTAACTTTTGGTAACTCCAGTGAGCGTCTTCGTCAATACAGTGTCTAGGAGTTCTATAGGCGACACCTTCGGTGTTTAAGAAGTTTGGGTTTTAAGCGGGACCATTGTGACCCCTCCAACCTTCCCGGATCCCCTGGCTGTGTTTTATGAGGCCCTTAACTGGTTATCCGTGAGTTGCTTGTATATTTGTGTTTTTAAAATAAGTTTTTTTTGTTTGTTACTGAGTGTTAAAAAAAACAATATATTTTTTTGCTTATTTCTTTGTGTGGTTATTTTTGTATTTTTTTTTATGACTGTTTATTTTGTGTTTGTATAGATTTTAGTTTTCTTTTTGTGTGTTTTATTTCATTTTGGTTTTTATTTCATTTTGCTTGGATTTTATTTATTTATTATTTTTCTCTTTTATTATGTAATGGATAAATACCAAGGGGATTGGCACGCATATTTTCCAGGTATTATCTTTCTATATCATTTACCCTCTTATTTCATACATTTGCTATGCTTTTATTTTGAAACATTAAGGTCAATGTTTGATTTAGGTTCGGGGGTAAGGTTTAGAAGTTTTCTTTTGTTTTGTTTTGTTTTTTATTTTTTTTTGGTAATTCCGAATTTCTTGTTTCTCTTTGCTTTTATTACTGTAATTCTTTCTTTCTTTTACTTGTTTATGTATTTAATTTGTTGTTAAGTTTGGGAAGTAGATTGCTTCATGATTGCACACACAGAAATTTGGCTCAAAAACTTATTGATTTCATAAACATGTGATTACATACACAAATGTGAAAATGCATATATAAATTTCTCAATCACATGTTTGTTTCCAGATTCTGAGCAACCTGAGGCATCAGGCTAATTGCCTCTACTTGCTCTTACTTGTAGAACCTGCAAAAGTTCGACATGCTCATTATTTCTCTTCTGCAGTGCTTCTACATTCTGGTTGGCCAAGTAGAGCCGTTTCTGGAAATCCGCCACCAGAGCTTTCAAAGAGGCCACCTCCTCACTCAATGCTGAACACTCCCGTGTTCTCGCCAGGAAGCGCAAGCCCAGATTAGTGGCCGAGACCGCTTGGAGCGCGGTATAAGTGTGGGACTCATCCACTGCCACCTTGTCAGACCTATGTGCTATATGCCAATGATCTGCCCGGTGTGAGCTTGCTGCCAATCATGCCTCCCAGGAGCACTGCCCTTGTCTCTCGGCCTTGCCTCAGCAAAGTTCGGTATTGCCTCAGCAAAGTTTGAGGCCGTGCCGTGATGATATGTAGAGTTTGGGAAGACAGGGTTTGGAGGAGCCCTTATCTGCGCATTCGGAGGTGCAAGGGACAATTCAAGGTTGAGATCATCCAGGTGAGCGCATGAGGATGTCATTGCTTCGTTTCTGAATTATTTGATAGTTTTCTTTGAGTTTGCAGGAAGAAATGCTTGGTACTCCTACATTTAACCAATGCACGGTTTAAATAGACATCTCCTGATGAGGGAGCCGACATCCACTTCGGATCTCCATATTGCTATCCAGCCGTTGCCCTTTTTTTTTTCGGATCCCTACGCTTCACGAGGATTTTGCGGACGCATGCATTTAGAAGGGAGCATTTCTACTTTCACTTTACTTTTCTTTTTACCTCCGTGTTTTCTGGTGTTTTATGTTTTTGCCCGTTACTTTAATTTTCTGGTGTTTTGTGTTTTTGAGCTTTACTTTCACTTTACTTTTCTTTTTACCTCCGTGTTTTCTGGTGTTTTATGTTTTTGACCGTTGCTTTCATTTTCTGGTGCTTTGTGTTTTGCTTTGTTTTATTTTAAGTTTGGGAAGTGTGTTTTCCCTTTCGGCTTCGCTTTTGTTTTATTTTAAGTTTGTTTTATTTTAAGTTTAGGAAGTGCGTTTTCCCTTTCAGGTGTCATCTCTGTTTTTATTTTAAGTTTGGGAAGTGTGCTTACTTTTTCTTTTGCAACTTAATTTCTTTTATTTCCGAAAAAAAAGAGTGAAACAAAATGAAAATGAAAAATAAAAGGGAAATGGCGAAACAAGCAGGCACACCAATAATACATTAGAAATTATTTTTTCACAGTGCTTGGTGTCTCGACCATAGGAGCTTTGAGTTTGGCCCTATGGATTTCCTCTCCAGGGTCATCACGCACAGCCTCTTGGGGCTCATCACTTGAGCTCCCAAAGATCGCAATCTTCGCTTCAGCATAACTACTCTCGCGATCTGGTTGCTTGCGTTTCCTTGGTCGGTTTAGGTCCTCCAGTTGCTTTCGCATGTCTCGAGAGTACAACTTTAGCATCTTTGATAGATTTTTATTCTCGTCCCGCAATACTTCTAGCTGTGTCGATTCACCTCCACTATCCTTGACCTCTCCTTTTCAGGCTTTTTATAACACTCTGACAATCTTCAACCATACTTCGCTCCGACGCCAACTGACCTTTCAGCACCTCTATCTCATGGGACTTCGCAGTAGGCGATGACCCAAACTTGCGACACATGTTGTACTCTGCACGCTTAGTGCCATGGCGTGACGCTCACGACCCGATTGTCCTCCCTTGTGCCCAGCACACGTATATCTTTAGGAGTCACTAGATTTCTCGCAACTCCACTGGCAACATCGTTGTCCAGGAGTATTGAGTCATTTACCTGTTACAGGCCCCCGTGCGGAGGCAAAATAGGGCATCCATATTGGTGCCACCGCTTTACCCCGAGTCTGAGTCGGTGGAGCTAAGTTAAGATCCAACGAAAATGGATAGGAAGAAGCCATTTTGATTTTTCACTCTCTTTTCTTCTTTCTTTTCTCTTTTGTGTGTTTAAGAGTTTGTGTTTTTCATTTTTTTCCTCTGCCTTTTATAGACTTAATTTTTTCTAAACCCTAGCCGCTGCGCTTCTGAGTTTCGCGCTCCCCTATGGCTTATCTCCATCTGCCGCACCCGTCCCCTAACCCTTTTAATTGTATTTCTGCCTTTCAGCGCTTTCAAGAAATAGAAAGTCGTCGCGCCTTCCTACGAAGCCAATAATTCAGGCTTGGGGGATGTGAAAGCGGCCTCTGCACGCTGACACGTCCCTCACCTCTTTTGGCCCATGACCTATCAGGAAACAGACATCCGACCCCCTTCTCTCTTTTCAGAAATCTTGTTCCTTGCGCTTCTGACAACACTTCTTTGTTTTCTTTAATTTTTAATAATAATAAATAATAATCATAATAAAAGAAGTGTTTGGGCTTTCGTTTGGGTTGGGTTTTCAATTGATTTGAACGTTCTCATGGGGTGGATTTCTGCGTGCGTAGAACTGTTGTTAGGGCTTATTGTTGTATTTGGTTTTGGTTTGTTCCGTTTGATTTTGTTTTGTTTTTGCAACTAAATTGTAGTTTTAATTGGTTTTGTTTCGTTTGATTTTGTTTTATTTAATTGTTGATGCCTCAATTATTCAACATTGAGGACAATGTTTGGTTTAGGTTTGGGGGTAAAGTTTAGAAGTTTTGTTTTTAGGGTAGTTTTGTTTTTATTATTATTTTATTTCACCCAAAATAAATTTTTTTTTTTTATTTAAAAAAAATGGTGTTATCTCTAGATTTTTATGCTTACTATCATCAAATCAGATTTAATACTCATGAATGATTTTTACGATTGGAAACATATGATTAAATTTTAAACCCATAATTTTAATTTTTTCACTTATTTCTATTTAGTGGATAATTCATGAGTTATACTTTGAACTCTCACATGCACATCAACACTTTAGTGAGAATGAAAGAAAAGATCAATTATAGTTAACTTTGTTGTTTTTAGCAGAGTTAGATGACATTGCTCTTGATTGACCTTGGTGTAAAAAAAAAGAATAATAATGTAAAAAAAAAAAGAATAATAATAATGTTAATTTATCCAGAGTTTTACTTAGTAACCGGGCCTCTTGCCTAAACAGCAGCGAGTGTTCGCGTCAAACGGTAAAGTTTTGAGGTAAATACATTTTGTGACTAGTTTAGTTCTGTAGCCTTTTTAACTTCGAGTTAATAAGCCCTTAGGGGTGTTTCTACACCTAATGCCTTAAAACCTTTGGTTTGAGAGTTGTTGGCCTAAATCTCGCTACATGGGTTAATTAGAAAGCTTAATGTTACTAAACATTGCACAGTCACAATGAAAAAAAAAAAAAGGTATATATATGCCTTGGTTAGTTATTTGCACTGAATTTTGATAATAATTGAAATAATGAGGTTACTGTGATTGAAATTGACTTTTTGTCTCTAAAATGTGTTGGTTCACTTAAACACCAAAGGAAACAAATGAAAAATTTACTAAATAATTATAAGTGATCAAGACTTTATGTGGGGATTAATTTGAAGCGTGTTTGCTCTTTTAAAAATTGTTCATGAATTTTCAATCCAGTAGCTTTGATGATGGTTAAGCATTTGTTTAAATTTTCAATTTTGTTGTAGCATAATTTTTAATCTCTCGTTTCGATGTTTGTGGGTATCATCATGAAAGCCCTCACGAGACTATACTCGTCCACTAGGGTAACCTAGGGGTTTAAAGGCTTGTTGCATATGCTAAATGCAATCGAGATCCCTGCGAAAGTGGCTTAGTTTTCTTTTCTACTTAGTTTTTATTTTCTTTTGCTCGATGACTAGCAAAATATAGGTTTGGGGGTATTTGATGAGCACAAAATTAATACAAGTTTTATCCTTAAATTTATATTTGTTAGTATTTTCTTTTGTATTATGTAAATCTATTAGAGTATTTGTATTGGTTATTTCCAATCTTTGTTTTTGTATTTAATGAGTGGTTGTTTGTAGATATTAATTGCCTTCCACCAATAGCATGAGAAGGAGGAGAAATATGCAATGTGTTGCAAAAAAGAGAGAAGAACTCAAGTTGGATTTGATGACTTTGCCTTTTACAGCTCATGCTGTACAGTCCATTTGCAGGCCTGAAAACCGAATTCTCTCCTGCTCAAATGAATAAATATCCTTCATGAACTTTGTTCATTAAGATGTCGACTAAGACATATCCAAAAATTGGAGCAATTGGATAAAACCTCAATCCACATGCTGTCACACACCAAGACAGGTTCTAGAACTTTGCCTTTTACAGCTCATGCTGTACAGTCCATTTGAAGGCCTGAAAACCGAATTCTCCCATACTCAAATGAATAAATATCCTTCATGAAATTTGTTCATTAAGATGTCGACTAACACATATCCAAAAATTGGAGCAATTGGATAAAAACTCAATCCACAGGCTGTCACACACCAAGACAGGTTCTAGAAGACAGCTTGCACATGCAGCTGGAATGAAAGGGACTTCATGCTTCTATAAATAGGCAGCAACTCAAGAGGGTAGGAGATCAGAAATTCAGAGGAGACACACGGGAAAGAGAAGGAAAGAAAGAAAGAAAGAAAGGAAGAGAAAGAGTGAGAAAGAAAGAGAACAATGATGGAAGGAAAAGAACCAAGAGCTAATAACTCTTTTAAACTTGTTCTTCCTTTCCTAGTTCTCATGTAAATTATGTATTTTAGTTTCTTTGCTTTGTTTTAAATATTAATTATGTCTATTTAAATTACCTAACTAAGGTTGGATGAAACACCATTATTAAATAAAGTTCTAGTTTTTATTTTCAATTCTCAAATATTGTGGTGTTCAATGATTATAATTTTCACTTCACATGATTAATAGATTAATCTTCTTTTCACCACTTCTATCATGTATTGTGACATATAACATGTATTTGTGGTAGTTAAGAGTTTGGATTAATCTATTAATTCACCCTTGGTTTATATTTCTAGTTTACAAATTTCTTTGATATTTTGTTATTCAAATAAACTTTTTCACATAGGATGCTTAGGAAACTTTGATCCTTTGTAGTTAAATAATTTTGTTTACATATTATGCTTAGAATTTGTACTTATGAAGGGAAGGAAAATTTACTTATGATTTAAATTACAAGATTAATTGATAAATCTTGAGAAAGCAGTAGATTGATTTCTAGATTGCTACTCCATGAGAATTGAAAGATAAATAATTAGGATCTTATGGAATAATGGTGTGGATTCTAATACCTTAGTTATTTTTCTCATAAATGTAAATCTTAATTTCAGTTTATTGTCATTTTCATATTTGTTTCATGCTTTATTAAATTTTCTTTATCAACAAACAAATCACCATTTGAATCAACTAGGTTGGAAATTAAATTAACTTGGGTATAATTGGTTTTCTATCTTTACACGCAATCCCTTGGGTACGATCTCGCTCTTACACGCTTATGCTATATTCGATTCGTGCGTTTGCGAGTTTATAAATTTTAAAACACCTCTTTTGAGGCACAACACACAACCAGTCTCAACAATTCGAGTACCATAATTTGGACAATAAAATCTAAAACCCTTTGACCTTGAAGGATAACCTATAAAATGGCAGCTAATCGTCTTAGGATCAAGCTTCTTCTCTTGAGGGTTATAGATTCTAGCTTCAGCCTTGCAACCCTATACATGAAGATGTCTCAGGCTAGGCTTTCTGGTCGTCCAAATTTCGAAAGGTGTCTTAGGCACAGACTTGCTAGGCACTCTATTAAGTATATAGTTCGTTGTTTTGATCGCTTCTCCCCATAGACTTTTAGGCAAATCTGTTTTCAAATCATGCTGTGAACCATATCCTTCACAGTGTTGTAGGAGGATTTCATCTGATCAAAAGGTAGGGATTCCAGTGCAATATGCACTAGATAATTTGGAGCAATAGGCACTTTCGACTTGCTCAACTTGGCAGCAATATCCATGAGTCCCATGAGATGTTCTCTTACGCTGCCTCCTCCTTCATACTTTGTATTAGTCAGCCTAGACATGAGATGCTTCGTTTCAGCCTTACCAGATTCCTTAAATTTCGTTTCAATGTGCTCCATAAATTCCTTGGCACTGTCCGTTTCTGGAACTCCACCACAAAGGGCTTCAGTCATAGTTTTCTTCATAACCAACAGACAAACCTTATTCGCCATCCTCCAAGCTTCATGGACTCTTTTGACTTCAGCAGGGGAGTTCGCAACTGGTCCTGGTCGGCTCATCTTGAGTAATAGCATAATCGATGTCACTCATGCCTAGAGCAATATCAAGATCGAACTTCCATCGTTTGAAATTCGATCCGGTGAGAGTTTCAATTTGCGAGAAATTGATTGAGGGAGTGTTCATAATTGTAAAGGATTTGCAAACGAAAGCATATTACATATTACTTTCCTAGAAATCGATTCTCAATTTGTTAAGAGAAAGCAGTTTAACTTTATTCACAAAACTAACAAATAATACATGCAAGCGTCCTTAATTAAGTATCACACCTTTGTGGCAAGAGATTACTTATAGCTTACACAAATTACATGTTATCTTGTGCCATTACAAATAAATTACTAGATAGATTCTATTTGTTGAAGAAACTTACCAAGCAATTCATGTATAATGCAATTTCCGGTTATTTTCTTTAGGATTTGAGTTTTTAGGTTTGGTTTTGTTATGAAAAGTTTGTTGATTCTCATAACAAAAGCAAACATCTATCTAGCTCAGAAAAATAACCAAACAAAACACAGTTCAATAAGAAAAAACCCAAAATTGTGCAGTGAACAGTGTTTTAGGGTTTTCATGTCCGTTTTTTGACGCAAAATACCTTTTTGAATAGGGAATTGCCCAACTTAAAGAACTCACGGCTTCTCCGTGACATATAGGCTTTTTTTTAGGGTTTTAAGGTGATTTGCTAGGTCAAAAACGCGTTTAAAGTTTTGAAAAAGTGAAAATTCGGATCAAAATAGGTTTTTTCCAGATTCTTTAAACTTTTGATATTTCAGAAAAACCATGTTTAGGTTTTAGGGTTTTTTCCAAAATAATATAGCACAACCAAATATGTAAACGGATATGTAAACAGATTAGGTATGCTTGAACAATGATTACAGATATGTGTGAACAACCTAAAGCTCTGATACCAACTTCTTAGATTTCTTTAGATATATAATCTAGATCTTTCACACAATCAAGTAATACGTATAAGGACATGGAAAACGTACCTGGAGCCGACTTCCTAGAATACACAGCTTCAGAATTCATCCTATCCATAGCGCAACAATCCCAGCAATTTAACAGTGACGGCTCAAGGACTTCTGCTCTCTCTCTCAGAATATGTTTCAGCTCTCTCTTTATGATGAGAATAGGTTTAGAGAACGTATCTGATGAGAGCAGGGCCTTTTAGCTCATATACGGCTAGGTCAAGTCGTCTCTACTCATCACCGAGGCCGACTTGACTTATCTTTCAAGCCCACTTGAATTGGTTCACACAAAAAGGAAACAAAATAGGACTCCTTAATTAGGCTCCAAAACCCTTCCTTATTTCACAAGGTTTTGGGCCTCAAGGCATAACTTAATTAAACTCTTATTGAACCTTATATGACTTAGTATCTAGTGCACCGATCTAATTAGGAAAACATAACACCCACACCACACATCCAGCCAACCCCATAAACTTCGCTGAGGCTCCAAAATTATGAAAACAATAATTAAAGAGGGAGAAGAGCGCATCAAAGTTTCAATAATGCAACACCGAATGAGAGCAATTAACTACACCAAAGTGCACAAACAATCCAGGAACCAGATCATTATTAAAATCAAACACATGCATTGGAATCTACAAATTGAAGGATGCATATTGATTAACTAAATTCTAAGAAACATGTAAGCTTTGTAAATGATGAAAAGAGATGTCACAAGCCAAAGAGGCATGCCCTCAGAAATTACGCTTGAGGCTTTTAAAACCCTTACAAAAAAAAAATCAAAAAAACCAAGTCAGTCGCCATAACCCACCAAACTCAAATCGATTTCAAAACCTAATTTGTACTTGGTCAATTTATTGATCAAATTCGAATTTGAATTCAAACCCTAAGGTTGCAGAACACTAAAAAGCCTCAATTTTAGGCTTTGCTCAATTAAAGGAAGAGCTTTATGTGGCTTTGCTCGATCTAAACAAGAAATTTTCTTCTTGTTTGGGGCACGAATAGACGACCGACCAATCTGAGGCTTTCGAACGTCTGCTCCTCTTCATCATCGCTTTCAATATCCTTGGGTTGCTTCTCTGTAGTTTTAGCCATGGGAGAGTCTGGAGACTCCAAAGTTTTGATTTTTGGTGTGAACAAAAAAACTGAAATGGTTTTGTTTTCTGCTTAGGTGGGGGAAGAAATCTGGGATTGAAGGAATCTGGGGGGAAGAAATTGGGAGGAAATCGGGAGATAGAGAGAATCTGGGTAGGTTTTTAATTTTTAATTTAATATGTTTAAATTTTTAAAATAATTTAAAAAGTAAATTTTTTATTAGTTTTTTGTCACGAGGAACCCCACGTCAATTAAAAAATGGGTCCCACAAATGCCACGTAGGTAGATAACGGATTTTCTAATGATCTCGCTAACGAATGGGGAAAATTGTAGGTTTTCTGTGACGTTGAGTATGTACTCGTAAATGTCCCCAAAATCGGGTATGAATTCGTAAGTGATCCTATAGGTTGGGGGGTTTACTGTAGTTTGTCCTTAATTAAATTAAATAATTATATAGATTAAATAAATGGTTAAAATTGGGTCGGGGTGTTACAGTGGTGATCCGTTGAGAAGCACTGGAAACTCACTTTAGTTCACTTGAGAAGCATAAGATGAAAACACGTGAACGCTTCTAATTTGTGAGCTTACTATTTGTCCCCTCCTTCCACATGGGTTTCACTAAGAACGCCTAAGGAGTTGTTTTTGGTGTGCCCAACATTAGTAGTCCCCATTTAAAATTAGAAGTAGGTGAACCAAACATGGGCCTAATTTTTGTCACATACCAGGATCGACTCTCCGTAGTCCGTTCTTGTGCTCTTTGGGCCCCCTTTTCTGCCATCACGGTTTTGTTTCTGGAACTCACGAGCAACTTCCCAGTGGGTCACCCATCCTGGGATTGCTCTAGCCCCAACTTACTTAACTTCAGAGTTCCCATGACTCCGAAGCCAGTGAGCTCCCAAAAGGCCTCGTGCTGGAAGGAGGTGGGCATGTACATATAAGGCACATCACCCCTCTCCATTGGTCGATGTGGGATGTTACAATTTTAATCTAATCCAATCCATGCCTGTGAGGTGTACTAAACGAGCCGTGAGGGGGCTAGCCCTCCAATGCTGGAGATGGCCTTAAACCATACAAATGAGACATGATTAACTTAAGACCATCTCCAACCATGAAAGGGCTAAACCTAAATTTCTACAACTATTCATGTATTGCCACTTTATCAACGAAAGGAGAGTGAAAAAAATTAACAAAGTGAGAGAGGAAAAAAATTGATTTTGGCGGGGGGAGGGATTGACCGTCAAATTTGATTGGAAGATAAATAAAAGATTGTTTAAATGTTGCCGTTGGATTGCAGCGACCACTACACTTGGGTGTGACAAGTGGAAGAAAGTCAGCGTCTAGTGGCCTATTTTGTGAGAAAGACTTTCATGAAACGGGGATAACGCTATTTTGATATTCCTGGCCAATAACACTATGATACGCTTGATAACACTGACACGTGACATAGCATTATTGATTTGGGATAGCAAAACTGTGCTATTCCCGTTGCAACCAAATTTTTCTCCTATTTTGCAGGCGCCATCCGAGTCGGTCCCGTTTCTACAACACATGGCCTCCTCTTTTTCAGAGCACAGTGGGCTCCACCATTTATTGTTTGGACTGGAATCTTGGGCCAAATATTGCCCCATTTTCCAGTCAACTTAAAATTCAACCCCCTCCCCAGACATGGGTTGTGGAGATGGTTTTGGACTACATTTTGGGGCTGTTTGGTACACCTCCTTGGATTGGATTGGATAGGACTAGCTTAAATAACACCCCAAGCCCATGTTTGGTGCAGCCCATCTTTAAGTTAAATGAGACTATATAATCTGGGCCCACAAAAAACACTTCACTCGTTGGCACAAAATAGAGAACTCTTAAGAGGTGCCGCTAAATAACGGAGTTTCTATTGAGTCTGCCATTATCCAACTTTGCTGTGCTTTGCTCTTCTCTTCAACGTGCTCTGGCTCCCCTCTTCGACGTGCTCTGGCTCTCCTCTTCCATGTTGCTTTGTTTTCATCTTCTGTTCTACTCTACTCTCACTCACTCAAGGTTAGTTGTTCAACTCTCTTCTTCTCTTTCCACTCTTCTACTCTGTTTGTCTCTCTCCTTGGTGATATTTGATGGGTTCAATTTTCTATTTCTTAGTTTGATTTTAAAGTTTTGATTATGTGGTTGTTTGTAGTTAGCTTAATTTGATGAGAGTTAACATTTGTATTGGTTAATTTTCATTGGATTATAATTGGGTATTTTCTAGGGTTTTCAATTTTGAATTGTTTAGATTATGGGGTTTTTGTTTGGAATGAGAAGAATAAAATGGTAGAGGTCATGTGGCTAATTGCACGTTGTGTTTGCCAACAAACATTTGGTTTTTGCAAATTGTGATTGCAATTGCATGTTGTGTTTGCAAACTGACATTTGGTTTTTGCAAATTGTGATTGCAATTGCATGTTGTGTTTGCAATTAGTTAGTGACAGTTTGGCAATTTGCATTAGGGAAGTTGAGCTTTCACATTTTGGAAATGTTCTAGACAATTTGTGATTTCTGTTTCATGGATTATAATTGGGTATTTTGCTACGGTTTTCAGTTTTGAATTGTTTTGATTATGAGGTTTTTGTTTGGAATGAGAAGATATGAATAAATTGATGGGTGGAATTGGAACTTTGAACAAATTTAATTAAAGTCATTGTCGTTTGCAACAAAATGACTAGATATATCATCTAAACATATGTAATTGTTTCCGGTGAAAAAAAGGAAAAAAAGAAACAGGTACCATAAGCAATGCAAAAACTTTGTTGGTTTGTATATATATTATCTAAACATATGCTTTGTTGGTTTGTAAAAATATACATGCTTAATTTTTGTTGGTTTCTATGATTTATTAGATATGGATCGAAGAAAGCTTTTGTTGATATTATTGATGGAGATGTGGCATTTAGAGACAATGTGTGGTTGCACAATTCTTGTGCTTATGATGTTCAAAATGAGGAGAAATCAACGGCTTATAAAAAGATGTGACCTTAATAATCGCTCATTTGTTAGACGTGAGACGCGGTTGCGTTATCTAAATAGTGTATTGGAGAATGATGTAGTGTAAGATCCCACATCGACCAACGGAGATAGGGTGATGTGCCTTATATGCACATGCCCGCATCCATATAGCACGAGGCCTTTTGGGAGCTCACTAGCTTCGGAGTAGTAGGAACTCCGAAGTTAAGCGAGTTGGGGGCCAGAGCAATCCCAAGATGGGTGACCCACTGGGGAGTTGGTAGTGAGCTCCCAGAAACAAAATCGTGAGGGCCAGAGAGGGAGGGCCCAAGCGGACAATATCGTGCTACGGCGGAGCCGATTCGGGATGTGACAATTTGGTATCAGAGTCACTCTGCCGTGTGGTGCGAGTGTGCCGACGAGGACGTTGGGCCCTTAAGGGGGGTGGATTGTAAGATCCCACATCGACCAACGAGAGAGGGTGATGTGCCTTATATGTACATGCCTGCATCCATATAGCACGAGGCCTTTTAGGAGCTCACTGGTTTCAGAGTAGTAGAAAAACTCCGAAGTTAAGCGAGTTGGGGGCCAGAGCAATCCCAGGATGGGTGACCCACTGGGAAGTTGTTAGTGAGCTCCCAGAAACAAAACCGTGAGGGCCAGAGAGGGGGGGGGCCAAAGCGGACAATATCGTGCTACGGTGGAGCCGATTCGGGATGTGACATGTAGTGTGTGTGAGCGAATTAAGAATGGATTTAAGGACGTTTGGTATATTATGTGAGTTGCTTCACACTAATGGAGGAGTTAAAAATGATGGTTTGGTGACTTTGGAGGAACAAGTGTGTATATTCTTACATGTACTTGCACATCATGTTAAGAATCGTACTATTAGAAGCAGATTTATTCGATCGGGTGAGACCATTAGTAGGTACTTCAACTCTGTGTTGCAAGGAGTTTTAAGATTACAAGGTAGCCTATTGAGAGTGCCGGAACCTCTGGGTGAGAGTTGCACAGTGTATAGATAGAAATCTTTTAAGGTATGTTTATTATGTATTGGAAATTTGGAGAAATTCTAGTAAGTTGCTTTGTCTTCTTTTGAACTAGGATTACTAGAATTGCTTGGGAGCTCTAGATGGAACTTACATTAAAGTTTGTGTGCCTGAAACTGATAAACCAAGATATCGAACTAGGAAGGGTGAAATTGCAACAAATGTGTTGGCTGTTTGCTCACACGACATGCAATTTATATTTGTATTGCCGGGTTGGGAGGGATCTGCATTTACTCTCTAGAGTCCTTCGTGATGCCATAACTAGGCCAAATGGGTTAAAAGTTCCCACGGGTAAGGCCATTAGTAAGTATTCACTTTATGTGCAATTTTGAATTAAATTTATATACCAACACTAATAGGAATTGTCAATTTTTGGTTATTAGGTTATTATTACTTGGTAGATGGTGGTTACACAAATGGTGAGGGATTTCTGGCACTATATAGAGGAACAATGTATCATATATCCGAAATGGAGAGATGGATATACATCTGCAAATCATCAAGAATATTTTAATATGAGGCATTCAAAAGCAAGAAATGTAATAGAAAGATGTTTTGGGTTGTTGAAAGCTAGGTGGGGCATACTAAGGAGTCCGTCTTTTTACCCTATAAAGACGCAATGTCGGATAATTACAGCTTGTTGTCTTTTACATAATCTCATTAGGAGGGAGATGTCCTTGGATCCAATGGAGCATGAAGTGAATGAAATTAATGAGGAAGAAAATACGGTAGAAGGTGATACGATTGGCACTGTCGAAGCATCCAATCAATAGACTGCATGGAGGGATGACTTGGCCTTGCAACTATATAATGAGTGGAGGGCAACTAGGAATAACTACGCAATTTGTGGTTTATGAATAGCTAGCCAATTTGTGAATTCTGTTTCAATTTGTATTTGAGACATCACCATTCAAACTTAAGCATGTATTAATTTGCTTGAGGATTAAGCACTTTGCAATTTGAATAATGATTATGATTGTTATATTGACTTGACTAATTATGTTATAATTTTGACAACCTTGCTGTTGTTACCTATTGTTTGTCAATGTTACATATTTCTTTTGTTGTTTGTTTTTCTTTAGTTCAATAATGATATATAGTGTTGCTTTATATGTGTGGAGTAATAATAGGAATGGAAAGTGTTGATACCAATCAAGACTTTGAGCAAGGGAGGAAACAAACTAGGCCGTCATGGTCTAAATTTGAGGAAGAGCAATTGCTGACAGTGCTTGAAGATTTTGTGGCTGGAGGCCATCGATGTGAGACTGGTAATTTCAAATCTGGTACTTTGCTCCAAATGGAGAAGGTTTTGAATAATCTATGTCCTGGTGCTGAGCTAAAGGCAAGTCCACACATTGAATCAAAGTTAAAATGGTGGAAAAAACAATATAGTATAATTTATGACATCATAAACACAAGTGGATTTGCATGGAATGATGTGAAAAAATGCATTGAAGTTGATAGTAATGAAGCTTGGGAGACTTATGTGCAAGTACTACTTATCGATATTTCATTACAGAGATTTGTTTTTTGTTACATAGTTAAACATAAACTAAGTGGTGTCTTATTTTATTATAGCACCACAAGAATGCAACTGAATGGAGGAACAACTCATTCCCTTATTTGATAGACTTGCTAATATTTTTGGAAAGGATCGTGCTAATGGAAAAGGAGCTGAAGTCCCTAGTGAGATGATGGAAGAGCAAGGGAATAATGAAGTTGATGCTAGTGATGACAATGATACATCTCCCATGTCAATAAACAAGGAGGGTAGCCAATCTGTGGCTAGTGTTGGACAGATTTTACTCTATCTATTTCTCGCAAGTGCACGAACCAATTATAGTATAGGAATGCAAGCACGAGGTCGTTCCACAGAGACTTGGATGAAAAACACTTATTACTACTACTTAGACTCACAAGTAATTCTAAGACTAAACAGAATTTAAATGAAGTTTTGTTGAGTTTGTTGGAATGAAAACTACACAAAGGAAATGCAAAACAACAAGTGACTGAAAACTACTAAAAGGGAATGCAAAATAGCAAGTTACCAGCAAGTAGTTGTTTAGAAAATTTAGAGACAAAGGAGACAAGCACTAGGGGTTCAAACTTCACCATGACAATTCAATTTCAAGCTACAAGTTAACAATCACCTAAGTTGATTACAATTTATGGAGTTCGTTCTTTCTTATGTATGATTATCCATATGGTGTTTGGTTTTAATCAAGTACTCAGAAAACACAACTTAGCTATGGTGTTTAGTCTAGGCTATGAATCCGAATCCATTAAGCTTAAGAAGAACACAAAAGAACCAAGTAAACATTTAAACATGGTGTTTGTCCTAAATGCATTACCCACTCATTCACTAATCGGTTCAAGA
The DNA here is from genome assembly GCA_018703695.1 of Prunus fruticosa. Classification (NCBI taxonomy): domain Eukaryota; kingdom Viridiplantae; phylum Streptophyta; class Magnoliopsida; order Rosales; family Rosaceae; genus Prunus; species Prunus fruticosa. The sequence continues at coordinate 2,766,244 of CM031923.1, read as the reverse complement.
GTCATATGGTGTTTATGTAAACTTGAACTAGATAACCAACATGCATGTGTTCATAATGGCCAGTTATTTAAACATGCATAAAGATTCAACTAAGAACAAGTGAATGAGACCAGAAAATTAGAAGTAATCAACAAAGGGTAACATTAACTTGAAACATGAAATTGTCTTGTCAGGTTACATTGAAACCCTAGCTATGGATTTAGCTGCTCATAATGAGAAAGAAATTAAGATAGAAATGAGAAAACATAATGAATGCAATAAGAGTAGAAAAACCCCTTTTTCTGAAGTTCTTGTGGTGTCCAAGGCTTCTCCAAGTGCTTCTCCACGTCTAATGCTTCTCCAAGAGCTTTCTCACGTCTAGAAGGATGTATGAAGGATATGGAGGTGATTTGGGATGAGTTTGAGTGTGTGGTGATGACTTAGAAAAGATGAAATTCGAGGGAAATAGAAGAGAGGTTTGCTGGAGTTGTTTTGGTGATTTGAGGCAGTTTAGAGCTTTTGGTTGATTGCTGGAGTGTTTGGGATTGTGAGAGTGTTTGAGGATAATTTCTGAATGTGTTTGGGAAAATGATGGAAGTGTTTGAGGGGGGATGGAGTGAAGGATGGCTGAATTGTGGGGTTGTGAATCCCAGACTTGCACCTAGAGTGCATGGGAGTGTTTAAGGATGGATGGAGAGGGTTTTGTGGGGTTGTGAATCCCATGCTTGCACACCTTGAATGTGGAATGGAAGTTGTATTTATAGGGAGAGGGAAGTAAGAAATCAGAATTAATTATGGCAATCACCTAACACACTTGCAATTGAAAATCAGGAATGTGGTTGCTGCACTTCACCAACTAATCCCACCAGCGCCATAGCTCATCATCATGTCAGCATGACCAAGCTTCCATCCAGAGACCAATAGCTCATCCTCATGTCAGCATGACCAAGCAAGCAATGAGCTCATCTGGAGTCAGCATGATGTGTATTTTGATGGGCTCACGGATTGGGCTTGGATTAATCAATTGATGAGCTTGAGCTGTCCATCTTTAAGTTCAGAATGTCTTCTTTCTAAGCACACGTGAATTGGCCCAATCCAAGTATAGATGAAAAAGATATGTCCGAAATGAAATTGTAATTCAGTCTTCAGTTTTTACACATTGTTTTCACCATTTTACTTCAAAAGCCTCAAGTGATACCTAGAGCTCAATGAACTGAATGACAAACACAAAAGAGGTTAAAAGCACAAGGTTAACTAAAAAAAATAACGAAATCATAAGCTAGAAGGGTACAAAATGATATACAATTGTGAACCGAAAGCTAGTCAAAACAAGAGGAAAAGAGGCTCAAGTGATGAAGACAGGAATTGTGACTGCATTGGAAAAATTGTTTGAAGTATCTAGAAAAAGGATGCAAATGGTGACTGATGCTTTCTTAAATGGTAATGAAGATTGATCTGATATTGCCAAAGAAGTCAAGGAAATGGGATTTTCTGCTATGGATCAAATTAAAGCATTAAAAGTTTTTTTGGATAAGCCACAAACAATATCTCTCTTCAAGTCACTTGATGCTGATATCAAAAAAGCCTTTGTTGAGCAATTGCTCAATGAAAATGCTTGAAAGAGGCAACATCTGATATATTGGAAACACCACAAGTGCATCTCCCACCTTAGAAACACCACAAGTAGCTGCTATAGCTTTTGTTTTTGCTGTTTTATTAGTCTCAATTTGGAATTGTGTATGTTTATTTATATATGTTATTTAGTGGGTTTTTGGTTGATTATTATTATTGTTAGTTTGTGCGCTTGTGGAAAGTAATATGTGAAAGTGAATTTGTAATTTTAAGTCATGTGGATGACGCATATATATAAAATATCTAACTTTTGCATCTATAAAGATTATATGACTTTTGCTTTATATGATGTTGAGATGGTTTGGAGCTTGTCTCACCACCATATTTGAAAGAAGAAAAGAAGAATAAAAGGGTAGAGGTCATGTGGCTAATCGCATGTTGTGTTTGCAAACAGACATTTGGTTTTTGCAAACTGTGATTGCAATTGCATGTTGTGTTTGCAATTACTTTGTGACGGTTTGACAATTTGCATTAGGGAAGTTGAGCTTTAACATTTTGGAAATGTTCTTAAAATATAGGCAAGTTTTGGAAAATTCAATACCAATTTTTTGTCTTGGAATTATAGTAAAAATAGTTAATAATTAAAATATTATCACTTCAAAGAAATTTTTTAATTTTTTTGTCCCAGTTTGAACATAAACCAAACACAGGGATAGTACTATTTTTTGTTATTCAGCTTCTTAGTTTTCACAGCACTAAAGTACTTAATCCAATTTAAGTCAAACCAAACCAATCCAAAACGGTTCAAAATTTAATCCGGTCCAGTCCGCCGTAACAAACTTCTAGGATTTCGTTGGGTTTGGCCCATCGTTGGAGATTCTCATTTCTCTCCCTCTCACTCCCTCTCTGCTTTCACTGTCGCTCCACCACCACCTGCATCGCCCAAGTCATCCCACAGCGCCCACAGCGCCCACAACGCCGTAGTATAAGAGACGCATCATCTTTTCATTCAATCCAATTCCCAAAATTTCGATGTTTCTTATTATGCGCTCTGTGGCTTGAGAGCTTGCTTCCTCCATCATTCATTCTACTGCCACGTCCACTAATGGCGAAGAAGTACGCGATGGCTAACGCGCCCCTCTCTGAGTTCGGCGTATTGGTAGCGCAATTGGAGTCCATAGTCGCCTCAGCATCCCAGCAGCCTCCAGAGGCACTCTTGTGCTTCGATCTCCTCTCCGATCTCATCTCTGCCATTGACGAAGAGCCCAAGGTCCCTCTCGCTCGATTTTCCTTCCACTTTTGTCCTACTCTTTTCTTTTCTTTTTTTCTCACTCAGACTTTTACGCCTTACTTACATTCGTACGAATTAGGATTTGATTTGGTATATGTGTAGAGCGTTTAATTTGATTGATTAGATCCAGCATTTCTTGTAAATAGTTCGAAATGGAGCGGCCGAGTGATGCATATCGACACTTGGATTGAAAATCTATTGCATTATAGTATTGGTTATGAATAATGGACAGATTTATGTGTGTATGGAGACCTATGACAGTTGGCGTGGAACTGATGAATTGCAGGAATCCATTTTGTTGTGGCAAAGGAGATGCGAGGACGCACTATATTCCTTGCTTATTCTTGGTGCTCGGCGACCTGTCCGCCACTTGACTTCAGTTGCTATGGCGAGGGTTATAGCTAAGGGAGATAGTATTTCAATATACTCCAGAGCAAGCAGTCTCCAAGGCTTTCTTTCTGATGGGAGGAGGAATGAGCCACAAAAAGTTGCTGGTTAGTCGAAATGACTGGAGCTATTAGTGTGTTCTACTTTTATGTGCATTTTTTTTTTGGGTAAACTGATAATGTACCTCTTTGGTACATTGGATATATGGTCTAACTCATAACAAATGTTTCGGTATTGTTTACTGATATGCTCTGTCAAGTATTGCGTCTATCATATAGTTGTCGACTTGTTAATTCATTGAATACTAGAAGATTTGTTCTTGGTAGCAGAAAGGAGTTTCATTGGAGGGCTGTAATGTGCTGCATGTTATAGACAATTTAGTTTGAGAGAAACAACAGAGTTGGCCACATGTTGTGCTTTTGTATGATATTATAACTTGCAGAAACAACTTTTTTGTTGCTTTATAGGAGCTAAGGGAATTTTTATTAAAGAAAGATTTTGTGATATATGCTTGCCATCCTTTAATAGGCGTTTGAATGATTGAGTGTACTTAGCATTCTCCCTTTTCTGTTTTCTTTCTTCTTTTTAATTCTCTTTTTGAATACAATTCTGTAGGTGCTGCACAATGCTTAGGTGAATTATATCGACATTTTGGGAGGCGAATCACTTCTGGTTTACTTGAAACAACCATTATTGCCACGAAACTTATCAAGTTTCATGAGGTATTTTAATCGTATCTGCAATCTTTTCTGTAATATTTAGGCTTTTCTTCCTTTTAATGGATATTTACTCTTTCGGCGATAAGTGAAACTTTCATCAAGAAATAAGTGGGAAGAATGAAGTGTCTCCCAACTTTTGCACTGATTGAACAATGTGTCCACACTGAATTTTTTCTATTCCAACTAGTAAAGGACCTGGATTCTCCCCTAAAAAGTTGGAAATAATGGTCAAAATACTTTTAAATAATGGTTATTAAAATGTACTTGACCAAGTATCTTGTAGGCTTACGATATGGTTGAATATTGAAAAACTTTCCTATTTTGTTTCCTTTTTGGGTTAAAATATTCCTTTTGTTTGTTCTGTTGTACTTACAAGTTGAATGCCATGTAACTCAGGAATTTGTGAGGCAAGAAGCTTTATATATGCTTCAAAATGCTTTGGAAGGCTCTGGTGGTAACGCAGCTGCTTCAGCATATACAGAGGCATATCGTATCATCATGCGGTTTGCAGTTGGTGATAAATCATTTCTTGTTAGAATAGCTGCTGCAAGATGTCTGAAGGCATTTGCCATTATTGGAGGACCGGGTTTAGGGGTGGCAGAACTGGACAGTTCAGCCTCTTATTGCGTAAAGGTAGATGATTTTATTTGCCAAGTGTTCTTTGTTGGTATTACTTTTAAGAGTTTCAGATTTCAATCTTTTAGATGCCAACTTTATAGTTCTGTATTTACCCATTTGGCCGCTGCTTATAGTAGGCCCTTGAGGATCCTGTTTCATCTGTCCGTGATGCATTTGCTGAGGCATTGGGTTCGTTGCTTGCTCTTGGAATGAATCCTCATGCACAGGTCTGTATATGTTTACGTAGTATTTTCTCTTCATATTTTAGAGTTTTCATACACCTAGGTCAAATATCTGACTGTGATGTATTGTATTGCTCCTAGGTTCAACTGAGGGGAAAAAGACCTTTTCCTCCAGCGAAGAAACTAGAAGGTGGTTTGCACAGGCATTTAGCTTTGCCTTTCACAAAAGGTATTTTTGTCCTTTTCATGCTAGTTGATTTGAAAGATTGTTCATGATTCCTGGGATTTAGTAATACTTTTCACAATTTTTGCAATGTGCAGTTGGAGCTCGGTCAAAGGACGTCCGAGTTGGCATAACCTTGTCTTGGGTATTCTTTTTACAGGTAGATGCTGATAATGATTTCATCTGGATCTTTTCTCTCCTTTCCCTACCTCCCCTTTTGTTGTTCTGGTTTGAATCCCGAGTAATTGAATTCCATTTACCAAAAACCATCGTGAATAGCGAGAATTTATTTGACAAGAAAAGTGATTATTTATTAAAAACTTCTTATGCTATTTTTTCATTGCATTTAACGTCCGTTATGTCAGGTATTTTTTCAAATTGGAACTGAAGCAATAATTATCAGTTGTGAAGGGTTCATGTCCTTAGGAAAATAGAATAAGTGGATAAAGTGTATGCAGAACAGGTCCTTTGTTTCTTAAGCTTTCAAAATTACTTTAGAATGATTGGTGTGCTTTATTTTGAGACTGTCTTGTTGGAGTCAGTGCTTGCATGTGAATCATGTCGTATTTGTTTCCTCTTGTGCATACATGATCTGTATTGCTAATATTAGGCTTAGGTTTGGATTAGGGTGTGCAAAATAATCAAGCACCAACAAAGCTGCCCAAACCGACCTTGCCTGCTCTGTTTGGTGTGTTGGACACCTTGTACTTTACGGTGTAAACTGACAAGGTATCATATTACTGAAAGAAATATGATGTAATATGATACCTTGTCTTTCGAGCCTTTGAACTGAATAACATAGATTGCCAACCATTCCTGTGGAGGCACTTTGTTGATAAGATGCATTTTTTCACCTTTCAATTTTAATGGCAGAAAAACAAACATGTGTAAACAAACCCCATAATGGTAGAAAGTGAAACACTTCCCCCTAAGCTTCTTTTAGGGGAAAGCTGCTCGCTCATAAAAGGGCTCATGTTAACACACATGCTGCTAAAATTCAAAAATAGTACTTTTAGGCCTACATCCCAGCTAAGCACCAGAGAGGCTGAACCAAAAAATATCAGAAAATAGTGGATCGTAATGGTTAACATTTGGCTGGGATTTTCTCAATCTCACCTGATTAGTTCGTTTATAATTCCATAAACCAATCTGCCCTATGACAGCCATAGTTTGGAGTGGGGTATGTAGTTATTTTACATTTCTGCCTGGGTAAGTAGTGCTTATTTATTCTTTGGATTGTATAATGCAGGCGATTCGTCTGAAGTACATGCATCCGGATAGTGAGCTTCAAAACTATGCAATTCAGGTTATGGACATGCTTCGTTCCGATAGTTCTGTTGATGCCTATGCACTGGTATTCTTCTAAAAATTCATGGCCTTAAACTCTTTAACATAACGTAGATTCTCTTATAAGCTCTGCCTTAGTAAAAAAGAATTCATCAAAACAAGTTTCTCAAAACGGTCTTAGCTTAGAGGCTACGTTCTTTGTGTGAGTTCAAACTACAAGTTTCTTTATGCCTCCTGCATGAATAATGTAATATATTTGCTTTAGCATATTTGACAAATAAATACCGGTGCATTTCTAGAGAACTTGAAGGATGAAAATGCTAATGTACGAAGGATGTGATGTTATTTTGTTCTCTTTAGTTGCAGAATAATGATGGACTTGTCAGTATATGAAGCATTACAAGTTTGCTGCATCATGCATTTGAAAATTAAACTCTTATGTTCATGAACTATCTTGTTACTATCTAAATCTGATGGATCCATGATATCATTTACTGTAATGACTTCATTGGTTGCTTATCTTCATGAATCTCCTTGTTGTTAAATATAAAGCTACTGACCCTTATCCCTCATTTGTTTTACGCAAGGCTTGTGTTCTCTATATCCTTCGTGTTGGTGTTACCGATCAAATGACAGAGCCAACGCAAAGGAGTTTTTTGGGTTTTATTGGAAATCAGGTCTTCTGAAATGATTCCTTTTGGTTTTTTGTTCTCATGGAGGTGTTCTTTCACTTTTGTCTTCTGATGGCGGCCTATTGTACTATGCTATCTGTTGTAAAGTTAAAATTTTTATGAAACTTGCAGCTTATGTCTCTAGATGCCAGTCCTTCCATGAAAATTGCTGCTCTACGTACTGCGTCATATACCCTGAAAACACTGGGAGAGGTAAGTGTCTCTATAATGATGTATACTATGAATGCCAAATTTTAATGTTTTTCAGGGTAAAGATTATGGTATTCACATATTTATCACCTGAGGAATTATTCCGTTAAAATATTAATATGCTATGCTGACCTTATCAGTAATATCTTGTATGTATTTCTTGCTGATTGACATCATAGAAGGAAAGAACACTGTGTTGGTTAGTTGTTCCTGTTGTAGTTAATTAGTTACATTGTGCTTGCTCTATCTATTTGCAGGTTCCAGTTGAATTTAAAGAAGTTCTTGACAACACTGTTGTTGCAGCAGTATCTCATTCTTCTCAACTTGTAAGCTCTTGATTTCCTATTTGAAGTCAAACATCTTTGGTACATCCAAAGGTTCTTATTATTCCCTTGATGGTCAGGGAGTTGTTTAAAATATATTACATTTTATCACAATTGTCTAAGACTTGTTTTGTTCCTTAGTAGTGTTTCAGTTTCAGACAACTCTTGATTGTTATGCTTATGCATAGACTGTGATGGGTGTTATCTCAAGTATTACTTTAGTTAGGCATGTTGATAGAATCAGATTTACAGTAGAGGCAGTTGGGCCAAGAAAGCACAAATTTTTGTGCATAGATAAGGGCAGTGTTGCTCTTTTAGTCTTTTACGTGCCTTTAGCTGTGTATAACCTATGCATTTCCTGGTCACATTTGTTTTTGCTTAGGCTATGTATTCTGATCAACCTTTAAACAAGCCCTTGTAGTTTTGATGTGTTTCTAGCTTTCTTGTTGTAGATTGCTGTCACATTAGTCTTCTGTACTGTTGCATGAGGATTGCTTATCCTCTTGTTATCAATATAATCATTTCTTTTCAAACGAAGCTCATCAAGTTCCGGATATGCTCTAAGTCTGATTTTATTACTATACTTCTCGAACTGATATTTTGGCTTGAGGTTCTGTTGCGTTTCGATTCTTGGTTTGATTGCCTGTGGTTATGGTATGATTTTTGTTTTTGGTCCCATTGTTTAGTGATTCAGACTATTGTGAAACTAGCTCTTCCACACCTGTTGGACGTGTGTGGATATTGCTCATCGAAAGTAAGTGAGATAGTTTAAATAGGAAAGTCATTATTTTAAGTTCGTTAGAGGTTATATATATATACATATATATAGTATAAGGAAATTGTGGACACCAAGATAATCCCCATTAAAAAATAAAGGGGGATGCTGTATTCCAGGACTCTGGATTTCATATTCAAATAAACATCATAAGCGTAAGAAAGTTGGTTTGTTTAGCTATGAGCCTAGCAAAACAAAAATTTGAAAGTCAAGTTTAGTTCAAATTAATCATCTTAATTGAATCGGGTTTATGTATATTATAGGTGAAAAAGCGGTAGGAACTGGAATAAACAGTGTACTAGCAATAAATGCGCAAAACAAAAATTTGGAAGTCGAGTTTAATTCAAATTAATCATCTTCGTTGAACCGGGTTTACGTATATTATAGGTGAAAAAGTGGTAGGAACTAAAATAAACAGTGTACTAGCAATAAATGCGCAAAACAAAAATTTGGAAGTCGAGTTTAATTCAAATGAATCATCTTCGTTGAACCGGGTTTACGTATATTATAGGTGAAAAGGTGGTAGGAACTAAAATAAACAGTGTACTAGCAATAAATGCATTATGTTATCTCCAGACTCTGAAAAGGAAGGGGTTGTGCAGCAGAAGAGTTATCCACATCTTTCTGCATGATGACCCTTTATATATGTAAATGCATTAACATCGAAGTATAGATAATTGGGACTGGAAATTCTCAGCGTCAGTTGCTATCTGTTTATAAAGATGAGAGTATGTGAGTCCATATAATGGCATACTGTAATGGTTCAGCTATCATCCATAGGATTTTTGTTCCAACTTGTTTCTCTCCAATTGACACCCCAAGGAAATTTGCATTTCTTGTTCTTGTTTTTTTACTTTTTTTTTAGTATAATATTTTCTTCTTTTTACTCGTTTTGGTTGAAGTGGTCATGTGAGTTGAGGCTCTTGCTCTCAATTGTTGTTTATTTTTTATCTTTTATTTATTTTGCAAATTGGTTTAACTGCAGCATTGATGTGAATGGCTTATTATGCATGATAACTAAATTATCTCGTCATGCCCAATGTAACAGTGTTTAAAATTATATGCCCTTTTCATTAATATGATTTCTCCTAGTTGAATTTTGAATTGATAATCTTGGTCAGGTACGAATTGAGGCTGCTTTGACATTGCGTGCACTGGCTGAGGTTGATCCCACCTGTGTTGGTGGTTTAATTTCTTATGGTGTGACCATGCTGAATGCTTTGAGAGAAAATGTGTCTTATGAGAAGGTGATGCCGTGAAGTTAACTGTTATGTCTTTCTGACTTCATTTTATTGTTTTCTGGTCAATTTATTTATCTTCTGATAATATATGTGACATATATTCAAGAGTGTGTTTCTTCACTATGTTGTTTCATGATTAGTAATATCATTATAAACACAGGGACTTAATTTTACTGCAAAGTTTTTAAAACTTTGACGTAATGTTATACTCCTCAAGCAGCTTACTCTCAATCATCTGTTTAATATACATAAAGAAAGGGAAATACTGTTCCCAGTCCCAGAATTTCATCCTGCGCTCCTTCTGTGAGTGCTTGAAAACAATAAAATATGGAGTTTGTAGTGCGTAACAAACTCGGAGTGTGAGCAGCAGCCGTGAAAAGAAAACAATAACCATAGAAACCCAGTGATCGAGAAGTCCACCCATTGTTCACTCAAACATTATATGAACAGTGAAACAGCAATGTATCCCTTGGACACAGCTACTACCTCAAACAAATACACAAAAAGAATCTAAGGAACTGGCTCGCAGTCCAGATTCAACAAGAAGAATGGCAGTCTTTAATTTCATTAGAAACTGAGGTCCATAACGATGCACAAAATCTAACCCTGTAGAAGTTAAAAAAGTATTACAAAGTATTATACAAATCCACTTTTGCTTCTGAAAATCATGTTATTTCCTTTCATCAAAGCCACCCAAAAGATTGTGTTGTGTTACCATCTTAAGATAAGGGTCTGTTGAGTGAGCTGAGCTGGTTGTTTCTCTTTTGGTTGATGCTTCTACGTATAGTCTCCCTAGTAAATTACTGCTTGTTACCATGTTTCCTTGGTCCTTGATGAATTGTGCAACTTTTGCAACTTTTTTTGAAGTACAATGTCTTCAGAGCATGGTTTAAAGTGAGAAAGTCACTATTAGGGATGTTGTGTCAGTAGAATAATGATAAACTTTTCAGTGTCATTTTTTATGAGTTGATTGTAAGCATTATTTGGAATGTTCTCTATTAACTATGATAACAGTTAAGTAGCTTGCTCTTATTTATGTTTTTCAGGGGAGCACTTTGCAATTAGAGCTTGATTCTTTGCATGGACAAGCTACTGTATTAGCAGCTCTAGTGTCCATTTCCCCAAAATTACCTCTTGGTTTCCCTGCTAGGTAATGGTGTCATCTTATTTATCAATAGAGTGCTGATATCCATGAATGGAGAGATCTATTTGGGACACACCAGTCATTGGTTGGGTGGTCGATATCTGTAATGTTTACATTTTACATTGCATCAATTGTTGGAGCAGTTTCATTTTTTTTGTTTTCACGTTCTTTTTTATGTTTATGCCATATATACTGCCTGGCCAATTATCTTGCCCTTTCAATTCCACTCTTTTGTATTTGGTGATAGATTTATGTTGTTATGGTCATTGTTACATTCCATGCGTCCATTTCCTGTCTCCATGAACTGTGGTTTCTGAAAAGCTAGTCTTCGAATGTCTCTCCCAGATTGCCCAGGTCAATTCTTGAAGTTTCAAAGAAAATGATAAATGAATCTAGTCGGAACCCTCTGGCAGCTACAATTGAAAAAGAAGCTGGCTGGCTACTTTTGTCATCCCTGTTAGCTTCTATGCCAAAGGAGGTAGAAGATCGTCTCTGTATCGTTTAATTTTTTTCACTATGCAGTGTTCAGTCAAATCACCGATTCCATCCCTACCCTACTTTTACCTTTCAAGTCAGAGTAAAGGAGCCTGTATTCTTGAAATAAAAAGGAACTATTTGTAGTTAAGGGGCTCTTCTTCATGCATGCAGGAGCTTGAAGACCAGGTTTTTGATATTCTTTCCTTGTGGGTTTCTCTCTTTACTGGAAATCCAGACGATGAAAGTACCCAAACTGGAGATTTGATATGTAGGATTCGGTAAGCTATGTGCTAATTTCTGTATACTGGGTTATGTCCTTACTTCTAATTATCTAATGAATGTTCAAATATTCTATATTCCTCAAATTCTCTCTCAGTTTACTGCACTTCCTGCATCTGTCTCCAAACTCTTGAGATTATCAATGTATTTAATGCCATTGCAGTACGAGTGAACTGTCTTGCTGCCCATTCTTGGGCCAGGCTTATCGTTCAACATTTTTCTTTTTTACTTTGTCTGTGCAGTGAAAGTGTTGCAAATATAAGGCACATAATCTCATATTAATTTTTGATATTTTTCTGGAAATATGAAATATCTTAAATAACCTATATCTGACTGTTTGTTTTCATTTAAAGTTCAAGTGGTTGGTATAAGTTTTAAATTTTCTAAAAAACCACCAATGTAAAATATCACCCAAAACACCACATGTGCTATTGATCCAGAAAACATGTAAAACTTGTTCTTTGTCATTGATTTGTTTGCGTCCTAATTGGGCTGTTGATTCTAATGGTAGAACTGATTTAAATGATTATGCTTTTGTGAATAATTATATATCTCTGACTTCCACTTTCTCCTGTTGTAGCATGTGGTCTGCTGCAATTGATGCACTTACCGCATTTCTAAAATGCTTTCTTTCTCCTAATGATGTGAATAATGGGATTTTGGTTCAGCCTGTCCTTGTGTACCTTAGTAGGTAAGTTCATTTTGCAAGTTCAGTTTATCTCGATTTTGTTCTCTAGTGTATTCAATTCAATGCTGGTTCTGGACGCTACATGTCTTGCTGTTACAACGTTGCATATGCTTCAGTTGAAGTCAGAAGCTGTGTTACTTTTACATTATGTTCAAAACAATTTTCTGAGATGTGATGCAATGCAGGGCTTTATTATATATATCACTGATAGCGGCCAAGGAACTGCCAAATGTGAAGCCTGCTTTGGATATATTTATTGTCAGGACATTAATAGCTTACCAGTCTCTTCCTGATCCAATGGCATATAAGAATGACCACCCCTGGTTCTTCAAATTTGCACAAGTCCATTCATGTAAAGTTAGCTGCCTATTTTACTGTCACATAACCTTGCATTTGATTTCTATTTTTCTCCTGTCTTGAAAAAGAGGACAAATAAATGTCAACTCCTATTTAAATTGTTATGTTTGAATTGACTTTTGTTGTTTTTGTATCTGACTTGTTTGTTCCTTGTTGCTAACATAAAAGAGAGGCTTCTGGATGCGAAGAAAGCACATGCTTGAGGTTTCTGTTAGACAAAAGAGATGCATGGTTGGGTCCCTGGATTCCTGGAAGGTAAGTCTACCTTTCCACGGGCTTCTTCTAAAACTATTACTGAACATTTTAATTTCATTTGGTTAGAGCTTCATGGCTAATGTCTATACAGTTTGACAACATTACAGTTTGGCTAATATTTGATTGTTTTAAGCCAGCTTCCAGTCATATTCTTCTTGGTTTCATTCTTTTTTTCAATTCATGTGATATTTGTTTCTTGATAATTTTGTTTACTCAGGGATTGGTTTGAAGATGAACTTCGTGCTTTTCAAGGTGGAAAAGATGGCCTTATGCCCTGTGTCTGGGAGAACGATGTTTCTAGCTTTCCTCAGGTTTGTTTCTTTCTAGTTGATGGTTTGTTTACTGTTGTGAGTCAGATTTATTTATTTGTGCTTCTGTTAATATAATAAAGCTATTTAAGTCTGCTCCTGTACTTAGGTTACTAGAGACATGTTTCTGTCAATATAGATATTTACTTTTTAAACTTGACCATGAAGCCGGAACCCGTAAACAAGACATTGGTGAACCAGATGCTCCTCTGCTTTGGCATCATGTTTGCTTCTCAGGTAGGGAAATGTGTCATATTTGGCCTTTTCTTACGAGTGACCGACTGGTTATTAACATCAGTTTGGATTCATATCCCAGGATAGTGGTGGGATGCTATCACTTCTTGGAACGATTGAGCAGTGTCTGAAAGCTGGAAAAAAGCAACCATGGCATGTAGCTAGCATAACCAATATATGTGTGGGGTTACTTTCGGGATTGAAGGTGCTGGTTCTGGTTCTTCTTTTCTATCTACTATATCATACTTTGCAGGGTCTGACCTTAATTCATGTTTGAATGCTTTCGTCAGGCTTTGCTTTCCTTACGTCCCCAGCCATTATCACTTGAAATACTGAATTCAGCACAGGCCATATTTCAGGTGCCTATTTTTCGTAAGATACTTAGATATGTTAGTGATCCGGAAATGTCGTACTCACAACATCTGTACTGATATTTGTATCCTGATTCACAGAGTATTCTGGCAGAGGGAGACATCTGTCCATCACAACGTAGGGCTTCATCAGAATGTCTTGGTCTTTTAGCTCGTCTTGGAAATGATATCTTTACAGCAAGAATGGTTAGTTCATTTCAGTGTCAAACATCACCTATGTTCTTTAAATGCTGTCATGTTGCTGACTATGCATCTTTTCATTTTCTAAGTGTGTTCTCAGTTTTCTCTCAGATTTCTCTCTCTCTCTCTCTCTCTCTCTCTCTCTCCCGCCGCCTTTGCCCCCCTCACTCCTTCCCTCTCTGATTCATTGTTTTGGGTCACAAACAGACTAGATCTATGCTTGGTGACCTAACTGGGGCAACAGATTCAAACTATGCTGGATCAATTGCTTTTGCTCTTGGCTGCATTCATCGATGGTGACATATTGAACTTCTCAATTTATTTTTTCGCATTATTTTGTTGGCGTGAACAGCTGTGTTTATGTTAGTTACATATGATTCTTAATAGTTATTTACATCTCTTTGTAACTTTCATATTTTTTATTATTATTTATTGAAAGTATGTTTCTTATAAAAATCATAATTATTTACATCTTTGAATATTGTGCTTGAAAGTGATAGCCAAGTTTGTTTCACATTGAAATTGATAATATATGGTGGCATTAAGAGGACAGAAGCAGGGGCTCTGAGTTGGTCCATAAGCGGCATCTAACTCTAATTAATGAAATGTCTTAATCGTTTGAGACTCTTCGAGAATTACTTTGTGTCCACTGCATTTTCCCTTTAGGTGTCAATTGCATATAATTACCATTACAAGTCCACTATCTGCATGAAATTGAAGAAGATATATCAATTTCGAGCTGACTCAAGGATGAGTGTATGAACTCATACGACTAAATGTTTAAATTGAGGACCCAATGTTTATTTACTATGCAATTGCTTAATTTATGAGTCAATAATAACTTTTGTCCTTTTTATGTTACTGCAAGGTTGAAAAAGTATGTGATCAATCATAATAATTATGTCTGCGCATGAAAAAGGTTTAATGCAACTTTATTCAGAATTTCTGAATAGTTACAGAAATATTCTTTGATTGGTTCTCTAATTAACATTTAGACAAGCATGTTCTATTGCTTTCTTTTGCTATCTTTTTCTCGGAAGCAGATACATGCCTAAAAGTTGGTGTCGTAGTGTGACACTTGGGTTGTACCTCCCTTGTGCTGTTAAATTTAAAATTTTCCTGAAAATGTGAGTTACAATTCATTAGTCATTGTATTTCCAGTAGATATGTAGGTCATATTTGGGGGAGACAATTGTGATGATCACTTGATGAATAATGAAAGTAGGTTTATATATTGTTAAAGTATTTACATCACATCCAGATTTTAGGATGAGATTGCAGCTTCTTTTTGAATAATTTTTTCGCCTTTCCCTACATTCACTAGTGTAGTCCTCCAATAATTTTTCTTTAAAGATGAAGAATTTAGGACAGTGGTAAATTGATATCCTTCGCAATATTTTTTGTTTTAAAATTTTAATATTTTAAAATTAGTGATTCTTTTAACAGGGAGCTATATATCTCAAAAGTTGTACATTTTCTCACTGTCCTTTTGTATTTTGCCTGCAGTGCTGGAGGCATGGCATTGTCAACTTTAGTGCCTTCAACTGTGAGCTCAATTTCTTTGCTTTCTAAAAGTTCAATAGCTGGTTTACAGATCTGGTCTTTGCATGGGCTTCTGTTAACTATTGAAGCCGCTGGCTTGTCCTATGTATCTCATGTCCAGGTAAACCATATTCTTGATGATTGTAGTGTGTTAAGTAATGCTTTATACATTGGCATAATCTGTATATAATCTTGGCAAAAGAAGGAAAGGTAAATTTGCCACCGTTGTAATATCTTCTTATGTTAGTATCCGTCCAGTGCTCGTGAGATGGGAGTATTTACTTATGACATCTTTGACTTAGAATGTATCTTTTCTTTCTTTTTATTTTGCTACTTCTTTGATGCATGAGTATTTTGTTGTTCAAGACCTCAAGTGATTTTATAGAAATATTTGGCATGCTCTTTGACCTTAGTATCTCTGAGGCAATGTGATACTTCATAATAAAAGTCAGACTCTATAACTGATTGACTGTATGTAAACTATCAAAGGTAGTGGTGTTGATTAATGTCGTTTGTTGATGTGGTGTTGATTAATTGATAATTTTGTGCAGTGCAATATGGTACAACAATTTTCTTGTCTTACTGTGAGTGTAGTTTAGATCTTTCTTGTGTTGTGTGCAGAAAAAGTGATTTTACTTATTTTAAATATATAACTGCTAGGGTGTTTTTTATTTAGAGCTAACTGAAAACTTCCAACTATGTTGGTTAGGCTTTGTTATTAGAGCAAACTGTTATCTTAATTTTGTATCTCTTATCAGATGAACTGTTAGTCTGTAGTTGACTGAACAATGTTCTCTTGTCACATTTCTGCTTCTTTGTAGGCTGTACTTGGCCTTGCTTTGGATATTCTTTTGTCTGAGGAGAATGGATGGGTTGCACTTCAGCAAGGTGTTGGCCGCCTTATAAATGCTATTGTTGCTGTTCTTGGTCCTGAACTTGCCCCTGGCAGTATTTTCTTTTCACGTTGCAAGGTATTATTTCTTGAAGCTTTCCGTTGCCACTAGGCTTGTGTTTTAATGCTAATATGTTGTATCATTCTTGGAATTGACTTCCAGGATATACTGATTAAGTTTTTAGGTTTTTTTTTAAAGCTCAGCAGAATAACTATCTTCTCTTTTCATTTATATAATAGTTAATTCATGGAATGACGAGTTTGTTGATTTTTCTTTCTAGTCTGTTGTTTCAGAGATAAGCTCTGGGCAAGAAACAGCAACTATCCTCGAGTATGTAGTCCAATTTCTTCAACCCTTGTCTGTTTTTCATGTAATATGTTCTGTTCTGCATTCATTGGTTTTGGTTCTGTGTTAGAGAATAGAAGTTGGCTCCATTCAAAACCTATGATTCTTGCAGGAGTGTACGCTTTACCCAACAGCTTGTTCTTTTTGCTCCACAAGCTGTTTCGGTGCACACCCATGTGCAAACTCTTCTACCTACTTTGTCCTCAAGACAGGTTTTGTTTCTGTGACCAGTGAAGTTCTTATGCTTGTATATTCTGCTTCTTTCCATAGTACTTAGCTTTAACTTTTCTTTTTCTTTTTCAAGCAGCCAGCTTTAAGGCATCTAGCTGTCTCCACACTACGACATCTGATTGAAAAAGATCCGGTATGCCCTCATGTTACTTTCCATCGTCAAATTGAAAAGTCTGATCACAATAAGTTCGGATCGTTCCCTAATACTCTATTATACAGGTTTCCATTGTTGTTGAGCAAATAGAAGAGAAATTATTTCATATGCTGGATGAAGAAACTGATTCTGAGTATGTTAAGAAAATTCTTCTACACACTTGTTACTTCACTTTTAGTTTGGTTTTTTTGTAGTGTATTCTATTTTCTATCTTTTATTTGACATTCATCCTAAAATTTTATCTATATCCCCCCAGTATGGTTATGCTTTAGATTGTTTCTTTCCTTGTAGGATAGGGGATCTGGTGCGCACCACAATAATGCGATTACTCTATGCATCATGCCCTTCCTGTCCATCTCATTGGATATCAATATGTCGTAATGTGGTAAGCTCCTTTTTTTTTGTTATTTTTTCCTGTAATGTCATAGAAAGTAGCGTTTTCAACAATATTGGATGTAAACTATATCTGAATATTCTTTGCATTGACCTTGGTTCTTGTTTAAAGATTTATAGTACTTGTAAATCAGTTTAATCCACAGTTTTCTTGATTAAAAAGCATGTTCTTTTTCTTGATGGAAGAAGACTTTGTAATATGTATACCTATAAACTGTACTGTCCTGGTAAATAGAATTACTTCTGTTATGACGACTCAATGCTGTTTCTTTGACAATGTAAGTCCTAATGCAGTGAATTGTTGAAATCTTTCTCAGATTCTTGCCACATCAATGAGGAGAAATGCTGATAGTAGTAACAGTTTAGAAAATGATCCTTCAAAGGTTACATATGGTGACCCAAGTTCAAATTTTGGGGAAGACGATGAGAACATGGTTTCTAGCACTACAGGCGTGCCCCATGGTTTTCTTAATAGAGATAAACACCTCAGATACCGAACCAGAGTTT
This sequence comes from Prunus fruticosa, assembly GCA_018703695.1. Lineage (NCBI taxonomy): Eukaryota > Viridiplantae > Streptophyta > Magnoliopsida > Rosales > Rosaceae > Prunus > Prunus fruticosa. Next base: position 2,748,408 of record CM031923.1, on the reverse strand, counting down.
TTGCTGCTGAGTATGTGATGATCTTTTCCATGCATTAAATCTTTTTAGGGTCCCTTCTTTTTGTTCCCTTTTGTAATTCTTTTGGTTCTAAGCTAATAAAAGTGTTTACTCTATAAAAAAAAAAAAAATCTATTGCACACATGCAGCATCAGAAAGTGCCCTGTACACGTGTTGAAGAATGCAACCTGAGTGTATGTGTCGTACGAGATTCCACTAGGCAGAAATGGAACATTTAATAAAAGAAAAAAGAAACAAGAAAGTCCAGCAGCAGGAGAAGTACTTAAGAGTATTATTGCTATGGACATCAAGAAAATAATAATTAAAGAAACTCGTGAATGATTTTAAAAGTTTCAATTTAAAATCAGATGAAAGAAATTGCTTTCAGCATAAAATAGTAGTGTGCATACCATACGAACTAGAAGAAAGATGTAAATGTGCATAGCCTGTGCCTTTAGATACCCTCTGGGGTTTGACCCTTACCAAGGCACAAGCCCCTCTTCCCTTTCAAAGAACTAGTCATGAACTTTTTCTTAGCTTATTGTATTCTTTGTTTAGTTAACTTAGTAGTTTGTTGCAATGTAGGTGTTTGAGTTACCTACCTGGAGCTGTTGGAAAGAATCCAGTTCATTTTGATCTTTGTGCTGCTAGGAGCCAACCTGCTAATGGACAGGCTTCTGGTGATTGGCTTGTCCTCCATATACAAGAACTTATAGCACTTGCTTACCAGGTGCTGGATGTGAAGTTTGTTTTGTGTTTTATTACATGACATATCAAAGCCCAAAATGCATGTTAGAGTTGACATTCTTTTCATGTTACTTTTCATAGATAAGCACGATCCAGTTTGAAAACATGCAGCCAATTGGTGTAGGACTTCTGAGTACCATTACAGATAAGGTGAATTTGTATCTGACGTGCCTATTCTAATTATATATATGTATGTATATATCGCTGCAGCACCACTTGTTTGTGAAGATTTAGTGTGTACGTAAATGATTTTTATTTTATTTTAAAATTTGCTCATTATGCTTCTTAATTACTAATTGAGAGAAAACCTAAGTTTTTGCTCCAAATATGTTATTCACAGGGGATCTGTTTAAGTGTGTGATCTGATGTTATTAGGGGTCGAAATAACTAGCTGTACGGGTGTACAATTGTGCAAGTGGTACATGTACACTGTAGGAATAGAGAAATCTGTAAATACAGTTGTGAGTTATGGTTGAGCTCTTAAAAGTTCAAGCCTTGCCCCAACTTTGCTTGGCTTTGTCTTGTTCCTGAATTTTAAAGAAAATAATTATTTAATATAACTGAAAATCATGTTTCAATATCTTAATACCTCTTCTACACATCATATTTTCTAACAGTCTGTAGTTTTTTGACTTCTATTTTCATTTTATCATAATCTTTGAAATGGAAATATAGTTTCTCTTAAGCATTACCACTCCTTTCCTGTCTTGCTGTCTTTTAATTTACACCCCCCAATTGAGCTGAGAAGGGAAAACACTGTATTGTCCATTCTGTTGGGCGAAGTCTTTTATTTAAAATTTTCCTATTTGTTTGTTGCTTATATCATGTAGTGCCTTTTATTCATAACTATTTCTGTCTTGTGATGCTGGGAACAGTTTGAAAAGACACCTGACCCGGAGCTACCAGGACACCTCCTACTGGAACAGTATCAGGTATAGTGACACGAGTGGTTGTGATTTTCTTTCACGTGCTTCCAATAGATTTCAGGACCTACGTTTGAAATCTCAAAAAGATGTGTCTTATGATAGGTTTTTATTTTTGAATTATGTGACAGGACATTTCAGTTATTTATTTATTTATTTGGATTGGGGGAAGTTTGATGGGTTTTTACTTTTGAATTTTGTGAATCTTTCTATATGAAATTCAGGCCCAGCTAGTATCTGCAGTCCGCACTGCCTTAGATTCGTCCTCTGGCCCTATTCTATTGGAAGTAGGCTTCCAGCTCGCTACAAAGGTTCTCAGTGAACACAAATAAGATTTAACTTTTCCAAGTTGTCTTCCTATTAATTTTTAAGTGTAGAAGACAATGTAAAAGTGGATTGTGAAAATTACAGATACTGACTAGCGGAATAATCAAGGGCGATCGGATTGCTGTTAAACGCATATATGCATTGATTTCACGACCATTGAATGACTTCAAGGACCTGTATTATCCTTCATTTGCAGAATGGGTCTCATGCAAGGTATATAAATTCAATTGTTATTTATAACTTTTTTTCTTGATTGAATGAATCCATTTTACCTTTTAGAGGAAAAACTAATTGATTAATTGTAATGTAGATCAAGATAAGACTTCTTGCTGCTCATGCCTCTCTCAAATGTTATACATATGCGTTCTTGAGGAGAGACCATAGTATGGTTCCAGATGAATATCTAGCATTGTTACCATTATTTTCAAAGAGTTCAAGCGTGCTTGGGAAGTACTGGATTAGAGTTTTGAAGGACTACAGTTATGTATTCTTGTGTTTGCATCTCAAGACAAAGGTCAGCTGAATGTTAAGTAAACTACTAGCTTTTCTCGTTTGCATTTGTCCTTTGTTTTTACATGCATGAAATTTTTTAATGTCTTTGTGGCTACTATCTTATCTTTCCTTCTTCTTTCAGTGGAATCCATTTCTTGATGGAATTCAGTCACCTCTGGTATCATTAAAGTTGCAGCCATGCTTGGAAGAATCCTGGCCAGTAATATTGCAGGCAATTGCATTGGATGCTGTACCGATAAATCTTGAAGAGAATGAATATTCAAAATCCACTACTGAAAATACAGCAAGGGACAGCTTATTGTCTGAACATAGTATGGTTGAATTGGAATCCGAAGAATATCAGTTTCTTTGGGGATTTGCTCTGCTTGTTTTATTTCAGGGACAATATTCAACCCTTGGTGAACTGAAAAATCCAATTTCTTTCATTAAAGCTAGTAATGGCGGAAATTCAGCTACTGAAGAGTTATGTTCCCCAGGGATTAAGTTTTATGAGATTGCTTTACCGGTCTTCCAGTTTCTGACGACGAAAAGGTTTGCCAGTGCAGGATTTCTCACTATGGACATATGCAGAGAACTGCTGCAGGTGGCTATCCGTTTCCTTACCTCTTCATATAAACTCCCAAAAGATATAGTGTGCATAGGGCATCACATGAAAATAGCCACATGTTCTCATATGCAATTTTATGTAGGAAGTGATCATCTTGAATACGGTCTGAAATGACAGCTTTACTGCGTTCTAATTGATCTAAAGAAAAAAAAAACAGAACTGCCACACTTAAAGTGATTAATTGATTTCTTCAAATCCTTGGATCCTTGTAGTTCTGCTCGTTCTTCCATTATTTTCTCTCTTTTCAAAATTTTGAGGCCCCTCCCTGTTTATGTTTATATTCTTTAAACATTCTCTAAAGATGTAGTATTACATTGTCTCTCAGTGGTGTGATATGGTAGATTGTTTTAAGAGTAAATCGATTTCTATTAATTACTCATGCTATTGAGTTATTCATACAGTCATATTCTTCATAAAATGAAATATATTTTTTTAAGAAGAGAAAGTAAATACCAACTCTATAATGTCGTCTCTGAAATTGCAAATTCTCTGTTTAAGAAATGGAAAAGAATTGGGATATGATGGTGGTGAATGACATGCCACTCATTAGTGGTACCTGTATGTCTCTCCTGTTTATGTCGCTTTTGATTTGTGAAGTCACAGCTTTTGTTTTTCAAATATTACCCTAACCATGCAACAGGGCACCTGTTAACTTGCATTTGATATTCTTTGTCAATTTTTTTTTCATATTTGACTGATGCAGGTTTTCTCATATTCTATGTGCATGGATAATTCGTGGGATAGTCTTTCAGTGTCTGTTATATCACAGGTAAATATATATTAGATAATTTAAGCCCTTTGTTTATTTTAGTATTTTAATGAGTATCTACATTGCTTCTTGCGTTGAACTTCCATAAGCTAAGACGATGCACGTGAAGTCTTTCTTCATACCAATTAAGTGTGGCTGAATTTTCCATTGGGTTGTGAGTCATTTACTTTCAGAATGTTAAGATGTATTAAGTTACTCTTCCAGTTCCTTTGGTACCATCTGCCTGCAGGCTGCAACAGCCAACATGCCCTTTTACACTCCTACTGATATATTTTCAAGAACCATTTGCACTTTGCTAAACTTTAGGTCTTTCTATAAAGTTCGTATGTGGATCTGCAGAACAATAAGTTGCTTTTTATTTACTTTTGGCTTCGTAGGAATTGTATTGTGTAATATAGTTGGCTCAATATTTCGATCTGTTAAGAAAACTGTGCACCAGAGATGTGGTTGTAATTTCAAAAAGGGATCCACGTATTAACCAAAACAAAAAAACAAAAAAGGGATCCGCGTATGTAGACCATTTATAAGAGACTAGTTCTATGTGTGTAATGTGTCAGTCACAGATTCTGAATTGAAGTTTTGTTTTTTTCTTTAAATAGATTGTGAAGAACTGCCCTGAATCTTCTTATGAAGTGGACAACTTTGCCTATTTGGCAATGGAACTTTGTTTGGCTTACCTTTATAAAGTGTTTCAAAGGTACTGGAATATACCAAACATTTGAACTTATTTTTGTCTTTTAATTTAACCTTCTGATATCACTACCCATTAGCTGAGGGTTCATACTTTTTGTGTTCTGTAGTAATACATCATCTCTGGACAAACCGTGGGAGGATTTGATTTCCGCATTATTTATCACCGCAAAAACACTTGTTAACTGTTTTCAACCAAAGGTGGGTAAGGTGTATCCACTGTTATATTTTCTGTGGCTTACATATTACTGTCGTTGAGTTTCATTATGTGTTTATTTATATTGTATAGGCATGCTTTCTATTGTTATAATTTGCCTTGTTATTTTTTCATAATGACTGTTAATTGCTAATATTCATGTTTTTCGCTAATTGCGTGTTTTGAGATGCAGACACAACTAGTATCAGCGGCATTAGCGTTTCTTTTAATTGGTTACAAGGGAATCAGAGAAGCCTCTACTGAGTTTTGTTTCTCCAAGGTGGACGAGTTTTTCAAGTGCACAGGTCTATTATTGAAAAGATATATTGATGGTGAGTATTCTGATAATAAAACTGATCTGACGAGTCTTTATTTATCTAATGTAAGTAAAAAAGAACATTGCTCCATTTCCTTTGTTGTCAAATTATTTTCCCACGTAATTTTTCACATAAACATCCATTTGAGGCTCCTTTCCTGCCTTTCCTCTATATTCACGTTAAAGATTATACCAAATTGTTAGTAAAACATTGGCTTCTTGATTAATAAAGTATATTCTGGCTAATCAAAATTCAAATTGCAGATAAATCTGGTGTTGGTGAAGATGGTATTCTTCATATGCGTAAAATACTGCGAACTTGTTTGAATGTGATCACTGACTTGACCAAGGATTGCATTAAGTGCATTCATCTGCAGGAGAATAAGAGCTCTGACTTGCACATATTACAGCAAACGAAGCTTGCTTTCTCTCTTGAACAAATTATATCATTTGCAAAGCTGGGTTATGAAATGGATTATCTTGAAGAGAATACAGATGGTGATTTGGTCTATTATACTATGTTTAAATATTGCACCAAATGCGTCCAAACTGTACTCTCTGATTCAAATAGACAGGTACATCCATATGCATGCTGTATACCACTATGGTCACTTTTTCCAAGCATGAGACAACTGAAAAACAATTTTGTGCACAGGTTCAAACAATTGGGTTACAAGTGCTAAAAGGTTTGGTACAAAAATCCACAAATGTGGAGGACAGCACTTTTTCAATGCTTTTTGTTGGGGAACTTGCTGCCGATTTTTTTGTGATAATCCAGAATACATTAAAGGTGTTTCTGAATATCCTCTCAGATATCTTTTGCATTTACAAATTATAACCTTGTTTCCTTTTCTGTCTTTGATTTTGTAATTCTGAAGGACCTCTTCTTTTCTTTTCTTGACAGAAACCTGTAACTGAAAAATCAGCAGCAACTGTTGCTGGTGAATGCTTAAGACTCCTAGTAGTGCTGCAAACACTTTCAACATCTAGTGAATGTCAGAGAGGTTTTATGAGTTTACTCCTGGAAGCCGTAGTCATGGTTTTCAAGGCTTCAGAAGAAGGTTCTTCGCAGGTGATATAATAAGCAGCCTCTGAAATTTACATTGCATCTCATCACTTCGACTGATAATTTTTAAAATTATGCATTATTGACAGGAAATCAATACATTAAGAAGCACTGCGGTAAGGCTTGTTTCTCATCTTGCTCAAGTTCCTTCCTCAGCAGTTCACTTCAAGGATGTGTTGCTGTCTATGCCTGTAGCACACCGGCAACAACTTCAGGTGTCTTTTCCTCTTTGTTTCTTTGTGTACAATTACATACACGTTCTTTACAAAAAATCTGAAGTTATATTATTTGTAAAGATTAAAATGAACATATGATGATTGTTGGGTGCTCTTGCTATTGAAGATTGAAGACTGGTATTTTTTGATGTTGCCCTGGATCTAAAGTTACATTATTGGATAGGTCTTTTTCAAAAATTATATTTTTCAATGCGATCCCTTTTTCTCTTTTCAGGGGTTCATCCGTGCGTCTGTGACACAAGAGCATAATGCAACACAGATGAAGCCTACAACTCCATCATTAGAGATAAAATTACCAGTGCCAACGGAGGCAAGTAAAGAGAAACCTCGTCCACCGTCAGCCACCACAACACATTCAGTTTCTGATGATCAAAGAATTGAAGAGGAAGAAGAGGATGAAGATGATTGGGAAGCTTTCCAGTCTTTTCCTGCCACTACAAATGCAGCTGAAAGTGAATCAGAAGTAGAAAGAAAAATGGAAGAACCCGACCTGGGTGAGACAGTTTCTGTTTTGGAAGTGAATACAGGGAGCGATTATAATGGAGATTCTATTTCGGAACCTCTCCACAATGTAAAGGTGGTCAACGAGACAGGTCATCAAGAGGCTGGTGAAGGGGAGGTGATATCTGAAACCCCTGATGGTATGAAATTCCCACAGGGTGGTGTTATCGAGCCATGTGGTGATCAGCATCGGGAGAGAGATGAGGAAGTGGTGTGCAGACAAGAGGGTACTGTAGCAGGGCCGGACCAAATGACTGAACATATGCCATCTGAACCAAATCGTATTGAACATGCTGAACTATCAGTAGGAGTCAATATAGTGGACCATCAGGTGCAGGGAAAAGAGAAGCCTGATGATAAACCAGTGCAGGGAAAAGAGGAATTAAATGATAAAAGAGAAGAAGATAAAGAAGAGGCAGCCATTGGAAGTTATAGCCTTGAGCAGCATGAAGAGAGCAGTAAGGTTCAAGATTCGTTGGAAACCAATGACGATGGTGCTAAGCTAAAATTGTAGAAGTATTTGTTATAATAACAGTACAGAGTTTGTGTGCACTTGTTTTGTTGTCGCTCGGAGCACGAAGAAATGTACATTTATTTGGTTCTTTTCCTTCCTGTATTTTGATGCATTTGTGATCTAAAGGAGAATTAGACAGTTTTAGGCTCGATAGCACAACTATTTGGGAAATCACTCGGAAAACGTTTTTGTTAGCTGAAAATTCTTTTTGAAGATTTATTACATTCCAAGAACAATCATCACCCCTGGATTTTAGTTGCATAACAAGACAAACCAAAAAGAAAGAAATGAGAAATAATCCCCTTTAAACTCCATTCTGTTATAAATATAACTAAAATGGATGCCCACCTACAATTGCTAAATGACTCATCAATGATGTATGTATCAACTTACTATTATTGTAAGAAACTATTATGCCTATAAATAGGCATATGAATTAATGAGAATAGACAATAACAAGAAGTAGAAGAAACCATAAGAACATTGCTATGGTTCTCTCTTTTATACTCCCTTCAATTCTCTCTCTCAATTTCCTTAGTTTTATAACACGTTATCTGGCACGACTTCGCTCTCAAAATACCAACTGAGTTCTCCATTCAAACTCCTCCACTTCATACCTTTCTTTCTCAACCCCCAACTACCAATCTCTCCAACTGCAGCGGAGAGATCAAACCCATCTCCACCGAAAAAAAAATAACAGAGAAAGATGCGAAGCTATGGATTAGCAATCTCAGGAAGCGATTCCTAGTTTTATATCCCCACAACCCACACAAAATGATAAGATCTCTACCCCTTATTTTTATTTATTTTATTATTTCTCTACACAATTTAATACTCATGCTAACTAATATATCTTGCTTTCACTAATATATTAGTATATTAATATATTAATATATTATATAATCTATTCATATATGTGTATTCATGGTGCATTTGCAAACAACAAACCGTGACATTCTCTAGACTAGCACTAATGTTTTTCTACTTTTCTAATTACATATGTTAATATAATAAACTCTTGATGTTGTGAAGAAAGAACCCACTTAAAACAAAGGGTGTTAAAGCAAGTCATATTTCTATATATTAATCTATATGCACATATCTTTCTTTATGCTTTTATTAACAATTAATTTTGAAAATTAATGTTTTGAATGTGGATGGTTATTAATTATCTGTTCATATATTCAACTGGATGTGAGAGAGTTCGTTGCTAGAAATGTTGGAAGCAAGAAATTGATTATCAGGGATGCCTGTGAACTCGCAGCCCACATATGATCAATTAAGACCCGAAGATCTTGATCCTTAATGTATATAATGAAGGACTAGAAGTCCCTAATTTCATGTAAATCTAAAAAGTCCAGAAGATCCCTTTTATTTTAAGTGGCGGTTTTATCCCCACATTTATTTACTTTTATTTAAACGTATGGAGCAGAATTAGTGCCCATACAAGCACATTTACTTTATTATTGTATGATGCGGAATTAACCCTCATACAACAAGCAATTTACTTTTACCGCACATTTATTTTATCGTACATTTACTTTTATTTAAAGTATGGTGCGGAATTAACGCCCATACAGCAAGCAATTTACTTTATGAATTTATTTTACTGCATATTTATTTTGAGAATTTATTTTACAAGTTCATTATGATGAATTATATATCATGCAAGAAATTGGAACCTGACGTTCCTTGATTTTCATCATACTACATTAGGACCTGAAGATCTTTAATAATGAAATAAAATGAGAGCTGGCAATCTCTTTGAAATTATATTTGTGAAAATATGATCGGACCCAAAAATCATTGACATGTAAATCAGGACTTGAAGCTCCTTGATAATATGATAATAGTGTCAGACATATGAATAGTAAATATACTGGCAAATGTATTATACAAGAATAGTAATCATTTTGGGTGATCCGTTACTATATACAAAAAGGGACTTGCAGTTCCTTAAACTCATAATAGAGAAATTAAATGAAAAAAACCAGAAGTTTCACCTATTTATTTTACAGCAGTTTAATTATTGTCTTACTTTTATTGTATCTTGTTTATTTCATTTCAGTATTTTATGTGTAATCCAAAACTAGAAGTTTTGAGAACATTTGCTTAAATATAAATTTGAAATTCAAAGCACAATTACTAATTCATTATCAAATCCACATGTTTGAACCTGAAGCTTCAAATATATGAAATTAATTTTTCAAGAATATCGTGAACATGAAGTTTGTTAGTTGTGTGTTTATTTGGAATTTAATTCATGGAACCCGAAGTTTTATATATATGAGATAAATTTCCAAGAACCAGAAGTTCTGTAAACAAACATACAAGATGTCTACATAGAATCTGCAGTTCTATATTTTGATATCACAATTAGGGAATCATAAGATCAAGTTTACAAAGAACATGAAGTTTTCCATATTATTTCAAAAATGGACTTGAAGTTCATATGATTTAAAAATTTAGTGGATACTATGTTCATATTATTATAAAAGATTGGAACTTGCAACTCTATATTACAAAGGAGAAAAATTACATAATCAGAGTTGCTAAAACATTTAATGCCTCAGATTTGGGCATCCGTAGGAGAATCTTTGTGTTCTTCATTCTCCTCATGAACTTGCAACACAAGAACAAGTTCCTCCAAATCTTTATTACTTTTCTCCAGTCTTCTAAGTTTTTGATTAGCCTCAGTCAGCCTTCTGCGCAGTATTATGACTTGAGATCTAAGTGCCTGCACCTCTTGTGATCTGGCCAGGAGCCGTTGTCCTAAATTGGTCACTGATGCAGCATGCTGCATGCTAGCAACCAAAGAATCATTGACAACATCACTATCTGATCTCAGTGCTAGCAATATTTGCTCCTGGGGAGCAGTATTCAAATCAAAATTATTTTGGGGATAGGAAGACATTTTTTGAAGGAGAAGATATGGAAATGAACCACTTAAGTAATGACAGAAAGTAGGAAACGTATTCTCCTAATGAACCGTGCATTGTAAGCATCATATATATATATATATATATATATATATATATATAGAGGTGAGCAGCTGACAACCATCCATATAATTCGAATTCTTGTTCCACAAAATCTATTCTGTCCACTTAAGCTTGTCGACCATGGTAAGGTATCCGATCCAACCTTTGAGATATTTTAATCTATGAAAAGATTCAATTCTTATCGTTTTACTCTTTGCATAAATTCCGGATTGTCTTATTGAGAATTTTATGAAAAGTAATCTAACTGATTAGGGACTAACATATGGTTTAAATTTAAGCCACCTGTTTTCCATATTCCTATTTCTGCTATATATATTCCCTACCATTGGACGGTTTCATAATACTCCCTTGTTGTTACTTTCTAAACAAAGAATGAGATATCGACCTGAATTCTCTCAACAGCACCTGGCGTGCTTAGGAATCCTGAAGATTTCCATGGAAGCAAGATTATCTTTGATCAAGACCTTCAGAAGCAAGATTATCTTTGATCATGATCCACTACTTTGTTAGGGTAGTAGTTTGGTCATGGATCAGCCTCGTTCACCGGGCTTCTGGGTCAAATTATGATAGAAGAGAGGTATAAGAGATCCATATGCTTCATGGATCAGAATATGGAACATGGTATATTCCGATCTGAACATACTAATTCCTTTCATCTCTCTCTTATTCTTCAGAACATGAAGCATGGTACGTTTCCATCACAACAAGTACCTTTCCAATATATTTCATGTTCTTCATGTAACCTCTCTACATCCTAATGATCAGAGAAAGGTTGTAAGCCTCACACTTTTTATAGATCGTTGTGAAGTTAGCTTTTATATTATAAGCTTTTTCCCTATCACTTATTGTTGAGAACCAGAGATTCTCTGATATACCTGTATCTTTGTGATTCTATTAAGGGAACCTGAAGTTTCTGTTCTTTGTTGTCCTTGATACTTATTGTATTGTGTCATAAGCATATTTACACCTCTAGATGTTGAAAACCAGAAGTTCTATGCTCTGTAATACTTGATACAATGATCATATTAAGCGAACCTGAAGATTCTGCACTATGTTACCTTGTTTATTATATATGCATCTTTGTCATAAGATACCAAGTGTGTTATAAGTAGTGTCCTTCAGAGCTATACATGGGATCACGAGTTGATGATATATTGGTTTATAGTACGTACTTAAAGTTATCAAGAGCTATACATGATGATATTGCACAACTTGTTATAAATGTCGACAAATGTAAATAAAGATTGGCCAACTGGAAGAGGCAGTCCAGGAAAGTTGAAAAAGTGCACAGATTGAACCTATAGATAAAAACACCAAAAGGATCTGAAAATGTATATGTTGTAAAATGGTGTTTAAGATGAAGTGAAATAAATCACTTGATGATATGGCACAACGTTTCCCAGTAAAGACATGGGATTATGATGGTAAACATATGCAACTATGTTATGCATATTTATGGAAAATTCATGTGTATGAAAATTCCTGAAGGATTCAGAATGCCTGAAGCAAATGGTTTACAATATGATGGCTTGCAATGATCCTAGTGTGGATCAAAGTATTATGGAAAAATATGGTATAATCGATTTAATGAATATCTATTAGAAAAGGAGATATATATAAATAATCCAAAATTTGGAAATGAGTTTACCATCATTGCAGTATATATATAAAGAATTTTATTAGAACTCTTGAAGAGTTTACAAAGGCTTCCCCTGATTTAATAAAGGAATTTGATATGATAAATCTACCCCTGATTTAATAAAGAAATTTGAGATGAGAAATCTATAAAGATTATAAAATGCCTAAAACATATCGCCAGAAGCAATTTACCTAAAGAATACAAAGGAATAAATTCTAAGAGATATAATGTGCCATGCAATATATAAATTGCACAAAGAAATCTAGAATAAGAGAAAAGAGTCCGAAACTCAGGATAGAGCCTGACGCTCGGATAGAGCCTGCCGCTCAATATAGAGCTTGAAGCTCAGTGTAAGTACTCAATCGACTTGAAATGAATAAATTGCCTCATATAGTACTTTTGATTGAATTCGAATTCAAAACGTTGCAACGTATCAAAATGTTTAAAGTTATGAGAATTAGACTCCCGAAGAGCTTATGAAGAATAGCATATGCAATCATACAAGAATATGTATGAATGAGTGATTATACCATAGAAATGTTTAATGGTCTTATAAGTATGAGCTCATAGTTTTTCTTTTTAAATATTTGATAGTTATTATTCAAGCCATTGTATGTAGTAAAATATTTGTGAAAATAGTCTAGATGTTGTTATATTATTCTAACCTCAACAGGGACTAAATAAATGAAGACACACATATGTCCTCCAATGATGCTACAAGAGCAAATTTTATAGAGGCATTACTAAAGGTCAATCTGTGAAGGACAAATGTGATAAGCAATATAAGACATATATGGAGTTATCAGGGGGAGTAACTCTTCAGGGGGAGCATTCCTACAATATTGCAAGAATAATTCACAGGAAGTAATGCCAACTACTACATTTAGAAAGATGGTCAACAATATGGCCTAATGAAATTTTGCAAGCATCATGGGGAGCGTGCAAGATCTTCATACACTGTACTCTTTTTCCTTCGACCAAGTTTTTGTCCCACTGGGTTTTTCTTGGCAAGGTTTTAACGAGGCAGTGTCGCACGCGTGTGTCAAGTGTTCTATACATAGAGTTTTATGTTATACATGGTTATGTACTCTTTTTCCCTTCGACCAGTTTTTGTCCCACTGGGTTTTACCTGGCAAGGTTTTTAACGAGGCATATTCCATGAATGGTGGACATCCAAGGGGGAGTGTTATAAATATAACTAAAATGGATGCCCACCTACAATTGCTAAATGACTCATCAATGATGTATGTATCAACTTACCATTATTGTAAGAAACTATTATGCCTATAAATAGGCATATGAATTAATGAGAATAGACAATAACAAGAAGTAGAAGAAACCATAAGAACATTGCTATGGTTCTCTCTTTTATACTCCCTTAAATTCTCTCTCTCAATTTCCTTAGTTTTATAACACATTCCATAGTTATAAACACTTAAAATCAATGATTTCGAGAAAATAAATCCATGGACCCAATTGTTAGTCTTGCTTCTCACTAACATTAACTTCTGTAGCTTCCTTAATTTTACTAATTTTTCTAACAAAGGGTGTTTATTGGTATTTTGAAAGTTTCATCAAACTTCCATTTTCCTTGACTGGTTATCGTCCACTCCACTCTTTCGACCCAAAAAATACAAAAAGAAATTCTCCACTACACTCAAAACGGCCCAAACCGGAATTAGGAGTTGAATGGGTACTGAAGTTGAGGGGGCATAGTAAGTTTTTCTCCTGCCTTAGGGCTGGGCAACTTTGAATTTATGAATATATTTTTGAGATCATGTATCTCGTGTGCAACTTTGAATTCACTTATCATCATCATGATGTTGCAAATATAGGTTTTTAACCTTTCAAATTTATACAATAAAGGCCTAAACCAAGGTAGAGTTATACTAGATCAGATATTGAGTTACTATACATGAATATTTTACAATTCTCAAGGCAAATAAAGCAAATCAGCAATGAGGTGGTGCTTTTAGGAGACTTGAGCACCAAGGGTGAGCACATATCTAACATGGACGAAGCACATAAATGTACAACTGCAACAATCCATGAATGTCATGGCTCTGAAGAAGGCTTTGATAAGTATTGGAGCCACTCTTCAGGAGTTCCCTTTCTCATTTTCAGCATTTTAATTGCGGCACTGGTCAGCGGTATGGCAAGTATGTCATAGTCTTTTGGAGCCTGCGAGATCAGTTGGATGCAGTCTTGTAATCAAGTTTGTAGCCAGACTCACTTGTGTCATTTACATTTAAGAAAAGATATTATACCAAACAAGCAAAACATCAAAATACCTTGGGGACTTTAGTGAGCTTCATATTTGCTTCCTCTAATGTCTTCTGCCCTTTCTTCGAGTTGCATCTTGCACATGCAGTGACCTGTCATACATCAACAGGAGAACCACATCAGTAAAGATCATTAAGCTAGTGTTCAGAAGTGGTTGGTTAGGACCAAAGCTACCAGAAACCACTTCACTTATGGGCCTGTTTGTTAACCTTTTACATTTTGGTTTTTACTTGGCTGGCCAGCCAGCAGTAGTTGGGATTCTCCCGTTCCCTGGTCAAAGATTTGGTTGGATGCAGGATCTTTTTGCCATTTCCTTGGGTGCTTGTGATGTGGTTTTCGGCACCCAGTGGCTGAGTACTTTGGGTCCCATTTTGTGGGATTTCCAGAACCCGCAAAATGCAGGATCCACTCCATGAGGAGAGGTACAGATGTAGATGATATCATCACGGCCTCTCTTTTTGTACCGCTAGGAATGCTTAACGTCACTTCGCCAACTCATGTTACCTGCGGTGTCGGATCCGCACCCCATTCGGGAGGATTGAACACAGATTCTGTAACATCGACGCCTCCATCTCTAAAGAGAGACCAGCCAGCTTCATTCTTTTGGTTAAAGATAGAGAGAAGATATACCGGAGAATGTCCCAAATACACATTATCCAACACTCATTTTCTTCGACGTCATTTGCTCTATCACAATACGACTGAATGGTGAAAGAAGGATTCAGGAAGTAGGCCTCAGGTTGTTGGAATTCAGTCTTAAAAAGAGGAGTACGAAAAAAGAGAGCAGTATGTTAAAAATCCAGTCTCATAATTAATTTTAGTAGCATGTAAGCAGTGAGTTGGGACTTATTTTACATTTTCTTTGCAATAAGTTCAAGGTTAGACTTTCTCCTTCCAAAGCAGGGTTTCCAGAGGAATCGGGTGGAGAATGAAAAAGAAAAGGGAAAAAACAGCAACAAAATGCTTCTGCAATTCAGTGATCATGTGGCATCCATTATACAAGGTAGATGGAAAGGAGCATCCTCTCTCTTAGAAAGGTTTTGGATAAGCCCAACAGTAAATAATCATGTACCCTGGCTCATTCCTGTTAAAAATATGCTCTCATTACTGAAAGTTGAACTGTACTTTATATGATGCAGTTCAAACTTGTGATCACAATTAAAAAATGCAGAAGCTGAAATCCACTGCAAAACACAGTTTCTAGTTTTAATTAAACTATTTGAGATCTAATGCCAACATGTGTCTCTCTCTCTCTCTCTCCACTCACCCGCACACATAAAGTGTGAGAGAATTAAGCACCACTACGGCGTCTGGGAATAATCATTGATGCAAGAAGAATTTAAATAAACTGGTTGTCTTACCAGATTTTCCCACTTCCATTCTCCACCACGTACAATTGGCAAAACATGGTCAATAGTCAAGTTTTCACGTGAAGAACAGTACCTGTTGAGAAGACATACAAAGTTAGTATTCAATATCTAAATGACCCTTCATAAAAAATAAAAATAAAAATAAAAATAAAAAATCTAAATAACCCTTGGTTGAAATAAACGTTTATTTAGTATTTCATGGCTAATAAATTTCCGTTGTTGACGATAGAAGAGAACAGATCACTCAATTCTAAGCTATGTACTTCCTGTTTTACAATAGTCAGGATCGAGAAAGGTTATCCAGATGTCCCGAGACAAAATCAGCAGTGTGGACAGAGAAGCCTAATGATGTGTATCACGAATTTCAATCTGTTAGATACTGATTATTAATTGTGAAGGATGTATGCTGTACATCATTATTCAGTTTACCTGTCTATATCTGTTCTAGAACTCTAAAACCAGTACCTGCAGCTGGTGATCTGTTGATAACAAATACTGTTGGTTGACGGCCTCAACCCCGAAACTCTTGGGTTACCCTGCATTGAACCTGATGCATCTAGCCTTATAAAACAAGGGTCTATTCCTCACCTTTACATCTCTGTTTTTCTATGGAGCCTTCTTCACTGAATTTTTTTGGGAAATTCCCCCTCTTTGCATTATCACAACTAAGGCATTTCACTTACCTAGCAGCCTGATTTCTCCTTCTCTTTCCACTGCTTATACAATTTAAATACCTCTAGTTTCCTCATTAAGTAAACCTATCAATTTTTGAACTAATCATCAAGAAGCTGATAAACTAAACTAAACCGCCACAGGAAACAACGCATAAAAGGCCCAGCCACATTTGTATGAGCATAATCCAAAAAACCTTCATTGTGATGAGATGTCGCAATAACTTTTTTTGTTTGCTACCCACAGTATTTCTATAAGTCTAACTTCCAAAATTTCAAATCCTGCAACAAATTTCTCTTGTTATAACATCATTGAGATCTGAACACAACGCAGACCACACAACACTATATCTCACAATGCTTTTCCTTCCACGGGTTCACTAGAGGCCTGTTGGGCCTATGGGGTACATAGAGATAATCTCTTTCATCCCATAGCATCTCCCATCGCTGGTGAGGTGAGATTCAGTCCAAGGTCTTTGGTATGACTACATGAGACTGTAAGAGCTAGCCTAGCTGCAATGTTCACTTATTAGCCCCTGAGATGCATATACTTAATCCAACTCTCATCTTATAAGATGCAACTATGTAGTCAAATTAAGCACAAGAGATATGTGTACTTGATTCAGCAGCTTGAACTTGACTAAAAGGGTAATCTACTTACTGACAAGTGAAACTGTCCCGACATAGTATATTTTTACGACTAAGATTGTTCTTAATTCTTCTTCTCTTTACAATCTGCAGTAAATGCGGAACCTGGAACCAGAAGCAAATGTACTCAGTTCAAGTGAACTAGAACAAACAAGGGAAAAGTACCAAGAAGAAAGAAGCCAATGAGAATGCTAGTAAAAACATTGGTAAAAGTCATGCAACTCTATACCCTTAGGACAGCAGGTATGTAGAAGGATCCATTGGGGGAATTTACAGTCTGATCATAGTATTCAAGTACATCCGCCTGGTACAACAGAAGATTTGAACCCAATTAAACCATGTATCTAAAACAGGCATCATAAACCAATAGGAATCTAATCCTGAATATGGCAGGTCCATTTGGTTTTGAAGGAGTGTTATCTGTTTTATCCTATTTAACTGCAGAAAAACTTATCCTTTTTTAAAGTATCATCTGTTTTGGAAAAATATCTAACATGAATAAGTGAGCCACGGCAGTCCAACCTTCTCCATGTATTCCAAGCAAATAGCACGCTTCCAGCAGACAACATTAACTGGCCTGGCACCGTAGAACAACAATTAGAACTATGCGAAAACATATTTTCAAGCACTTATAAAATGGTAGAGCAGAAAGGGGGAAGCAAACTCAAGAGCTATAGGATCAACAGTTTCGGCTTATGAATTGCCAACGACATAAATACAACTAAGAAATTTTGTCATCATGGAATCTCCTGAAAATATGGTCCTCCATGACCATGACAACAGCATCATCAGAAAAGAGTAGGCCCTCGACACAGCCAACAAAACGATGCACAATATACAATGCAGATATACTTGCTACAAGACCAACTGATGGTTACTGTACAACAAGCATATCATGTAGATGAGCTTAAAGGGAAATATTAAATAAATGAAAAAAGAAGCAAGCTAGAGTGTATTTCGTGCATGATTTGCAGAATTTATGAAATTCCTATTCAACATCCAAACGAGCCAACATGACAACAACGGATTATAAAATTGTGCATCTATTTCTAGTTGAGGATTTTCAGTCCTCGACTTGAACCCTCTGGAGAATTATAGTAGTTAAATAGTAACTTAGTTCAAAACCTCGACTTTAACATTCCTATGAGCTTCCAGCATTTTTTGGTGTATTGCAAAACATAGATCGCCAAACTTTATGGGTATTCAAGAAAAAAAACTGTTTAAATTGTCTGCCATAGTTTGTCGACTAAGGAATTGTCTACATTAGTTCAAGCAACTAATTACAAATTTACAAAACTTGAAAGAAAGAAACAAGAATGAAGCACGCATCCCATAAAGAGAAGTGAGGTGACCTGTAGGAGATATCCAAGACGAGGCCTCTGAAACAAGCCAACTCATCATCCCTCTCAAACTCAGCAGCATCGTCATGACCAGGACCAGCCTCATCGCCGCCAACAAACAAACGGGCCTCGGCATTCAAACGCTTTGCCTTGTTCATAGAAGAAGAAGAGTAAAGCCTAGTAGAATCCAGGTGTGGCATGCCGAGCCTGCGGTTGTAAGTGTGGGGTTGGATTGATGTGAACATGCAGTTGTTAAATGGGTCTCCTTTTTGTTCCAATGCTACACCCTCGCCGTTAAAGAGCAACTTAACTCGCCCTTGTGCTGCAAACTGCGCCATCACTGAAGCTTATTCCTATTTCCTTCCACAGAAAGAGAGTAATGGGTCTCTCTCTCTCTCTCTCTCTGCAAATGTTTATTGGTTTCTTCTTCCTGAGATGAGACACTCAAATAATTATAGACAAATAAGTAAGTCTCATCTTCTGAAACTGGAAGCAAAAAGCAGAGGAAACGAAATGTAGGAATTTTCCATGGGGGAGGAAGGAAATAAATACACTCCACGGAATAAACCGTTGCCACATGTTTTTTGCACATTATTCTTAATTCTTTTGTTTCGTTCCACTCCCTCTCGGAATATCTTCTGGCATATTTATAGTCAAGTTCACAAATTTTTAACTCCATTATTTGCTGTCGGTAAAATCAACTTTCTTGGTAAAATAAGACCTCTAAATACTTCCCTATCGCCCTCTTGTAGCCTTTCTCTCACTCCCTCTCTCTCTGGTTTCCTTGCTTCTTCCTCTTCTCATCTCTGCTTTCTCTAGTCTGTCTGAAATTTCAGAACGGAGGAGGAGTCTCTCTCACGAACTCTGGGTCGCTCTCTCTGTCCTACCTGTGCAAGGTAACAAATCTCTTTCTCCTATTCCTCTCTCTCTTTCTCGCCTTCTCTCTCGCCCTCTAGCCCTTCACTTGCTGTGTTTGGGCGTAGTGTTAAGTTGCTCAGTTGGGTCTCTCAAATATGGCATACTACTTTTGATTTCATATTTTTGTAGAATTTTCTGTGCAACCAAACAAAGGGATGGAATTTTTTTTTATTTTTTTTATTTTTTTGGTTTGTTATTATTTGGTAAATTGGTGTATTGATCTCTGTTTTCAGTTTTCATGAATTTGGATTCTCTAACGAGACCAAATTGATGAAATATTTTTCTACAGCTGTAATGAAAGTTTAAGTTATGTTAGTATTAGAGCTTTCTTTTCATGTGCTTTAGCGACTGATGAAAGTTTAATTTATATTTTCACCCCAAAAAAAAAGTTTAATTTATATTTGTTTATGGGTAAAAAGTTTAGAGCTTCCTTTTTCTTTAGCTGAAAGCGGTCATTTTGGTAGTTATATCCTATATTAACATCACTTAAACTAAAAGCCCATACAAATGAGCATGCTTAATTTTGGTTGGCAGCTTCAGTATCATATTTCCTATAGTTGATAAGATGCTTGATAAACTCGGTCTGCATAGTATTATCCTTAGTCATATGTTGAGCCTTATAAATTGAGGAATTTTGTGTTGCTTTTCTTATAATTGCAACTTACGTTGGACCAAAGTTGTTGCTCACAAGCAGTCTTGCCTGCCTACTTCTGTAACTCTTTGCAAGGCCAGTTTGTTCATATGACATTCAATTTATCGAATTATGTTCCATTTTGTTTCTTATGCTGCAAAAAAATTACTGATCACACTAATGTCTGAGTATCACTTCTAAATTTAGCCATAGTGCTGATTTTTAGTGGCTTGAGGCAGACTGAAACATGGATATGATGGAAGTTCTTTTCAGAAGCATTACATCAACCAGAATTGTGGGTATGGGTTCTGTTGTTTCTGTTGTTTCTTTTCTTTTATTTCGCTTGTGTCTGTGTTGCAAACGTAATATTTATGTATGTTTCTATAATGAATAATGAGTTTGAATATGAAACTTAGGAATTGGTTTTGTGACAATTTATTATGCAGTACTTTGATGAGAACAAATGGTTGATTCTGGCAATATTGGATAATCAAAACCTTGAAAAACTTTCCTAGTGTGCCCAATAAGTCCTCTCTCTCTCTCAAACACACATGCTTTTATGTCTGTATTGTTTCTAATCTTGATTATGAGTCATCTTATGTGGACACTGAAATCTGCCTTTTTGAGTATTTTTATCTTGGATATAAAGAGCGGTGATTTTTTTTTCTTTTGTATTTTAGTCTTTTTCTGACTTCTCTGTCAAATTCTTTGATAAGCCTAAAAACAACACAATGAAGTAAGATTATGTCAAACTCTTGCCAAAAAAATAAAAAAAAGATAGAATACTGAATTAGTATGCATATATCAGCATAACAAGCAGATGACGTTCACTACTGGTCAACCATACCAAACACGACAATAGACAAGCTATGTGTATCACTTACGCAACAACGTAAATAGATAATAATAACAGGACCTAGCAGAAGATGGAAGAAATCAAGACAAAAAGAAACTTAGCAAAGCTCATGAAGCCATCTGAATGCAAATAATAATTCCTTTATAAAAAAAAAACTTTAAGAAGATAGAAACCTTCATTTCTTAAGAGAATAATAAATAAACAAAGAAACCAATAAAATAAACAAATTGCAACAATAAACTGTGACTTTTTTTAAAAAAAGGAAATAAAGGAACTTGGTGGCACACCTTGAGGCCACTATGGAAGAGGTGAAGGCAGAGAGAAGGGCTCTGGCTCAGAGTAATCATAAAATCTTAGTCAATTGCTCCAACACCAAGACTCACACCCAAACATCTTAGCTATACAATACAAGCCAACTACAGTTCTGTGGCGAATTTGGTGCTTCAACAGCTAAGAACTCCTTTCTAAAATTTCAGAGAGTAGAGAACATACTAACAAAGAAGAGAAGATGTTAGCGATTTCAAAATGAGAAAGAAAAAGTGAAAGAAGGGTGATATGCGACCAATAGGAAGTATTTATGGGTCCTATTTTACGGAGAATTTCGAAAGGGTTCTATTTTACCCAATTTCCCAAATATTATTAAGGCACCCAGGCTACTGGGCGTGTTAGTTTGGTCGCCCCGCTCAAATTTGAGTTTTCTTTCCGATTTCTCCAATGTTGGGCTGCCACATGGCATACCAGCTCTCTCTCCCTCTCCCTCTCCATCCCCGACTCTTCATGGAAAATACCCTCCTCCACCTCCTCTATCTTTTCCCCCAAACACCCGTTGCTAACAAACACCATAGCCGGCAGAATCTTCTTTGAAAAATCCAGCCAAAATGAATGATATATTTTTGTTTCTATTATGCAGTTTATGATTGTTTCATACTGAATTCTAAGCTTGAAGTATTTGCTTCTAATATGCAGTTTATTATCTGTTTTATATGGATGGAAGAAGGATAACTTTTCAATGTCAAATTGCTTATTACTATTTGATAGGATTTTTTATTGTAGATATTTGAGTTTACAAACAAATTGTGGATTAAATTTCGTTAAGGATTGTTTATTTTTTGCAAATTGCATTCATCACATTTTTTTAAAGATAACTGAATGAATGCATGGATTGGAAGGACGCAACCTTTTTGTTCTATCTAATTTCCATATGTATAATTTTGTTGTGCAGGAATTTGAATAATGGGTTCAAATGTAAAGCTCATGATTGCGGAGAAGAACAAGTTTCATGGAAAGGCGTTGTCTCTATCATACACAAAGGCCGCCATTACTGCAATCAAGGAGAAGTTCAGTTCAGAGCAGTTGGAAAGGTTTAAGGGTAGTTGTTTTGGTCATCTACTACTCATTGAGGACCTAAAGTGGACTCCACAAATTGTCCATGGGCTGTTGCTAAGAAAGGTTGATCCGAAGACAGTTAAAACCGTGAAAGGTATTACATTCCTTATTGGTAATAAGTTAATACAATTCACGAAGCAACAGTTTTGCCTCATCACGGGGCTAAGGTTTGGAAACCTCCCATTGATTCAGAATCCCACTAATGAAAACTGCGCATTGAAGAATAAATACTTCCCGGAGAATAAAACTGTGAGCCTTTGGGAACTTGAAAAAGCATTCAAGGCTTGCACTGATAAGGAGGATTTATTGAAGCTTGGTTTTGTGTATTTTGCTGTATTTGTATTGTTGGGTACTGCTAAAAATGTCAACATGGACATGAGATATTTGAAGTTGGTGGAAGATCTTGATGCGTTTGATAAGTATCCTTGGGGCGCTGTGTCATATGCAAAGACACATGAGTCACTTTCAAGGGCACTTTATGCGGATTACCATCGAGTTAAAGTACCCCAAGAAACTCAAAAGAAAGCAGAGACAACGACAAGTGGTACGATTAGAGAGTACCAAATTAAAGGGTTTGGATTTGCCTTTCAGGTAAGCAAATATCCATCAGTGTTCAACTTAAATTTTGATTGTTGACATTGAGGTGCATAATTTATGGTTCAGTGTTAAAAACAGATATGGGCTTTTGAAGTGTTACCAGCTTTGACTCAACTGCGTTATGTTGTGCACGAAGAAAATTCCCTCCACCCACGCATCTTACATTGGAGGAGCAATAAGTTGGCACATTATAACGAGCTAATGTCTCATGTATACGAAAACATAGAGGTTAGTAATGGTTATGTTATGTATATGATTATGGTAGTATGTGGATTTGATCGGTGCCAGTCCTTGAACCTAAGACTTGCTAACTCTTAGTTGTATCACAAAGTTAGCAAATGATATGCATATGATTAATTTATAATTATATTAAAAAGTGTACTTTGTGTTTCAATTGCAGGTTGATGTGAAGTTCATCCGTCCCAATCAAATTGAGAAACAAAAAGCTTATTGGATTTGGGGTGACGATGAAGAGGATGAAGAAAATGTTGAAGTGTATGACACTTCAACAAAGTCCCTTGGTCATGGTGGTGACGATCATGGTGAGGGTGTTGAGGTTGGGCAAGAAAATACAGCCATTGGCATGGAAGAAGATACTCAGGAAGTTCAGGAAACATCTAGCCTTCCATCGTCTTCGAATGTATATGACCATAACCTTTTTGCAATATATAGGCAATAATAAACTTAATTGTGGTGATATATTGTCAATCTATAGGCAATACAATAGCAATAAAGTCACAATAGTCTTGTTATATATTGCAAATTGTGTTATATCTTTTTGCAGGGCGATGGTAAACTCTCTTTGACCAACTTTTGTGATTTGAAAGAGGAGTTACAAAGTACAAAGGATGAGTTGCAAAGAGTAGCTGCTTCAAATTGGGCGCTTAGGAAGAGAGTGTGTGACTTGGAAGGGAGGATAGAGAGTGAGTCCTTGAAAAATAAGAAGGCTATTGAGGGTTTCAACAAGATCGTTGCTTTGATGGAACATCATTTTATGTTGGTGATGGAGGAGTTGAAAATAGCTTATGGTGTGTTGAATCGACCTGTTGAAGGTCATGAAGAACCACATACTCTTCGGAACAAGGAAGGAATGAATGACGTGGCCCCCTCACATGAGCATATTACTCAGACTACAAAGATTGAAGGAGGTGATGCATCAAGGCAGGAGCCTAGAACCGTTGTTGCAAAGGTGGGTGTTGACATAACCGAACCAGTGCTTTCGACTTTGAAGGGTACTAGTCCTAGCACAGAGATTAAAGGACCTGATGTTGCATCAAACCCTGCTAAGAATGCTTCCCCTGGTTATACCCCTGATGATGGAGCTAATGCCTCCGCAAGCATGAAAGTCCAAGGGGCTAAAATGGAAGCAAAAAATCCTGAGAAAGAAGTTGAGCAAGAAGCAGAGATTCTGCCTACACCTGAAGATTTCTGGGGGTGCAAAGTCCTTTGCAAAAAACTTTTAGAGTTGCTAAAGGATTGGCAAAAGGAACCCGGAATGGCGTTGGGTACAAGTCCAATGAGGCCTCCGATCGGAAGCGATGCTACTGTAGCTGGTGATGAAGCGAATGCAGAAGGTAGTGTCACAGTTGAAAAACTGGACGCGAAAGGTAAAGGGTGTAGGAAGAAGCGGCCAATAACTGTGTTGTTGAGTCCCTTTATCGGTCCTATGAGGAAAAATAGGAAGCTCACTGTTTCGGATGGCACTGGAACCCCCACTGCTTTTAATCCAGCAAAAGCCGTTCCCATTGAGGATGTCAAGGCTGTAATAGACTTCTGCACCACTTGGAAAAGCAATATAAGGTTAGGATTTAAAATTTTGGTATGTTGTCCCTTTCTTGTTTTCTTTAATTTTTTGTCTTTTTGGTTTGCAAATTTTAATTTTGTTTCAAATCATTTGGACACCCATGCTATACAATAATGTCATTGCATTTGACATGAAATGGTGTGAGAATAAATTGCAACACTTTGATGTCTGTCTGTTTGGAATGTTATGATCATTCCTAAGCATAAGGCCAATTTTTTCCATTTCAACAGCGTTCTAAAAAGAAGTGGTTTGGGGGAATGCCTTGGAGTTCTGTATTTGTTTTTACATGTTGGCGCCTTTGGAAATGGCGGAATAGGCGTGTGTTTAGTGGAGCTGATGATCTAGCATTTAATCCTCGTTAGACTTTTTTGTGCTTCAGTTATGGAGTGGATTAAGGCTTCATCTGTGAGTCAGAAGGGGACTGATGTGACTCAACTCCTTTTGGCTTGGGATCTTCCAGCTGGTGGTGAGTTTAAATTAAATGTGGATGGTTCTAGAAAGACAATTTCATGTTGTATTGGTGCAGGGGAGTCATCAGGGATTCTAAAGGTGACTAAGTTTCTGGTTTTGCCATCAATTTAGGGAAATGCCAAATTCTAGAGCAGAAGTCTGAGGGCTTTTCTTTGGTTTGAAGTTGGCTCTTGAAAAAGGTCTTAGTGATCTAGCCATTGAAATGGACTATTCTCCAGTTGTGAACCTGTGTCTGAAACCTTCTCTCCTTGGTTTGCACCCTATGGCCTCCTTGATTGATAGTTGCTGTCATCTTATGAAGCAACTTGGTAAATTTACCCTCAAGCATATATATGGAGAGAAGAATAGAGTTGCTAACGCAACTGCCTACTGGAGCTATAATTTAGATTTAGGATTGTGCACTTTTGACACAGCCCCTAGTTGGATTAGCTCTTGGTTAGTTGATGATGCTCTAGGTGCCCTTAGAATTAGATCGGTCTATTTAGACTGGTGTGATTAGTTTGTTTGTTTCTGGGTTGTTACACCCACCACCCCCTCCAAAATAAAAATAAAAATGATAGTAGTTGCTCGCTTCATGTAACCTTTTGTAACATTTCCATGTATACAATAGAATTTTTTAGTCAATACCTCCTCCGTTTGAAGCCTTTGATTTATAAACCAGCAATTTTTGTTATTGTAGTGCGGAGGTGCGGCTCGAAGCAATGGCAGTTGGGCAAGAGTTTTTCTACAAACTCATAAATGATAGCCTTTGGATGACCTCATCGGTAACAGTTTCAATCTTGCTTTAATTTTAGAATTAAATCCACTTGTCTTCTTTACTATGTGTACATGCCTATTAAAATAAGCTGTTATTATCTACCTCAACTGGCAGCACCTTGACATGGGGATGTTTCTGATACGCAAAAGGCAATTTACTCATCCGTTGGCGGTTGGAACTGACTGGACGACTGCTGATTGTTGTCTGCAAGTAAGAATGTGTATATGTAGTTCAATTTAATGTATTTTATGTATTGGTAGAAGTATTGGGTTTTATTATGTTAGGTGCATTTGTGCCTTATTATGTTATGTGCCTTCAAATTGTTTGCAGACATTTTTAGAACCAGTAAAACTGCCTCCGAAAAAACGAGGATCGAAGAAACAAGATGTTAGGGTTACTGAGGACGCTCCACTTCAATGCCAGGCCAAAATAGAGCTATATGTGCGGGGACTTTGGAAACATGGGTATGCTATACCATGGACCAAAATCCGCAAGGTGTATGTCCCCTTCAATTTTGGAGGGCGTCATTGGGTCGCACTTGAAATCGACTTCGTGAGGCGTACAGTCACTGTGTATGACTCTTACGTTGATTTTACTGCGCAGAAGAAGGTGGTACAATTTCTTAAGCCTATTAGCCATGCACTTGCACGTATTCTTTATGATATGCGATTTTATGAGAGTTCGGAGCTTCAGGAGGTCAAGAAAATGGCGACTCAGAAGCCAAACTTTGAGGCATGGACAATTTGCAGGCATGGAGATGTTCCGCAACAAGCTGATGGGTAAGGTGTAGTAATTTAGTGGAGTTTATGTTTATATTGTAATCAAGTGCATCTCTAATTTGTTTGCTTATTGGCTGGACAGTGCTTCATGCGGAGTTTTTGCAATCAAATTCATTGAGTATGCCAGTGCCGGGCTTCCATGTCATACAATTGACCCTTCGAAGGTTGCCTATTACCGATTGAAACTCGCAATAGAGGCTTTGAGGGAGGAGGCTTATCTATGAGGTTTGAGGCTTAGTGTTAGTACATATTATGACCATCTTTTATCCACCTTTCAAAAATGCATCCTATGTATCAGTTATGCGGCTTAGTGGTACAACATGTGTTGTATTATAATTGGCATTTTGATTTGTATGGTGGAGGGCTAATATTGCAAATGTTTTATACTCTTTTGTATTATATGACAAATGTGCTACCTAGAAACATTAGCTTATGTGTATTATATGACAAATGTGCTACCTAGAAACATTAGCTTATGTATGCTCTCATCAAAATGTACTTGTTTTGGATTATTTTCCTCTCTAGTGTATGAAAGGTGGAATCGATGTTTTATGAAAGGCTGTTATGTAGGCACAATTTTGTGAATGGTTTTGGTAACATGCGAAGTATATGTGATGATGTACTTCATTGGGGGGTGGTTTTTGTGTTGAATTTGGGAGTCAAATTTAAATTAACCAATGGTTTGGTTTGGTTTCGGTTCAGCATGTAATGTGTAGTTACATATAGAAACTAAATTTTACTATCAAATTGAATATAGAATTGGCTAAATTGGAAAACACGACACTGCTAACCTTTGAAGGAAGGAAAGTTACTCATACGATTAAGGCTAACCTTGGAACGAAGGAAAGTTACTCTCTTAGGGTTGAGGCAAACATTGAAACCGTACAACAATACATGTGCCAGAAACAGCAATAAAGAGACAATATAGAGGATACTTATTGGAGAATCTCCCGATAGTACCATAAGTTGTTTACGAGCACAATTACATAACTCACATTAACCTTCACTGGTTCACCTTTAACCTATGCGTGTGAGTTAGCTTCTTTTTCTTTCTTTTCTTTTCTTTTTTCTTTCCGAAGTATTTCTAGCATAAGTTTTTAAGCTTTAATGCGAAGTCAAATCAGGGACTTGAGAAAACCCAAGAGGGAGTAATTAGATGGAACTGATTCTCTATTACTAAGCGTTTATTAGTAGTAATTCAATATTATTATTAGGTAACAGGAAGGCGACTGAAGGGACCCGAATACTGCTCTCCCTCTCTCTCTCTCTCTCTCTCTCTCTCTCTCTCCACTAATGCAAAGCTTTTATTAATTTAATTCCTTTGTTTTTTTTGTCACTCTTCTATTGATATCCACAAATTGCAAACTTAGTCCAGCAGAATGAGTTCCAACAAGTGAAGTTTCTATTCTACTATCAAAATTGCAAGTTCTTATTTATGAACTCCGGGATCACAATCTCATCAATCCTGGCTTATCTGCCACTGAAAACGAAGCTTTCACACTGTAAATCTTAACCCTTTCTTTCTGCACCCAACCAGAAAATAAGCAAAAAAAACTAAAAAATAAAATGTGTTGCGGCGTTAATTGCCAACGGCAGCACCAGAGCTACGTTGAGAGATGTCTGCCAGCAACAGCTAACATGTGTAGTAAGTATGATCTAAGAATAAGATAAGAGGAACCAATTCGCAATATAGTGCTAGAAAAACATCCAAAATTAAGATTTCATCGAGCAACAGATTTTTTGTTTTTGCTCTTGGGAGAGTGAGGGAGATGCACCATTGCTCGACCTTCCTGAACTCTGTAAGGACGGGGGATGTGTTCTCAAAGGCCTTATACGTGTCCTCTCTTACCTAAGAAAGACAATCAAATTAGACAAATCTCTATTTGCAAATGCAGGACAAATAAACTAGAGGAAGTGGACAAGAAAAAGCAAATCACCTTTGCACCCGTAATAACAATTTTCCCTGACAAATATAAGAAGAACAATCTTCGGCTGCTTCAAGCGATAGATCGGCCCTGGAAAACATTCCGGCTCATACTGCATCAACATGACACAACATAAAGCATGACAACAGAATTTTTCAGCCTGTTAGGTCTATCTTTTAGTCAAATTTTTAAACTGCAAAAATCTGTTTGTTCCCTATGATTCATGTGGCCACATACATTGTCGTATCATAATGTCGTTTCAAAGTAAGGGTTGTGTCTAGGATTCATGTATTGGGTAAATATATAGTAGTCCTTGTGTTGGTTGAATGCATGTATGGATTCATTGTATATCTGGGAGGGAGTCATGAATTACATTTAGCAGTCAGGCTAGTAGAGCTTCTTAAGTAGGCTTGTAAACCTTTATTTTGGGACATGAATGAATTTGCAGAATTTTCCAGCAAGCATTTGTTTCTCTCTAGGATGTGTGATGCCCAGGACAGATAGTCAATAGACAAGAATTATGAAAGGGAAAACAAAAACAATACACACAAAATAAAAAGCTTAAAAATTACATCAAGTACTGACATGAAATACAAAATCCTGCGACAAATAGTCTTGACTTACACTTGAAAAGGCCCCATGGGAGAGTATGCAAGACACTCAAGTCTTATGGGGAATTTAACATCACAGGAGCCAACAATATTTTGAATCTTGAAATCCTGCTACTCATAAAAGCATGTATTAACAAAACAATAAAAAATATTAAATATATAGGACTTGCTCTAAATGGTTTCACAAGAGAGAGAGAGAGAGAGAGAGAGAGAGAGATATTAAAGAAATTTGTCAGTACGCCCTTGCAACCTTTTAAAGATTCACTAATCTAACCAAATGAAATGATAATTATGTGAAGGATAATCACCAATGACTATCCTGATTGTGACCAGTAACAAAGGACAAATTATTTTCCATCACAGACTCACAGTACTTGAGGTTGATGCTAAATCTTTTTAAGTAAACAAGGGTAAAAGTCCATTGTCACTCTACTATGCCTAAAAACACATCAAAATATATGAAAAATCCCATATATATAGAACTATTTTTTTTTATAATAGTAACAATCTGTGAGGAGCATGCAACATCTACCTTCCTTGCTGCCACTTCTGATTGCTGTTCACTTTTCGTGCCTGTGCATACATGAGTACCAGAGAGAAAATATCTTAAATAGCGGCAAAAATGGTATAATGGTTAAAATTTAAATTATAAACAAGGCAGGAGGGAAAAGGGAGGGGGGGCTAATCACGTTCAAGGGGTCATGAGAATGCAATGCAGTAATCAACCAGTGTTGCATGAGTAAATTTTTTAAAGCCAGTTTTAGCAGCAGAAGTGCAGGGTGCAAAAACAGGATCTTATGAAATTATTGACTAACCACCCATGACTTACGGTAGTTCCAATAAAAGAGACTGAAAACATAATTTCAAAACGTGACAACTAATTCAAAGCCAATTCTACTACGTACACGACATTTGAATTTTTTTTTTTTTTAGGAAAAAAAATTTATTGCTGTAAGACAACAAAATACAAGGTGGCCAAGATGGCCACATGGGGAGTCTAAATAGCGAAAACACATATAGACCATGCAAGACCTAAACTTCTAACAAAAGGAAAAAACATAGAAACAAATATATCTTGCCATCTTGAGCATCAAAAGTTGTCAATTTCAGCTTCAAGGTACTGTAAATTTTCGACAAAACATGCAATCCAGATAACCAGAACCAATATCAAACATACGCTTCAATTTAGACTTAATTATCAAAATTAGCTGATGACAAAAACAGGAATTTATGGCAAAGAAAAAGGCAAAATACATTACTAATACTTAGCATGACAATTAACACAGTCGTGTATGTGGAGTTCCAAACACATATCAACAAATACATAATCATGTCTGAACTGTACCCAAATAGACATGTCAACAGCTAATAGCACAATCAATTGGATTATGATATGAAAAACATAACAAGAAGTAGGATAAACTGTTCTTTCAGATCTCATTTGGTAGCAACGATTTCAAGAACACCAAAGGTGGGACTGAACAGGAGCCTGAGAGATTCAAAAGCATACCAGTTCCAAAAAATTTATAGAAACAAAATTAGGAACAGCTGAAATGAAATCATGCAGTTATCAGCAAGTTGAATAGCAGAAATTTCTGGAGAGCTCACCCTCTTCCCAGAGGCAAAAATCAACGCTGTAGTTTTTGGTTCCCTTATTCTAATAATGACAGCGGCAAAACGCTGCAAGAACATTCAATTAAAAAGAAGTTAGTACTCAATTCTCCTAAATTTCTAAAGCACCAGAAAATAAGTCATTGTATGTTATTGACACAATTTAAATTTTTCTGAGATAGATCCATGTGTTTGTTCCAGGGGGAAGAGAGATAGAGAGAGAGAGTTCGACAGAAATTAAACTAATTTTATAAGAGGCCCAGGAATCACTGAATGCTGGACTCAGCTAAGAAAGTCAGTCTTTACTTTGAGTATTAGCATCACATCTGAGTCAACTACTGCCTAAAGAACCCACTATAACATATTTCGGTAGAGCGAGCTACCAACACTCAACTCAACTCAACTCAACTGTCAATACACTAAAGAAATTAATTATACACGAAGTCTTGTGTACCTTGGGGTTGTATTCTACATTCCGAGCTTGCAACACAATTTGCCTGAGATCCAGCCTGCAACCAAGTAAACTGTAGATACGATATTCTCGCAGGGTCTTCCGCACCAATTGGTTTGTGAATGTTAGCCTCAATCATGATAGAACTTCAAATCCACCATCAGCCTCTGGCTGGTCTCCAAGTGTTTCTGTTCCAGGATGCTGCAGGTGGCAGGCCCTCTTTTGGTCCAAGCTTACTTCTTTTCCTTACCCCTTGTGACAAAAATAAATAAATCATATTCTAGCTTAAAAAGTTGAAGAACCTTGAAGAAAAGAACAGTATCCGACTTACTTGTCCAGGGCTTTAAAAATAAGACAATCATCTCCTGGAGTGAGCATCAACAATTGTCACCAAGTCCTTAAAAATTCAAATTCCAAAAAGCAGCACTGCTGGCAGAAATTGGTCTCGGAAATTTGAACTGGTCCAAATATCCAAGCTAGTTCACATGACAGAAGCTTTGTTTTTGTTTGTCTGATAAAGTACATTAAGAGTTAAAATGCTATAGTTCTAGATAGACCTATTAAAACATGTCACTAGCTAACAAAGTCACAAAAGATTTAACGAGCCATGGTCCCTAAAATTCTGTGCAAATAGCAATAAAAGGAAATTGCTGGTTATAGTTCGTACCATGGTCTTCTATTAGAGGAAACTTGAATCGACTCATAGGAAAATAAAATGATTTGAAATCCTCGATGGAAACACGGATTCCGGTAAGCTTTTGACAATCTTACCAGTAATCTCTACAAGAACAAACACCATCTTTGAAATGATGAAAACGATAAGCATCCCGTACTATGATAGTTCGATCCGAAATCTTTGACATGTACTTGATCCAATTATGGCAATCATTACAAACACGAAGATTCTTAATTACACGTATAGGGATTGTATTAGATAAGCTGAGTAGGCCAAAAGAGATTGCCAATTTCTCACTGTGAATATACTCAGTCGGATCTTTCTGCTGCTGCTCTATTTCATTCCAAAGGTTGTAACGGTCTTCAACATAACCAATTTCAGCTGCCCGCTCATTCAAATCCCCTAAGAATTCATTAATCTTATCTGCAAGCGGGTGCAGTTTGTCACCAACAAAGAATGCATGAACTGAGTTTTTTACCTCAATCCAGCTACGACCAGGCTCTTTCTTCACACCCCTTTCCTTCATTAATTGCCTCGTCTGATCCCTACAACCCCACATTCCTGCTACTGCATACATATTTGATAGGAGAACGTAAGTTGCTGAGTCTTCAGGTTCCAGTTCTAGAAGATGATGGGCAGCAAACTCTCCAATTTCTGTGTTCTTATGAGTTATACATGCACTTAAGAGCGTCCTCCAAATCATTGCATCTGGTTTCATTGGCATCTCCTTTATAAATTTTCTTGCAGAGCTCAAAGAACCAGCTCGCCCTAGAAGATCAACAACACAAGCATAATGTTCAGGCTTAGGCACTAACCCGTGCTCTTTGCTCATGGATTCGAAGTAACCAAGCCCTTCATCTACCAAGCCTACATGGCTACAGGCTGAAAGTACTCCCACAAATGTGACGTGGCTTGGCGCTACACCAAGTTGTTTCATCTCCTCAAATAGATGTATTGATTCAACACCGCGCCCATGTTGAGAATAGCCAGTAATCATGGCATTCCAAGAAATCTCATTCTTTTCAGGCATTTCAGAAAACTCTTTATTGGCATCATTAATGCTACCACACTTTGAGTACAATGTGATTAAAGCATTGGAAACCTCAGTTTCGGAATTCTTCCCAGTTTTTATAATTGCAGCATGGATCTGCTCTCCTTGTTTTATATTTGCTAAATTAGCAGCAGCACTAATTGCAGAGCCAAATGTGAACAAATTAGCTTCTACTCCAGCTTTATTCATCCGATTAAATACCTGCAGTGCTTCCTCAAAGTACCCACTCTGTGCAAACCCAGATATCAATCCATTCCATGATATATTATCTTTAGCATCAATTGCCTCAAATGCATGGTATGCTTCCAATATTCTACCACATCTGGCATACAGGGTAACAAGTGCATTTCCGACTGACAGGTCATCTGAACAACCAGAGACACACGACTGAGCATGAATTTGTCTTCCTTGATTGAGTGCTTGAATACCAGCACATGCACTTATTGCACTTGAAAATCCTATGTTGTCAGATCGAATTCCTCTCTTTTGCATTTCTTCAAAAAGTATAAGAGATTCCGAAAATAAATCATGCTGTGCATACCCTGCGATCATAGCAGTCCAAGACACAACATCATCCTCAGTGAGTCTACTGAGAATTTTCAGGGCAGTA
This sequence comes from Prunus fruticosa, assembly GCA_018703695.1. Taxonomy (NCBI): domain Eukaryota; kingdom Viridiplantae; phylum Streptophyta; class Magnoliopsida; order Rosales; family Rosaceae; genus Prunus; species Prunus fruticosa. The sequence continues at coordinate 2,714,919 of CM031923.1, read as the reverse complement.
TCCAATTTCCCATGCTTAGCATACATATCAATAAGCACACTGCAGACATAAACATTTAAATGAAAACCAGTTTTTATGACTTGAGTATGTATTTGTTCTCCTAAATTGAGAGCTCCGACAGAGGTACAGGTTCTCAGAATACTAGGGTAGGTGTATTGATTAGGAATCATGCCCTCAATATGCATTTGCCTAAAAATATGAAATGATTCATTAAGATCATCTAGCTGACCATAAGCAACTAACATCACATTCCACAGGACAACATTTTCTGTCTCTGTAGTAAGGAAAAACTCATAGGCAGTTTGCACATCAGAGCATTTCACATAAAGATCAAGCAGAGAGCCTTCAAGGATGATATCTGATGACATTCCCGCTTTTATTGCAAGTGAGTGGAGTTGTGTTCCCTTATGCAGAGCACCAACATCTGCGCAGGCACTCAAAAGACTAGCAATTGTAACACAGTCTGGTTCCAAACAATCAATCTGCATTCTTTTGAACAATTCCAATGCTCTATCACTAAACCCACGCTGAGCTAGCCCAGAGATCAGTGAGTTATAAGATACTGCATCCCTGTGGATCATTGTTTTGAAAATTTCTTCAGCAGATATGAAGTTCCCTGAGCGGGAATATAATGTCACAAGTGCATTGCATACATATGTTTCACAAGAAAATCCTCCCTTGAAAATAAGGCCGTGCAGCTGTGCTCCCATCTCAAATAACTCTGTTTTGGTGCAGGCACTTAGTACGCTCGAGAATACATAAGGAGTGGGTAAAATTCCTGATGTTTGCATCTGAATGAATAAGAGAACTGCTTCTTTTTCCCGTCCATTCTGAGATAAACCAGAAATCATGGCCACCCAAGAAACACTATCCCTTAGATATAATTTATCAAAGACCTTTTTAGCATAATCCACATACCCTTTTTTGGCATACAAATCAATTAAGGGATTACATACGAGCAAATTAGTACCAAAACCATGACATATAATCCTTGCATGAATCTGTTCAATATATTGGAAACAGACATTACCCCCACCACATGCCCTTAAAACCCAGGCAAACGTGGTCTCATCAGGATGCACATTATCTGCTATCATTCGAGAAAAGAGATCCAATACATGGCTGGTCAACTTCTTTGCAAGAAACCCATGAATTATGTTATTCCATGAAAATGAACTTCTGTGGGGCATGTCATCGAAAACCTTAACCGCACCATCTAAATCACCACCGGCAAGATAAGCATCAGTGAGGCCATCACATATTACCTGTTCTGCATCAAAACCCAGCTTCAGAATCGTAGAGTGAAGCTTCTTAGAATCTAACAAGGACCCAGAACTTGAGCACCCTTTTAAAAGCCAAATATAAGTCTGACAATTAGCACGAACGCAATGAGCTTCCACCGAATGCAGGAATTCAATCCCCTTTGGATTACTTTCATTTTGATGAACTAGACTACCATCGAAGATATGGGCTTTTGCTGCTGCGTTACTATATTCTGCGGAGCTCAACCTTGTGACATTCCCACAAAAGCACTGCAGAAATTTTCAAACATTAAAGAGAAAAACGAGAATACCCAGAAGACATTAAAAGATGGCAATTGGTTTGGTGCACGAGGGAATTACGAAAGAGAGAATGATTACCTTGTGAGGATTGATAAATGAGGTGGGTTTGGTTGAGAGAGTGAGTTGGTTTCTGAAATGACGCGGGAAGCGATGGGAAAACAGAGGCTCAGGGAATTGGTTTAGAGTGAGCATCAAGGATCTGAGACACCCAGACCCACTCATCTGTGAACTGTCATGGAACTGGTATATGAGAATGGGAATGGGAATGGGGATGGAACGCAAGGAAAATAGATGATAGAGTCGAGAACAATTCTATTGCATCACCTCACCATTTTCTGGTTGTATGATTCCCAAGAACCCATTAACTGCAAATGTGAAACCAAATTATATGCTTTCTCAAACTTTGCCATATCATACCATTTGGAGAGTGGTAAATGGAATATATTGGTAAAAGCTAAGGAACAATGCTAATTTCCAAACCAAAACCAAACTGAGAGTCAATAGAATTCAATAAGATTAAGAGAGAGAGAGAGAGAGAGAGAGAGAGAGGAGAGAGAGAGAGAGAGAGTGGCTTACCTGGAAATGGTGATAAGTAATGAACAGAAATCACAGTCCCAGTGTTGTTTGACTTCTGATGTAACTTTGTACATAAATGAAACTATCAGCACCACCAGGAAGTAGCAAGAAACTAAATACAGTAAACAAACAAGAAACATATGTTACAACCAACAGGGCAGCTACTTGCAGTTTCGCTGTAATTTCTTCCATCTTCCCTTCTTGTTTGTAGGTTGTAGGGTTGTAGGGTTGTATCCACTCCCGCTCTGATTACTTTACAATCACACACCTGCAGAGTTGCAGTTGCAGAAGATGATGGATGGAAGGAGGGAGGGATTGCGGGTATCAGCGGCGGTATGGCTTTGAGATTTAAGATATTCACACCTTCATCTTTTTTCTTATCTTAAATTTTATTTTATTTTCATATTCGCACTTTCATCATTTTGTCCGATCCTTAACTTAAATACTTATTGGAGAACCTCTTTTAATAATAACTAACCCCTTGGCAGGCGCACACGCTTACACGTGTGCCAATTGGTTTTTTTTTTCATTTTATTATAGAATAAAAAAAGATAATGGGTAGTTGTGTTAAAAAAATATATGACCTATTATTGATTTTATTTTATTTTTTATTTTTTTTAATATAAAAAAGTGTGAATTTATCATATTATCCTCATTGTTGAGGTCCAAAAATCCAAAGGCTGGGCCCAAGCTTATTCCTAGCCCAGCACAAATATTTAACCACAGAAGGAGCTCAACTAGGGCTTAGGAGAACTTGTCAGATGCACCCGCACGAGTTGTGGGCCACGCGTCGCGCCAAGCAAATACACGCACCCGCCACGCAAAAGGGTCAAAATGCACCAGCTCTATGGATTTGTGCCTACTGACCTATCAAATGCTATTTGGCCCGGTCATAGCTTATTACAGCATAATAGCACTTGAGCACGAACATGCTAAATGAATACGTGATGCCAAATAAAAAGATTGTTGTCCTAACGCCAAGACATGCTAAAAGCTTAAGTGGGCCCAAGCCACGTAAATATCCTGGGGCTTGCTAAGAAGGTTGTGGTATTGACGGGTACGAGCACTCACAAGTCCCATTGAGGGTTCAAGGGATGAAAGTTTTGGGGCCGCTTGGGAGCCCTAAAACTCAAGCCCATCTCTTGGGCTCAAGCACATGGGTAAGCATGAGAGAGAGAAAAATGATCCAATGCCTTAGGAAAATATCTAATGGTCTCCTGCAACACTCAAGAAAAACCCACATTCGTTAAAACACCCAACACCTTGTCAAGAAAAACGAAACAAGTGTTGGGATCTTTTTCCGTCGAAAGGCTCGTTCGGGCTTGTTGATTCTCGGACCGCCATAGAATGGTGGATCAAGCCTTTGTTGCCCCTTTTTTGAGTTAGCAAGGACTAGGCCGAAAGCATCCCGTGGGAGAAGCAAGTCACATGGGAGTAATCCCGTTTTTTCCAGCGCCTGCGTATTTGGTGCTAATGTTTCTAGCTGAACGAAGAGTTGAAGATGACTTGCTCATGTTTCCGGCAGCTTGACGAAGAGTTGAAGATGACTTGCTGATGTTGAACTGTGATTGTGTGAGCTTGGCATGAGAGCTTGGAGTGTGGGAGCTAAAGACCCACAAGTTTAGCAAATGAGAATACATGTGCTTAGCTTGTGTTGGATATGCTTGAGTTTGGTTGTTGATAATTTGTTGTTTGTGGCTATGACTATGGGGATTTAAGAGTTTTAAGAGGAAGATAGGAGGAAAAACTTGAGATTTGAAGGTTATGGTGTTTATAGCTTGGAAGGAAGGAAAAGCTTGGGGTTATGCTTGGTGAGGCTTTATGGATTTAAAAGTTTGAAAAGCTTGATGTTTGAAGGCTATGGTGTTTATAGCCTGGAAGAAAGGAAAAGCTTGATATTTGAAGGCTATGGTGTTTATAGCTTGGAATGAAGGAAAAGCTTAGGGTTATGCTTGGTGAGACTTTATAGGAAAGATGGAGGATTTCAAGGGTGAGAAAGTAGGAAACATGGTTGTGATGGTTGAGGAATGGCTGGGATGGCCGCTTGAATGCTTGCAACAGCCAAAGGGAGGAAGGAAAGTGGTTTGATGGTTGCTAGGGTGCTTAAGCAACCAAGAGATGTTGGTCGTTAGCTGCGGGATGCTTGCAGGTTGAAGGGAGGAAGGAAGATGAGTTCTCATGGTTGCTGAGAAGCTTGCAGCAACCAAGAGAGGTTGATTTTGCCTAGCAAATGCCTCCCAATTTATAGAGGGTGAGGGTTTTCCTTTATTTCCAATATATAAAAGGAGGTGTTGGAACCAGTCTATTTCCAATGGTTAAAATGGAGCACTGGAGCATGCTATTTTCCAGCAAGTAAAGCTAGGCATTTGGAAAATGACTATTTCCTAAGGGTAAAAGAAAGTGCTTGAAAAATATCTCATTTGCTCACCCACATTGGAGAACTCTAAGTAATAGGTTTGGACTTTGGTGCTCCCAAGTAGCTAGCCCAAAGTCTCCATTATCCAAGAGCTTCTGAGGGCCTTGTGGACCTCCGTAACTATTCGGTTCACAATTGTATATCATTTTGTACCCTTCTAGCTTATGATTTAGTTATGTTTTTTAGTTAACCTTGTGTTTTTAACATCTTTTGTGTTTGTCATTCAGTTCATTAAGCTCTAGGTATCACTTGAGGCATTTGAAGTAAAATTGTGAAAACAATGTGTAAAAACTGAAGACTGAGTTACAAATTCATTTCGAACATATCTTTTTCATCTGAGCTTGGATTGGGCCAATTCACGTGTGCTTGGAAAGAACACATTCTGAACCTCAAGATAGACAGCTCAAAGTCGACATTTGATTAATCCAAGCCCAATCCGTGTGCCCATCAAATTACGCATCATGCTGACTTGCAGATGAGCTCATTGCTTGCTTGGTCATGATGAGCTAGGCATGAGCTATTGTTTCTGGTTGGAAGCTTGGTCATGCTGACATGAAGATGAGCTATGGCTGCTGGTGGGATTTGTTGGTGAAGTGCAGCAACCAATTCTGATTTTCTAATACAAATGTTGTATGCCTTAGCCATATTGAATTCAGATTTATCACTCCCTTCTCCCTATAAATACCTCTTCAATTCCAGATTCAAGGTGTGCAAATCCTGAGATTCACAACCCCACAATTCATCCATCCTTCACTCCACTTTCCACACTCCCATCATTCCCCAAACACATTCAGAAATCATCCTCAAACACTCTCACAATCCCAAACACTCCAACAATCAACCCAAAGCTCTAAACATCCTCAAATCACCAAAACAACTCCAGGAAAACCTCTCTTCTAGTTCCCTACGAATTTCATCTCTCTCAACCGTCACCACTCACTCAAACTCATCCCAAATCACCTCAATATCCTTTATACATCCTTCTAGACGTGAGGAAGCTCTTGGAGAAGCATTAGACGTGAAGAAGCACTTGGAGAAGCCTTGGACACCACAAGAACTTCAAAAAAGGGGTTTTTCTACTCTTGTTGCATTCATTATGTTTTCTCATTTCTATTCAAGTCTCTTTTCCATTATGAGTAGCTAAATCCATAACTAAGGCTTCGATGTAACCTAACATGAATATTCTGGGTTTATAAATTCCAAGTTTCAAGTTTGATTCATGATTCTTGTTCTTATTCATTATGCTCATAAGTTAATATGCTTGTTTGAATAATTGATCATCATTGAAGCTTGCATGTTAGCTATCTTGGTTTGAATTAATAGTAGACACCATGCTTTAATTCGAATTGAACTATGAATAAGAAGAGTGTGTATGAGAATTCGACAATCTGGATTAGATACATACTTGGTTGTTTAAAATGTTTTTCTATGCTTAATGGATTCCTAATGCTTAATTTTAGGTTAGACAACAAATGATTAAATTAGGGAATTAGGAATACAAGGTTAGGACCAGACACCATGACTTAATCATACATTAGCTAGAATCAATCTTTGAATCTGAATTAGACTTGTCACTTAAATCCTTATAACCCAGAATTGAATTGTTATGGTGAATCGAATGCCCTAGCCTCCAAATCTGTTTCTCAACCTTCAAAACCACCCTTGTTGAACTTGTTTACTTGTTTCATTTGCAATTTCAGTTTGTTCATTTCTTTTTATAATCACAAGCATTCTCACTTCAAAGTCCAATTTAATCTTGCTGCATTTGTTTTCAAACTCACTCTTGCTTTAAATTTTGTTTTAGACTTAACTTCCTACTTCTTGAATTTGGTAATCTAAGTACATAACTAATTTTAACTTCTCAGTCCTTGTGGGTACGACCTCGTACTTGTCTTTCTATACTACTAATGGTACGTACACTTGCGAGTTAATATAAATTAACAGTAACCTTTCACACCACAATCTCTCATGCAAACCCCGTAAACCACATGACTTTGGTTCATGTGAGCTTGATAGGTGATTGACATATGAAAAAAAAATTATTATTGGCTTTGCATGGCATGAACACTATTATTTATAATAAATTAATTCCCAAAATACAGCTTGGATTAACGCATGACCAACATTATATGTTATATTGGGCTTTTAAATGTCTTTGGGCTTCTCGTGACTTTTTTGGGCCTCAACAACAAGTAAACTACTTCCAGCAGCCTGACGAAACCAAAAGACTGCTGAAAGAGAATACTAATAACCCGATATTGAAAACAAAGCCCAGCCCAGCGTGTAAGATCCCACATCGACCAACGGAAAAGGGGGTGATGTGCCTTATATGTACACACTCGTATCCATCTAGCACGAGGCCTTTTGGGAGCTCACTGGCTTCGGAATCGTAGGAACTCCGAAGTTAAGCGAGTTGGGGGCCGGAGCAATCCCAGGATGGGTGACCCACTGGGAAGTTGGTCGTGAGCTCCCAGAAACAAAACCGTGAGGGCCAGAGGGGGGGGCCCAAAGCGGACAATATCGTGCTACGGCGGAGCCGATCTGGGATGTGACACAGCGCCTTGTTAAAAATCTAGCATCGTATTCCACCCCTGTCAAAGCTCCATAATAGTCAACAAGAAGCCATTGCAGGAACCCAAGGAAATCCATATGCGTAGGAGGAATACCCATTGGACAAACAACTCTATCCATTCTCTTTTCCTCTGCAAGCTCTAATTTGTAAACCAAGGAAAAAGCAGGTGGCGCCTCACCCCCCATGGGGAGGTCCAGCCGCATAAAAACCTTGGATCTCCAAAGAGCTTGTGACCCATGCGCTCTAGTTGAAGAGATTTCACCAAAAAAGAGTGAATTGAAAGAAGCAAAGGAAAAGTGAGAATGGAGGATCGATAGAATTAGGGTTCTAAGCGCTCGTAAAAGGAGCTTTCTCTACCCAGCAAGATCATCATCCAAAGCGTGACCAAGCTTTGTCAAGCAACTGAAAATTTACTCTAGACACTCTATCTTCTACTTCCATTGTTTTCTCCTTTACTGAGATAGAAATCCTCATAATTTTCCTCTTTCCCCACTCTTAACCTTTTCTCTCTATAAAAAGTTCACGCTCCTGCCTCTCTCTCTCTCAAATTGCTAAACTTGTGAAGGCTTAGCTCCCATGCCACAAGCTCCTCAAGCCAAGTCATATATCAATTTGTTACGTTCATCTGGTTATTGGTGAAAAGAACCTAAAAGTGTTTTTTAAGGTTTCAGCAAATCTTTCAAAACTCTTTTGGGAGCCTGGTTCTTGAACTCATGCACTGGGGAATTTTGTTTGTCTTCCTCTTACAGCAGCCCAAAGCGTGATCATCATCCAAAGCGTGACCAAGCTTTGTCAAGCAACTGAAAATTTACTCTAGACACTCTATCTTCTACTTCCATTGTTTTCTCCTTTACTGAGATAGAAATCCTCATAATTTTCCTCTTTCCCCACTCTTAACCTTTTCTCTCTATAAAAAGTTCACGCTCCTGTCTCTCTCTCTCTCAAATTGCTAAACTTGTGAAGGCTTAGCTCCCATGCCACAAGCTCCTCAAGCCAAGTCATATATCAATTTGTTACGTTCATCTGGTTATTGGTGAAAAGAACCTAAAGTGTTTTTTAAGGTTTCAGCAAATCTTTCAAAACTCTTTTGGGAGCCTGGTTCTTGAACTCATGCACTGGGGAATTTTGTTTGTCTTCCTCTTACAGCAGCCCAAGCCCATTCGTCAGGCCTGGAACAAAAAGACCCCTACACTTATTTAATTAATAATTTCAATTCTTAATATTTGGATTAACCAACGGCATTTTCTGGTATTTTGAATATTTTACCATTCTCTGCCTTTTGATTTATATATATAGATATAAAGCAAAAGGCAGAGAATGGTGAAACATTCAAAATACCAAAAAATGTCCTTAGTTAATGCAAACATTAAGAATTGAAATTATTAATTAAATGAGGATAATATGGTAAATTCACACTTTTTCATATTTAAAAAAATAAAAATTAGATAATGGATCCTATTTTTATGGAACACAACTACCCATTATCTTTTTTAATTCTAAAATAAATTTAATTTTTTTTAAAAAAAAGCCTCTCATAGGTGCGGAAGCACGTGCAGAAAGGCTAGTATATAGATAATAAGTGGGATTAGGGAGAAAGAATTAGAGGAGGTTTTATTTTACTTTGATTTTTGAACTGTTTAATAATCACTATTTTACCTTTATTATATAATTTAATGTAAATGCACATAAAAATTGGTAAAAAAATATTATATTAAATAATTGTAAAATACATGCAATTCAACGGCCGAGATTAAAAGTATATAAAGAATCCTTAACATAAAATACTTATTATAGAATCTCCCTTGTTGTTGTAGTTGTTGTCATTGTTATTATTTTTAGAGTTAAATATGTTTTTGGTCACTTAATTTTACACAAAAATTGGTCACTAAAAAAAAATAGCTAAATTGGTCACTGTGTTTCCCAAGGTTTACAATTTATAGACATATGTTATCTTTCGTTAAGTGCAGTTTTTATTTTTATTTTTATTTTTTTAGAAAGCACCTTTAGTCTTCCTCTTCTAACTCAACGAATTATGGTATATTGTCTATTAGGGTTTAACAAATTGGGGTGAATCTTGGGTTGAAATTGAAATTGTGAGGTATAAGGAAAATCAAAAGGCCAAACCAAATTTAAACGAAATCAATAACTTATCAATATATTTTGGTGCTCTACCTTGATTACGTCTCTCAAAATACAGTTCTCACTCAATTGATTCATGCTTCAAAATAGCATCCAATATGTGACATTATACCTCACAATTTCAATTTCAACTCAAAATTTCCCCTAATTTGTTAAACCCTTGGAGCACAATTTGTTGAGTTAAAGAAAGAAGATTGAATGTGCTACCTAGAAATTAAAAAATGAAAAATACACATAACGGAATACAACGAAATGTCTATAAATTATAAATTTAGGAAACACAATAACCAATTTGACTAAATTTTTTTCTCAACGACCAATTGAATTGTAACCCTTATTTTTATTATTAGTTAACAAGAAGGCAACTGCAGGGCCCTTAATACTGCTTTCTCACTCTACTAAAGCTAGTGCAAAAGCTTGTATAAATTCCATTTTCGTTCTCTCTTTTTGGTGACTCAGTCCAGCAGAATGAGTTCAAATTGGCTGCATCGTGAAAGAAAAGGAGAGAACAAATTTAATAGGATATCATTTATGCAAGAAAGAAGTGAAGTTTCTATTCTACTATCAAAATTGCAAGTTCTTATTTATGAACTCCGGGATCACAATCTCATCAATCCTGGCTTATCTGCCACACTGACAACAAAGCTTTCACACTGAACCTTAACCCTTTCTTTCTACACCCAACCAGAAAATAAGAAAAAAAAAATTGTTGCTGCTTGCATTGCCAATGACAGCACCGGAGCTACGTTGATAGATGTGTGTCTACCAGCAACAGCTAACATGTGTAGTAAGTATGATCTAAGAAGAAGATAAGAGGAATCAATTAGCAATATAGTGCTAGAGAAACATCCAAAATTAAGATTTCATCAAGCAACAGATTTATTCTTTTTGCTCTTGGGAGAGTGAGCGAGGCGCACCATTGCTGGACCTTCCTGAACTCTGTAAGGACAGGGTATATGTTCTCAAAGGCCTTATACGTGTCTTCTCTTACCTAAGACATCAAATTAAACAAAACATTATCAAATCTCCATTTGCAAATGCAATAGAAAATAAACTAGACAAAGTGGACAAGAAAAAAAGCAAAACACCTTTGCACCCGTAATAACAATTTTCCCTGACACAAATATAAGAAGAACAATCTTCGGCTGCTTCATGCGATATATCAGCCCTGGAAAAAGTTCCGGCTCATACTGCACCAACATAACAGAAAATAAAGGATCACAACAGAATTTTTAAACCTGTTAGGTCTATCCATTTAGTCAAATTTTAAAATGCAAGGATCTGTTTGATCCCAATGATTCATGTATTGGCCACATACATTTTCCTATCATAATGTTGTTTCAAAGTAAGGGTTGTGTCTAGAATTCATATATAGCAGTCCTTGTGTTGGTTGAATGTATGTATGGATTCATTGTATATCTGGGAGGGTGTCATGAAAAAATTTAGTTGTCAGGCTAGTAGAGCTTCATAAGTAGAGCTTCATAAGTAGGCTTGTCAACCTTTAATTTGGTACATGAAAGAACTTGCAGAATTTGCCAGCAAGCATTTGTTTATCCCTAGGATGTCTGATGCCTAAGTCTCCTACTGGGGTGATGATGCTAAAATTATCCATTTAGTCAAAATTTCTCCTCTCGTCCTTGAACTTCCCTGTTGCACTTTAACCCACCAACAATTTACAGCTATCGTAAATCACAAATCTCAACTGGAGAGGGGACACACACAAATCTCATCGAGTATAAGCACCTAGAATGCAAAATGTCCACATGCAAAGATATAATCTCATAAACTTGATCATAAAATATAAACACCTAAAGTGCCAACCATAGACTAAGATGATCATCCCAAGAGTAGAACGACATGGACGTCAGATCATGAAAAAAATTTAACATCAATAGACAAGAATTATTAAAGAGAAAACACAAACAATACACGCAAAAAGAAAAGCTTAAAAATCACATCAAGTACTGACATAAAATACAAAAGCCTGGGACAGATAGTCTTCACTTACACTTGAAAAGGCACCATGGGAGTATGCAAGACCCTCAAGTCTTATAGGGAATTTAACATCACAAGAGCCAACAATATTTTGAATATTGAAATCCTGATACTCATAAAAGCATGTATTAAATAATAAAAAAATATAAAGGACTTGCTCTCAATGATATTACACAAGAGAGAGAGAGAGAGAGAGAGAGAGAGAGAGAGAGTGATACCTTAAACGAAGCACTAAATCCAAGCTTTTGGATGATTCGGGCATACTGGGAACCAAAAATATCAAAACAGATGAAAGAAATTTGTCAGTATGCCCTTGCAACCTTTTAAAAGATTCACTAATCTAACTAAATAATTATGTAAAGGATAATCATCAATGACCACTCCCACTCCTGATTGTGACCACTAACAAAGGACAAATTATTTCAGTCACAAACTCACAGTACTTGAGGTTGATACTAAATTTTTTTAAGTAAACAAGGATAAAATAAAAGTCCAATGTCACTCTACTCTTGCCTTAAAATGCCTAAAAACGCATCAAAATATGTGAAAAATCCCATATATATAGAACTACGTTTTTTATAATAGTAACAATCTGTGAGAGCATGCAACATCTACCTTCCTTGCTGCCAGTTTTGATTGCTGTTCACTTTTCGCACCTGTGCATACCTGAAGTACCAGAGAGATTAAATATCTTAAACAGAGGCAAAAAAAGGTATAATGGTCAAATTTTAAATTATAAACAAGGCAGGAGGGGAAAGGGAGGGGGGCTTATCACATTCAAGGGCTCATGAGAAATGCAGTAGTCAACTAGAATTGCACGAGTAAAGTTTTGAAAGCCAGTTTTGGCAGCAGAAGTGGAGGGTGCAAAAACAGGATCTTATGAAATTATTGACCAACCACCCATGACTTATGGTAGTTCCAATAAAAGAGACTGAAAACATAATTTCAAAATGTAACAACTAATTCAATGCCAATTCTACTATGTACACATGCCATTTGAAATGAAACTCATAAAAGGATCACTCCATCTCCAAATATATCTTGTCATCTTGAGCATAAAAAGTTGTCAATTTAGGCTTCAAGATATTGTAAATTTTCGACAAAACATGCAGTCCAGATGACCATAACCAATATCAAACATACACTTCAATTTAGACTTAATAATCAAAATTAGCTAAAGACAAAAACAGTAAATTATGGCGAAGAAAAAGGCAAAATACATTACTGATGCTTAACATGACAATTGACACGGTCATGTATGTGGGATTCCAAACACATGTCAACAAATACATAATCATGTCTGAATTGTACCCCAATAGCCATGTCCACAGATAATAGCATAATCAATTGGATTATGATATCAAACACATCAAGTACGATAAACTGTTCTTTCAGATCTCACATGGTAGCATAGATTTAAAGAATAAAGACAGTTACCACCAATGGTGGGACTGAACAGGAGCCTGAGAGATTCAAAAGTATACCAGTTCCAAAAATGTTATAGAAACAAATTAGGAACAGCCGAAAAGAAATCATGCAGTTGTCAGCAATTGGAATAGCAGAAATTTGTGGAGGGCTCACCATCTTCCCAGAGGCAAATATCAATGCTGTAGTTTTTGGTTCCCTTATTCTCATAATAACAGCGGCAAAACGCTGCAAGAACATTCAATTAAAAATAAATTATTATTCAATTCGGCAAAATGTCTAAAGCACCAGAAAATAAGTCATGGTCTGTTATGGACACAATTTAAGTTATACCGAGATGGATCTGTGTGTTTGTTCCAGGGGGCAGAGAGAGAGAGAGAGAGAGAGAGAGAGAGAGAGAGTTCAACAGAAATTCAACCAATTTTATAAGATGCTAAGGAATCACTGAATGCTCGACATTAAAGAAATAGTGATAGGATTATTCGCACATCCGTTTAGTTTGATATTAATTATGTTTTTTTTTCTTCATATAAACTGGTCCCTTTTATTACAACAAATACTTATTGGCTGGGAGGACTTGGGAGGCATACGTATGAAAAGCAGCATGAAAGGAGTACAAGTGTCAACTTTCACTCGTTTCCAATACTTTCTACCCACGTGAAAAGCAATGACATCAAAGTTTCAGTGAATGTCAGAGGCTAAAAAAAAGAGTGAACTACCAACACTCAACTGTCAATACACTGCAGAAATGAATTATACACAAACTCTTGCATACCTTGGGGTTGTATTCTGCGTTCCGAGCTTGCAACGCAATTTGCTTGAGATCCAGCCTGCAACCCAAGTAAACCGTAATAATACGATATTCCTACAAACACAACCAGAACAGAAGGAATTAATAAGCTTCATTATTTAGCATAAAATACTCCAGATTATAAGAATAATGTGTTAATAAAAAGTAAAAGAAAAGAATTTAATATTAATAATTCCACTACAAACAAACAATAAGAGATGAACACTTGTTGATAATTCCGCACATTCTATAGCAAAGACATTTTAATAACATTTCTTCATATCTTTGTGCTAATAGCACAAAATTTTGCATGACCCAAATATCCATATCGAATAAATGGATAAATGGATAGCATGGACCAACAAAAGGCACAAAACCCATATAAGCTTGTTTTTTAGTAGCGAGTACTACCACAGATACAGTACATTAGGCATCAAAAAAAGTTCCATCACACAATACAGTTATAGCTCACAGAAGGGAGGCCTATAGGTTAGATTAAAATTTCTTGATTTTATGCATGCGAAAAGTACCGAGGCACTGAAAACTGGTAGGCGACTAGGAAGGACAAAAAACTTTATCCGCCAACCCAGTCTGGAGAGGCTCCAGGTACGGAAACCTGGTGGATTTCATCACCAAGCTTGGCCGGAAAACTAAAAACAAAAATACTCCTTCCATGTAAACCAGTTTTGAGAACAAGTTCGAGCCGTAGCTTCGTTTACAATAACAGAGAGCACTATCTAATGAAATCTTTCATTGGCAGATAGAATTCAATTCCCACAAGATTTAGATAAAACAAAAAACCAAAGTTCATATAAATTGGGGAAAAACACGACTTCAACCACAAAAGTTGGAAATTTTTCAATCCTTTTAAAACACAAAAAGCATCTTAGAGATGCAAATGAATCAGTATAAACTAAAAAATTTCATCTTCCTTCCGCTTTGGAAGACCACTGTAACCCCATCAACCTAAACCGATAATCCTAGCATAAACCCATTAACCAATCAGATCTAAACCGGCCAACTACACAGTACTCAACTCAGCCTTGTACATGATGAAGTTGGCTTTCTTTTCTTTTGCTAAAAATGATGAAGATGGTTCAATAAAACAGAATTAGAAACTTCAAAAGCAAGAGGGTAGAGAAAGACTTACTGAAGAGTGGGAACAATACCAGAGGGGTGAATGGAAAGATCCACAGGTTGGTTCTCTTCGAATCCACCTTGTTCCTCCATTCCCTGTATCCCACCTTCAAGACTTCGGCGATTTTCCAAAAATAGTATTATAAAGAAAAAATATATATATGTTTTTAAGTGTTCTTCTGTTTCTGCTACAAATCCTTTAACTTTGTTTTTCTGGGTTCCGGGAAATTATTCCTTATAATCGTCCTCAATCAGATCCAGAGCTTTCGGTAATCTAGGGTTCCAAAAGGATTTAAGAAAACAGAAGAATTGAGAAAATAAACTCGGAGAAAGTTCGCGGGAAAATTGGAATTTGGGGAGGGAGATTTTCGAATAAGGGTTTGTTTTATAGGTATTGATAGAAGAAATTGTGAGCGATCGTGGATTTTGTTTGGGGTCGGGTCTGGTCTCAGAGAAGGCAAATGCGATTTTATGTGGGTGGTGAGGAGGTCCTTTCCCTTTTGTTGTCTGGCTTGGCTTTGACGTTTTGGCCTTTGTACATTATACATATATAGAGAGAGAGAGAGAGAGAGAGGCTGATTCTTATGTAACCGGTAATCCTTGCAATTACCGGATAGTGCCGGTTTATCATGTGTTTTTCTTCGAAAAAATAATATACGGTTAATTGTTGCATTCCTTTTCTTTCTTTTTTTTTCAAGTTGTTGCATTCCTTTTAAATTTATTTTAAAATTAAAAAAACTAATGGTTTGTTGTGTTAATTTAAAATAGGATCCATTATCTGATTTTTCTTTTAATTTTAATTTTTTTAAATATAAAAAGTGTGAATTTACTATATTATCCTCATTTAATTAATAATTTCAATTCTTAATGTTTGCACTAGCCTCTCCGTTTCGCATGCACTCCCGTGCTTGCGAGAGGCTTTTTTTCAAATTTTTAAAATTTATTTTAGAATTAAAAAAGATAATGGCTAGTTGTGTTCCATAAAAATAGAATCAATTATCTTATTTTTCTTTTAATTTTAATTTTTTTAAATGAAAAAGTGTGAATTCACCATATTATCCTCATTTAATTAATAATTTCAATTCTTAATGTTTGTATTAACCAAATGCATTTTCTGGTATTTTGAGTGTTTCACCATTCTTTGCTTTTTATTTTTTATATATAGATTAATCAAGGGCATTTTTTGGTATTTTGAATGTTTCACTATTCTTTGCCTTTTGTTTTATATATATGGATACTATGTCTTGCATTTTTGTCCT
Source organism: Prunus fruticosa (assembly GCA_018703695.1). Taxonomy (NCBI): domain Eukaryota; kingdom Viridiplantae; phylum Streptophyta; class Magnoliopsida; order Rosales; family Rosaceae; genus Prunus; species Prunus fruticosa. The sequence continues at coordinate 2,699,048 of CM031923.1, read as the reverse complement.
CAAATCCCAATAATAGTTACAGTTGTCCTTCAATTAGGTTGCGCGTGTTGCAATAATGGTCATTTTTCGTCAATTCTATTTAGTTTTTCATTAAATTCAAGGATATATTTGAAAATTTCTCATAACTTATAAAAATAAATAAAATAAAGTTTTTTAAAAAAAAATGAGGGTTGGGGACAACCTGCCCATCACCAAAATACCAAAAGCTATAACACTAGTCGCTCTCATTTTCTTTTGGTTAGCCTCATTTGTTTTTTGAATCTTGATACGCACAAAATGTGAGGTACCACAACCCAACCTTATCCATTCAAAGCATGAAAGAAAAAAAAATGTTTGTATGTTCCTCTCACGTAGGACCACGTGTCACTTTTTTTTTAAGACATTTTCTAAGAAGATGGACAATAACATACTAAACTCTCACACACTGCACATATGCTAAGATTAGAACGGAGGACCTTTTCTAAAGGAGCAATTGCTCCCAACCACTACACTAGTGAGACCACATGTCACTTAAGTTTATCAATAACGTATCAAGAGCTTGTTTGGTAGGGAGGACTCACTACTACAAAATAGTTAAACCACGACACAAAGTAAACGACGGTGCATCTTAAAACCGTCGTTATGTTTTAAAAGACGACGGTGTTTTTAAAACCGTCATGATACATTAAAAAAACCATCATCTATTATATGTATAGACGACAGTTTTTTGAAAGAACTGCGTCTATTATATGTAAAGACGGCGGTTTTTTTGAATGAACTGTCGTCTATTATATGTAAAGGCAACGGTTTTTTTTTTAAAAGGCGTCGTCTTTTAAAACACGCTAAAAAAAGGCCGCTTAAGTGAATTCGCGCTCGACAAATTTTCAAATTTTCCCCCATCTCTTGAAAACCTTATATCTCCCTTCTTGAAACCCTCCTGAGCTCTCTAAAACACCCCCATTAAACTCTCTACAAAATCATCAAAAAATCGATATCAATGAAGGAGTTGAGAGATTGAGGTCTTCGGAGATCCATAAGATGGAGAGGGAGGTTCTATATTGAGAATCAAAGCTAGTGGAAAGGTTTGATTTGAAAGTCACCTAATCTTTCAATGCCCTTCTATATCTTGCTAGTGAATTCTAGATTAGTCTCTTTGCGTTTTTGGTATGTTCTTTGTCTCCCTGATTTCATATTTTCTGTCTCTCTTGATTTGTCTGGTTTGTTTACATATTTTTTTTATTTCTGGTTTCTTTTTAGATTTTCTGATTTGGTTCTAGGAGATGAGGAGGAAGCTTGCAGATTTATAACTTTTTCTTTTGCAGGTTTTCTATGTGAGTCGTATGTTTTTTTGTTGTTGAAAATTTGTTAACTTCTCTTTTCACCATCATTTTATTTATATATTTTTCCTTTTGCAGGTTCTCGATGGTCTTTTTTATGCTCATTTTACAAGTTTTCTATGGAAATATGGTCCAATAGTAAAATTTCTCTTCCACCTAATTTTATATGTTTATAATCTTAGCTTTTTTTCTCTCTCTGTCATTTTGATTTATTTACAGGGATGATGGAGTAGACTTCAGTTGTGCATCATTTGTATGTTTGGATAAGGAAGGCTTTGATTAGGAGTACGTAGGTCTTGTTAGGAAAAGATTGTACTACTTAATTACCATATGTATCAATTGAATATTTATATTTAATTGGTAGGAATTATGTTTGTTGTAGAATAAAGATTGGTTAACTATGTAATAACTATTGAATCTTCAAGTTTTATGAAAGAAACTATTTTTTAGTGTATATATTCATTAATAAAGCATTATGGTTGGTTTTCCAGTTAAAATCATTGTATAGCATCATATGAAATCAAAAAGAACTAAAATGTAACAGTTTGGGAACTTATTAGGCGATGGTTTTCATAATAAATCATGGTCTTTATAGATAATTAACGACGGTTTTTATAAAACAACTATCGTCTTAACCTACAATCCACGACGGTTTTCATAAAAAAACAGTCATCTTAACCTACAATCCACGACGGTTTTATTAAAAACCGTCGTCTTTCTTCCTATAATTAACGATCTTTACCTCTAAACAACGACGATTTTCTTTAAAAAACCGTCGTCTTTACAAATAAAAGTCATCGTAGTTTGACACCCAAAAAGATGGTGTCGATTTAACGACAGTGGATCCCCGTCATCTATTTCATTTTTTTGTAGTAGTGACTAGACTAGACTAGAAAAATGCCTACATTTCATGTGCATTGAAAGCATATTATGTTGCCTAACTTGGAGGAAGAATGGAGACTATCTATAAGAGGTTGATGACCAAAACTTATCCCTCATAACAAACGAGCCAATAGTTTATTAATAGTCCATGCTATTTGTATATACCTCAAACTTCATGTGGTCAACATATGAAATACAAGTGTTTTTACTTGAATGAAGAGGAGATTTGGTTCCTTGATTGTATGATGCTTATGTTGGAATAAGAGTAAGAACTTGAGTAATCTTCTAGGTATTTGATAAGTCTTTTTTCTTTGTACTTGGAAACAGTCACACTTTTTACATAAATTCAAGCCCTATTTATAGGAAGTTTCACAAGATATTCTTCAAGCTGGTCACCTCGACTCGGAGCTGAGCCATTTATGTCACATCAGGGCTTCTTGTTAGGTGGTGGATGGTCGGGGTTCTTCCACGTCATCTTCTCATGATGGTTTTACGTGTTTTACTAAGGAACATGAGTGAGTAGAGTAGCCTGTTACGAATATCCGGAGTCCCATCTGGTCAAGGGACGGGTTAGGTGGTTTACATGTGGTGTTGGAGAGGACATGGGCGGTATTTCGAGAGGCAGTGAATCCTTCTTTGTCAAGGGAAGTCTTGTCTTCAACGTGGCTGACCAGTAGCCTTTCATCATGTTTTCCTAGATAGTACGGAGGCCGAGGTGGTATGGTGGAGAATCGAGCCGACGTGCGTAGTTGGCAATTAGAGAGGACTGGATGGTCACTTTTGCCACGTGGCTAGTGAGGTCCACGTGTTATGTTCTCATTGGGCAGATGGGCTCGGTTTATACCGAGTGTCAACCCCAACTCTCTAGGCAAGTCTCCTGGGGTGGGGATAGAGGTGTCAAACGGGCCGTGTCGGGCCGGCCCGGCCCATTTAAATTCGTACTTTTAACATTTTCGTGCCGTACCGGGCCGGCCCATTTAATTTATCGGGCCGTGCCATTCCGGCCCATTTAATAAAATCATTGATCCCGGCCCGACCTAAAGCCCATATTGAAACGGGCCGGGCCGGGCTCGTGTCGTGCCGTGCCCGTGTTCGTGCCGGGCCGGCCCATTTAATTTGAATTTTTTTCACTTGATTTTTTTTTCCCACTAGATAATTCAAATTATAAACATTAAAAATATAATTAGAGGCAAGAAATGATGAACTATTTGAAAACATTAATCAATCAAACATCCAAGAGAAGCGTATATGTCATATGTATTGATTAGATATCAAGTCCAATGTTGTTTAATTAATTTGTAGTTGATATATTTAATTAATTAAGAACCCAAGTAATTTCCCTAAAATGAAAGACATCAAATATATATTTATGATTATAAAAATAAATAAATAAAACATATAAACAATGACATTAGATGTCAAATTATTGCATTTTGACTTTTGAGAAGAAAAAAAAAAGCTAAATGGGCCGTGCCTGGGCCGTGCTTGGGCCGTGCTTGGGCTCGTGCCGTGCTTGAAGCGGGCTCGGGCCGTGGGCCGGCCCGATCCATTGGACCTATTTTTTGATTCCGGCCCGGCCCACGTTTTCGTCCGTGCCGAGCACGGCCCATTAATATTCGTGCTCGTGTCGTGCCGTGCCTCATTTAAACGGGCTGGGCTCGTGCCGTGCCGGGCCGGCCCGTCCCGTTTGACACCTCTAGGTGGGGAGTTGCTTTTGCCCTTTGGGTCTGCCTAATGAGATTTTTCTGTGCCTAAGCTGTTTGGTCCGAGGGGTCCGAGCAATCGATCTTGATGTGAAGGGTCAGGTCGAGTAGTCCCCCAACGGGGGACGGACCCACAGTGGGGTCAATGGGGTCAAACGACCCTACGAACTCCATGAAGTTAAGGTAGAAGGTCTCCTTTAATGGCTGTGTGACCCCATGAATCATATGGATGAAGAAGAAGAAGTTCACTGGTCTAGGAAGAAGAAGAAGTTCGCTGGTCTAAGGAAGAAGAAGAGTCCAAGCGTTCTGTTTTTTTTTTTAAACACGCTGGCCAAAACGGCGTCGTTTTGGCACAGCCCCAAGTGAATTTTTTTTTTAAAAGTCCTGGCCAAAACGACGTCGTTTTGGTCCAGGTCTTTTAAAAAAAAATTAGAACAGATTGCAAATACCCTCTCGACTTCAGCCTCTCCAAAACACCCATTCCTAAACCCTCAAACCTAAATCCCCAATCTCCACCCCCCAAACCTTTAACCCTCTCCAAAAAATTTGAACTTTTACACTATGACCCTACGAGCTAAGAATCCTGGGTCCGTCCCTCCCCCAACTCCCCAGGGAAGGAGTACTTTACTGTAAAAATCCTTATTCTTAAAAATGTTATTGCTTTGGTATGTATTAAATTATAATTATAATTGTTGTACTTTTATTATTTTAAAAAAATTATAGTATTATAGTCATTTTATGGAAGTCTATGTTTTATTGCTTCACCTAGTGCCAATTCATTCTTTTTAAAGGATTTTGATGATTTTCTCAAAATTGACTTTTAATATTAATATTAGTTAATGTTAGTAATATCTCATGCATAGCTATTAAAAATTCATACATGAGAGTTCTTTTTAAACTCCACGTAGTCAACATGTGTCAAACAATCATGGTTTACTTGCTTATTCACTTGCAAACTAATTATGTGTCATTGAAATAGATAGTTGAAGTCATCACTATGTGTCTTCACTATATATCTTCTTATCCTTCTATTGATTTGGAGTGAAGGAAAATTTACTTAAGGAGGTGATCCTAAAAGCATTGAAGTTATCTTTTGGCATGCCGCCTTAGTGTTTACTATAAATAGGGGTCATTGCCTTTGATTTTGAAAACACAAGACGTTGCATAGTAGTGCATGCAAAGAGAAGAGAAAAAAAGAAAGAGAGAGAGAGAGAGAGAGAGAGAGAGAGAGAGAGAGAGAGAGAGAGAGAGAGAGAGAGAGAGAGAGAGAGAGAGAGATAGATAGATAGATATATATATATATATATATATATATATAGAAAAGAAGAAAGAAAACAAGAGAAAGCAAGTGGTGATCAAATTCTCAAGAGGAGTTAGGGGTCGTAGCTTGTGTGTTTTCTTAACTTGGAGCTAGCTTTGGAAACGAGGTAGGGGGTTTCTTGGGGGCCTTTTGCAGAGATTGATTTAATTAAATTTTGTTAACAATATATTATGCGTGATATGATTATTTGATTAATATTCTTGTTACAATTGAATGTTTTTCTTAGAATGTTTATATGTTCTTGACTAGTTGAACAATGTTGGTACATTGGTGATATTTTGAATAGTTACATTGTTGTGAGATACATGGGATATGTGAAAGGCATAATTATATCATGCATGGAAATTGGTTGGAGTTGTTGGATTGAGAAAATAATGGTGGAAAAGAGGGTAATGGAAATAGTCTTTTGTGTAGTTGAGTCTAACTCTTGGCAAGTACCAGGTCTCAGGGATCCCACAGTGCACATGGTTTTTATTGGGTGATTCCTGGACTGGCGAAAGGGAGTTAGACAAAATGACGAACAAAAGAGGAATTATGGGATGATTGAGATGGGTGTTAATTCATATAAATGGGCATTCGGGACCAAGTGGTATAAGCATGGTATGAGACGTGCAAGTCTGCTTGTCCAATTATATGAATTAACGAGACTAGATGAAGAGCATTCATGCATTATTAATAATGAGATATTTGGATGCGTGATTGTTTGTCACTTAATTTAATTATAATAATTTCCTGTAAAAAGGTTTATGTCCCTCCTGAGCCGTGGTTTCGCTCACCCCTAATAGATTTTGCAGGTCCTAAACCTGAAAGCTAGAGCTTGTGATGATTATGGCATATTTATAAGAGTGTACTGTGTACATAGCTTATTGATAAATAATGAGCTACTCATTTAAGTGAACTCTTGAGTAGTTCTGACTTGTAAAATAATGTAACAATTTCAAGCTTTCAGATGTTGTCGTTTCCCTAAATATTCTATGTGAAATATTTACTTTATTTATTTAAATGTTTCTTCACATTTTAGTTATAGTTTTTATTAAAATTCTATAATTAAAATGTGAATCACGTCTTAATCCAAGGTTACGTAAACTCGTGGGTTGGGGCGTGACATTTACCTAGGGCGGGTAAAACAATTTGAGTAGGTGTCAAATGCTCGGGTATTGTGCAATTATTGTAGGTGTGATGATGAGGTGTCTAGGGAGACGGAACGCGTGTGACGTCTGGTTTGCGTCGATTAAGAGAAACAATGAGAGCGCCATATGGTGACGATCTAGGGAAGGGCATTTAAACAAGGTAGACGGCTAGGATGATCGGTAGGAGTGCTATATATAGGAGATTTTGGGGAGGAATTTTATTTAAGCCATTTTGAGCTTTCAAAAACTCTAAGTTCGAGTGTGAAAACGAGAGATTGTGGTGCAACCAGTTGCCTGAGTGCGACAAGAGATAGGAAGAAAGGGGGCGGCTTGTTCCTGCAAAGACGACATGGCAGCCAGGTGAGAGTTTCTCTCTCTAGTTTGCTCTGTTATTATCTTTGGGGCGGGAGGGAGAGAGAAAATAAGGAAAAAATAGCGAGCATGGCTAAGAGAGAGGAAGGACACAGTGGGTCTAGCAAGGGTAGTGTAAATTTTAAGGATTTGGACGAGGCCTGGGATCGATTGGGGGATAGGCCGCCAGTGGGGCTAGGCATGGGTGCCTAGGCGATTCCCTTTATAGTAGAAGTTCCTAGTTCATTGGATGAGGTAGAGGTGAGGGAGGCCGAGGTGAAGCGAGTGCTAGAGGTGTCATTAGATGAAAAGGATAACCTTGAAAGGCATCTGGATGCCGAGGTAGAGTGTTCGGAATAGAGGGAGGCGAAGGACCCTGAGCGCCCTGTGGTCAACTAGGATGGTGTAACATCCCGGCCCTAAAAATGAGTAAAATAATTAAATTAAGAGGAAATAAATTGGAGTAAACAATAAAATAAAATGATTTGAATTAATTAAGGTTTTTTTTTTTGGAAATTTAAAATATTATTTAATATAAAAAGGGTCAAAAAGGTCATTTTAAGTTCGGGAAGGAATTCAGGAATTTCGATTGTACCGGTGCGTAGAGCATGTTGAAATTTGGGAAATGTTCATTTTATAGGGGAGATTCTGCCGAAATTTCTGGAGAAAGTCTCGTGCTCTTTTCCCTTAATTTGGAAAAGAGGCTAAATTTCAGTTAGTGGGCCCGGCATCGGTGTGATGTCGGAATTTCCACAGGATTCATCTCGAGTTTCGAGGAATTCGGGGCGGGTTCTGCCAGATGGAATTACTCTGATGGTGAGCACAGCTCAGGGCTTAGGGAAGCTGATGTGCTCGTATAGATACATGGTGCCTATTCACCCGTATTTTTATGAAGCGAGATAGGTCCGAAATGATCCACCTCACTTCCCTCTATTAGCCCCGCCCCTTCCCAGCCTCGATCCGCCGCTGCCGTCGTTGGAAACAGCCATGAAACAGGAAGGTTTAGACAGTTTTTCTGAAATTTTTCAAGAGCTCGTTCTCTCACTTCCGGCCACCATTTCCATCGATCTAGGTATGCTTTCTCAACCTCTCGAGATGCTCAAGCTGCTGGTTGTGTTGGATAGGAGAAATTTTTGAGTTTTGGAGGGTAAATAAGCGATTGAAAATTTGCCGATTTTCGGCCTCCGATTCCGGCCACTTCCATCAACTTTTTGGGGTAGGTCCAAGAATAAAAGTTGTTCCACTCTATATGGTGATCATGTAGGTATAAGTCTTGACCGGCGGTTTGGAGATTTTCCAATCGCTGGAATTGCTTTTTGGCCAGTTCTTAAGTCCTTAAATAATCCTCATGTTGTCCGAAGCACGACGGTATACTCGGATATGAATTTGGTTATCGTTTTATTCGTCGATCGAATATCGCATATTAGGCGTTATCCGGGTTCGACATGTTCGGACTGTTGGATCAACTCCATTTCAATATATGTTGACCTAGGCATTCTTAGAATCGTGTAGGACTTCGCGGATCATGAATCGGAGTCCGGATATTCCATTTCAATAATTCGAAGTTTAGTTTAACGATCACCGTCCGATTGATGCGATTGCAAGTGATCCGGCCGCTAGATCGAGATTAAACGTGTAGGGCATGCTTAGTAAACCTTGTGAAACTCATGGGAACTTCCGACTTGTAAATTCACAACTAGTTGAGAACTGATTTTAGAAAGTTGAGAAATGGCTTGAAATATGGATTTGTGGAATATGGAAAATTTTGTGATGAGTTTCAGCGTATGATTTTCAAACCCACCTCATGAGTACCCCCCCAGTTGCCTTGAAACAGTTTGTCATTCATAAATAATGCCCCACGAGTTTCGGGGACGCCTGAACCCTGTGGTGCGAGGAATGCGACTCGGGTCGGTTCTATGTTCCCGAGGCCTGCGAGAAATGCGGCTAAGAATTGACTTTGTGTTACCGAGGCCTGGGAGGATGTGTCATATTATGTGACACAAGGAATTGACGGAAACTCAATGGAATTGACAAAAACTCAAAGGAATTGACGGAAACTTAAAGGAATTGACGGAATATAAATGGAGGTACGCCTAGGTGGAGAATGGTTGGGTTTTAAAAGGTTTTAAACTAAAAATTAAGGCTTTTCTAAATTTTAAGGATTTTATTATGTTCACAATTATTTTCTTAAGTTGTGAGTTTGTTTTACAAGAAAGAGAGGAAATATATATATATATATATAATTGAGTTTTATGTGAGTTTCAAAGGAAATAAAAGTGTCTTCGGCGGTTGTTTGTTTTACTTTTATCTTTATTTTTATTATATATATGTATATATTAATCTAAGCCAGTAATACATGAAACAAATTATGAATTAGAGGAAATCCTTTGAGTAGCTTACTTGTGTGCAAGTATGAATTGTTTTGAGAATTGGAAAGTATTGTTGTAGAGTTTGTGAATATTAATGAGCACATCATTCACATGAGAACTCGGTTTGATTTGAAAATCACATGGAAATATAACAATGATAGAGAGATTTAAGTGAATTATAAAAGTGAAAAAATATGTGTGGCTTGATTCCTTGTTAAGGGTACGTGGGCAACCTAGAGTTATTAGGTGCAACCGCAAGATTAAGTGATGGGAAAAGCTATTCAGTTGATTTATTTGAAATCCGTTATCTTACTTATGTTGTTTTAAAATTTGGGATCAGTTCAGAGGTCATGAATATTATCATATCAGTATTCGTTCAGACTTTGGTATGTGACATGTTTGATTGCATGAATTCTGTTTTGTGTATGCTGAACGAATGGGGATATTTAGATTGCTTGTTGCACAAGGGAGACCCTGTCAAATTTTTGGCAGAAGTCAAAATTGAAATAAATTTGAGTTTTAGTTTAGAAGGGCACTTCGGTCATTTGTGTCCTGGGCAACTGCCAGGTGTCGGAAACACACAAGGTTTGGCTCAGATCCCAAAGTGGAATTTGGGTCGGGTCCTGTCTCCATCAGTCCAGCCTGATCGTTTGGTAGACTTCTTGGATACCTGTAAGCTTGGTGCTGGAAGAGGAGATGGCTTCGAAAGGCCTGGTAGGCAATGAAAGCTTTTATGCGTCCTCCGATGCTTTGGCTTTTGAGCAAAGCATAAAGGTAGGTCTTCTGCTTCTATCCTCTTTTTTTTTGTAAGCGGATATTAATGTTGGCCAGGTGTGTTGATGCAGGTTCTGCTCTCCCATTTTGGCACGGTGAGGCGTATAATGATCTATAGGGAGAAAGATGTTGAGGCGGAGGTTAGTAAACAAGGGGAGCAGGGGCGAGGAGAGGAGAGTGGAGAATTGTATAGGCGCTAGAGGTGGTCGAGGAGGAGAAAGGAGAACTGGTAAAAAAGGTGGACAAGTGGAGGGCAGAGGGCGCAAGGCTGTAGGAGGAGAACGCTCGGCTGCAGAGGGCAGTGGAGAATGCTTGTCATCTTCAAATAGAGGATGTGAAGCAATTCTTAGACTCAGTTCGACGGGTTCGGGTCAAATAGAGGAGATGTGACTCTCGGGTCGGCTGGACTTGCTAAAAAAAAAAATCCAAAAATGCTACCTGGAGTTTACGTTCAACTTGGAGGACCTCATCCCAGATGAGGAAGATGTCGAGCAAGTGAAGGAGGAGGTCAAGGTGGTCATCTGCTCGATCAAGTCCCTCGACGTCAGCGTGCTAGAGCGTGGGGCAGAGAGCGGAGAAAGTTTAATAAGTGTTTTTTTTTTCAGGATATCCGATCAGCTAACTAGGAGCACTGTGTTTAAACATATTTTGTGTGTGGATATTTTAAGTGTTTTTAAGTAATATTTATTTCATTTTCAATTATTAAGTTTGATTGGTTGTTTTCAATTGTAAAATCTTTAAATTGTGTTTGAGTAGTGAATTGGTCATGTGTGTGGAGTAACGTGTAAGTGAGCCGATCAGATAAAAACACTTATACATGTAAAAGATAAATAAATAAATAAATAAGAGACAATGGACTAGGGTCAACCCGAGCTGAAGAGCTCGTGTCATGGAAAACCCATTTAGGAGTAGTATTGGCGGAGGTGCTCGGCGTTCCAAGGGTGTGGGAGTGGTTTGTTGTTGAGCGTAGTGAGGGTATAAGTGCCGAGGCGGACGATGGCGACTACTAGGTAGAGTCCTTCCCAATTGGCGTCGAGTGTTCCGGCTAAGCGGTCCTTGGTGGAAAGTAGTACGGCACGTAAGACAAAGTCACCATGGCGAAAGGTCCAAGATAGGACCTTCGCGTTATAGTAGTGTGTGGTTCTCTGTTGATATGTGGCGAGGTTCATCTTGGCCTCAGCGCGTTTTTCTTTTATTAAGTCGAGGTTGAGAGTGCGATGCTAAGTGCTATGCTGAGGGTCATAATGCTCGATGCGGTGAGTTGGTAGGCCGATCTCCACGAGTATTATGGCTTTGGATCCGAAGGCCAGGGAGAAAGGAGTCTCACATGTCAAGCTGTGTTGTGTGGTTCGGTAGGCCCACAAGACCTCAAGCAAGAGCTCAGCCCAGTCCCATTTTTTCGATTCCTATTTCTTTTTTAGGGTGCACTTGATGATCTTGTTGATAGCCTCGACGAAAAACGGAGAGAGATGTTAAAATTTGAGCAGAATTCTGAAACTGAGCACTACTCATTTTTTAAGCAAACAAATAGTCGCTTCCTTGCTTCTCAAAAGAAAGACTTGATAAGGTGCCAAGATCACTAACCTGATGGATATGATTAATCAGCTTGATTCAAGCAGGGGGCTTAACAGAAAGTTCATCTTGAGCAGATCAGACACACAAGCATCCCCTGCGGAGTTGGACATGTCAACCTTTGGAACAGCTGATCGCATTTCCGAAAAATCCTTCGCTCGAGTAGATGACTTTATAGCCTTCTTAACTGCCGCCATCCTCACCTCCAAATAAGTCAACAACGCTAAATCAACTCCATGTTTGACTGCTCATGGCTCGCAGATGAATCATGATGGTTGGGTGGAGGAGCAGTCCTCCAGTTCGATCATCATCCCTTGATTGATGCAGATGACTCGAACTTCGAGGAGGAATGTTAGCAGCTCTTTGCTTTTCGACAAGCAAACCAGCTTGAGAATGAACTTCTTTGCAGGGTAGACTGTAGTCTTTGAGCTGGTCAGTGGGCGACTTGAGCATCATGTCTCGAACATTCCGCATCCTGCCAACCTTCTTGCTATCTGCACTGACGAGATGCTTAACCCTGGTAGACGACGAAGGAGCAGCTCCCATTTGAGTCTTCCCAGCAGACGAGACCTCTTTTGAAGAATAATTAATCACAATTGAAGGAAGTTTTAGCTTCCTCCTTAGAGGAGACACGTCACTTGACCGCGAAATTACAGCTTCATCCTTGGAAGACTTGGCGTCTCCCATCCTCTTTGGGGCAGTTCGAGGACTCCTCCTGTTCTTAGGCAGATCATCCTAACCTGGACCATACCTCTTCCATCTCTCAACCTCTTTGGCATGGGGCATACCACCAGCTTTCTTTCAATACTCTCTTAACAGTTACCGTCATTCGCGAAACCTCGTAAGGATGTTCAGAAGCTCGGCCAACCTTAACCATGTCCAACCCAATATCTATTTTCTTGCATACATCATTATCTGTAAGCAGAAAACAGAAGTCAGTTAGTCACAAATCAAGACATTCAGACAAAATTGAAGAAAATGAACAAAAAGAATAGCGTACAATCGCAGTAGGTAATGGGAACAAGTGGACCATCGTCGGCCTCGCCTTCCCACCTTTCGCTGAACTCTAGCACATCAGCATGCCATACATGATCACCTTGGCTGAAACTATCAAACAACTTGGCTTTGCACACACGGACTTGAGCATACTTCTCGTAGCGCCTCACTTTGAAGAAGTAGAAGAACTCTCGCACCGTCAGTTTCCAGTTTGAAGAAACAGCTCAAATTCTCAAACCACATGATCACCCGGTAGACGTTCAGAGTACATTGACTTAGGGCACACTCCATGGCTCAGAACACCTTCATGAAGAACTTTGATAACGGGAACATGAAGCCCAAGGAGAAATAGAAGGGACAGAATGTGATAATCCTAGCATTTGGATCATTCGCATCCACACAAGGCGCATTGTCGGTCGAAGACTCAGCCAGCTTGACATGCATGTCATCGGGTATGGTAGAAGCTACAACAGCACGCCACTTATGGAATTGAGCTTCAAATGTAATGCAATGCATATTAGCCATGAACCTCTTCTTATGTACCTTGGAACCACCCCACAGGTACAAAGGCACTTATGAACTCAGTGATCGGTTACCTTCCTCAGAAGACAACTGGACGACGAAATGAAACTTTTGCAAGTAAGAATTAACGTCAAGTTTACCACCAAAATAATAATAATAATAATAATTGCTGCAACAAAAAGAAAATAAAAAGAAGAAAAAAGGAATTGGCCTTGCCGCCCAAGCCGCAAGGCGAGCCGAGAGAGCGCCCAAGCGGAAGGCCTAAGCCGGAGAGCCACAATAGCCAGGCCTTAGCCGCGACGCTCCCAAGTGCTTCCTTAGGCCACAGCCCATGCTGCTAGGCCTACCGACCTAGCTCTGACAAAGAAGAAGCAAAAGGGCAACGACGGCAACATAAGTCAAGAAGGAATCGCAAGCCTATTCCCATTGGAAGCCCAACTCCAAGAAAAGTCAAAGGCCTACTCTAATTAGGAGCCCAATTTGCAAATGGAGTCCAACTCAAAGAAGAAAGCCCAGATGCAGTTGGAAAGCCCAAAGAGTGTTGCTCATCTCCTCCATGCCTCACAAGCGCCATGCAAAAGCTATGGGGCATTTCTGGAGCAAATATTTCAGCTTCCAATTACAAGGTGCCACGTGGACAAGAAGAATATCTCCTAGGTCAATAATTGAGCTCATTTATTTGTCCAATTAATTGATACTAAAAATAAGGACATTATCTTAAATATGATATATTATCTTTGTTTGGGAATATAATCGCCAATTAAAAGATAATATCACCAAATTAGGATATTATCTTATTTTGGAGATATTATCACTAATTGACTCAATATCTACATTTTGAGGAAAGAATATCTTCATTCCAAATAGGAAGATATTCTTTGAAAAACCATAGATGGCTAGAGCCTTATAGAAAAACCAGCCAACCCGATGGTGAACCGGTCTAAATTTTTTTTAACCAACAATCCGAACCAAACCACTTCCATGTAAATTGCTTAAAAATTTAGAGTAAGTGAGCTGAAGGGAATGGAACTCTGTTTCAGAGTACAAATACAAGGCCCAAATACCACCGGACTGATGCGTCTTCTTGTGTAATGTGTGTATAATTGTAGTATTTATTACAATCTAAAAGAATTTAAAAAAATATTTATAAAAAAAGTTAAGGTTTCCCCTGCCTCACAAACTCTCTTTTTCTTTTTTTTTTCTCCCAGCCATCATTCCTTCTTTCTTCTCTTCTCTCTCCATCTTTTTCTTCTTTCTTCTTCCTCCCACCACTGTTGGCTGCATCTTCTTCTTCTTTCCTTCTTCTTCCTTGGCTCCTTCTTTTTTTCTTCTTCCTCCCCATACCCCCAACCACGAAGTGATCCTCAAGTCCTCAATCTCAGTTCAATCCTCTACCATCGATGCTCGCCGAACCAAACCGCACCGCACCAACTTCTCGACGTGTCGATTGTTGTCGGTCTTGCATCTCCTCGGCACGTCAGCGGTCTCCAAAATAGGTACTCCGATGACCTCTGGTTCGGAGGTCAGCAACTCTTCCAAGCCACGGTTCTCGAACCGTGAACACCCCTACAAAATTCCTCTCTCAATCCAATTTTTACCCGAGAACCCTACTCTTTCTCTCTCTCTCTCTCTCTCTCTCTCTCTCTCTCTCTCTCTCTCTCTCTCTCTCTCTTCTTGCTGTCCCCCTCTCTCCATATTTTCCCTACACAGCACCCGTGGCCAACACCCCACGGGTGTGGTATTTTACTCATGTTTGTTTCGGAGGGAACCGAGGAAGAGAGAGAAGGAATCTCAAAAATTGAAGAATCTACACACGAATATTCTCCTGTGAGAAATTTGCACAAACAATAACACATCCACACCAATTGACTTTCCTCTTCGACAAATAGAGATATACCAAAAATAATAATAAATCGGCTGAAATATGTTGTAGAATTACTCCATAAACAAGCCAACGAAACAAAGAGGGAGACGGTGTGGGAGGGGAAAACAAAGAGAATGGGAAGGAAGGTGGTAGAGAGGAAAGTAAAAAGTGGGGAAGAGAGGACAAAAAGCAATATTCACCACCCAAAAGAGATGGTAGCTAGAAGTTTTCTCTCTTAGGGTTTCTCTTAGGTTTTCTTGATGTCTAATTAGAAGATCGACCCTTATAAGAAATTTACTTTTTACGAATTAATTGTTCTGCTTGCATATATCTTAAGTAGTTATACCTTGAGTATGGATGTTGATGTTTAGAAGTTTGGGTTGATTTTTTGCACTTCATTTACTTTCGTGGCTAGAACTCTTGTTCCAATTATTACTTTCCAAATTCTATAAGTTAAAATTTCATTTTGTCACTTTATAGTCAAAGACAATATCGTAAGAAGTTTGTATTTTTATGATTTTCTATTAATTTTTGAGTGCTACTATTTCCACATATGTCATATTTTCCTACCATCATGTAAATTTGAAAAAACACAATCCTATCTTTTCACTTACCATTATTCCAAAAGTACCATTTAATTATTAATTCAAGCAAATTCTCTTTGCCAAGATCTCTTACTCTTTTATTAATACATCTAATGTCGACCGCAGTGATGAGTGCGACGATAGTCTCTGAAAAGGAGTTGTTGGGGATGGTGGCTGAGAGGTGTGGGAGCATTGGCAGACCTATGTAGAGACAAGTGTGGGCAGTGCCCACACTTAAATGTTTTCTTCAATCATGTAGGCTACAATAAATAGAACATTTTGGCAATATTTTGCATGAATAGACCTCAGTTGGCTCACTATTAAGGCTCAAAATATCAAGCCAGTTTAATAAATGACTTAGTTTGTCTCCCATCCCACATGTATTTTGTGTGATCTTTCATAAAATAATAATATAATTATATAAATATATAATATTACTACATAAATAAATATTATAATATTATATATAATATTTATACCCACACTTTCACCATTTGCTGGGTCCGCCACTGTGGGAGGTGGTGGATGGTTTTGGGAATGGTTGGGAAGATGGGGCTGCGTTGGGGGAGGTGAGGTTTTCTCCCTAAATCCTTAAAAGTCATTTTACAAATGTGTAAATTTGTCTTTAAAATTTTAAAGATAATGTGGATGGGAAAATATGACAAGATGGTGGAAATACAACCAATAAAAGATGGGTGTCACTTGGCATACTGAGCTAATATTTCATTCTATTACCTTAAATGATGCACTGTTGAAGCTTTAGTGATTTCAACAAAAAAACCAAGCTCATGAATTGTCCTATCGTTTTCCTGTAGCACCACATGTAAGTTACATTTCAATTTTTTACAAGCTCTTTACGACATTGTCTTCAATTATAAAGCTAAAAATTTGCAGTCTAGCCTAGTAAAAAAGGATATTTACTTACAAACACAGGCGAACCTACCAATGGGCTTGACTGGGCTTTAGCCCAGTGCTGGTTTTGTGCTTTAGTCTTAATTGAACAACAAAATCCACTACAATTAAATATTAGCCCTCTTATCTTTTACAATTCAGCCTATCCTAGCTACCCACATCATATTTCTTCTTCTTCTACCCACTGAAATCCTACCATATTTTCTATATAAAAAATAATAATAATCCTACCATATAATATTAATTAGCCCAAAAATTCCTGGTTATAAAAGATCTCCCCCAAAAATAAAAAAAATTTAGCCCACTCCTAGAAAATTCCTGGGTCCATCATTGCTTACAAACTAGTGGTCTAATGTTTAAACCCCCATAATACCTTTGTAGTGTGTGTGAGAAACACCATCTCCCCTTTAGGTTTTTTTTTTAAAAAAAAAAAAAATTTCAAATACAAGTGATAGTCTAAACTATAGGGAATGGGGTTTCTCACACACACACACTACCAAGATGTCATGAGGGTTCAAATAGATCTCTTGTTTGCAAGTCAATGTCATTTTCGAACTAGGTTAGACCGTTGGCACCAAAGCTAGAGGTTTGTTATTTTTCTTTTTTCTTTTTTGGAGTGAATTTATTTTATTATTTATTCTTACATCTGTAACTCCTATTCGATTTTGTTTGGTTGGCAAGAAGTTATGCTGTACATATACAAATACGAGTATGTTGATATGACAAATCTTCAAAAATTAGGATACGGGTAGGGCACTAATACAACGATTAATAATATATATATTTAAAAATAATAATATAAATAGGTCAATAATGGGCCCAAAGAATTATCAAAGTTTGGGCATCTGGGTTGGGCTTACTTATAATAACCCCATTTGGTTCTCGTTCTTCTTATAGAAGGGCTTTTCTTTTGTCAAAGCTAGCCCATTAGTGAAACAGACCTAGGCACTAGCCCATAGTGAAACTTACTGTTTCTTTCACTCAAAGCATGCAAGTAAAACGATGCGTATTGTAATTGGGGCACCTAACATCATCTTCTTCACGAGTTAGCCGCCTCTTCTTCGCAGAGCAACTGCAACTGGAGATTCGCAGCAGCTGCAAGCGCAAGTAAGTTCTTTTCTTCTCCCCTATTCCTTCTTCCTTCTTCCTTCTTCCTTCTTCCTTCTTCTTCTTCTTCTTTCTTCTCTACTGCCGAAACCAGTAAAAACTAGCCTCTGTCGAATCCAGAAGAAGAGGCTAAGTATATTGCGAAATACCCCCGCCATATCCTTGACCGTATCGCTCGTGTGTCCATGGCGTATCGAAGATGGTCAGCAAAACAGTAAAGTCCACGATACGTCGTTTTCCATATCTGATACGTATCGGAGGAGTATCCGATACGAGCATACCCCTCATGACCGGCGTATCGCTGCAACATAGAGAAGCCTTCATGCTCAAGTTTCTGAATACAACAGTCGTATTGTCAGTACACATTTTATCGGGTTCTTCATTTCATATTGTGATTCTGAGAATGCAGTAATCCCTTAGCATGCTTTGCGTCTTGCTTTGTCTGAAACCCGTAAGTAAACACTTGACCAACATAACCACCAGAGCTTTGTTCTCTACCAAACCAACGACAACATCAACACTTCTGAGACAATGCAAGTCTCTTCTCCAAGCTAAGCTCATCCACCAACATATCCTGGTCCAAGGCCTCACGCACACCGTAAACGACCTCATTGCCGCCTATGTAGCTTGCAATGCTCCTTCACAAGCCTTGGCGTTGCTCCAACGCCTTGTGCCGTGCCCATCAATTGTTTTCTGGTGGAATGTGCTTATACGGAGTGCCGTGCGCTCTGGGTTGCTTTATGACGTGCTTTGTCTCCACGGGCGAATGCAAATGCTTGGGTGGAGGCCTGACCATTATACTTACCCCTTCGTTCTCAAGGCTTGCGGCGAGCTTCACATGTTCAGTCGAGGCTCTTCGGTCCATGCTGCTTTGTATGCAAATGGTTTTGATTCAAATGTGTTTGTTTGCAATGCGGTTATTGCTATGTATGGCCGCTGCGGCGCTTTGAATGATGCCCGTAAAATGTTCGATGAATTGTTTGAGAGAGGAATAGGGGATGTTGTGTCCTGGAATTCAGTTGTGTCAGCTTATGTTCAGAGTGGAGATTCGAAGAATGCACTCTCAATGTTTGATCGGATGATGGGCGATTTTAGTGTACGCCCAGATGCTTTTAGCTTAGTTAATGTTCTTCCTGCTTGTGCTTCGGCTGGGGCACCAATGTGGGGTAAGCAGATTCACAGTTATGCTATTAGGAGGGGATTATTTGAAGATGTGTTTGTGGGTAATGCCGTTGTTGATATGTATGCTAAGTGTGAGATGATGGATGAGGCAAACAAGGTATTTGAGAGGATGGAAGAAAAGGATGTGGTTTCTTGGAATGCCATGGTTACTGGGTATTCTCAGATTGGTAGACTTGATGATGCTATTGGTTTTTTTGAGAAGATGAGGGAGGAGAAGATTGAGTTGAATGTTGTCACTTGGAGTGCTGTGATTGCAGGGTATGCTCAGAGGGGACATGGTTATGGAGCGCTGGATGTGTTTCGGCAAATGCAGGAATGTGGCTCTGAGCCAAATGCTGTTACCCTCGTATCTCTTCTTTCAGGGTGTGCCTCTGCTGGAGCACTGATTCATGGAAGGGAAACTCATTGTTATGCAATAAAATGGATCCTGAACCTAGACAGAAATGACCCTGGAAATGATATAATGGTAATCAACGGTCTGATTGACATGTATACTAAATGCAAGAGTCCCAAAGTTGGACGAATGATGTTTGATTCTGTTGCACCAAAGAAAAGGAATGTGGTGACTTGGACTGTGATGATTGGTGGATATGCCCAACATGGGGAAGCTAATGAGGCACTAGAACTCTTCTACCAGATGCTCAGACAGGATTTCCCCCTAAAGCCAAACGCTTTTACCATATCTTGTGCCCTGATGGCTTGTGCTCGTCTGGGTGCCCTGAGGTTTGGTAAGCAAATTCATGCTTTTGTACTACGCAATCAGTATGATTTTGTGAAGCTGTTTGTGGCCAATTGCCTTGTTGATATGTATTCGAAATCTGGAGACATTGATGCTGCTAGAGTTGTGTTCGACTACATGCAACAAAGGAATGCTGTTTCTTGGACTTCACTAATGACAGGTTATGGAATGCATGGTCGCGGTGAAGAAGCCCTGCAAGTTTTTGATGAGATGAGGAGAGTGGGGCTGGTGCCTGATGGTGTAACCTTTCTTGTTGTCCTCTATGCTTGCAGCCATTCTGGAATGGTTGATGAAGGAATGAGGTACTTTAACAGCATGAGCACGGATTTTGGGGTTGGTCCTGGGGCAGAACACTATGCTTGCATGGTTGACATCTTGGGTCGTGCTGGTCGCTTGGATGCCGCATTGGCGCTGATCAAAGGCATGCCTATGCAACCAACACCAATTACATGGGTGGCCTTGCTCAGTGCGTGCAGGACCCATGGGAATGTTGAACTTGGTGAATATGTTGCACATCAGTTATCAGAGACGGAGTCAGAGAATGATAGTTCATGTACATTGCTTTCAAACATATATGCCAATGCCAGGCGTTGGAAAGATGTGGCCAGAATCAGATTGTTAATGAAACATACGGGCATCAAGAAGAAGCCCGGTTGCAGTTGGGTGCAAGGAAAGAAAGGCAATGCAACCTTCTTTGTGGGTGATAGGACTCATCCACAGTCTCAAGAAATTTATGAGACCCTTGCTGACTTGATTAAACGGATCAAAGACATTGGATATGTCCCTGAGACAAGCTATGCACTTCATGATGTCGATGATGAAGAGAAAGGAGACCTTCTTTTCGAGCATAGTGAGAAGTTGGCTTTGGCCTATGCAATCCTAACTACTCCACCAGGCGCACCTATCCGGATCACCAAGAACTTACGTGTCTGCGGAGATTGCCATAGTGCGATTACCTACATATCCAAGATTGTTGAGCACGAAATCATATTGAGGGACTCAAGTCGCTTTCATCATTTCAAGAACGGATCCTGCTCCTGCCGAGGCTATTGGTGACAAAAGAAGTTATCCTAGTTGTGAGCTCAATTGTCCCTTCTTAGTTATTATATATGGATTGTTTGAGATATAAGGTTTATGGGGTGGTGAAGAACACAACTGTTACATTTATAACAGCAATGAAAAAAATCAATCAAAAGATTATTGTTTCATAATTGCCAAGGCCCTTTAAAGGTTATCAGAGGTTTTGCAAACTCTCTGATCTTTCTTCTCCTGATGAGTCACGCATTTCAGTAAAGGCAGTAAATGGAAAAATTGAATTCTAATCTCTGTTTTTTTTCTTTTACTATACATATGGGTTGATGTCTTAAGAATCTTACATGACATGTCAAAGCTGCTTTTTTTTTTTTTTTTTTTCCTTTTGACTGTATGGATAGGTAGATGAAGAAACTAAATGGTAGAAATTTGCGTAGAGTCAGTAGGGGAATGCACTGAAATGGTAATACAATTTGTTTTTTCAGCTTGCGCCATTTTTATTCTGATAAGTTTTTTGTTCCTCTTCTTTTTTGTTTTTCCTTTGGGAAGTGGATATCAAAAGATTTGCAGTGGTGGGATATCATCACTCACATGGTTTTACAATGTTTGCTATGGGCAATTACTGGAAGATATGGGATCCTCATAGGTGTTCTGCATGCCCGTAAAGTAAAGTAAAGGTTTGTGTCGTTTTTTTTCTATTGTTTTACGTTTTCTTTTCTTTTGCTTAGAAGGCATTTGAATTGGTGTTTGATTCCTTTAATTAATCTAGCCCTTCGTTTGGATGATGGAATTGAAAATTACATAGAATTCTAATATGACGGAATTTAGATTTCCATCATTTCAATTTCTGGCAATTGAAGATTTCAGTGTTTGGATTTATGTATGTCAAATTTTGTAATTTAATAAATTCCGTGGTTAAGTTGCCAAACAAGGGAATTGTCAATTTCTCCTCTTCAATTCCCGACTTTTAGTTAAATTTTGAGTTATTTTCCCTCATCCAAACGGAGTCTAGGTGTTTTCCGAATTTGGAAATTCCTTCTATATCCTGTAACTTTCTCTTTTTTCCATCCGGATCTTTGTCCCCCAAAAGAATCTTTAAGCCTGCGATTCAGCCCAAACAAACTCTTTGGCTAACAGCTTTACATGTGACCATTCTCTGCCAATTTATATTGAGTGACAGTTCTTGACATACTATGCATGATATGTTACTCTCTTTGGTTATGAAATCAGTTGGTTAGGCATTAAATTGCGTTGTTCATTTTAGCCTTCTGAATCAAAATGCAGATCAAACGTACTAGGAGTTGGGATTCAGAAATATAAGTACACTTAGCTTGCCGCCCATCTCTTAAAGCCTCACTTATGCTTATGGTGTGTTAGCTTTTCCACACATAGTGTTTTGAACTTTGCCTTTGCTAATATATTCAATCAATTAAAGAGTAGTGTTTTAATTTTTGTATTTCTCGAGTAATTTGCTATTAAGTTACTTCTTTATGCATTTCTAAGAGTTTTGTTGTTCACTTACTCTGCATTAACTTCTCCACAGCCACCTTGGGGGAAAGTTGTTAATTTTTCAGAATACACTGCCATCTCTTGGTGTTGGCTGTTTGAAGTTGCGTGGAGATGATCTTTGTGTCTATGTAACTGATAAAGATCATCCATTGAGACTACCAGAGGATCCTTTCTACAAGCAGATGGCTGCAGAATTTACCAAGTTCCAGATAGGGGTAGATGTATATGCCTTCAGTGACAAATACACTGATATAGCCTCATTAGGTATATAGTGGTGATTTTATCTTATTCTGTTTCACTATCATAGAACCAAAGATCAAGATGACGTAGGAAGTCGGAGGATCTTCTACTGATATTTCTCTCTGTTGATATGTTCAGAACTCCTACATTATCTACCAATTTTTAGTTGTGAGGAAATTTGCTTTAAATATGGTTTTCTGATATTTGTTGCATTAACTGTTTTTTTTTATTACAAATTTGTTGCATTAATGTTTGCTCTCCTCTTCTATGATCTTCATTTGCTATGCAGAAAAAGTTTTCAGTCATGAGTGCATAGAAGTTGTATACCGGGGGGCAGGTGTATTATTACCCTAATTTTCAATCAACAATTCATGGAGAGAAGTTGAGACATGAGTTAGCCAGAGACCTTACTAGGGAAACTACCTGGGAAGCAGTCATGTGCATAAGATGTGGAAAAGGTGTGCTATTGATGATTCTCCAGAACCACTTCAATTGGATTCACCTACATATGTTATTTGTCTGTATTGAAATATTCTAATGTTTTGTTACTTGTTTATACTTCTAGGACTTCGCTTTGCATCTTATCATGGGAACTTTATGCTAAGGTCCACCGACTTATTAGCACTTCCAGCTGTAGACTGTATCCTTCAGTTTGAATGTTTGATTTTAAGTTTTAACGACATGCCTGTATGGTGCTTGTTTATCTTTTGATTATTCACATATCATGCTGTCAATGTCAATTGTGAACACTACTTTTGTTATGACTCTTGGTATCTCTTTAAATTTCCATTATAAAATCATCTCCTTCTGACATTCTTCTTCCAAAGTTCTCTTTTGAGTTACATAATGAAGTTGTTTTATTCATTGTACTCGATCTGCATAGTTGAGAGTCTAGTTTATGTTGCTTTGGTGGCAATTCTGCAATGGTATTGTGAAGGTTATCAACTCGTGAAGTGTCCTTAACATTTTAAAGATACACTGCATCCTGTGGAGAAAGGCGTATTAGAGTACATACAGCAGCAGCACCGGTGGTTAAAGATCTGGGAGAGATGTACCCCCAGGCTGCTACAGGTGCCATTGTCACCTTGCTTTCCGGGCTATTCTAGTGGTGTTGTATATATTGTGAATCTTGATTTCGTAAGTTGTTCGGAAATAATTTGCAGCAGTTGAAAAAACTTTGTCCCATAAGTTGGAAGATGCTCGGAACTCTTTGCAGCTAATAATTGTCAAAGCCCTCAAAGAATATCTCTATGCTTTACAACACCACTTGGGAGGGAAGATGATATACCCAGAGTCTCTGCCAGTTAAAAACCTGTTAAAGCTCCTATATCCTTGTTTGATACGGCTTGATGAGTGTTTGTGAGGTAAAATACCTCTAGGCCGAGCTAGACTACACCATGGTGTTAGTGGTCGAGTTGTACCAGATCACGGTGTTATTGGTCAAGCTGTGTCGGACTACGGTGTTGGCTAATGAGCTTGGGCTACGGTGTTGGTGGTCGAGCTAGGCCAGACCGCGGTGTTGATGGTCGAGCTGTGCTAGACCGCGGTGTGGGTGGTCGAGCTGTGCCAGACCGCGGTGTGGGTGGTCGAGTTGTGCCAGACCGCGGTGTGGGTGGTCGAGCTGTGCCAGACCGCGATGTTGGGGGTCGAGCTGGGCCAGACCACGGTGTTAGTGGTTGGGCTAGGCTCGAGCTTAGTCGCTATATATTTTTCCACCTTGACCCATGTGGGCTTGTGGGCAATATGGGACCCTTAGTCCATGAGCTTGAGCCCGGTGCACATGAGGCTGACATCAACTTGGTTAAGCAGTCATCCAATTGCTTCAGGTATGACTTATGAAAATTAACAAGTTTTTCAAATCTACATGTCTTATTGAAACTTTGGAATTTTATCTCAACAGATTCAATCGTCTCTCACCTCTCTAACGTATAAGCAATCACTGAAGCAAAGAAGCAAAGATAACTTTCAGGTTAATGTTTCTTCATTTTGTTTTATTGACATTTTTTTTTCTTTTGGGTTCCCTCAAAATTCCTTCACAAAATGCGACTTGGCTCTACTACTACGTGTTTTCTGCTCTCTTTCTTTATGTTTTTTTTTCCTTGATTTAATCTCAGGCTTTCATGAAATTTTGATTGTTTCAGGAGAGCTTGGGTACGAAATCCAAATACGAGAAGCAATCGTGAGCCCAAATTGTCTAACCATTATTCGCTTTAAAGGTATAATTCATGATTGCCTCTCTATTCCTTATTCTCTTTCTAGCAGGTTTTACCGTACTGTATGTAGCTAGCAGGTTTTACCATACTCTGTTAATTTTTTGGCACTGCTTCACTGTCATAATAATCAGTATTGTCATTTTGAGATGCATTGAGAATGAATTTGGTTGATCTTTCAGTCAAGTTAATAGGACCACCATCATAACTTGAACAAAACAGATAAGTCTATCTGACAGGGATAACCTGTAGATTCAGCAGTGGAAAAGGCTCTCCTCTACCAGTTTAGTAGAACCTTATAAAATTTCCAGATTCCCTTTCTAAAATCTGTTAGTTTTCACCCTGACTCTATTGAGTTAATTCCCGAATCCCTGTCCCTTGGTCAATGGCTCAGGTTTTGGTGGTAACCATCCATTTAGGATTCGAAAAGGCCCAAGGTTCAATTGTTTCCAAGCAAAGAACATAAAGAATGACAAGTTTCCATATCGTTTTCTAATGTTCTTACACATGCGTGTACCATTTCTGCAGGCAAATCTGAGCAACGCTCTCTTGGAAGGTGCACTTTCCACAGGCAACACATCTTTCAAAGGATCAAACATTACGGGTGCAGGTAATAAATTTGCTCAATCATGATATTTTTGATAGCCTTGACTTGGCCCTTATCATTAGGAACTTCATCTCCAGGTGTGCTTGAATCCATGGGAGTTGTGTTTAGTACTACTAAAATGAGAGTGTCCACTATTATTTGGGTTAAATTGGGAAATTTGTTATATACCTTGGTGGTTGTTTATACCTTTTTCTTGACTTACAAGCTGTTTTTAGATTGTTTTGTTTATCTGATTAGCTGTGTAACTTAGGATGGTGTTGGTTTTCATGCAAACTGACTAAAAAAATGGGTTTAGATTTTCGTATAAAACAAATGACAAATATAAAAAAAGCAATGCAAACTAATAGAAGAAGGCATTCAAGTTAAAAACTTCACTTAGGAAATGGTTTTATATCATTTTGTAAAATGAGTCTTTTAGGATTTCGATTTATACTGTCTGACAAACTTTGCTTCTTTACTGCTCTGCCTACTCTTTTCAATTCATTCAATTGGTTTCAATTTGATTGATTTTAAACCTACATTTCTCAACCAGTTGTCTTCACCACCCAAATAAAAATGTCCAATTGGTTACATGTTTTAATTTTGGGTTTTGTTTTCATTTGTTTTCTTTTGTTTCTGTTGAATTGAAATTACCCCCATTTTGATGTTGCTCCTAATCTCATGTTGCAGGATTCTCTTCCAACGATCTATCCATTGCTAGGTATGGGTGTATGCCCACATTCACCTACCTTTACATTACTTTCTTCGTTTGCTAATTATACTTTTTTACCTAATAAAGCAACAAGCAACTCAAAGAAGAACAATGAAAACATTGAACAGAGAAAATCATTTTGCTTGCTCCTTTGTATTCGATTATTATTGTACAAACCAAAACAATGAAGACTACAACCTCGACATGCTCAAGGTTGAACTTTGCAATATATGTATTATATTTTGTAATTAATTAATCATTTGTATTAATAACCAATCTTTTGTATTAATAATCGACAATCTTTTGTATTAATAATTTATGTACCCTTATTTGATTTATATAAAAAGTTCATTTTCAACGTATGAGTTAATGCCTTAACTTCAATTTTATGTAAAGGTTTAAAAAAGATATACAAATTGTCTTAATAATTGATGTACCCTTATTTGATTTATATAAAAAGTTCATTTTCAACGTATGAGTTAATGCCTTAACTTCAATTTTTATGTAAAGGTTTAAAAAAGATATACAACCATTTTTTGGGGGAAATGTTTATATAGCCATTTTGAAGATATTTTGGCATGTGAAAAATAAATTTGTTGTAACATAAATCAAATATTAATGCATTGTCGTTATGTAAGGAGATGTGTAAAATGTTAGTGCATAAATTCTGAATCTATTTAAAGATAAGCTGTACAAATTTAAGAAATTTAAGTCTTTTCTGTAAGTATCTGCAGCCACAAGAGGTTACATGGAATTTAAAAAATGCTAGATTGACAATTATTACATACAAGTAACGGGTTCGAATTAATAAAAAAATATTAACTAAATTCACAACGGTATTTGTACTCATTCAAATATTTGGAAATTATTATATAATAACTAAAATCAAATACATGGGCAATTATTATATAATTTTGCTATATATATATAGATAATTAAATTAATGTTAATTGCCTTATACTAATAAATATTGTAGTTATTAATGGAGCATGCACATAACCGTACAAGAGAATGGCGACAATCAATGAGTTCTTCGCAATGTCGACATTATCTAGCTCGCGGCATGCAATAGCTCAAGGAAAGCGACCAATAATGAACAATGTACGTGATTGTCACACTGAAGGAGGCCCCAAGTAATATAGAAGAGCGACATCCAGGTATTTCATGCATTAACAGTTTGTGCTTGACTTGACAATTTGCCAAAAAGTTTTTTGTTGGATTCATCAAATTAATATTTGTACGCTTAGTGTATTTTCAATGTTAATTTTACAGTATCTAATTATAGACAAGTAATGAATATAATTAATACGAATATTGACAATTTACACTCATAAAACTTAAATTCAATACATTTAATAGAACAAGTTCAACAAGAAGGTACGAGTTCAACAGTTGCTTCGCATATCAACAATCCTGGTGAACAATCTACTAGAATGCATTTAACACATATAAGACAGTTGGCACGTTCAGATAGGCCGCAACTTCCTGATGGTCTTCAATTAATTTCTGCTTCCCATGGTGAGCTTAGTAGATACCTATTTTAAACACATTAATACTACACAATTTTAAGTTTATAACTAAAATCTTATACTGAAAAACCAATATTGATTAATACAAAACAGAAGTGGCTGAGGATACATTACATCATCGTGAAGCCCAACACAACAATGTCATGCATGATGTGCAACATGTAAGGAGAGCGATGAGAAACTACAATTGTGCCAGAAATTATAATGAGAACATGGGTGTCCTAGGATGTCAATTACCAACTTCCACCACATGTTCGAGGTGCAATGCGCGATTATTCTCCCGAGAGACATTTAGTATGTGTTGCTCTGGTGGAAAAATTGTTCTACCTCATATACAATCTCCACCAGAAATGCTGGCTCTTTTCTTCTGACCAAACAACTGAGGGTAGACTCTTCAGACAAAACATTCGTGTCTACAACAATGTTTTTTCATTCACTTCAATGGGTGTACATGTTGATGAAAGAATAAATTTTGGTGGACGTGGGATTTATACCTTTCGTGCACAAGGTGCAATATATCATAAGATTGGTGGACTTTTACCCAATGAAGGTACTACACCGCGATTTCTACAGGCTTACATATATGATACCGAGCATGAAGTTGAAAACAGAATGACTCAAAGTGAAGTTTTAGATAGAATTGTGGTTGAGAAGATACAACGAATTTTAAATCAACACAATCCTTTTGTGCATACATTAAGAAGTCTCGGACAACTCCAAGATTTGCCAAGGTGCAGGCTCATTATAAAAGAGCAACCTTCTGATCGACGTCAATACAATTTACCATCGGCATCACAAGTTGCTGCAATTATAGTAGGAGGGGATGATATGGTGAATCGAAACGGAAGAGATATTATTGTTGAGACAATTAGTGGAAGACTTTGGAACGTCCAAGATTGTGTTGGATTCTATGACCCACTACAATATCCATTATTGTTACCGTACGGAACATATGGGTGGGATATTAATACTCATGATGATAACGGAAGAGGTGTATCATGTTGCGACTATTATGCTTACATGTTACAGGTCTGTACTCAAAAAATAATTTCTTTTCCAACTATTAATTGAAATATTACATCCAAATGACCGGCTAAAGACTGATTTGCAGATACGTGAGAGTGGATCATCACTTTTGCTTCAGGGGGTCGTCTCTTACAACAATATATTGTAGATAATTACGTAAAAATTGAATCTCAGAAACTTAGATGGATGCGTTCAAATCAAGAAAAAATACGAGCTGAGCTTTACCAAGGACTCCAAGACTCTTTAAATAGAGGGTTGAATAATGCAGGTACATATTTAATATCAATTATTTTTTAAAAATATAAATATACTGTTCCAGGTTTGTGTAAAACATTTATTAAGCGGAAATGACAATGGATCAGGTAACATTGATCGTAGAACCATTCTGCCATCATCCTTTGTTGGAAGCCCCCGTGACATGTACCAACGGTATCAAGATGCGATGACTTTGGTTCAAAGATTTGGCAGGCCAGATCTATTTATTACCATGACATGCAACCCAAATTGGGAAGAAATTAAAAGAGAATTACTCCCTGGACAAATGCCACAAGATCGTCCTGACTTACTCACTAGAGTATTTCGTGCAAAATTGGAGGAACTAAAAGAAGACATCAATGGGAAAGGGGTATTAGGTACTGTTGTTGCTTATGCATACGTTATTGAGTTTCAAAAACGGGGTCTTCCACATGTGCATATGTTGGTTGTGTTAGATGAAAATGATAAGCTCAATAACCCTGATGATTATGACCAAATTGTTAAAGCTGAAATACCAAACGAACATGAAGAGCCTTAACTTTACAATGTGGTATTAAAACATATGATTCACGGTCCATGTGGAATTCAAAATCCAAAATCTCCCTGGATGAAAAATGGAAGGTGTAAAAGAAATTACCCTAAATCATTTGTTGCATCCACTATTCAAGGGAATGATTCATATCCAATTTATCGAAGGCGAGGAAATCGCATGCCTGTCCCACTTGATCGACGAGGAAATATAACGGTTGATAATAGTTGGGTTATTCCATATAATCCTTGGTTGTTGTTGAGGTATGACTGCCACATTAATGTTGAAATATGTGCAAGCATAAAAAGCGTCAAATATTTATATAAGTATGTTTACAAAGGTCCAAACAGAGTGGCACTCGAGGTTCAAAAGAGTGGCACTCGAGGTTCAGCCATATCCAGTTTGTGATGAAATACGACAGTTTGTTGATGCAAGATGGGTTTGTGCACCAGAGGCGTTGTGGAGGATATTCAAGTTTGTAATCAATCGGATATACCCAACTGTGGTGCGCTACAAATACATCTTCCTAATATGCATCAAGTTCGATTTCAATCTGACCAGACTATTACAAATATTCTCGCAGACGAGAGACTTAACATGACAATGCTCACTGAATTTTTCACTTTGAATCGTAAGGATGCAGAAGCAAGGAGATATTTGTACAGGGAGATCCCTGAGCATTATAGATGGATTCGTTCTGAAAGACTTTGGTCTAAAAGAAAGAATCGTCTCAGGGTTATTGGGCGAATATATACAGTCTCACCCGCTGAAGGTGAGAAATTTTACCTACGCATACTTCTGAATCATGTCAGAGGAGCCACATCATTTCTAAATTTAATGACAGTTGGTGGCGTTTTGCAACCAACGTTTAAGGAGGCAGCAGAACAACAAGGTTTGTTAGAGGGAGACGATAGTATTTGACAATGTTTGCTTGAGGCCTCTACAATTCGGATGCCATCGGCCTTACGAAGATTATTTGTCACCATTTTGGTATATTGTGAACCAGTTGGTGTCTGAGCATTGTGGGATGAATTCTATCCATGCATGATTGAAGATTATGCTTTCCCGAGTAACTTAAGTTGCAATGTTGTTGTGAACAGACTTTTACGTGACTTAAACACACTTCTGGTAAGTTTAACAAGAATATCAAGGACTTTGATTTGCCCCAAATGACAACATAAGTAGTTTCTGCAATGCCTAGATGTATTGAAGACGAACTCTCACACGGTATTTCACAAGAAGATCTTCTTGCAATTGAACGTCTTAATGAAGACCAAAATTCTGCATTTAACATAATAATGGACACAATTGAACGATGTCAGAATTCAATTTTTTTTGTGGATGGTCCAGGTGGAACTGGAAAAACTTACTTATATCGCGCATTGTTTGCAAACATGAGAAGGTTTGGCCATATAGTATTAGCAACAGGAACATCTGGAATAGCAGCTACAATATTACCTGGTGGGAGAACGGCACATTCTAGATTCAAGATACCACTTAGCCCAGATTCATCATCTACATGTTCGATCAGGAAACAATCTGATTTGGCAAAGTTAATACAAAAGGCAAAGGCAATTATTTGGGATGAAGCAACGATGGCACATCGTCATGCCTTTGAAGCACTTGGATCGAACTTTTAGAGACATAATTGATGTTGACTTACCATTTGGGGGGAAAACAATGATCTTTGGGGGAGATTTTCGACAAGTACTTCCTGTTATTCCTAAAGGAACAAAGTCGAAACTGATCCAGGCCAGTGTGGTGAAAGCATCATTTTGGTCACAAGTAAAGATTTTGAAACTTAGACAAAATATGAGATCTAGGAATGATCAACAATTTTCACAATTTTTACTTCGTGTTGGTGATGGGGAAGAACCTGTTGTTGGGGAATGGTATGATAAGAGTACCTGAATGCATGGTAATACCATGGGAGAAAGAGTTATCCATCAATGAATTTATTTATCAAGTTTTCCCTAATTTGGAGGATCATATAAATGATGCAAGTTACATGGTGGAAAGGGCAGTGATAACTCCTACAAATGAAGATGTTGACATGTTGAATGAAAAGATGATCAATATGTTTCCAGGCGAAGAAGAGACAATGTATTCGTTTGATTCAGTTGAGGATGACACGAGGAATTTGTATCAGCCGGAATTCTTGAACTCAATTTGCATTGGTGGGTTGCCACCGCATAAGTTAACTTTGAAGAGAGGTGCTCCAATCATGCTTCTCAGAAATATTGACCCAAAATTGGGATTGTGCAATGGAACAAGATTATTATGTCGTGGGTCGTACCAAAATCTCATTGATGCTGAAATTCTAACTGGACAATCTATTGGGACCAGGGTTTTTCTACCACATATCCCTCTAAAGATAACTGAGACTGCTGGGCTACCATTTGAACTAACAAGAAAACAATTCCAGTGAAGTTGAGTTTTGCTCTCACTATAAATAAATCTCAAGGTCAAACAATACCACATGTGGGTATTTTTCTTCCAGATCACGTTTTCAGTCATGGGCAATTATATGTGGGTTTATCAAGGGGTGTTTCGAAGTCGACTACAAAAGTGTTAGTGAAAAAAGGGTCAATAACCGATCAAGAAGGCGTTTTCACTCGGAATGTGGTGTACAAAGAAGTCCTACTTCATTCGAACTAATAATGGCGATTAAAAATAAGTAAGCATAATTTTAATCACGAATACCTTTTCAAATAACCACAATATGTTTTTATCATTTATTGTTGTAACTATTTGTTTGTTGTTACTTTACTCAAAGAGTTACATTAGTTACATATACCTATTAGTTACATATACCTATTTTGTCTAAGAGTTAGACAATGCACATCGTGCCCTTCTTTTTTAGAACCTCAAGATAAATGTGATGTTTTGTACATGGTTTGGTTATTAAATTTATTTAATTTTAATTTTTCATGTTACATCAATCATTTTGTATTCCAATATTGATAGGAAAGGTGGAGCGTCATGGGCTTACAAGTAGAGTTCATGTTGGTTTGGTTCAGCGTGTTAATACAACAAATGATGATAACAAGGTAAACTTTTTTTACTTTTCAGCAAGTAGAACATTAAAAGTTATGTTTCTGTAATTTATTTAAATCCTTATTTAAGAGTATGTAACCTTCCTATTGCTTATAGTTGTACATGAAAATAGTGTATTTGACAAAATCTCATACCAGGATGCAGAGTGTAATAGGCATGTTTCAGTTGTCTCTTTGGGTTGGAGTTATTCGATTACAATGAACAACAGTGATCTTAGTCTTCTAATTTTGAAAGAATGGAAAAAAAAGAAAACAGAGCAGTAAGTATTGTTTTATTAGAGAAATATTTACTTTACCTACATATAAGTTAATGATGACAAGTTTCCAAATATAGGTGGCATAAAAATCGTGCACTTGAGCAGCTTAGACATGCAAATGTTCCTCATATCATTTGGACCTACAAAACAGTTTGTCGGATTAGGTATTGTTTTTATTTCAAATTAGAAAGAAAAAAAATTCATAACCTTGATGATGATACTCTAATTTTGTAACAACAATTTTCTTTTGGTATAGGAGAAAACTCAATCAAAGACATAAAGACTTTCTATGCCAGGTACTTCATATCACTTTAGCATCTCAAGTGAATGAGTTTACAATTTAATTTATTTTTATATTTTATATCACTTTAGCATCTCAAGTGAATGAGTTTACACTTTAATTTATTTTTATACTCATATTTGTACCAGTTTTACAAACATCGTACCTGTTGCTATGTGGAGAAATTAGAGCACAAAATTAAGGTAGCAAATCTTGAAACTGTTCCGTTAATCCTCTACCAATTTCTTATTAATTGTTTTAATGTTAAACTTGGCTTCTTATATAGAAACAAAAGGACTTTCCTTTGTCTCTTGACTTTTGAAAATGACACTATTTTTGGTACAGTTTTCTTCCGATAATTGGAGTAGGCATGTAGCAAAGGATAAACTATCAAAATTTAAGGTGAGTGTTCCCAAATTATGCTTTGAATTTTCAATTACAAATATAAAGGGGAGTGTTTAAACTTGGTCTCATCTCATGTTATTTATGTATAGATTGACAATGAAAAAGTGAAAGATCATTTAGAGAGGAACGGGTGGCACAAGTGGTCTTGATACATTTTATGTAAATATTTATGTCCATAATCTAAAACTACGATGTTGTGTAGAATGAAAATATTATGTTACGAAAAATTATTTGAGATTTTCCTATTAATGTTGGATTAAGTGTTTTCCTATTGATGTTGGATTTGCTTTGGATAATATTAATGTGTGTTTACCTATTTCTAAAATTCATTAGACTAGCCTCCTCACGCGCTTCCGCGCGTGCGAGAGGCTTTTTTAATCACACGCGCTACGCGCGACTTCCAATGTTCCTTAAATATTTTGAACACAATTGTATTTATATAGATGTCCGTTTCCACAGTTTCATATTTTAATCGCGCGTGTGATATATCGTCGTCTTAAAAGTTTTCCTTTATCACCCGTATTTTTCTAGATGTCCATCTTTGCAGTTTTAAGACAACGATATATCACACGTGCGCGATTAAAATATGAAATTGTGGAAACGGACATCTATATAAATACAATTGCATTCAAAATATTTACGGAACATTGGAAGTCGCGCGTAGCGCGCGTGATTAAAAAAGCCTCTCGCACGCGCGGAAGCGCGTGAGGGAGGCTAGTAACTATTTAATGGGTATAATATCTGGTTTTTAATTACTTTAATTAGTAGTTATATTTTAATTATAATTTACTTAGTGAATAATTAGTATTTAAAATTTTTAATATATTTTATTTTTATTGAATAATACGTGAGTATTTTGTGTATAATATGTGAATTTTTTTTTGTATTATTGAAAATTTTGTAAAAAAAACACGTGTATTAAATATGAAAATAAGTGTGCCTGTTGCCTGACCCTAAGCTAGGGGTGGTGGTCACTGCCCCTCCGTCCATCTTCTCCCTCTCTCTCCTCTCCTCCTATCTTTTTTCCTCTCCCTCTCTTTCCACTTTCCTAGGGGCTCTTGTTAGCCCATCTCTCTCCTTCCTCTTCTCCTCTCCAGACCTACTTGGATTTTGGATTTTTAGCCTTGATCTGTTTGGATCTAGGTCTATTTGTGTGTTTGTTTTGTTTGGTTGTTTTTGCAGTATTTGTTGAGGCCCAAAAAAGTCTGTGGTTAGGCCCAAACGAATTTCCAGCCCAATACGGTATTTTATGAAGGACGTTCACATGTCAGAGTACACGAAGGCCCGTCATATACAAGTCACAATCAACGTGCTATGCTAAATAAATAATTTATCATGCTAAAAGAAAACTAAGATAACTTTATGAAATGCAAGCCCATGCTAAGGTAAGTACCATGCGTCTTTTTGAGAACCATAAGAATAGAGCATGCCAAGCGACACGCCATGCCAAACAGGAAAATATTATGCCCAACCATGCTACAAGCATAGGTGGGCCCAAGCCACTTGAATGTCTGGGGCTTGCTTGAGTGAGTTGTGATATGGATGGTAATAACACTTTGTCTATCTGGAAAAGACCCAAAAGCTCGTAGACCCCACTATTTAATGGGTATAGCCGCTCGACTATACGTTAAAAAATTCTATTTATAGCCGCTCGGCTATACCTATACCCATTGAATATCTGGTTTCTAATTACTTTAATTAGTAGTTATATTTTAATTATAATTTACTTAGTGAATAATTAGTATTTTTAATTTTAATATATTTTATTTTTATTTGAATAATATGTGAATTTTTTGTGTATTGTTGAAAATTTTGTAAAAAAACACGTGTATTAAACATGAAAAATAAGTGCACCTATTACCATACGTGTTATACATTTCCTTTCTAAAAATACTTGCATTTTACCTAGTTTTTAAGATGTGTATGGAAAACGGAAGTATTATTTAAAAATACTTGCGTATGTGCATAATACGAGTATTAAACGGCAAAATGCTAAATTATTTATATGGGTAATAACTTTGGAAAAGCAAGAAATCAAAATTTGAAAATAGAGACTTGGGCAATGGCCTAACAATAATGGATAATGCTCTAAATTACTCTTATTGATAAACGAAATCAGGGAAAAATAATTATATAATTTTTTTTAAAAAAAATTTGAGCACTCTATACTATTTCCTTTTTTAAAAAATTAACAAACTGAGTATAGCCTCTTTTATAAATAAATTTAAAAAAAAAAAAAAACTGAAGATCGCCGCCCCTATACTATTTCTTTTCTTTTTTTCTTTCCTTGTAGAGGTTTTAAGCTAAACGACGCCGCTTGTCTGCTTTGTCCGATTGAACAAGAATTCGCAGAGAAACCCTAGATAGCAAAAATCCCCAAACTTCCGACGATGGCAATTGCACGGACTGGAGTGTACGTCGACGACTATCTTGAATGTAAGATGTATTCGATAATTCAATTGGACTTGTAATTATTTATATTTTTCTACTAAAATTAGTTTGAACTGAATTTCGTATGAATTTGAATTTGCATTTGGGTTTTCAAAGACGCAAGCACATTGCCTGCTGAGCTCCAGAGGCTCCTCAACACCATCCGAGAACTCGACGAACGCTCCCAATGTAACTCCACTCTTCTTCAATTCTACACCTTTCTTTTTTGAATTTTTAGGGTTTTTATTTTTAGAGCTGTACGATTGAAAATTCTGATAAGTTGATAAATTATTGTGTTTGCAAATAAGCCATGATACACCAGACGAGGCAGCAGACTAAGTACTGTTTGGGATTGTCTTCACAGAGCTCAAAGAAATGGAACAATAACCATAACTATAATAACAATGAAGAAGATGAAGCGGCAATTGAGAAAATCCGAAAAGAAATCGAAGTAAATCAAGATAATGCATTGAGTCTATGTACTGAGAAGGTTTTGTTGGCGCAACAAGCTTATGACCTGGTAAGCGTCTA
Organism: Prunus fruticosa; assembly: GCA_018703695.1. NCBI lineage: Eukaryota > Viridiplantae > Streptophyta > Magnoliopsida > Rosales > Rosaceae > Prunus > Prunus fruticosa. Next base: position 2,663,137 of record CM031923.1, on the reverse strand, counting down.
TTTTAACCATATTGTCTGATGGGTTTCCTTGAATTCTATCAAGTTATTCATTGGGGTGCTCAAATATTATGCTTCATCTGTTACTTTTTTATTTTTTACTATGGGTTTTTATGAAATGCCAGTTCATAGTAGTCAGTTTCTGTTCTTGGACACATAATTTAACTGCCAAACGAGTTGTTATTTAACTTGGATAATTCACATTTTTGGTGGAGCTTTCTGGGATTGCTTTATCCTAATGTAGAGAATGATTTACTTGAGGAATTTCATATGGTGCCTTGCTTAGTTGAAAGGTCCTATTATCTGGTATTGTCGCTGACATAAGCGAATATCGTGAGCTAGTTTCAAATGGTATGACATAAGCTTGATTACCATTCAACTAATAGTAAGTTTGAAGAACCAGTAGGGTATCACCCCATTCTTGAATGAACAAGCCTTTCAAACATAAGTTTTTGTTAAAATTCACTTAATGTGTTGCTAGATTCTTCTCTGTAACAATTAATGCTCCACGAGAGAACATGACAATGCGTCCTAGATGGGAGTATGTAGCACCACTTTTTCAAATTAATAGTTCAATTCTTTTCTTCGTATGTGAGCCATTTCAGTCTTGCAAGGTTAGGCATAAGCCTTGAGGCATATTAATTTTTATATGTTTTAGATTGTAAATGTAGTATACCTACTCTCCCTGTATTTTTTCCTTATTTTATGGCTTCAAATGCCTTGGGAATTTTTGAATCTTTTATGATTGGAACTTACAGAAATTCTACATGTTGTGTTTGCATCAGATAGATAGTCATGTAAAACCACTTGACGAGGATCTGAATCACTTTGCAGAAGATTTAAAGCAAGGTACATGACTTTGTGAAAGTCTACTGTTGTCCCAATAGTCCATACTATATTTTGAAGGATTAGAAACCGTTCAATGAATTCTGAAACAAAAGTACTTTTAGTTATATTCCAGTTCGTTAGGCCACTTGAAGGTAATAGGCCATGGACGAAGAAAAAAGTAGGAAAGTTAACAAAATCAAAGCTCAACTCATTTGAACTCTACTAAGCCATACTTTCTGCTCGCCTATACTTAGAGATGAGTTCTGCCATTTGGAAAACCATCAAGGAAGTCCTACCTTCATTTTACTAGCCATAAACTATATCAGCCAGTTCAGGCATTTCTGTTTGTTTTGAGGGTGCACATCTTGAAACCAATGAGTGAGAAAATTTATTAACTACTTATTTATCTTATTATCTGCTTTCTATTCTCTCAGAAGGAAAAATATCACCCGATGAACCAGCAGTTCTTCCTCCATTACCTATAGCCCCTAAAAATGAAAAGCGCAAGCATGTTTATGTAACACCTCAATCAAAAAGGCTTGATTATAGGGATAGGGACTGGGATCGAGAGCGCGATAGGGACTTTGAACTCATGCCTCCCCCAGGAAGCCATAAAAAGGAATATGCTCCTGTTGATGTTGAGCAACCCATTGATCCAAATGAACCTACCTACTGCGTTTGCCATCAGGTTCTGCCTTTTCGTTACATCTTTGTTATTTTCAGTTTAAGCTACTATTGTGCACATTACTTTTACACTTTCTTCAGTTTAAATGTTTTGAACTAAAGGAATTATCACGATTCTTCAGGTCTCTTTTGGAGATATGATTGCCTGTGACAATGAAAATGTAAGTCCTTTTGGTTCATTCTTTATGTCTTTTTCTTTCCCTTCTGATTACCTAATTAATTATCTTTTGTGCTTCTTTCTGAATAGAATTCATCTGTACATTAATTTAGAAGTTCTTTTGCCCCAGCTATAAAAACAAATATTAGCATTAGTCATGAGATTTTTTTATGACGGTGCTCATAGTATTTGCATGTTAAATTGATCAGCGTTAAATCTCTTACAGAATATTTATAGTAGGATCTTCTGCATTTGTTTTCTCAATATTTTTCCTTCTAACAGTGTAAAGTAAAAGAAACTTTGAGTTTTGTGCATACATAATAGCACAAAAATGAATGGGTTACAATTCACATGCACTCTTGAAGTATCATAGGGCGTGGAAACCTGAAAATTCGCACACCCCCCTCCCTTTGAGGTGGGGGTTGTAGATCAGGCTCATGGTTATAACAGCGTATAGCTCATCTTTTTTGTTTTATGGTTAACAGTATCTTTGTTATCACTTTCTACATGCTTGAAGTTGAAAATGTTAAGTAAATCCACATCAGCTTACTATGGAACCACTTCATATGTTTAGGACTTGTAACTGGTGAGAATATTGTGGTGTTTTCTTATTGCATAACCTTGTTTGACTACAAAGGCCGTAATAGTTTCTCAATACTCTAGCTTATTGGGTGTCATTGGCTGTAGAAAAATAAAGTAGACAAATTTACTCTAGTGCAATTTGCTACTTACATATTTGTTCTTTTATCATGTGTCATTTTTACTAATTGACAGTGCCAAGGAGGCGAATGGTTCCATTATGCATGTGTTGGGCTGACACCAGAGACAAGATTCAAGGGAAAGTGGTATTGTCCAACATGCAGACTACAACCACAAAGTCAATAATTGTATGTTTTGCACAGCCTAAGTTGCTTTAATAAACCACTCATGTGTTGTTTCAGTATCTTTTTCCCTAGAAAGTGTGGGAAGAAGGCTATGAGTCTATGACTATAATCTGTAAGGTTACGATTGTGATGGAGATGTGATCTATCAGATTCTTACCTGTATCTATTTCTTTGCTCTTCCCTCTTTAACAACTTACCACCTTCTCCTTTTCCTGCTTTGAAGTTGCTGCTCAAATTTGATAGGTTTTATTGGGTAAATTAGATTGAAACTACTTGAAATTGAGTGAAATACATAAATTTTCTCTCTTTAGGAAAGCAGATCAAATGAGGTTGAGAATCATCTTGTGACATTAGTAGTAGTGAACAAAAATTCTCGGCTTTGATTTAGTTTTTACGTCCCAGTAAGTATTATCGTGGAACAGCTTTGTAAGTAATAATGGTGGTGACACAATCTCGTTATGGATTGAGAAGAAAAATCACGATGCTTATTAAGTTAGACAGACAAAAAAATACTTTTCCAAATTCAAAGCATTTTGAGGTTATATGCTGCTTTCAAATTCTTCTCAAATTATATGGGCTAAATTTGCTAAAAAAAAATAAGAACAACAATAGATTCATGGTGTGTTTACTAATTAGGAATTGAATTCCACCTATGGAGAATTTGTGCGTTTACTTTACATCTAAGAATTAAAAAGTAAGTAGGGCCTACACAAAATTAGGAATTGAATTCTTGATTTTTGAGGAATTCAATTCTCGGGTGTGAGGTAGTATTTTAATTCCTGGAAAACTAACCCAGTAGGAATTCATATTTTTTACCCATTATATCCTCACATAATTTTCAAATTTTCAAATTTGTCATATACTTTAACCCAACAAAAATGACATTTTAGTAATTAATATCACTTCTACCATAATTCCATATGATTTAGTAAACAACTTCAATAAGATACGGAATCTAATTCTCTTCAATCCATATGATTTAGTAAACAACTTCAATAGGAATCTGAAATTTGATTCTCCTCAATTCAATTCCTCATAATCCAATTACGGATTAGCAAACATGTCATAAGACTGAATCGGTTTCAATCTTAGGTATGATGCCATTCTTGCAACCCTAGCAAGTCGAATGGTCTACACACGTGAGCAATTAGGTTGAAACTATAACACATACATTGAGATTAAATGAGATATGTCCAGCTGCTCTTTTGGTATGCCATCATTTTTTTAAGACATTAATAAAAACACCCACGTTCCTTTGAAGAGCACGGTTACAACTAGTATCTTTGCAGCAGTGTTGGCGTTCTTTATGGATGTTTCACAATTGGCGGGGATAGTAAGTTAACCAAAGTGACTGGAGATATTAAGGATGATCACATCGTTTATATAAATACTGAATTTAAAGATATTGATGTATAGAGAGATGAATCTTTGCCGTTTTCTTGTTTGCAGCCTTACATGTGTGTATATATTTTGTGGATAATTAGTGTTGATAGTAATATATACATACATGTAAAATTGAAATTCCATGCTCTTCGAACGGTTGGGGATCTGCTGTAATGCAACATCGTACAGTGGCAAAGTCAGGTTTCACATTAGAGGGGTCACTATACAAAATTTTAAAAAATAATTTGAATACGAGCGCTCAAGCACTAACCGATTAATAAGTTGTTACTACACTAACTACTTGTTTTGGTCCATTTCATAATATCATTTTATATTGATTTAGTAATATATACCGTCATAATTTTCTTGAATGTCATATTTTAAAATTGTTGAATACTAATCTTATCATCTACACTATGAAGTTAATAATTTATATTCCAACATTAAGGTACCCAACTCAGACATGAAAAAAATAAGTAACCTAGTAACCTACAAGATTTAAAGGAGAGAATAATAAGATAATTAAGAAGATTTATGGTTAATTTGTATTAAAATATATATATAATATATTATTTATTTTACAGTAAATATTGTGACGCCCCAAATTCAAGGCCTACTGAAATATGGTACGTGAATCTGCGGTGCAAGTTGAGGAAATAAATTTCCCTCGTATCAAGGAAAATGGATTGCAAAGAAAGAAGGAATCTCAAGGGTTTTCTTATAAACGAGAGACATTTATCAATAGGAGCATTTGCAATGGTGAGGAATCATTTTTATTTTATTTCAATAAATTGAATTTTTAACTTGCAGTGGTAAAGTTTAATTCATTTTAGAGATCAATATTTTATTTTGGGGATCAATAGTTCATTTCATAAGTAAATAAAATGAACTCTGAAATGAAATTCATTTCAATAACATATGGACAGCCTCTCTCTCATTAACATATGGACAACGTTACTTTTTACTTTTTAATTTTTCCATTACATTTAATTAGGGTAAATTTGCCGTAACTTTTCGTTTTTTCAAAGCAACTAGCCTGATAACTTTCACTATTTAAAAAAATTAAATAAAAAAAGGATAGCTTTTTTTTTATGTTGTTTAGAAAGGATAGCTAATTATATATGCTAGTCATTCCTAATTTATTTTACTTTTCAAAAACACAATTGGCTAGTTTCCTTTTCAAACGGCTAGTTATTTACCTATAAAATATAAATGCATATGTAGAAAACTACTCTCCCACAACTTCCTACACCCACAAAAAAATTGTTTATGTTGAAATTTTCAATAGAAAGTTTTGTTATTAATTTTTTTATATTCAAAATTGGTCTCTTTTTAAAGATCTCTTTGAAACCATTTCAATTGTATAATTCTTATCATAATTAACTTTATTCATTTTATTTTATTCAATCATTTAAAAATTGGCACCAATACAAATGAAATTATAGTTTAATTCAATAACTGCCAAAAAATTTCAATAAATTGAACTATTAAACTAAACCAAAATAAGGATACTCTAAAGGTTTAGGATTTAGTCAAAAACCTATATTCGTAAGTGTCAGTTTTTATAAATTATTTCAAATATAATATAAAAAAACTCACTTAAATATATCCAAATGCCATTAAAATTAAAAATAAAATAGTTCTGCCTTTAAAGAAAAACCCTATATATCAAGGAGCCCTCTTTACTCCTTCGCGCACACAACCCCACTTCCAAAACCGTAATTTCGCAAAACCCTCTCACTGTTTCTTCTCTCCAATGGCACCCAACCGCCCATCTTCTCAGGATGAGCCTCCGGAAGAATTTGAAGCCTCGTCCGAAGAAGAAGTAGACGGAGAAGAAGAGGAAGAATCCGGATCCGAGCCCGAATCCGAACCCGAGCCTCCAACAGCACCCACTCCTGTTGCTGAGAAGAAACCACCACCGAAGAATCCGGACTTGGCTACGGTGCCGCAGTCTTCATCCCCTGGCTCCGAAGAAGAAGAGGAAGAATCCGGATTCGAGTCTGAGGAGCCCGAGCCTGCACTTGCTGAGAAGAAACCACCACCGAAGAAACCGGACTCGGCTATGGAAGAGACGCCCAAGACCAAGAAGCCTAGACCGAAGGCCTCGGCTACTACTACGCCGGCGGCAAGAACCGGGTCGAAGCGGCCAAGCGAGAGCGACCCCACGGATTCCAAGAGGCCCAAGAAGAAGATGATCTCAGACTCGGATCAGAAGCCAGACCATGCCGGAGCCGGTGGAGACGACTCGAAGAAGCTGCTCCTGCTACAGAGGATTTGGAGCGATGATGATGAGATAAAGATCTTGGAAGGCATGATTGATTACTATACCAAGCAAGGGGTGCACCCAAATGCTGATATGTTTGCGTTTCATGATTTTATGAAGAAATCGCTGAAAGCCGATGTGAACAAGACCCAATTGCAAGATAAAATTCGTAGGCTTAAGAAGAAGTATGAGTCCAATGTGGACAAAGGGAAGAAGTATAATCCTGTTAAGCCTCATGAGCTAAAAGTCTTTGATTTGTCTAAGAAGGTATGGGGCAGGGGTGAAGGGTTATTTGCGGTAGGTGGGTTGTCTGAAGAGTACAAGTGTAATGAGTCATGTGAGGGTTTGAGAGAGCAGAGGTTGCTGGAGGGTTGCTTGGAGTTGATTGGAGAACCCAAACGAATTGAGTTGAATGAGGAGTGGAAGAAGCTGAATGTTACTGAATTGGAGCTTGTTGTTAGAAGGAGTGAGTTGATGAGAGATAAGGCTAAGTTGATGAGCGATAAGGCTAAGTTGATTCTGAAGGCATTGAAGTGAAGTCATATAACTGTGCATGTATAGCAAGGCAAGAAGATCGAATTTTGAATGAACTTTGAATTTTGTTGTGTTTCAAAGGAAATATGGGTGCTCTGTGTGACCCATTAAGTATCTGATACTTCTTGTATTTTTTAGAGAAAAATGAAATGAAAGAAGGATTTTCAATTTCGTCTCCTATTCATCTTTTTCTTTTCCTGTTAGTGGCTGTCTTTTCCACAATTTCTACCTTTGTTCTGCATGATTCTGTGTTCTGCTTATGTATCCTCTAACTTATTTGATTGTGATCCATGGTTATGCTGCTTATTGGAGAGCAGAAATTGAAGTTAAATGTTGTTACGGATATACAATCTCTGGAAATTCATGTTTCCAAATGACAGGATATGGAAGCAGGTGGAGATAAACGATGCCAAGCCAAGAAAGGCTCAGATTTTGGGTAGCCCACAGAAGCTAAAGTAATTCCAAGGATGGGTTTTTTGAGTGGAGGGAAAAAGAAGAGCTGGGATCAGATGCTTTCTTTGTGCAGAGAGAGTTGCCTGTGACAATGAAAATGCAAGTCCTTTAAGTGCTTCTTTCTCAATAGAATGCATCTGTGCAGTAAATTTACTAGTTCTTTAGCATCAGCTGCAACAACAAATGTTAGCAATAGAATAGTCATGAAATTTTTTGCAGGTATCGATTTCGTTAGCACAGATTCTTACATGTATCTGTAGTTTTATTGGGTAGATTACAAGAACTACTTGAAACTGATGAGTGAAATCCTGAATTTTTGTAGATTAAAATTCTTGGCTTTGATGTAGTTTTTACATGGCAGTGACATTGCTAATATGCAACAGTTTTGTAATGGTTGTGAGCCGGACAGAAGAGAATCTCAGTTTTGCTTTAGGAAGAAGTAATCATCATATCATGCTTAAAAATTTGCACAACCCCAACAAGAAAATATTTTATTGGGTAGATTCCAACTCATAAATAAGTTCCCAATACAGTTTTTCAAGTTTCCAATACACATTTAACTTCCCAATACAACTCATAATAATGACTCCCACCTTTAGTTTTCAACATTCCCGGTGTGCATTTATATTAAACAATTCAAATTAAAGTTTTATTATTATTTTTAAAAGACTAAAGCTTTTAATAAGCAAAAAGAAAACACAAGTTCGTTTTTTCCTTCTTCTATGTTTTAATGGCTCTCTTACACTGCCCATACTACAACACTCACGATTAGAGAATTGTAATTAATTTTTTGGGTTGAAAATTGACTTGGATTATGCTTTAATACCATATATAAATTGTAATTAATCAATTAGAGAATCGTAATGATTTTTTTTGGTTGAAAATTGCAATCAAATGATATAATTATTGAATTGTTTCTTTGTGTATTGAATGGCAGTGATTATATGTATATATATTATTATTTAACTATTGTATATTTATTACTTAATTACTGGAAAATGAAAAGGAAGAGATACACCAAATAAAAAACAGAAAGAAATATATCAAATACAAATTTAATGCACAAATAAAGATTTAAGTAAAACTTTAAATATATTAAAATATAATGCTAAAATTGATTGGACGTGTTATGGACCTCATGCACTTCAGAGGCAGTTGACAGTCAACTAAAATTTGTCACGAAGCTGTTGGAATCGTGAGAAAGGACAATAGTCACACCTTCATATATCACCAACTAAAAAATTCGTAACTTCAGCATAGGAGTGGGCACGGTTCCGAATTGGATTGGTTTCACCTCAAAATCACGGCCGAACCAATTACAATATAATAATTTGGTTTGGTTCGATTTGAATAAAAGTTATAAAGAAAACCGAATCAAATCAAACCAATTTAAGACGGATTGGTTTCAGTTTGGTTCGGGGTTTGGGCCTAAGCCCAATTCTATTTCTTTTTGCATTTTTTCAACATTGTTAGCCCAGTTATAACCAAAAAAAAAATCACAACTTGCTTCATACATAAATCATTTTCTAGAGTACGAAATCATTCTAAAGCTCAAAATGTCATAAAACTTTATATTTCACTAACTAATATAGCTCAATTCAAATATTCATATATAGTTATTAATTAATTAGAGTATTACACATGTAAAATAAAATATAAATAAATAAATATACACATAAACGGTCCGGTTTGATTTAAACCGGTTTACAAAAGCTCAAAACCAAACCAAACCAATCTATATACGGTCCGGTTTGATTTTTAAACCGTTTGACTTTTTTTTGTCAAAACCAAACTAAACTGGTCAGTTTATATATATATATATCAATTTATATATATATATATATATATATATATATGGTCAAATCTCATATTATTCTCTGGAAGTTAAAGTGACCCACTTTATCACATTTTTGCATCTCATTTTGCCCACACCGCAAGTCCGTTATATGTAGTGCTTAGTTTATAAGCCACATATTTTAGGTCATCTCCAGCTATGAGCTATATCCCAAAAATAATACAAAATCTATCTCCAGTCATGGGCTAAACAAAGTTTTGGCCAAATTTGGAGGGCCACATTTAGCCCTTTAGCCCTCCAACCGAGCCACATATAGCCCAGCTTTGGCCTAGGCCAAATTTTTGTGGGCCTCATACATTTACATTTTAACATCCAACAATAAAGCAAGTTGATGTCATCGCTAGATATATATATATATATATATATATATTTTTAACAGCCTCTGTTTTCAATTCGTGTTGCTGAAGACAAAAGTATAAAATATGATCGGTCATGACCGTTAAGGTCAGACTATTGAAACCCATTCCCATCTTTTAAAAAAAAAATTTAATATTAATAAATGTGTTGTTTAAAAAAATTTATAAAAAATTCTTGGTCATGACCATTGGAGGTCAAACCATTGAAACCCTATTTTTTTTATTTTAAATGTGGTCATCTTTTTAAATGTTTTCAAGTATTGTTAAAAAAAAATATAAAAAACTCTTGGTCATACGTGTCATATATAAAATATTATCTCTAAATAGTAATTTAATTAAATTAAACAATATATAGTTGTAGAATGTATGAGTGTTGTATCATATTTTTTCTCAAAATAATAAAATATAAAGGACCATAAAATATAGTTATACATGGCTAGAGATGGAAAATTTTAGCCCTGCACTATTTTTTTAAAAATTAATATTTTAAAGAGCTAAATATTTAATTTTGAACTACATTTAACCTTATGACTGGAGATGACCTTAGCCACTTAAGCAATTTTACTCTTTCGAGTTTGGGTTGGTGGATGGGCCCAGAGAGTCTGCTTTCCTCCAAGCCACAACAAGACCAAATTGTGGGGATGCTTTGGTCATTTTGAAACCTGAGCCGTTTTGTTTTGTCTGCCTTCAAATATTTTAGAAGAAAACAGCAGAGCGGGAAACCAACTATTTCACCCGCCAAGTATTTTTTAAAACAAACAAGGTTTCCCCCCCGAAATTTTTTTGATGGGAGAATGAGATTGACCAAATTACCCATAGCACTTTCATGGTTCCATCTTCCTCGGATGTTGAGAGACCTCACTAAATTATATGTGCTTATTTTTTAACTCTGGACAAATTCATCCATGTGTCTAGAAAAGAATAAATTATATCATTTCTTAAGAATGATATTGTATTAATAATTAAAAAGAGTTACAATCAATAAGAACATTATGATTAAAGGGATATTTAGTCATATACCCATTCTTAACACTAATAATATAGATAAATCATACAACATTTAATTTCTATAAACACACCCAAAAAAGCCCAAAAATGACAACTTGCCCAATTAAATTAAATTTTGATTATTAAATTACTTTGATGCCATATTGAGTGTTTTGGGTATTTTTTTTATATAAAGTTTTGGGATTGTGTTCGTTTTAAGAAATCAATGGCAATTTTGCAATTTAAAAGAAGTTAAAAGCCTTTTTGTTACGTTATAAATGAGTTTTTGGTGTGTTTCTAAAGTTAATTTCATATATGATTTTTTTAATAATTTGGGCTCCTATATTTGGTATAATAGTGAATCTCCCATGATTAAATTCAGGAGGTTGTGTAACCCGATAAATGACAATGTCACAAGAGAGAGCAAATTGAACAATACAATGGACAACCTCATGACAACAGTTTAAAAAAAAATAAGTACAAGTGATTGATGGAGGGAGATTTTACACAAATATTCATTGGTTTTTTTGGGGTTTCGAACCTTTACCCACACAGATGAAGGCAAAAGAGCTTAACCAACTAAGCTATACCATACTGCGAACCTCATTACAACATTAAGTTAAGAAATATGAGAGAACTTCCCATAAAGAATGGGAGATAATGCCCTTAAATACAATTTTAGTTGTTCTCCTAAAAAAAATCTTAATTTAATAAGAAAATATAGGTAAATACACCTAAATTTTCATGTGTTTACTTAGATTGATTAGGGGAAAATGATTTCGGGCCCATTCATTCTCTCCCCAATTCCAAGTAAACATGTCATTATTTATGCTCAATACTTTTTCATATTTATGTCTAGTTTCTAACAATAAGATCTCTCTAATAACAAATTTTTTTGGGTACAATGTCCAACAAAACAATAAAATTTAGCCTGTGGACCTTCTCATTCATTGTATTAAAAGTGTATACCAATTTTAACACAACTAAGTATTAATGGCTAATGAGGCCTAGTCCAATGAAAAAAAGAGAGTTGATTTATAGACTAATGGTCTCATATTCGAACCCCCTTGGCACTTTGGTAATGTGAAACCCTCATTCTCCTTATAGTTTAGATTATCGCTTTGTATATTAAATAAAACTAAGTATTGCTGACCCTAAGCTAGGGGAGGTGGTCACGACCCCTCTGCTGATCGGTTCATAATTGTATATTATTTCTTACCCTTCTAGCTTATGATTTGGTTATGTTTTTGAGTTAAACTTGTGCTTTTAATCCTTTTTGTGTTTATCTTTCAGTTAATTGAGCTTTAGGTAACAATGATGGCTTTGGAGAGCATAATTCATGCAATTCAAGCATGTTAAGGCCTAATTTGGATGAATTGATGAAGAGCTTAAAGACAAATTCATTATGGCTACAGCCCCCTGCCAGTCCAGTTCCGTAGGTCATATTGCAAGCTTTGTTTCAGCAACCTACACAGATCGAATGAGGCAGTATTCTTCATGAAAGTTGTTCCAATGGGTGTGTACTATAACATATCCAAAATTCAGCCCCATTTGATAAATCTGGAGTCCGTTACCTAGCAAACACAGAATCATGCTCAGGATGGATCTTATCAGCGCGGAAAATGAGTTAGCAATTTGTTTCGGCCTTAACTTCTTCCTCCGACCTTGGATTGGCCCAAATAACATATGGCTGGAAAGAATACATTCTGAACTTCAATTTCGAGTGCTTAAAGTCCTAATTTGATTCAGAGAAGCCCAAGTTGTAAGCCCTTGAAGTTGCTGGTCATGCTGACCTCAACATGTGCTGGTTGGATGCTTGGTCATGGTGAGCTAGGCATGAGCTATCATTTCTAGTTGGAAGCTTGGTCATGGTGACATGAAGATGAGCTAGAGCTGCTAGTGGGATTAATTGGTGAAATGCATCAACCATTCAAGATTTTCTAATACAAGTGCATCACCCAATTTAGATTTTCTAATACAAGTGCATCAACCATTTCAGATTTTATAAAACAGGTGTTGTATGCATTAGCCATATTGAATTCAGATTTTCACTTCCCCTAGGCCTATAAATAGGGAAGTTCTCTAAGCTTGTAAACACACCCCAAGGGGGGAGCTCTCAAGCACTTCTCTAGAGCTCCCTTCCCTTATCTCCCTCAAATTCTCTTAGTTTCCCTTTGTAGTTCTCAATTGTTGTAACAAAATCCTAGTACTATAAATCTCATGCATTTTTCCTTTCTCTTCTTCTATAAATTCTCCAAACACTTCTCTATTTTCTTTCAAAGTTCTCCATGCTCTAAAACATTTCCCAAACACAATTCCCATTCTCTTCCAAATTCCCCATGTTCTTAAACACATTCCCTTCCAAATTCTCAAAGTCCTCAAACACTCTCTTCCAAAATCCACAAAGTTCCCAAACACCACTTTCTTTACTCTTCCAAAATTCTCAAGTTCCCAAACACTTCTCCCATTCCTTCATCAAATTCTCTAAACTTCTCAAACACTTTCTCCTCCCTTCTCTAAGTTCTCAAATTCTCCAAGTTCACAAAATCCTCAAGCTTCCCAAACATTTTCCTTACTCTTCCAAAAGTCTCCAAATCTCTCAAACACATGTCTCAACCCTTCCAAAATCCTCAAAGCTCTCAAACACAAGTTCTTCCTTCTCTTTCTCAAACACATCTCTCTTCTCTTCCAAAATCCCTTCTCTAAAGCTCTCAAACACTTTCCTTCCTTCCTCAAATTCTCTCTTTAATGTTCTCTTAGTTGTAATTTATTTTTCTTGTAATGTACATTATTTCTTCTTGTTTTGTTTCTTTTGTTTTCATTTTTGTTTTGTGTAGGAAAACCGAATTGGATCATTCAATCACCAATCCATGTGGAATCGATCTCGCACTTACATATGCTAAACTACCAACGGCTCGTGCACTTGCGAGTATCACAAGTTGAGGATGCAGCTGAATCCATTTTGGTGCAGCTGAATCTACGCAACAAGTTTTTGCGCCGTTGCCGGGATCGGTAACATTGTTTGATTCTATTTGGTTTTTCTACTTTTTATTTATTTTTATCTTTTGTACAACTGGACAGTTTCATGTTTTAAAGTTAATGAGGTTAATTGATAAGTTGTGTTTGTAGTCCAACGGAGAAGGACAATTGTCTGACAAGCAAGAGAACTGGGTTTGAGTCCCAGCTTACACAACACCCAAAAACAAAAAGGTTCAAGTAGCATGTTGATTATTTCTAGTTTATGGTTTCATTCACTTGCTCTTAATTAATTATCTTGTTCAAGTTTACATAAACACCATATGACTCTTGGACTGATTAGTGAATGAATGGGTAGATATTGAAGACAAACACCATGTTTAAATTCTACTTGGTTCTTTATTGTTCTTCTTGTTCTTAATGGGTTCGGAATTTGTGTTTAAACTAAACACCATAGCTAAATGCTTTTTCTGAATACTTGATTAAAACCACACACCATATGGATAATCATATTTGAGAAAGAACGAACTTCATAAGCTAGTTTGATTTACTTTATTTCTTATTACTTTGAAGCATGAAATTGGACGTGTGTTGATTTTCCTTTCTATTCTAGTTTTTATTTCCTAATCCTTTAATTCTGTTTCAAGTTTTCTGTGTCTGTTTTAGCAAGTAATTTCAGCTTAATAAAAATGGAGAGAGATGGTAACCTCAATCATAAGAATGGGTAGTGTGGAGCAGTGGGAGAAGTCGCGACCTCCAAATGCATCACGCTCGACCTAATCGCTTCAAGGGGGAGTATTCCAATCCTTTCTCTTTAGTTGTTTTGTTATTATTTCAGTAATTTTAATTTTCTATTTCTTTTATTTAAAAAAAATTAAAAAGATTTTTTATTTGAGCTGACTCGTGGTAACTCCAGGAAGCGTCTCCGTCAAATACAGTGTCTAGGAGTTCTTTAGGCGACACCTTCGGTGTCTAAGAAGTTTGGGTTTTAAGTGGGACATTTGTGACCCCTCTAACCTTCCCCGGATCCCCTGGCTGTATTTTCTGAGGCCCTTAACTGGTCATCCATGAGTTGCTTGTATATTTGTGTGTTTAAAAAAAAAAAAAACAAACAAAACCAAAACAAAAATTTTATAAAAAAAATTAAAAATTTTTGAAATTTGAGTTTTTATTTATTGCAATTTGGAACTTCTCTGTTTTTTTTCTTTTTGTGGTCAGTTAGTAATAAATTAAAAAATTTAAAAAAAATCAATTTGGAACTTCTTTGTTTTCTTTTTTTTGTTTTGTTAAGTTAGTTTATGTATTTATTTACGTGATGTGGTTAGTTAGTTTATTTCTAAGTGTTAAAAACACATTTTTATTTCACTCAAACATTACAAACAAAGAAAAAAAAAGTAAAAAAAATTAAAAAAAAAAGAAAAAAAAACTAAAAACAAAAACAAAACATTCAAGTAAATTAAAAATAAAAACAACATCTTCATCATCTTCATCTTCATCTTCATGGCATGCCTCTATTCTCTCTTACTTGCAGAATCTCCAGCAGCTCCACATGGTCCTCATTCTTTCTCTCAGTGCTTCCACGTGCCTGATTGGCACGGAGAGCCGCTTCTGGAAATCCGCCACCATAGCCTTCAAGGAAGCTACTTCCTCGCTCAGCGCGGCACACTCCCGTGTCCTCGCCAATAATCGCATGCCCAAGTTGGTAGCCGAGACCGCGCGGAGCACAGGTTAAGTTGTGGGACTCCTCCACCGCTGCTTTGTCAGACCTCTTTGCCACATGGAGATGATCTGTCGGTGTGAGCTTGCCGCCAATCATGCCTTCTAGCAGCACTGCTCTCTTTCGACACCGCCTCAGAAAAGTTCGGTATTACCTCAGCAAAGTTTGAGGCCGTACCGTGATGATATGTGGAGTTTGGGAAGACATGGTTTGGACGAGCCATTATATGCTCATTCGGTGGCGCAAAGGACAATTCAAGGTTGAGATCATCAAGGTGAGTGCATGAAGATGCCATTGTTTTGTTTCTGGATTTTTTGATGTTTTTCTCTGAATTTGCAGGAAGAAATGCGAGGTGCTCTTCTATTTCACCAAAACGAGTTTAAATAGACTTATACAAACAAGGGAGCCGAAAGCACTTCGGATCTCGAGGGTGATATCCTGTGCTCTTTTCTCTCGGATCCCTTCATTTCTGCCGCAAATTGCGAGCACGTTTTTTTTTTAAAAAGGGAGCATGTCTACACTTTCACTTACTTTTGCCTCCCTGTTTTTCTGATGTTTGTGTTTTTGCTTTTTTAGTTATTATTTTATTTTGTTTTTTTTTTCAATTGTTTTTTTTTTGTCAGGTTTCTCAAGAATTTAGTTGGAAGAAGAGACAAAATTAAAGATGCGTCTTGGACACCTGGTGCAAGAATCTCAACTCTTCTTTTTAAATTCTTGTTTGAATTGTGTGTTTATTTCAGTTTTTTTTATTTTGTTTTTATTTAATTATGTAGTATAATTTAAAACTCACAGGATATTCTTTGAAGGAGCTAAACTTTTGGTAACTCCAGTGAGCAACCGCAGTCTATACAGTGTCTAGGAGTTCTTTAAGGCGACACCTTCGGTGTCTAAGAAGTTAGGGTTTTAAGCGGGACCATTGTGACCCCTCCAACCTTCCCGGATCCCCTGGCTGTGTTTTCTGAGGCCCTTAACTGGTCATCCTTAAGTTTTTCTCTTAAAAGAAAAAGCAGTTACTTGTGTGTTTACTTAACTAAAAATAAAAATGCATGTTTCAGTTTTCATGTTTTTGTTTGATCGTCGTTCTTTAAATTTAGGGTCATTCGTGTCTTTGAGATAACATAACTTTTTATTTCCCAATTTTTTTTTTTAAAAAACATACACTTTAAAATTAAATAAATAAAAGCTGAAATCATTTCTTCTTGGCGCTCGGTGTCTCGACCATAGGAGCTTTTAGTTTGGCCCTCTGGTTGTCCTCTTCCGGGGCTTCACGCACAGCCTCTTGTGGCTCACCACTTGAGCTCTCAAAAATCGCAATCTTAGCTTGAGCGTAACTACTCTAGCGATCTACTTGCTTGCGTTTACCCGGTCGGTCTAGGTCCTCCAGCTGTTTTCGCATGTCGCGAGAGTACAACTCTACCATCTTTGATAGGCTTTTATTCTCGTCCCGCAACACTTCTAGCTGTGTCGATTCACCTCCACTATCCTTGCCCTCTCCCTTTTCAAGCTTTTTATAGCAGTCTGACACTCTTCAACCATACTTTGCTCCGCCGCTAACTGACCTTTCAGCACCTCTACCTCATGGGACTTCGCAAGTAGGCGATGACCCAAACTTGCAACACATGCTGTACTCTGCACGCTCAGTGCCAGGGCATCACTCATGACCCGGTTGTCATCCCTTGTCCCGAACACACGTATATCTTTAGGAGTCACCAAATTTCTGCCAACTCCAATGGCAACATCGTTGTCCAGGAGTATGAGTCGGCTGACAGTCACAGGCCCCCTTGCGGAGGCAAAGTAGGGCATCCATACCTGGTGCTACTGCTTGGCCTTGTGTTTGAGTCGGTGGAGCTAGGTTGAGATCCAACGAAAAGGGGTAGGAAGAGGCCATTTGATTTCTCAGTTTTTTTCTTTTTCTTGCTTCTTTTCTCTTTTGTGTTTCTGAGTTTGTGTTTTTTGTTTCCCCCCCTTCTTTTTCCTTCTTATAGAGTCTTTCACAAAACCCTAGCCAGTGTGCAGCGCCTTCGCATTTTCTGAATCTCCAGCATTCCTCGAGTCCCACAACCTTCTCACTTTCCAACCATTTCCAACTCATTTGTCACGACTTGCTTTGTCTGAACGGACGCGTTCAGCAAAGTCGTCGCGCGCATTTCCATGGCCCCGTAATTTCTGCTTGTGGAGTCTCCAGCGCCTCTATGCGTCGACACGTGTCTCGCCCTGTCTTGGTCCCTTACACTGAACCGAGACAAAATTAGGACCCATGTTTCAGAATCCAATTCACGTTTCATCCTAAATTAAAAAATTAAAATTAAAATTAAAACATGTGGGCTTCGGATTTCAGGTTGGGTTCGGTTTTACCTGTTGTTGGGTTAATTTCATTGTGGGCTTTGGGCTTTCAATTGTTTGGGTTTCAAGTTTGCGTAAGACTGCTGTTTAGGGCTTACTGTTTTGAGTGTTTAACTGTTTTCCTTTTTGTTTATTTGTTTGTTTTGTAATTTTTATTTTGTAATTATTTTATTTTATTTTTGTGTGTTTTAATTTTTATTTGCTTTAATACCTTTCATTTGTTGTTATGACATTGTTTGTGGCTAATTTTTAAACATTGAGGACAATGTTTGTTTGTACAATATCTGGCCAAGCATTCCCAAGCCAATCCAAGCAAAGGGAAGGGAGTCACACATCGACAAAACACAAGAGAAGGGGACTCTCCCTTCCCTATAAAAGGAGACCTCTCTCCTTCAAGAAAGGGGAGAGAGCTGGGGCAGGCTACTTGGGCCTCACCCATGAGCCCATTTACAAGCCCACGGAACATTGGCCTTCAGCCAGATCTTCATCCTCCGACCTTCAGCCTTCAGTATTCTTTCTCTTCCCATTGAGTTTAAATCTATGTGCAAGGTATACTCACATTATCGTAATGAGAACATACTTCTCCGTGGACGTAGCCCATTATTCGGGTGAACCACGTACATTTGTCTTCTGTATGCATGCCTATTTACTTACCGAATGCTCTCACACACCGAGGGTCCTTGCCTTCAGCATCCACCTCATCTTTAAGTTGGCCTACTTACTACCCGTCTAGTTTTAGCGCCAACAATGTTCATTTCTAGGTTTGGGGGTATTGGAGTTTAACATGTATTTGTTTTTTTCTTAATTTTTTAAATAAAAAAAAATTTGCTTGTTTTTCTTCTATTTGAGTCTTGTTTTGTTTTGCTTTATTTTTGAGTCACTTTTCAAACACATATGATGAGATTATGATAAATGTTTGCATGACTTAAATGAAAATTGGATTTCATTTTATTTTAGTGTTTTTTTTCTTTATTAAAAATAAAATAAAATAAAATAAAATTTTAAATTTGGCATTGTTCTATCATGATATGTTTGAAACATTCTTTACACTTGCCATTTGTTTCATAATTTTCCAATTAAAGGATTTGCATGATCTAAAGAATTGTATGAAGCATAAATTAGACTTATATAACCAACCATATAATGTGAGCTTTTGAGCCTTGTACTTCCATTCATGAGTGTTATACACATACTCTTAATTTCTTGTCATCAAAGTTGTTGTTTGATCTCATTATTCATTGATTTGGTTGAACACTTAAAAGTCATTCATTCTTGTGCAATTTGATTTCATGACATTTAAAGAAATGATATTAAGGCCTTCTTCGGATCGTTTGTGCCTTTCAAGCTAACCTTATGCATGCTTAAGCATGATTTTCCATTATTAACCATTTTGACCCTACATGTAAACCTTTTCTTTCATTTACCAATTATATTTCCTTGCCTTAGCCCGAAAAACAAATATTTACCTTGCTAAGGAACTCATGAGCTTTAATTTGGATGTGTTTTTTCATGCTAAGTTTGGGAAGAGGTGTTAGATTTCGAAAAAAAAAAAAAAAAAAAATACACAATTGGTGAAAGAAAAGAGAAAAGTGGTGGTTGATTGAAAACTCATTTTTGGGCGTTCAAAATAAATTGGTGTTTGTTCAATTAAAGGAAAGGAGTATCAATCAATGTAAATGAAGGTATAAGGAGTTTTGATCATGTAAAAGAAAAAAAAAGCTAATCGTGATGATTCGAAGTCTTGTAAATAATTATTTTATGCTCTTACATTGCGAGTTCCTTGGACTTTGTATTATCCACACCTTTCATTTCTTACTCACCTTACACCCTTGGCCCAATTACAACCTTTACTAAAGACCTAAATTGATCTTAAATGTCATGTGGTTGAATTGCATCCATTTTCTTACTTTTAAGTGTTTGGCATCCTTCTTGAGATCATATTAATGCAAGTTCTTCATCTTTCTATTTCGAGTTAAGTCCTTATGGTTTAACTCTATTCTCATGTGTATAACTGAGTGTTGCATTATAGCCATCTTCTGAGTGATTCATTTGTGAGAGGACAACTTTGGTGAGATTTGAAGTTAAACTTATGCTTTGTATGATTTTTGAAATTGTGTGAAAACTAAGATTGGGGAATTTGTTGTATTTGGCTATCACACTACTACACTTTGAGCATATTGTGTTTAGAACTTTGCCGCTTTGTAAATAATGTCTAAAAATTGAGCTTTTATTGTTAAAACGTTTAAGTCATGTGCATGAGTCATTTTTCTTCAGAAAATGTTCGGAAAGATTGTTTTGAGTTCGTTTTATTTTTGTAATTGTTTTCTTTATTTTTGTTTTGTTTTTGTTAATGTATTTGCGTTTGTGTTTGTTTTTGTTTTTGGTTTTGCTTAAGGACTAATAAATCTAATAAGTTTTCTAACCATTTTGTTTTGTAGAGTTAGAAAAACGTTTGTGGGTATTGATATTTGTTAAACCCTCAGGAGACACAACTCCTCCTACTAGGGATGCCTAGAGGTTTAAAGGCTTGTTGCATATGCTAAATGCAATCGAGTTACCTACGAAAGTGGTCTAGTTAACTTCTTGTTTTGTTTTTTTTATCTGTGTTTTCCTTTTTGTTTTGCTCGAGGACTAGCAAAATCTAGGTTTGAGGGTATTTGATCGGTTCATAATTGTATATTATTTCTTACCCTTCTAGCTTATGATTTGGTTATGTTTTTGAATTAAACTTGTGCTTTTAATCCTTTTTGTGTTTATCTTTCAGTTAATTGAGCTTTAGGTAACAATGATGGCTTTGGAGAGCATAATTCATGCAATTCAAGCATGTTAAGGCCTAATTTGGATGAATTGATGAAGAGCTTAAAGACAAATTCATTATGGCTACAGCCCCCTGCCAGTCCAGTTCCGTATGTCATATTGCAAGCTTTGTTTCAGCAACCTACACAGATCGAATGAGGCAGAATTCTTCATGAAAGTTGTTCCAATGGGTGTGTACTATAACATATCCAAAATTCAGCCCCATTTGATAAATCTGGAGTCCGTTACCTAGCAAACACAGAACCATGCTCAGGATGGATCTTATCAGCGCGGAAAATGAGTTAGCAATTTGTTTCGGCCTTAACTTCTTCCTTCGACCTTGGATTGGCCCAAATAACATATGGATGGAAAGAAGACATTCTGAACTTCAATTTCGAGTGCTTAAAGTCCTAATTTGATTCAGAGAAGCCCAAGTTGTAAGCCCTTGAAGTTGCTGGTCATGCTGACCTCAGCATGTGCTGGTTGGATGCTTGGTCATGGTGAGCTAGACATGAGCTATCATTTCTGGTTGGAAGCTTGGTCATGGTGACATGAAGATGAGCTAGGGCTGCTGGTGGGATTAATTGGTGAAGTACATCAACCATTCAATATTTTCTAATACAAGTGCATCACCCAATTTAGATTTTCTAATACAATTGCATCAACCATTTCAGATTTTATAAAACAAGTGTTATATGCATTAGCCATATTGAATTCAGATTTTCACTTCCCCTAGGCCTATAAATAGGGAAGTTCTCTAAGCTTGTAAACACACCCCAAGGGGGGAGCTCTCAAGCACTTCTCTAGAGCCCCCTTCCCTTATCTCCCTCAAATTCTTTTAGTTTCCCTTTGTAGTTCTCAATTGTTGTAACAAGATCCTAGTACTATAAATCTCATGCATTTTTCCTTTCTCTTCTTCTATAAATTCTCCAAACACTTCTCTATTTTCTTTCAAAGTTCTCCATGCTCTAAAACATTTCCCAAACACAATTCCCATTCTCTTCCAAATTCCCCATGTTCTTAAACACATTCCCTTCCAAATTCTCAAAGTCCTCAAACACTCTCTTCCAAAATCCACAAAGTTCCCAAACACCACTTTCTTTACTCTTCCAAAATTCTCAAGTTCCCAAACACTTCTCCCATTCCTTCATCAAATTCTCTAAACTTCTTAAACACTTTCTCCTCCCTTCTCTAAGTTCTCAAATTCTCCAAGTTCACAAAATCCTCAAGCTTCCCAAACATTTTCCTTACTCTTCCAAAAGTCTCCAAATCTCTCAAACACATGTCTCAACCCTTCCAAAATCCTCAAAGCTCTCAAACACAAGTTCTTCCTTCTCTTTCTCAAACACATCTCTCTTCTCTTCCAAAATCCCTTCTCTAAAGCTCTCAAACACTTTCCTTCCTTCCTCAAATTCTCTCTTTAATGTTCTCTTAGTTGTAATTTATTTTTCTTGTAATGTACATTCTTTCTTCTTGTTTTGTTTCTTTTGTTTTCATTTTTGTTTTGTGTAGGAAAACCGAATTCGATCATTCAATCACCAATCCCTGTGGAATCGACCTCGCACTTATATATGCTAAACTACCAACGGCTCGTGCACTTGCGAGTATCACAAGTTGAGGATGCAGCTGAATCCATTTTGGTGCAGCTAAATCTACGCAACATCTGCCCATCTTCTCCTATCTTTTTTCCTCTCTCTCATCTTCTCTCCCTCTCTTTCCACTTTCCTAGGGGCTCTTGTTAGCCCCTCTTTCTCCTCCCTCTTCTCCTCCCCAGATCTACTTGGATTTTGGATTTTTAGCCTTGATCTGTTTGGATTTAGGTCTGTTTGTGTGTTTGTTTTGTTTGTTTGTTTTTGTAGTATTTTAGGTGGCTGGTGGTGTCTTTGTCTCAATGGCGACAATAATAGTGACACTAGATTGGGTCTCTCTTCGGGAGAGTTATGATACTTGGTAGATGAGTTTTTGTCTCTATTTCGACATGATGGTAGAGCGACGTTGGTGGTATGCCCTATGAGGCATTTTGTCTTTGATTTTGTCCTTGCACCACCTGAAGATCTATGTTTGGTCATAGAAGTTTCTTTGTCAGGTTCTAAGCTGAGTTGTGGTGCTTTTTAGGGGCCTCTCTTGTTATTGTTTTTGTACTCTTCCTTCGTGTGCTCTTTTGGGTTTCCGTCCTTAATGTGTTTTTGGCAGTTCGTGGGTGGTCAAAGGACTATGAGTTTTTCTCATATAAGGCTTCTTTTGATAGCTGGGATGCGATGCGGTTCGGTTCTCTTTATGGGTCTATTGTGTCGGTGTTTAGTTGGTTTTTTTTTCTATTCTTGTAACGGTCTTTTGTGGTTTGGGTCAAACTTTCTTGTTAGTCCTTGGCTTGTGTGGTACTCTTTCCTACTATCGGGTTTGTCCTAAGTAGTTATCCTAAGAAGGTTTTAATGAGGCTATTATATTCATGCCAATCTTTGTATGCCTATTTTGACTTATGAATGAAATCTTATTCTTAAAAAAAAAAAAAAAAAACCTAAGTATTTAAAATGTTGGAAAATTAGCAATCTTCATTCCAAACTTACCCCTAACAACTATCCTTGAATTTGTTTTTAAAAATTCCTTAAAGTTCCAAACCAATCAATATGATGTTTAATCTTTTGGTTCACAAATCAATTTAGTCCATATTATTGCATTTCATTTCATTGATTTTTTTTTTATGCATTCATTAAACTGGTTGTGTGTCAACATGTGACAAACTTTCAAAGAAAATTTTAATCAAAACTTAGCTCATCCACCCAAGAGACAAAATAAAATCCACATTTGTTGCTTAACAAGGTCATCTTCTCTCTACTTAGAGCATCCACAGTGTGTGTGTGGGGGAGGGGGGGGGGGTGGTAAATTCGGGGGTATAAAGCCACTTTTACATCCCCTTTACACCTCTGGTTGTTGCAAATTGAATTGGTTGTTGGGGGGGGGGGGGGGGGAACATGACAACCAAAAAATTGCCCCACATGTGAATTTTTTTCAGCAATTATTGTAGCCGCGGGTCCCAGCCTTCTATGCTGACTTTTCTTCATTTTTCTCGGGTGGGTTCCGCCTGCAAAAGATGTAAAAATAGATGTAAATGTACATTTTATTTTACATCTCCATGGTTGTGAGTATATTTACAACCCTTTACATCTCCCCATTGGAGACAATTCTGGTGATAAAAGGGTGTATATTTAACATACACCTCCATATACCCCCTCCCATTGTGGATGCTCTTACCTGGTTTCAAATTAGAGTTCCATAAAGAAAAACAAATAACTTTGTTGAGTGAAAAATGTGAGTTTTATTTTGTCTCATGGCTTGTTAGCATTTTCCCCCTATAATACTTGTATTATACTATACACATACGTTAGTATTTTTAAAAATACTTCCATTTTTTGTATATGTTTTTTATAAATTAGATGTATAATACACATATGTATGTACATATTTTCATGTTTAATATACATAGTTTTTACAAAATTTTCAATAATATAGAAAAAATTCACGTATTATATATATATTTTTCACATATTATTAAACAAAAATAAATATTAAATAGTGGCTAAAATTTTCATTTATATTTTTCAAAGTATCGATTAAAGACGTACTTATTTTATTCATACTTTTACCATTACATAACTAAATATGGTCTCATGGATAGATAGTTTAGTTTTGTTCCAATTCCAAGGCATCGTGAAGAATTACTAATAAGAAGAGGGGCATTTTCGTCCAAGAGGATACCATTTTGGGATCCACTGCAGAAGGGAGAGCGGTGGAATTAACAAGGAAGATTTGAAACTCTGGGTACCGCCAGAAAAAGAAAGCTCATTAAGACAGCCCTGAGTACACGCTAATTATGAATTCAACGCCCAAACCCAAATACATTTACCATCTCTCTCTCTCTCTCTTCTCTGAGTTACCATCTCTGGCCTTCAAAAGCCTTTGTTTCAGCGCAGGATAAAAAAGCACAGCTCTAACCCTAGGAGCAGGAGAGAGCTCTGAAGGTCTTCCATAGTCCATACTACTGGTATTTCTCAGTTCTTGATGTTAAAAGCAGTCCTTTGTTCTTGAATTTTGGCTCTTCGTTTTTCTATTTTGTATTTTGATGTTTAATGTTGAGTAATGTGAATTCTGAAATGATACCCATTTTCTATTTTGAGTTATTGTTCTGCTTTGGCCTAGAAAATATATAGAAAGATATATCTTTTTCCGTTTTTCGCATCAAATGAGTATTTGGTTTCTATGTAAAAGTGAGGAAAGAAACGAACTTTCGTCTTCAATATTGGATTTTCGACATTTAGGACTTGGAGATGCAGAAAAGTTCTGACATTTGATGTTGTTGTTGCCTTGCTAAAGCTCAAAACCTCATATTTATTCATTGCTTGGGACTTGGGGAAGTTCAATACATCTCAAAGTCTTGGAATTTCATGGATTGTATGTTTCATTCTGTGTTGGTCTTGCAAATTGAAATACACAACTCACGAAACCATTTTCAATAAACCCTTTTCTTGAATTGGATGCAGGCCAACAATGGGGAGGAGTTTAAGCCCAATACTAAGGCGTGAATTGGAAAATCTTGATAAAGATGCTGATAGTCGTAGATCAGCAATGAAAGCACTTAAATCCTATGTGAAAGAATTGGATTCCAAGGCAATCCCAATGTTTCTTGCCCAAGTTTCTCAAACCAAAGAAACTGGTTCTTTGTCGGGAGAATGCACTATTTCACTATATGAAGTTCTTGCTCGCGTTCATGGTGTCAAGATAGTACCTCTGATAAACAGCATCATGGCCACCATAATCAAGACCTTGGCTTCAAGTGCAGGGTCTTTCCCTCTTCAACAAGCCTGCTCAAAGGTGGTCCCAGCTATTGCTAGATATGGGATTGACCCAACCACCCCTGAAGACAAGAAAAGGAACATTATTCATTCACTCTGCAATCCTCTGTCGGATTCTCTCTTGGGTTCTCAAGAGAGCTTGACTTCTGGAGCTGCACTTTGTTTAAAGGCTCTTATTGATTCGGATAATTGGCGTTTTGCTGCAGATGAGATGGTTAATAGGGTATGCCAGAATGTTTCTGGTGCTTTGGAGGAGAAGTCCACTCAGACAAATGCACACATGGGTCTAGTTATGGCTCTTGCAAAACGTAATGCTACAATTGTTGAACCATATGCTAGGTTGTTGATACAAGCAGGACTGCGGATATTGAATGTTGGTGTAGTGGAAGGGAATTCTCAGAAGCGGTTGTCAGCTATTCAAATGGTGAATTTCTTGATGAGATGCTTAGATCCTTGGAGCATTCTCTCTGAGCTTGAGTTGATAATTGAAGAAATGGAGAAGTGTCTATCTGATCAGATGGCTTATGTTAAAGGGGCTGCCTTTGAAGCTCTGCAAACTGCAAGGAGAATAGGCGCAGATAAAGGCTCAAAACTTGAAAAAGGTCCTGGTTCTGTCTGTGGGTCAAATTTTATTAGGAGAGGCCACAGCAGGAGGCCAAACCTATCAAGTGCTGGTGATCAGTCTCCTGCATCAATGTCACCCGAGTCACAGACCCTTGATTCCTTTGTTGAATATGAATCATTGGTTGAGTCACCTATTTCAATGAGTCAGGCTTCTCAAAATTCAATTTATGATTGTAGGAGTGTAAACAGGAAGCTTTGGAGTCGTGAGAATGGAGTAGTTGATGTGTCTCTCAAGGATGGCTTGTTCTCAGAAATTGCTCGGGGTAGTGCGTACTCGAATGGATATCCAGAGAACTCTGGGAATAATGAATTCATGAAATGCGAAGGAGATTGCACAGAGGAATTTGCAGGGTTCCTGCAAAGAAATCCTAGGAATGGAGTATCAAGAAGCACCACAACCAGTCCTCTGGTAAGTTACACCTGTACATATGTAGCAATTTATTCTGTGTTTCTGATGTGGAAAGAAACTGCTGTTAATGGTTTGATTGTGATGGTGGTAGAAGTAGTTACTCAACTAGTTTTTGGATTTAGGTAAAAAATTAACCTGAAAGCAGGAACTTAATGGGGGAAAGAAGGTAAATAAACTGCTTGCTGGATTGTAAAAATAGTAAGATAGCCCAAAAAGCCTATCGTATGTCTGATTCTTTGGCACATTATCTCTACTTCAAAAATTTGTTTTCTGGAAAATTAAGGCTACTGATCGTGAGATGGTATTGTGTGTTAGTTGATAAATTTGTTGGTTTATCAATATCCCAAAGCCTTAAGCTCAGGATGTGAACCAATACTTGTTTTATGTTCTAACATCTCCCTTCACATGTGGTTATCTCTTCACCGTTAGAGCCCAACAAGTGAAATTCAATTTATATTGGGAGGATATAATTGCAGAGGTTTAAAATCAGAATCTCCTGCTCTTCCATGGTAAAACTGGTTGATTACCATTATTCGCAGAAAGCTTAAGTTGTTAGGCCAATGATTGTTTTATAGCCTGACAATGGTGTTGTGCTTACTCACGCTGTCTATCTATTGAAGCTTAACTTTTATTTAAATATGCCAATTTTATGATTTTCTTGTGTGTTGCCAATCTTGGGATGCCTCTCTGGCGCTTCAGAGGTCACGCACTCCCATCAATGTTGACAACATCATCTTCAACACTCCGAGGAGGCTGGTTCACTCTCTTCAGGATCCAAGTAATGTCTACTCTAAGTCCTCTGAGAAACGAGCTAGAAGATTTAGAAGTTTATCCTTGAGCGAATTTGATTGGAGCCCAAATGCCAGATACGACCAAGAAGGCTATTCACATGGTGTGAACTATGACTGCAGAGAGAATGGGAGCTTTTATGCTGGTGATGAGCAGTTTCAAGGTGGCCCTGAATCGGTATCATCAACAGATGGCATTCCCGTGGATGCTGATTTGCAGGTGTCTCACGAGGTGGTTCCAGAAAATGAAACAGAAATTCAAATGTCTAGCATAAAAAGTGCCCGTCGAAAGGTTGCTGTAAAATTGTTGTGTGGACTTTCGTTCGCACTACTTGCAGTAGCTATGCCACTACTTTGGATTAATGATCAAGGTGAAGGGCATGAAGGTTATTATCTTGTTCCAACTTAATGTGCTCGTTCTCTTCTTCCAACGTCGTTACTCATTTTGATGTATCAAATTCTTTTGATAAAGTAGGCAATGGTAGATGAGAGAATCTCTGTATCTTCTGTAAAACTAGAATTTTACCATCACAACTAGACGTGGGTGTTCAATGTACTGAAGAGAATCAAAAGAATTTGTGTTCTTGACGAAATGTTTATCGTTTACTGCTTTTGATATTGTTATTTTTAAGACAAAGCACATACCTTGGTATGTACTTTGTGGCATGCAATGTCCTCAGAAGGGTATTTAATATCTTAAAAGGGTATTTAATATCTTCAAGTTTTGAGCCTTTATCTGCGCCTATTCTCCTTGCAAACTGCAGAGCTTCAAAGGCAGCCCCTTTAACATAAGCCATCTGATCAGATTGACACTTCTCCATTTCTTCAATTATCAACTCAAGCTCAGAGAGAATGCTCCAAGGATCTAAGCATCTCATCAAGAAATTCACCATTTGAATAGCTGACAACCGCTTCTGAGAATTCCCTTCCACTACACCAACATTCAATATCCGCAGTCCTGCTTGTATCAACAACCTAGCATATGGTTCAACAATTGTAGCATTACGTTTTGCAAGAGCCATAACCAGACCCATGTGTGCATTTGTCTGAGTGGACTTCTCCTCCAAAGCACCAGAAACATTCTGGCATACCCTATTAACCATCTCATCTGCAGCAAAACGCCAATTATCCGAATCAATAAGAGCCTTTAAACAAAGTGCAGCTCCAGAAGTCAAGCTCCCTTGAGAACCCAAGAGAGAACCCGACAGAGGATTGCAGAGTGAATGAATAATGTTCCTTTTCTTGTCTTCAGGGGTGGTTGGGTCAATCCCATATCTAGCAATAGCTAGGACCACCTTTGAGCAGGCTTGTTGAAGAGGGAAAGACCTTGCACTTGAAGCCAAGGTCTTGATTATGGTGGCCATGATGCTGTTTATCAGAGGTACTATCTTGACACCATGAACACGAGCAAGAACTTCATATAGTGAAATAGTGCATTCTCCCGACAAAGAACCAGTTTCTTTAGTTTGAGAAACTTGGGCAAGAAACATTGGGATTGCCTTGGAATCCAATTCTTTCACATAGGATTTCAGTGCTTTCATTGCTGATCTACGACTATCAGCATTACCTATATTTATAGCCTTTGAGCATCCACACAGAGATGCGGTTTCTTGGAGTGGTTTCGTGAGATGCAGCTCTCGGGTGTGGAACCAGACTATGTGACCATAATTGCTGTAATTGCTGCCTGTGCTGATTTGGGAACGCTTGGATTAGGCTTGTGGATAAACCGGTTTTTTGTGAAGCAAGATTTTAGAGACAACATTAGGATAAGTAACTCGCTGATCGATATGTATTCTTGATGTGGCTGTATTGGTTTTGCTTGTCAAGTCTTCGAGAGCATGCCTAAAAGGACACTGGTATCATGGAACTAGATAATTGTGGGCTTTGCTGTTAATGGGTACGCAGAGGAACCTCATGCAGAAGGAAGGGTTCAAGGCAGACGGGGTCAGCTTCACTGGAGCTTTTACCGCCTGCAGCCATGCCGGTTTAGTCAACGAGGGGCTCCATTACTTTGATAACATGAAGAGAATTCACAGAATTACCCCGAGAATTGAGCATTATGGGTGCATAGTTGATCTGTATAGCCGTGGATGTTGGAAGATGCCTATGTAATAAAAAACATGCCAATGAAGCCAATGATGCCTCAAAAATACGTCTTTTGCGAGGTCAGTAGATGTAAAAGATGAGTCTTTTAAATACGGTGAACTGCAGAAATTGCTCCACTTGTAGTTGTAACTTGTAACCTTATGTGGTTTTTTTTCGGAAAATGCTAGGCTTACCACATTTTTCATACCACATTGTATACCATCTCTTTAATAAAGGTGCGCCCATTGTATTGGTGGGCTCCACCTCTATTAGAGATGTAGTATACAATGTGGTATGAAAAATGTGGTAAGCCTAGCATTATCCATTTTTTTTTAGCAACTACCACATGCACATGCTTAGATAGATTGGAACAATTTCGCATCAACATAATCAAGAGCTGCTTTATCTTCTGTACACAATCTCATAAAATGAAAGTTATATTCTGTCTGTTGTTACACCAAGGCTTTGAAGATGAGAGCAGAGTCATGCTATGAAAACTTAAAGATTTGGGTTGTATAAGCGCTGTCCGCCCCTCCATGATTCATTAGGACCCACGATTACTGGCTTGAGAACCGCCGATTGGCCGATGCATATATAAGAATACTTGCCATAGTCTTCATGACTTGAGCCTGGACTGAACATGTATAGTTCATCAAACCCATCTCTTCCTACTATGACAGAGTTTCTTCTACCCTGTTCCACAAAGCCAAAATTTTAATAAAAGAAAGAGTGTCAATTGTTGAGAGTGCAGAACGTTTTTGAGAATTCAGAATTTAATTAGTTTTTCAAAGTACCCTGTCAATGATTGTGAAGTCGGTAGGCGCGCTGGTGTATATTCGACTCATTTGGTCTCTTAAATGCTTGTAGTTGTCATCTTCTTCACCCTCCATTTCTTCTTCATTTTCTCTTTGGTTTCTATCTGCTTCATTGCCATCATCGTTTTGAGTCTTTGGACCCCAGCCAGGCATAAATGCTTTTTGTGCCATTTGCTGCCATAGTTTGCTGATCTGAGATTCATTTTTTAGGCCAAAGTCGGGAGGGATTATCCCGAAACTTGACAAAATAGGCAACCTGCTAAAGAAATCTGATCTTTCCAAACCAACTGCATAAGTTGCATCCGGTGAGCTCACTGTCAGATGACTTAAAATAGACCCAGTTAGTTGGAGGGATGAAGATTTAGAGTTAGAGACCACAAGCTCTGAGACCAAGACGTCTTCTTTCAGGGTGATAATGTATTTGATTTCAACCTTGTCCTCTGAATCAGTGCTAATCAGTCGTACCTGCATTCTCAGTTTAATGGTTTTCTCTAAGAATTGGCTTAAAATCCTATGCACCATCAATGAACAAGTCAAAACATAAACAGGACAGAATCTGACTACAACGGTATCGAAAACTTCAAGCCTGAAATAAATTCATTGTTTGATTAGTCTTTTCGATTTTAATTGTAATGGAAAAAAGTGTTTTAGACTTTGCAAATGCCCTTTAGTGAGTGCACATGTGAATGTTTGTAGTAGCCTTACTTCTTCTACTGGTAACACAAATTAGGAAACTAGAGTTAACTACATAAACAGTTTGACCTACTAAGCTTTGTACATTGTCTTGCCAAATTCATGTAGCCACCTGACTATTTTCCCTTTTGTTGAACTTTGTCTCACTCTACTGCATTTTCTATTTTGCTCTGTAAACCTCTCTAGAATTATCTACAGTGTAAATAAGTTTGCAACTGGTGTAAAATAAAAATGAAATAAAATTCAGTTTGTTTTGATAGGTTCCTTGGTTGTGAGGAAAGCAAGTAAAAAAACCAACCTGAATCTCTTACTGAGGATTTCCTCTAATGTCATGAAGAGCCCAATTAGTTGGAGACCATGAAACTTGTTCATCCTCACTTACACAATCAAAGGCTAAAGACACCCCTCCTTGAATGGCAACACCAGCAGCAGCTGCAGCAGATTCATTCTTCTCCTCTGACTCAGAGACTGAAGCCTGCAGCAATTCAACCGTGCCGCCGTGCCACATGGAAGCCTTGTAGGAAGTGATTAAGCCGCTTGGCAGCATCATGATGGCTTTACTACCATTCTCCAGTTCCATCTTGGCCACACAGCTGTCACCAATTCCTTTGAATATCACTCCATGGCCACTGAACTCTTCTTCCAAGTAGTCCACATTGATGGGTTGGTATGGGATTGAAGCCACTTTTGGAACTGGGAATTCTCTCTTGTTGCCGTTAGTTTTGTAGAGCTGCAAGAAACTGAAAGAGGGTAGAGAAGAAGAATCTATGTGTTTAGCACTAGCAGTGGACAAAGGACTGAAATTGGGTAACAAAAATGGACTGAAAGCCATGCTCATGCTTTCTTTCAGTTAATTTGTGAAAAAATTCCGTCTTCCTAGGATTTCTAATTGCCATTTTCCAGAACCATTCCACACTTTATTGGTTTTTTTTACTGTGCTTTCAGGGGGTGCGAGGGCCCACATATCATTATTGGCTTTGCATGCAAGAGTATATAACGATATGAGGATGCAAGTGGATAATGTGACTAGTGGAGCTGCTTGCGATATTTTCGCTACAAGACAATTCATATACTTCATTATGGTTCTTGCTTGGAGGGTACCGTAGGATTTATTAGTTTAATTCAATGTGTATTTGGTGCTAAAAAATGAATGTGAATAGGATAAAAAATAATCCCACTATAATCCTATTATGTGTATTTTCGTAAGAAAACTTATCTATCAAAAAGGTAGGCTACATAATCCAATCCCACTACTCCTACCCCTCGACCTGAACTCAAAACGTTGAAGCCAAGATAGTACACTAATAATGTCAATGAAGGATACTTATCATTTCCAATCCAATCCTACCTCTTAATCCAATCTCCAAGTCACCAAATATATGGTCAAATATCATATTGTCCTCTGGAAGTTAAAATAACTCAACTTGCCCTTGATATTTTGCGTCTCACTTTAAACTCCACCATCACATCCGCGAAAACATATGTTAGAAACGCTGATACACCACCCATCAGCCCCTACTCCCCCTCTCCCTTCTCCTCCTGACCAACCCATCCTTAGCATACAGTAGTATACATTTGATCACCATAATATTTTGTTTAAAACAAAAAATTATCAATGTGTTTGATCATACCTTGAACTCCCCTAGGAATAAAAATAGAAAATAAACTTAAAAAAGAAGGAAAAAGTTTGTGCATCAAGGTCACATGTAAAGACTGAAAGTGAAAAGTACAAGCTACCGTCACATGATGAGAACTTCACCACCCTTCTTCCCTACACATAGGAGAGATTCTATGAATACAAATATTCAGGGGGAAAATGAAGAAACTCTACCAATATAGAAACGCATTGGTTTTCTCATACAAATTAGTAATGTTCTCAATTTTCAAATTTTATTTTAAAAGTATAAAATTCCCAGTAATTTTCATTGCTTCACTCCGAAGGTGAAACTTTTACTTCCCTCAAAACTTTTGCAGCATCCTCTGGGAAGACTGGGTTTATGTAACACCCAGTTCCCATTTCAAACCCAGCAACAACACTTAATTGAGGAACTATCTGCAAGAACCAATGGGAGTAAGGTAACTGTGAAGCATTATCCCTAAGCGGAGAAGTCTGAACCATGAAATTAAATGGTGGATTGTTCAACTGCAAAGACATCTTCCTAAGCACGAGTTTTAGGAGCCCTCCAAGTTCAACTGCCTGCAAAGTCGCATATAAAGTCTCAGGCGAGCAATCATAGGTATCTAAATGGGTGCATATTTGCATCAGATAAGCTGAATGTACCATCTATTACACTGAAAGAAATATTTAGAAACTTGTTTTTTGAGTGTGATATTTATTCTTATGATTCGACACACATGTTAAGCATACAAGCTAAGAATATTTTATCAAAAATACAGTACCACAATACTCGATATGCTGAATTCTCTGAGCTATTTTCAACCATGCGAACTAAAAAATCTGTAGATGATAACCCTATGGCACATGAAGAGCTAATTTCTTAGGCTGCCATAAAATCATTATTTCTCAGTTTTTCTAGTCAAAGACAGAGTCGTTAACCCTAAAGGTTCATGCTTTATATAAGCCCCTATTAAAGTCTACCATAATACTGGAAACAACTCCCAATGGTGTTTTTCAATTCCTACTCACACAGTATGTTTCTTTTTCATAATTTGGCCATATTGTGCATATAAATTTTGCAAACAAGAATCCTACCTAAAAAGTCATTCACATTGGGATATGAAAATAGCACATTTTAAGTGATCATCACACAAAACTTATTCTTTAATTTTCCTTTTTGACAAAAAAGAAAACCAATGTATTTCATTAATCCAAATATTGAAATTAATTACGTATGTTTCAAGTAGCATTTCAAAATAAACAACATAATATCTTTACCAAAGTAGAAGCAAAATCAGTTCATACGTCAACATGTCAGTTTCTATAACATAGACAATTACCTTCTCGCTATCTAGCTCATGGAAATGAGAAGAGTGATCCAGAGGAATGATCCACATCTCAAATGGAAATGTAGCAGAAAAAGGTACAATTGAAATGAAATGGGCTGAAACATCAATCAGTAGATCCTTTGAGTTAGATTCACAGACACTACATTTCCCAGTCTAATCAAAATACTCCTTCATACTGCCAAGTCGGGTGGCAACAGCAGGAGGAACAACTGGAAGAGCCATTATCTGACTGTGAGAGTGACTCATTGATGCCCCAGCTGAAGCACCGTGGTTCTTAAACACCTTCAACGAATTAACAAAAAATCAGCTTAAATGGAAATCTGACAGGGTAAGGAGAAAGGAAGAGATTTTGTATAGGAAATGGACTTCAGAAAATGCATACAATACCATTTAACTTAAACGTTTTCCGGATACAGACATTTCAAAATCAAGCTTCCATATGCCTGATTTTGAATATTTTTACTAAGCAGAACGGAAATTTCGAAAACGAAACTGATCATGCCTCATATTACACTAAGCAAGAAGCTCATGATTCTTAAAACACAAGCCATCTTCAAGTTAAGATTTAAATAAAATAAACAGAGGCTAATCTAATGACAACATAATTCCTCGTTTATAGGATTTCCAATAAAATAACAGGCGCTCTATCCATTTGAGCTCGTGCATGAATTTTTCCAATTATATACAACTCATATATCCCATTCTCCAATTTCAAATGTTAACTATAAATTGCGGACCATATAAAAAATTTCATTTTTAACCAATTCAAGCACCCAAATTTCCAAATTGAATTATCGAAAAGAAAAAAATATAAACTCAAAATTGTACAAAATGCAAGGCCAAACGCAAAAAATACCTGGACGTATTTGATGGAATCGTAGCTCATAAGCTGCTTGATCCTCCTCGTATGCGCAACAAGAACCTCACCGATCTCTCTCGGCGACAAATCAGAAAGCTGAACCGAATGAACAGGGGTCTCAATCACTACGTCGTGGAACCCAAACCCATTCACCACAACCCGACCCGAATCCGAGTTATTTCCTTCTTCAGCAGCAGGGATGTCTCTGCTGAGCGCGGGGTAGAGGTTCTGGATGACCCGGAGTTTCCAGTCCGGGTTGTCGGGCGGGACCCGGAAGATCTCGGGAGCACACTCGTGCTCGTGGCCGATGCAGAAGGGACATTGTTGTTGTTGTTGGTTGGGATTGATAGGGGTCTTGGATTTGAAGTCTGAAGGTCGCTTGGCTCGGGCGGGTGAGAATATCACCCACCGGTTTGTCACGGAGTCTTTTCTGAGTTGCGGGGTTTGAGGAGCTGAAGAGTCTGATGAAGAAGATGATGCCATTCTCTTCTTTAATCAATTGGACGTATTATTATTCTAGGTCACTCTTTCAGGTCAGTCCCATCTAAATTCAAATTTTGGGATCATAGACAATTTTTTTTCCCTAACCCTAGCTTTGGTAATTGTCTAAAAAGTATTTTAACTTTAAATCGAAATTTTAAAA
Organism: Prunus fruticosa; assembly: GCA_018703695.1. Taxonomy (NCBI): domain Eukaryota; kingdom Viridiplantae; phylum Streptophyta; class Magnoliopsida; order Rosales; family Rosaceae; genus Prunus; species Prunus fruticosa. The sequence goes on along the minus strand of CM031923.1, from coordinate 2,628,188 downwards.
TGTCCTTATTACCTTAAACTCTCAAGTATAAATGTGGTCATTCATCTTTTGGTATACACATTAATTTGTTCTTCTAACAAAACATTCGTGAATTCTGTCATATATCATCACTTGACCAACTTAAAAAATACATTTTCATCAAAATATAGCTCATTTTAGGTCATCTTTTCTTCGTTTAGTATTTTACATTTGGATCTCATCAAGTAAAGCATATGCTAAATGCGTTAGATTTAACGAATATTTTGACAAAATGTGACGAGAAGGGCCAAACTGATGTGTGCAAAACATTAAGGACCAAATTGATTGATTTGAAAGTTGAAGGAATTAAATGAAGACTTTTGAAAAGTTTAGGACATTCATGATAAAAACCATTTCTTTCGGGTAACCTTATTTTTTTATTATTAATATTTTATAGTTAATTTTAGTTTAGTCCATCATAATTTATTTTTACAAAAATTTGAACTTGAAAAAATAAATTCCATAAAATAATATTTATTTGGATCAACTGCATAAAATCCCTGAATTTTAGGGGCCATTTCAAAATCATACTCTAACTTTAAAGACCCTACAAAATCATACATGAACTCATGAAAACTTTACACCCAAGCCCCTATGTTAGCAAAATGGTTAAGAACTTTGTATAGTGTTGGTCAACCAAACCAAACCATGTCGTGAAGGGCTCACCGAACATTAACCGACTACTTAGTGTTGAGTTTTTGAAAGCCAACGCTAAACCAGTGAGAGGAGAAACTGGCGATGCTAGTTAAACGAACAACCGGTTCGGTGGTGGCGCGTTATACTGAGAATAATCCTTATTTGGTTAGGATTATTATTCCCCAAAAAAATGATATGAATTACTCCATGAGATTTGGTGGAGCTTGGTTCCTTGATTTAGGGAGATATTCCTATCTTAAATCAAAGATAATTTCCCTAATTAAATAGAATTTAATTAGAGTAATTAGTTTGTCCTAAGGAATATTCATTTCTACATGTCGTCTTCTTATTGGCATGTGGTCAGGTTGCAACTAGCTTCGGGCAGCTTGGCCTTCTCACTATTTTTTTGTCTTGTGTCACAAGTTAGAGTCTTCCTTCTTGCGGCTTGAATTGTGATTTTTGACCTGTAATTTGACTTGTGAATTTCTTCTCTTTTGTAGCTAGTCAAGGGTCTTGTCTTCCGACAAGGGTAGCAGGTCACTCAAGTTCACAAGTACCTTCGTATCTATGGGGTGGTTCCAAGGCGCACAAGAAGAGATTTGTGGCTAATCTGCATCGCATTATGTCTGAAGCTCACTTGCAGAAGTGGCGTGCTACTTATGCTTCTGCCATACCTAATAACGTGCATGTCAGCTTGCGGCGTCTTCGACCTGATGATGCGCCTTGTGTGGATTCGAATGATACAGATGCCAGAATTATCACATTCCGTCCCTTATACTTCTCCTTGGGCTTCACATTCCCGTTGTCGAAGTTCTTCAGGAATGTGTTATGTACCATGGCGTGTGCCCTAAGCCAATGTACTATGAACATCTACCTGGCGATTAGTTTTGAGAATTTGGGCCGTTTCTTTAAGCTAGATCTGACAGTGTCAGGAGTTCTTTTACTTCTTTGAAGTGAGGCGCTACAAGAAGTATGCTCAGGTCGTGTATGCAACACCAAGTTGTTTGACAGTCTCAGGCAAGGATATCACTCATGGCACACCGATGTGTTGGAGGTCAGGAGACGGTGGGAAGGCTAGGTCAGCGATGGTCCACTTGTTCATCTCACTTACTGTGATGATACGTCAAACTTCCATTGATCTGCTTCAATTTTGTCTGAATTCTTTGATGTGTGACTAGCTGACTTCTGTCTTCTGTCTTCTGCTTTCAGAGAATGATATCAGTAAGAAACTAGATCTTGAACTAGACATGGCTAAAGTCTGCGAGCCCTGAATATCCCTACGAGGTTTTGCGAATGGCGCTGGTTGTTGAGCAAGTATCGGAAGAAAGTTGGTGGTCTGCCTCTGCTAAGGATATTGTGAGATGGAAGCAATATGACCCAAATTCAGATGATTTGCCTGCCGAACACGTTTTGATTTGCCTGCTGAACACGTTTTGGCAGTTGCCTACGTCTTCCTTATGACGTTTTGGTAGGTTGTCCTATGTCTCCCTTAGGACCTTTTGGCGGTTGCCTACGTCTCCCTTAAGACGATTTGATAGTTGCCTACGTCTTCCTTATGATGTTTTGGAAGATAGCCTAAGTCTCCCTTAGGAAGTTTTGGTGGTTGCCTACATCTCCCTTAGGACGTTTTGGTAGTTATCTACATCTCCCTTAGGAAAAAGCAGAGAGAGAAAACGAGATGTGGACTCTTTTTTAATTTTATTCTCACATAAAAGTTAACTAAGGTTAATCGTGGGATAGGTGTCACCTTTTAAAGGTGATGGTGAGCAGACGCATTGTTAATGTGGTGAGAAAAAAACTCTAATGAGAAAAAAAGTTAATCGCAAGTTATCCATTAAATGAATATTAAAAGAGAATATAAAAGAGGTGATGTTTAACATGGGATCGTTTATCATAATTGATAGTTTCGTCAATTAACAAAAATAAAATAATATTATTTATGAGTAAGTAAGGTGGGGTTTGAATTCTTTATATTGCCTTGTAATCATACCACACATTAGTTCAAATGGAAGTATTTATGTAGGGATCAATATGTTATTTACTTACTATTACTACCATATGGCAAGAAGAAGAAACAAAAATTTGTATAACCCTAACCACATTAAAAAAAAAACTAAAAAACTATATTATTATCATTAATTTTGTGTGTGTGGATTTTCATAGAATTTGTAAAATTGTTGCGTTTTGAGAAAGAAAAACATGTTAATATATAATAATTTAGACATTTGACTATCAGATTTTTATGCCGTTGATGTTGATGGCTTGATAATCACTTCTTAACTTTGGCCTATGGAATATGAAATGCCTAGTTTGTAGAATTTTATTTAGTCTTATATTCATTATCATTTAGCCTAAACTTTATGCCATTGTGCTACTGATGAGCACAAAATTAATACAAGTTTTATCCTTAAATTTATATTTGTTAGTATTTTCTTTTGTATTATGTAAATCTATTAGAGTATTTGTATTGTTTTTCTTTAATCTTTGCTTTTGTATTTAATGAGTGGTTGTTTGTAGATTTTAAGTGTCTTTCCCAATGGCATGAGGAGGAGGAGGAGGAATAAGCAATGTGTTGCAAAAAGAGAGAAAGAACTCAATTTGGATTTGATGACTTTGCCTTTTACAGCTCATGCTGTACAGTCCATTTGCAGACCTGAAAAACGAATTTTCCCATGCTCAAATGAATAAATATCCTTCATGACACTTGTTCAATAAGATGTCGACTAAAACATATCAAAAAAATGGAGCAATTGGATAAAAACTCAATCCACAGGCTGTCAAACACCAAGACAGGTTCATGAGAGGACAGATTGCACATACAGCTGGAATGAAAGGGACTTCATGCTTCTATAAATAGGCAGCAACTCAAAGAATAGAGAGGAGGATTCAAGAGTGATACACGGCAGAAGGAAGGAAAGAAAGAAAGGAAAGAAAGAAAGAGAGTGAGAAAGTGAGAAAGAAAGAGAACAAGGATGGAAAGGAAAGAACCGAGAGCTAATAACTCTCTTAAAATTGTTCTTCACCTTTCTTAGTTCTCATTTAATTCATGTATTTTAGTTTCTTTGTTTTGTTTTAATTCTTAATTATGTCTAGCTAAAATACTTAACTAAGGTTGGATGAAACACCATTATTAAATAGAGTTCTAGTTTTTATTTTCAATTCTCAAATATTGTGGTGTTCAATGATTATAATTTTCACTTCACATGATTAATAGATTAATCTTCTTTTCACCACTTCTATCGTGTATTGTGACTATAACATGTATTTGTGGTAATTAAGAGTTGGGATTAATCTATTAATTCATCCTTGGTTTATATTTCTAGTTTACAAATTTCTTTGATATTTTGTTATTCAAATAAACTTTTTCACATAGGATGCTTAGGAAACTTTGATCCTTTGTAGTTAAATAATTTTGTTTACATTTTATGCTTAGAATTTGTACTTATGAAGGGAAGGAAAATTTACTTATGATCTAAATTACAAACTTAATTGATAAATCTTGAGAAAGCATTAGATTGATTTCTAGATTGCTACTCCATGGGAATTGAAAGATAAATAATTAGGATCTTATGGAATAATGGTGTGGATTCTAATACCTTAGTTATTTTTCTCGTAAATTTAAATCTTAATTTCAGTTTATTGTCATTTCCATATTCGTTTCATGCTTTATTAAATTTTCTTTATCAACAAACAAATCACCATTTGAATCAACTAGGTTGGAAATGAAATTAACTTGGGTGTAATTGGTTTTCTATCTTTACACGCAATCCTTTGGGTACGATCTCGCTCTTACACGCTTATGCTATATTCGATTCGTGCGCTTGCGAGTTTATAAATTTTAAAAGACACCGCTTTTGGTGACAACAAGTTTTTGGCGCCGTTGCCGGGGATTGCAACGGAAAACTAATCAAATTTTGGTTAATTAAATTCTTCCACTAGTTATAATTTAGTTTTGTAATATATATAAAAAAACGAAATTATAAAAATTAAAAAAAAAATTCAGATTTTGTCAATTCTCTTGTTTCTATTGTAATATCATTGTGTATTAATACTTCATTTCTTTATTTCAGTTGTATCATCAAAGCTTCTTTTGGTGCAGCTTTGGACTTGGAAGAAGTTTCATATTTTATTTTATTTTATTTTAAGAAAGTTAATTTCTTTGTCTTTATGTCAATCTGTGTGCTTGTTTCTATTACTTGAATTGATTTGTGTGCTTGTTTTTACAAGTATCATAAAGATTTTATTGGAGGAGTGAAATTAAAGGTGCGTCTTGGACACCTGGTAAGAAAATTCTAATTCTTCTTTTAAATTCTTGCTTGAATTTTATTTTTGTTTTATTTTTATATTGTTTTTCTCGCATATAAGTAATTAGTAAATTTAAAACTTATAGGCCCATTCTTGAAAGATGTTAACTTGTGGTAACTCCAGTGAATAACTTCTAAACATTACAGTGTCTAGGAAAGTTCTTTAAGGAGGCACCTTCGGTGTTTAAGAAGGATTGGGTTTTAAGTGGGACCATTATGACCCCTCCACCCTTCCCAAAAAGACCTGGCTGTGATTTTTGGAAGCCTTTAACTGGTCATCCTTAAGTTTTCTCTTAAAATGAGGATTTGTTTAGAGCTTTTAAATAAATAAATAAATAAACATTTTTTTTTGTGGTTATTTTTGTATTTTCTTGTTTATTTTATGTTTGGTCGTCGTTCTCAAAATTTAAACTTAGAGCCTTTCGACCCAGAAATTGAAAGGACGCTTAGGGAAGAACGAAAACCTAGGATTGTGATAACCAACCCTCTCTTTTGAGATGGCAGAAGCTAAGCCAGAAAAAAACTCTCTTGGAGTGCTTTGCTCCTGTCACCACTAATTCCCCATCTTGCATAGTGTTGCCTAACACCAATGCAACCAGCTTTGAGTTGAGAACTCAAGTCATTCAACTCTTGCCCAATTTCCATGGTTTAGACCGAGAGGATCCTTACCTACATGTCAAAGAATTTCTTGAATTTGTTCAACATTTAAATTTTAGAACTTTTCTGATGAAAGTGTCCGAACTTCGTCTCTTCCCATTCTCTTTGAAAGATAAGGCCAAGTCATGGCTCAATTCCCTTCCTTCTGGTTCCATAACTTCTTGGGACCAACTTGTACAAAAATTATTGGCAAAATTTTTCCCCATGTCTAAAACCAATGGGCTTAGGAGAGAAATTTCTGAGTTTAGACAAAAGGAAAGCGAACAATTTTACGAAAGTTGGGAAAGGTTCAAAGACCTTATTCTTAAATGTCCCCACCATGGTTTTGAAAAATGGCGTTTGGTTCAATCCTTCTACAATGGGCTAACTCAGACTAGTCGCAATATGATTGAATCTATGAATAAAGGAGCTTTCTTACAACTTAGGGAAGTTGCAGCTTATGAATTCCTTGAGAACTTATCCGTGAATTCTCAACAATGAGATTTTTCCAACACCCCTGATAAGGAAATTAGGGAACCTAGGAAAAGAGGGATGTATGAAGTCAGAAGCGATTCTGATCTCGAGATTAAAATAGAGAGTTTGACCCGTAAAGTTGAGGCTATAGCATTGAGCCAAAACATGAACTCTGTCAACAAAGTCCACACTGAGATTTGCTCTTTGTGTTGAAGCCCAACGCATTCAGAACAAACATGTCCTTCTAGTCATGGTTATGCTGAGAACAATGAACAGGCAAATGCACTCAATTATTATAGGAACCAGTTTCCTAGTCCATTTTCTGAAACATACAACCCAAATTGGAGGAATCACCCAAATTTCTCTTGGAGGTCAAATCAACCTCAAAATTCTGGAGGAAACCCATCTCAAAATAATCAGTTTCGTCAACCTCCTGCCCCTCAGCCCACTCCAGTTTGTTGCAACACGGCAACAACAATCATCCTCGTTGGAGGATTCAATCCAAAAGTTCATGCAATTAACTGGTCAGGCTATTAATGATGTCAAAGCTTCCACCCAACAAAATACTCAAGCCATTTCGAAGTTAGAACAACAAATAGACCAGTTAGCAACTGTTGTGGGAGAGAGAGAGAAAGGTAAGTTTCCTAGCCAGCCTATGCCGAATCCGAAGGGTCAGTTTGTGATTAATAACCCATCAAGTTCTCCAAATTCTAATGAACATGTTCAATCCATCACCACTCTTAGATCTGGGAAACATAGTGGTAATCAGGATTTAGAGCCACACTTGAGGGATAAGAATGAGTTAAAAGATGTAGAAACACAAAAGTCTAATGAGAGTCATCCTCATGCATTATCATCAACTCCATCTGATCCTCCTAGGAATTTCATTCCAAAAGCTCCATTTCCTCACCAGTTAGCAAATTCAAAGAAGAGTGCACAATTTTGTGATATCCTAGAGGTGTTTAAGCAAGTTCAAATCAACATCCCATTCCTAGATGCAATCAAACAAATTCCTTCCTATGCTGAGTTCTTAAAAGATCTTTGTACATTCAAGAGGAAGACAAATGTTTCAAAGAAAGCCTTTCTAACTGAGCATATCAGTTCCATCATAGAGAATAGGATTCCTATCAAGTACAAGGACCCCGGTTGTCCTACCATTGCTTGCATGATAGGTGATCACCATATTGAAACGGCTTTGTTAGACTTAGGGGCAAGTGTGAATTTATTGCCATACTCAATTTATAAGCAATTAGGCTTAGGAGAGATTAAACCAACTCGGGTATCTCTCTCTTCAGCTGACAGAACTGTGAAAATCCCTAGAGGCATTGTTGAAGATGTTTTGATCAAAGTTGATAAATTCTACTTTCCTGTAGATTTCATTGTCCTAGATACACAACCTGTTCCTTCAGGACAAAAACAAATTCCAGTCATCTTAGGCCGTCCATTCCTTGCCACATGTAATGCAAATATTAATTGTAGGAATGGACTCATGAATATCTCATTTGGCAACATGACTGTTGAGTTTAATATTTTCAACATCAGCAAGCAACCATCAGATGATAAAGAGATTGGTGAGATCAACTTGATTGATACTATGGTGGAAGATTCTTTTCATTACTCTAGCATTAAGGACCCATTAGAAGCATGCTTAGCTCATTTTGGGGCTAACTTTGATTTCGAAAAATCTCTTTTGATGAAGTCAATGCATTGTTAGATTCTGTTCCGTATATTGAAACGCCCACTTGGAAACTTAAGGTTGAACCTCTTCCTCTTTCCACGTCACCCCCACTTCCTTCCATCATAGAGCCCCCTAAGCTGGACTTAAAGCCATTACCTGATACTCTCAAGTATGTGTTCTTAGAGTCTTCTGAAACCTTGCCTGTGATCATAACTTCGAACCTTAATAACAAACAGGAAGGTAAACTTGTCAAAATGCTTAAAGAACATAAGGAAGCCATAGGGTGGTCTATAGTCTGACATTAAGGGTATTGCTCATTCTGTTGTCATGCATAGAATTCACTTAGAGGACAATGCCAAGAATTCCCGAGAACCACAAAGGCGGTTGAATCCTTCCATGAAGGATGTTGTTAGAGATGAAATATTAAAGCTTTTAGATGTTGGGGTGATATACCCAATTTCTCGCAGGAAGTGGGTGAGTCCTGTGCAAGTGGTGCCAAAAAAGTCTGGTATCACAGTTGTCAAAAATGAGAAAAATGAGCTCATTCCTACACGAGTCCAAACTGGATGGCGTGTATGCATCGACTATCGAAAGTTGAATTCTGTCACGAGGAAAGACCATTTTCCTCTACCTTTCATTGACCAGATGTTGGAGAGGTTAGCTGGTCATGCATATTACTGTTTCTTGGATGGTTATTCTGGTTATAACCAAATTCCTATTGCACCCGAGGATCAAGAAAAAACCACCTTCACATGCCCTTTTGGAACATTTGCCTAGAGACGCATGCCCTTTGGGTTGTGTAATGCACCTGCTACATTTCAGCGGTGTATGGTCTCTATATTCTCTGATATGGTAGAACGATTCTTAGAGGTTTTCATGGACGATTTTTCAGTATATGGATCATCGTTTGATGAATGTTTGCACCATCTTTCTCTGGTATTAATTCGTTGCAAAGAGAAGAATCTTGTGCTTAATTGGGAGAAATGTCATTTTATGGTGAAAAAAGGGATAGTGCTAGGACATGTAATTTCTTCTGATGGTATAGAAGTTGACAAAGCCAAGGTAGATTTGATTTCAAATCTTCCACCTCCACGAACAGTGAGAGAAATTAGATCATTCCTAGGCCATGCCTGGATTTTACCGTAGGTTCATCAAAGATTTTAGCAAAATCTCTCGTCCTTTGTGTAGCTTGCTTGCCAAAGATTCTGCTTTTGTCTTCAGTGATGATTGCAACCATGCTTTTGAAAAACTCAAGGCACTTTTGACTTCTGCACCCATCATTCATCCTCCAGATTGGAGTGTTCTTTTCGAAATCATGTGTGATGCTTCTGATTATGCGATTGGTGCCTGTCTTGGGACAGCGGATTGCCAAGCTTCCCCATGTCATTTACTACTCTAGTAGAACTCTTTCTGATGCCCAACTCAATTATTCTACCACTTGAGAAAGAACTGCTAGCAGTTGTCTTTGCCTTAGACAAGTTTAGATATTATCTTTTAGGATCTAAAGTCATTATCTACTCAGACCATGCAGCGTTGCCAAGTACCTTTTGTCTAAAAAGGATGCTAAACCTCGTCTTATCCGTTGGGTTCTTTTGCTTCAAGAATTTGACATTGAAATTCGAAGATAAAAAGGGTTCCGAGAATGTTGTAGCAGACCATTTGTCTAGACTAATTGTTGAGTCTAGTGAGGATTCCATTCCAATCACTTGAAACATTTCCTAATGAGCAGCTTATGCATGTCTCATCCATTCCTTGGTTTGCTGATGATCGTAAATTATCTTGTTACTAGTGAGATGCCCTCTCATTGGTCAAAGCAAGATAAATCAAAGTTTTTAGCCATGATCAAACATTTCTTTTGGGATGATCCTTATTTATTTAAGTATTGCCCCGATCAGATCATAAGAAGATGCATTCCAGGAATATGATCAGACCAATATCATATCCTTTTGTCATGACCAAGCTTGTGGTGGTCACTTTAGTGCCAAGAAAACTGCCGCTAAGATCCTACAATGTGGATTTTACTGGCCTTCTCTTTTTCGTGATGCTTATTCATATTGTAAAGCTTGTCAGCGTTGTCAACAATTAGGGAGTCTCTCTAGAAGAAACATGATGCCATTAAACCCTATCCTCATTGTCGATGTATTTGATGTTTGGGGTATTGACTTTATGGGACAATTTCCTAACTCTTTCGGTAATTTATACATTCTTGTTGGAGTTGATTATGTGTCTAAATGGATTGAGGCAGTTGCTTGCAAAACAAATGATCATAAGGTTGTGGTCCGTTTCTTGAAAGAGAATATATTTTCTCGTTTTGGTTCACCTCGTGCTATTATTAGTGATGGAGGTAAACATTTTTGTAATAGGCCATTTGAGCAATTAATGAAACAATATGGCATTACACATCGAGTTGCAACTCCCTATCACCCCCAAACAAGTGGTCAAGTTGAAGTGTCAAATAGGGAGATCAAGCATATTTTAGAAAAGACAGTTAATCCTAGTAGGAAAGATTGGAATTTAAGACTCACTGATGCTTTGTGGGCTTACTGTACATCATTCAAAACTCCCATAGGAATGTCCCCGTACAGACTTGTGTATGGAAAGGCATGTCATTTACCTGTTGAGTTAGAGCATCGAGCCTCCTGCCGTGTGAAGCAACTTAATTTTTCTCTAGATAAAGCAGGAATTCAAAGAAAACTCAAACTCAATGAATTAGAAGAAATTCGAAATGATGCATATGATTGTGCTAAATCATATAAAGCCCGGATGAAGGTGTTTCATGACAAACAAATTTTGCGAAAAATGTTTGAGAATGGTCAGAAAGTCCTTCTGTATAATTCTCGTTTGCATCTTTTCCCTGGTAAACTAAAATCTCGTTGGTCCGGGCCCTTTCATTGTTCGTACCTGTTTACCCTCATAGAGCTATTGAGATTGAAAATCCCAAAAATGGAGACATATTGAAAGTGAATGGTCAAAGACTGAAACCATTTTTTGAGTTGAAATCCCCAGAAGTAGAGGGGATATTTCTTGACAAACCTGTTTATCACGAACTGATTATTATTTCTGCGTGTCTGGATAGATTTTAGTTTTCTTTTTGTGTGTTTTAATTCATTTTGGTCTTTATTTATTTTTTTGCTTGGATTTTTTTTATATTTATTGTCTTTTATTCTGCAATGGATAAATACCAAAGGGATTGGCACGCATATTTTCCAGGTATTATCTTTCTATTTCATTTACCCTCTTATTTCATACATTTGCTATGCTTTTATTCCGAATTTCTTGTTTCGCTTTGCTTTTATTACTGTAATTCTTTCTTTCTTTTACTTGTTTATGTATTTAATTTGTTGTTAAAGTTTGGGAAGTAGATTGCTTCATGATTGCACACACGGAAATTTGGCTCAAAATACTTATTCATTTCATAAACATGTGATTACATACACAAATGTGAAAATGCATACATAAAATTCTCAATCACATGTTTGTTTCCAGATTCTGAGCAACCTGAGGCATCATGCTAATTGCCTCTACTTGCTCTTACTTGTAGAACCTGCAAAAGTTCGACATGATCATTATTTCTCTTATGCAGTGCTTCTACATTATGGTTGGCCAAGTATAGCCGTTTCTGGAGTCCGCCACCAGAGCTTTCAAGGAGGCCACCTCCTCACTCAATCCTGAACACTCCCGTGTTCTCGCCAGGAAGCGCAAGCCCAGATTTGTGGCCGAGACCGCTTGGAGCGCGGTATAAGTGTGGGACTCATCCACTGCCACCTTGTCAGGCCTGCGTGCTATATGCGAATGATCTGCCCGTGTGAGCTTACTGCCAATCATGCCTCCCAGGATCACCCTCTCTTTCCGCCTTGCCTCAGCAAAGTTCGGTATTGCCTCAGGCAAAGTTTGAGGCCGTGCCGTGATGATATGTAGAGTTGGGGAAGACAAGGTTTGGAGGAGCCCTTATCTGTGCATTCGGAGGTGCAAGGGACAATTCAAGGTTGAGATCATCAAGGTGAGCGCATGAGGATGCCATTGCTTCGTTTCTGAATTATTTGATGGTTTTTCTTGAGTTTGCAGGAAGAAATGAAGGGTACTCCAACACTTAACCAATGCACGGTTTAAATAGACATATACTGATGAGGGAGCCGACATCCACTTCGGATCTCCAGAATTGCTATCCAGCCGTTGCCTTTTTTTCTCGGATCCCTACGCTTCACGAGGATTTTGCGGACGCATGCATTTAGAAGGGAGCATTTCTACTTTCACTTTACTTTTCTTTTTACCTCCGTATTTTCTGGTGTTTTATGTTTTTGCCCGTTACTTTCATTTTCTGGTGCTTTGTGTTTTGCTTTGTTTTATTTTAAGTTTGGAAAGTGTGTTTTCCCTTTCGGCTGTCATCTTTGTTTTATTTCAAAGTTTGGGAAGTGTGCTTACTTTTTCTTTTGCAACTTAATTTCTTTTATTTCCGAAAAAAAGAGTGAAACAAAATGAAAATGAAAAATACAAGGGAAATGGCGAAAAAGCAGGCACACCAATAATACATTAGAAATTATTTTTTCACAGTGCTTGGTGTCTCGACCATAGGAGCTTTGAGTTTGGCCCTCTGGATTTCCTCTCCAAGGTCATCACGCACAGCCTCTTGGGGCTCATCACTTGAGCTCCCAAAGATCGCAATCTTCGCTTCAGCATAACTACTCTCGCGATCTGGTTGCTTGCGTTTCCTCAGTTCGGTCTAGGTCCTCCAGTTGCTTTCGCATGTCTCGAGAGTACAACTCTAGCATTTTTGATAGATTTTTATTCTCGTCCCGCAATACTTCTAGCTGTGTCGATTCACCTCCACTATCCTTGACCTCTCCCTTTTCAGGCTTTTTATAACACTCTGACAATCTTCAACCATACTTCGCTCCGCCGCCAACTGACCTTTCAGCACCTCTATCTCATGGGACTTCGCAAGTAGGCGATGACCCAAACTTGCGACACATGTTGTACTCTGCACGCTTAGTGCCATGTCGTCGCTCACGACCCGATTGTCCTCCCTTGTGCCCAGCACACGTATATCTTTAGGAGTCACTAAATTTCTCGCAACTCCACTGGCAACATCGTTGTCCAGGAGTATTGAGTCATTTACTGTTACAGGCCCCGTGCGGAGGCAAAATAGGGCATCCATATTGGTGCCACCGCTTTGGCCCCGAGTCTAGTCGGTGGAGCTAAGTTAAGATCCAATGAAAATGGATAGGAAGATGCCATTTTGATTTTTCACTCTCTTTTCTTCTTTCTTTTCTCTTTTGTGTGTTTAGGAGTTTGTGTTTTTCATGTTTTTCTTTGCCTTTTATAGACTTAATTTTTTCTAAACCCTAGCCGCTGCGCTTCTGAGTTTCGCGCTCCCCTATGGCTTATCTCCATCTGCCGCACCCGTCCCCTAACCCTTTTAATTGTATTTCTGCCTTTCAGCGCTTTCAAGAAACAAAAATTTGTCGCGCCTTCCTACGAAGCCAATAATTCTGGCTTGGGGGATGTGAAAGCGGCCTCTACACGCTGACACGTCTCTCACCTCTTTTGGCCCGTGATCTATCAGGAATCAAACAGACATCCGACCCCCCTTCTCTCTTTTTCAGAAATCTTGTTCCTTGCACTTCTGACAACACTTCTTTGTTTTCTTTAATTTTTAATAATAATAAATAATAATCATAATAAAAGAAGTGTTTGGGCTTTCTTTTGGGTTGAGTTTTCAATTGATTTGAACGTTCTCATGGGCTGGATTTATGCGGGCGTAGAACTGTTGTTAGGGCTTACTGTTGTATTTGGTTTTGGTTTGTTCCGTTTGATTTTGTTTTGTTTTTGCAACTAAATTGTAGTTTTAATTGGTTTTGTTTCGTTTGATTTTGTTTTATTTAATTGTTGATGCCTCAATTCTTCAACATTGAGGACAATGTTTGGTTTAGGTTTTGGGTAAGGTTTAGAAGTTTTATTTTTAGGGTAGTTTTGTTTTTATTATTATAGTTTTTCAAAAAAAAAAATGGTGTTATCTCTAAATTTTTATGCTTACTATCATCAAATCAGATTTAACACTCATGAATGATTTTTACGATTGGAAACATATGATTAAATTTTAAACCCATAATTTTAGTTTTTTTTCACTTATTTCTATTTAGTGGATAATTCATGAGTTATACTTTGAACTCTCACATGCACATCAACACTTTAGTGAGAATGAAAGAAAAGATCAATTATAGTTAACTTTGTTGTTTTTAGCAGAGTTAGATGACATTGCTCTTGATTGACCTTGGCGTAAAAAAATAAATAAATAAAATAATAATAATAATAATAATGTTAATTTATCCATAGTTTTACTTAGTAACAGGGCCTCTTGCCTAAACAGCATCGAGTGTTCGCGTCAAACGGTAAAGTTTTAGGGTAAATACATTTTGTGACTAGTTTAGTTCTGTAGCCTTTTTAACTCGAGTTAATAAGCCCTTAGGGGTGTTTCTACACCTAATACCTTAAAACCTTTGGTTTGAGAGTCGTTGGCCTAAATTTCGCTACATGGGTTAATTAGAAAGCTTAATGGAACTAAACATTGCACAGTGACATTCCACAAAAAAAAAAAAAAAAAGAAGAAGTATATATATGCCTTGGTTAGTTATTTGCATTGAATTTTGATAATGATTGAAATAATGAGGTTACTGTGATTGAAATTGACTTTTGTCTCTAAAATGTGTTGGTTCACTTAAACACCAAAGGAAACAAATGAAAAATTTACTAAATGATTATAAGTGATCAAGACTTTATGTGGGGATTAATTTGAAGCGTGTTTGCTCTTTTAAAAATTGTTCATGAATTTTCAATCCAGATAGCTTTGATGATGGTTAAGCATTTGTTTAAATTTTCAATTTTGTTGTAGCATAATTTTTTTAATCTCTCATTTTGATGTTTGTGGGTATCATTACCTGAAAGCCCTCACGAGACTATACTCGTCCACTAGGGTAACCTAGGGGTTTAAAGGCTTGTTGCATATGCTAAATGCAATCGAGATCCCTGCGAAAGTGGCTTAGTTTTCTTTCCTACTTAGTTTTTATTTTCTTTTGCTCGAGGACTAGCAAAATATAGGTTTGGGGGTATTTGATGAGCACAAAATTAATACAAGTTTTATCCTTAAATTTATATTTGTTAGTATTTTCTTTTGTATTATGTAAATTTATTAGAGTATTTGTATTGTTTTTCTTTAATCTTTGCTTTTGTATTTAATGAGTGGTTGTTTGTAGATTTTAAGTGTCTTTCCCAATGGCATGAGGAGGAGGAGGGATAAGTAATGTGTTGCAAAAAGAGAGAAAGAACTCAATTTGGATTTGATGACTTTGCCTTTTACAGCTCATGCTGTACAGTCCATTTGCAGACCTGAAAAACGAATTTTCCCATGCTCAAATGAATAAATATCCTTCATGACACTTGTTCAATAAGATGTCAACTAAAACATATCAAAACATTGGAGCAATTGGATAAAAACTCAATCCACAGGCTGTCAAACACCAAGACAGGTTCATGAGAGGACAGATTGCACATACAGCTGGAATGAAAGGGACTTCATGCTTCTATAAATAGGCAGCAACTCAAAGAATAGAGAGGAGGATTCAAGAGTGATACACGGCATAAGGAAGGAAAGAAAGAAAGGAAAGAAAGAAAGAGAGAGAGAAAGTGAGAAAGAAAGAGAACAAGGATGGAAAGGAAAGAACCGATAGCTAATAACTCTCTTAAAATTGTTCTTCACCTTTCTTAGTTCTCATTTAATTCATGTATTTTAGTTTCTTTGTTTTGTTTTAATTCTTAATTATGTCTAGCTAAAATACTTAACTAGGTTGGATGAAACACCATTATTAAATAGAGTTCTAGTTTTTATTTTCAATTCTCAAATATTGTGGTGTTCAATGATTATAATTTTCACTTCACATGATTAATAGATTAATCTTCTTTTCACCACTTCTATCGTGTATTGTGACTATAACATGTATTTGTGGTAATTAAGAGTTGAGATTAATCTATTAATTCATCCTTGGTTTATATTTATAATTTACAAATTTCTTTGATATTTTGTTATTCAAATAAACTTTTTCACATAGGATGCTTAGGAAACTTTGATCCTTTGTAGTTAAATAATTTTGTTTACATTTTATGCTTAGAATTTGTACTTATGAAGGGAAGGAAAATTTACTTATGATCTAAATTACAAACTTAATTGATAAATCTTGAGAAGGCATTAGATTGATTTGTACTTACACGCTTATGCTATATTCGATTCATGCACTTGCGAGTTTATAAATTTTAAAAGACACCGCTTTTGGTGACAACAGCTACCATTCAAATCAACTAATTTATTATGAATTTTGGAAAGGAAGAGAATATATTGTATCTGTAGTTGGTAAAAAAGAAAAAGAAAAAGAAAAAGAAAAAACACCAATCAATTTTGAATGGAAAAAAAAAAACAAGGTCATGCAAAGCAAGGATTTTGTGTAAACTCACAAGCGCATTGTTTTTATGTTGTAATTTGAAAAGGTGAAATTGAGTTTGACAGACTGTTGAAAACTCATATAATAATAATAAAAATAAATAAATAAATAAATATTTATTTTGAAAAGAAAAGGAGATAGATATCCTATTGGTTATTACAAGGCCACATTTGCATGTCCCATTTCTTTCCCATATAAAACCACACAAGAAGACCTATTTGGACACCACCTTCACACCACACCACACCTTCATTTCACACATATTTCTAGAGAGAGAAAGAGATGAGAGGGAAGCCCATTTATATACATACTTAGGGCGTCAGCAATCAATACATACACACAACACAAACATAACAAAGAGAACAGAAGAGAGAGAAAGTGAGTTTCTAGATAGAGAAAGAGAAGACACACACAACACACAAAACCAGAACACACCACACCACCATCATCACCAAATGTTATTTTCTTTTATTTTTTGAGACAAAATAAAATAAAATGAAAATTTATTTTATTTTATTTATATAAAAAAAACTTCTAGAGAGGCTCAGGGCTTACCAATATCTATAGCCTTTGAGCATCCAAGTCTCTCAATACCAAAAAAGACAACAAAATAAGAAAAAGAAAAATCTTTTTGAGCTTCTGATAAGAGAAATGTGTGTGCCTCTGTCGCTTTGTTTTCACTGAAGAACAAGACGATCTGAAGGGAACCGATCGCCTTCTTCATGCGCCTTTGATTCAGTCTCAGCCTCCGATCCTTGTGCTTTCTCGGTTTTCAGCAACCGATCGGTGAGTAAATTCATATTTTGCTATTTTTCTTCTTATTTTTTCCAGCTGTTTTGCGCTTGTTCGATGATCGCTTTGTATTCAAAGTTTTCAAATTTTTTAGATAATCGGATTGGTGATTGCTTATAAATCGATCTGATTCGGATTATTTTTTTGTATCGTTGATGAAGCCGTTTGATTCTTTCGTTCAATGTGGAAGTGTATTTGTTTTTGGTCGTAATCATCGTTGCTTCAATGCTTAGGTTGATGAAGGTGCGTGCTTTTGGCCGAAGCTAATGACTGATTAAGAGAAACGAACAAAAGATATACAGAAATGGAATAGATTCATTTGATATTATTGAGCACATTTACTATTTACTTTGTTGCTTGGTTTTTGAAAATTAGATCTCTTAAGCTATATTATGTAGCCCCACAATGGTATCCTTACTTTTTCTCTATAGGTAGCACTTGAGGCAAGCTTCACAGAATTTATCTTTTTGTGTTGTTTTGATTTTCTCTATTTATCACTGTGGTTTCAGTTTTGTAGTAGTTCTAAATTATTAATAGTATGATACTATATATTTATATGATTTATATAGTACGACTTGTGCCTGTAAGGGGTTTAAAATTTCTATTTTGCTTGCTCAAAGGGATTTACGTTTATGGTATTGTTTCAGTTTTATGCTTGTAACAGTAAATTATGTTTTAATTAATAATTTTAGTGATTTCTTTCCTGATATTTATGTTGCAGAGTATCTGACGGGATTATTGGGTGGAATGTGATTTGCATGGGCTGAGGATGCCAGAGTTACGAAGCGGAGTGCGCAGATCAAAACGGCTTGATGATCTCCAGCCTTCCTCACAACCACCGATTGGCCAAGCCGAAAATTGTGCACTGCCTGCTCAGAATAAACCTCGTCGGAGAGCTGGTGGTGGAAGGGGAAGAGGTGGTAATGCTGTAGCAAAAGGTCCTTCACCGGCAATACCCACAAGGGCAACTGCAGCTGGTAGAGGTCGTAGTGTTAGGTTGATAGATTTAGACCCTGAACCTTGCGAGGTTCGTCCTGAAGCTGCTTCTTTAGGAGCCGCCGAACCCATTTATAATCGTGTAGAAGTTGTAGCAGATAAAGATATAGCGATGGAGGGTGGTGCAAGTACGGACAAAATAATGGGAGGTGAAGAGGAAGCAGGCGGGGCACCTGTTCCAGATAGGGTATATACCCTGTACTTATTACTTTTGATTGGATTCCTTTTTCCTTTTTAGTGTTTAATTGCATTGATTTAGGACTTCTATTTTGAGAAACAGCTGTTATGACTGTACTCTGCTGGTAGATATTTAGCTGATTATTAGCATTAAAAAAAAAGTTCTATGTTCCTCACTCTACTAGTTCAGTAAATGTCTTGTTGTCCATGCAGAAATTTAAGTGTTTCTGTTGCTTGGTGTAGGTACAAGTGGGTAACTCTCCTGTGTATAAGGTAGAAAGGAAGTTGGGCAAGGGTGGTTTTGGCCAAGTTTATGTTGGTAGAAGGGTTAGTGGTGGCACTGATAGGACAGGACCTGATGCAATTGAGGTATTTAATATCATTTTTCGGAAATTTTATTTTCTGAATCACAAATATATGATCTTTTAAGATCCTTTTTACAGGTTGCTTTGAAGTTCGAACACCGAAATAGTAAAGGTTGCAGTTACGGCGCTCCTTATGAGTGGCAAGTGTACAGGTGAGTTTTGTTTATTCCTGAATATGTTGGAAAAAGATTACATATGGTTGCCTTTAAATTTTATCTACATTAATCTTGAAATGTTTCAAATGTCTTATCTGATTTCCTTCTTTTTACGTTGTCAAGTCATCTGAATGGATGTTATGGAATTCCTTGGGTTCATTACAAGGGTCGACAAGGAGACTTTTACATTATGGTAAGGTTTGTTTTGGAGTTCCTTACCATCGGATTGGATTCAAAACTTATTTACATTGTCTGATGGATGTTATTTATATTTCAGGTCATGGACATTCTTGGACCCAGTCTTTGGGACCTTTGGAATTCTGTTGGCCAATCGTAAGATACTCTATCTCTCTCTCATGCACAAACACACTCAAATTCACACAAGCACACGTAATGGACCCCTGAAAAACCAATTGTACAAGAATCTACACCCCAACATCCCCTGTGTGCAACACAGTTTATTTCGGTCCTATAATTCACATTATTATGTCTGCAACAGGATGTCACCCAATACGGCAGCATGCATTGCAGTTGAGGCAATATCAATTCTTGAAAAGCTTCACTTAAAAGGGTAAGTTTTATTGGAAGCTTTGATGTATTCTCTTTTGTATAAATAATTCATGAATTTTTCATCAATCTAGGTTTGTGCATGGAGATGTAAAACCAGAAAATTTTTTACTTGGTCAATCTGGAGCACCTGATGAGAAGAAGCTTTATCTGATTGATCTTGGCCTGGGTATGTTGCCCTCATGTTTCTTCATTGCATGTTTTTTTTAAAGTATGAACAATTTGTGTTTCATGGTCAGCTATGGTTTTTCTGTTTTTAGGAAGGAAATTTAAGCGATATGAAGCAAATCCTATTCCCATATTTAGTATATAATGCTTGTATAATGTTTATATTTTGTTTCAGCATCTAAATGGAAGGAGGCATCTGGTCAACATGTTGAATATGATCAGAGGCCTGACATATTCAGGTTTGTAATGTTAGGACGTTGTTCTATTTGTGCTTCTGAGACTTTATTTGGCCGTCCTTTATATGTTGACAATACTACTTTTGACAGGGGAACAATAAGGTATGCAAGTGTACATGCACATTTAGGTCGGACTGGAAGTCGAAGGGATGATCTTGAGTCATTGGCATACACATTAATATTTCTCATTAAAGGAAGGTTACCCTGGCAAGGGTATCAGGTGAGTTGGTATCGTTGTTAAATGTGTTTGTACCTTTGTATTCTGTTTTCATATAATCTTGACAACCTTCGTTCACTGTTTTGCTTGAAATTACAGGGGGATAACAAGAGTTTTCTTGTTTGTAAGAAAAAGATGGCCACCTCCCCAGAGTTGATGTGCTGTTTCTGCCCTCCCCCATTCAAACAGTTTCTTGAAGCTGTTACAAATATGAAATTTGATGAGGAACCAAATTATGCAAAGTTGATATCTTTATTTGAAAGCTTGATAGAGCCATGCATGCCATTAAGGCCGATAAGAATTGATGGGGCTCTTAAGGTGTTTTTGATTATAAATTTTCAGCTTTTTTCCTTTACTCTTTTCTTTTTCTTTCTTTGACTTTCTAATTATTCAACGTTCTGCATAAATAGGTTGGGCAAAAGCGGGCAAGAATGTCTATAAATTTGGAAGAAGATGAGCAACCAAAGAAGAAAGTTCGTTTAGGTAGTCCTGCTACCCAGTGGATTTCAGTGTATAATGCACGTCGTCCAATGAAGCAAAGGTGAAATATACATTTCTTTAATTTGATTTCCCATAATGTGTGATTGTGCGGTGAAATTTTCCTACATTTGCTATGTTTTCTCATTTTCATATAAACATATTTTATTTCCATACAGAAACATTAATAAAAGGTGTCAGCAGTTGAAGTATTTTAAATGTTTGATTTTCATTGAAAGGTTGTTATACAGTTTTAATTTTTCTTTGTCAGTATCAAAAGCAAGTATGTAATTTTGGCATAATTCTTTATCTTGACCGCTATTTGTGCTTAAGCAAATTAGCTAACTTATGAAGGATGGCAATGGCATTCCTTTTTTTCGGCCCATGTATGGGTGTTCTGTTATCAGACATATCTTAAATATCACTTCAATAACCTTTTTCTGAAATTTGATATAAAGTAGATGTAATGCTATATACCAAAATAGGAAAGCTTGTTGCTTGTTAAAAAAAAAAAAAAAAACTTTATTTGTTCCTAAGGTGGAATCATGATTTCTAAAGTGAAGATAAAAGACGAGATTTTAAACCTTCTATTAGTTTTAAGCTCATGACCCTAAAATATTATTTTCATCTTTTACTTAATATTGAGATCTTCTGATATTTATTTGGTATCTTTTGTATCTCATTCTAGTGGTTCTTTAAATAGGTTTCTTATGTCTTCTCACCTATTCAAGTTTTTAATAGATTAAATGGGTATACTACACCGTGTTTGTAGTCAGAGGATAAACTACACTTTACCCCCTCAACTTTTGTCACAATTCATATCTGGTCCCTGCATTTTAAGTTGAAACAATGACAACACAGGGACAAAATGGAAAAAAATATCAGATAATTAGGTGTAAAGTGTAGTTTGAGATAAAATGCATAGTGATATATTATGGACTTCTCATAAATGATATTAAATGGTTTTGATTCTGACCTTGAAACACTTGATAATGATGCTCCTGATGTGTGTTTCTGTAAGAAATACCGAATGAATAGTGGCTCTACCAATTTGAGGTGATGATGAACCTAAGTTCTAATTTATGGTATATTTTCCCACAAACCCATGTGTTATGTGCATGGTAATGGTTTTCTTGCATGGTGGTTTTTCTTCTCCTTTCTCTTCATAAGGAAACCAAGGGGCATGGTCTAGGCTCAAACCTAGGATGGCCTCTTTAGGGCAGTGGCTTCACCACTTAGGTGTCCCCACTGGACTTTTCTTGCATTGTATTAAGTAAGCCTCTTGCTGGACATGTAGATATCACTACAATGTGGCGGACACAAGGCTGAGCCAGCATGTTGACAAGGGTAATGAAGATGGATTATTCATCAGCTCTGTAGCGTCTGCAGCAAATCTGTGGGCCCTAATCATGGATGCAGGGACAGGTTTCTCTTCCCAGGTTTATGAGCTGTCAACTGTCTTCCTACATAAGGTTAGCATATGAAACAAGTGTATTCTATCATCCTTCCGTAAGTAATATACTTCTTGAAATATTGATTATCTTGATTAATTCATTTGGGACAGGATTGGATCATGGAACAGTGGGAAAAGAATTTCTATATTAGTTCAATAGCTGGTGCCGCAAATGGGAGTTCCTTGGTTGTTATGTCCAAAGGTTTGCATTTATTTGTACCATTAAATAAAAAAATATACTGTTAGTTTTGTATAAATGTGTGTTGTGTGCATCTTCACCTCTTTGCTTTCATATATCCTGTGGTACTAGTCAATGGTGAAATATGATTATCTTCTTATTTTGCCAAATCCATAGTCACTTGTTTCTCTGAGTTGTCTTCAACTGGTTCTATACCAGGGTTGTGATTGAATCTAGTTTTCTTCTCATATTCAGTTTTTATTCATGCAGCATTCTCAATCTAGGATACCCTTTTGCAAGTTACCTAATTCAATTTTCTTTTTATTCTAGCAACATTCTTGTTCCAGGATGCCTCTTTGAGTTCTGTTCTTTGAAGTTTCTCCCAAGAGACGTGAACATTCTTTTCGCACCACTGCACACTCCCAGTTATCCTCCACTTGCGTTTTTCTTCCTCCTGCCATCATGTTTATGTTCTTTATCTTCCATGCTTCCCATATTTCTTCTTGCTTGGATGGCCTCTGCACCATGCTCAACTCCTCTGCAGTTCATTATTCTCTTTGGAAAATCCTTGCTGATAAAATCTCCTATTGATATTGTGATTCCGAATACTTTTCCTTCCACCAAACATTAGCTTTGATTGATTTTCGTCCATTAGATCTCACCCCAAAAAGTTCTTTTCATGGGGCAATGTAATAATATTCCTTACAAAACCATTTCCCCATTGTTGAAGAAGCTCAAGAACATACCAACGGGGTTTTAGTCAAGTGGTCAGGGCTGTGCAAAAGTCATGATAAAGTACAATAAATAGGGTTTGGCAATGCAAAAGTCGTGTTAAAGTACCATAAACAGAGTTGCATCATGAAGCTCGGTGTTTTTAACTGAAGGTCACAGAAAGAATAAATTTTTTGAAAATTAAATGCTGAAGAACTTTTAAAATTAAAATTTAATAGTCCTTATTGGAATGTGTGTTTTTTTTGCATGTTATAAGTGCCTTTGTGGATGCACTTTGTTCATCTTCATTTTTTGCTGGTGAATGAAACTCTAATTTTATGAGACTGTTCTTTTTGCTGCATATTTCTCTTTACTAGACCACTGTCCTAAGCCATGATTTATACTCTATTGTATTGCATATAGGTACTCCTTACACTCAGCAGTCATATAAAGTGAGTGAATCTTTTCCATTCAAGTGGATAAATAAGAAGTGGAAAGAAGGTTTCCATGTGACATCCATGACAACCGCTGGCATTCGCTGGGGTGTCGTTATGTCCAGGAATGCTGGATATTCTGATCAGGTATATTATTACTCACATTCAAGTCTCTCGAATTTTTGAATTTGTAAATTTTGTTCACCTTTCTTGTTTTCAAGATAGCTCATTTTCCCCATCTTACATTTGATTTGAAAATACAAGGTCGTGGAGCTTGATTTCTTATACCCGAGTGAAGGTATACACAGGCGATGGGAAAGTGGTTACAGAATAACATCCATGGCTGCCACTACTGATCAAGCAGCCTTCATTTTGAGCATTCCTAAACGAAAATTGGTGGATGAAACTCAAGAAACTCTGCGTACCTCTGCCTTCCCAAGCAGCCATGTAAAGGTAAGATACAAAACATTGGTGTGCAATGAGCATCGTGATCTTGTGCTAATTTTCTTTAATTCTTTATAACACGGAGTTCAAATATCTGGGTTCTGAAAGTTCAGTTGCATAGCACCATAGATGAGGTATTCATGCCTTGTTTTTGTTCATTTTCATCAATCTCAAGATAATGAATCATCTTTGATGTTTGTTTTTTGCAGGAAAAATGGTCCAAAAATCTCTATATTGCATCAATTTGCTATGGACGGACTGTTTGCTAATTTGTGTGTGTATATGTGGTTTATACCTGAAAAATGCTATTCAAATTTTTGAGAGCGTTTTACAGTTGATCTTTGAGTAGCTGGATAATCTTTTCACTGCAAGTTAAGAGGGAAAAAAAATCCATCCATCTCATGAAATTTGTTCCTAGTTTATGAATGTAAAAAGTAACATAGATGAATGATACAATTGATTTTGGGAAAACATGTGCCCTCGACCAACCTAAGATACGAAGCAGCAGTTTGTCAAAAACACATCACAAAATTCACCTAGCTATGGCTGCTAAGTTGATCGCTTACTAACTGCAAATCGTTCTCCGAATTAAACCTTGCCATGGAAGGTGTTTTCTGTTCGAATGTTGCGGTACAAAAACACTTTATTTAGGAAATTTACTGAAATTGTTTTTGTTTTCTTGAAAACATAAAAAATAGTTGACACCAATTGGTTTTGGAAACTGGTAGGATTTTTCAGAAAGTGTTTGATAATTGGTAGTCTTCTCAGAAAAGTAAAAGAAATGGTAATCTGATTATGAAAATGTAAAACACCAAATAGAATCAGTCATTCAACTGTGCAAGAACTTAAAAGTTGAGTCAAAGAAAAGTGGTGGTGAGTCCAAAGAAAAAGAATATAGGGCCCGTGTGTGTACAATACATTTCTCAGCTAAATTTGACTTTGCAACTAGAATTTTCATGATGTTTGTCTGCCCACTCCAATATAAAGCAAATATTGACTGGACTTAGTGCTTGAATTATGACAAAAAAAAGGACTTAGTGCTTGAATAAATTATACCGAGTGCAGTGTTGAATGTTTGATATGTGGTTCCATCAACAAGAAAAAGATAAGGCCTTCACATCACAATGGAGTCTCGAAGCTGGTGGTGATACTGTTACTTGTGATAGAAGCAAAAATGCTGAATCATCTACAAACAGTCCGCTCGGTAACCATTTCATTTTCATTTTGCCTTTTAGAGATGAAAGTGTTTGCCTTTTAGAGATAAAAGTAGAACATACGGTAGAAATGAGAAATGAAGAAGGGTGGAGGAATGTGTTTAAGCATTTTAATGTTGAGAAATGTGGCAAGATTTACCCTGATATGCTTGTCATTGACTACAAAACTTGGGTATGATCTTCATTGACTAGCTTAATTAAAAGATAGGACCAGACGCATTCGTCTTTCTCATAGTTTTTCTATTGACAAATTTGCATGATTTAATTGTTAGTGTTTCAAACCAATGTACACAAAATCTTTAGGTAATTGATTTAGCCTCAAAAGTCAAGATAAAAGGACAATTGCCCGGTCCAAAAATAAGGACAATGTCCCAGGCCTACTGCCTGGATTTGGAATTATACATAGCACACAGATTTGATTGACCACGACTCTCAAGAGCTTATAGAAAAATATCTAGTTTGTGAGTTTCTACCATCAACACATTCATGATCCATCTATAAGTATCTCAAGTTGCTTAATTAAGTAGCAAAGCAATATGGCCTGCCTGATGAGCCTACCTTTTGCTGCATACTTGATCTTCTTCTTCACCTTAAACCTCATGCCTATGCCTTGTTTTTCTTGTCCCCAAGAACACAAAGAAGCTCTACTAGAATTCAAAACTTCATTAACTGAAAACTTATTAGCAGCAAACTCTACCAATGAAGCAATGGTAACCGAGTTATTAGAGTCATGGAATTCCAGTTCAGATTGTTGTCAATGGAACCTGGTCACTTGCCATTCCCATGCAGCATCAGCTTCAAAACATATCACTGGCCTTGACATTTCCTATCTGGTCCTCAATGGAAGTGTGCCTTCAGATGTCCTGGCGCCACTCTTCCGAATAACAACGCTCATGCTGCTCAACATCGCTTCCAATTCGATGCAAGGGGAGATCCCTGGAGCTGGTTTTGCCAATTTGACCAAGCTAGTATATCTTGACATGAGGGAGAATCGATTCAATGGTTCAATACCTCCTCAGCTGTTTCAGTTAAGGTACCTAGAGTACCTTGATTTAAGTGGTAATTTGATCCAAGGAACATTGAGTAGCAAAATAGCCGGCCTAAAGAATTTGAAGCAATTGAACTTGGATGAGAATTTCATCCAAGGAGAGATCCCTGCAGAGGTCGGAAACCTTATTGAATTGCGTAAGCTGTCACTTCGACGGAACAAGATATCAGGAAGGATACCATTGTCTATGGTGTCTCAGTTGAGGGAGTTGCAAGTATTGGACTTGCAGGATAATTCTCTCTCCATGGAGATTCCAGCAGAGATTGGCAACTTGGTGAACATTTCAGCACTTTCATTGAGCAACAACAATTTGAGTGGTGGAATTCCACAATCAATACAAAAGATGAGAAAGCTGGAAACACTTGGGCTGGGCAAGAATATTCTCAATGGTGATATCCCAGCATGGCTATTTGAACTCAAGGGGTTGAAGAATTTGCATCTTGGAGGAAATAAACTAAGGTGGAATAACACTAATGTCACCATAGCTCCAAAATGCATGTTATCTCAATTATCCTTGAGATCATGTGATGTTGGAGGTCCTATTCCGATTTGGATTTCCAATCAAACAAGGCTTGATCTCTTGGACTTGAGTGAAAACCGGCTCGAAGGAGCATTTCCACTGTGGCTAGCTAAACTACAGGTTGGGATCCTATTTTTATCAGACAACAAGCTCACAGGTTCCTTGCCGCCACCTTTGTTTCAAACTAGAAGTTTACAAGTCCTTGAATTGTCAAGAAACAACTTTTCGGGAAAATTGCCAGAAGATATGGGTGAGAAGTGTGCAGTCATGATACTCATGCTGTCTGAAAATAATTTTTCTGGGCCAGTGCCAAAATCCATCGCAAACATATACCGACTACTTTTGCTCGACTTGTCAAGGAACAACTTCTCGGGTGAGCTTCCAATCTTTAAACCTGATGCACTTCTAGCGTTCGTTGATATTTCGTCAAACAAATTATCAGGTAAGGTTCCTGCCACTTTTGGACTAAACACTTTAATGCTCTCACTAGGCCAAAATGAGTTCTCTGGTCAGTTGCCCAAAAACTTGTCCAATCTGAGCAAGCTTGAGCACCTTGACTTGCATGACAACATCACTGGAGACTTTCCAACATTTCTCACTAAAATATCTTCTCTTCAAGTACTCAATCTACGAAACAATTCTATAAGAGGATCGATCTCCGGTGATCTGTCAAATCTCAGCAGTCTCCGGATCCTGGATCTGTCTAACAACTTGCTTAGTAGAAATATTCCTCCAAGTGTTGGAAATCTTATTGCAATGATTGAGACTCCAGACATCCCAACAAATTTGCCTGATGCAATCTTCTCCTTCTTAGTTGAATACGACCTGATAGTAAATTGGAAGAAGTCAAAGCAAGGCCTATCTAGCCACAATCTTGACATCTACTCCCTTATAGACCTGTCAAAGAATCAATTTTCAGGCAACATTCCATCCTCTTTGGGTAGGCTGAAAGGCTTGAAGCTACTTAACATTTCTTCCAATGAACTTTCTGGGAGCATCCCATTGGCATTTGGTGATTTGAAGAGTTTAGAGACCTTGGATTTGTCTCACAATAATCTGTCAGGCCAAATACCACAGACATTTGCAAAGCTTCAAGAACTGAACACTCTAGACTTGAGCAACAACAAACTTGTTGGTCATATTCCTGAGAGTCCCCAAATGGATACACTGATTGATCCAAACATATATGATAACAACAGCGGATTGTGCGGGGTTCAAATTCAGTTGCGTTGCCCCGAAGAGCACCCGCCATCTGGCAAAACAGATGAGAGTGATGAGAAGAACGATACATGGTGGTTTTCATGGGCAACTGCAGGGATTGGATTCCCTTTTGGATTTTTTTCTGCTGTGGCCTCAATGTACGTTGTTGGTTATTTTAGTACTATTTTTTTTTTTGAAAATTAGCGATAGTATTGAATAAGACAAAGGTTACATGAGGTCGGCAAGCAAATCCTTCTGAATAAAATCAGGAGGCTGCTCCCAAAAGCAAACTTGCTGAGTTGAAAGTGCACAACGAGCGATACAGTGTGCTACATTATTGCCTTCTCTAAGAACATGGGATAGAGAACAAGAATCCCACCGAGTAAGTAGAAATCTGGCATCATCAATGAAGCGACCCAGCTCTGAGGTGTCATTGTTGGGGCTATTAACAGCAAGAACAAGAGCCTGTGAGACGCTTTCCAAAGCCACAGGAATGCCCAACCAAGTTTGAGCAACAGCTAATCCTTCGAGAAGAGCCAGAGCCTCCACATGTGCAAGGGAAAAGACATTCCCGAAGCATCGAGCTCTGCCACCCAAGAAACCACCTTGATCATCACGAACAACAATACCAACTCCCCCCTTACCAGTGGCGGGATTGAAGGCCCCATCAACATTAATTTTGACTATTCCAGGGGGAGGTTTATGCCATCTGACTTGATGCCTGATGCTAGGAGGCTTGGCAATAAAGTTGAGGCTGTGATATTCCAGGAGGAGATCCATCGCAGAAGAAGCAATTTCCACAGGGTGGTGCCTCTCATTGGACCAGACGCGAGCATTTCTCTCGTTCCATAGGTCTCAAGAAAGTAAATGGTTGAATATTATGTTGTATTACCAACGTCAAATAGTGCAATACATATATACAGCAATAGCCTTCTATCAACCCTATTAATAAGGCTTTGAAGACGTGATCCAATATTAGTGGGATTTGACCTACACTGATTTGGGCAAGTAAAGATATTACAAATATTTACAAAGATATTTCCTAATACTCCCCCTCAAGTTGGAGAGTGAATATCATGAAGTCCCAACTTGTCGCGCAGTGTCACAAATTGATCATTCCCCAAGGCCTTCGTAAAAATATCTGCCAATTGGAAGCGTGTAGGTATATACGAAGGACTAATTATTCCAGCTTGTAGTTTTTCTCGAACTATGTGACAATCAATTTCGATGTGCTTTGTACGCTCATGGAAAACAAGATTAGCGGCAATATACAAAGCTGACTGATTATCACAAAACAATGGTGCAGGAGCTATCTGTGGGACTTTTAAATCCTGGAGTATAAAGCGTAACCAAGTCAGCTCCAAACATGTGTTGGCCATGGCTCGATATTCAGCTTCTGCCGATGATCTTGAAACATTGGTTTGTTTCTTGGATTTCCATGAGATGAGTGAATTTCCAAGAAAAACACAGGATCCTGTAACTGATCTCCTTGTCGCACGACAACCTCCCCAGTCTGAATCACAAAAACTTTTAATGCAAGATTGTTGGTGGCAGAAAATAACAAACCCTGACCTGGAGTCCCCTTGAGGTATTTAAGGACCCGTATGGCGGCATCCCAATGAGGTCTGCGAGGCTGATGCATGAATTGACTTAGTGTTCGAACATGATAGACTATATCAGGCCTTGTGACAGGAAGGTAGATCAATCGGCCAACAAATCTCCTGTATTTGGTTGGATCATTCAGTAATTCTCCATCTGTGGGAGTGAGTTTCAAATTCTATTCCATTGGGAACTTGTCTGGGCGTGCGCCTAGAAGTCTTGAATCCTGCAAAATATCAAGTGCGTACTTTCTTTGAGACATGAAAATACCTTTCTTGGAACGAGAGCATTCAATGCCCAGAAAATATTTCAAATCTCCAAGATCTTTGATGCGGAAGCGATTGAGAAGGAACTTTTTGAGACGTTCCATTTCTTGAAGATTATTTCCTGTGAGAAGTATGTCATCAACATAGATAAGAACTGCAGTAAATGAAGTGCCTTCAGCCTTGGTAAAAAGAGAATAATCAGCTTTAGACCGTTTGATAATCGGCCTTTTGAATGGTATCTGAAAAGGTGGAAAACCAATTTCTGGAAGCTTGTTTGAGACCATAGAGAGACTTGTTGAGCCGACATACAACGTTCTCCCCTGCGGCGAAGACCAGGAGGAGGCTCCATGTACACCACCTCATGTAAATCGCCATGGAGAAAAGCATTCTGAACGTCTAATTGGTGGATGAACCAATGGCGTGCAGCAGCAATAGTAAAAAGACAACGGAGGGTAGTGAGTTTGGCTGTAGGGAGAAAGTCTCCTGATAATCAATGCCCTCAATTTGACTGTAGCCTTTAGCAACAAGTCGAGCCTTGTAGCGTTCAATGGTGCCGTCAGACTTGTATTTGATTTTGTAGACCCATTTGCAGCCGATCGGTTTATGACCAACAGGCAGCGGAACCAAACTCCAAGTGTTATTGTGCTGTAAAGCCTCTAGTTCTGCAGTCATGGCTTGGCACCAATGTGGATCAAGAATAGCCTGAGCATAGGATGTGGGTTCTGTGTGACTTGTAATGTTAGCAAGAAAAGCACAATGGGCAGAAGATAAACGAGAGTAGGTAAGGAAGTGGGAAAGAGGATACCGAGTACCTGATGTAGAACGAGGCGCTGAGGTTGAGTGATTGACGTGGTTGGACATGTGGTAGTCTTTATGCCATGCCGGAGGATGTTTAGAGCGAGTGGACTGCCGAGGAGGGGGAATGAGAGGAATGGGATTATCTGTATGTGGAGGGGTGGGGTCGACGGATGGGGACAAAGGTGGGATGGGAGAGGTGGGGCTGTCGAGGCCCGTCATGTGTGTCAGAGAGGATAGAGTGGTTAGGCACTTGTGGTGGGTTGGGTGGAGGGTTGGGCGGATTGGCTGGTGGGTTAGGCGGATCGATTGGTGGGGTCCAGCTGTTAAGAAAATCAGAGGAAAGGTAGGGTTGGGGAGTATGTGGGGAAAGTGAGGCTGAAAATTGAGAGAAAGGGAAGGTATTTTCAGAGAATTGGACATCACGGCTTACAAAGAATTTGTTTGTCTCCAAATTGTAGAGTTTGTAACCCTTTTGGCCAGTAGGATATCCAACAAAAACACAACGTGTGGCACGGGGATCAAATTTATGAATAGGATGGACAACAGTTGCATAACAGAGACAACTGTTGCGTAGATTCAGCTGCACCAAAATGGGTTCAACTGCATCCTCAACTTGTGATACTCGCAAGTGCACGAGCCGTTGGTAGTTTAGCGTATGTAAGTGCGAGGTCGATTCCACATGGATTGGTGATTGAATGATCCAACTTAGTTTTCCTATACAAAATAGAAATGAAAACAAAAGAAGCAAAAAGGTTTTGTACAACATTTGAGAACATTGAGAGTTTTTGGAGAGAAAGAGAGAGGTGTTTGAGAACATGGGGAATTTGGAAGAGAAAGGAAAGTGTTTGGGAAGCTTGAGGATTTTGGAAGAACATGTGTTTGAAAGCTTTAGAGAATTTGATGAAGGAAATGGGAGAAGTGTTTGGGAAGTGTTTGGAGAAGAGAGTATTTGAAGAATTTAGAAGAAGAGAAAGGAAAAGTGTTTGAGATTTAGTACAAAGAAAATTTAATAGAATGATCTTATTACAACAATTGAGAACTATACAAAGGGAAACTAAGAGAATTTGAGGGAGAGAAGGGAAGGGAGCTCTAGAGAAGTGCTTGAGAGCTCCCCCCCTTGGGGTGTGTTTACAAGCTTAGAGAACCTGCCTAATTATAGGCCTAGGGGAAGTGAAAATCTGAATTCAATATGGCTAATGCATACAACACTTGTTTTATAAAATATGAAATGGTTGATGCACTTGTATTAGAAAATCTGAAATGGTTGATGCACTTGTATTAGAAAATCATGAATTGGTTGATGTACTTCACCACTAAATCCCACCAGCAGCCCTAGCTCATCTTCATGTCACCATGACAAAGCTTCCAACCAGAAATGATAGCTCATGCCTAGCTCACCATGACCAAGCATTCAACCAGCACATGCTGAGGTCAGCATGACCAGCAACTTCAAGGGCTTACAACTTGGGCTTCTCTTAATCAAATTAGGACTTTAAGCACTCTAAATTGAAGTTCAGAATGTCTTCTTTCCAGCCATATGTTATTTGGGCCAATCTAAGGTCGGAGGAAGAAGTTAAGGCCGAAACAAATTGCTAACTCATTTTCCGCGCTGATAAGATCCATCCTGAGCATGGTTCTGTGTTTGCTAGGTAACGGACTCCAGATTTATCCAATGGGGTTGAATTTTGGATATGTTATAGTACACACCCATTGGAACAACTTTCATGAATAATGTGGCCTCATTCGAGCTATGTAAATTGCTGAAACAAAGCTTGTAATATGACCTACGGAACTGGACTGGCAGGGGGCTGTAGCCATAATGAATTTGTCTTTAAGCTCTTCATCAATTCATCCAAATTAGGCCTTAACATGCTCGAATTTCATGAATTATGCTCTCCAAAGCCATCATTATTACCTAAAGCTCAATTAACTGAAAGATAAACACAAAAAGGATTAAAAGCACAAGTTTAACTCAAAAACATAACCAAATCATAAGCTAGAAGGGTAAGAAATAATATACAATTATGAACCGATCAACAACCAAAGACTTTCAAGTGGTTGAGTGATGGGGGACGGTTGTATAACAATTCAAAAGGTGATTTACTGGAAAGTAATGGTGAGGGTAAACGGTTAATAAGATAGACAGCGGTCAAGACACATTCACCCCAGAAAATAATGGGTAAGTGAGACTGAAAAAGTAATGCACGTGCGACAGTGAGAATGTAGCGATGCTTGCGTTCGACGACTCCATTTTTTTGTGGAGTGTAAACATAAGTGCGCTGATATTCAATGCCATTATTTTGAAAAAAATCCCTCATGGAGAAAAATTCAGACCCGTTATCTACCCGAATGGTTTTAATGTTGGCATGGAATTGAGAGTGGGCAAAAGCAACAAAAGATTTGAGAAGGTTTTGGGTTTCAGATTTATGATGCATCAAAAATATCCATGTGCAGCTAGTAAAGTCATCCACAATGGTAAGAAAAAAACGTGCCCCTGAATGTGTGGTAACTTTGTGCGGACCCCAAATATCACAATGTAACAAATCAAAAGGAGCTTTAGTTGATATTGAACTTAGAGGAAATGGAAGTCTTGTTTGTTTGGCCATGGGACAAACACTACAATTATTATCAAAAGAAATAGTATTGGAAGGCAATAAGGAAGAAGCTAATCGAAGACGAGCAGGGGACGGGTGTCCAAGTCGCATGTGCCATAAATCGGATGAGAGTGAAACTTGATGTGAGACGGGTGTCTTTTGCAACGGAGACATGTAATAGAGACCACCACACTGTTTACCCGAGCCAATCATCTTCCCCGTAGCCAAGTCCTGCAAGACACAGAAGGTAGGAAACAAAATGTCACAACAGTTTAGAGAAGTAGTGAGTTTGCTGGCAGACATAAGATTTAAGCGAAAAGATGGAACACACAAAACTTTGTCTAATGTGATATTTGAATTGAATGGTATAGTGCCAGTGGAAGTGATTGGGGCATGAGAACCAGTAGGTAAATTAACAATGGGCATTTGTGATGATTCAGTTTTGGTGAAAAGTGTGGGATCATAAGTGATGTGGTCAGGAGCCCCACTGTCTAAAATCCAAGGTTTAGTAAACACAGAATTTATGGAGGGAATGGAAAAAGGAGCCAGACCTGCAGCATTTGCATAAGCATTGCTATTACCAGAGGAATGAGTTGAACTCATCATAGAAACGGCATGTGCTAGTTGTTGGAGTTGCTCTGCGAAAACCCATGTAAAGGGTTGGATTGAGAGGCTGGCTGGGTTGGTGCACTGAAACCATATGACTGAGCCTCATGCGCTGGAGCTGTGTCTCCTGCGTGGGCAGGAGGAAAAGACCCACGCGAATTGATGTGCCCTTTAGACCCTTGACGTTGTTGCTTAGATTGATTGTGCCTACTGCCTTGAATTCCTGTGTCATTGGGAGCCCATGTCCCATTTTTAAATTTACATCTATCCTCAGTGTGGCCTCTCCTATCACAATACTTGCAATGGAATTTGAGGGTCCGGCATTCTTCAATTGTATGACCGTTTCTATCACAGTGCTCACAG
This sequence comes from Prunus fruticosa, assembly GCA_018703695.1. Classification (NCBI taxonomy): domain Eukaryota; kingdom Viridiplantae; phylum Streptophyta; class Magnoliopsida; order Rosales; family Rosaceae; genus Prunus; species Prunus fruticosa. The sequence continues at coordinate 2,594,375 of CM031923.1, read as the reverse complement.
TGCTTGTTCGTCGAATTATTCGACATATTGTTTGATCGGCTGTGAATCGCGGCGGCAATGGAAAAATTCTCTGTTGGTCCTGATGTTATTTGTCGCTGTGTTTCTTCTTGAACGATAAGTGAATAGGCTTGGCGGACATTAGGCAATGGCGACATCATGAGGATATTTCCACGAACACCATTGTAGGTGTCGTTGAGGCCCATAAGGAATTGCATCATCCGATCTTCTTCCATTTGTTTATTGTGTGCTTTCATCTCGTTACATGTGAGAGGTGTTTGATATGTTTCTAACTCGTCCCAGAGATCTTTGAGTTTCTTGTAATAGTCTGAAACAGTCATGGTGCCTTGTGAGAGAGAGGCAATGGATTTCTGTATCTGATATATGGTTGATGCATTCTTTTGTGAGAATTGATCTTTGAAATCTTGCCACACTTGATGGACAGTCTTGGCATGAACAACTGCTTTGGCCAGATCGGGTTCCACCGAGTGAGCAAGCCATGATAAAATCATATTGTTGCATTGATTCCATAGAGCATATTCGGCTAGTTGTTCAGTTGCTGAAGGAGGTTGAACGGATCCGTCAACAAAACCAACTTTGTTCTTGGCCGTGAGAAGCATGGAGCATGGATTTACTCCAAGATGGGTAATTGGTGCCGTTCAACTTTATGGGAACGAGCATGAGACCGGGGTGATCTGATTGATGAACAAAATATGGATGTGATGAATCCATACCAGGATTTTTGGTGTTGGCGCTTGAATTTTTGGAATTATTGTTTCTGGTTTCTGGTGGTGTTTGATCTGACATGGTTTCTGGTGGTGTTTGCTCTGATACCATCTCAAGAAAGTAAATGGTTGAATATTATGTTGTATTACCAACGTCAAATAGTGCAATACATATATACAGCAATAGCCTTCTATCAACCCTATTAATAAGGCTTTGAAGACGTGATCCAATATTAGTGGGATTTGACCTACACTGATTTGGGCAAGTAAAGATATTACAAATATTTACAAAGATATTTCCTAATAATAAGGCCCACCATAAAATCATAATTTGTTCAACACGAGATTTTGAGCAAGTGTCAAAGACTCTCTTCGAGCAAGCACTTCAAGCTCGGTTAGCCCCAACCTGAAACCAAAGGCCCATTGGACTGGCAGACCAGAGAAAACCACAAAAGGGCAAGATAGGAGAACATGGAAGGCTGACTCCTCTGTATTACCGCAGAACACACAACCAAATAGGTTCCCATCAACCCCACGAGTGATCAACCTATCCTTGGTTGGTAAGATATTTTGTGCAACTCGCCAAATGAAATGACGGACTTTTGGTGGAACCTTAGCCTCCCAAATGTGCTTCCAGAACTTGGTCCCATAAGACTCGAGTCGAAGAGGAGGCCAACTCATCCTCCATCAACATCAAACGATGAGCCACTTGATAGGCAGAGCGCACCGAGAAAATACCTTTTTTTATCAAAATGCCAGATAAGGCGATCTGAGGGCAACGAAAGCTCAGGGGCAGTCGATAGATCAATTCGGCTTCATAAGGGGAAAGCCAATTCTGGATTAAGTCCTTCTTCCATTGCATTGTCTGATGATCAATAAGGGAGGCAATATAGTGTTCTGAGGCTCCAACCCCAGGGGGGAAAAAACCTTGAAGGAGTGAGGGAGAGGGAGCCAGCGATCACCCCAAATTTTAACAGATCGTACTATTGCAACCAGAACAAGAAGAAGGGGCTCTCAATGTGTTTGGCAGAGGTAACAATGTGTGTGCTCTTGAGAACCATCACAAGAATAGACACAACAACCCTTTGAAGAAGGAAACAAGAACATCTACTACAAATAATGTTTGTATTTCTGCTGATCTTGTATTCATCATATATATTTTGAAATTTAGTAATATAAAATATTAAGGAATGATGTTAATTGGATCATCTCTCTGTCTCTCTCTCTCATTCCCTGCCTTTAGAAAACATATATAGAGATGGTGGCAGTTGCGCAGAGTTAGGGAGTATCATTTGGCCGGGCTGAAGTGGGTAGCCCGAGGCCCGATTTGTCAAAGCCCAGTCTGACTTGATAGTTTGACCCACTTGGCCCGGTCCATTCTAAGTTTTGATAGAGTTTGGGCTTAGGATTTGAAACCTTTGGTCAAAGTAGGCATGCCCATTCACTTTTCTTTTCTTTTTTGGTTTTGCCTTATATTGCATTCTTTCCACTATTATACCAAATATAGGGGCTCAAATTATTAAAAGAATCATATATGAAATAAATTTTAGAAACACACCCAAAGCCCATTTACACCATAAACTAAATTACCATTTATGTATCATCGATCAAATATTCATTATTAAGCAAAACTTTAATTAAATAACATGGTAGTACCTGACTAAATGGGGTGGAAAAAAAGGTTCATCCCATGAAAGTTGGGACCTAATAAAAATACTAGAGAAAGCAAGAAAACACAATTTTTTTTAATAAGACGTTTGTTATGTATTTATACAAATGATATTGGGAGAAAGAAAATTCCAACAAAGCACCTCAAATTGTACGGAAGTAAGATTATAATAACAGAAGAACACGGTTAGAAAAGACGGGGAAGGAAGCAGGACACAACCTTTCTCATCAAGTGGGCGCAAGACAGCAAATTCAATTTGGACATGTAGCAGTTTGGTCAGTTTGGACACATTTTTTGTTGGCATGTCCATGAAATCAAAACTTGTATTTCTGAGTTCTCATCCTCGATTAAAACTGTCTGCAAACGTTAAAGTAGAGGTCTTTTCTTTCGTTTGTGCATCTATGAATGATCACCTCCAACAAAACTAGCTCATGGAAAATATTCTCATTTTGCATTCTATACCAATAAGTTAACAAAATATATATAGGAATTTAAGATTGCATTTGCATGCACCATCATCTCTTTCTTGATTTCTTTAATCCCAAATGACAACCCTCAAAATCACCAAAAAACACCATGAACATTTCAACAATCCTTTTCCTTCCACACCTGCATCTCTCCCTCTCATCCAAGGGAACCTCTTGTTCAATTCCCAAAGAGTTCCTTCACATCAGCAATTCTCAATTGGCAAGGATTTGCAGCTCTTTTGGAGCTCCAACAATGGCGGGTCTCTCTCAATTTATCACCAATCGCAGCCCAAAAGAGCCATTTGGTCCACCATTCCAGGACAAGCTTTTGTTTCTGCATCATTGGCAGAAACAGAGGTGGAAGAAAACATGGGTTCCTTTGTTGTCAAGGACATACAAAAGAGGACAATTCAATTAGAAAATTCAAGGCAACGGAGGTCTAACCTTGTTTAAACCACCACGGAGAGCTCGCGGAAATCTTTTTGATCACTGCTCCACCACCAAGTCTCTCGTCGGAAATCACCTTTTCTCCTCCTCACTTTCTCAAAATATTTCTCAAGTCTCAAGTGTGAGACCTTCTCAACTCCAAGCTCCTATTTATAAAAGCCAAAAGGGTATCAACGCCTCGGTTCACGAGAAAACCCTAGCACCCTTTCAATTTCCCTCTCAAACTCCTTGTACCTGCATCAATTTTGAAATTCAAAATTCAAAATCCAAGGAAAACAAGTATTACTATTGGGAGGGCAAAACAAAAAATGGAGAGAGGAATTCTCACCTTATGTCCAGACCCAGGGTCCAAGCCTTTGCCAAATGAAGAATGGTTTTAGCTCCTGTCAAAGGACTACACGAGCACAACAATAAGAGATACTCAGACCACCACATGTACAAGGGGTGGCCTTGCCGAACGGCAAGGCCCGTGCAGAAGCAATTAGAAGCTCTCAAAAAAAATTTACCTTGCCCAAAAATTTGTTGACTCAGCTCCAAGCCTTGACCCAGACCCCAGATCCAAAACATTGTAAACTCACCCCGTGAAAAGGAGCCAACAGACCCAAACCTTACAACCTTCCACGAAGCCTCAACTAAGTTCCCAACACACCCTTGCCGAACGGCAAGGGTCGTGGAGAAGTAATTAGGGGTCGTAGGTTTTGGCGCTACAAACTAAGGTCTGCCAAAGGCATAAACACAACCCAAAGCCAATTGGCACCCCCAAATCCAAGTGGCGTAAACATTTTCCCTTGGACCCAGCTCCAAAGCCGGTCTAACTCCAGCCCAGCCCAGCTCACATCAAACACCCTTGGCGAAGATAAATAGACAAGTTTTCGAAAGGAAATTAAGCACACAAATACCTGCTGAAGGTAGAGCACTCAGCAGCGCAGGGTCAAGCCGAGGTGCCCAGACCGTTTTCTTCGTGAAGCCTTAGTGTCTAGCTCCAAATTTTCCTCGATGGACACTTGCCGATCGGCAATAGCTATGCTGGATTTGAGATGTTCGTACCCTCCCCCCCTTCTTCTTTAGGCGACACACACCAAGGCCTCGAAGAATTTCCCAGACACCCTTGCCGAACGGCAATGGCTGTGCAAGATCAAAATTAGATGTTCACGTGGGAAGGAAGATGGCGGCTGAACGAAGAAGTTGCCGAAGCCCAAGCTAACCCTCCACAAGGGCTGAACAGCGAAGTTGAAAACGAAGCCCAATTTTGGGCTAACAAATTCCCTCCACCCAACCCTTGCCGAACAGCAATGGCCATGCCTGAACCTCCTGGGCCATTTTTCTCATTTCAGCACCTTAGCTCCAATACCTTGGATGCCCAACTCCAATCATGTCCTTCATGCCGAAGCTACGAAAGCCCGGCTCCAAAAACCTACCAAAGGCCTGAAGGAATTTCAAAACATTTTTCCAAAGTTCATTTGAATATTAAAATTCAAAAACAAAACTTCTTCCAAGTATCTTAAGCCATGAACATTGATATGTTTTTCATAAATGAAAATTCAAGAGAAAGGATAAGATCTAATTACCCTTGAAGCAATTATATGAACCAATTTGTGTTTGGTCTTCTCTTGATGATTTCCTCTTTGTTGATCTCCTCTTTGATCTTTGATCTTTGATCTTTGCTCCTTGATCTTTCTCCTCCATGTGAGCCACAAAAGTATATGGCCTCTAAGTCTCCACACCAATGGAACCTTGAGATGAGAAGAAGTATCTTGAGAATACTTGGATGCTAGTGCAAGATTCTCAAGATTGGTTTCAATCTAAACCACTTTGAAAGATGAAAGCGTTTCACTCTTGAAAACTCTCCTTTTCTCTCTTTGATCTCTCAAACCCATTTGGTTGATGTTTGATTGTGTTTGTGTGTTAATGAGCTTATGGAAACAATTCCCATACATACTTACTTAAGCATTTTCGGCCAAAACCCATTGGGCTTCCAAAATTGGGCCTTATGACACTTAAACCATAATATTTAGGTGTCTTAAGCCCTTGGGCTTGATACCCAACCATTTAGGCTTCCCGTTAACTATTACCGAGGCCCAAATACGTTTTTACACGTAGTAAATCATCAACATCAAATCAATCAAATTGATTTCCTTATTCTCATTTGTATTACTCAAAGTTAACCATTTAAGGTGTGCGATCCATTAGGTTCTAATTAGCAAGGCAGTGGGAAAATATAAGAACTCTTTCTAACCAACTGGAATTAAAACCGCTTTTTAATTCTTCCTTTATTTAGATCGATCACAATCAATCTTAGAACTTCCACAAGCCAAGAGTGACATCTAGCAATATATCAAGGCAACCCAAGCTAACCAGAATAGATGAAGAACTTATTCAGTTGGAATTGCAATGCAATACGGTCCTTCTCTTATACAATGTTTCAAATCATATTATTAGGGTACGGATTGATTATTTCAAACCCCTAATATGATTTACAACCTCATGTGATTCAAAAGAACATGATTAAGAACAACTTTCTAAATCAAGCTCAAAATACTTTGGCCAAAGATTTACTGAATCACATCTTGAAATATTCTCCTTCTTTATCGAAAGTAGAGATTCCTTATTGTACATTCACATGCCCCTATGATGAATTAAGGGATCACAACAACACTTGAGACATCTTTTACGGCTTGCCTTTAAGAGCTATCAAAGATCAATAACGCATCACAGGACAACCATGATGCCTCAGGTCTAAGGACTAATTTGCATTATTGCAACTATGAGTTCTCGTTTGACATATAGATAAATACTCCATACGAGAACTATGGTTGATTGCGTTCAGTGTACTCATTCACTAATGAGCACCCACATACTTGTATTAGTGTCAACTACACAAATGGTTTGAGACTAACCATCCTCCCAATTGAGCATACATAATATGTGCTAATCTTGACGGTTTATCAATTCCCATTTGATAACCTATGATTAGGAACATTTTGGGATGCTACAGTTAGAGATTAAAGGTCTCCGAATCTAATCTTCTTTAGATTACTTTATCTCTTATTTAGCATACCTTGGACATTTGTTTCTTTACACGATGTAAAAGATAACAAAATAAATTTTCCCTTTATATATCATATATGAAATGTATTCTAAGGAGATTACATCAAATGTATTGGCTCTTAGGGCACATTTCTAACAAGGCCTGGCTCCAATAACCTACCGAAGGCCTCCAAAGTGTAGGACCCCCCCAAAAAAAAGGTGGGGAGACTTGCCGAACGGCAGGCACCATGACGAAAGAATATGGGGAGCAAAAGTTAGTGGTGCTATAATCAACAGAACCACATATCAAACATTCAACACTGCACTCGGTGTTAGTGGTGCTATAATCATATACCATTAAATATGCTTGTTATTATCTCACCCAAACCAATTTATGTTTACAAGTCATCAAATGGCTTCTTTTATTTTTTTCTCCTTTTCTTTTTAAATGGGTTTCTGTATAGAAAGATCAATAGAAGAAAGAAATCGAAGCTTCTGTATAGTCTTAGCTTTTGCTTTTATGACTTTCGAACCACTTCACATGATAGCACACCACATTCCCTCTGTTCAAATAAAATTCACCAAATTTTAACAAGAAATGAAAACAAAACTAAATTATTGTTGAGAATGAATAAAAATCTAAGGTTTTTAAATAGACATTGGAATAGGTACTTACTCCGATTTGAGATTTACCTTTTCAGCGAATGTACGACAAAGAGATTCGTAAGAGTTGTGAGAGGAGAGAGCATAGACGAGAGAAGAGAGAAGGGAGAGAAACAAGGTCAGAATCGATGAGCTCAATAAAACAAAATTAAAAGGGGAAGATGCTTTGTGAAGTATGCATAATCTGGCCATCAACTCCCTCAGAACTTGACGTCCTTGCCATTGGGCGGCTGCTTTCTTTTCATTGAGCTAAGCAACCCACAACAACCGGTTTGCCAGCTTTTTAGGTGATTTTTTTTACACTTTATTCGAATTTAGTGTAATCGACACATGTGAAATTTATGTGGGGTGTTTTCAATCCACTTTATAATACGTATACATATATCAGTAGTTGTCTCATGCATCTAATACCATCTAATATTGTGAGTAGAATTAGACTCCATGGACTCATCCACGTTGTCCATGTATTGGTTTGGGGAAAATGGCTGGGTGTGGAGGTTGATAGGGTGGTGGGTTGTTGGAGAGAGAGAGAGAGAGAGAGAGAGAGGAGGGTGGTAGAGATTAGTGCATGTGGTAGATTGTGATATTATCTGACAACGTCTAGTAGTTACTGAAATTGCTTCGAAGTCATTATCTGGCTTGACGTGCTGCTGTGGGATTGAACTATTTACCCCACAACTTACTCAAATTGACTTGGAAGTCTTTGCATGCATGAATGGAATGGCTTGACGTGCTGCTGTGGGATTGAACTATTTACCCCACAACTTACTCAAATTGACTTGGAAGTCTTTGCATGCATGAATAGAATGGCTTGACGTGCTGCTGTGGGATCCACAACTTACTCAAATTGACTTGGAAGTCTTTGCATGCATGAATTGAATGGTGGGAAGGAAGAAAGAAAGAGAAGGTTTGATTAGCTGCTGGAATGGTGGGAAACTCATATCTGAATTCTCATTTACTCTTATATAAAGGGCATCCATGTACTCTTTAATCTTGCAAACTCATATCTTTAGTCCTCCAAGATCATCCCATTACATAAGAATCATGGGTCACAATAGTGCTAATGCTTCCATCCAACTTCTCTCTCTAATTATACTGTCAGGAATTTTATCTCTTGAAACCATTAAACTCGGTTTCTGCAGTGATGATCATAATGTGGGATGCATACATAGAGAGAGGAAAGCCCTTCTAGAGCTCAAACAAGGCCCCACGGATCCTACCGGACGACTTTCGTCTTGGGTGGGAGAAGATTGCTGCAAATGGAGTGGTGTAAGTTGCAACAACATAACTGGATGTGTCAACAGGCTCGATCTTCACAATCGTGATTGGCTTGATTATTACTGACCAACAGAGCATTGATTTGATGGTGAGATCAACCCTTCTTTGCTTGTTTTGAAAGATTTGGAATACTTGGATTTGAGCTTGAATATGTTTGTAGGTGTCCAATTTCCAAGTTTCATTGGATCACTAGAGAAACTGAAATACCTCAATCTCTCTCGTACATATTTTGTTGGAGTCATTCCCCCCAATCTTGGAAACCTCTCAAGGTTGCTTTATCTTGATCTTAAGAGTTTTGGATCCCTTGAGACTGACCTTCAGTGGCTTCCAACTTTTTCTTCCTTAAAGTACCTTCACTTGGGATATGTGAACCTTACTAAGACTGCATCCTATTGGCTTCCCGCTGTTAATATGCTCCCTTCGCTAGTTGAATTGTATTTGCCCTCTTGTAGTCTTCCCATGCTTCCTCTCACTCTTCATTCCTTCAATTTCACATCCCTTTCAGTTCTTCATCTTTCTGATAATAAATTCACCTACACGATACCTCCTTGGTTGTTCAATCTCAATAAACTAGAGAATTTGGATTTCGCACTTAAAGCCTCGCAGGAAAACTGTCTGATTCTTTGGGATATCTTAAAAGCTTGAGACACCTCGACTTGTCGGATAACTCACTTGAGGGTGCAATCCCAGGAGAGTCTTTAGGAGCTCTCATCGCTGGTTTCACTTCATATCTCTGACAACAAATGGGAAGGTGCCATTACTGAAGCTCATTTCGTGAAACTTAGAGGCCTGAAAGAAGTATCAATTGGAAATTATCCCTCAAACATTTCCTTGGTTTTCAACGTAAGTTCTGATTGGATACCTCCTTTCAAATTAAGATACTTGAAAATTAGATCATGCCAATTGGGTCCCAAATTTCCTACATGGCTTAGGAATCAGACTGAGTTGACCACCGGTGGCACTCGGGTAATGCCTGGATTTCAGGCACCATACCATATTGGTTTTTGCAGTTGGATTTGCAATTAGAGGAACTAAATTTCGCTGATAATCAACTAAGCGGCAGGGTGCCCAATTCATTAAGATTCAGTCATGCTTCCACTGTTGATTTGACTTCAACCCGCTTTGAAGGCCCATTCCCACTCTGGTCCTCAAACATTACCTTGCTTGTATCTTAGAGATAATCTATTTTCAGGGCCAATTCCTCATAACATTGGTCAAGTGATGCCCATTTTGAAATGTCTAGACATTGCCACGAACTCTTTGAGTGGAAGCATTCCCCTGTTCTTGGGTAATCTAAGCCATTTACATTACCTATCGATCTCAAATAACCTCTTGTCTGGTGAGATTCCTCATTTTTCGAACAATATACCATTATTGCGAATGATAGACATGTCAAACAACAGTCTCTCTGGTGAGATTCCTCATTTTTGGAACAATACGCCAGTCTTGCTTTCTATAGACTTGTCAAACAACAATCTCTCTGGTACAATCCCAAGATCTTTATGCTCTCTTACTTCACTCCAATTATTGAGCCTCTCTAGCAACAACTTTTCAGGTGATCTTCTGTCCTTGAAAAACTGAACTAACCTGAGTATTCTTGATCTTGGTGATAACAAGTTTTCTGGACCGATTCTGGCTTCCATCGGAGAAAGCATGCCCAATTTACAGATTCTAAGCTTAAGGTCCAACTCATTTACGGGAAGCATCCCTTTAAAATTATGTGGCCTTTCCGCTCTCCGTATATTGGACTTCTCACACAACAATCTTTCCGGAAATATTCCCCACTGCATAGGTAATTTGAGTGACTTGAAATCTGAGTCCACTGACGAAATTAACTATGGTTACCGAGGAAGACTTCAGTTGGTGTCAAAAGGAAGAGTGTTTGTATATGATTATTTCTCCATCCTTTCCCTTGTTACTAGCATTGAGCTCTCGGACAATAAATTGTTAGGAGAGATACCTATGGGCCTAACAAGCCTTATAAAGTTGGGCACCTTAAATTTGTCCATGAATCATTTGACAAGAAATATCCCAGCAAATATCGGAAACTTGGAGTCGATAAAAACTCTTGATCTGTCATACAATCACTTGTCCGGGAAAATTCCACAGAGCATGGTTTCTTTAACATTTTTGAATCATTTGAATCTGTCATACAATAACTTGTCCGGGAAAATTTCACAGAGCATGGTTTCTTTAACATTTTTGAATCATTTGAATCTGTCATACAATCACTTGTCCAGGAAAATTCCAACAGGTAACTAGTTTCAGACATTTGTTGACCTGTCAATTTATGAGGGCAACCCCGGTCTTAGCGGTTGTCCATTACCAACTGGTTGCCAAAACAATGAAGGAGCACCTCAAGTTCCAAGTGGAGATGGAGGAGAGGACGATGACAGCAAACGTGAAAAGCTACAGTTCGTCATCAGCATGGTGATAGGTTTTTGTGCCGGGTTCTGGGGATTTTTGGGACTTTGACCGTGAAGAGGTCTTGGAGATATGCGTATTTTCACTTCCTTGACAGAGTGAAAGATGTTGTCCTTTATTTTGTCTCAAAAATTGGTACTTATCTGCAAAAAATATCATAGAGCACAAAACAAGTTGCATATATGTATGCAAGCAAATAAAGCAATGTTTAGTATTGTCCTTTACAAATTTCTAAGTTGGTTGTAATATGTGTGTGCTAGAAGCCACCAAGCCTTAAGGAAATAATTGCTTCAATACATTTCGAAATCGATAAATTGCAGGTGTTGCTAACCCAAGGATAATAACAGAAAATAAATGTAGGGTTTAGGTCCAATCTTTCTTGGCTCAGCTCCTGCCGACCGTGCCTTTGCAGCTTAGCTCCAATCCTCCCTCCAGACCCTCCGGAAAAATTGGAATAACCAACATCAATTCAACTTAGTCTTTGACTGGCCTTGCCGAACGGCAAGGGTCGTGCAGAAGATTTGGAGGGTCACCCATAATAACCCTTGCCAAAATCCTCCGTCCAACAAAAAACAAAAAAAGATGTGGGATTACAAACTTCTCACCTTGCCTAGCCCCACCTCCAGGATTCTCAAGGCCCAGCTCCTACCCGTGTCAAATTCATGGAGGCCTCATGAACCCTGCTGAACCGGAGATAATCCCTTGCCGAATGCTCAGCCCTTGCCAAAGCTAGGGCCACAATGGATCTTGAAAAATTGGGTCGCAACTTCTCCCTTCCAAACTCTTGCCGAACGGCAAGGGTCGTTGAAGGACTCCTCGACGTGCTCACGACCTCGCAACTACTCTAGCTCCGATGCTCCAGCTCTCCACGGACGTGAGCTTGCCACAACCTTCTTCAGATGGGACTTGCCGAACGGCATTCTACACACTGCGGGACTTGCACCCCTCTCACCCCCAAACCCTAGCACTTATCTCACAATTTCTGGACCCTTGCCGAAAACCCAACTCACGTGGTCTCTCAAATTTTGGTCCTTGCCGAAAGCTTATCTTGGGCTCAACCCCATATCCCTTCCCAACTATTGCCAAAGCCCAGGTTCCCTGCTAAAACCCCAGCCCACATGGGGCTTAACCTACCGAAGGCCCAGGGTCTCAGCCCCAAAAAACTCCCTTTCACCCCTACGAAATATTTATAAGCCCAAACCACAACCAATGCTTCCCAAAAGTATTCGAGCCGGCCTTGCCGTTCGGTACCTAACACAAACCTATGCTTGCCGAAGTACTTAGGACTAAAGGCTTCTTGCTCCTTGGAGATAGACCCCCACTTCAACGAACCTGTAGCAAATGTTACATACTACTCAGCCATCTACACTTGCACAAGCAACAATGGAGAATCAAGAGAAACACAACAAACCAACTCTTAAAGGATGGGGCTAAGGACCTATAGACTGGAAGTGGGTAGGAATGTGTTTGGCAATGGTCTTCTCGGGTGGACACTCCCAGTCACCATAAGCCAGGCACCACCTATTCCTTCAGGACTGCTTAGTATGCATATGACTAATAAAATAACCTCTCTTTTTTGCCTTTCGGCAATTGGCTTGTACCCAGCCAAAACTTCCATGTTGATTCGAAATTAAGTACAAGTACATGAACTGCTCAAACGTTGGCTCATCCAACCCAACCAACCACCAGGCAATGTAAATCCCATGAAGAAGAATCCAAAAGTTGGGATTATATTGCCCCGACGCATACCCCAGCCTAGCCAACATCATCTGGACCCAAGGATGAAACGGCGGTCTGAAGCCATGCTGGTACATATCTGTAAAAATCAACACCGACACCATCTGAAGGATATCTAACCACATCAACTACAGTGGGTAATCTCAAGCCTACGTAAGGTGGAATACAATAATTCGCTCGAAGCTCGGCCAACTTTACTTCTGTAAGAGAATTCCGCTTTGCCAACGGAATACCAACCTGTATATCCACTCCCTCCGAAGCTGAAGCCACGGCTACGCCTACGGACCCAGATGCAGATGCCTGATTACTTGAGCCCACCTCTGTTGTATAAGGCAAGGACAGCGCACGATCAAATACGGCCTCTAACTCATTGTAATTTCTCTGCATCCTATCATATGAAGCCAACCCAGAGTCTATGGATGGCCCAGCCCTATCACCCTCTTGTACTACCATCCTACTATCTATAACGCCTTCTACAACACCCCCTGTTTGGGAACTCTCACGTTCTGAACAAATATAAAGGCTTGGCTCTGACTTGGGAACTCTCACTTTCGGTATCTTCCTCACCAAAGGCAGGGGGTCATGACTTTCTCTATTCAGAACTTTCAGACATCTACAATTTGCAAAAACAAGAAAAGGAACTAATGCACATGCAAAAAAGGATCGAAACATTGAGAGGGTGAGGTCGTTGTTGTCAGAGATCGAGCATGAGTGCCGAAATTTAGTCAACTAGAAGAATCTGCTTGGAGTCTGGACTTCTGCAAGGAAGTAAGTATCTAGGTCACCTTTGTTGTTTGTCTTCTGGTTCCTTTCTGTAATTGTGACTAACTTAGCTTTTGATATGCAGTGGCAGGTGTTATAAAGGGAGGGACTAAGGTGGTCGTGAATATTGATGAGGCCGAGAAGCGGAAGCGGCTGAAGGAGAAGAGGGAGAAGGGGTCGCGACCCAAAAGAGGTGAGAAAGAGCGAGCTAGGCAGGCTCCTGAGAAGAGCCCTCGAGATGACGATGAAGGGCTCATCTCTGAAGCTGTGGCTGGGAGGAGGAGGGCCCTGGAGGAGGCCCATCAGGACGTGATGGGGGACGGGGCCGAGGCTTCCTCCCTTTGATCTCCAGCCAGGCCCGTCGAAGCTTCCCTTCGGCATGGAAGAGGTATTTGGTGAGGGGATGGAGGCGGTGGACTTCAGCGGGTTGCATAGGCAGGAAGAAGGAGGTGAGCCTTGCCATGCATCGGCAGGAGGTGCCCTTAGTCAACGTCTTTCTGGAAGGCGTCAAGAGTAACCCCGAGACCTTGGCGAGGACACCGACTTCCTCCTTCGCGGAGCGAGCGCAAAAGATGATCATGACGTCTGCTTATGTAAGTTTGTGTAAGATTTCAAATTGCTGCGCTTGTTTTTCTTGTATTAACGTACATTGTTTTGCAGGCCTTTGGCGAGATGTAAGTCAATATGGCAAAGGCAGATAAGAAGATTGCCAGGATGAAGAGGCGCGAGCAGATGGCCAAGGACAAGGTAGCGGAGGCTCAAGAGGCTATCTGTGAGAAGAACGCCCTGCTTTTGCAAAAGGCGAGGCTATCCAGAGAGGTAGATGAGCTGAAGGAGAAGCTGGCCGAAGCGGAACGGAAGCTGGCCGAGGCGGAACAGAAAAACTGAAGAGATAGCTGCAGCCCGAGCTGAAGCGATCGAGTCTACCGAACTTCAGAGGAGCTGAACAGTTACATCCTGAGATCGGTTGGTGGATGAGCAGATTCAGTGGGAGGAGACCCTAGAGAAGTTCAATCCTTCACTTAAGATTAACTTCGACACGAGTGGTGAGCCTCCTTCGGCTAGTGGCGCTCCCGAAGCTCCTGAGTTTGCCACCGTGGACGTACCTAGGGAGGAGGCTCTCAGTGCTGCACCTGGGTCAGCCGCCATAGATGCTCTGCCCGCCTAGTCCTGGATGACTTCTCTTGTTTTTGTTATGTATTTGTCTATGTTTGTAACAGTAGCTCTGACTTCTGATTTTGTATGGACGTTTTGCCTTGCCGTGGGCAATGTTGCCTTAACTTTTATGATATTAGCCTTGTTATTTTGGTACCAGTTGTGCTAGCAAAATGATAAGTATGTGATTGATAGGAATCATCCGGAGTTAGGCATTGCATTAGATAAGTGCCGAAAGGCGAAATGTGGGTTTAGGTGGTGGGAATGGCTTGTGGTGGGTTTAGGTGGATGTGGATGATGGTGGGTGGTGGTTGGTTGCAAAGGAAGGAGGAAGGATGAAGGAAGATATGGGTATGACTTGTGGTTGGTTTGGGTGCTTATGAATGATGTTGGGGTGATGGTTAGTTGGAGGAGGGAGGAGGAAGGATGATGGGGCCACCTTTGGAGATAGGGAGAGGTTGGGTAGATGCGTAATAGGGTAGGGAGGAGGGGATTGGGTTTATTTATTTATTAGGATTAACTACACTTTGGTCCCTATAGGTTTAGGGTCAATATCGAAATGGGCCCCGAGATTTCAATTTCATCAATTTCATACCCAACGTATCCAAATATGACCAATTCACTCTGTCCGTTAGATTGACTGCTGGTCAAACGTTAAATATTGATGTGTCAATTGTAGGACTTGCCACAGACCCTGATAACCCATTCCAACTAGGCCTGGGCACGATTCGGTTTGGACCGATTCTTACATCAACCCGAAGCTGAAATCGGTCCTGTTCACTGGTCCGTGTTTGAGAAAATTTGGACCAACCCAAACCGGTTTAGGTTCAATTCGGTTCCCGGTTTTTACAGTTTGGGCCGACTCTTCAGCTCAATTGAATGTTTTTATTCTTAATTTTTTTGAAGTTTCAGCCCAATTGAAATTTAAAAACTTTTGGGCCGAATTATTCACGATTGGCCCAATTCATATCCGCACATTGCAAATTGAATGAAGTCCATCAAGCATTAATACAACTTTTTTACAAAACAACAAATATCAAGCATTAATATAAAACTTGCAACCTTAAAACTTAAATAAAGCAAATTTAATTACAAACAAAAATTACCACTCAAAAAAAATTCAAGCTTTCTCTCTCTAATGGGAAATCCCCTTATTTTGAACCTCTATTTCTCATGGGAAATTCAAGCTTTCACTCTCTCTTCTGTAAGCTCTCACTCTCTCTTCTCTCTTTCACCATCGCGAAAAGCTCTTGGCCTTTCTTGCGCAGCTCTCTCTCGTGTAGCTCTCTCTCTCTCTCTCTCTCTTAATGCAGTGGTCTTCCTCTTCCATCATTCACCTGCAAAAGGTACCTGTTCATCGCCAATTTGAATTGGTTTAGGAGTTTCTCTGAAGTTGGTTTAGGGTTTATGGGTTTTTATAAAATTGGTTTAGGGTTAAGGGGTTTCTTTGAAATTGTATGATTGTGATGATTCCTTGTTTGAAACATTGAATGGGTTTGTTCTTTGTGGATTGATTCTTGCGTTTGATTTGAGATTCTGTTGTTTTGTTGTTGTTATTGATGTTTTAGTGATGTTTTTTGCTATCGTATTGCCAATTTAGTGGTTTTGTATTGGCATTTTAGTGCTGTTGTATTGCTAGTTTATTATGGTTTTAATGGTTTTGGCTATTTATGCAATTGAAGTCTGTGTTTTATGTTGTTCTTTTTTTCATCCAAAGAAGGGAAATTGTAGGTGTCATTTATAGCCTCTACATTACCAGATTTGGTAAATATAAGGTAAATGTGATCATGTTTGTCAATTGAGTTTAGTTTGATGGGTTAATGTTCGAATTGAAATTCTGTCAATTTTGAGAGCTCAATTTCAGCCACTTCCAGACACTTTTTGGACTTAGTCAAAGAACAAAAGTTGTTCCAAATTAGGTGTTTTACCTAGGATAGGAGTTTGGGCTGGTGGTATGGAGATTTTTCGACCGCGGAATTTTCTATACACACCCACGCGCTGCCCGAGCACGGGTGACGCGTGGGCTAGGTAGCAGGTGGCGCGTGGGCCACGAGCGCGTAGGAATTCGCGGATCTCAATTCGGATAACGTTTGAACCCCTAACCAATCTCGCATATTGTGCGATTTTGGGGTTCAATATGTTCAGACCGTTGGATCGTAGTCAAACTGGAGTATGTTGATCTAGGTAATTTCAGGATCATGTAGGATTCGACGGACCGTGAATCTGTCCCGGATACTCCGAAAAGGCCAACCCTAGGGCTAGGATTATGGAAAATCATTCGTCCGTTCTATCGTGCGATCGTGAGCAATCTGACCGTCCAAATCGAGACC
Organism: Prunus fruticosa; assembly: GCA_018703695.1. Taxonomy (NCBI): domain Eukaryota; kingdom Viridiplantae; phylum Streptophyta; class Magnoliopsida; order Rosales; family Rosaceae; genus Prunus; species Prunus fruticosa. The sequence continues at coordinate 2,577,694 of CM031923.1, read as the reverse complement.
AAACTTTCAGAACTTGTGTCCTAGGCATATTGGAACCTCTAGGAAGAGTTGGATCGGAAATTGGAGGTTGTGGACCCCACGGGGTCTCGAGTTGACTTTTTGGGGACTTTATCGTTTTTGAGTCCCGAGTTACTTGTAAGTCATGCCCATTGAGAGAAAAGCTAATGTGGGCATATGAATGATCTTTAAAGTGACGCACGCACTTTTAGGAGTCGGGGGTCAAGGTTTTAATTTAACATTATACTATTGAGCAAAGTTATTAATAAAATATTATGATGGTTATTCAGGCACCCAGGCACCATGTGACCCGCAGGAGGGACCTTCAAAGGGTCCAGCTAGCTCAGAGCATATGTGAGTGGACTTTTTGTTTTGTAAATGATCTTGAATAAGTTTATGCATTGATCAGAGTTTCAATAGCATGATTTATCGCTTTTATATGTTTTATTTTATATGCTGTCGAAATTTAGAGTGCCTAGAGATTATGGCATACCAGAATTTTAGAAAATTAACAGATAAAATGGAAGTAGAGTTCAGCGATAAATAAGAATTCATTTCATTTCTCATTTACTTTTCTGGAATTATATTTTCTTAGAAATCACCATAGGTGCCCAAGAATAATAAAGGTTGCCTTCGGTTTATATGTATTGCCTACGGATTTAATTGTTGCCTTCGGATATGTCAGCATGCTTGACTTACGCTCCGCGAGTCCTAGAGGTACTTGGACCATGGGAGCAAGGTACGCGGGTCAGGTCGACTAAATGTCCCCTGAATCCTGCGAGGATTGCGGCTTAGGTTACTTTGTGTTTCTCGAGGTCTGCTAGGACGTGTCACTCCAGTGGCCCGAGGATGGAATTGACGGAATTATAAATGAGTACACCTAGGTGGTAGATTTAAGTTGATTTCAATGCTTTTAAGGAATTAGTGTTTGATCAAATGTGTGATTGATTATATATATATATATATATATATATATATATATATATATATATGATTGCATTGATTTCAGTACGAGTATAAATAAGAAAATAATTTAGTTTTATAACTGTTTTTACAGAGGGGTTAGTATGTTCATATGTTATTTTCTAAACTTTGTTTTTGGTCCACTCACCTTTTTAATGTTTTGCGCCCCCATGCAGTAGTCGTGCGTCGTGCACCACCACCGGGCCGGGTCTATCTTCCGCCACATCCTTTGACAACGTAGGGTTTTGGATAACTATTTTATACTTGTAATCTTTTGTGTAGAGTTCTGATATTGCCCTAGAATGTATCTTTAATTGTTAGAATGTAAATATTTGCACGCTGGCAGTTTAGAGTATATTCTTATGTTTGTATGACAGGTGTAATTTTGGGATTGATCTAATTACATGGGAGACTCTGCTGAATTTTCGGCATAAGTCAAACTAAAGTTTTATTAAAATTTTGACTAGAAGGGCAATTAGGTCATTTGTGCCGGGCATCTGCCAGGTGTCGAACACACACAAGGTCCGGCTCGGATTCCAAAGTGGAATTTGGGTCGGTCCTGTCATGCTTTGTTCAACTTGTTGCCCAAGTTTCCCATAATTTGGCCATGAATATCACATTTGCTCTCCCACCAATCTGTTCCCATTTGAATAACATAATAAACCCTGAAAAAGGGGAGAAGAGACAGAAGACAGAAGACAAGATGTTTTACATGGGTTGCCCATTAGGCCCATGCTCATATGCAAGGAACATAAATACTATAGCACGCGGCTCAGGTAGGAACATCTCTTTGCGAACCTCTATTTGGGGCTCCATCTCAGCCATTGAAGTGATCTCAACGGCTGGAGGAAAAAAACAAGCTCACACTAGAATCGGGTACGCTGCAACTTCTCTTTTGCCGCTCGCGCCTTTTTCGTTCATTCCTTGCGATGCTTTCAAGTTCCAAAAAGCAGTTGCAACTGAAATTATTGCACTGAAACACTCCCTTCATCCGCATGCTTTCTCCTCTCTCCCTCCAAAAATTCACTCCCTCCAAAATCACTCCCTCCAAAAATATCACTCCCTCCAAACAGATGCTCTCTTGAATAACACAATTTTTATTTTCTGGTTTGATATTCTCCTCCCTCCCTCCCTACGGTCTACCCCTCTAATTCTCTATTATCCTTCTTCTTTCGCATGCTATGTTCTCTCTCCCTCCAAAAATATCCATTCCTCCAAAAAACAGATGCTCTGTTGAAGAACACCATTTTTTTTTTGGTTTGATATTATCCTCCCTCCCTCCCTACGGGCTACCCCTCTAATTCTCTCTTTTTTTTTTTCTTCTTCTTGAGCATGCTCTGTCCTCTCTCCCTCCAAAAAAACAGATACTCTCTTGAAGAACACCATTTTTTTTTCCTGGTTTAATCATCTCTTCGCTCCCTCCCCCACGGTGTACCCCCTGCAATTCTCTTTTTTTTTTTTTTTTTTTTTGTTTGGTCATTCATACCATACAAAGCAAGTTACATCTACCTCTGTAATTCAATTTTCTGTTTTCATTTGGCTAGTTTGGTGATTCTGGTCTGCTTCATCAAAATGGCCTTGAGTTCATTACTTGATGATTGGAGACCTCAAGTGAGCACTTGGCTCTGGTTCTATACTGTTGGTTTTCAAATCTTTGAGTTAGTTGGCATATTGGTCCAGCCCATGATGGAAGAAGAAAGTAGTCTCCCACAACTTTCTGGCTCCTTCTCAAGCTTCACGTGATGAGTTTTGGAAGAGTGCTTTTGAGATGTTCTTTTTATAATTAAAGGGAATATGGCTGGTGGCTAATAATATTGCATAGAATGATGATGTCTTTGGTGGGAGACAATGCATGGTCCAATGATAAAGAATGTTCTTTCTCTTTGGCTGGCCATCACGTGGGTTGGTATGCGGTTTCCCTCATTAGGAGAGTTGCTGCATGGGTTTATATAAGGAGGCAGCAACCAAAGCTGGAACAGAGAGCGTGTTGCACCAGAGAAGACGTCGTGAGAGAGAGAGAGAAGGGTGAGAACACCATCCGAAAGCCATCAGTCTTCCACTCTAATATTGTGAGAGTGAGAGAGTTAATTGTATACCACTCTACTAAGTGTTTGAGTGAGGTAAAAGTGGGAGAGTATAGTGTGGTGTCATTGTACTTTCTGTGTGTATCATCAAACCCTGGGCATTGGCTTGGTAGGATCTCTCTGTGTGTGTATGGACTATAGCATTAGTATCATTTATGTATCTTAATGTATTGACAATAGCGTTAGTATGTATCATTTGTATCTTAATGGATCTACAATAGTATTAGTAGATATCATTTCTGTATCTTAATGTGTTGACAATAGTGTTAGTAAATATCATTTTTTTTATGTGTTGATGATAGTGTGAGTAGTATGAGTATGAGTATCGGATCTATATCTTCATGTTTTCGTTATAGTTTCAGTATATCTTATTTAAACTTTGTATGTTGCAGGTATAAAATGGAATATGGGTTTGAACTTTGTTTCACATAGGCGAGTACGGTCTTATAATCAAGCAATTTCTATGGATAAACGTCAGTATTAAAATTCACAATAAAATACTGAGGAAACTAGTTTATCATTGCTTGCACTCGTTTACAAGATGCTGACTATATTTATATACAAGTATTCTTAAGAATAAAATAACATATCACTAATTTGATAAATATTCTGCACTAGTCAAGACCACATGCAGTTGTCTTGGTCCCACACCTACACTACCGTTTGTCCAGCTCTGTGTACATGCACCAGAATATTGTGTTGTCTGCTTAGTGATTATGTCATGTCTTCTTCTCAACACTCCCCCGCAAACTTGGCTCCCGGAGACAAGTTTGGATACCAAATGAGAAAAGGGAGAAAAGCGACCTTTGGATAGTCCTTTGGTAAAAACATAATTGAAACCAGAAACATTTCTTATGATACTCTAAACCTTTCTTCTGATACTCTTCTCATACTCTGTTTAGCAAGTTTAAAAGAAATTAAAAAACCAAACAGATGAGCCAGCAACATAACACAAGCAAATGAAACGATGAGTTCGAATAACATTGAACAAGAAAATTATTTTAATTTCTGTAAGTGGTTGCTAACCTCCAATGTCCCAACATCAACAATAAAAACCATTTAAAAAAACCTCTTAATGGAAATCCTCTTCTAAACAAAAAACAAAAAAAACTGCATTCCTGCCTGCTAATAAACAAATTACCATTTCTTGAATCCACAGGTATGACCAATCTTTTCACTTCATTTAAAAAATATAAACATATCATCAATTTCATCCCCAACTTCATTTATAATAATTACCAAATTTGCAGGGCAACCAGAGCCATCAATGCATAGCTGGAAATGTATCATCTCAGTGCACGATTAATACCTATCACTGTCATAAAGAATGACAATATCTGCAATAGCAAGATTAATATCAAGTTCGGCAGCTCTGATAGAAACAGTGGAAGCAATGGCTTAAGTGCTTTTGGTGAACAAAACATGAAATAACAGAACATGAAATGCAATATTATACGCTTGAAGTCAATAACAGAACATGAAATACTTGAAAAACAGGGATGATGATTCTGTGAAAACAGAAACTGAAAAGGGATATTTGATACATTTCTGAAACGTAACCAAAGCTAATTAAACTCTACATGGTGCAAAAAGAGATATAATCAATCAAAAACTAAAATTCCAGCACACATGCCCAACCAGTACAAAACGATGATTGAAGTGCCCACCAAAGAAAATTAGATTGTGAGAGAGGGAGACAGAGAAGAAGCCACAGAAAGAGAGGGAAGGTTTCGATGGGATTTGATGTGTGTGTGTGTGTGTGTGTGTGTGAGAGAGAGAGAGAGAGAGAGAGAGAGAGAGAGAAAATTTGCAAAGTCTAAGAAGGAAGAGATCTGAGAGAGCATTTGAGGTTAAAGAATGAATTAGAGATTGGAGATAGAATATGACGCTTCTGGAAGGGAGAGAGAATTGACCCCAAAAAGCGTGAATTTTTTTAGGATGAGGGAACGAGAGGGTTAGCGCGAAAGAATTTCCCAAAAAAAAAAGAGCGCCAGCGAAAAAAAAATGGGGAGAAGAAATCAATGTCTATGACGCACATGCCATGTCATAAAAATCAATGTACAAGACTCTGCCACGTGTCAATCTATTATATTTCATATTATTTCTCTATAATTTAATTTCTAAAATTCATAATAAATAAATTTAAAATCAGAAAAATACCTAGAAAATTCCTATGAACATCTTGTGATATTATCTTCTCTTTAAAGCTCCAAAATGCTAATTCATAATTAAAAAAAATTAAAAATCAGAAAAATACACCGAAAATGCCTACGTATGTAGGGTTTAAATTGGTAGAGTTTAGGGTTTAGGTTTTAGCGATTGGGGGTTTAGAGGTTAATGGTTAAGGGTTAGGGTTTAGGTTGTAGGGTTAAGGTTGTAGGGTTTATGTTGTAGGGTTTAGGGTTTAAGGTTTAGGGTTTAGAGGTTTGGGGTTAAGGGTTAAAGGTTAGGGTTTAGGTTGTAGGGTTTATGTTGTAGGGTTTAGGGTTTAGGGTTTAGGGTTTAAGGTTTAGGGTTTAGAGGTTTGGGGTTAAGGGTTAGGGTTTAGGGTTTAGGGTTTAGGTTTTAGGGTTTAGGGTTACTAGATCTATGGATGTTTGTTTTTTTCGATTTTTGGCATATATGATCTGGAAGTATAAACAAACAAGTTTGACGGTTGGATCGTTGAAACTAGTTTCGTAGAATGCGTATGTCATCAAAACAAAATATTCACTAACAATTAAGAGTTTATTTATACTTTTGTTAAATATAACATAAGATTTTGTAGCTTAAAGTTTATTATTGTAGTTAGGATTGAGTTTTTGTTAGAAAAATATATTATTATGGGTTTTTTCGTATGGCGCTTTTTTTTTCCCCCGAAAATTCTAATCTCGCGCTCTCGCTCCAGACCCAAACCTTAAAATTCCAATACCTACTCTCGCACTGCCTCTCTCTCGCACTCTAGCTCCCTCTCTCTCTCTATCTTTGGTTCTATCCGGCCTCTCTTACTCTTTCGCTAGGAGATTAGCCAGTAATCTCAACACCTCCTCTCGTCATCTTTCTGTCTCTCTCTCGTGTCTCTCTCTTTGGTTCTATCTCTTCTAACGCAAACCCACGCTTCCTCTCTCTCATCCACAAACTCTCCAAATCTCACAAATATTTCTGAGTTCAACACCAAAATAGCAAGGCTGTGTATGCACCTATCTTTCATCTGTCAACGAGCATGACTTGGAGAAGGTGAATTTTTTTTTCTTCCTGAATTTGGTTTCTCTTGTGTTCCAGGTTTCGATTTTTCCGTGAATTTGCTATATGGATCTCAGCTCTTTGGAAAAGGTATGCTTTGATTGTTGTTCATAGTATTTTGAAGGGTCAGAGGGTTGGAATGGTTCTGGGTTTGGAATATGATATTACTGCCTTTTGGTTTTCCCATTTTTGTTTGTTAAACTGACATACATATCATCTCCAAATTAATTAAGTCCCATACAAGCTTAGAATCCGTGTTTAAAACTAGCTCTGTCTATCTTCAAAGTTTGTTTCACTTGATGTTGGTTCTGTGTCAAATTTGAGATCTTTCACTTGCACACGTACCCTGTAGTTAATTCATTTTTTTATGTTTTAATGCTTTGAGATGTTTCACTTGGAACATTCAACAGTCCAAGTTTTCTGAATACAATGACTTTCCCTTTTCACTGAAAAGGACGATTTTTTTTATTATTTTTGGGCAGCCAAAGTATGTCTTTTATTTCCATTTGTAAATTATTGTTTGGTTAATGTAATGCATGTGTTGTAGCAGGATTCTATCAAGTATTGAAGGAGAAGAGCAAACACTTTGACGAAAATGTGAGTGACAACAAGAGCTTGATTATCAATGTTGAGTTATTCAAGTATTGGAGGAGAGGAGGAAACGCCTTGAAGAGAAGCAAAAAAAAAGAAAGCGAAGTTCATGGAGAAAAAGAGTTATCTACGTATTGGAGGAGAGGAAGAAAGTGAAATCATAATTACACAAAGGAGAGACAGGCAATGTGGAGAGAAGAGATAGGCATCAAGCATTTGTGTGTCCACATGTCTAGCAAGTAATGGGATTGTGAATAACATTCCTCTGTTGAGGAATTTAGGTACTAAATAATAACTTGGGATGGGTATGTTTTTATGCTATCAACAAATAATAACTTGGGATGGGTACTAAATAATATTATTTTTGTGCTGTCTTCAAAAACCAAGTTAATGCTAATACTATATGTGGTTAAACCAAAGCAACAAGAGGACAAAAAACCACCAAGAGGACCAAACTTGTGAAACAGCAAGGACAAGAAAATAAACCAAAGCAACAAGAAGATATGTTGAAATCAACCATGTCGTCTTGAGTCTCACGATTAAAGGATTAAGAAATCAAAACCAAGGATAAAGAAACCGAAACCAACCCCAAACCCACCTTTGGGATACATGGGGAATCGCTTTCAATATTCTGTTTGTAAACTGATCAACTAGTAAGGGGTAAAACCCAAACGACTACTACATTTTGTTTTCACATATGTACATTGGGAAGTGCTTTCAGGTTATTGTATGACAATATGGCATAACATCCTTTTATCCACCCTTCTCATATTGTATCACGGTTATTGTATGACAATATTGTATGTACATATTTTCTTCGGCTTCTCAAGTTTTTTTTTTTTAAAAACCTTTCTAATTAAACAACATGCACCTCTGCGTTAGACTGAATTGCTAATATATTCACATCACCGTAATCAAAACAAAACAATGTTGCATGTGTGTTCACACGGTTGGTAATACCTCTCAAGTTCAAAACTAAGGCAGTTAAACATTCAACCATAATCATACATCTATATATTGTAGCATCCCTGCAACAAGTCTACAGTAAGCTTTAGCTAGACCATGCACCATTTGACCACTAAATGAAATTTTATCCAGCTCCATCAAGTGCCCAAAGCAGGTCTCTCTAAATCTTCTCCTTTGTTCATCATTAAACTTCAATGCAAAATTAGAGAGTACTGTACTTGGCACACATAGATTATTCACCCTCGCCGAATACACCTCTAATTCAGGAAAACAAAGCTCAAACCCAGATTCCATTTTTGACCTGCAACATACACCATTTACCCAACTTAATATATACTCATATCTATACTACTCACATTACAATAAACACATTATGATACAAAAAGGATACCTAAATCCATACGAATGACATATAATCAACACATTCAGATACAACTCTGATACCAATATCCATACACTATAATGAACACATTAAGATACTCATATGATACTGATATCCAAACTACTCACAGTATTATCATGTTGGTTCAGATACACATCGACACTATTATCGGTGATAAAGGAAGACTGGATTGTTTATGTGGCCAGTTCAGACTTAAGAGTATTCTTTCCATAAAACATAAATGACATTATCCTAGCCATTGTAATAGTTTCCTCCTGCATCTTTCTAAAAAAGATACTCATATGATACCCAAATCCATACTATTCACACTGTTATCAAGACATTCAGATACACAATCGGATACCTCTTTCTTAAAAAAAAAGATACATAAAAAGATATCCAAATCCATATTACCCACTTATTTGCAAGATACAAAACAGACACCCATATCCATACTACACACGTTATTATCAACACATTCATATACAGAATCTAACACGTATAGAAATTCAATATGTCTTGTCAGATCACCCATATTCAAGACTAAAAGATAATCACTTAGCATTGACCCCTATGATATAATCACCTAAATCATTCAAAATCAAAATTTTCGTATTTTTTTCTATACAACCAACAATTAAATACTAAAGATATCATCATCAGCAACATCAGAATCATGCTTACTTTCGTCCTAATCAAATTGGGGCAGCAACGTGAATTGCTATCTTTCAAGCTTCTCGATACAAAGTATCTTCTACAGCAAAGAGTGAGGAAGAGGTTGATACACTTTGACGAATGCTCAGATCAGAATCACCAAACTAGACAAATGAGGGGTAGATGTAATTTGCTTTGTAGGGTCTGACTTTGAATGACCAAACCAGAAAAAGAAAAAAAAGGAATTAGAGGGGTAGACCGTAGGGAGGGAGGGAGGAGAATATCAAACCAGAAAAAAAAAATTGTGTTCTTCAAGAGAGCATTTGTTTTTGGAGGGAGATATTGTGGTCTTCAAGAGCACATATGGGTACCAGATGGGTCCTCAAGGCTTCACAAGTGCACAGAACAGAATCATCAAACCAAAAAAATGAAAACACAAAAAGAATTACATTGCATGTGCTCATCGGGATAATACTTTGCTTTGTATGTTTTGAATCACCAAACCAGAAAACTCAACAGCTCTCTCTTTTGATGAAAAAATGGTGGCAAAGTGTGCAACCACTAAGAGCCGGAAAGAGGTTAAGGTTAAAGCTCTCCTCATGGGATTTGAACAGCTCTCTTTCCTCAAACAGAATAGCAAACCAGAAAAAAAAGAAGAAAACCATGTTCTTCGACAGACGGGCAGACAGGGGAAAGACGAGAGAAACATAACTTTTTTTGGAGGGAGATATTGTGGTCTTCAAGAGCACAGTGCGTTTGTTTTGGAGGAAGGAAGCCACGTTCCAGTGGTATGGTTTTACCCACTTTCAGTTACACTTGCTTCTTATCATCCGTTAGATTTGATCCAACGGTGTTCCTGATTTAGAGGTTCGCAAAATGACGTTCCCACCAGAGAATAGCCCAATACTATAAGCATAATATGAAGTGCAAACGTTGAGGCCCCTGTCAAATTCCACTTCCCTCAATGTTTTGATACTTGCTTTTATACCACTTTTACAGATCCAAATAATGGCTTTCTACTCCATATGTAATTTCACAATAAATATATATACACAGATGTATATGTTGTCATTCTAATATATTTCAATATCTTGAAGAATGACCTACTGGAATTTCTAAGCATTGGATGCCACAAATTAGGTAATATAGAGACTATAAATGACACATACAATTTCCCTTCTTTGGATGAAAAAAAAAAAACAACAAGAAACACAGACTTCAATTGCATAAATCTCCAAAACCATTAAAACCATAATAAACTAGCAATACAACATCACTAAAATGCCAATGCAAAACCACTAAATTGGCAATACGATAGCAAAAAATAGCACTAAAACATCAATAACAACAGCAAAACAACAGAATCCCAAATCAAACGGAAGAATCAATCCACAAAAAACAAACCCATTCAATGTTTCAAATAAGGAATCATCAGAATCAAACAATTTCAAAGAAACCCCTAAACCCTAAACCAATTTCAAAGATACCCCTAAACCTAAACCAATTTCGAAGAAATCCCTAAACTAATTTGATAGAAACCCATAAACCCTAAACCAACTTCAGAGAAACTCCTAAACCAATTTAAATTGACGATGAACAGGACCTTTTGCAGGTGAATGATGGAAGAGGAAGACCACTGCATCACAGAGAGAGAGAGAGAGAGAGAGAGAGAGCTACACGAGAGAGAGCTATGCAAGAGAGGCCCAGAGCTTCCCACGATGGTGAAAGAGAGAAGAGAGAGTGAGAGCTAACCGAAGAGAGAGTGAGACCTGAGCAACGAGGATAGAGAGAGTTGCGTAACAGAGAGAGTGAGAGGGGCGATAGAGAGAACAAAATTTCAGCAAAAGTGATATGTGTGCAATTAGTGAACAATAAAAATGTATTTATTGGTGATAGTTTTAAAATTTTAGGGGATGGGTGGTATTTTCAGTTAAAATTTTAAACAGGTGGCATTTTGAGCTATTTCCCAAATTTAAATACCTTATCAGATTCTATCCTTGCATTTCTCTCTCCTCTCTCGTTTCTCTCTCTTCGCGCAAAACGGCCAGCCACTTTTGCCGGCGATTTCTCCCAACTCCGGCCACCGTTTCAGGCGAGACCGGTCCCAAAATCTTCCTCTCGACGTCCTATTTCTAGCCTAGTCATTTTCGCAGCTCGAAAACTCAAGGATTGGCTGCTGGAACGACGGGAAGTTTCGGCAGCCGCTGCCACCGTCGCCGTCGTCGTTTCCGGCCACCTCACGCTGGTTCAAAATTGGGTTCTTATTCTGAACCAAAGCAAAGTCATTGCAGCATCGCACCGCAGGTATACAAAACGGGTCCTAGATTTTTAATTGAAAAAAGTATATTTCTTCCTTTTTTATTCTACCGTTGTATCTTGATGCTTCATGGATTCCTAAGTTTGTTGGGACCAAAGTATTTGAGATTTCATGAATTGGGGTGGGGCAGTTTTAGTTAGATATTATAGGTATGAGAACCTAGGTAAAGAGTAGATTTTCATTGTAGCAGAGTTTTAGTGAATGGATATTGCTATTATAGTTTTTTTTGTTCTCTCTTTGGCAGAAGTTTTATTATCAATCCTGTATTAGTTGAGTTTATAATTCTATTTACTTTCTAATTGCATATCTGTATACTGGAGAGTGTAATCCCTACTGCTTATTCCAATTGTATTGATATTTGTACATGCATGTTTTTAATCAAACCAAAAGTTGATATAGGATAAGAGCACACTGCTGTTTTGTTATGACATGATTGGTTGAGATTATTGTTTATGGTATGTATGGTTGAGCTTTGTATGCCATGCCTAGCGTCGACAGGATTTTCTGCTTGCAATTCTTGTTTAAGGTTTCAACCTGCAAGGATTCCAAGTAAATTAAATCATATTCGAATTTTCCTTTTTGTTTGTTTTGTTTGACTTTATACTCTGGTTCTTTGTTGCTGCAAATCCGAAACCAATAGTTGCAAACATGGAGGTTTCCTTTTGTTAATCTTAGCCAGTAACCCTTAACCTTGGATTTCTTTGTCTTACCAGATGATCTTGTCATTTTATCCCTTACGATCATTTTACTTTCTCTCATTTCTGTGTATGCATGAGATGCAGGTTTAGTTTTTCTGTTTTGTGGGTCTTTTTACCAAAAAAGCTCTCTTTATTGGTATGGTTTTAATACTACTGTTATTCCTACACTAATTATCTATTTATTTATTTATTTTGAGTGTGGGTTTTGTATACTCTTTCCAAGATGTATGTTACTATTTCTCAATGTTCTGTTTCTTATATCTCAAGGCTATACCATCAGTGTAAAAGGAGAGAATCAACGAATGCATAAAAAACGTAGTGGATCTTACACAAGCTGAATTAGGGGGGACTTTCTTCAAATCCCCAATATTGACTATAAAAAATAGAGTTAATGAATTATGCTTATCTGCCTTTGCTCTTCTAACCTGAAAGGCTTCAATTGACAATTTTAGCGAATAAACTATGGTCTTATACAGTATATCATCCAAAAAGATATTTATTATTTGTTAACAAACAAGAAGAAGACAACATTCCAGATCTTTAATTTTGAGTGTTGGCTTGGTTAACTTTGACGAGTTAACTCAGGGAGTTGATCGATCCAACTCAGCCCCACTGTTGATTGGAGTGGACGTGGTTCTGTAACTTTGGGGTCAGGAAATAATTTTGCTCTCTATCAACTTTGGCATAGAGATTTTACAAGTACAAATATGGAGCACGAGGTGGTTCATGCAGAGCTGGTGTTGCCAACCCACTTGAGCTTCAAGCGGATTCAGATGTACGAGAAGTACCCAAAAGGCCAATCAAGAGGGAGACACTGGAAACACCTCAAGCAGATCATTCAGGCCGAGAATTACCAGAATTACCCACCCAATGAACCCAATTGTAAGTAATACTTATATTGTTATTCAAACTGAAAATCTAGTGCTCAAGATGGTATCCCTCTTTGCTATTTTGAATTAACTGTGACCGTTAGTATTGCTGTAATAGCACATAAGAAATTTTCTAGTTTGTATAGAAACCATATACTTTTAGCTTAGTATTTTAAGCATACTAATGGCAAGTGTTCTCATTTTCTTTTTCTTTTTCAAATGTCCCATGCTTGCAGATGTTAATATAGAGTCGCCGCCCTCTATGCATCCATGCAAGAGAATATGTGATATAACAGGATACGAGGTATTGTGAAATTTTTGTGAAGATATGGATACCTCCTGTACTTGTGCACAGCCTTTTAGTAACAGATGAAACTTGGCTGAGTTGAGCTCCAGCCAGACATTCATATGTTGCCTGTTATGTTTCCTCGCTGTATAGTTATTGATCTGATCAAAGGTTCTGAGGAGAATTTCTATGACACACATTCCTATTGATGTTAACAAATATATGTTAAATAACTTGCTGCTGGATCTTGTTCTTTGATGTAACCAACGACAATAGACTAAACTAGCAAATATTAGGAAACTTAGACACACAAGAATTATACTGGTTCGGCAGAACTTTTGCCTACGTCCAGTTGTGATTTCTCTAGGTAGAGAAATCACCGCTCCTTTGATTAATAATAGAGATTACAGAACTTTTGCAAACCCTAGAACTAATCTCAAACTCTTGGCTGTCTCTGGCTGTTTTCTCCCTCTCTTAAAATAAGCCTTGCCACACCCTATTTATAGATATAGAGTTGGCTTACATGTCCCAAGGCTGATTGAATTCCTATTCCTAAGTGGATTAGGAAATTACACTTATCCAAAACCAAATAGGCTTCTAGAAATCCAAACCTGAATTGAATAAGGAAAACTGAAATTCTTTCCTAATCCCTCTAGGACAAGAATACCTCTAATTTTCCTAAAGCAATCCTAAACCAACTAGGACATATTTGACGAACCAAAATCCTAACAATATATTGAATATTAAAATGTCCAAAGCTTTTCTATTCATATTACCAATTTCGTTATCTATTCACTGGAGAATGATGAATGATCTGCTTCTGTGCACCATGCAGGCACCTTACTATGATCCAAGGACCGGCCTCCGCTATGCCAATGCTGATATCTTCAAGCTCATAAGATCTCTCCCCAATGAATATGTCCAAAGATATCTGGCTCTAAGAAATGCTGCTGTGGTTTTGAAGTAACATTTGGTACTTTTCAGCTTCCCAAGGCAGCATTCACTTTTTCTCGGCTTCAATTATCCTTGAAACTGGAAATATTGTAACTGTGGTAGGTAAACTTAAAAGGAAATTTGCCTTGAAGTATTAATAATTTAAATAATATCAGAGATACACTAGTGTATATCATAGTTTGGTATTTTCCTGTTCCCAAGTTTATTTTTGATGTGTAATATGAGTAGTATTATTTCAAATTTAGTAATAAAAAAAATGAGGTAATGATGCAAACTGGACCTGAATGTCAAATACTAGAATATTCTTTGATCTCTCTCATCTTCATGATATCTAATTTCGGGATCAGTTGAAAAGGGAGATTTTAGAGTAATCAATTTGGGCTGTTTGTTATTAGGACTCTTACTATTCACCAATTTGATGCTAAAGGAGGAACAGAAAGCAACTGCTTGTTTTGAAATGACAGAATCACACAAATACATCATTGATCAATGTAAGCCAATGTTGAGTCTACCCTAATGAAGGACAACAACATTTAGGTCCTTAAGGATTAGGACCTTGTCCTTACAACTTATGTAACCAGATAAAATGAAACTAATGAAATTTACGGAATTCATAAAACTCGGAAGCATGTTGATGCAACCCAAAAATATTAAGGAAACTATTGTTCAAGTTATTCCCATGCAACAATAGCAATACCACATCAGTAAACATGAATAGGAGGAGCCTCATGAGATTCCTCATATTTATTCAAAGTGGCAGGTCCCGATCAGCTCAGGGTTAGGCTTCCCACCCTCGGAGGACAGTTGCCCTTGCAACGCGGTTAACTCCAAGCGTGAAGGCTCCCATCCGGAGGTCACAGTTGTGGGTTTTGCACATCTCCTTCACATCTTTGAAGCCTTTGGTCATGTGAGTCCTCAGCTCATTGTTCACCTTTTCTTCATCCCACAAGAAACCTTGGATGTTCTGCACCCCAAAACCCACCAAATTTAGTAAAACTATATTTGCTAAAGTTAGAATGTTGTTCAGAGTTGAATAAGAAGTGATGTGAAGATATGAATGATACCTGTACCCACTCAAAATAACTAACAGTAACTCCTCCAGAGTTTGCATATATATCGGGAAGAATTACAACACCTTTCTTTGATAAGATCTGCAATTTAAGAGAGTATAATCATTATTATAACTAAAGATTACTTGCTTAACTGTTCCCTGCCTCTGTAACTTTAATTATCAGGCGATTAAGCACTAACCTCATCGGCCTCGGGGTCAGTGGGGTGATTAGCTGCTTCAATGATAAATTTGGCTTTTATGTCATTTGCATTTTCCCTTCATTCACGAACAACATTTAGGTTATATCCATGCTCTAAGTTTTCATCATGCATGCTCGCAAAAAATCTTGATGTTTCCAATATTTCTAAAGTTGAAAGTAGTACCTGTTGATGACACCTCCCAGGGCTGCTGGAATGAGAATGTCAGTGTCTTCAACCAATATTGAGGTGGGATCTATTGGGTCCCCACCATGGAACCCCTTGACACCCCTCTTCTCCTTCACATGGTTGAGTAGGCTTGGAATGTCTAGTCCTTTGCTGTTCTTTACGGCTCCACTGATATCACTCACTGCAACTATTTTGCCACCACTCTCATGGATGAGTTGGGCAGCCCAGGAGCCCACATTCCCAAAACCCTGAGATTGATGCAAATATACCATTCAATTCTTCAATTCATTTCAGTTTAGAGATGTGATTAATTGACTAGGAGCCTAGTGTTGTGTAGAAGTGCACCTGGATAACGAACCGTTGTCCGGAGATGCTCTTTCCATGCTCATTGAGTAAAGCCTCTGTTGCGAAAAGCACTCCTCTTCCCGTTGCTGCATCTCTTCCCAGAGATCCACCAAGATCCTAATTTACACAAAAGACTATATGAGCCAACGTGATGATTTAAGCAGAGAGAAGAATGTGGTAGGCACTTGTTCACCAACATATATACTCACAGTAGGTTTTCCAGTCACTACGGCAGGTGAGTAGCCATGAAATTTTGAGTACTCATCTAGGATCCATGCCATGGTCTGAAAAAAAGAAGGGAAGTCAGTCTGAAATTCAAGTTGATAAAATTTAGTCTTGTAAAGTACGGAAAGGAAAATGTGGGATGGTGAACCTGTGGACCCGTCCCCATATCTGGTGCTGGAACATCAGTGTGGATGCCTATAAGATCATGTATCTTTTGGGTGAAAACTCTGGTGAGCCGTTCTAGTTCTGAAACACTCAACTCCCCTGGATCACATCCTATCCCACCTTTGGCACCACCGTATGGGATGTTAGCCACCGCCGTCTTCCACGTCATTAGCTGTGCTAGAGCATTCACCTCATCTGGGTCGACCTACATTCATTTTCCATCCATACAACACATATTATATACATATTCATAAATATTATTACACAAAATAGGGGAAAAAAAAAGTGTTACTAATATATCTGCAAAAAATTGGTATGTCATACAAAAGATTACAAAGTACCTCTGGGTGATATCTAATTCCTCCCTTCATGGGGCCTCTGGCATTGTCATGTTGAACTCTGAACCCAACAAATGAAGCCAAACTCCCATCATCTTTTGGTATGGTGCACTCAACCTGTCAAATAGTTCCAAAACCAAAATTCAAATGACCAAATTATATTGGTTTCGAACCGATACACACTCCTAAACTAAGCAAATAACTGAGCTTTATCAATCACTAGAGGAAAGAGACACGAGTCTAATTAGATTATACATTTAGAAAGATAATACATTTATAATTACCTTGATTTCCCTAAATGGTATTAGTAAACTTCTCTCAAGCTTGGAGTCCAATCCCAAAAGCCGAGCTGCCAACTTGAAGTTTCTGTTGGTTGCCACCAATGCGTTCATCTTGAATCAGAGTCTGAGAAGCTAAATACTAACAATTATTCAGTGCCTGCTTAGATAGATGAAAAAAATACATCAATTTATTTGCACTCTACAAGAATTCGTCGAAGTTCACATCGAACAAATAAAATGCACAAGATGATCAAAGGCAGAAAATAAAATAAGAAATAGAGGAGATCAGATTTTCTATAAAACTCTTGTAGCTTACAAATAATTTAATGTGCTTTGGTGCATCAATTCAAGATGGCTTTTCTTATCATAAACATCTGCATTTAACAATGGTGCTATTCAACCATAGCATCATTTACAACATTAATGCCAACTTAATTAGCTAGCTTAGCCAAGTTGGCTAGAGCGGATGTGCTCTCCACTCTGCATCCAAGTTCGAATCTCCCCGTTTGTATCCAAAATGAAATCAAATTATTAAAAAAGAAGAAGAAGAAAGACATCATATATAAATTTAAAGAAGGTGGAGCCCCTGAAATGAGATTATAGTTAAAGTTGACTGAATGACTTGTGAGAGTGATACCACTAGAAAATTTGCAACTAGTGAGTAGTGACTAAATAAACCAATATTGTTGATGTTGATCTACTGGATTCTGATTTGTAATTCATAACATTAATATTTCCACAAAAGAAAAGACAACAAAATGTGCTTGACTTGAGGAATAATTTGAAAAAACCCTGATTAGATTTAGAAACATAATCCCAATTTCCAAAAACCAATAAGCCAACAAACCAAAAAGTAGAGGGAAACCTGGAAAATGATGAAGTGATATTGGGTATTATTTTGATCTATCAAAGTTATAAGCATCTTCTGTCCAATAAAGCAAAAGGCAAAGGGTCTGTAGAAACTGTTTTCAGCCAAAAATAACCCTAACTCTAAAATCAGACCCCCAAAAAAAAAAACTGTTTGTATACATGTATGAACAAAATCAGACCAAAAAAAGTAAAGAAAAATGTGATAGACAAGGGCATGTGGTTCATGTTTTTGACCTAAATATATGTAAGCCTGGCCAACCTACCTTCCTACGAATGTTGCATATGGAAAAAAAAAAAAGTAGCTTCCAGTTGCAGATAATCAGCTAAAAGCTTAAAAAAAGCATATGATTCCATGAGCCATGGAAAGAGCAAAGCCACCCCTCTTTCTTTGAAAATCAATATGTGCAGTATTTAAATTTAAATATATATTATTATACTCTAGTCTCTACTTAGCTAGCTAGCTAGTATACGTATTTTAGAGCATCCACATACTGCTGGACTCCCTAAATCACCTCATTAGATAAAATTTAGGGTGGAAGTAAGAAAACTCACATCTAACCATGCTCAGCTCCTAAAATAGGAGCTCCTAAATATGAGAAGAGAGAATAAACTCCTAGTGGCTCCCTATAATTTAATGGTGCTATATTTAATGAATATTTTAAAACCTTTAATCAATATTGTCTATTTTTATATTATTTTTTCATAGAGATTGACCATTTATGTTGAATAAAAATATAATTCTAGCATTTATAACTCCCTAAACTAAAGAGCATGATTGAAGTTGAAATTTTATAGAGAGCCCTTAAAATAACTTTTGTGTGTTTTTAGCTAAATTTTAACTAAAAAATAGAGAGCATGATTGTAGATGCTCTTAATACTTGTTAAGGGCACTGCCCTTTGGAGCGGTTCATGTATAAACTTTTGAATTAAATACCAGAAATAAAATAATTAAAGAAGAAACACCTTAATCAGTGATTTAATTGAATAGAGGACCCATCTTCATTATTGGTCTAACCTTTCCTGCTTCAGGGGAGTCAGTATCACCATCAATTTTCCTTTTTCTTTCTTTTTTTCAATTTTATTTTTTAAATAATTTTAAGAAGACTTGTGTAGGTAGCTTCTTTGTATGTCAACTTTTTTGTCACTTAGTTCATACCAACGCATGAAAAACAAAGTATAATGTGAAACGAACCTTTTGCTGCAGTTGAGTGAAATTAGAAAAATATCCCTCCCATTTTCTCTCTTGACGTAATAAATTTTACAAATCCAGCCAAATTATAAAAAAAAAAATTATTGCGAAGATTTTTTAGAAGAATAAATTGTGTCAGTATAAAACTTTTCATAGTTTACATGTCCCTCGTATTGTATGTGTGAAGAAAATACGATCACTATAAATTGTCATTATAGCAGAACTAATGTAAAACTAAATCCATTTGAAAGCCGGCACATGTGATCAAGCTGATAACAAAAAAGGTGAAGTGTAAATTTTGACCGCATACGTGGTTCATAGGTAATTACATGCATTTGAGGTTTACTTTAAGACTTAGTATGTACCTGACGAGAAATTGGGTGAGAGGAGAGATGACTCTTCATTACCCTCAAACTTATAGCGTTATTGAAAGGATGTTCATAACTATTTTTAGAAACTTGAAAGGAGGTAGAAAATAAAAATGAAGTGAGTATACTCTCATTCCATCCCATGTCCATGACACATGAAGCAAGATCGGAAGATGGATGCTTACGTGCATGTAATTAGTGTTACTTGTTAATTAAGGAAAGCTCGAAATTGATAATAATGATGACGAGGGATCGATCCTCAACTTCTTGGATATTTGCATGTACACATAACATCTATATATATTTATATATAGATATAAGAGAAAACCAAATAAGAAAGCAAAATTTGGAAACAATTGTGTGAGAGATGATAGTGTAGAATTGAGAGAGACAATAAGGGAGGTAGAATATGAATAAATTTAAAGTCTACTCACAGTGGTTTATTAGTTAAGAGAGAGATGTAGAGAGAAGAAGGATGAGCCCAAAATTCAGCGGCAGCTGAATTCAATCCAATATTACTAGGTAGGTATGTGTGCTTCAACTCAACTCAAGGGAATTGAGAGAGAGAGAGAGAGAGAGAGAGAGTTGAACTTGTTGGAGATCATATGTGAAGGAATATGTGTGTGTGTGTGTATATATGGAGCAAAAACCAATAATAAGGGAATTGAAATTAGGACAAAAAGTAGAATCCAATTCTCTACCTACGCAAACAGAAGAATCCCATATTCTACTTCAGAAGTTTCTCTCTCTGTGTGTATATATATATATATATATATAAAGAAGAAGACACAGTCTATCTTTCTATCTGCAGTCTGTGGAAAGTGCAAAAAACGGTGATGATTAATTGTGTCATAAGAATATAAGAGAATTGGGTGGAATATATACGATGCTCTCTCTCTCTCTCTCTCTCTCTCTCTCTCTCTCTCTCTCTCCTACCTGTGGGATTTTGTACCTCTCAGATTCCTACACCACACCTCCACACTTGTCACTCACTATACCGCCTTCCCACCCCCACCCCCCACTCATTAATTAATTTCCACACACAATATTTAATCTTAATTATTAATGTATATATACATTCCTCCTTCTAAGAACTTTTTTTTAATTGATTTCGAATTCAAGTATTTTTGAGAGAATATCTAAAACTTAGACTATTTGGATTATCGAAAATACAATGCGTAGTGGTGCGTACAAGAATTTCTATCAAATAAGAGAGAGATGGAAAGAGCTAGCTAGGTACAAAGGGCGAATGCATCTAGAGGTAAGTGAATCCGACGCAAAACCCACATTGAAAACTTCTACAATAATTCTAAGTTAACACTAATTAACTAAACAATATATATATAGAGAGAGAGAGATGAGCTGAAAGGATACAAAACATGGCAAGTTCAATCAATAAAGCAAAGCATGATGAACACATTTCTTAATTCAAATCACGACAATTTAATGATCAAAAGAATCTCCTTTCTAGTTATCTATTAACCAATTAATTTTTCCTGATTAATTCACGATGATGATTGAATTAAGAGACCAAAAAACAACAAAAAAGAGCCCTTTAATAATTGATAGACATCTCAATCGTAATGGACCTTAGTGAAATATGATGTTTATATATCATAAACATCAAAATTTGGACACCTCGAAACCTTAAATGAAATTTTATGTAAAACTAAAAGTACACATTGTATCTTGAGTACACATCCACATTGCAGTAAAACTAAAAGTATGATTCAATATTAATAATTATAATACATATTTTAAATACAATTTTGCATATTGTCTATAAAATTAAAATATGTTTGCCACAATTGATTAATTTTGATAGACAATGTATGGCCTATCTCCTAGCTATCCTTTTGATTTATTCATATCTTACTCAACAAGGAAGGTGTCTATGTGGAGCATTCTCTCGTTATGGGCAAAATCATGAATTTTTTAACATGTAGGCTAGTTATAAAGTTGTTAACTTAAAATCTAATGATAATTTTTTTTTTTTTTTTTGTACTTACCGTTTCTATAGTCGTTTTATAAATAAAAGTACAGTAATATAGCTTCATTGACTAATTTTCAATAAACTTTAACATAAGACAAATACATATTTAATCTAATTTAAACTATGGGAAAGGGGATTCGAATTCTAATGCAAAGTTGGAGCATATCCGCTCTAATCAATTTGGCTAAGTCCATGTCTGTAAAGTGGGTATTACTAGGTATAAAGCATTAGAATCAGAGAATGAAATGCTCTAGTTTTTCCCATAAAAAGAATGACAAGTGAAGCCAATGGAATGGAGGCTGAGGGTCAAAAGGTTGTTGGACTCCACTACACCAAACTAGTATAGTACAAAGTGATAGAAAGGAGATAAAACAAGGCAAAAAGGAAGCATGCATTACCACGCCCGCCCACTAAGCCCTACTAGGCTACTATATATGCCCCTATCTACATATTCAAAAGAAGCTTGTTGCTTACACGAACACTCTCTAGGGCTAGGCTGTATAAACATATTTACTTACCTCATGCATAAAATAAAATGTCATTCATTTGCAAAAACCTTATTTCACTATGCATTAATATTTAATTTAATTGTCTTGTCTTGTATTTGATTCTCTCTTTTTTCTAATATTGCTTGTGCAAATAGCTTTAATTTTACGTTGAGAAGAGATTTGATTTCAATTGGAGTCAAAAACAGGGAATTCGATTCTTCATGTATAGGGTCAGAACCTACTTATATCCCAAGTTGATGGAATCAAAAAGCAACTTTTGCTGTCCAAAAAGGGTGTTTCTTTTCTTTTTATTATCTATTTTCCTTTTATAATGGCAAACGAAACTGAAAAAAGTGAACAGGGAATTACAAAAATAACCTGAAAAGAATATAATTGAAGAATATATATATATATATATATATATTAGTCTTTCCGCAAGCGCTTCTGCGTTTGTGAGAGGTTTTTTTTAAAAAAAATTAAATTTATTTTAGAATTAAAAAAGATAATGGGTAGTTGTGTTTTTATAAAAATATGATCCATTATCTTATTTTAATTTTATTTAATATGAAAAAGTGTGAATTTACCATATTATCCTTATTTAATTAATAATTTTAATTTTTGATGTTTGCATTAACCGAGAGCAGTTTTTGGTATTTTGAATGTTTTACAATTCTCTGCTTTTTACTTTATATATATATATATAGATTAATGAATTTAAAACTTAAAGAAACGAAGATATTCAAATGAGGTGAGAGGGAAAGCAAAAGGACCCATGAAGCTGAGATTACTAAAACAATGACGAGCCCATAGAAACAAACAATGCTCTCATTTGCAAAATTTGGGTCCTCGATTTGATCCTTCAAAAAATATCCAATGTTTTGGGCTGGTCGATATCCAAATTTATTCATGTGTATTAGGCCCAATGCACGCATGATTGGATGGAGGAAGGAAGAAGGGACGGATGAGGTCACTGGCCAGGTCGACCAGATGATGGGTGGCTGGGTGTTTTGGTTTTCGGTGAATAGTTTTAGTTTTGATGTTATTTTATTTTAATATTTTAATTATATTGAAAATAGTATTAGTTTTTTTTAATTATTATTTTGTTTCTATTTGGAGGTCCACATAAAAAAAAAAGTTGTTTAAAATGCCAAATTAGGAAGAAGAGTATTTATAGAGTTTATAAGAACTTATGCATGTGTTTTCAAATCATCAATAATTGAATATAGGAGGAATAGTTTGAGAGTTATTATTATTTTTGTTGTATTTTATTTTGTATTTAATTTATTTTTGAGATAGTGGAGCGCACCTCTCTCATCTGTATGTCTTGGAAAACGTTGACTAAGAATAGGAGCAGTTGATAAGCCAGCCACCTACCATTGACCAATTATATACAACGAATTACGAAATGTACACCAAGTCTGAAAGCAACCTGCACAGGAAAACTTCTATCACCAGCTACACGCTTTCTCATTCTCATATAAATTAATTTCAACCTTGAAAAAGTAAAGGCTTTCGTTCTTTTGGCTGTCTTTATTTATTCCCCATCTTCCTCAGAAAACACAACTAATAGGTCTTGTTTTTTTATTTTTTGGGGTGTAAGAGCTTCATCATCCAATCTCTCTCTCTCTCTCTCTCTCTGGTGCTGATTTCCAGAAAGCAAAACCAAATGTGTCCTCTGAGGTTCATCTTGGTGTTCTTTTCAGCGATTCTTGCAGGATATTGTGCATGGAGGACGGTTCGTTCTTCTCCCGGAACTGACATCAACTCACAGGATTCTACCGATGAAAATATACCAACCAAAAAAGAAGAGTTCAATTTGAGAATGGTATGCTTATTTCCTACTTCTTTTTCTTCTTCAAGTAATATAATTATCTGTGTCTTTTTGTTAATGTTGGTGAATTGAATTTCAGATGACACAGAATGTCTTCTGGGTACTTGTTGACATGGCCAGCGGGAGATACTTGTGGAGGAAGATGAAACAAGAGCAAGTCAAAACTTGTTAGCCAGTTGTAAATGGTTTTTTTTTTAATTTCTTTTAATCAAGGGTATATTACTGCAAAAACATGCAAATCTTCTTGATTTATTTTATTTATTTTTCTTTTTCGCGGGGAAGGACGAAGGAGTTGATGATTGTGCTTGGTTAGATAGAAAAGTATATGAGTTACCATTCTGCAAATGTAGTGTCAATTTTAATTTACCAGAAAAGAATGATCAAATTTGCACATACTTTTGAGGAAATTGAGTGGCAACTGATTGGTGCAGCTAAGCAGACCAACTCCTTTCTTTTAAATCTAATTTGACAAAGCAAAAATATTGGTACAGAATGGTGATTTAGTCCACAAAGAATTGCCCATGGCATACTCCTGGTCTAAAAGAACATGAATTTCTCATCTTCATCCTTTTGCAATGAACCAGTTTACACAATTGTAATGGATTGTAGCCAATAATACAACATATGTACAACACCTTTAACCATTAAAAGAAAAAAGCAGATACAACACATTTGCGTTACGGCTGCGGTTTTAGTTCACATCAACTTGCAGCTTAATAGACATATACAGGAGAGTAAGCAGAGCACCTTGTGGAAGTGGTGCAAATCTTGCAAGGTTTGAGCCAACCCACATGGCTACCACCACCAGAGCAACTATATTGCTGCTGGTTTTTCCACAAACCCAACTTGCAAACGACAGGCACAAAGTGAGCAAGATACCACCTCTCCCACCTAAAACCCATGCAATTACATAACCAATCTTATATCCAGCATCCAACTTCCTGTCAAATAAGGCCATCAGGCTACTAAAAGTGAGAGATAAACGGGATCCAAATGTCTGCAACAAGAACAGAGATACAAAGGCAGATCTAAGGACTTCACTGAAGGAACCTCTCTCTTGCACTGCCTCTCCTTCTTCAGTTGCTTCATCAGTTTTACCATATGACGAACTTTCTTCATTGACGTTATAGCGTTCCCAATGTCTCTCCCGTTGCATTTTCTGCCTCACTTCAGCCCACTTATAGATCCTTACTCCATCTTCAAATTCAGGGCTGTAGCTCCATTTTCCACTATATTTCCTGCCAGTGTCCTTTTGAAATTTAAGTTCTTGGTCATACTGAGTCCTGGTTGCTTCATTAGATAGAATCTGTTCATAAGTGACATGAAGGGTTCAGTCATTGCGTCAACTGAACATGAACAAAATAGGAAAAAAAGGAAAAAAAGGAAAAAAAGATGTGATGCAGGACGTGTAGGACCTAAATTTATTAGTTTCCTAATGTATTTGTTAGTTTCCTAGATACTCTAGTTCTCCAAATTCTAGTAGGCTTTCTACTTTTCCAGATTTCCAGATTTCTAGTTTTAAGTTTCCTATTTTATTTGGGTTATGATTTCAGTTTAAGCAAGGGATTCTTATCCTATTATGTCTAGGTTTTAGTTTGTTTATAAATACCCCCATGTAGTTCTTTAAAATGGAGATTTGGATATTGAGTAAACCTTCTCTTAAAACTATGTGATTTCTGTCCTTCCCTCTCGGTTCTCTGATTTCGGTCCCTTCTTTTGTCCCTTCGATCTATATTTTCGTCTCCTTGACCTCCGATATTCTTCTTGTTCCACTGTTCTGCCTTTTCTTTCGTCTTTTCGATCTATATTTTCGTCTCCTCGATCTCTTATATTCTTCTATGTTCTAATGTTTGAGAGCTTAATCTAACACCTTTACGGAAAAGAAAATGCTCTGCTTAGACATTCTATCATGATAACAGCTCTAGTCATGGATACAAGACACTTACGTCAATAACCAAGGTTGATCTGATTGTTCTCCTAATTCATTTGTGGTTCCAAGGAATTCATAAAGAAACAGTCAGGTATTGGAAATTACATTTTCTTATATTTAAACCATTTACCTCAAGCTAAATTAGAAAACATATGAGATAGAGACAGAATGGTCATAATAGAAATTAGATTTCTAACTTTAAGGAAAGCAGTTATTAGTAAATTACGAAAAGGAATAAAGAACTGCTCAGGAAGCAGGAAAGTCAGGAGTAAAAAGAGGCAGAGATTTACTTCAACATCAATTAAATATAGATGCTAAAGAGACAGAATGGTCTTCTCAACGGATCAAAAGAGGTTTCCTTTTTTTTTTTTCTCCAGTTACAAGAGATTTCCAATTTTACATTCATATAAAAGCATCTATTGGCAAATAGAAGGCAATTGCATCTGTAACATGATGGAAGTTGGGGGTGGGAAGAGAGAGGGTTCGGGTGTAGAGGAGGAGAATGGATTGGCTGAGAAAGAAGATGAATAATAAAAGAAAGAAACTAATTAAAATTAGAAAACAACTTAGGGTAGTGTACAATGACATACCATCCTTGGTTCTTCAAATTATTATTAAAGTTCCTTAAAAATGATCTGGGCATATTAGACATTTCACCGAGGTCCAGTAACAAAGAGGGATAATTTATAATATCAGATTACAAAAGCAATTACCAATCTGAAAAATAAAAATAAAAATTTACTATTAGTTACTACTCACCTCATATGCCTGACGGATACTCTTGAACACCTCTTCAGCTTGAGAATCTTTGCTAACATCAGGATGGTACTGCAATAGATACGCAAGAATACATAAGTTCTTAACTGTTAGACTCTGCCTTATAAAGTCCATAAATTGCTCGAAAATCAATTTCTGTGAGACCTCCTAACTGCATGAATGCAGTAGGGAAGAAAATATTATGGTTATATCCACAAATCCAAGTGTCAACAAATCACAACAAACCAAGGATGTCAGTGCCTGAGGCATTTACCAGTCGCTAAGAAAATTACATGCCAACACACACGTGCATTCCATTATATCATACCTTGCAATCATTAATAAGCAATACAGCATACACAAACAAAAACAGAATCCATGAATCCAAATGAAATTGATGAATTTGAACGCGTCTTAGCAACAGCTTTAAGCAACCAAATCAGAAAAAGCACATGCTATACATGTCAGTGTTTGACGAGACAACGTCCATCATGGTTCTACTATATAATGAGAACAGAGAAGTACAATACAAACGGAACACTACGTTTTCCCCCACTACAAGAAAATAGAACATAAATATGAAATATCCAATGTGTGTGAATGCATCTCTGTACCCTCCCAAGCTGATCTATTTAAATGTTATTGCTATACAAGGGGGATCCTCTGAGAACACATTACTCTCAGCATGTTGTGAAATTCTCCAGCTCTACAGAGTAGAACTATGTTTGATATACTCTAACAAGCTCAAAACACCAGTTAATTATTTGGCCAAGGGACCTCACATCCCTTATAACCCTTGTAAAGAGGCTCTAATGAACCCTTGAGGATTCCAACCCTTCATACACATCATCATCTCCACCAAGAGTAAAGTTAATTTTATCAGTAACAAATCCAAGCATCAGGTAATTAGCATTCAATTATGCTTCTACAAATTCATTTTATTTTATGTTTTATAAGATATGATTCTATAAATTATTTATCCCCACAAATGTATACTTCTGTACCACAGATTCTTTGGAAATGCTATCAAGTTCCAATCACAAATAAAAAAATAATAAATTTTTATTCCTAAAATACAATGAATCTTTAATATTGCAAAACTGCAGAACTTTACAGGGCTCTAGGGTTTCTTAGGAACCAACCAAAAAACTAATTAAAGAAAAACAGAGGCTAACCACGAAATTAGGGGCAAATGAATGAGTGAGCGAGTACCTTACGAGCGAGAAGGCGATAAGCCCTCTTGATTTCGGCGGAGGTGGCATGGCGTGTGAGGCCCAGCACGCCGTAGTGGGTCTGCTGGCAGTTAATCATGGCCCATGATGATGATGACGACGACGACGACGATGATGACGTTGATTGTGGGGTCCACCGGCGAGTGCGGGTTCTCCCTCTTCTTCTACGCTGAAAATGACATGGTAGGGAAAACAATTGGCTGAAATTAGAATAGAAGCCAACGGCACCGGGGCTGCCATCGCCGCCGCTGATGGGGATGGGACCCACCAGGAGCTGCTGCGCCACCATTATCCTTCGTTCATGTATATACGGCTACTACCTACTTTCGTCTTCGATTTGCGATTCAGTCCATTTTCTAATTGAATTTTGTCTAATAGCACCTTATCAGTGGAGTTAAAGAAAAACCAAAAAGAGACACCATATTTAAAGTAGGGTGTACATCAGTTTAAAACCATTACAATTTTACCAATTTGCATTCGATTCAATATGGATTGGATTATAATTTTTCCAATCCAATCCGATCACATGAGAAGTTTAAATCCAATTCAATCCAATACAATATCAATTTGATCGGATTGGATGATGAGTTTTCGGAATGAAAAAAGATAATAATGAAATATGAAATATTTATGGGCAAGTTTAATATAATCAAACATTTTAATAGACGTAAATGTAAATTATAAATGAAATGTTAGATAAAATTATTTTGAATTTATCTATATATATAAAGGAAAAGGCAGAGAATGATGAAACATTCAAAATACCAGAAAATACCCTCGAGTAATGCAAATATTAAGAATTGAAATTATTAATTAAATGAGGATAATATGATAAATTCACACTTTTTCATATTTAAAAAAATTAAAATTAAAAGAAAAATATCATATTTTTATGGAACACAACTACCTTTTTTTTTAAATTCTAAAATAAATTTAAATATTTTTAAAAAAGCCTCTCGAGGCATCGAAAGTACGTCAGAAAGGCTAATAATATATTAAACATAACTCCATCAAATTATTTAAAATGTTTATAACTTTCTTAATGAAAATTACCTAATTAGCAAAATAAGCATGAAACTAACTAGATTAGATTGGAACCTCATAAGCAAATCCGTCATATGATCCAATCATGTCGGTTTGGAAATTAGAGATCCAATTCAATCCGCCAAATTATCAAAACCCGTTAAAATTGAATTGGGTTGAATTGAATCTTGTTGTACCATATCTGACCCTCCACTCATCCAGTGACACGTGGATCAGAGAAACTCCCCAAATGCCCAAGGCTCCGAACAATCGGCATCGCCCATCAATGATATTGTCTCAAAGCAGCAAACGGTAGCTCAGGTCCAGCAGAATCAACCTCGAAGCACCCGCCCAAAATATCTAAAGACTCGTGTCAACCTCATAGGGCCCTCCCACGAGTCCCACACCGAAATAAAGTACTAAGAGCATACAAAATGCCCTCTATAAATAGGCCCCTTCACTACAATACAGGGGTAAGACTTTTCAGCTTGACTTTTATACTAAATAGATTGTCAACAGCAAAAGCTCTTAAAAACAAACTTATTTTGGCATCTGGAGGGTCTTAGGCTGGTTCCACACCGGTTCCATAGATCTTACGAAGTCTCGACTTCCTTCTATTAGGATTAGCATCAGGGGACAGGAAGAATTTGCATCTAACACTCAATCGATTGGCTAAATCGTCCACATCACTTGTAAGTTGCACTCATCTCTATATGTTCAGTTTTAGTGCCAACAAATCTGTTTCACTTAAAATAGTAGACGAATCAATTACAATAAAACGGTTTGATTCAGTTTCATTTTAACAAAAATTAAAAATCAAGGAATTAAAAAAATTAAAAATCAATTTAGTTTTGCACCAAAAAAAAAAATTTCTTTTGCATTTTTTCAAATTTGTTATCCAAATTACAACCCCAAAAATAAAAATCATAATATGCTACATAGCTTTTTCATTTTCTAGCTTATCAAATCATCCTAAAATTCTTTGACCAAAAAAACAACCATCCTAAAATTCAATATGCTATGAAACTTTAAATTTAATAACTAATATAGTTACAATTCAAATCAATAACTTTAAAGTTTCACAAACTTCAAACTAAACATTTATATCTAGTTATTGTCCAATGAGAGGTTTACCCATGCAAAATAAAATAAAAAAAATTTAAATATAAAAGTTGTTTGTACCATATCTGACCTTCTACTCATCCAGTGACACGTGGATCAGAGAAACTCCCCAAATGCCCAAGGCTCCGAACAATCGGCATTGGCCACCGATGATATTGTCTCAAAGCAGCAACGGTCGCTGCAGGTTCAGGAGAGTCTGCAATCGGTACCACCTACCGATTCTCCAGAATCAACCTCGAAGCACCCGCCCGAAATATCTAAAGACTCGTGTCAACCTCATAAGGCCCTCCCACGAGTCCCACATCGAAATAAAGTACTAAGAGCATACAAAATGCCCTCTATAAATAGGCCCCTTCACTACAATACAGGGGTAAGACTTTTCAGCTTGACTTTTATACTAAATAGATTGTCAACAACAAAAGCTCTTAAAAACAAACTTATTTTGGCATCGGAGGGTCTTAGGCTGGTTCCACACCGGTTCCATAGACCTTACGAAGTCTCGACTTCCTTCTATTCAGGATCAGCATCCGAGGACAGGAAGAATCTGCATCTAACACTCAATCGATCGGCTGAGATCGTCCACATCACTTGTAAGTTGCACTCATCTCTATCCGTTAAGTTTTAGTGCCAACAAAAGTCGATTCGATTTAGTTTAGCGAATGGCTCATTAAATCAGTTATAGTTTGTTTGATGGTACCTATTACTCATATAACCATAGTAATTCTAAAGCTAATACGTGCAACAAACCCCAACTTCTAGAAGGGATGCATTTATTAGATAAAAGACTGATGCGGGCTCCGCTAGTTGCTCTGATGATTCATGATAACTCGACGAATCGCACATCCATAGTGCCGGCAACGCATCATTCAAATATCTACCCTATAACCTTTCGATGGTAGGATAATGGCCTACCATGGTGGTGACGAGTTATGGAGAATTAGGATTTGATTCAAGAGAAGGAGTTCTAGAGAAACGGCTACCTTATCCAAGGAAGGTAGCAGACGTGCAAATTACCCCAATCCTTAACAGGGAGGTAGTGACAATAAATAACAATACCAGGGTCATAAAGTCTGGTAATTGGAATGAGTACAATCTAAATCCCTTAATGAGGATCCATTGGAGGGCAAGTCTGGTGCCAGCAGCCACGATAATTCTAGCTCCAATAACGTATATTTAAGTTGTTACAATTAAAAAGCTCGTAGTTAAACCTTGGGTTGGGTCGACCAGTCCTCATCTGGTGTGCATCGGTTGGCTAGTCCCTTCTATCGATCCTGGCTTTAATTGGTCGGGTCGTGCCTTCGTTGTTGTTACTTTGAAGAAATTAGAGTGCTCAAAGCAATCCTACGCTCTGGATACATTAGCATGGGATAACATCATAGGATTTCGGTCCTATTTTGTTTGCCCTTGGGGATCGGAGTAATAATTAACATGGATAGTCAAGGGCATTTGAATTTCATAGTTAGAGGTGAAATTCTTGGATTATGCAAAATCTCAAAACCGAACCAAACCAAACAATCACAAAAAAGACGCACCCTTCCACCCAAGCAGTAACTCGTTAGTTCTTTTCTTTCTTCTATGGTTTCTTAACCAAAAGGTACAAGAAGAATTTCACAACAAAAAAGAAAGAACGAATTGGGTGGGCAAAGAAAACTAAGGGGTTTTTCCCATTTGGTTTCATGCGTTCATTAAATGGATTTTTGCAAGTCTTGATCCTTACAGGTACTGGGTTTCTCAGTTTTAAAGTTTGGGTTCAATGAGTTGTGCTTATGTAGTCTTGGTTTTGGGACGGGAAATTTGTTTCTTACTGCAGAAAGTTCTTCATTCTCATGATAGCAACACCAAATCAAATGACAATACTAACTTTCATCAAATCCTTTTAGTTGAGAACCTAACAATATCTCACTAATAACTGCTATCTATTTCGTAAAATTTATAATGCTCTACTATTTGATATGCAAATGAAAATTAGGTTAAAAGTCAAGATGAAAGTTTCTCTTATGATGTCTCTCTAGGAAAAATCCGATACAATGAACCCACACACCTTTATGCTTTATCCAAACTATTTTATTTCTTAAGTTTTAGCAAATTCCTATGTATACTTGTCGTTATGGCATTATTAGAGCCCCATCTTAGACTCCGGGAAGGCCACTGCGCTCGAACCTAGGGCCGTCACCATTTCACATGACGTTTGACATGACCAACTAGATAATTAGCTCCAAGACTCTTTAGACACCATCACTACTCTCCTAGCCAACCAATAAGTAAAACAATCCACCATTAACACCCTCCAAAAAATCTGTCGAGACCCTAACCACCTCCCACGCCAACCTTCAATCTTCCCTTACCTCTCAACTAACCCACCTCTAGGAAACAATAGTCGAGGAACTCTGGCATTTGTGAAATCCACCCCCACCGCAAGACAACAATATCCAAGTCCCACCATTAGCCCACAACCACCTTCATCCTCATTTCGTACCTTATTCTTCAGTGCAATGCACACCCAAATTCCATCCCCACCTTACCCATCCTTCATTCGTCCATACACCACCCCCCAGGTATACAATTATCCCAACCCACATCTCCTCCACCTCTGCCTACTTAAACTGGATGTACAACGTTTTTCCAGCGAGGGCCCGTACTACTAGCTTGCCTCTGCTGAGCATTTCCTTAGCTATTATAGAGTTCCTGAGGACTATAAAGTGACATTCGCTGGTGTTCATTTTAGCGGTGACGCCTCCTTATGGATACACTAGTTTGAGTAATGATTGCCCAAGGATTGGACCATTTTTTTACTTTGTTGCTTCAACATTTTGGCTCAGCAGACATCAATGCTTTCGAATCCACCTTCTCTCACATTCAACAAACGAGAACTCTGGAGGAGTATTTTGCCTTATTCACCAAACTAGCATGTCAAGCTCTTGATTTGACTGAGTCCCAGCTCAAAACATGTTTTTGGTTTGGGGCTAAAAGAATTCCACAATTGTCCACCAGCACCCAAGACCCCTAAAACACAAGAAGCACAGGTAGTAGTAGATATGGAATTTACCATCCATTCCATCACTGATCTTGATTTTCCCTACAACATGCGGTTGGAAATGTTGGCCCCATTCATGTTTTCATGGACTCTAAGGCAACATTCAATTTCCTTGTGGATCAATCAGATAGCTAGGTAGGCCTAACCTCTTCACCTACAACAACTATTATTATGGCCCGAACTCTCAACATTTAAAAAAGAAGGGTTCCTGCCCCAACTTGTTCCTTCTTCCCTTGTGGCCTAAGATACATGAACATTTCCTTAGAAATCCTCCAAGTCCTCGAGCAATTTTCAGATTCTTACACCTCTAGGTGGACCAATTCCCTTAGCCCAAGGTACTTTTCCGTTCAATATAAGGCCCTATTGTTACTAGTATCTACACAAGACTGGAATTGAAATTCTTGTCTAAGAAATATTGAATCTGGGTATAATCCGACCAAGCTCAAGTCCTCCATGTCGGCATAAAAGATAGCTTTTTGCGGCTATATGTCTAGAAGTAGGGATTTCCTGAGATTTCTTCAGTTGAAATTAAGGAAATTTAGATACAAAAGCAGATGGCCATATTCCATAATGAGGTCCCTGAACATTCGCCCCCACACTAGTTCCATCATCATTCCTATAGAATCCAAAAGAGGAAACATATATAGGGAGATATCTCAAGATTTTCTCCACAATTTGTCCAAGTTCTTTTCTTAGGGCATGAATATTAAACCGAGGCTCTTCTTTTGCATAAATATTTCCATGAAAGTCCATGAAAAATAAATAGTTAGTTAAATTTGTAGTGCCATCGTAGATAATAGTAAATAATAAATTATCATCAGGAATATGAGCCAAATAGTACATATCATTATGCAAATAATGAAATCCTTATAAATTAGCAGAAAAACTAGTTTGCTTGTTATAAATGTATGGGAATGGGAATGACCACCATAATAAACATTATCTCCACCTTTTCATATTTGTAACATATGCTCTTATTGTTGTAATTAGTAGCTACAATTAGGGGATGAGTTTATATATTTGTTATTTTTTCTTTTAAAATGACATTACAAATTTACCCCTAATATTGATGAAAATTTGAATGGACATCCAAAAATTAATGGCGAGTCCTCAATTGACCATTTCTATGTACTTTAAGTCCTTCATTTATCAAAAAAAAAAAAAAAAAAAGAATTGGGGATAAATTGACAATTATGGTATAGTTCAGGGAGCAAAACCGCCATTAACCCATAGTTCAAAGGAAGGCTTCAAATTCAAGCTACGAGGCTCTTCACCATGCAAGATTAAAATTCAAAATAAGATTTATTTATTTATTTATATATTTTTTTTTAACTGAAATACATTAAAAGTTAGATCTCCTTGGGATTTTGATACCATACAAGTCAAAATAAACACTAGCAAGGACATCCATAAGGAAGTTACTTGCAAAAGAGAAAAAATTGACATACAGAAAACTAGAAATAAGCAATAATATTATATTCAAATCACCCTCCTATTCAAGCATAAATAAAGGCAGCAAGTATAACCTTTTTCTACTCAAAACATCCCATGGCATCAAATATATTTCCATGAAAGTCCATGAAAAATAAATAGTTAGTTAAATTTGTAGTGCCATCGTAGATAATAGTAAATAATAAATTATCATCAGGAATATGAGCCAAATAGTACATATCATTATGCAAATAATGAAATCCTTATAAATTAGCAGAAAAACTAGTTTGCTTGTTATAAATGTATGGGAATGGGAATGACCACCATAATAAACATTATCTCCACCTTTTCATATTTGTAACATATGCTCTTATTGTTGTAATTAGTAGCTACAATTAGGGGATGAGTTTATATATTTGTTATTTTTTCTTTTAAATGACATTACAAATTTACCCCTAAATTGATGAAAATTTGAATGGACATCCAAAAATTAATGGCGAGTCCTCAATTGACCATTTCTATGTACTTTAAGTCCTTCATTTATCAAAAAAAAAAAAAAAATTGGGGATAAATTGACAATTATGGTATAGTCAGGGAGCAAAACCGCCATTAACCCATAGTTCAAAGGAAGGCTTCAAATTCAAGCTACGAGGCTCTTCACCATGCAAGATTAAAATTCAAAATAAGATTTATTTATTTATTTATATATTTTTTTTAAACTGAAATACATTAAAAGTTAGATCTCCTTGGGATTTTGATACCATACAAGTCAAAATAAACTCTAGCAAGGACATCCATAAGGAAGTTACTTACAAAAGAGAAAAAATTGACATACAGAAAACTAGAAATAAGCAATAATATTATATTCAAATCACCCTCCTATTCAAGCATAAATAAAGGCAGCAAGTATAACCTTTTTCTACTCAAAACATCCCATGGCATCAAATATGTTTTCAATTTGCATTATCCATGCTTCAGCCTTTAATGATGAACTAGGAGCCCCATTAAATAAGGGTGGCTTAGAAGTCTGAAATTTTTCCCAAGTCACTCTCATTCCTTGCATTTGCATTACCATTACCATCTTCAGCATTGTAATTATTGTTCATAACCTGCACTTGCCAGTTTGCGGGGATAACTCTTGAAGGAGAACCTAAAAAATAGATGGCCCGATGGTTGAAATGCATTGTGACCTAGCCTTATGAAGGATGCATGCACTTTTCTTACAATAAGGACATCCTTAACATAGAGAGAGAGAGAGAGAGAGAGAGAGAGAGAGTGGCTTGCAAAATCCCTATTCTTTAGGGATAAGTTGTTTGTTTGTTTTATCCTTAGTCTCCTACCACGTTAATAGGTCTGTAAAAACATGGGCTGCAATTTGATCTCTTTCTGTTATTTTGTATGGCTATATAGCCAGCCAAGTTGTTTTTAGTTGAATAAGACGACATTCTCCAAGTTTGTTTACGTTTCCTAAACATACACAGAGAGTTTCTAACAATTTTGTGGGTCGTTTTGGTAGCACTTCATGATACTCAGATTTTGGAGCTTTTGCCAATCACAGTCCCTTGCCAAATTTTGTGCCATTGCAGAGGAGACTTAGGGTTTGGAAGAAAGGTTAGCTGGCAAGCTGTCAAAAGGAGAGAAAGTGAAACTTCAGAATACCCAAGCTACATACATGTTTACGTCTTTGTTTAAGATCACAGTTTTTGTGACTTAGTGTCTAGAGAAGCTTCAAAGAGACTCTCATCTTGTCTAGGTATTTGGTCGCTGATTATAGGGGGATTATGGTGTAGGAAAAAGCATAAGGGGTGTTGTACGGTGGAAGTATGGTTATGTATAAGGGTTCGCTCGCTCACACCCAAGCTTCGGAAGCAATAAAAAGTATAATGCTCTCGCCAGGAAACCTTTGGCTTTCAAGGTCTCTTTGAATTGTATTTTCTTTTATAAAATTAAAGGGTAATGTTAGGCTTGCCACATTTTTCATACCACATTGATACCACCTCTCTATAAAATTAAAGGGTAATGCTAGGCTTACCACATTTTTCATACCACATTGATACCACCTCTCTAATAGAGCCCACCTCTATTAGAGAGGTGGTATGAAAAATGTGGTAAGCCTAGCATTTTCCAAAATTAAAAAATAAAACTAAAAACCAAGCATCGAATCCAACATTGACCAATGATCTGGTGGCATAAGGGGCGGGGGACGGCTGATCAGAATATAAATTCCATAAGCCCAGGTGACTTTTTTTCTCATGCACACCATATAAAAAAAGTTTGAAGAAGTAATAATAAGCAATACTTTACCATTCATGATTTCATGCAGACAGGAACTAAAAGGTTTAAAATAAAAGTTTGAGGAGCAAAAGAAAAACGAAAATTCTAATAAAAGTTTGGAACTTGTGTCCAAGTCTTCTTCAAATTCAATCAACACCCTTTGTATTGTGTTTTACCAAACGTAAACTGGGTTGTAGTTTGTTGAGGAGATCAATAGATCTTGTTTGCAACACTCCCAAGCCAGAGTTTGTATTGTGAATATTTTAACCCAAAATCAATGAGATAAGCATAAAACTTTTCCTGGAAGCATATCCAAAAAGTTGGTATGTAGAGTTTTTGGGCAAGTGCTCCTCTCTGTCTGATTGATGTCCATTGACTGATCATTTGACTTTCCCACTTCGATTTCTTTCTCCCCCATTCTCCCATGACCACACCTTACCCCTACCACCCCTCCCCCACAAATCCAGAAACCCCAGCTAGCAATCACAAACTCATAAACCCCTTCCTGGTCTTTCACCCCTTCCCACAAACCTAGAAACCCCCCATCCCCCTCCCTCATGCATGCCCCAACCCCAGCCTCGCCGACCACTCACTCACCATCCTCCAAGCCACTGCCAAATGACGACCCCACCCCCACGCGAGCCT
Organism: Prunus fruticosa; assembly: GCA_018703695.1. NCBI lineage: Eukaryota > Viridiplantae > Streptophyta > Magnoliopsida > Rosales > Rosaceae > Prunus > Prunus fruticosa. The sequence continues at coordinate 2,540,734 of CM031923.1, read as the reverse complement.
GCAAAAAGAGAGAGAGAGAGAGAGTGTATTTTATTTTTCATGTTTTATTTATTTTAATGTACAAAATGACCATTTTGCCCTCATTTTTAACGGCCAATTGGATGAAACGTTGTGGATTTAGACGGAGTGGGGAAATTGGTAAAAAAAGAAGTTCATATCCTTAATTTTCTAAAAAACAAGGATATAGGGTAAATTGAAAGTTATGTACAAATTCAGGGGGTAAATTACAGTTAACCCTTCATTAAAATGTCATATGTGCTCTAAAAAATTCATCGAAAATTACCCTAAACTTGTAATCACGTATACTTTTATCTCATGACCTCCAAATTACATGTACTTTTGGTTAGATTAATTGGTATTAACTTTGGTTAGATTAATTGTGTAATTGACATGGATTTTGTTCATATTTGATCTACAAAAAATTAAACCCGATTCCCTTCTCCCCCATCTTCTACCCAACTTAGCAGCCAAACCCCATCCAAAACCCTTAATTATTCCCCAATTTTTTAAATTGATATTGTTATATTTTTCTTTTTTCTTTCTTTTCCTTCTTTATTTTTTCTTTATTTTTTATAATTAAGTGAGTGTAGGTGGAAAACCCTAAAACATGGGTGTGTAGCTCAAGGTGGAAAGCCAGAAAACATGGGTGTTGGGAACAAGGGATGAGATCCCAACATGCTTTCATTATTCAAGGACGTTGTCTGATACTTTACTTACCATTTAAATTAGGGCGTCCTTCGATATGAAAGCAAAAGCAAACTAAAGAGAAAACATAAGCAGAAATCAATCAAAAATGGAGTTCCCTTCGATTCCTGAAGCCTCAACAGATTTGAATCTATCCTTTGCTCCTGGGGTAGGTTGGGGTTGATGGTAGAACATTAGTGTGTGTGTGTGTGTGTGTGTGTGTGTGTGTGTGTGTGTGTGTTGTGTATATTTTTTTTTTAAATTATTATTAGTTTTTAAAAATTGGATAGGAAATGACTCATTTATCCTAAAAAAATGCCTCAACAGTTTATCCTACAAAATTTCGACCGAATAAGAAAATACTATAGAATATAATAGTGGAAAATTTTTTTACTTTGTGAAACTACAACTAACAATATTTGCTCTTATGATTTTCCATCATTCAATGGATTCCTACTAATTTCTCTCTTTGACTCTTCCTCATTTCTCTTTATCATTTAAATGCTTTACTTTTCTTTGAAGTGTATTTGCAATACTTGTGCACTCCTTTAAGTGTTCTGCATTTAACAATAAGGTGAAATTACATCTCATACTTCTTTTGCTGCACCTCAAGCTTTATTCACATCGGTTTTCAAAGGTGTTCAATTGTGGCTGCCTTTTGCTGCCAACCCATGTGGGTTTTCTTTTGGTTACCTGGAAAAAAGATTCTTCTGAACCAGGCTTGGTGTAGGAAGGCCTAAGGTTTCAATATGTATCCAATAGGACTCAAATTTGGATATGTCATAATAGACACCCATTGGAACAACCTTTATAAAGAATGTATTCCCATCGGAGCAGTACAAGTGTACGTTTTGGGCCTTGCAAGTTGACTGCCAAAAATAGACTGTAATTGACTCATGGTGTGCATTTTGATGGGCCCACGGATTGGGCTTGGCTTCATCAATTGATACGTTTTAGCAGTCCATCTTACTGTTCAGAATCTCTTCTTTCCAACCACATATTAATTGGGCCAATACAAGTTGGGAGGAAGAAGATAAGGCCGAAACAAATTGCTAACTCAGTTCTGGTCGTTTTTTGCACCATTTGCATATTTTCCTATCCAAAGCCACCATTGCTACCTAAGGCCTAATGAACTGAATGATAAATAGAAAAGGGATTAAAAACACATGTTTAACTCAATAACATAACCAAAACCAAGAAATTGACCTACGAAAATGAGCTAAAAATGTGTTCCCGTAATTGACAAAAAGAAAGTTGGTTTTCGCAAACTGTGAATGCAATTGCATGTTGTGTTTGCAATTACCTAGTTACTGTTTGGCAATTTGAATGTTGGGAAATCTTCTCAAAATAGGCAATTTAAAAGCACAAGTTTAACTCAATAACATAACCAAATCATAAGCTAGAGGGGTACAAAATGATATATAAATATGCACCGATCAAAAGGGCATTTAAGCCTTTACTCATGAACGAGGGTCTTTACTCCCTGAACGCAGAAGTGTCGTTTAAATGGTAAATTCTGCGTTCATGTTGTAATTTTACGATTTTAACGCATATTTTACCTTCCAAACGCAACATTTGCACTTGTGGAGTAAAATCTACGTTGAAATTGTAAAAGTACTTTTCAGGCCGCCTTTACTCATGAACGATGGTCTTTACTCCTTAAATGCAAAAGTGTTGTTTAAATGGTAAATTTTGCATTCATGTTGTAATTTTACTATTTTAACGCATATTTTACCTCCCAAACGTAACATTTGCGTTCGCGAAGTAAAATGTACGTTTAAATTGTAAAAGGGCATTTTTTGCGTGCATGTTGTAATTTACCATTTTAATGCATATTTTACCTCCCAAACGCAACATTTTGTAAGTAGTTACCCACGAAATATGGGTATAACCCTATGAACGAGCTTCACTCGTTCCTTTGGTAAGGAACGTCATTTAAGTGGTAATTGATGTATTAGTTAACCCCATGTATATAATTATTTGTAATTGCATTTTTAAATACAATATAACTCCACAAATTTATGGTTTATAGTTTAGTATTTTTAATTAGATTTGTATAAGAAATCTTGTACAATCATAGGCATAAATATTTAAAGTGAAATCTCAATTCAAATTCAAGTGAAAGATAACGAGTAATGCATATAGTTCATATATATATATATATATATATATATATATATATATATTTGATGAGTCTCATTTTATTGAGGGATCCCTTAAATAATTTTATTTGAGGGACGTCATTTAGGGTATCCTATGAATTTTCTTTCAACGATCCAAACCAGCTAATTTTTAGGTTTTCATTCATAGATCATCATTGCAAAAAATTAGACAAAATCGGAAACCGTTTAGACATCTAATTGTGTTATACAAAATCAATCAACACGGTACCTGCAAGAAAGTACTAAATTTTCAATAATTTAATTGAGTGGTTAAATGATATTAGGGTAATCTGCTGAATTGCCCCCTGAACTTGTACATAACTCTCAATTTACCCCCTGACCTTTTTTTAGTGAATTAAGGGCTCGAATTAAATTTTATTATCAATGTTCCCCCCACCGTCAAAATTCAAACATTTCATCCATTAATCCGTCCATTTGACTCACGTTGACTCTCCTTTGAGGGTTATTTTGGTCACTAAGCGCCTTCTTTTTGGAAAAAAGTTGAAGAAAAAGAGGAAAATTGAACAAAAAAAGAGAACCCTAAACCAAGCTCCGATCGCCACCCCAACCTTCCGCGCCTTCCTTAACCACATCTTGGAAAATCTCCACAACGGCCTCTCTCAGTGCCCTTCCTAGTTGGAGCTCTTGGACCACTTTGCCTTCGCCAAGCTCCGAATCGCCACCCTTCTCTTCCGTTTCGACTGTTAATCTATACCCAAGCCATGGGTAGGTGGTGGTCTTATCCTTGAAGCATAATTTTGGAGATCATTTGTGAGGGTTGGGTTTGGTTGGCGAGATGGGTTCATATGGAAAACTTGCAAAGAGGGCAGTGGAGACTGAGATGCCGATCATGGTTCAGGTATTCAGGCAAAAGCTCCAACTGGGTTTTTGTTGTTGTAATTCTTTGAGCTAAATCTGCTCTATCTCAAAATTTTAGGTCTTCTTCTTTGGGTGTGAATTGTTTGTTGTGTAGTTCCAAAGTATATGTGTTTGCACTAAAACTTAACAGATAGAAATGAGTGCAACTTCAGGTGTTGTGGACGATCGAAGGGATCGATTGAGCGTCCGATGCAGATTCTTCTTATCCTTAGCTGCTAATTCTGAATGGAAAGAAGCCGAGACTCGTAAGGTCTATGGAACCGGTGTGGAACCAGCCTAAGACCCTCCGATGCCAAAGTAAGTTTATTTCTAAGAGCTTTTGCTGTTGACAATGTATTGAGCATAAAATTCAAGCTGAAAAGTCTTACCCTTCCATTGTAGTGAAGGGGCCATATTTATAAAGGGTATTTTGCATGCTCTTAGTACTTATTTCAGATGTGGGACTCGTGGGAGGGCTCTATGAGGTTGACACGAGTACTTGGATATTTCCGGCGGGTGCTTCGAGGCTGATTCTCTGGAGAATCGGAGGCGATACCGATTGTAGGTTGTGTTGGGCCTGCAGCGGCTGTATGTGGCTTTGAGACAATACCATCGGTAGCCGATGCCGATTGTTCGAGGCCTTGGGTACTTGGGTGAGCTGAAGTGATCCACGTGTCGTTGTATGAGTAGAGGGTCAGATATGGTACAAACAGGAGTCCCCCCAAGTTACCGATTGAGAAGCGACTTCTCGGTTGGGGACTTGAACCTTTCTTTGGCATTCTGACCCGGACTCGATGGTGGTGTTATTGCCGATGGTAGCATGTAGTCCCCCAAGTGCCCGAGCGAGTGAGCTTGGAAATGAGACGACATCGGACACCGAATGGTGTGAGAGTGATTTCCCCCACGACTGTGCGCCTCCGTTCGGCACAAGGGGTGAGTGAAAATTCACAAATTTGAGTCTGCCGTTCAGCACGAGAGGTGAATGAAAATTCACTACTGTGCGCCTCGCGTTTAGCACGATAGAAGAATGGAAACTCCAAAGCGTGCGTCTCCCGTTCGGCATGATAGGTGAATGAAAATTCACAAATGTGCGCCTGCCGTTCGGCACATCTGGCGTTCGGCACATGGGGTGAGTGAAAACTCACGACTGTGCGCCTCCGTTCGACACGAGAGGTGAATGAAAATTCACAAATGTGCGCCTGCGTTCGGCAGTCTGGCGTTCGGCACATGGGGTGAGTGAAAACTCACGACTGTGCGCCTGCCGTTCGGCACGATAGGTGAATGAAAATTCACAAATGTGCGCCTGCCGTTCGGCAAGTCGGCGTTCGGCACATGAGGTGAGTGAAAACTCCCGACTGTGCGCCTGCCGTTCGGCACGAGAGGTGAATGAAAATTCACAAATGTGCGCCTGCGTTCGGCAGTCTCGGCGTTCGGCACATGGGGTGAGTGAAAACTCATGACTGTGCCCTGCCGTTCGGCACGATAGGTGAATGAAAATTCACAAATGTGCGCCTGTCGTTTGGCAGACTGGAGTTTGGCACATGGGGTGAGTGAAAACTCACGACTGTGCGCCTACCGTTCGGCACGATAGGTGAATGAAAATTCACAAATGTGCGCCTGCCGTTCGGCACATCCGGCGTTCGGCACATCTGGCGTTCGGCACATGGGGTGAGTGAAAACTCACGACTGTGCGCCTGCCATTCGGCACGATAGGTGAATGAAAATTCACAAATGTGCGCCTGCCGTTCGGCACTTCTGCGTTCGGCACATGGGGTGAGTGAAAACTCACGACTGTGCGCCTCCGTTCGGCATGAGGGGTGAATGAACATTCACCACTGGGTGCCTACCGTTCGAGATTGGACTTGATCCAAAATTTATAGCGCGTGAGAAGTGAAACGCGTCGGGTTCTGTCGATTAGACCTCTGACGACTGGAGGCCTGACGATTGGACTTCTGGCGATTGGACTTCTGTATGCACTTGTGACACGTGGCGGCATGGCTCTCTGAGAGGTAGCGTCGTTTCGTGTCTCGATGCATAGCTTCGTATCCCGATGCAATGGTCGTCTAATAAATAGGAGAAATGGATGAAGGTGGAACATTCCAAGGATGGCCGAGGGTCTGTCCATCGGTGCCGCGTAATCGGTAGGTACCGGATCGGGAGACCGTGACGACTTCGTACGGTCCTTCCCACGAAGGACCTGGGTGCCGACCTTGGGATCCTTTGTGGCGAGAGAGACCTTTCGTAAGACCCAGTCCCCCACTTTAACGATTCGGTACTCAATGCGCGAATCGTAGTATCGTGAAGTCCGTTGCTTGTATGCGGCGTTCCGAAGCTAGGCGTTTGAACGGTGTTCTTCGATGAGATCGAGGTTTAAGGTAAGTAGCGTCTGGTTTTGCTCCGTTGTGTAAGATGTCGTTCGGCACGTGGGTGCGTTGATTTCAACCGGTACAACAGCTTCGGTACCGAATGCGACGGAAAATGGTGTTTGGCCAGTTGACCGTCGGTACGAGGTGTTGATGGCCCAGAGAGCCTCCGGTAGTAGATCGGGCCATGCGCCCTTAGTTGTGCCGAGCTTCTTCTTCAGCGTCTTTTTGATGATCTTTATTGATGGCCTCTACCTGGCCGTTTGATTGTGGGTGCGCTGGTGACGCGAAGAATAAGTTGATGTTGAATCGTTGACACAGGTGCCGAGAACTGAGAGGAGTCGAACTGTTTGCCGTTGTCGGTGATGATCGCGTTCGGGAGGCCGAACCGACAAATAAGGTTCTTCCATACAAAGTGTTCGACCCGGGCTGCGGTGATGGTTGCCAGTGCTTCGGCCTCGGTCCACTTTGTGAAGTAGTCAACGGCAACGATGGCAAATTTAAGCTGTCCCTTTCCTTGGGGCATGGGGCCAATAAGATCCAAACCCCACTGGACGAAGGGCCATGGGCTGACAATCGGGGTGAGCGTTGACAATGATCGCATTTTCGGACAAGTTGGGTAGCATCGGCATGAAGGGTCGGCCAATAATACCCTTGCCGCACGGTTTTGAAAGCCAGAGATCGGGCTCCAGAATGATCGCCGCAAGCTCCTTCGTGAATTTCCCGTAAAATGTAGTTCCCTTGTTGTGGGGTTACACACCGAAGTAGTGGTAAGGAGTGACCACGCCGATAGAGATTCTGATTTAAAATCAAGTACCTCGCCGATCGGCGGCGGAGGGTTTTAGCTTCGGCCTTGTCATCGGGTAGCTTCCCGTCGGTGAGGTATGCGTGGATTGGATCCATCCAACTTGGGCTCTGCCGACGGTAGGTACCTATGTTTCCGTAGTGCTGCGCCGAGCGAGGACCTCGATCGGCACGTGGCGACCAATGTTGTTGTCGATTGCCGAAACCAGGCGCGTGACAGGGCATCGGCATGGTTGTTCTCGGACCGAGGGATTTGTTGAACCTGATATGCCGCAAAGCGGTGAAGCAATCGGCGGGCTTGCGTCAGTAAGCAGCCATTGACGTGTCCTTGGCTTCGAATTCGTCGAGTACTTGATTAACGACGAGCTGTGAGTCGCTGCATATCTTGAGCTGTTTAGCCCCCATCTCCTTTGCCAGCCGAAGGCCTGCCAAAGGGCTTCGTATTCGGCTTCGTTGTTCGAAGCCTGGAACTGGAATCGGATTGCATATTCGATTGTTGTTTGATCAGGGGCTTTTAGTACTAAGCCGGCCCCGCTGCCTTGTCGGTTGGACGAGTCGTCCACATAGAGAGTCCATATAGGAATTGATGGATCAAAGGGTCCTTCGGTCGGATGGGCGGCCAGAGTCGCCGAAGGTGGGTCGGGAACAGCATCTGCGGGATCTGTCCCGTGTGTTGCCGTTAACTCGGAGATGAAATCAGCTATGGCTTGACCCTTCTCTCCAGGCCGAGGACGGTAGTGAATGTCGAATTCGCTGAGTTCAATGGCCCATTTCACTAGCCGACCTGATGTCTCTGGTTTCTGTAGTATCTACGCAGAGGCTGATTGGTGAGGACGGTAAGACTGTGTGGCTTGGAAATACGGCCGAAGCTTGCGTGCCGAGAGAACGAGAGCGTAGGCGAGCTTCTCCAATTCGGGATACCGATCTCGGCATCTGGAGGGCGTGGCTAGTGTAGAAAATTGGAAGCTCTATGCCGTTCGGCTTGCGGATGAGCACGGAACTGAGCGCCGTCGATGAAACCGAAAGGTAGACAGTGAGGTCTTCGCAGGAAGAGGAGTGGACAGTAAGGGCGCCCTGCTCATGTAGGCCTTGAGGTCTTGGAATGCTCGGTCGCATTCGGCAGTCCAGACAATCTGCCGTTTGCTTCCTTTAAGAGCTTTGAAGAATGGAGCGCATCGATCGGTAGCTTTTGATATGAACCGGGCCAGGGCGGCGACACGCCCGGTGAGGCTCTGAATATCCTTCTGTGTCTTTGGTATCTGCATGTCGAGTAATGCCTTGATTTTTTCAGGGTTGGCCTCAATGCCCCGTTGGCAAATCATGAAGCCAAGAAACTTGCCCGAAGAGACGCCGAAGGCGCACTTGCTTGGATTGAGGCGCATGTTGTACTTTTTCAAGACATTGAACATGAGGGAGAGGTTGTGGAGGTGAGAATCGGCCGTTTCGCTTTTGAATAGCATGTCGTCCACATAAACCTCCATCGAGGTACCGATGAGCTCGGAGAAAATTTTGTTGACCAATCGTTGGTATGTTGCCCCAGCGTTCTTCAAACCGAACGGCATGACGTTGTAGCAGTAGAGCCCTTTGTCGGTGATGAATGTCGTATGTTCGCGGTCGGTAGGGCTCATGAATATCTGATTGTAGCCTGAGTACGCATCCATGAAGCTGAGAAGTTCGTGGCCCGCTGTGGCATCCACCATCTGATCGATCCTCGGAGAGGGAAACTATCCTTTGGGCAAGCCTTATTCAAATCGGTGTAGTCCTGGCACCGCCTGGTTTCTTAACTAAGACCGTGTTTGCCAACCAAGTAGGGTACGTTACCTCCTGGATGAAGCCGATTGTCCTTAGTTTATCCACTTCGAGCCTCATCGCTTCGTACCGTTCGGCGTCGTAAGCCCTCCGTTTCTGTCTCGATGGGTTTGAAGCTGGGACAAATGCTGAGCTTGTGGGTGATGACATTCGGGGTGATGCTGGGCATGTCATTGTATGACCAGGCGAAGACCTCTGTATTTTCGCGCAAAAAGGTAATGAAATCGGCCCGTAGTGCCGAACTCAGAGTAGTGCCGATTCGGACCTGCGGTTGGGCTGTGCTTCGGAAAGTATGACCGATTCTAATTCTTCGACAGGTTGCGCTTTTGGGGTAACGGCCTCATCTCTGGGATCATCCGGTTTCTCCAACCCTCTGTCGTTTGGCATAGAGCTTGTAGAAGCTGAGTACGCTTCGCCAAGCGTAGCTCGTGCCGATTCCTTTGTTGCTGATACATAACACGTCCGTGCACTCACTGATCTCCTCACACTTGGCCTACACCAGCGTGCGTGGGGAACTTGAGGAGGAGCATGTGTGGTGAGAGCATGGCTTTCATTTTGGTGAGGGCCGTTCGGCCGATGATGGCATTGTAGGCCGTTGGGCAATCAACTACCAAGAAATGAGTGTAGATGACCGTTCATCTAGGGATAGTGCCGATGGCTAATGGGAGCTGGGCGCTGCCAATCGGTTCCACCACGTCACCCGAGAAGCTTAGGAGGGGAGTGATATCCTTGTTTAGGTGCTGAGGATCTATGCCGAGGGCGTTGAAAGCGTCAGCAAACAACACATTGACCGAACTTCCGGTGTCTATGAGGATTCGGCCCACATCGAAGTCTGAAATATCGGCTCGTATGATCATAGGATCGGAGTGGGGAAAATGATGCCTCGCTCTTCCTCTTCGGAGAAGGTAATAGGTTCCCAGCCGATTCGCCGAATCTTGTCATTGCGCCCCCTTCTACGCTGAGTATCTGGGGATGCCGAACGGCACGTACGTAGTTTTTAGTGGAACGGTTGCTTGCTTCGGCAATGGGCGCCCCTCCGCTGATCATGTTGATCTGTCGATTCGATGGTTGGGTCGTTCCCGCCTTCGCACCTAAGTACTAATCCAGTTTCCCTTCGTTGATCAGGCGCTCGACAATCTTTCGAAGGGCAATGCACGATTCTGTGTCGTGGCCGTTGTCCTGGTGGTATCGGCAGAAGACGCCGGTGTCTTTTCGCTCTCCCGAGGGAGCTTCCGGTTGTTTGGCTTCGGTATCATTGGACCTTCTGTCATAAGGAGATGTTCGTAGGTTGTATTGAGCAAGGTGAACGTTTCTACGGGCTGGGTTTTCTTCGGACTGCCGAAGCCACTTCGCCTGCCAAGGTCCGTCCCCCGTTTATTGCTGTCATGCCGACCCCTGAAGTTGTCCTTTCGTTTGTTTCTCCCTTCGTAAAGAGTAGAGGCGGAGGGTGCCGTTCGGTAGGGAGCATGATTCACCGTCCGATTCACCGGGAATCGTTTGTAATTTCGAGCGGGAGACCGATCGGTCGGTGCAGCTTCGGTGGGTGGGGCTGAAGCCAATCCCTTTGCGTTGAAATGCTCGGCCTTGGCATGGATGGCTGCCTGTTTCATCAGCTCGGCATAGCTGGTCCAGTTGCTGCTATGGACCAGATAGCGAAACTGAGACGATCGAAGGCCACTTTTAAAGGCACCGAAGGCCGCTCTATCGTCCGTTTCCGGACATCGGGAATACTCGTTGCTGAACCTAGCTGCATACTCCCTTAGTGGCTCATCCTCCCGTTGCCGAACGGTATAGAGATCATCGGCGGAGTGCAGGCGATCGGTCTGAATCATAAAATGGTTGAGGAAAGTCTGCTTCAGCTGATCGAAAGTCTACCTGTACCTGGCTCCAATCGGAAGAACCAATTCAATGCAGCTCCGGTCAGGGTGGAAGGGAATAGTAAGCATTGGCCCTCGTCAGTGAGCCCTTTGCATCCCAACGCTGATTGAAAGGTGTGGATATGAGTTACGGGGTCTTCCACCCCTGAGTAGAACGATATTCGAAGTGCTTGAATTTCTTTTTCGTGTTTAACGTCCGGATTCGATCGGTGAATGGTCCCTGCCTACCTTTCCCCATGTTGGCGTCCGAGCTTGGTTTTGTTCGTTTTCAATCTTATTCATCTTCTGGAGGAGGAGGCGAAGGGTCTGATCGGTTGGGGGAAGGTCGTCACCGAAGTGTTCGAGCGCTCGGTTCTCCGTCTGTAGCCCGGCAATGTGCCCTTTTGTGTCCCGTCCTGCCGTTCGGCTGGGGTTTCTGCCTTCCGCCTCTTTGTGACGATCATACTCTTTACTTGATCGGCGACTTTGGTGCTCCCGTGATGAGCCTGCCGATCGGCGCGAGGTTGTGGTGCCTGGCGAAGTTGGAACGTAGTCCGATTCGTCAGTCTCCTCTACACCAATCGCCGTGTCTTCGGCGTATGGGGACTTCGGTCCGAGGGACTCCAGACGTTGATCATTAAGTTTGGCTCGGACTTGGATGGGTGAAGGCTGTCGCTCTTTACGCTGCTCGTTGATTCGATTGCGGCAGTCGGAGTAGACTCGGATTCTCCGGATGACGCGCCTTTGGGGAGGGTACAATCAGTCTTCGGGAGGCAGATGGCTTTCCTGTGGCTTGTTGTTTTCCCTTGTCCTGAGCACGGGGCTGCTGGGACGCGCGATGACTTCTCCTGCCGAAGCTGCATGGTTCGTTCCAGACCTTTCTCCAGTTGGGTTGAGTGTGTTTGCTGATCGTGCAGCTGCCTCTGGGTGTCATCAAGTTTGGAGGCGATGATATTGTTGTGCTCCTGCATTTTCGCCATTTCCCGTTGTAGAGTTTCCATGCGAGCCTCTATAGTACTCTGCCGACAGGTGTTGTTGTCGGGGTGTTTGAGGCGGAGCAGGATGCGGCTCGCACCGATGCCGAGGGTCGATCCATCGGTAGGAGGGGGCCGAAGATGGATTCATTTTTTGGTCTCAGAGTATGGAGTTTTGAGATATGGGTTAATCGATAAGCGATTCCCACAGACGGCGCCAATCTGTTTGCACTAAAACTTAACATATAGAAATGAGTGAAACTTACAGGTGTTGTGGACGATCGAAGGGATCGATTGAGCGTCCGATGCAGATTCTTCTTATCCTTAGCTGCTAATCCTGAATGGAAAGAAGCCGAGACTCGTAAGGTCTATGGAACCGATGTGGAACCAGCCTAAGACCCTCCGATGCCAACGTAAGTTTATTTCTAAGAGCTTTTGTTGTTGACAATGTATTGAGCATAAAAGTCAAGCTGAAAAGTCTTACCCTTTCCATTGTAGTGAAGGGGCCTTATTTATAAAGGGCATTTTGCATGCTCTTAGTACTTATTTCCGATGTGGGACTCGTGGGAGGGCTCTATGAGGTTGACACGAGTACTTGGATATTTCCGGCGGGTGCTTCGAGGCTGATTCTCTCTGAGAATCGGAGGCGATCCCGATTGTAGGTTGTGTTGGGCCTGCAGCGGCTGTATGTGGCTTTGAGACAATACCATCGGTAGCCGATGCCGATTGTTCGAGGCCTTGGGTACTTGGGTGAGCTGAAGTGATCCACGTGTCGTTGTATGAGTAGAGGGTCAGATATGGTACAAACAATATGTTTTGGTGAAAATGGTAGTTGTTTTTGCAGATAATTTTGGAGATAAATGGCGATTTCTTGTGAATTGGGGATCTCTACAATATTGAGCTCTTGCCCCTTTTTTATTTTTATTTTTTATGTGTAATTCAATCTACGTTGAATGACCAAAATAACCTTCAAAAAGAGTCAACGTGAGTCAAATGGACTCAAATGGACTCTTTAATAGATGAAATGTTCGAATTTTGACGGTGGGGGGACATTGATAATAAATTTTAATTTGAGCCTTTATTTCGCTAAAAAAAAAGTCAATGGGTAAATTAAGAGTTATGTACAAGTTCAGGGGGAAAATCAGCAGATTATCATATTCAAGTGATTTTTGGTTCTAGAATTGAGTGGTTGAATTTTTTGGAGTTTGAATATATATATATATATATATATATATATATATATATATGTAGTGAATTTTTTAAAGTTCAGAATTATTGAAAATTATGGAAAAAATGGAATGTTGGATATTAAGACTGTGGTATTCAAATCCAACAACTAGGAAAGCATCGACTTTAACACATGGCATGCAACAGTTAACCATTAGCCATTTGGCACATCATGGGTGGATGAGAAAAACAAGAAACAAAGTGCATCACATGGGATTGTAACCCAGCTCTTCTTCTTCTTCGAAGAGTCTGTAGCTCTAAAACAAAAAAAAATTCTTCAAAAATTTCATAAATTACTAACTTTTGTTCTAAAAGTCCAATTGACGAACCACTTTTACATAAGTACTCAGTGAATCGGTCTTAATAATCTGAGGTAACTTTGATGACTATTGTTAAGATTACAAAATTTCTTTCATTTTGAGATTTTTGGTTCATTCAGCCGACAACAATGTCTAGCGACGGAAGGGGAAGGGGGTGGCGGACGGGATGAGGAGTGTTGTAATGGCTTTGGGTTATGTTTTTCTTTTGATAATTGTGTATTTTCATTTTCTTGTAAAAATATGTGTGGCTTAAATTTAATTTAATTTATTTAAAAATAAACAACCAAAAAAAGAGATGAGAAAATGTTTTTATTTTGTTTGATATGGAACTGGCTACCTCTTGTACCAGTTTTTTCTATTGTTGTGCTTAATTCTGAAAATACTAATGAAAAGACTTATAACTGAGGGTCTTTTCTAACGCATGACTGAGGGTCTTTTCTAACGCATAATCTCATGTTTATAACTGAGTGATGTATTATAGCCCTGTTCTGAGTGATTCATTTGTGAGAGGACAACTTTGGTAAGATTTGAAGTTGAACTTGTGCTTTGTATGATTTTTGAAATTGTGTGAAAACTTGGGGATTTATTGCATTTGGCTATCACACTACTACACTTTGAGCATGTTGTGTTTTGAACTTTGCCACCCTATAAATATTGACTAAAACTGAGCTTCAATTGTCAAAACTTTTGAGTCATGTGCATGAGTCATTTCTCTTCAGAAAATGTACGAGAAGATTGTTTTGAGTCTTATTTTTGTTTTGTTTTTATTTTTATTTTTGTTTTTGTTTTTGTTTTTGTTGTTTTGCTTAAAGGACTAACACAATTTTTTTTTAAGTTTTCTAATTACTTTGTTTTACAGAGTTAGTAAAACATTTGTGGGTATTGATATTTGTTAAACCCTCAAGAGACACAACTCCTCCTATTAAGGATGCATAGAGGTTTAAAGGCTTGTTGCATACGCTCAATGCAATCGAGTTACCTTCGAAAGTTGTCTAATTAACTTATTGTTTTATTTTTACCTTTGTTTTCCGTTGTTTTGCTCGAAGATTAGCAAAATCTAAGTTTGGGGGTATTTGATCCGTGCATATTTATATATCATTTTGTACCCTTCTAACTTATGATTTGATTATGTTTTTGAATTAAACTTGTGATTTTAATAAAGTTTGTGTTTGTTTCAGTGTAATAAGCTTGAGACTCATTAAATGCATTTTGGAGACAAGTTAGCTCAAAACGGTGTCTAGGAGAATTCCAGATTTTTTCCAGATTTTGTAGGAGGGAATATCAAGCCCACAAGCTGACTACAATGCATTGTCAATTCCAGTCTATTTTCGGCAGTCAACTTGCAAGGCCCAAAACGTACACTTGTACTACTCAGATGGGAATACATTTTTCATAAACGTTGTTTCAATGGGTGTCTATTATGACATATCCAAATTTGAGCCCAATTGGATACATATTGAAACCTGAGGCCTTCCTACACCAAGCCTAGTTCAGAAGAATATTTTTTCCATCAACCAAAAGAAAACCCACATGGGTTAGCAGCAAAAGGCAGTCACAATTGAATACCTTTGAAATCCCATGTGAAAAAAGCTTGAGGTGCAGCAAAAGAAGTATGTGATGGAATTGATTCCAACCACACTAACATAGACAAGATGAAGTGGGAGTTATGGACATGTATTAAAAGAGGAATGGTGGTGTTGGAATTCATCATGGTGTTCCTCCCTCTTAGCCCTATAAATAGAGAAGTCTTCAAGCTTCATAAAATATCCCCAAAGGGGGGAGCTCTCAAATACTTCTCTAGAGCTCCCCTCCCTTCTCTCCCTCAAATTCTCTTAGTTTCTCTTTCTAGTTTTCAATTGTTGTAATGAAATCTTTGTGCTGAAATTCTCCATAAGTTTTTTTTTATAGTTCCACTTTACTTTTCATTGTTGTGTAAATTCTTTTCTTTAGTTTCAAGTTTAATTAGTTTCCAAGTTTCAATTATGGTTTTTGTTCTTATTCATTATGCTTATAAGTTAATATGCTAGTTTGAATGATTGATCACCATTTAGGGTTGCATGTTAGCTATCTTGGTTTGAATTAAGAGTAGACACCATGCTTTAATTCGAATTAAACTATGAATAGAAAGAGTATGTATAGACATTCGACAACAGGGATTAGATACGTCTTGGTTGTTTAAAATGTTCTTCTATGCTTAATGGATTCCTAATGCTTAGTTTAGGTTAGACAACAGATGATCAAATTAGGGAATTAGGAATACAAGGTTAGGACCAAACACTATGGCTTAATCATACTTTAGCTAGAATCAATCCGTTAATCTAATTGAACTTGAGAACTTATCTGCTTGAGTTATTTTCTTTTCTTTCTTTCTTGTTTTATTTATTTTCTTTCTTATTTTTCTGTTTTGTGTAGGAAAACTGAATTGGATTATTCAATCATCAATCCCTGTGGAATATACCTCGCACTTACATATGTTATACTATCGAACGGCTCGTTCACTTGCGAGTATCACAAGTTGAGGATGCAGCTGAATCCATTTTGGTGCAGCTGAATCGACGCAACAATCGGCTTCAATTCAGCAACGTGCAGCTACTGACTATAAACTTGGACCCCTTGATAGCTTGAAAAAGATGAGGAAATCTTGAGCCCCCTACTGACTATAAACTAACAACAACCAGAAAAGCCTCCCAACCTTGACCAATACATTCTCATCCCAACCAGTCTACCGAAAGACATATTTACTTCCAATCAATCTTGCCGCAAAGAATTCTCTACGAAAAAGGGAACCATATAGTTATGACATTTACTCTTCTTCACTCAACTAGTGTTAAATGTAGTTATAATATTAATATCTATTATATTCATTGAAACTTAATTTGAGTTTTTGCGACTCTTTGATTACCTATTCTATTTGTCCAATAAATTTACTGATGCAACTTAAACTTAACATGAAGAAGCCATCTCACAACTCGGGGTGCTAGCTTATAGTACGACAATAGCTAGTAGCCATCACTGCACTATGTGATCTGGACCAAAAGACTAATGACCACATTGATTTTGAATTGAAAGCGTAAGGATTCGAATGAGAACTTGTGAAAAATTCAGGGATCATTCGTGGTAAAAACCTTAATAAAACCTGCCCAACCAAATCCTTTTCGTTTGAGAACAAAGTTTCATGCTCAAAATAACATATATTTTTTTTCAGAGCCATAGAATTGGCCCATAGTCAATTTTGTTCCAAACACCAGCTAAAGGTGCTATTTTGCACCGACACATGAGAAACGCTCAACACTAAAAAAAATGTAAAAATGATACAAACCAGGGAAAAGAAAAAGAAACAAACTAATTTGCATATATGAAAAATTATTTCAATCATTTGCGTATATGAAAATTATTTTAATTTGATGAAAAGCATTAATTTTTTTTAGTATTTTTATCAATCAATATATTATTTTTTTATATTTTACCCTTGGTTACTCTTGGTTAACTAAAATACAAAAGAACATGATTTATATTCAATCTGGATAAAATGGTAAAGCAACATCCAATAAACAAAATTGAAAAACAAAAAAAGAAAAAGAAAAATGAAGACGACGTGCTGGGAGTTTAGAACCCATGCATGCAAAGAGGGGAAAACCCATCGTGAGACTGAAAACAGCTAGCCCACGCGTGCAATGTATTTTTGTTTCTTCAATTACAACTGCTCACTCAGCATACAAAACCCGTTTGATTTTCGAATTTCAATCTTCTCCATTTTGGCTAATTTTGTCTTGGTTTCTTTTTGTCTCTTTCATTCTTATTTTTCATTTCGGAATTTTAACTATGTTTATATAAGGATGTTGATACTTTCTTATATTCAGTATGTAATACAATTTATTGTCTTAGTCCATAAAATATGATCTTCTAATCCTAAGAGGACTCGAGTATTTTGATTGATCAGGAAATAGAACTCTGCATTATGAGATCGTACTTGTGTAGAGCTTGTTAAAGTTAAACACAAGTATTAAAAGGATTCCTAATATAACATGGATTGAAACAAACATATTCTAATGCAACTCGCTTGGGTTCTCCAATCAGCTCCATCAGCTTCAATTCAGCAACATGCAGCTACCAATTATAAACTTGGACCCCTTAGATAGCTTGAAAAAGATGAGGAAATCTTGAGCCCCCTACTGACTATAAACTGACAACAACCAAAAAAGCCTCCCAACCTTGATCAATAATTTCTCATCCCAACCAGTCTCCCGAAAGACATAATTACTTCCAATCAGATCATGCCGCAAAGAATTCTCTTCAAAAAAGAGGGAAACTCAAATAGTACAGCCACTGGCGGTTCTACAGCTAGGGCAGGGTAGGCAGCTGCCTACCCCAATTTTTGTCACTTAAAAAAATACCTATATATAACAAGCCCATGTAAAACTTGCCTACCCAAGATAGTGTAAACTTTGCCTACCCAATCCATGTACCACATGTGTTATATAGCTAGGGCTGGCAATGGGTCGTGTTCGTGTTTGGGTTCGTGTCGAACCCATTTATTTCTCGTGTCAATTTCGGGTCAACCCGCTATAACCCGTTTAATAATCGTGCGGGTTTCGTGTCGACCCATTTATTTCCCGTGCGGGTTTCGGGTTAACCTATTAACCCACTAACGGCGCTAAGTAATAGCAAATTTAAAAAAAATTAAAAAATTCTAAATGTTGATAATTTAATCAAGTAATTATATTTTTTAATATATAAAATAGTTATTTCATTTTGCCTATATAAAGATTGAGAAAGAGAAATTAAAAAAATGAAGAAAATGAAGAAGAAACAAAGAAAATAATTCTTGCATTTTGAACAACGTCATCAATTGTTTTTTAGTGGGAGAAATCAAAGAGAGAACCTAGTGTTTAACTATTATAAATAGCCTTCTCCAACAATTCGGCAAGGATGACCATGAATTTATTTGGATTTTATTTGTGTATTCTTCACATATCAATGCATCACATACTTATTGAGGTTTTTGCTAAGCTAATAGAGTAATGAAATTATTAAATATCCTCACTAGTAACATGTCCTTGATTAATTTCGTTTGCAATGTTCACAAAAGGATGTGTTACATGTCCTTGAGGCTTTAAGATTTAGGGTTTAGAGTTTAGAGTTTATGGTTTAGGTTTTAGGTTTAGAGATTGGAGTTTAGGAACTAGGATTTAGGGTTTAGGGATTAAAACATTAAACCCTAAACCCTAGATACATACTTAACTCAAATTATAAGGAATAATTACTAACAAATATAATTTGGGAATAAAAATGTAATAATTATAATTAAGTGATCATTAGTTTGTAAAGACATTATAAATATCAAATGTTGTAATATATAATCACAAAGTGATCAACACCAAGATGGATAAGGAGCAAGGAGAAGGGTGTTAGTGGCTGGGGTTCGAAACCCAGTGGGTGTGCCTGAAGGTTCAATTTTCTTAATTTTTTTCGCGGGTTGGCAGGTAGTAAACGGGTTGACACGACCCATGACACGACCCGTTTAATAAACGGGTTAAACAGGGTATTTAAACGGGTTGGCGGGTTGACCCGAAACCCACCCGTTTATAAATGGGTCAGTGGTGGGTTGACCCAAAAATTACCCATTTATTAATGGGTCGTGTTTGGGTCGTGTTTTTCCCGTGCGGGTTTCGAGTCGTGTAACGGGTCGAGTCGGAAATTGCCACCCCTATATATAGCCCACTTAAACTTTAAAAAAAAAAAAAAAAAAAAAAACAACAAGTATAACCAACCCACACTTTTGTGTTATGGGATGGCCCAGTCAAACTTTAAAAAAAGGGGAACATAACTTCTAAGCAGCCAAATAGCTTTTGACTGCAATTCCAGTTTTTTCGGCAGCTTCTTCTCCACTCTCCAGTCTTGGCTGTGCAGTAAGCTGTGCAATTGTGGACAGCCACTTCTCTACTCAAATCAAAACAAGTATTCTCTTATTCTCTCATCTTTATTTATCTTCTTCTATTGGGTTATTCCTAAAATAAATGTATGCATCTTAGTTTTAATTTTAATGTGAAATTGAGTCTTCTAGGGTTTAATTAGAAATGAAATATAATTTGGGGATTTTGTTGAAATTAATTAGGTTTTTTTCATGTATGAGAATTATTAAGAATAGACTTTGGAGCACCATAACTGATGAATTCCTTGCTGACTGCATGATCCTCCACATTGAAAGAGAGTTTGCTAATAGTATCGAATAATGCAGAGATAATTGAGGAATTTAAGATTTCTAAGCCTCGTAGGGTAAAGTTTTAGATTTAAATAGTTTAGTTTTGTGTTGCATTGCATGTATTTGTTTTTTTTTAGTTTTTTTTTGTTAAGCTTTTATTTATGTATAGAGATGCATATTTGAGGGTAAGGCTCATTATGTCCCCCCTGACTAGGTGTATCTTTTTATTTTTATGAATGAAATTCACTCGTACCGTCGAATTTTTAAGGCAAGTTTCGCCTACCTGACTTTTAAATCCTGGATCCGCCACTGAAGTACAGCCGTGACTCGAGCTAAGGAATTGGAGGTGTGTCTTCTTCTCTAAAATGTCTTCTTCTCTAAAGTGATCACCATTTAGATGATATAAGGGACACTAGTGATTTTGTATCCTTTCATGCCATTGGCTTTTCAATAAACTCTTTTATTGACCATAAAAAGATTAAGGTGTACATGATAATATCTGCCTTCTCCCTTTACAAGAATGAAAGGAAAATATGCGCTATTAAGGAGTAAATGTTGAACAAATTATATTTATAATTTTAATTTTGATATTTAACAAAATGATTGTATAAGTTTATGAAGTTATTGCAGCAAAGTATTGCTTATTGGAAAGGCAAAGGCCAATACAAATATAATTCAATATGTCAAATGTTTCAATGACCTCGACCTGACTATGGATGATGGTTTTGTGTGAGGCTATTATAAGAGGCTATAATGAAGGCAAATGAGGGCATCCTTAATAGTCGTTTGATCAATGAAAATGTTATTACTAGATGACCCAAACCCCTTAGTTTAAATCGTTCTTTTTCAAGAATAATATGCTAATTTATTATTAGGCTTATATAAATAATTTAGTTAAGACAATGTTCCGACCCATATTATTACTATATTTATATTTTGGGGGATTTTATTCGCACCCCATTATTTGCTCTTTGCACTTCATATTAATTTTAAACATGAATAACTTATTTTACCTTTGTACATAATTACCGTTAATAACAAAAAATTAAAATTTAAAAATTAAATTGCTCACTACACCCACATCTGTTCATGCGACCTTAGTTTGGGATAGGTGCAAGAACTTATTGTTGACCCCATTATTTTTCGAACCGAAATAATGCCAATAAACCGAAATTTATTTATTTCTTCAGTAACTTATTGTCAACTATAAATTTAATGCAGGCTATTTTGATCTTACTCCTATTGAAGGAACAAAAACAAGGTGACGCTCCTCCTGAAGGCAACAATGTGGGAACAGAATGTGTAATGAACTATAGTGATCCATTCACAACTTATTCGGTAATTATTTTGAGTTTTTTTTTTGTCTGAAATCATTTTTAGAATCTTCGGGGACAGAAACAAGAAACAAGGAAATAAAAAAAGAACAAGAAACAAGGAAAGAACAAGGTAGCATCCTAGGGGACAGAACCACTAGGAGCAAAACCCTAAACCCGTTTTCTTTCTTTCTCTCCAATGGTAGGAAATTTTATTTGGTCGTTGCTGCAAGATAAGATTCGTAGGCTCAAGAAGAAGTATGAGACCAATGTAGCCAAAGGGAAGAAGTATAATCATGTTAAGCCTCATGAGCTAAAGGTTTTTGACTTGTCTAAAAAGGTATGGGGCAGTGGCGAAGGGTCATTTGTGCTCGGTGGGTTGTCTGAAGAGTTCAAGTGTAATGAGACGTGTGCATGTTTGAGAGAGCTGAGGTTGTTGGAGGGTTGCTTGGGGTCGATTGAAGAACCCAAGCGAAGTGAGTCGAAGGAGGGGTGGAAGAAGCTGCATATTGCATAATTGGAGCTGCTTGTTAGAAGGAGTGAGTTGAAGAGAGATAAGGCTAAGCTGCAAACCTCATGTGATTAGAAGACCATCTCAAAGTGGATTAAGACGATGCAATGTCTTACAGTCTCCCACTTGGTCAAATAATCACAACAGTCCATGGTGTAATCACTTTAAGGCCTTGTGAAACAAGATAGAGCAATTCCTACTAACACTACAAAAAAAGAGGTCATTACCGACCAACATTTTTCGAGGGCCTGGAAATTCCCTTGGTAAAAGTGTTTTTTCAGACCAAAAAATGTTGTCCGTTGGAAATATGTCACAAGCCTGGAATTTATTTCCGACAACGGAAATACTCTCGGAAAAAGTCTCTATTGTCGTCGGAAATGTAATTTATTTGGCGGGAAGACTTGGTGCCAACTTTATTAACTACCAAAAATGGCTTGAAAATGTGCCTTTCACCTCCGAACATAAATAAATTGATTGTTGCCTCTAGGGGTGGGCACTCAAACCGCGAACCGGAAATCCAAGCCGAACCACACCGAATCAAACCGGAAAAAAATCGAGTTGACCAAAAAGTCAAAAACCGGTCAAAAACCGAACCGGACCGATTTGGACCGGTTTTGGATTCGGTTTCATGTCTTCAAAACCCGAACCGGGCCGAACCGAACCGGTCACATTAAAAAATATATAATTTTAATATTTATTTATATTTAATGCTATATTTTTAATTTAATAACTAATATTTATTCAATTTCAATTTCAAAATATATCTCTTTTCTAACTTTAATATTTATTTTTATATGAAATTGAATAATTTGTTAGTTTTCAAGTCTAAATAAATAAATTTTAAGTTGAAAATTGCATTTAAAATTAATTTTTAAAAAATAATTTTTATAATCCGGTTCAACCCGAACCGAAACCGGAAATGAGCCGAAACCGATTCAAACTGAACCGGACGGTTTTTGAAATTTTTTTAATTAAAATTGAACCGATCCAAACCAGATGAATAGTACCGAATTTGGATCCAATTTGAATCAAAAACCGATCCAAACCGGACCGTGCCCACGCCTAATTGCCTCCCCCTCCCCCTCCGAAACCTTTGACAAGTTTTAGAGACAAAACCAAAGCATCTTTGACAAGCTTCAGTAATGTATTCTTGGTCTAGTATCATATATTAAAAATTGTTATCAGTTAGGTGTTCTCCATAATTGACGAGATTACCAAAAAATTGTTTAATATGAAGAACTGCCACTTACTTGATCAAGAGAATAAAATATAATAATAATTTGATGACTATCTTCCCATTGCCCACACCTTCTTGACACTTGTCAGGCAACAACAATCTCACTCACCATTGTTTCCTATTTTATTCCCCTTTCCTTCTTTCATCCAAATGGACCACAACATATAGAAGATTGCTCGGCTTTCTTTGCCTCCCACTACCCCCACCCCCCCCAAAACCCAATTAAAATAAAGTAAGGGAATAAGGAAAAATGAAGTGCAGAGAGATGGCACTGGATCTAGGATGAAGGGAATAAGGAAAAAAGGAGATGTCTTTCTATCTGCAAAAAACAGTATCATTAAAGACAAATAATGATGTCTTCACATAATTGCAAAATACAAATGAATGGCCCTTGTAATTCTACCACTTTCAGTTTTAGCTCGAGTGTGTTTTGTTAAAGACTTTTGCAAAACTGTAACTTTCATTGTGGAACAAACACCTCATCAACCAAGATACTTTGTGGCATCGAATAATTAACCCATACTTTGTGACCTCATAGTATCTTATATCATTATTTTTTCGGTTAGAACAAAAACACCATATTTTTATCCCTAAATTATATTTGTTAGTAATTGTTCCTTATTATTTGAATTAATTATGTATCTAGGGTTTAGGGTTACAACATTTGATACTTATAATGTCTTTACAAACTGATGAGCACTTAATTATTACATTTTTATCCCTAAATTATATTTGTTAGCAATTGTTCCTTATTATTTGAGTTAATTATGTATCTAGGGCTTAGGGTTTAATATTTTCATCCCTAAACCCTAAATCCTAATCCCTAAACCCTAACCCTAAACCCTAACCCTAAACCCTAAACTCTAAACCCTAAACTCTAAACTTTAAACTCTAAACGCTAAACCCTAAACCCTAAACACTAAAATCTAATCCCTAAACACTAAACTCTAATCCCTAAACCCTAACCCTAAACCCTAAACCTTAAACCCTAAACTCTAAACCCTAAACCCTAAAGCAAATAAAAATCACAAAACACACAAGAATACAAAAATAAAAAAATTATAAAATAAAAATTACAAAACAAACAAACAAATAAATAAATTTTTTAAATTTTTTTTAAAAAATGAAACAGTAAAACACTCAAAACAATAAGCTCTAAACAGACAGTCTTACGCAAACGAAAACTCAAACGATTAAAAGCCCAACCTAAAAGAAAGTTAACCCACTTTGAAACCTAAACAACGGTGAAACCCAGACCCATAATGAAATCTGAAGGCCACACGTTTTTTAATTTTTTTAATATTTTTTTATTATTTATTTATTTTTAAGATGAAATGTGAATTGGGAGCGCAAAGACGAGATTTTTGAAGAGAGAGAATGTGGTCCCTGATGTCTCGGCTCCTATGAGTCACAGGCAACAAAGTGAGGGACGTGTCACAAGCAGAGGCCCCTCACACATTCACAAGCCAGAATTATTGGCCACTTGGGTGAAGCGGGATGACTTTTTCACTTTGAAGGTGGTGAAAGGTAAAAATGCAATTATGGGGGGGTTGGAGAATGGGTGCGGCGACAAATAGAGATAAACCGTAAGGGCCGCGCAGAACTCAAAAGCGTAGTGGCTAGGGTTAAGCAGAAAACTAAGTCTATAAAAGAGAAAGAGAAAGAGAGGGAAAAACACACAAACTCATAAACACACAAAAGAGAAAAGAAAGAAGAAAAAAAAGTGAGAAATCAAATGGCCTCTTTCTACCCATTTTCGTTGGATCTCAACCTAGCTCCACCGACTCAGACACGGGGCCAAGCAAGCGGCACCAGGATGGATGTCCTACTTTGCCTCCACACAAGGGCTTGTGACAGGTAACTGACTTAATACTCCTAGACAACGATGTTGCCATTGGAGTGGCTAGAAATTTAGT
Organism: Prunus fruticosa; assembly: GCA_018703695.1. Lineage (NCBI taxonomy): Eukaryota > Viridiplantae > Streptophyta > Magnoliopsida > Rosales > Rosaceae > Prunus > Prunus fruticosa. The sequence goes on along the minus strand of CM031923.1, from coordinate 2,516,498 downwards.
GAACTCATAAATATATACGTGTGCTGGGGACAAGGGATGACAACCGGGTCGTGAGCGATGCCCTGGCACTAAGCGTGCAAAGTACGGCAACAGTCGCAAGTTTGGATCATCGCCTACTGCGAAGTCCCATGAGGTAGAGGTACTAAAAAGTCAGTTGGCGGAGGAGCGAAGTATGATTGAAGAGTGTCAGAGTGCTATAAAAAGCTTGAAAAAGGAGAGGGCAAGGATAGTGGAGGTGAATCGATACCAGCTAGAAGTATTGCGGGACGAGAATAAGATGGTAGAGTTGTATTCTCGCGACATGCGAAAGCAGCTGGAGGACCTAGACCGACAAGGTAAACGCAAACAAGTAGATTGCGAGAGTAATTACGCTCAAGCTAAGAGTGCGATCTTTGGGAGCTCAAGTGGTGAGCCCGAAGAGGCTGTGCGTGAAGCCCCGAAGAGGACAGCCAGAGGGCCAAACTCAAAGCTCCAATGGTCAAGACACCGAGCATTGTGAAGAATTGATTTCTACCGCATTATTGGTGTTTTTATTTTATTTTATTTTTGGTTGTTTTTATTTTTGTTATTTTGTTTCGGAAATAAAAGAGTAAGGTTGCAGAAAGAAAAAAGAAAGAGACAAAGAAAACACACTTCCCAAACTTAAATCAAACAAAGACGACAAACGGAAAAGAAAAAGCACAGTTTCCTAACTAAAATAAAACAAAGATGATAGCCGAAAGGGAAAGGCAAAAACACAAAGCACCATAAAATGAAAGTAACGGGCAAAAACATAAAACACCAGAAAAACACGGAAGTAAAAAGAAAAGTAAAGTGAAAGTAAAGGTGCTCCCCCTTAAAGCGATTAGGTTGAGACATGCCCGGAAATCCGAAATGGTGTCGACTCCCTCATCAACATATGTATATTTAAACCACACATCGGCAAGCGGATGATACCCTGCATTTCTTCCTGCAAACTCAAGGAAAACATCAACAACAAAAAATCCAGAAACAAAACAATGGCATCATCATGCACTCACCTTGATGACCTCAACCTTGAATTGTCCTTTGCACCACCCAATGCCCAGATAAGGGCTCCTCTAAACCATGTCTTCCCAAACTCCATATATCATCACGGCACTGCCTCAGACTTTCCTGAAGCAATACCGAACTTTGCTGAGGCAATGCCGAATATAGTAGTGCTGCCTGGGAGGCATGACTGCAGCAAGCTCACACCGACAGGGATCATCCTGCATGTGGCACAGAGGTCTGACAAGGCTGCGGTAGAGGAGTCCCACAATTTAACTGTGCTCCATGCAGTCTTGGCTACCAATTTGGGCATGCGATTCCTGGCGAGGACGCGTGAGTGTGCAGCGCTGAGTGAGGAGATGGCTGCCTTGAAGGCTCAAGTGGCGGACTCCGAGAAGTGGCTCTCCTGTGCCAATCAGCATGTGGAAGCACTGCAGAGGAAAAATGATGACCATGTAAAGCTGCTGCAGATTCTACAAGTAAGAGCAAATTGAGGCATGCCATGATGATGAGGATGAAGATGATGAAGATGTTGTTGTTGTTTTTAATTTACTTGAAATTTTAAATAAATAAAAAAAACTTTTTACCCTTTTTTTTTTTTTTTTTTTTAATGCAATGTTTGAAGTGAAATAAAGTTTGTTTTTAACACTCAGAGAAAAAAAAAAACTAACCACACCACGTTTAAAAAAAAAATTGACTTAACAAAAATAACCAAAAATAAAAAAAAAACCTTTTTTGAAAAAAAACACACGAATATACAAGCAACTCACGGATGACCAGTTAAGGGCCTCAGAAAACACACCCAGGGGTTCCGAGAAGGTTGGAGGGGTCACAATGGTCCCGCTTAAAACTCAAACTTCTTAGACACCAAAGGTCGCCTAAAGAACTCCTAGACATTGTATTGACGGAGACGCTCACTGGAGTTACCACGAGTCAGCTCATATAAAAAATCTTTTTATTTTTTATTTAATAAAAGAAATAGAAAATTAAAATTATTGAAATAATAACAAAACAACTAAAGAGAAAGGATTGGAATACTCCCCCTTGAACCGATTAGGTCGAGCATGATGCATTTAGAGGTCGCGACTTCTCCCACTACTCCACACTTCCTATCTTTATGATTGAAGTTGCCTTCTCTTTCCCTTTATTATTGAGCTATTCTAAATTGCTAAAACAAACACAGAAAACTTGAAATAGAATTAAAAGGATGAGGAAATAAAAACTAAAATGAAAAGCAAAATCAACACACATCCAATTTCATGCTTCAAAGTAACAAACACCAATGGGTTGTGTAAGCTGGGATTTAAACCCAGTTCTCTTGCTTGTTGGGCAATTGCCCTTTTCCTTCGGACTACAAACACAACTTGTTAATTAACGTCATTAACTTTAAAACATGAAATTATCCAGTTATAAATAAAAATAAATAAACAGTAGGAAAACCAAATAGAATCAAGCAATGTTACCAATCCCCGGCAACAACGCCAAAAACTTGTTGCGTTGATTCAGCTGCACCAAAATGGATTCAGCTGCATCCTCAACTTGTGATACTCGCAAGTGCATGAGCCGTTTGGTAGTATAGCATATATAAGTGCGAGGTCGATCCCACAAGGATTGGTGATTGAATGATCCAATTCATTTCCCCTACACCAAACAAAAATGAAAAAGAAAATAAATAAAACAAGAAAAAAGGAAATAACTCAAGCAAATAAGTTCCCAAGTTCAATTAGATTAACGGATTGATTCTAGCTAAAGTATGATTAAGCCATGATGTTTGGTCCTAACCTTGTGTTCCTAATTCCCTAATTTGATCATTTGTTGTCTAACCTAAAATTAAGCATTAGGGACCCATTAAGCATAGAAGAACAATTTAAACAACCAAACATGTATCTAATCCCTGTTGTCGAATATCCATACATACTCTTCCTATTCATAGTTCAATTCGAATTAAAGCATGGTGTCTACTCTTAATTCAAACCAAGATAGCTAACATGCAAGCCTAAATGGTGATCAATCATTCAAACTATCATATTAACTTATAAGCATAATGAATACGAACAAAAACCATAATTGAAACTTGGAAACTAATCAAACTTGAAACTAAAGAAAAGAATTTACATAACAATGAAAAGTAAAGTGAACTAAGAAAAACTTAAGGAGAATTTTAGCACAAAGATTTCATTACAACAATTGAAAACTAGAAAGAGAAACTAAGAGAATTTGAAGGAGAGAAGGGAGGGGAGCTCTAGAGAAGTGTTTGAGAGCTCCCCCCTTTGGGGGTGTGTTTTGAAGCTTGAAGACTTCTCTATTTATAGGGCTAAGAGGGAGGAAAATCATGATGAATTCCCACACCATCCTTCATCTTTTGCTGCTGCACCTCAAGCTTTCCTTAAATGGGTTCAAAGGTGTTTAGTTGTGGCTGCCTTTTGCTGCCAACCCATGTGGTCTTCTTTTGGTTGCTGAACAAAAACGATTTTTCTGAACCAGGTTTGGTGTAGGAAGGCCTGAGGTTTTAATATGTATCCAATGGGGCTCAAATTTAGAATATGTCATAATAGACACCCATTGGAACAACGTTTATGAAGAATGTATGCCCATCTGAGCAGTACAAGTGTATGTTTTAGGCCTTACAAGTTGACTGCCAAACATAGACTGGAACTGACTTCATTGTCAGCTTGTGGGCTTGTTTTAGGCTTGATCTTCCCTCCTAAAACATCTGGAAAAATCTGGTCTTCAAACCCTTTGAATTATCTTTCCAAGAATATGCAGCCCAACTCAAGAAAAAATTGGAAAGACCTTCAAATGTTATTTTTGGCCCAGTGACGCAGATGTAGCCGAATTTGACCTTAAGCTGCCAAAACTTGCATAACTTTCTCTAGAAGAATCGGAATCATGAACCATAAAATTCTCCAGAAACTAGACTTCCGCATCTTTCCAATGATATATGACTCATCATCTGGTTCTTCTTGAGCAAGTACAGTCCAATCCGTGAAGTTGACAGATTTGCACAACCGTGTTGAGCTAACTTGTCTCTAAAATTCATTTAATGAGTCTCAAGCTTATAACATTGAAACAAACACAAAAAAATATTAAAAACACAAGTTTAACTCAAAAACATAAACAAATCATAAGTTAGAAGGGTACAAAATGATATGTAATTATGCACCGATCATATAACCAAGGTAATCATAATCATTAATATCAACACAATCACAATTCTTTTATTTTATTTAAAGAACTTTTCGATCATCACTTGTGACCACACCAAAACTCTTTTATTTCAAAGTAGTTTTAACACGTCAATTATTTGACAGATAGAAGAGAGAATACTATGAACCTCTAATCTATAACATTACAAAACTCCAAAGTAGTGTTCACTCATGATTACAGTCCAGTCATGAGTACTAGATGGCGCCAGACTAGAGCTCTAACTGTTCTTGGGTCTTTCTTCCTAGGGTAATTTATCCCTCATTATTTGCCACAAGAATGCTCACCTTACAAACTTAGAAGGGATTCAAGGTATTCTCACATAAATCCATCAACACCAAAACACCAACGCCAAAACAATATAAAATGTAGTTTCACATTAAACATTGTTTTATAGCCAAATACACCAATCACTGCAATACATATTTATTATATATATATTTATGTGGTTATTCATGAATGAATTTCCACCATACATCCACAACATATGTTATATGGTTAAACACCAAAATCTCTAATAAGAAGAATTAATTCAAAACAAAATAGGTTTCACTTACCTCATGAACCGTTGATGAACAAGTTCATGTGTTTTAAATCAATTAAAACATTTTATAAAATCACAACCAACATGTTAATTATAGCCATTAACATTATCCAAGGTCACATTATAATAAATATAATAATAATTCGTGATTTTACTCACGACTAGGATGGTTTTACTCACCTCTCGTCCAAGCTGCGTCTTCAACAACTTAACGAATCCTCAATCCAAACCTCAACGAGCAACTCAAACTCCAACAGTACCTAAGCAAAGTACATAACTCAACTGAGCGCAAAACTCCAAAATCCAAGATTTCGTATCTAATGATGAAATTTCCCTTTGGACCAACCGGGATCCAAAGCGATCAAATCTCATCCCACCAACTCCAAAATTGTAACTTACGTGTTGTCGACGTCGAATCATGACCAATGACACCCATTGTCCAAAAGGTCACTATTTGGGTCCCGTGGGTCCCACATGTCTAACCGACACCCAAAAATCCACCTTGGGCCCACAACCTCATATTCCAAATTCGATTGCACCAATGGACTCTAAATAGTCCCGACATCACCCTGCGAAAATTTGGGCCCAATCCAATGGTCGGATAATTCTATATCGCACAATCGAATGGCGATCGCTCGCCTTAACTTCGAAACATAATAACTTAAGATCGGGACGTCCGATCATCAATCTATCTGAACCTACAGACTCCTAACAACACCAGCTACAACATAATTAAAATTAGACACGATCCAACGGTCGATCATCTCCGATCAATGGTCCATATTTGTGAGGCTCCGATCGTCGATTAAATGACGGAATCTCAACAATTTAAACATACTATCATGTTCAGTAATTCCAGGACTACATTCTGTATCTAAAGCCCTAACTTAGAATCCCCACCATGCGCCGCCAACCCGGTGGTGGTTCGGGTACTATTCCGCGACAGACCAACCCTAGAATCGTCGGTCAAGACCTACGCCAAAATGTTCGTAGTCCTGAGTAGAACAACTTTAATTCTTACCTCAAGGTCCAATTCGAAGTGTAAGTGGCTCAAATCGCGGTTGAAGTTGTTGAATTCACTATTGACGAACCAACTTCACGGCGTCACTGTGCCTTCACTGCACCTCCGATGACTCCGATTGTTCTTGGGTTATGCTCATAAGATAGCAAGCTTTCTATCTGGGTTGGTGATGTCAATCACCTCCACCTTACACCGCCGCAGCAGCTGACGAAAATTGCCTCTCCGACGAGCTTTCAAACCTCCGAATTCAATTGCAATTTATGAACCCTCAACAGTGTCCATCTGAAATTTATAGGCAAAGTCTCTATTTGCAATTAAGTCCCTGAAACTTCAAACGAGCATAATTTCTTCGTTTCAACTCGGATTCACAAACTGTTTGCTCCTACGCATTCGTGAGATCAATCTCAATTTTCCAATTCAAAAATCATAATTTTCTCACTTCAATTTCCTGATCATTCTTTGAAAGTCATAAACTTAATCATAAGGGTATTTTTGTCTCAATTTGATTAAACTCACTTAATTCCACAAAAATAATAAAACCAGGTATCATTTTTGAGGTCATTACAACATGTATGGTTGGAAATAAATATGTAGGGTCGTTTTAAAAATCCATTTCCGATAGAAATTTAAGCAATAGCTACGAAGCATGGGCGTCAAGAAATACATTATTTCCGACGGAATGGTCGGAAATGAAGTATTTGCAACCGGCCTTTTAGCGACGACTTCTGATGGACTTTTGCCGTCGAAAAAGGGTATTTTTGACGGCAAAATGCTTTTTGCAACGACAAAATGCCCTCGCAAAAGGGTTTCTGTTATGTATTGTAAGCCACTGTTAAATATGAAAAACACCAGTGAAGTATCGAAATTACTTGAACAAAAACATTTCAAGATTCTTATAATTACAACTGAAATCCTTCAAAACCACATAATGCTTCGATCAAGATTGAAACCAGAAATCTGCATGACTTAACTATCTATGCAAAACAAGTCATGCTTCATTCATTGTCCCCTCAATGACTACTAAGGTCTAATTGCAAAACTGAACAAATGTCATGAATATACTGTATTATAGCAGTTATTTTATTTGCTAGCTATTACTGCCTTACATATACATTCAAGTATGAAATATAACCAAACAGATTAATTAATGAAATAAAACAAAACAACACTTTATAAATCCTCAAACTTCCAGATCATCCATCGAAACTTTAACTAATTAAACCAAACATAACCACTAATCTTAAAGCAGAACTGAAATGCTCCCACTGATCTAGCCACTCCGATCTTCCATTAATCTCATATTCTGAACATGTCTATGAAAAGCTTCCTTTGGCAGTCCTTTAGTGAGAGGATCTGCAACCATGTCATTTGTGCTGATATGATCCAAAATTGTGTAGCCATCTCTTATCTTTTCTTTTACTGTAAGAAACTTAACATCCAAAATCCTTGAAGCCTTTGTTCTTTTGTTTCCTTTTGCAAACAAGATTGTTGCACTATTATCATTCCACAACTATACAGGTTTATGTATAGAGTCCACTACTTTCAAGCTTGTGATAAAATTCTTCAACCACATTGCCTGTCAGTAGCTTCATAACATGCTAAAAATTTTGCCAACATTGTAGATGCCGCTGTGAGAGGTTGCTTGATGCTTCTCCAAGATATAGCAGCACCTGTAAATGTAAACACATATCCTGATGTTGACTTGAGATCATCCTTACAACCTGCAAAGTCTGCGTCTGCAAATCCTTCTAATTTCAAACTGTCACTTCTTTTAAATACCAACTTGTAATCCATAGTCCTTTTCAAATACCTTAATACCCTTTTGCCTGCAACCCAATGCGCCTGTCCAGGATTAGCTTGAAACCTCCCTAACACACTAATAGAAAAAGAAATGTCAGGTCTGGTGCATACTTGTGCATACATCAGACTTCCTACCAAAGAGGCATAAGGTTTGTCACTCATTTCAGCCCTCTCTTGCTCAGTTCTTGGTGCCTATTCTCTGCTCAGTTTGTCTCCTTTTGAAATAGGCATGTCAGTTCCACCACATTCCAGCATATTAAACCTTTGCAATACTTTTTCTATGTAGTTCTTCTGTGATAAACCAAGAGTTCCTTTCTCTCGATTCCTGCTGATTTCAATTCATAAAACATAGGTTGCTTCACCAAGATCTGTCATCTCAAAATGTTTGGACAAGAATTCTTTGCAGTTATGCAACGTTGACAAATATGTACATGCCAATAAAATATCATCCACATACAATACTAGTATGATGAAATTCCTCCCACTCATCTTCATGTAAATACATTCATCCAATGCATTCTCTGTAAAACCATATTTTTTAACAACTTCATCAAACTTAATGTACCATTGTCTTGAGGCTTGTTTAAGACCATAAATTGATTTACACAGTTTGCATACAAGATTTTCTCCCTTCTCTTGAATGAAACCCTCTGTTGTTTTTGATTCGTGCATATTTATATATCATTTTGTACCATTCTAACTTATGATTTGATTATGTTTTTGAGTTAAACTTGTGCTTTTAATAAATTTTGTGTTTGTTTCAGTGTAATAAGCTTGAGACTCATTAAATGCATTTTGGAGACAAGTTAGCTCAAAACGGTGTCTGCAGATAAGTCAATTTCACGAATTGGACTGTACTTTCTCATGATGAACCAGATACTGGGCCCTATATCATTGGAAAGATGCAGAAGTCTAGTTTCTGTAGCATTTTACGGTTCATGATTCCGAATCTCCTAGAGGAAGTTATGCAAGTTTTGGCAGCTTAAGGTCAAATTCGGGAGTATCTGCGTTCCTGGGCCAAAAATGACATTTGAAGGTCTTTCCGATTTTTTCTTGAGTTGGGCTGCATATTCTTGGAAAGATAATTCAAAGAGTTTGAAGATCCAGGTTTTTTCAGATTTTTTAGAATGGAAGATCAAGACCAAAACAAGCCCACAAGCTGACTACAATGAAGTCAATTCCAGTCTATTTTCGGCAGTCAACTTGCAAGGCCCAAACCGTAAACTTGTACTACTCAGATGAGAATATATTCTTCATAACAGTTGTTCCAATGGGTGTCTATTATGACATATTCAAATTTGAGCCCCATTGGATACATATTGGAACCTCAGGCCTTCCTACACCAAGCCTGGTTCAGAAAAATCATTTTTTCCAGCAACCAAAAGAAAACTCACATGCGTTGGCAGCAAAAGGCAGCCACAATTGAACACCTTTGAAATCTCATCTAAAGAAATCTTGAGGTGCAGTAAAATAAGTATGAGATGGAATTGATTCCAACCACACTAACATAGACAAGATGAAGTGGGAGTTATGGATTGTATTAAAAGAGGAATGGTGGTGTTGGATTTCATCATGATGTTCCTCCCTCTTAGCCCTATAAATAGAGAAGTCTTCAAGCTTCATAAAACACCCCCAAGGGGGGGAGCTCTCAAGCACTTCTCTAGAACTCCCCTCCATTCTCTCCCTCAAATTCTCTTAGTTTCTCTTTTTAGTTTTTAATTGTTGTAATGAAATCTTTGTGCTGAAATTCTCCTTAAGTTTTTCTTAGTTCCACTTTACTTTTCATTGTTATGTAAATTGTTTTCTTTAGTTTCCAAGTTTCAATTATATTTTTTGTTCTTATTCATTATGCTTATAAGTTAATATGCTAGTTTGAATGATTGATCACCATTTAGGCTTGCATGTTAGCTATCTTGGTTTGAATTAAGAGTAGACATCGTGCTTGAATTCGAATTGAACTATGAATGGGAAGAGTATGTATGGACATTCGACAACAGGGATTAGATACATACTTGGTTGTTTAAAATGTTGTTCTATGCTTAATGGATTCCTAATGCTTAGTTTAGGTTAGACAACAGATGATCAAATTAGGGAATTAGGAATACAAGGTTAGGACCAAACACCATGGCTTAATCATACTTTAGCTAGAATCAATCCGTTAATCTAATTGAACTTGGGAACTTATCTGCTTGAGTTATTTTATTTTCTTTCTTTCTTGTTTTATTTATTGTCTTTCTTGTTTTTCTATTTTGTGTAGGAAAACAGAATTGGATTATTCAATCAACAATCCCCGTGGAATCGACCTCGCACTTACATATGTTATACTCCTGAACGGCTCGTGCACTTGCCGGTATCACAAGTTGAGGATGCAGCTGAATCTATTTTGGTGCAGCTGAAATCGACACAACAGTTTCATATATATATATATATATATATATATATATATATATATATTCCTCTAGATTTCCATTCAAGAATGTTGTCTTTACATCCATTTGATGCAAGTGTAAATCAAAATGAGCCACTATTGCCATTATCACTCTAAATGAGTCTTTGGTCGAGACTGGTGAGTATGTTTCATTATAGTCTATCCCTTCTTGCTGTGTGTATCCCTTCGCAACTAGTCTTGCCTTATATCTATCAACTTGCCCTTTAGAGTTTCTCTTAGTTTTGAAAACCCACTTGCAGCCTATAGGTTTACAACCTTGTGGATGGTTAACTAGTTTCCATACACCATTCTTCTCCATAGAACTCAGTTTCGATTTCATAGCTCCCCACCAATTTTCACTCTTCTCACTGGACATGGATTGCTTATAGTTTATAGGATCTTCAATTGAATTTACATCATGCTCAGATTCTTGTAAATAGACATAGTAATCATCTGGTAATGCTCTTTTCCTTGGTCTTTGAGATATATGTCCATTTGATTATTGGTTTGTTATGCATGCAGATTCACATTTGTGTTTTCTAGTGGCAAATCCTGCATTTCTTGATTTTCTTGCTTAAGTATAATTTGATCTTCAACTAAACCATCTTCTTATACAGATTGCATGCCACTCAAGTCAAAACTGGGCAGTGTAAGAATTCTGCTATTATCTATTAGAACTCACTGTTTCTGTATTTTCTGTCACTACTTCATCAAAATCAAAATTTTCTTCTTCTGTTACCTCAATTTCAGACTCAATAAATACTGCTCTTTGTGTTTCTTCAAATCTAGTTGTGTTTTGAGGGCACTAGAACATGTATCCTTTAGTCCTTTCTGGGTAGCCAACAAAATAGCCACTGGTTGTTCTTGAATCCAACTTTTTCTCCATAGGATTGTACAGTTTTGCTTCTGCTTTACAACCCCAAACTTTCAAGTGATTCAAGCTTGGTTTTCTTTTCACCCATACTTCATGAGGGATAGCATTCACACTTTTAGTAGGTACCCTATTTAATATGAAGTTTGCAATTTTTAAAGCATCTCCCCAAAGAAATATCGGCAATTTGGTACAACACATCATGCTTCGCACCATATCCTTTAGAGTTCTGTTTCTCCTTTCTGCAATTCCATTCTATTGTGGGGTGCCTGGATTAGTATACTGTGCAATAATTCCCTCTTGTTGCAGAAACTTAGCAAAAGAACCAGGATTTCTCCCAGTTTCATCAAATCTTCCATGGTACTCCCCTCCTCTGTCATATCTAACTACTTTGATCTTTAGGCCCAACTGTTTTTCTACCTCGGCTTTATAGATTTTAAACATGTCCAAAGCACTGGATTTCTCTTTAATAAGAAAAACATGTACATATCTAGAGTAGTCATCTATAAAGGTTATAAAATAGTTGAACCCTTCATGAGGTGGAGTTGGAAAAGGCCCACAAATGTCTGTGTGTATTAGTTCCAGCAACCCTTTGCTCCCTATTGCTCCTTTCTTCCTTAAATTGGTTAATTTTCCTTTTACACATTCAATGCATACTTCTTCCGTGTTATGATTCAATGGTGGTATGACTAATTCTTTGCATAGAATTTTAATTCTTTCCTTTGAAACGTGACCAAGTCTCTTATGCCACAGAGTGTATGAGGCTTCTTTGTTTGTTTGAGTTTCAACATAGTTAATTTCCATGGTTGTTTTGCAGCTTAATTGAAACATGCCATCAACAAGACTTACTTTTCCAACTAATTCTTTATTTCTGAAAATAGAACAACCAAAATCATCAAAGTTCTAAGTGAACTTTGACTTTACAAGCCTAGCAACTGAGATTAGGTTCTTCCTCATAGTAGGAACATAAACCACATCTTCTAATTCCAAAACAAAACCAAAAACAAATTCAATCCTAACTACTCCAATAAAATCAACTTGAACTTTCTCTCCATTGCCTACGAACACCTTCACTTCATCCTTGCTTGGAAGCCTCTTCCTTATGAACCCCTGCAAAGAATTAGTCACATGAATTGATGCTCCACTGTCTAACCACTATGAATCACATGAAAAATCAACTAAATTTGATTCAAAACAAACCAGAATCTGATTAGTGTTACCTTTAGTCTTTTGTTTGTCCAACCACTTTTTGTACCTCCTACATTCCTTCTTCATATGTCCATTTTTCTTGCAGAAGAAGCATTTGATTCCAACTGGGTTGAGAGCACTTGAATTATCCTTTTCTTTCTGCTTACTAGTTTCAGAGTTTTTGTTCCACTTGTGCTGCTTTGCCTAAACCATATTTATCACCTTAGCTCCCCTTTCTCTTATCAGATTGTCCTCAATTTCGACACTTATGGTGATGAGATCATTGAGTGTCCAACTTTCTTTCTGAGCTATATATGTATTTCAAAGGGACTTGAACTCCTTAGGCAATGAGTTCAATGCAAAGTGCACCATCATATCCTCATCTCCTCTCATGTTCAGCTCTTGTAGTTTTGCTCTAATGTCAATCATATTCATGATATGAGCTCTAACACACCCTTGCCCATCATACTTCATGTCAGTTCAGTTTGTTCAATAGTGAGCTCTTGGCAGATTTTTCAGAAACTTTGAACCTCTGAGCTATGAACTCATAATACTCCTTTGCACTTTTAATTTTTAGAATGCTGCCTTTGACAGAAGATGCCATAGACCTCTGCATGATTAACATGGTCATCCTGTTAGCTTTTTCCCATTTGACATACCGAGCCTTGATTTCTCAGAAGCATTAGTGGCAAGTGCTTGAAGAGAAGTTTCCTTGAGAACATAGTCATAATCCAATAATCCTAGAGATATAGCCAAATCTTGTTTCCACTTGGAGTAGTTTGTTCCAGTCAACGTTTCGATGGAATGATAGCTTGAGGTATTCACTGTAAATCACAATTAAATAAATAAAATTGTCCCCAAAACTGTATTCAAACATTATTAATTCATATCTTTGGATCATGAATCAAACATGTTTCCAAAACACTGGATTATTATGGTTTAACACAACACCATGCACAAGAAAACTTCAATCTTTGGATCAAAGCTTTCTCGCTTGGTTGTGTGAAACCTTTTATCCATGTTTTTCCACCACAGTTAACATCAATTCATACTCTTCCTGTCTTTGGATCGAGAAAAATATAAAAGGCTATGAACTGTGATGCAAATTTTGATCAATCTATTGATTTAAACTGTATCTGCAACAAGTTTAGGCTGCTATGGCTCGCCTAACTTATGCAGCTGCAATTTTAACCTTTGAATAATAGCCTTTCAAGCATGGTCGAGTATGATACTTTATACTCTAGATCATACCTTATCAAATAAGATATGCAATTTTTAATCTACATGCTAATATGACTCATTGATCATAAAATTTATGCATATTTTAAAAACAATACAGATTCATTATGAAGATTTTAAAATTGGCAAAACTTTTTTAGATTTAAGAACAAGACCTAGTGCTATGATACCACATATAAGTTCTTTCCTGTCTTTGAATCTTAAATACTAACCTTGGTCTAACATGATAGCTTTGAATCATATAGAAGCCTTCTTCCCTATGCAGTTCTTGTATCTCTTTCTCTGGATGGGATGAGATTGCTTTCGAGTGAGTGATTAACTGCTAGGGAAGGGACTGCTATTTATATGCATTTAGTTCAGGTGTTTTGCCCATCGAAGAATACCTGATCCTATCCTGATTGCATTAGAATTAAGTGTTTCAATCCATATGTGATTAGGAATTCTCAAGGTTCTAGTTTTCCAATTAATATTGCACTTTAACTAGAACTGGAGATCTTCTCTAATCCTATTTCTTGACTAACACCATAACTGCAAACCTCATGTGATTAGAAGACCATCTCAAAGTGGATTAAGACGATGCAATGTCTTACAGTGGGGTGTGATGACTCTCTTTTTCAATGATGGGTTGTGCGATGGGTTCGGGTTTGCAGAGATGAGTTGTGCGATGGCTTTGTTTCAAAGGGGATGGGGTCTGCGGTGGAGCTTGTTGTAAATTTGATGGGGTGTGTCTGCAAGAGGAGGGAATTTTCGATGAGGTGGGGCTTGATATGGGATGTGGTGGGGTTTGATATCAGATGGGGTGTGTCTGAAAGGGAAGAGGGTTTTCGATATGTGGTATCTGATATGGGATGGCGTTTACACAGTGAGTTAGGGAATGGGGTTCATGAGGGCAATTTAGGGTAAAAAATTGGGTATAATGAGTAATTTGAAATTTTATTAAAATTCAGTGGGGTGTACAAAAATTATGAGGTGTAAAAAGCAAATAATTAGGTTCATATAGAGTTTCTCTTATATTTATTATCCTATTTTTTAGCCGCAATTTCAAATTTCTTTTATTTATTTATTTATTTATTTATTTATTTATTGTTGTTGTTGAGAGAGACACATTCTCGAATGTTAAAATTTTCAAATTAGCTCGGTACAAAAATAACGTAATGAGACGGAAATTTCATACAGAAATCTACGTCACCATCTTGACAAAACAACGTCGCCAAAGTGGACGACTGACTCACCCAATTGTCCAGTGACCCAACGCCACGATAATACCACGTCAGCGAAGGCAAGACACCTTTTCATCCGACTACTATTCGTGGGAGCAGTGACTACTACATAAATGCTAAACGGTCGCATCGCACGTGGTAACAGGAAATTAGTGAGGGAGTGAGTGATTCTACGTCGTAGCAAATTTAGCAATGGAGGAGGAGGATGCGTCCAGATTCATTCCGAGTCCCCAAAAAACCCAAAAAGGCAAAAACCAACAAGATGCCTTGAAAACAGGGGCATGGGTGGCCATTTCCATTTCCATGCCCTTCTTCTTCTCCTCGCTTCTTCTTTTTTTGGCTTTGCCCTCCTCTCTCTTCTCTAGTACAACACTTTTAGCTTTTGGGTTTGGCACTCCGTAGCCTTGGCCATCTTGTTTTTCTCTCGGGCAAATAAGCAAACAGTTGTCAGGTATTGTGCATCTCTTTCAATATATCTTTATCTGCTTCTTGGTTTTCTAGATGGGTCTTGCTGAATTTATAGTTGTAATATGGTTGTAATGTAGGTTCTGTCTGTTAAGGTCTGATGATCGTGATATTTTGTTGTTGTTGTTCAATATGGATTTTGGTTAATGGTACATTGGGTTTTTTCACAGACAATCAGTTGCTCTTGAAATATTTGATTGTTTGGTCATTTTCTTGTTCAAATGAAATTTTAGAAAATTTGCATATTGGGGGCCGGGAGTGAGATGTTTGGATTACATTGTGATCTCTATCACTGTTAGCGGTAACTCCCAAGTCTAACAAGCAAGCAAAAAGTAGTAATAAAGATTGATCATCATCACTATAGAGCAATCAAAACGCTTTTATGAATTTATATAGGAAACGAGGAGGAAAGTCTTTGTCCTAGTGTAAGATTTCGGACTTCATTTGGCTTTGGTTTTTGCCTGAGTTTCAGGATATATCTCTTTCTTTGTTGTTGCAGCTTGGAGGACTGCATTTGAATAGGCTTCATCATGGTTTTGTATTTATGTTGGTTGGGTTTTTTTAATAGGAAATTATGTCTTTTCTGTTGAATGTAGTGGACTACTTGTCAACAACTTTGTATTCTTACAAGGCTATTAGTAACTTTTGTTTAAAATAAATTTACCGTGAAGCAAGCCAGAACCCAACAATCAACTATGACACAATTGGTGTTCCTTACATCAACTTTGTTTTGCAATTAGCTGAACTTATCACGATTACTTCATCCAAAATCTAGAAGAACCTTTTTTTTCTAAACGTTAAATTGTAACTTAAACAAATTGTTTGTTAGTAAGATTTTGTTTTTGCTCATTGTAAATATTGAATGTGTTGAGTACATTTCTGGTTTCGCTTCAATGATTTTATTGTTTTAATGAAACAGAAAAATATTATCTGATGTCTACTCTGAACAATTCAACAAATATATTTTGGCAAGAATGTCCTGTTGGGAAGGTTGAAAGGCAGAAACTACTCAACCAAAAGGGATGTGTTGTATGGATTACTGGTCTCAGTGGATCAGGTTCTTTTTTAACTGACTTTCATATCTATTTTTCTCTTTTATGGAACCAAATACAGCTACACATGAGAATAAATCTTTCTTTTCATTAGCTTACGTTTCTTTCTACATTATCTTTTTATTTTGTGGTTTTTTGTCGTCATTAATGATTTTCATCAGACATTTGTACAACAACACTGTTAAGGGACTGGATTTTGTTTTTGGCCTGTCATGGCAATTTGCTAATATGATATCTGTACCATTATTTGGTATGATCGTAAAATTCTCAGCGTGGTTAATTGCAAGTGTGTGGACTTAACATTTGTTTAGATCATATTTAAACCTCCCTCCTAAGCTCCTATGGTGGAAAGGATTAACACCTCTTGATGTCCTAAATCTATTTGTCATTGGATATTTATCATTTCCATTGGTTAGTCACTGGTACTAGACTACGGTGATAAGATGGAATTGCTTACATCATATTGCAATAGTGTGAATGGATTGATAAATCTTCCCAGTTTTATCATGTCTTTAGAGGGACCTTTAGAATTTAAATGTGAGGCAATATTCTTTAATGAGGCAACTCTGTGGCTCTGAAAGTCAGAGTATACCTTTTAGAGTAGCATGAATGGTCAGAAAAACGATATTCTGCTAATGTTCTTCATCGTTTGGGAGCATGTGTTTCATGCTCTTTAATAAATAAGGTTCTGATAGTTAGAGTATTCTTTTTGTTGAAAATAAGGTGTGGGGTGTATAAGGTACCAGAGAAAACATACTGTTGGTTATTTTGGATTGATCACTCCATAAGCAGTGAGCGTAGTGGGCATTGCTTATTGTAGTGCATATGAAGTCGAAAGTGGTGATTTAGGTGTAGTTCAAAATCTGCATAAATTGGAACTATGTAGCTAGTAGACCAATATGCTTTATGGTATTTGAACATTGAACTGCAAGTATATAGAATGAGCATATCTATAATCATGTTGCTGAAGGAATGACCAGCCAGTGAAGATCATCAGACTAAATAAGAAATTTAATATGCTTTCTCAAGAAGGTGGAGGTAATGAGAGAAAGTTGTTAGAGATGGTTCAGCAATGTACAATGGAGGCAAATGTCTGAACGTCCAAATCAACAAAAAGAAGCGCAGTTTTGTAGCTTAAGGAGCTGCAAAAGGAGGACTAATGGAATGTTGTCAAGGCAGGGAGAAGTTCTGATGGCTTTTTTATCTGTAGTGAGTATATGGGCCAATAAGAGTTGCATGCTTCAATTGGATGTGAACCCCCAAGTAGGTCATTGGTCGATATCTGCATTTCCAACTTTCATAATATTCAGAAATGTTTTTAATGATTAAAATTCTAATGCCCTGTTTGGTAATGTTTTTGTTTATCGTTTTCTGCCCAAAAGAAGAAAATCAAAGAGAGGGGAGAGAGATGAGAGAAGAGGGAGTGATGAATGTATGGCAGAGTAAGGGAAAGGAAGAGAGGAGAGATCCGAACTCATTTCAGACTTTATGATCACGCCAATTATGTCTTGGACCCTTCCTAGAGAGAGATTGGAAGAAGCCTCAGAACACACCGGCCTTTCGCATCACACCAAGGCTTCTGGACTAACTCTAAGTCAACTAACACTTCACACACAAGAGGAAAATCACAAGAACTTTAATTTCTTTCATTATTCACTCCAGTCTATGCATTTACCAAATGCCTTCTTCAACTCTTTTCTGGAATCAGGGAAAAGTACACTGGCATGCTCACTAAGTAGAGAACTGCACTCCAAGGGAAAGCTGTCATACATCCTTGATGGAGACAACCTTCGGCATGGTCTGAACAAGGATCTTGGTTTCAAAGCAGAAGACAGGACTGAAAATATACGCAGAGTTGGTATGTTTTTCTTGACAAAAAAGAATTCTGATAAGGAAATGTAAATTAAATTAATCTTGGATAACACATAAGACATGTAAGCTGATATTGGATGTAGCCCACACTGAGCATGTTTATTTAATTTAATTTAATGTAGTTTTGGTATGGCCAAACCTATTCTGGCATGCTTAACTTTTTGAATCAGGATTTCAGTGCCTGTGTTGCGCATGCACAATTCGGTGTGTGTAGTAGCATGAGGGCACTAAGTGTGTGCATCAATAAAGGCAGGTTTATAGCTCACCCAAATGATGGACGTGTGATCTTCCTGTTTAATTGTTATCATTTATATTGTTTCGTTCCCAATAAAAGAATTGATGTCATTTACATTTAGTAAATAGTTGTTGATGAACCCCTAAATTTGAACAAGCATAGCTAGGATTGGAATTTTAAATCTTTTAATTATTTCTTAAAGATTATTCAGTGCTACAATGACTGTATTCTGGATTTCAGTTATTAAAGTTAAATATAGTGTGTCAGATTTGAATATGGCATCTATTTTATCTCTATTAATAACGACGCAAGTAAGCTATTAAGTTTTTAATGTAGGGGAGGTAGCAAAACTGTTCGCGGATGCTGGATTGATCTGTATTGCTAGTCTGATATCTCCTTATAGGAAAGATCGTGATGCTTGCCGTGCAATGTTACCAGAAGCAAGTTTTATTGAGGCAAGACTCCTTCATATGGCTCTTATTCTTATAATCTGGTATAACAGGTCCACCTATTTTAAACCATGAAGATTTATTTTATTTTATTTTATCTATGTCAACAGGTTTTCATGAACATGCCCCTAGAATTATGTGAGTCAAGAGATGCAAAAGGCCTTTACAAGCTTGCACGTGCTGGAAAGATTAAAGGTGTGCTTTTGAATTGTCCATGGACTGTTCTATGTCCCCTTTTTTAAAGGAAATAAATAAAAACAAAAACAAATATAGAAGCCCAACATTAATATGGTTTGTATCAAAAGACGACTGTATATGTTATTACATGGAAATCACTAAGTTCAAAATTCATATAGAAGAAATGCCATTTTATTTGGTTCCTTACAAGGAGGGCAACTCAGTTATTAGCTTCCTGTACTAAGCATTTGTGAGTGCAAAGGTAACATTATAATACTCAAATGGGTGGTCGGGGAAGGTTAGAGTGAGTTCTGGCTTCTGATACTTATTTTACTGTGCTTTGTTGTTCTTTGGCCCTCCAAATGTCCAACACAGAGTATGCAATATCATTTCCTTTTACTCCCTGACCTGTTTGATGCCAGAACTGTATTACAGTCATCAATCTTCGTTAGTTCAATGAGCATTAGTGCACGTACATGCAGCCAAATCTTTCTCATTAACACCTTCGTCTTATCTCTTTGGTTTCTTTCAGCCAATTTTCAAGTTATTTTTTTTCTGATGGCAGGTTTTACTGGAATAGATGATCCATATGAACGACCATTGAACTGTGAGGTATGTATTTGGTGGAGTATAAAAAATCTGCTACTTGACATTGTTTAATTCTAAGACATTTCTAGTGCTCCGTATTTATGCCAATCGAACTGAAAAGTTTACCCTTATTTTGTCAGATAGAAATAGAACAGAAAGACGGAGTTTGCCCCAAGCCTGCTGCCTTGGCAGGCCAAGTAGTGTCCTACTTGGAGGAGAAAGGATTTCTTCAAGTTGAGTGATTTACCTTTTTTCACTTAGCCTTGGATCTCTGTCGATCCGTCATTCAAAACACGATTAGTTGGATCAACCCTGCTCTAAGACCACCTGGCAATCTTTTGGTGGGTTAGTATGTAGTAATTGCGAGTACATATTTTTGGTTAATATCTTTTGTTTACAGGTATAATAGGGTGAGAAATTGGGAGTTTCACAGTTTCGAATTAGCAGAACATTATGTGGCTAGTTCTTATAATTTGTTCTTCTTTAAAGAGAAACTTGTTCAGTTTCAAATCATTAAAAAGGAGCAAGTAGTTCCTGCTGTGATTTAGATACTTTTCATAATCTCAGTGTGAGCCTGATTAACCTTCAAAAGAAGGGTACTCTTTACTAAATGAAAACCGAAGGTTGTAACTTGTAAGTAGTGGAATGGATGATAAGTGACACAAATGGGTGAAAATAGGAGATTTGACTACAATTGGTAACGGCTGTAGACCACAACGTTAATTTGATGTTATGAAATAATGTTTGAAAGAAGAAAAAATATAGCAAGGGGACCTGAAGTGCTAACAACTTTGCTGAAAAATCAGAAGGAATTTAAAAACTGAAAGAAGATCCACAACTGGTTTGTATCACAAGTGATCTATGAACTTTTTTAAACTCCTCGTTTTATTCTTCGAACTCTCAAATCAATCAATGTGGTCTTTCATCTATTTGTCTACACATCAATTTTGTTTATGTTATTGAATTCCGACAAAATTTTCAATAAAACTGGCCATGTGTCTTCAGTAACCAATTTTAAGGACATTGTCATCTCAATTTAGCTCATTTTAGTCTTAGAGCACCTCCACCACAAAGGGCAAGGGCAAGGTAAAGGTAAAGGAAAGGCGAGGTTTATCACTATTCACAAGAATAGCGGCAGCTCTTGCCTTTTTAGTTTCTACCCCGAAAGGCAAGGGCAAGGACAATTACAATTTTCGCTTTAATTTATTTTATATTTTTTTATAATTAAATCTTTAATTTTGGTGTGGGAAATGAAGAATATGACTAGGTATTTATTTTTTTAAAAAAATTCTGAAATTTTTGGTTTTTTTTTTCAATTTTTTCTTTTTTTTTCCATTGTTGATGTCATCAATGACATCAGCAAACCCAGACAAGATTTGCCTTTGGGCCTGCCTCGGCTTGTGGAGCCCACAAGCTGCCCAATCTTCTATTGCGCGTTGGAGACCAAGCCCTGGCACTGGGCCCCTTCTGCTTAGGCAAAATGGGAGCGTTGGAGGTGCTCTTAAAGCTCATGTTTTTACTCAATATGACCATATTCTCTCCAACTACGTTTTGCATTTGTGGTCCGTCAAGAAGAGCATATAGCATTGTTGAGCAAAATACTTGAGTTTTACTTTCTGCCAAGGTGAATAGGTTGTATATTGAAGAAAATATCCCTTCAAAGATTTTGGTGGAATGCGATATGGACCAAAAGACTAATGACCACATTGATTGAATTGAAAGCTTAAGGACTCGTGAGGTATAATTAGGCATTCTAATGGTATTTGGATAGCAGGATTTTCTGCTAATCTTGGTCATGGTGACGTCTTTGTGGTTGAAGCCTGGGCCTTATATTATGGTCTTAAACTTGCTTGGCTGTTGGGTTTGCGTGACTCTCATCCTATGTCTGTGTTGCTTACCAAGTGCAGAGAGCTTTTGAAAAGCCAGTGGAATTGCTACATTCTTCATGTCTATAGGGAGACCAATTTTGCTGTTGATTTTCTAGCTAAGATGGGTCATCATAAGGATTTGGGTTATCATGAGCTCTCTTCTCCTCCTGATCAGATGCAATCTATTTTAGATGATGATAAGAATGGTCTCTTGAGGCCTAGATTTGTTTCTGTGTAGTCTTTTTGGTTTGGGCTTTGCCCCTTATTTTACCAAAAAATAGAAAGCGTAAGACTCAAATGAGGACTTGTGAAAAATCCAATGATCATTTGTGATAAAAACCTTAATAAAAACTGCCCAACCAAATCATTATCTTTTGAGAACTAAGTTTCAACCGCAAAATAACAATTTTTTTTTCTTCAAAGCCATTGAATTATAGTTAATTTTGTTCCAAACACCAGCTAGGTGCTATTTGCACCAACACATGAGAAACACTCAACACTTGCATTGCACATGAAAGGAAAAAAAAATGTAAAAATGATACAAACTAGGGAAAAGAAAAGGAAACAAACTAATTTGTTTATATGAAAAATTATTTTAATCATTTGCGTATATGAAAATTATTTTAATTTGATGAAAAATATTAATTTTGTTAGTATTTTTATCAACCAATATATTATTATTATTTTAATTAGAAATCTAATGCTACAAAAACTATACATACGTTTTAGTTTTGGTGGTGAATGTGAAAGCGTGAAACAAACAAACAAAAGAAAGAAGAGAGAGAGAGAGAGGAGCGGCTGCCTGAGATGGTGTTGAACAGCAATGTGGTGGTGAGAGTAGCAAATATATCAGCAAATATATGCCAATACATAGCCTGCAACCCTGAGAGATTGAGTAGCCACCAAGTGCTGCACCTCATCTTCTGCTTCCCTTTCCACCAGCTACGACGTCGTTTGGTCGCCTTCATATGCCTCCCTTATCTTTCCTCCTCATCCTCTTCCGAAGACGATGGTGACGATGAAGATTCTTCCCATGATTCTTACGACGATCTCTCTGCCTACGCCAGCAATTCACACTCCGATTGATTGAATGGATCTCCATCTTTGTATTTTCTTTTTCTTTTTCTTTTTTTGGGTGAAATTCTCTTTTCATTTTTCTTCTGGTTAGCTTTTGAATTTACCCAGATGGCCGAAAAACGAAAAAACAAACATTAGATTTAGATTGGGATTAGGAAAACCCATGTGTTATTATCGATTAAATCAGTGTTTATTAGTATGGTTTTATTATCAGTGTTTCTTTTTTTTTTTAAATACTTTTATTTTGCCAATTCGATTGGTACATTCTTGATCCTATCCGTTAAATTTCATCAAATTGGAGTGAATTAGGTGCAAATTCGTTTTTTCCTTCAAATTAACTCAAACTTGAAGGTATGATAATGGACTACTGGATAATCCTATTTTTACGTGATAGATATATTTAACTGGTATTATATGAACAAAATAAATTAATCATCTAATATAAAAGATAAAATAGTAAATTTTGTTGTAAATCAATATAATTATTATGGATGCCCACCGTATGCTTTTACTCGCAATTTCTGCCATTATAAATCCTTAAGTTAATTAATTATCCTAATTAAATTCTATTTAATTATGGGAATTATAATTGATTTAAGATATGAGATTTCCACCTAATCTTCTTGATTAATTTCAATATCTTATTTTTGGATAAGAATAATCCTAATTAAATAAGAATTATTTTTCAAACCCTAGCTGAGAAGGAGCACTATAAATACATGGTTACATCACACATATGAGGTAATTCTAAATTCTAAATCCCTAGTCAAAACTCTCTCTATCACGCCACTCTCAGCTCTCTCTCTCTCTCATGGCTTCGGCCACCCAGTTATCTCGTACTACAGAGAAAACTCGAACCACTTTAGCTATTGTTGTATCTTTTTCAAGGTCTAATCGAACAAACTTAGGCATCAGACCTTTTTTAACAGGGATCGAGGGAGAAGAAAGAGAAAGAAGTTCGAGGGTCAAAGAATCTATGTGCGAATATTACCCGTGCGGAATTTTGGTGCTTTCATTGTGAGCATGAGTTATACTCAATGCGTACTCTTGAATCAAAGGAATCTATTTCCTCATATTCATCACTCAACCAAAGCCTTCCAAACAACCATGGCTGGACACATGTGTACTAGAAGCAAGGCCGCCACGACGACGACGCAATCTGTGATTAGCCAAAGCCATACGTCTCGCAATCCCTAGACCGAGACCGTGGCTCCACCTCGCAGCCCTGTGGCTGCCACATCCTTGCGGCCACTTGGCCTTACCTGGCGGATCCAAGGCTTATCACCACGACAAAGCCGAGGTACACGATGCAACCATCACTCGAGTCTATCTTGGCGCCGCCGCCAATTATGGCCCGATCTTGGAACAACTCCATATGTTCCTTCATTTGATGCCGCGCTTGACAATTGCTTCCTACACCTCCAACGAAATCCTAGCCCTTGTGTAATTAGGCTCTACACAATTCTCTCTACCATATCCAAGCAGTCAAGTAAACTTCAGCCTTAGAGTAAACCAGCTTGCTCAAAGAGTAGATGACCAAAACAACTTGGTTGGGCAACTCCTCAGGAAAATTAATTTGGTCTATGACCTTGGCCCTAGATCCCATGGTGAAGAGAGAAGGATGGAAGAGTGCGCAGGTCGAGGGCAGTTCAAGAGGTCCTAGGTAGGTCGAGCAGGAGCAAGCAGGCAAGGAGAAGGATTTGAGCGTGCCGCTCAGCACGCTGGTATGTCACATGCATCCGCGAGCCCTGCTCAAAGTAGATCGAGTCTCCGATCAAGATTAGGTCCAAGGACCAACATGCATGAGAGGTTGGGCCCATGATCCAATGTTCATGCCCACTTGGGCTCGCATGGAAGCATTCGTGAGAGATTAGACTCCCAAGGAGATCATCCTCGTGATTATCCTCATGAAATCCTGGAAGAAAGGCGCTTACCTGCTCTCTTCGAAAGAGCTAACTCACGGCGACAAGCCACAGAGGATCACTGCTGCGTCGATTCAGCTGCACCAAAATGGATTCAGCTGCATCCTCAACTTGTGATACTCGCAAGTGCACGAGCCGTTTGGTAATATAGCATATGTAAGTGCGGGGTCGATCCCACGAGGATTGGTGATTGAATGATCTAATTTGTTTCCCCTACACAAAATAGAAATGAAAAAGAAAATAAATAAAACAAGAAAAGAAGAAAATAACTCAAGCAAATAAGTTCCCAAGTTCAATTAGATTAACGGATTGATTCTAGCTAAAGTATGATTAAGCCATGGTGTTTGGTCCTAACCTTGTGTTCCTAATTCCCTAATTTGATCATTTGTTGTCTAACCTAAAATCAAGCATTAGGAACCCATTAAGCATAGAAGAACAATTTAAACAACCAAGCATGTATCTAATCCCTGTTGTCGAATGTCCATACATACTCTTCCTATTCATAGTTCAATTCGAATTAAAGCATGGTGTCTACTCTTAATTCAAACCAAGATAGCTAACATGCAAGCCTAAATGGTGATCAATCATTCAAACTAGCATATTAACTTATAAGCATAATGAATAAGAACAAAAACCATAATTGAAACTTGGAAACTAATTAAACTTGAATACTTAAGAAATAATGTACATTACAAATAAAATTAAAGTAGAACTTGAAAACTTGAAGGAAAATTTAGTAAAATCATTTTGTTACAACAATTGACAACTTGAAAGGAAACTAAGAGAATTTGAGGGAGAGAATGGAATGGAACTCTAGAGAAGTGTTTGAGAGCTCCCCCCTTTGGGGTGTGATTTATGAAGCTTGAAGACTTCTCTATTTATAGGGCTAAGAGGGAGGAACATCATGATGAAATCCAACACCACCATTCCTCATTTAATACAACCCATAACTCCCACCTCATCTTGTCTATGTTAGTGTGGTTGGAATCAATTCCATCCCATACTTCTTTTGCTGCACTCCAAGCTTTCTTCACATGGGATTATCAAAGGTGCTCAATTTGTGGCTGCCTTTTGCTGCCAACCCATGTGGGTTTTCTTCACCTTTGCTTGCTAAAAAAATAATTTTTCTAAACCTGTTTTGGTGTAGGAAGGCCATAGATTTCAAAACATATCCAATGGGGCTGAAATTTGGATATGTTATACTAGACACCCATTGGAACAACTTCTATGAAGAACGTATTCTCATTGGAGCAGTAGAAGTGTACGTTTTGGCCACTGCAAGTTGGCTGCCGAAACAGGGATTGGAATTGACTTCATTTAATTTCTTTTCTTTCTTTTGATTCACATGCATGCACATGCTTTCTCTTTAATAGCTCCATTGTGTACCAACTTGCTCCTTTAGAATTTCATAGCTTGAATGCCTCCCTACTTCACTCATTATGTTGGGTACAAAGTCAGTTATAGCTAGGGTAAGGCACATGGCAAAAAAAGCTAGCAGCTGCAAATCCTGCTGAGCAAGGTTGAGTGTTGGACGGGCTAACGACTCCACATATGTCCAATTGGGCTGAAATTTGGATATGTTGTACTAGACACCCATTGGAACAAGTTTCATGAAGATCATCACCTCATTCGATCCCCATAGAATGCTCATCCAAGGCCAAGAAGTTGACCTACGAAACTGGGCTGACAAGGAGTTGTAGCCAAAATGAGTTTGTCTTTAAGCTCTTCTTCCATTCACCCAAATAAGGCCTTAACATGCATGGATTGCATCATTTCCTATCTAAAGTCATCATTGTTACCTAAAGCTCAATGAACTGAAATATAAACACAAAAAGGATTAAAAACATAAGTTTAACTCAAAAACATAACCAAATCATAAGCTAGAAGGGTACAAAATAATATATAAATATGCACCGATCAATCACTCGCAAGCGCAGTCCACCAATATGCCGCATAGGCAGGATAGCCACTGAGATCTGCTCCGTAGAGACAATAAGGAAGTAGACCAGCGACACTCGCGTCATGGGAGGCACTATGTGAACCCCAAGCCATGTTGGCAGAGGATGTTGAGAAGCTCGTGAATGACCGACTTTGAGACTTGAAGATTGAAAGAGATTTCGAAGATGCTCTGTGCAAGGTGGTGGACAAAGCGAACTCCTTACCATTCAACGCCGAGATCGAGCAGGTGGCTCCATTGAAGCGATTCTCAACGCCTTCTTTTACGCATTTCAAAGGGGATTTTGATCCCAAGAGCCATTTGGAGCACTTCAAAAGTGTCATGACCTTACGAGGAGCAGCTCATGATTGGTTGTAATAACCCGATCCTAAATTAATATTTCATTATTAATTTATTCAAATAAAAGATGATTTTACCCCAAGAGTATTTTAAAGTTGATTTCTTGTTTGGAAAAGAATTTGGGAACTTTGGTAGTACCGTTGGGTAGAGCACATCAAGATAAGTCCGTAGACACGAAGTGGGCTCAAATCGGAGTTGTAACGAAGAATTTGTGATCAAAAGAAGCCTAGTGGCAAAACCGTAATTATTCAAAAAGGGTTTTTAAAAATTAGATTTCTTCTTTCTCTCTCTCTCTCTCTCTCTCTCTCTCTCTCTCTCTCTCCCACACGAAACCTCTCTTTCTCCTCTGTTCAGTGCCGCCGTGACCTCCGTGACTTTCGGCAATGATTCTGGCCACATCCGACTGTCTTCGACCACGAAACCGATTCATTCTCTTCGTCTCACTCTCCTCTACACACATATACCAATTTTCAGCCCCAAATCCAAGAAATTAAATCTGAAGTTTGAGCCCAAACGGGGCTGTTTCAAAACAGTGGCAGTCGACGGCGTTTTTGGCCACCACTAGCCACCATTTGACTTCCAAAACACTCCCCTACCTTCCCTCTGTGATTTCCCTCGAAGACCCAAATTGATTTCATCCCAAAATC
Organism: Prunus fruticosa; assembly: GCA_018703695.1. Lineage (NCBI taxonomy): Eukaryota > Viridiplantae > Streptophyta > Magnoliopsida > Rosales > Rosaceae > Prunus > Prunus fruticosa. The sequence continues at coordinate 2,489,327 of CM031923.1, read as the reverse complement.
GCCGAATCCAAAACTAGAAATTTATAGGTTTTTTCGAAGATAAAATCGTTCGTTTAAGGGATTTTAACGACTGAATTGATCTTCGAGCAAAGGTATAAAGTTACTCTCCTTGATGTGTTTGATCTGTTGGTATGATTATTGGCCGGCGATTTGGAGTTTTCCGATCGTCGAAAAATTACTCTAGACACTTGTTGGCGGTGGTGACACGTCGGCGGGAAGTCAAGGTTGGATTTTGGTCCTAAAATGATCCTCATGTCGTCCTAAGCACGACAGTATGCTTGGATTTGAATTTGGTTATCGTTTTGACTGTTGATCGGATATCGCATATTAGACATTATCCGGGTTCGATATGTTTGAACCGTTGGATTCGAACTCCAATTTAAAATATATTAATCTAGACATCTCTAGGATCATGTAGGAATTAGTGGATCGTGAATGAATTATTTATGACTTTTACTTTCCAAGCATAAATATTTGAATTCAAATTTGTTTATGATTGAATGTGAATGGCTTGGAAGGTAGAAAAGGAAAGGGTAACAGGATTTAAGAATTGAGTAAGAAATAGTTTTATAATTTTCCAAGAAAGGCTTGTGTTTTTAGTCCACCATAGGTACCCAAAATGTTGCCTACGGATAACTTTTTGCCTTCAGATATAATGATGTCCACGGACATCCTAGTTGCCTTCGGTTGAGTCTGCGCGAGTGTGACAGTTGCCTCACAAGTCCTAAGGGTACCCAGATTGTGAAGAGCGAGGAATGCGGCTGAAGTTGACTAAGTGTCTCCTGAGTTCTGCGAGGAATGCGGCTCGGGTTGACTTTCTGTTTCCAAGGCCTGCGAGGATGTGTCGCTTATGTGACACTTGGAATTGATGGTATAATGTGAGAAGTGAATAGAAAATCATGAAATTGACGGATTTATGAAGGGGTACACCTAGGTGGAAAGAAATTATTATTTTTTGATGCTTTCAAATGGTTTTGATGAATTGATTGAATGTATAAAAAATTATATATATGTATATAGATATGCTTGCTTGATTTTTTTTTTTTGTAGGAATATAGAATATGGATATAAATGAATTTCTAAATGTTTTAATAGTGGGGTTAGTATGTTGATATTATATTTTTCTAAAACTTTCTTTTGTCCACTCACACTTTTAATATTTTGCGCCCCCAAGCAGTAGTCATGTACTAGAGCACCACCACAAGACGATCATCTCCCGCCACTCATTCTTTTCCACTATGTAGGATGTTCTCGTGTAACTATACTATTGTTGTAATTAACTGAATTAGCTTGCTTTGATTTTGCCTTAGAGTTCTGTATGGCCTAAGGCCACAAAGAGTTGATGTTGGATTGTGTGTGATCTAACATTGTGCATGTTGAACGATTGTGGTTATTTGAATTGCGTTTTGTACATGTGAAATTTTTTGGGAAACAAGCAATTTCCAGGGGAAACTCTGCCCGAATTTTTGGTAGAAGTCAAACCTTAAGTGAAATTTTGAATTTTAGTTAGAAGGGCAATTTGTTCAAGTGTGCCCAGCACCTACCAGGTGTTGGACACGCACAGGGTTTGGCGAGACTCCAAAGTGGAATTTGGGTCAGGTCCTCTGCCATTAGTTCCATACCCTGCCATCTAGGTTGATCAGCTACTTCAAGGAACTAGCTTTTGTCTTCACAAAGGAGTACACTTGCCACCGAATGATTAAGAAACAAGCCGACCACCTGTTCAACGTATGCAAGAAGCCTGATGAGTCCCTCTGAGACTACATCAAAAGATTCAAGGGGGAGAAAGCCAACATTGTGGGATGCGATGATCGAATCACATAATCTGCTTTCAAGAAGGGCTTATCAACTGAGCACGACTTGTATCGCGAGCTGACTATTGCTCCCAGCCGGAGACTCTGGTAGAAATCTTGGCGACCACGGAATGCTACGCACTCTGGGATGACGATCAAATTGCCATGAAACAGTTTGCTAAGCAAGCCAAAAAACCACCCAAGGAGGTAGGTCGGAAAAATGATAAGCTTAGTAGTAGGAACTATAGAGGAAAGTGCAAGGCACCATCCTATGGTGGTGCACCAATAGATGAAGGCTATACAAAGTTCACTATTTCGATACATCAAATCTTGACCCAAGTGAAAGACAAGCTTTGGCTGAGGAGGTCACCACCTTTGAAAGGAGATCCTGGCAAGAGGAGTACTAACAAGTATTGCGCCTTCCATAGGACACATGGGCATGACACAACCAACTGCCGATGTGAAGCAGCCCACATGATGGGTCCCATCGGACACAATGCTAGCGCAAGGGTTGGCCACTCCACTCCAGCTGGTTGGCGGCACTCCACGTGGCACGCAAGGGTGAGGTAGTCATTGGAAACCAATGGCTACATTTGAAGCTGCTTTTGGTTTTTTATTTGTTTCCAAACCTAACTACTACTTTTGATGGTTATTAGTTTATTAATTTTGGTTTCTACTTTTATTTATTTATAATTTTTAAGTAAAATTCTATTATGTTTTAGAATTTGGATTTTTTTAAGGTTAAAATGTTCATAGAATTAAATTAGGAATGTTGAAATAAAAATAATATTAAAAAAATTAATGGCAAAAAAAAAAAAAGAAGTTAATTATTTTTAAATAATTTAATAAAGTTGGAGACTCAAATAATGAGTCTATATGGTTGGAGTAAAAAACAATTTGAGTCCAATCAATACATAAATAATTGTATTTTGAAAGATGGAATTTTGAGTTTAGGGTTAATGGCAAAAAAAAAAAAAAGAGGTTAATTATTTTTAAATAATTTAATAAAGTTGCAGACCCAAATAATGAGTCTATATGGTTGGAGTAAAAAACAATTTGAGTCCAATCAATACATAAATAATTGTATTTTGAAAGATGGAATTTTGAGTTTAGCCTCAACGGGTTTAGAGATGTTCTTACAACTTACAAGGCCTTCGTCATTCCAAGGTTCTTGTGTTTTTTCTTTGGGCAAAGATATTACTCTGTATTTTAATTTTCTATTTAAAAAATAAATTAAGAAATGAAAGAAATAAAAACAAAATTAACAATAGGAAGGCACAGTTAGGTAGGTAGGTGAGGGAAGAAAGAGAATGATGAGGACTGTGGTGACGCCTTGGCAGACCGCCCTATTCTCCCGATTAAATGGCCGTAATAGCCCTCCCTCTCCTCTCATCTTACACTTTCGCCATTCCTCCACCTCCTTCTCCTCTCCAAAAACTCCTCGTTTATCCATGGCTGCTGCCGCCCAGTCAACTACTCAGGTACTCTTATTTTCTCATGATTCTAGAAATTGGTTGCTTAGGAAGTGTGGAAAACAAAGGCCCAACTTTTTTTTCTTCTCAATTTTCATTGGTGTTATTGATTGTTTTAAATATCTCTATCTAATTATTCAATGTATGAAGGGTTCATTGTATTATACGATTATATAAAAGCCAAACTGGTATTAGAAATTAAGGGAAAAAATTGAAGTAAAGTTCAAATCTTTTAAACTGCAAGTTAAAGCTGAAATTGGGTTTGGTGTTCTTGAATCAGAGTGTTTCAGCTGGAGATGATGCCAATGTATTGCAGTTGATTCAATCTCATCAGGTACATTATGTCATTCCTATATTGAAAAGGTCTACATACATAAAACTTTGCTTGGGGCACTAATGTACTATTACTATTATTGTAAACATTGAATGTGGGAAGGTAGTTTTTAGCTTTGTTGATCTTTATGTGGTTATTGTTACAGGAAAAGGCTGCTCGGCTCCCCCCTGTTGAGGAAATCAGAACTCTACTTGATCTTAGTGTTCGTGGAGCCCTCTCTACTTTTTCACAGGTTTGTCTATCAGTTGTTTTCTTTTTTGTTAAATGAATATCTTTTTTTTAGTTATTTAATTGTGTGACTAGTGCATGAGCTTCCTGTAAGTAGTATGTTATATTTTATAGACTAATCAATTAGTATCTCCTTTTGAGATTATGAGGAATCAGGATTAGTTACCTTCGAAATTGGGCTTATGGCTTGGTCTAATGAGCATTGGGGGCTTTATGCATTACAGTTGGATGTTCCAACTGGATTGGAACTCTACCAGAGCAATCCTATTAAGCTAAGAGTCCTCTCAACTGAATAAAGATAAGCCTTATTATAACTTAAAGAAAGAAAGAGTCCCAATCTACTGATTGAGGGTAGGCTTAAAGACCATCCCTCAGAAGGAAACATTAGTTAATGCATTTGGATGCAGCTCTATATGTCTCTTTCTCTCTCTAGTAATTAGGCTTTCAGAAGCCTTTTGCATTGTTTAGTCTTTGTGGTGGTTCTCGCAATAACCATACACAGTATTGAGGTTATTGGCTTTGTGGAGTATCATATTTCTTTCGTACAAAATTCGGGATAATTGGACTTGTGTTCCTTTCACAACAAGTTATCAAGGGTGAGGTTCTGTTCAAATGATTTTTATTTTTTGGATAAAAATTGGATTCATGACTCTGGTCAGTGATGAAAGCAGTGCATAGAATAAGTAATTGTATTTGCAATGACAGTAAGATATTGCATAAAGGATACATGATTCCAAATTTTAAAAAACATAAATACCATTTAAGCGCAACAACCATGCCAAGTAAATCAACCGTATTCTGAAAAGGGATCGGCTGTGTTGAAGAGACAATCATTTCACTTGCAAACATATCTGGGCGGAATTAAATAGTGGCTTCAGGAATTGAATCAAACAAGCCCTTTTAACTCAGTGGTAGAGTAACGCCATGGTAAGGGATGCTGGACCAAAAACCCATCAGAATATGGGTTTCTAATGGCTTTTTTTCCATTTGTACTGATTATGAAAGTCTGATGCTAATACATGGTTGAGAAATAGATAATTCATTTCTTTTTAACATTCCTATGTTTTTATCATCTCATAATTAACCTCTGGTCGATTGTTGTTTATGATTTTCATTGCTGCAACAACTTTGTTATCCTTGTATCATTTTCTTTGATTTTCTTTCATGTGCAGAAGCATGAAGGTTATCCATCAGGATCAATGGTTGACTTTGCATGTGATGCTGATGGATCTCCAATATTAGCTGTTAGCAGCTTGGCAGTTCATACAAAGGTTTGCCCAGAAATTTGGACGTTCTTCATGTTATATATGATCTTTAGATTGCAAATTTGACTTACATTGTCAACAAACAAATTCTAGTTTCCAGTCCAAATATGAAATTCTTTAGTTCAGGTGGTTAAGACAAATTGATCAGTAGTGTGTATAAGAAAATAGGTGGGGTCCAGTTCTTTGCATGTGCTGCCTATGCATATTATTTATTTCAGATTGAAGTCAGAATGCTCAGTTGTCGTAAACCTAGTTAAATTCTTTTCACATATATTTCTGGTCCTTGTGTTTCTTTATACGGTTAAACTTTTTGTTTACAAATACAAAAATTTAAGCCTTGCCTTTTATTTTTTCTTTATATCAATTGGGATTAGTGAAAACAAAGATTCAAAAGAGAAATCACACCACAAATGGAAGAGAATAAATAGACAATAAAAATTATGCACATGAGTTTTACGTGGTTCAACAAATTCCTGCCTACATCCATGAGATATGTTTGTTCTTTACTATGAAAAAAACCTTTGGTACAAGAAACAGTTGAGTTAAATCATAATAACCAGAATTTACACCCACTATCTCAATACCCGAAAGAACACTATCCCAAGAGATTTATTGACGTAGGAGCCAAGTTCAGATTATAATAAATAAGCTCATCCAGGTCCAAAGCACCACATGATTTATAATTTTTGTACTATTTTTTTTGTTGTTGTAATAATTGCAATTTACACATGTATTTCAGGTTCATTGTTTCGGAGTCTTTAGGTCCATTGTCTGTAAGTCTCTTTATGTCACATGGTCAATATAATAGGTGTTAGGAATTCTGTTTCTTAGCAGTTATAAGTGTACTAATCTGGCCCTTTCAAATGATTCCTGTACCAATGGCCCTATAAGGAGGCAATATTGTAAGCTTTAACAGTAAGTTAAGTGTCCTTTTCTTTTTTTGTTGATAAAGATACAATTATATTACTGAGAAAACAGAGAAAAAAGATAAAAACCAACGGCTCATTTGAGCTGGAACACTCCGAAACGCCTTTGGTGTGAACCGAAGCCCGATGGGAAGCCTGAATTTTTCAAATTTCTGTGGGAGTGATTCCAATATACCTTTGGTGCGAGATGCCAGAGACCAGAGTCAGTCTGGATCTCTCTTTTCTTTCTTTCTTTCTATTACCATTGTCCTATATCCGTTTCACTCTTGGTCAATTGTAACTAAAGCTGCCAGCATAGTTATAGAGATGCATAAGCGGCAACCTTTCTTCACATGTATGGATGCTGATCGTCCTTCATATGGAAGGAAGATAATGACTGTATTACTTTTTAGACTTCCAAGCCATTACATATAAGTTTCTGTAACACATGTAGCTTTCAAGAAAACCACCAAGTTGAAGTAAAAACTAGCTACTACTTTATTACTTTGTGGGTTCCTCTGCATTTATTCTCATGAATCTGTAAAAACATTCATGTGGTCAATGGGATTCCCTCCTCCATCTTCAGCACGTTTAGTAGCTGATATGGATGTAAGTTGTTGGTCAAACTCCTATCATGGTAAAATTTTACAACTTCAGTACCCTAAGATTATTGATTATGTTATATAGATTGTAACTGAGCTACAAGATATTTATATAGATTCATAGATGGCAACCTTTCCTCACTTTAAATGATACTGACCTTCTTTCATATGAAAGGAAGACTATGGCATCATTACTTTTTAAACTTCCAATCCATGAAATATAATTTTGTGTAAAAACATGTAGCTTTCCAAGCATTCAAACCGGCCAAGTCAAATATAGCTGCTACTTCATTACTTAGTGGATCTCTCAGCATGTTATTCACACCAATCTCAACAATATAATATCCCATCGTGCTGTTATTTTTTTGGTTCAATAGGACCTAATGCTTAATCCCAAGTGCTCATTGCTTGTGGCTAGAGATCCTGAAGATAGGACTGATTTGGTGGTCACTCTGCATGGTGATGCTATTCCTGTAAGTAATAATTGTTTACCAATTTTGCATGGTGTTTAAAGTGCGCTTTATCTATCTATCTCTCACTTTATTTGGCTGCAAGCAGTTTGAAATGTTTTTTTTTCTTAAACAATCATTTAGGTTCCAGAGAAGGATCAAGCAGCCATACGTACTGCATATTTGGCTAGGCATCCCAAAGCATTTTGGGTAACTTATGCACTCTTGTTTAGCATAATAAATGTATATGGATGATATGTGTTTATAGTCAGTAATAAATCATCACATACAATCTGAAGGTTGACTTTGGTGACTTCCAATTCATACGCATCGAGCCAAAAGTTGTGCGATACGTTTCAGGGGTTGCAACAGCTTTACTGGGATCAGGAGGTACTTTTTTATTGTTTATAGTTCAATGTTTTTGTTTGGTAGTTTTGTCACTCACAAAAGAGAAATATTTCACTTTCTCTAGATATCTTTGGAAAGGAGCATACAAATGCCTTTGATTTTGAATTCTTACATGCTGTCTTCTGTTTTTAACACCTCTTCTGGAATTTATTTATTTATTTATTTAATTATATTGTTACATTTATCTCACCTTTTTTTGTCGTTCTTAACATTTACTTATTTTGCTTTCAGAGTTCAGTAATGAGGAGTATAAAGCTGCAAAAGTTGATCCAATTGCTCAATTTTCAAAGCCTGTTGCAGTACTAATTTCTTATCATTTTATGTTTTCTGGTTATCTTAATTTGAATTGGTTGTCCTTTCTAACTGAATCTGAAAACTTTTGTTTGTCAGTCTCACATGAATAGGGATCATGCTGAAGATACGAAAGCCATTGTGCAACACTCGACATCGATTCCGGTAATTTCAACTGTTGGAAAACTAACGGGAAAGGAGTTTCTTTTCTTTCCTTCATTTCTTTGTTCATTTCTTTCTCAGTATAGGAGATAGAAACTTTGCTGAAGTTAAGTAAAACCAAGGATGAAAATATAAGCCGATATGTCAGATTAAGTTTCGACATGGATACCTTGGGGTAATCCTATTTCTACACCATATATCGGTGATATTTCCCCGATATTTGATGATAGTACGGACATTTCCCGACAACAGCCTAAAAACGCAGAAAAATTTCGTGATTTTTTAATGTATAATTAAGTCAAATTTGAACCAAATTGAACCTTAATTTAATACCCATCTACTAACCCATCCATTTGATCAAACTAAATATCCAATTAATCTAATGATCATTCTGATCCGAATGAACCAACAACATCAATATACACACTGATATTTTTTTTTTTGAATAGAAACGTTGTATTGATAATCAAGAGGAAAAAACCTCGATTAAACAATGAAAAGGAAAACTCTAGAACAACTAAATAAAATCTAGCCAGCTATGACTGAAAATAAAACTATAGAAAGAAAACAAGGCTTTAGGTAACATCATCTTAAGACAGCAGCCATGTCTCTCATGATGATAGAGTAATGATAATCCTTGAACTGCCTAGAACCCGATGCCCAAAGAGAAGCCCAGAATTTAACTCTATCCCATAACTCCTCAGCCCTTACTCCTAAGTGACCCTGAAAAATTCTTCGATTGCGCTCCATCCAAATATTCCAGAAAATAGCGTGAACAAGACAGTCACGCAGAATCTCAGCTCTCTTTCCCTTCCCCACAACCACGAACTTGATACTAAGGAACTCAAAACACCCCTTAGGAGTCACCCACTCCGCTCCAAGAGCCTCCAACATCCTCCACCATAATTTTAGGGAGTACGAACAATGAATGAACAGATGATCTATGTTTTCTACATTCATTTTACAAAGAACACACCAAGAAGGGGATAAACACTTCTTTGGATGTCTCCTTTGAATGATGTCGCAAGTATTAACCTTGCCATTTGCTGCCAGCCACAAAAAGAATTGGATTTTCGGAGGTGTCTTTGCCTTCCAGATTGAGAGGAAGGGGGAAAGACATCCCTGGAATTAGAGAGAAGAAAAGATCTGAAAGACTTGCACGAAAACGAACCCTGCTCCTCGATCTCCCAAGATCTGCGATCCAATCTAGAACTACTTAGTCTCACCTTTCCCAAAATATCCAAAAGTATTACCACTTCTGCAATTTCAGCCTCGGACAAGTTTCTTCTGAAATCAAAGTCCCAATTTAGAGGTACTTCTTGAATGTTCACAAAACGGGATATGCTATGATTTGTTTTCCTAGACAAGGAGAATAGTCTAGGAAACAAATTTTTCAGTATCCCTTCTTTCAACCAAAAGTCCTCCCAAATCTGATTTTCTCTCCATTTCCAACAGAAAATCTGCAGCAAAGAAGGAAAGAATTATACCCTTTTGAAATTTCTCGCCAAGGATTCCTACATGACACATTAGCTATCTTTTTAGTATCCCACCCGTTGGAGTCGATTCCGTACTTGCTCTTAATGATCCTATGCCATAAGGAATTGGATTCCAGTGGAAATCTCCACAACCACTTAGCTCTGAGGGCTTCATTTCTTTCTCTTAAAGAGCCAATTTCGAGACCACCTGCCTCTTTTGATCTAGTCACCCTTTCCCACCTCACCAAGTGGCAATTCTTCCCTTCTTCTATGCCTTCCCATAAAAAATTACGCATCAGTTGTTCCAATTTGGCAGCCACTCCTGTAGGCATCTTGAATAATGACATATAATAAGAAGGAATGCTACTCAACACCGCTTGGATTAACGTTAACCTTCCACCTTTGGATAAACAAGCCCTCTTCCATTTTTGCAGTCTTTTCTCCACCTTGTCCATTACTGGATTCCAGAACTGAAGAGTTCTTGGGTTTCCTCCAAGAGGAAGACCCAAGTACACCATAGGCCAGCAACCTACCTCACAACCCCACCTGCCCGCCATTCTATTTAGTGCTTCGATATTAAAATTGATCCCAAAGATGCTACTTTTAGCTTTATTAATCTTCATTCCGGACACATCACAGAACAACTTCAACAACTCTAGCAGGTTTAGCCAATACTCTTCCTTCCCATCCAAAAGGAAAATGGTATCATCCGCAAATTGAAGGTGAGACACTTCCACTTGATCATGCCCAGTTTCGATACCACGTACTATGTTAGTTTCTGCAGCCCTTTCTATTAATCTGCTTAATACATCACTAACCAAGGTAAAAAGGAATGGTGATAGGGGGTCCCCTTGTCTTATTCCCCTCGATGCCCTAAATTTTCCTCTTGGTTTTCCATTGATCATGACAGAAAAGTTGACAGATTCCAAGCATCCTTTAATCCAACTTCTCCATTTGGCTCCAAAACCTTTTCTTTCCTGTACATCATCTAAAAAATTCCATTCCACATGATCATAAGCTTTCTCGAAGTCTATTTTGAACACCAGCCCTTTTCTCTTCTGTTTTCTGACTTCCTCTACAACTTCATTTGCGACTAATACTGCATCTAGAATTTGTCTCTTTTGGACAAAAGCTCCCTGAGATTGAGAGATTGTATCACCAAGAACCTCCCTCAGTCTTGAAGCCAAAACCTTGGAGATTACTTTATATAAGCTCGTAACAAGACTAATCGGTCTATAGTCAGAAACCTTCACAGAATTCACCTTTTTAGGAATGAGACAAATGAAGGTTTCATTTGTAGCCTCGTTCACAATCCCACTATGGAAAAAATCTTGCATAACCTTCATAAGGTCATCCTTGACCATCTCCCAGCAAGATTGGAAAAAACTCATAGAATAACCGTCTGGGCCCGGGGATTTATCCTTGCCACAATCAAAAACTGCTTTATGAACTTCCTCCAATTCAAATGGGCGTTCAAGCCAATCAGCCTCCAATTGACTAATAGGACACCAATTTAGTCCTTCTACTCCCCAAGCCTGGAATTTCTGTTGCTGCTATATAATTTTTTAAAGAATTGAAGCACTTCCTTTTCAATGCTGTCTTCGTCTTCTATTACACCCAATCCCTCCACTTCTAATTTATCTATGAAGTTTCTTTTCCTGACTCCATTTGCCACTTTGTGAAAGAACATAGTATTTCCATCACCTTCTCTAGCCCATTTTACCTTTCCTCTTTGTCGCCACTTAATTTCCTCCTTTTGGGCCAAATCTCCGATGTTTAGGAGAAGATTTTCCCTCTCGATCCTCAAAAAATGGTCCAACCCTTCTCTCCCTTCTTGTTGATCCAGCACCAATAATCTAGCTTCAGCCTCCCTTAAGTGTAGCTCTACTTCCCCAAATTCCACTTTGCTCCAATCTTTCAATTTCAACTTTAACAATTTTAACCTCGACATGAACTTGTATCCCTCCCATCCTGAAATCTGGTCCTCACCCCACCACAACTTGATATTCCTCTTAAAATTCGGGTGATTCAACCACATGTTTTCGAACCGGAACGGCGAAGGGCCCCATTTCACCTTAGAAGTGTCCAGCTCAATAGGGCAGTGGTCAGATGTGATTCGCGGCAAAGCTTTGTGGCGGTAATGAGGAAAATAATCTTCCCAGCTACCCGACACCAGGAAATCTGTCAAGTCTTCTCCAGATTGCATTCTCTCTTAGATTAGACCAAGTGAAAGAACTATTGAGAAGGTTTGGGTCCCGTAGATTTGTATCTTGGATAAAATCATTAAATTCTCGCATGCTTTTAGTCGCTCTACCGCCATTCGACTTTTCAGCTGTGAATCGGACCACATTAAAATCGCCTCCGAGACACCAGTTGACACCGCAATACCCGAACAGATCCGCCAATTCATTCCAGAAAACTGTTTCGTTCCCTTTGTCTGCAAGGACCATAAATCCCAGATAGCCACCATTCCGTCCCAATACTCTCAACAATTTTAATGGAAGCCGAGAATTCACCAATCAGAGAATCAATTACCGAAACGGATTGGGAATTCCACATAACTGCTATACCACCAGACCTTCCCATGGAAGGAGAGAAGACCCACCCTTGAATCTTGACCCCCAAACACTTGCCACCAGTTGTCTGTCCACAATCTCCTTTTTAGTTTCCAACAGAATTACTATATCTGGTTTGAACCTCCGTAGATGCTCTTTTACAAGTAATCTTTTCCTTCTCTTCCCAGACCTCGAATATTCCAGCTAATTATCTTCATTAATGAGAAGTAAAATCCCTTGTTTTCTCTTTACCTTTTCCAGTGCCCTTGAACCCGAATCACCGTTGGAAACACAAAGTTTGCCATGTCTTCTATGAGCCAAATTCTTCTTTAGGGGCATCAAAGATATATCCATTTTGTGCAGCAATGATTTAGGTAAGGTGTCTTTGCATCCTTTGCCTCTTCGCTTTCCTCGTTTTTCTGGAGTAGTCAGGATACTTCCTGAATGGTCTCTGGGACAATAGTTTCATCTTCATAATCTTCTTCTCCCATTTGATCATCTGACTGGTTATTGACACCGTTAATTATATCTGGAATGTCAAATAACTCCTGAAGAATTCCTTCTTCATTGTCAAAGGCATCTGTGTTTTTGTTTTCCTCGTTCGAAGATATTTCATCCATAAATTCTGATTCTAATGATGGTATTTTAACCATTGAATCCACTCATTTCTGGGCAATCGATGAAAGCCAGTCGTCATCTTCTCTGTCGCGATGGGCTTTGAGGGGAGGAAACTGACCTGCATCGGTTCACCTGCACTAGATATGTGAGATAGTCCCACTCGAAAGCCCCTATTTCCTTCTCCATTTGCTCTGCCAAATTTGGATAAGAATCTGGTTTTTGATTTCAGCTTATCTGCCTCTTACCCTCGCTGTTTGGCTTGGAATCAGAAATCTTATTCTTTTCTATCCCACACATGGGGCCCGGTTCACTAAAAGATCTAGTTTTCAGAAAAGGATTGGGCTCAGGGGAAAAACCACTAAAAGGGTTAAATTGGGCTGTGAAATTTGAACTGGGCTTGTCTTTAATTGGGCCCAAAATTTCCTCAGCTTCTTTTCTGCCCTTCTCATGTAGATTTAACCTACGGCAAGGGTGAATTGAGCTTTCTGCCGCTGGTGTAGAAATCCCTTTACCTCGAGCGTTGAAAATCTGAACAGTTCCGCAAATCAAGTTTCGAAAATCTGTCTTGAGACCACCACCCTCATTTATGATGCCTTGAGCCCAATTTACCTGGGGAATATCGTCGGTACTTTGGTGTCTCTGACCTGTCAGGACTTCACCTTCAGCCACCGGCCGAACAACCCGATTGTCGGAAACCGTAGGCGGAGCCTGCCATGATATGGTGGGCCGAATTGCCGGAGAGATTGGCCTGATCTTCACATAATAAGTTTCTGTACCTTCTGGAAGAGTCACCACTTTGGTAAAAAACCAGAGAGATTTCTTCTGGTTTTTATCTTTGCTTCGAATAGATACTTGTAATTTTCAGTCCGCTGGTCTACTTCTAAAAATCCCCCACATTCCATGCCAATGCGTTGAAAGAAATTCTTGGTCCACCAGTGCATGGGAAGCCCAGTGATTCCAAGCCATCCCCCATAACTGACTATTTTGGGGGCATTGTTTTTCAACCCGTGCTCTCCAACTGTATAGCAACACATCCGTCTCTCCTTCCATCGCCAGTTTCCACTGCTGCTAACTGTCATTGCCTCTAATTTGCTATCGCATGTGAAGAAAGCCCTGTTTATTTGGTAAGGGAATAATTTTACATCTTTTTCCAGCCAGCCTTCCAAAGCCTTCCGGATATCATCCCATGCCTGATGCAGAACTTGCCTTTCACAGACCACCACCCAGCTCCAATTTGACGTATCGTCCGAGGTACCTGTCCCTTTTTCCTTTTCTTGGGCAGCCTCCTTAGTTTGTACCGCCTCCTTGTAACTCTTACCTCATCCTGTGCCACTGACTCTCAAATCTGTTTTAACGACTTCTTCTGGGCATCGGTGACTACTCGGTCTGTTTCTCCTGTTAAAATTCCTTCTAAATTCTCTTTTACCTGAATCCACCCACTGTCATGTCGGCCCTGGGGGATCACCACAGACTTTACAATTCCATGTACACACTTAGTCAATCTCAAGTAGTATCCTTTCCAGTTATTAAGCTTCTCTACCCACACTTGATATGAATCCCCCCTGTACCTTCTGAAAGAAACTCTGTACTTTGTTTACCAGAAAGTCCCTGCAGCTCTTTGATCAACCACTCTACACAGCTCAATTCGATGGAAACATGGAATAGACGTTCTCTGACCTTCTCTGTAATTAAAATTGATCCACCAAACGACAAATCGTCTACCTTAATTCTGAATGCCTTTGATTCAATATTGAAGAACCTTGGTACATGTCTCGTACTCACCTTCCCCTCTTTTTGTTTCCTTCTCTCTCTTTCTGTTTCCCAACCCCTCTCTTTCTCCATCTCTACTTGACGACAAGTGAACACATATCATCACATCTTAGCTTTAGCTGAGCCAAATAGCTATACAGACACCTCCTGCGACTTCTATGGCACGACGAAGTAAAAAAATTTGCGGACCGAGAGAGAGAAAGAGAGCGCTCTCAGCCTCTGGGACTGCGATTATCAAAAACGATATCGAGATATCCCCTGAAATATCTGTAAATTGGGGGGCTGATGCTATCTGCATGGCTGACATTTTCATCCTTGGTTAAAACTAAATTAATGCATTTGGTGTCAATATCGCCCTAAGACATGTTGGATATGCCAGGGTGACTCTTTGGAAGCATCATGAATTTTCCAGGTCCATTTATGTGTATTTTGGAATAATACAAGATATATACACAGAGATAGATAGGTGGAGAGAGAATAGTTTGATGCAAGCTTATTTATATTTTTCTCCAGGTGGACTTTGCCTACATTTTGGACTTGGATAGCCTTGGTTTTAATGTTAAGGTACTGCCAATTTAACTTTTTTGTTTTTAATAACCCATTTATATTTTTAATAGACCATTTTTCTTGTGCCGAAATAATATACAGAATCAGTTTTTTCCAAACTAAATAAAGCCCATAGCTCAAGTGGCATTGGAGCTGGGCTGGGTGCGAAGTGGTAGAACCTGGGTTCAAATTCTATTGTAACTTCATAAGGAAAAAAATAAACCTCAGTTCATTCAAACTGAAACCATTAATGTAGAATAACTGTTCTACAATCAAAAAGTCATTATTTTCTAAGCCTTACCCCTTATCAATACTAAACAAATTCTGTTTTACCCAAACCAAATTCATTTGTTTCTTCCGTTTTGACATATATTGTTGACTTAATTATTCTTCTTTTAGGCTGGTTATCAAGGGGAAAATTTCAAGCTTCGCATACCTTTTACCAGACGTGCAGAGGATCGAAAGTGAGACATCTCATTTAAATGAATATTTCCTTTGTTGTGGAAGTCCAGATTTACCTTTTATGTTAATGTTGTACTGCATAGATCATGACTACAGGATGCACTCAATTAATAGAAAATCATAGTTTGTCTTGATTTATTTTTGGTGAATGGCGGGTCGAAGCCCCCCAAAAAAAAAAAGCAAAAACTACAAAGAAGCTATTCTAGCCCGAGTTACATACATGGCGTCATTAATAGTTTTTCTTAAAATTATAAAAAGAAATTTCAGACTAATTCCTTTCAGATTATTCTACTAGGGTTGTATCATTAATGTTAGTATTTTACTTCTATAGATCACAGTATTATTATTCCTGACCTTCATGTGTAGATATCAATATTCTTTTGCATGGTGGAAGTATATTTCACAGGGAATTGACTCTTGATCTCATAAACTGTCTGGTTGTAGAGAACGGAAAGGCAGGAAGAGAATTAGGTTCTGGGATGATAAATGGGTTGAGAATTCCTTTGAATTTATTTTTCCCGTGTCTTTATAAATTGTCATGTTTTCATAACATATTAATTCCCACTCTGCCAATCTCATCCCTTTATTTATTGGGTTAGAAATTTCAGTTCCAAAGGAACTCCCTGTATGTTATTTTTTATTGAAAAGGTTTCTTTGTACCCTTTGTGGGGTGATAGAAGGGTGTGACAACTTAAATCTTCTGGAAATTCTTCTTGAAAGTTCATTCAATAAATTCTATCTGAAAATAATAATAATAATAATATTCCATCCAAAATGATTGGTCAGTAACGTAGTCCTGAGGGTACTTGTAAGGTAGAAATTCTTGTTTGGATGATTTCTCATAGGATGGTTAGAACCTTTGATATGTTCAATGAATGAGTCCTAATGTTTTCTTTTCACATTCTTGGTGTATCATGTGTAGAAAAGGAATGGAGGGCGTTGATTATTCATTTTTCCATTACCAATTGCAGTTAGTTTGTAGAATTATTATTATTTTCTGAGATGAGGTTGAGTTAGCTTTTCTGGATTTTGTATTTTGTTATTTGTTGAGAAACTTTGTGCCTTTGGTGGAGAATAAAAGGGCGAAAATTTTCTGAAACTGTTGTCTTTTGAATTTCTTTTGGGTGGCTTGGTTAGAAAGAAATGTTTGACTTTTTAAGGGAAACTGGGAAAAGAGGAAGATTTCTTTTGCGAAAGAGTGCAGTTTTGAGCTTTGTTGTAGGAATCACTTCCATTGATTTAGATATTTGGTTCGTCATTTTTCATTTGGATTTGGGGATCTGCAGTTTGCTGAATTTTCATACTATTATAACCATTTTTCTGAGCATTTGAATGTAACTAAAAGGATAGGTTACTTTTCTCTTTGTGTGTTAGTGGACTGCTTGTCCGCTGGTGGACAATTATATTGTACCTTTATGTCTTTATCTAATATAGTCTTTGTTTCTTATGGAAAAACATTTGGATGAGATTGAGTTATAGCAACTCAAAGTTTGTCTTAAAAGTATATGATTACCAAAAGTTTCGATGTCACCAGAGTCATCTGAACCCTGGACTGTGAGACTTATCCCTCAAATACTGGGTACCTGACTGTAGGTCTTTCAGTACAAGGGTGGAGGACAGAAAAGTCCTATTTAAATAAAGTAATATTCTAATGTGACCGACTAATGACTTTAATATTGATTATGAAGTACTGTTTTGAGAATTGTATGTTTCTTTTTCTTTTCCTTTTTTTTCCAGTTACAAATATATGTTTTTGGTATGAAGATTGCTACGAAAAGTTCTTGCTGCATAGTTTGAGTTTGTTTAAATTGTTTATCAGAAGTTCAATTTCTTTTTTCTGTGTTTATCTTTTTAGGGATGTGAAGACTCTAATAGTGGATATGCTTCATGCTGCGAAGCCTCAAGGTAGTTGATCTCAGAGTACACAAGAAGGTGCGCTTATCTAATTTTTTAGTGATAAATATCGAGTTTGTATAGGCTGGCGTTTTTCTTTTAAATTCTTCTCTGCTAGCCCCTAGCCACTGGTAAAAATTGAGACAATAAAACAAAAACTTTAGAAAAAGAAAAGGAGCAAGTTGGAGGGGTAAGGCCTCTTATGGTTTTCTCTGCCACTCCTTCAAGTTTCAACTATTTGCCTTTCATGAAGAGAAAGGGAAATTGGATGATTTAGTTATCTTTGTCAGGGATGTTTGTTTGGAGAGCCTTCTTTATAAAAAAAAAAAAAACAAAATTTAATTTAATTGATTTAAGGTTTGTTTTGTGCTGATTTAGATGGTTTGGATTGGTTATTAAAAGAGACGAAATTTTATTGCATAAGACAATAAAAGCAGGGGTGGTCAAGATGGCCACAACAGACAAACAGAAAACATAAAAAACTAGAACATCGTGAACAAAGCAGACCCCTAAGACGCCTAATCAGGAAAACCTGTATGGACAGTCTTATCCTGAAAAGCTAGTGAATGGAAGCTTTCCAGTGAAGCCAAATAATCCTAAAGGAAAGGTCTCTAAATTCTGAAGAGGTCGACCCCTAAGATCGATCTGTTTCGTTCCAATCAAACTACCCATAAAACGGTCAGTACAATGCAGCCCCATAGAACCTTAGCTTTCTTTCCATTTCCTTGGAGTTTGTCTCTCAGGAAAAAAGGAGGAGCAATCTCTGGATAGCACCCAGCTGATTTCAAACTCCCTGAACATTTTTTTTGAATAGAAACTTTGTATTGATAATCAAGAGGAAAAAACCTCGATCAATCAACAAAACCTATAATTAAGAGTATCTGACCAAACTAAGACAGAAAGATTCTGTAATTAAAAACACAAAAACATAAGAAACAATCATCTTAAGACAGCCGTCATGTCTCTCAAGATGATAGAGTAGTGATAATCCTTAAATTGTCCCGAAACCGAAGCCCAAAGAGATGCCCAAAACTTAATTCTATCCCAATATTCCTCAACCCTTACTCCTGTATGACCCTGAAAAATTCTTCGATTACGCTCCATCCATATATTCCAGAAAATAGCATGAACTAGACAATCTCGAAGGGTTCCATCTCTCTTCCCCTTCCCCGACGCCCTCAAATTGATACTAAGGAGCTCAAAACACCCTTTAGGAATGACCCACTCCGCTCCGAGGGCACCCAACATCCTCCACCATAATTTGAGGGAATAAGAACAGTGAATGAACAAGTGATCAATACTTTCTGCATTCTCTCTGCAAAGAACACACCAAGAAGGGGATAAGCACATCTTTGGTTGCCTCCTTTGAATGCAATCACAAGTATTAATCTTGCCATTTGCTACCAGCCACAAGAAAAATTGGATTTTCGGAGGTGTCTTCGCCTTCCAGATTGAGCTGAAAGGGGGGAAGACATCTGTGGTGGTAGAGGGAGAAAAGACCTGAAAGACTTGCAGGAAAACGAGCCGTGCTCCTCAATCTCCCATGATCTCCGATCCAATCTAGAACTATTTATTCTCACCTTCCCCAAAATATCCAAAAGAATTACCACTTCTGCAATTTCAGCCTCAGACAAATTCCTTTTAAAATCAAAATCCCAATTAAGAGTCACCTCTTGAGTGTTAGCAAAACGGGATATAATTTGATTTTTTTCTCCTGGATAAAGAAAAGAGTCTAGGAAACAAATTTTTTAGTATCCCTTCTTTCAGCCAAAGGTCCTCCCAAAATCTAATTTTCTCCCCATTTCCAACAGAAAATCTGCAGCATTGAAGGAAAGAGTTATACCCTTTTGAAATTTCTCGCCAAGGATTCCTGCAAGACACATTAACTAACTGTTTAGTATCCCACCCATTTGAGTCGGTTCCATACTTGCTCTTAATGATCCTGTGCCATAGCGAGTTGGTTTCTAGTGGAAATCTCCACAACCATTTAGCTCTCAGGGCTTCATTTCTTTCTCTTAAGGAGCCAATTCCAAGACCACCTTCCTCTTTCGATCTAGTGACCCTTTCCCACCTGACCAAGTGATTTTTCTTCCTTTCTTCTAGTCCTTCCCATAAAAAGTTACGCATAAGCTGTTCAATTTTGGCAACCACTCCTAAAGGCATCTTAAACAATGACATATAGTATGAAGGGATGCTACTCAAAACAGCTTGGATTAGTGTTAACCTTCCCCCTTTTGATAAACAAGCCCTCTTCCATTTTTGAAGTCGTTTTTCCACCTTATCCTTTACCTGGATTCCAGAAGTTAAGAGCCCTTGGGTTTCCCTCGAGAGGAAGACCCAAGTATATCATCGGCCAACAACCAATCTCGCAACCCCAACTGCCCGCCATGTTATTCAAAGCTTCGATACTAATATTGATCCCAAATATGCAACTTTTAGCCTTATTAATCTTCATTCCAGAAACATCACAAAACAGCTTTAGCAACTCTAGGAGATTTAACCAATACTCTTCCTTACCATCCAGAAGGAAAATGGTATCATCTGCAAATTGAAGGTGAGAAACTTCCACTTTATCGTGTCCTGAAACAATTCCATGAACTAGGTTAGCAGCTTGAGCCCTTTCAATTGTTCTGGTTAAAACATCGCTGACCAAGGTAAATAGGAATGGTGATAGTGGGTCCCCTTGCCTAATTCCCCTAGAAGCCCTGAACTTTCCTCTTGGTTTACCATTAATCAGAATGGAAAAGTTGACAGATTCCAAACAGCCTTTAATCCACCTTCTCCATTTAACACCAACCCTTTTCTTTTCTGTTTTCTGACTTCCTCTACAACTTCATTTGCGACTAACACAACGTCTAGAATCTGTCTCTTTTGAACAAAGGCTCCCTGAGATTGGGAGATAGTATTTCCAAGAACCTCCCTCAATCTTGAGGCCAAAACCTTGGATATCACTTTATAAAGACTTGTAACCAGGCTAATCGGTCTATAATCAGGAACCTTCACGGAATTCGCCTTTTTAGGAATGAGACAAATGAAAGTTTCATTCGTGACCCCATTTACAATTCCACTATGAAAAAAATCTTGCATTACTTTCATGAGATCTCCCTTAACCACCTCCCAGCAAGATTGGAAAAAACCATCCGGTCCCGGTGATTTATCCTTGCCACAATCAAAAACTGCATTATGAACTTCCTTCAATTCAAAAGGTCGTTCAAGCCAATCAACGTCCAATTGGCTAATGGGACACCAATTTAGGCCTTCAACACCCCATCTTGCATCTCTATTGCTGCTATAAAGCCCTTTAAAGAAACTAATCATCTCCCTTTCTATGTTTGCATCATCTTCTATAATGCCCAAGTTCTCCACTTCTAATTTGTCTATGTAGTTTCTTTTCCTTGCTCCATTTGCCACTCTCTGAAAAAATTTGGTATTCCCGTCCCCTTCTCTTGCCCATTTTATCTTTCCTCTTTGGCGCCATTTGACTTCCTCCTTCTGGGCCAAATCACCAAGCTTTATGAGAAGATTCTCTCTCAGACCTCAAGAGGTGGTCCAATCCTTCCGTACCTTCACGTTGATCCAAAACCAGCAATCTCGCTCAACTTCCCCGAATATCTCCTTGCTCCATACTTTCAATTTCTGTTTTAGCATTTTTAGCCTCATCATGAATTTGTATCCCTCCCAACCCGATATCTGATCCTCACCCCACCACTGCTTGATATTCCTCTTAAAGTCCGGGTGACTCAACCACATGTTTTCGAACCGGAAGGGTGAAGGACCCCATTTTACCCTAGAGGTGTCCAGCTCTATAGGGCAATGATCCGATGTGATTCGCGGCAATGCTTTGTGGCGGTAATGAGGGAAGCAATCTTCCCAGCTACCCGACACCAAAAATCTGTCCAATCTTCTACAAACAGCATTTTCTCTTAGATTGGACCAAGTAAAAGAAGCGTTGAGGAGATTGGGATCCCATAAGTTTGTTTCTTGGATAAAATCATTAAAATCTCTCATGCTTCTAGTCTCTCTTCCTTCATTTGACTTTTCAGCTGCGAAGCAGACCACATTAAAGTCACCTCCGAGACACCAATTATCGCCACAATACCCGTAGAGATCCGCCAATTCTTCCCAAAAACGATTTCTTTCCCTCTGTCCTGCATGGGCCATAAATCCCGACAGCCACCATTCCGTCCCAATACTCTCAACAATTCTAATAGATACTGAAAATTCACCAACCATAGAATCAATTACTGAAACGGATTGGGAATTCCACAAAAATGCTATGCCACCAGACCTTCCCAGGGAAGGAGAGAATACCCACTCCTTGAACCTTAACCCCCAAACACCTGCCACCAATTGTCTGTCCACTATCTCCTTTTTAGTTTCCAACGAAATTACTATGTCTGGTTTGATTCTCCGTAATTGCTCTTTTACCAATAATCTTTTCCTTCTACTTCCCAGACCTCTAATATTCCAGCTAATTATCCTCATTGATTAAAAGTATAGTCCCTTATCTTCTGCTTACTTTTTCCGGTGCCCTCGGTCCAGAGTCACCGTTGGAAATACAAGGTTTACCATGTCTTCTATAAGCCAGGTTCTTCTTTAGGGGCATCAAAGATATATCCATCTTGTGCAGCAATGCTTTAGATAAACCATCTTTGCGTCCCTGACCTTGACTCTTCCTTCTTTTTCTGGAGTAGTATAGAACTTCTGGAATGTTCTCTGGAACAAAAGTTGCATCATCTTCAGCTTCAATCCCCTTCTGCTCATCTGGCTGGAAATTTGCAGGAAAACATCCTTCCATATACCCATTGGCATCGCCAGGTTCAACAGGATTAGTAAAGATGTCGTGAAGAATCCCTCTTCGTTGGCAAAAGCATCAATATTTTCCTTCTCCTCCCTTTACGAAATGTCATCGACAAATTCAGATTCCGACGAAGGTAATTTGGCCAATGAATCCACAGATTCCGGGAAAATCGATGAAATGGAATCATCATCATCTCTATCGACGATCGACGAAGGGGGGAGGGAACAGATCTCGCGGCGGAGCGCTTGCACTTGAAATTCGATCGTCGATGTGAGATAGACCTTTCTCGGAACCCTTCTTCCTTCACCATTTGTTCTGCCGAATTTTGATAAAAATCTGGTCTGTGTCCTCGACTTATTTGCCGTACAGTCACTCTCTACTGGGAATCAGAAATCATTTTCTTTTTTAACCCACAATTAGGGCCCGGCTCACTGAAAGATCTAATATTCTGAAAAAATTTGGGCTCAGAGGAAAAAACACCCAAGGGATTAACTTGGGCTGAATGTTGCAAAATGGGCTCGACGTTAATTGGGCCCAGCGATATCACATTTTCTGTTGTGGCCTTATTAGGTAATTCCGACATTAAAGCAGGGTAATTAAATTCTCTGCCGCTTGGATAGAGGTCCCCTCACCTAGAATCTTGAAAGTCTCATCACCTCTATCCTTTTGATTATGCACAAATCCGCAAACGGAGTTTCGGTTTTCCTTCTCGAGCCAATCAAACTCATTAATGTTGCTTCGAGCCCAGTCCCACCTGGGAATAATCAACGACTCTCCAGTGTCTTTGGTTAGTCGGAACGCCACCTCCAGCAACAACCTGACAGTCCCGCTACCAGAGAACAAAGGTTGAGCTTGCCGTGATGTGGTGGGCCGGACTGGGAGAAATTGGTCTCAATCTTCACGTGATAAGTTTCTGTTCCTTCTGGAAGGGTCAAGATTTCCGGTAAGAACCCAATGGAGTTTTTCCTGGTTCTAATTTTTGCTTCGAAAAGGTATTTATAATTTTCGGTCCGCTGGTCCACTTGTAGCAGCCCCCCACATTCCATGCCAATGCGCTGGAAAAATTCCTTGCTCCACCAGTGCATCGGAAGCCCAGTAATACCCAGCCAGCCACCGTAACTGACAATTTTGGGGAGGTTATTTTTCAAACCGTGTTCCCAGCTGGACAGCAAAACATCTATTTGCCCTCCACCGCCAGTTTTCCTCTGCTACTAACTCTCATCGCTTCTTGATTTGCTGTCACAGGAGAAGAAAGCCCTATTAATTTGATAAGGGAATAAATTAACATTTTTATCCAACAGACCTTCCATAGCCTTCCGGATATCCTCCCAGGCCTGGTGTAGCACTTGCCTTTCGCACACCACCACCCAACTCCAGTTTTCCATGTTAGACTTTAATGTGGTTAGGTTCGTCTCTAGAAATCTAACGGAGGAAGGATGACAAGCAGGATGAAGTTTTTCAATGATTTTATCGATGATACTAATTTGCGTGACCCTTGTCTCTTGAACGCATCCTTCATTTGGTCAAATTTTAGAGAAAATGCAGTGTGCAGAAGACTTGACAGATTCCTGCTTTCTGAAGCTTGGGAAGATCTTTTCCCTCATGTTAAACTTACGGCGTTGGCTAGAGTCATTTCGGATCACTGCCCAATTCAATTAGATACTTCTAAGTTGAAGTGGGGTCCCGGCCCTTTCCGATTTGAAAATTTGTGGCTTGATCACCCGGATTTTAAGAAGAACTTCAAGCAGTGGTGGGGGGAAGAGCGGATGGAAGGGTGGGAGGGTTACAAGTTCTCTAAAAGATTGAGGGGTATGAAGCAGAAATTAAAGGATTGGAATAAAGAAGTTTTTGGGGATTTGGCTTTAGCAAAGAAGGAGACAGAGGCTAGAATCGCCGCCCTTGATTTGCTGGAAGGGCATGGTGGTCTAGATAATACTCTAAGAAGAGAAAGGGAAGATTTATACCTTACGATGAGCGATTTAGTCCACAAAGAAGAGGTGAAGTGGAGACAAAGGGGGAAAATCCAGATGGGCAAAAGAGGGAGACAGCAACACTAAATTTTTTCATTGCATGGCAAGTGGTAGAAGGAAAAGAAATTTTATTGAGAAGCTGGAAGTTGAAGGATCCGGAGTGGTTCTCGGTGATAAGGAAATTGAGACCGAGATTATTAATTTCTTCAAAATCCTTTACACTAGCAACGATGAAGCGGGGTGGTGCTTGGAAGGTTTGAACTGGAGTGCTATTAATGCTGAGGAGGCCGATTGGTTGGAAAGGCCTTTCGAAGAAGAGGAAGTTAAAAGGGCTGTTTTTGACTTGGGGGTTGATAAATCACCAGGTCCTGATGGTTTTTCCTTGGGTCTTTTCCAGGTCTTGTTGGGAGATCGTAAGGCAGGATCTTATGAAAGTCATGATGGATTTTTTCAATTGTGGTATTATTAATGCAATTACGAATGAGACGTTCATCTGCCTCATTCCCAAGAAGAAGGATTCTATTAAAGTTAGTGATTTTCGGCCTATCAGTCTCGTGACAAGTTTGTATAAAATAGTGTCGAAAGTCTTGGCTTTTAGATTGCGGGAAGTGTTGGGCAGCACTATATCTAGTTCTCAGGGTGCTTTCGTGAAGGATCGGCAGATTTTAGATGCTGCCTTGATTGCCAATGAGGTGGTGGAGGAATGTCAAAAGCTTAATAAGTCAGGCTTGGTGTTCAAAATTGACTTTGAGAAAGCCTACGATCATGTGGAGTGGAGATTTGTTGATGAGGTCATGAAAAGGAAGGGGTTTGGGGTTAGATGGAGAGATTGGATTCGGGGTTGTTTGGAGTCTGCCAATTCTCTCTGTGATGATTAACGGAAGACCTAGAGGTAAATTTAGAGCTTCTAGGGGATTGAGACAAGGTGACCCGCTCTCCCCCTTCCTGTTCACTTTGGTAATTGACGTGCTTAGCAGAATTATTGAGAAAGCTCAAGTTGCCGATCAGTTTCATGGTTTATCTCCGGGCCATGAGCTGGTGGAGGTTTCCCACCTTCAGTTCGCCGACGACACCATCTTCTTCATTGAGGACAACGATGAGTATTGGCAAAACCTCCTCCAGATTCTGGATTTGTTCTGCTTTATGTCGGGTATGAAAATTAATAAATTGAAATGCTCCTTAGTCGGTATAAATCTTGTTGATGGGAAGTTGAATGAGATGGCTGGGGAGTGGGGCTGCGAAGTGAGGGCTTGGCCTATGTCGTATTTGGGTCTTCCCCTAGGGGGGAACCCAAGAGTGATCAAGTTCTGGGATCCAGTTTTGGAGAAGGTGGAGAACAGATTACAAAAGTGGAAGAGAGCCTGTTTATCCAAAGGGGGAAGACTCATTATGATTCAGGCGGTCTTGAGTAGTATTCCTATCTACTATATGTCCCTTTTCAGGATTCCCATTGGAGTAGCCAAAAGAATTGAGAAGCTTATGAGGGACTTCCTGTGGGAAGGTGTGGATGGGAAAAATAATCATGCCGTGAGTTGGGAGGTTGTGAGTAAAGCAAAATCTGCTGGTGGGTTAGGGGTGGGTTCTTTGAAGGCTAGGAGTGAAGCTTTGAGAGCAAAATGGTTGTGGAGGTTTCCCAATGAATCTCATGCCCTATGGCACAAGGTGATCAGAAGCATTTATGGGGTGGAACCTAATGGGTGGAACGCAAATTCTGCGACTCGGGGGTCTAGTCGTAGTCCTTGGAGAGACATCTCTAGTGGCTATAATCGGTTTCTTCAAGGGTGCGAGTTCTTGGTGGGGGGTGGTGTTCGGGTCAGATTCTGGGAGGACGATTGGAGCCGGGGAGGGGTTTTGAGAGAGGTGTTTCCGAGACTTTTCAATCTGTCCAGGAAGCAAAATCACAATATTTCCTCCTTTGTGGTTTCGGATGGGTTCCCCCTTAATTGGGATTTTGGTTTTAGGAGGAACCTCAATGAATTAGAGATTGGGGAGGTGGCTGGTCTGTTGGACTTCCTGGAAGGGGTGAGGTTGGTCAACTCTAGAGTGGACAAGAGAATTTGGAAGCTAGACCCCTCCGGTCTCTTCTCTTGCCAATCTTTTTTCCCTCACATTCAGAATGTTGGAGCAGGTGAATTTTTCTCTCCTTTTAACCAAATTTGGAAGGCCATGACCCCTCCGAAAGTTAAGGTCTTCGTGTGGCAAGCGGTGCTGGGAAGACTAAATACTGGTGATACTTTACAAAGACAACGCCCTTACATGTGCCTTAGTCCTCATTGGTGCGCCCTCTGTAATAAGGCGGGGGAGAGTGTGGACCACATTCTCCTTCACTGCACTTTCTCTATCAAGCTGTGGGAGACTTTACTGAAGGAAGTGAATTTGGTGTGGGTTATTCCGAAAGGATGCCTTGATCTTTTCTCCATCAACTTTGATGCTTTGGGTAAAGGAAAGAAAGCTAAAGTTCTATGGGGTAGTCTGATGCAAGCAGTGGTTTGGAATCTTTGGTTGGAGCGTAACCGAAGAATTTTCGAGAACTATAAAGGAGTGGGAGTGGTTGAGTTATGGGATAGAGTGAAGTTTTGGGCTGCTCTCTGGGCATCTACTTCCCTCGCTTTTAAGGATATTCCCTACCCTATAATTATGCGAAACTTGCTTGCTGTTGTTTCCTAGGGTCTGGTCTTTGTTTTTGCTGTTTCGTTTTTGGGTTGCTTGGCCTTGTGGTTTTCCTTTGGCTTTGCTTTTTGGATGTGTTCTCTTGACCTTTGTTTTTGACACTTTTCTTTGAATACAAATCGTTTCTATTCAAAAAAAAAGAAAAAAAGAAAAAAAAAGAATTGCCATTCCCTTTTTCCTGTTCTTGTACAATCTTCTCAGTTTGTACCGCTTCTTTGTAAGTCTTGCCTGAAATTCTGCCTCTGGCACTCAATACTGTGTTGCCAACATCTTCTGTGAACCCGTGTCCGCTGATTCTGTCTTTCCCTGTTAGGATTCCTTCTAAATTCTCTTTGATCTGGATCCACCCACTATCATTTTTACCCTGGGGAATCACAACAGACTTCACGATTCCGTGTACACACTTGGTCAGTCTTAGATAGTATCCTTTCCAGTTATGAACCTTTTCCACCCACACTTGGTAAGAATCCCCCCTGTACCTCCTGAAAAAACTCTGACCCTTGCTATCCAGGAGAATCTGCAGCTCTTTGATCAACCATTCTACACAACTAAGTTCCATGGAAACGTGGAACAGACGTTCGTTAGCCTTCTCTGTGATTAGAATTGACCCTCCATACGATAAAGCATCCACCTTAATTCGGAACTCCTTTGACTCAATGTTGAAAAACCTTGGTACATGTCTGTTACTCACCTCTCCCTCTTTCTGTTTCCTTTTCCCACTTTCTGTTTCCCTCTCTCTCCCACCCTCTCTCCCACCCTCTCTCTCTCTCATCTTCAAAGGGAGGATTGGGAGATACAGTCTGGTAATCAAACTCCCTGAACATTCGCAACCACAAGTTAAAGGTCACAGGGCAATGTAAGAAGAATGCACCACTGAGGGCTAAGGCAGGAGCTGGGTCTCCTTCTCTGAATCATGTCGCAAGTGTTAACCTTCCCGTGAGTCATAAGCCAAGCAAAAACTTTCACCTTGGGGGGACCTTAGTCCTCCAAATGAAGTTGTGTTGTTGAAAGGTTTTGGTTGGCTCAGTGTTGAGCAACAACCAGCAGTAAGATTCGACGGAGAAACTACCCGATGCGTCGACGCACCATTTTCTCGTGTCGACCCTTGAATGATGGATTAGTATGACTACATCATCCATTGTTTCTCTTTTTCTTTTCGGTTACTTTGGAAGGGAAGGGATCAAACCCTTGACCTATCCTCGTCCTAACCTATTCCCCCCCAATCACCACCTGGGCTAACCCCAAGGGCTTATTGTTTGTCTTATTTTTAGTTGTGTGGTTTGAATCACTTCTTCTAATGCACAAATATGATTTTGTTATGATTTAGATGATTTCAGTGTTCTGGTTAAGATTGAGTTGATTATCTCATTTCTGATTTAGTCTCTGGCGCATTGCTGATGTATAATTTATATCTTTTCTGAAGTAGTTTCAAGCCTGAAAATTTCAAAAAGTTTTCAGTACTTTTCTGAAATTTCCGAACTCGTTTGAACAGAAAAGATTTTGATAGTTTGTTTTTTCTAAAATATCTGAAACTTTAGAAATGAAAAGGTGTGTGAGAATTCAAAAATGACAAAAATCTCAATTGTAGTGTTTTTTGGGGTTCCAAAAAGTATGGAAATTTTTCTTAAGTCTTCTATTTTGATCCGATCCGATCCATGAAAAATGAACTCTAATCTTACAATGTAGGTGCTGGATTTGGACTGAGAATTATTGCTA
Organism: Prunus fruticosa; assembly: GCA_018703695.1. Taxonomy (NCBI): domain Eukaryota; kingdom Viridiplantae; phylum Streptophyta; class Magnoliopsida; order Rosales; family Rosaceae; genus Prunus; species Prunus fruticosa. The sequence goes on along the minus strand of CM031923.1, from coordinate 2,460,942 downwards.
CTTCAGTTCTTAACAGAGATAAAAGATAAATTGGTTTAGACCTTTTTCTCAAAAACCTCATTGAAATTCTTGAAGGATGGGATGAGTCACTTTAAGGTTACAACTAATGTCTTTTTTATTAAACGTCCAAGAAATTAGGGGAAATTTGACGGAGGAATAAAGAGTAATTATCTAAAAGACTAAAACTTATCCTGCAATCCTTTTTTACGTCATTTTATTTGCTACTTTAGTAAGTTTATTTAACGTCATTTTGGAATAGTGTATATATTTGAATATGAATAAATTGCAATCGTTTTTATACTTCTAAATCAGTGAAGATGAGATCTAGTGCTGATGGTAAAAGCCTCATTGGCTTGTTATTGGCTGCCCAGGTTTAAAACCGGCTCTCATGCTTATTAACTTGTAAGCTATGAAAATGGAAATTAAAGAGTTCTTGAATGATGACATGCTAAGAAAAAACCTATGGTTCATTTTTCTTTTTCTTTTTCTTTAAAAAAAATCACAATTCCTTGATAGCTTTTTCTTATCATCTATAGTCACAAAAGTTCTGCAAAATTCTATTCTTTCCCTGGCTTTGAAACTTATAGCAGGCTAGCATATTTTCTTAATAGTTGCCAAATTCTAGTTGCTGCTGCAAAGAATCATCAGCACTTCAATTGTTTCAACTTAGATAGTAACATGTACAGCCCAGGGTCCTAGTCCGAGGTATTACCATGTATGGAGTTGATCTAGGGTGGCGTTTTGCGTATGTTCCATTTTATGCTGGTATTATTATGATGTTATCCATAGAGTCGTTTCTTTTATGATATTCTTCTCCTGTTTTTCTTTGTAGGATGTTTCAGCACCTCAGAACTGCCTTCTTAGAAGAGGTGAATCGAGATAATCTTGGGAAAAGATCGTGTGTTCTCTTGTATTCTCAGAAAGAAAGTCTGCATATTAGTAAGGGTCATGGTTACAGGATCAATATAAATGGTTTTTAAAATCATACTTGTTTAATGTCAAAAGTGATATTGTATATTCTATACATAGAATACCTACTGTACATCTCTTTCCGCTGTCCTTGTTGTTTCTTTGAGAGATTGTGTAAAGAATAAATTGCTATAGAAGTTGGAACCCAATTGGGATTTGAAATATATGAGAAGGTGATAATATTTTCGAATAGAATTTGACTTGTTTGGGCTCAGGTGTTTTTATGACGTTCCAGTGAACCGTCTGTTTATGTTGATATAGTCTAGCAATTAATTTGGTTGACTTCCTGTTAAGGGACTGGATATTGATCCAAAAGCGTGACACTATTATTATGCTTGGGAAATGAAATGATAGTAGCAAAACAACAAAAGTAACAGATTCTGGGCCCCATTGTAAGTTAATCAAAATTAATCGGATCCTAGCTTTTAGTTGAGATTAGTAAGAGCATCTCCAACAGTAGTAGAAGTTGACCGTGAATAAAACTCTCCAACAGTAGTAGAAGTTGACCTACGTGAATAAAACTCTCCAACAGTAGTAGCTTTTAATTATAATTTTTGCTCTAACACTCTTCAATTCAATTTATGCAATATCAAAAAAAAGAATGAAAAATATGAAAACATATTCAATTAATGCAATATCAAGGAAAAGAATGAAAAATATGAAAACATGTGAAAAATATCTATGTATTTATTATATGAAAAGAAAAAAAAGCATATTTTTAACATTTTCAAGGTAGGTTTTGTTTTTCCAAAGCAAAATTAAATGTTTGAAGAGTCAAAGTCAACTTACTAATCCTGAAGAGAGAGAGAGAGAGGTTGCAGCTTGATGAACTGAGATTGAAGAGGCTGTTGGAGAGAGTTTTTCAAATGTGGCTTGCCTATTTTAGAATTCCAAAGCTGTTAAAGAGGTTGTTGGAGATACACCCTTATAAAATTGGATATGGTAAGATTATAAATAATTATAAATCCAAGGTGGTTTGGACTGCAACACATAAATAAAACTAGGATTTAGAGTTACAATTAAAAGGCAAAGCCCTCAACGATTGGTGTACTTTATTAAACCCCTGCGTAACCTTAGTCTGGCGTGTCTATGACAAAATCCCTCCTAAATAATCTTCTAATTTTAATCTTGGTATGTATTAAACCAATTAATGATGGCCATGACCTTCAAGTGATACTGAGAAAGTGAGAATTGAACCTCGGACTTTGAATGCTGGGGTAAATGCCCCTCTTAATCACTAAAGTTACAAGCCTCTAGCATGACCCTCCTATTAAGAGAGGTCACGATTCATGGGGTCGGGCTAAAACAATTTTATTTATTTCCTTCATATGAAATTAAAATAATTATATGAATCTTTCTTGTTAGCACTTATTAGTTCTTCCATTATTAAGAAAATCATATTGCAGACGTAAATTAAGCTAGTTTGGTAGAACAGCGAATTAGGTTATGGCTTGTATTTAAAAGAAAATATATTATTAGACAAATAGCCAATTGATTCCTTAACAATTAGATCAAGACTTAACAACAAAAAGAGATTCCCGATGAGGAAAGGAATAGGGCTGTAAGTAAAAGACAGCTAGTACGGCGGTAGCCAGCATATATTTGACCATGAACTGAAAGACATTTGAGTGCCCTCTCATTTCAACTTAGGATAGGAACTCTGCGTGGGCTTTGCCAGCTAAAGCTAGCTCGACATTAACTACTACATTTGACCTTCACTTTGTACTTGAATATTTCACTTTGTTAATGTTGTTTTTACCTTTTCCGGATATTCAAGTTACCACCAGATTATTCCTTCCTTGTCGCAAGTTGACATTTGGGGTCCATACAACTTTGCAGATCACAATCACAGCAAACAACTTTTTTGGTAAGAAAATACAATCGTGCAGATCAACACCACCAATTTAGAATACATTTTCATTATAGATTAAGACATTGCTCATAGTTTCTATACAAAAGCATAACTCATCATTTTCCACCGCACACCCTAACAAAAGCCTAACAACTCCATTTATCTTCTTCTTCTAAAACAGAATCAAGAAATCTGTCTTCTGCTTCAAACAAAATTCAGCATCTGTCATTCTGAGTCGCTTTCCAAACTCCCCATAGCCTTCAATCCTCTTGGTCTCTGCATCACTCGAAGGAAGAAAACCCATTAACCCAATTGAAAATGTTATTACTCCCAGCCAAAAACCAACAGAAAGAAAATTATTTGATGCAGCAAATCAGACAAGTCCAGTCCAAGTACCTTCTTAGAACTTTTCTTCTCCCTAACTTCATATCTCTCTTGGCACATATCAGTGAGCCAAGCACCAGGGCTCACCAACTACCACCCAATCAAAAATGAAAAAAAAAAAAAAAAATCAATATCTAAACCAATTTCAAATCTATTTATTAGGCAAGAAATCAAAATAATAAATAATAAAAGAACTTACAAGTAAGCTTCTTTGGATGAGTTTGGCCCTTTTCTTGGGCCTTTGTGGAAGTTTGCAACCCTTCATGGCCAAAAAGTCCTCCTCTTTCTCTTTGCTTGACAAAGTGATGTAAAGCTTCGGCCACACAAGCCCCCGGTCCTCTCCATTATTTCCATCCATTATAACCTTCCCATTCCCATTCTCATCCACACCCACTGATCCTCTTGTGGTGTAGTACCTGTCCTCCTTCTCCGGCGAATACGACTTCCGGTTCTCACCTGCACCTGACCGGAGCATGGTCCCCTCAGAATTCCTGTAACCAAACAGACCCACAATTTTTTTAGCCTTTTCACCAAAAAAAAAATATTTATCCTTTTAAAACTGAACTTTCCTGTTATCAAACCCGTCTTTGATGGGTGGGGAAAGGGTATGGAATTATATTCTAGTACTAGGGATCCAATAGAACCAAAAATAGAATAAAACCCGAGTAACAAATGAGCACAAATAAGAGAAAATTGGCTTCAAATTGTCTCTTCATTTTTTACCCCCTTTACTTTCTCAGCAACCAAACAGGGCGGAGGCGTGGCCCAGAAGAATTATTTAAAATTTCCTCACCTGGTAAGGCGATTGGATTGAAGATGAGAGTTCTCTTTTTCGGAAGCGGAGACCGCAAAGCGATGGATCCGAGATGATGTGATTTTCCTGAAGATGCCACCATTGAGCCTCTCGGAGATTTCTGAGCCTTTGACTCTCACACATCTGAGTCTCTTTCTGTTCCCCCACTGCAAGAAAAATTCCGGTTCTGAAGCTATAGGCGCTCTCTGATTTCTCTCTTCCGTCTCCATATCTGCCATTAAAATTAAAAAAATTAATTGAAAACTGAAAATTTGAATGCCGCCATATACAACCCAGAAGTGAAAAATCAATTTGAACAGTTAACTAGAAATCAAAATTCCAAAGAAAGATTGGGCTGTTTTTGCCAACTGATAAAACCCAGAACAGGGAAAACCCAAAGAAACATGATAATACCTAAGCCTGAAGATTCAAGATCTAAGACTGTAACAGAGAATACCCAAAGCCAAATCCTTCTCAAACTACCCTGCAATCAAAACAACAGAATGGTCACAAAACTAAATCTATCCCCAAACACAAAGGGAGACAGAAGAGAGAGCTTTGTGTAACAAAGAAACTAGAGATGAAGATAATTTGAAGAAAAATAACACCAAAAGTAAGAAGAAGAAAGCTTACAATGAGATTTTTTCATGCAAATGACACAAGTTTGAGAATTTTTTTTAGCAAAAGAAAAAATTGAAAAGTCTCACCAAAACAATGAAAGCCCAGATGGAGATGAAGATTGGTGTTTCAATCTTGCTTCTCCGCTTCCGTCTTTTGTGTTCTGGTCTTCTTCTCCTTTCGTTCTTCCTTTCTCCTCTGTTCTTCTCTGTCGTCCTCTTTCTCTCTCTTTCCTCTCGCGTTTTATCCTTTGCCTCGGCCGGACATCAAAATAACTGAAGATTATTACAACCGTCCGATTGGATATCAACGGTCTGATGCGACGGGTTTTTGATACCCCATTTTGGAGCCCAATGTGAGAATGCATTTCACACATTTGGGTATTTGAGAGCAGGCATTTGGGCCTACAATCTAAAAACCCCAACCCCAACTCCATTTTCATTTTCTTCATTTCCTATTCTTTGTGACAAGTTGCGACTCTATGTAAACCTAAAAAGAGTAAAACATGTAAAATGTGACTTGGTTTTTGTATCTAAACCTAAACCTTTCTTAACAAGGGTTTTCATCCCACCCATGTCACTTTTATTTATTTATCAAATAATACTTTCATTAGATAAATTTCAACAATACAAACTAAGCCAAAAGAGCACCTAAATTAACATGCTAAAAGAACACAGTTATCGAACACATGACTGTTTTTACTTTGAAGAGGAGGAAGCCTCTCTCTTCCTTCCTTTCTTCCTCCCCTCTCCCCTTCTCTCTTTCTCCCTTCTCCTCTCTTCCCCCATTTTCAAAGACGAAAGATTTCCCCTATTTGTCTTCGTTTTGTTATGATTGTCCTCAACCCATCACATGTGGATGTGTCTCGGTGTTGAATCTCCACTTGCATTTCAATGTCAGATCTCCACCACCATCATTTTCGTAGTTTCTTTATGTTTGAAATAAGTCGCAGAGACTCTTTGGGTTTTCCTGTGTAGTTAACACCTCTCCTTTTGTGAGAGTCTTCCACCTCTCTTTTGTGAAAATTTTATTTGTATTTTTATATCTTTTTTATTGTTCTAAGTTTTCATTCTTAGTTGGATGCCTATGCTAAAGTTTGTTCTGATCCTGCGTGATCGTTAGTGGAGACACACCAAATTGTCTTAATTTTAATGTTAGATCGTGATCGGTGCATATTTACATATTATTTTGTACCCTTTTAACTTATGATTTGGTTATGTTTTTGAGTTAAACTTGTGCTTTTAATAAGTTTTGTGTTTGTTTCAGTGTAATAAGCTTAAGGACTCACTAATTGCATTTTGGAGACAAGTTAGCTCAAAACGGTGTCTGCAGATCAGTCAACTTCACGGATTGGACTGTACTTGCTCAAGAAGAACCAGATGATGAGCCATATATCATTGGAAATATACGGAAGTCTAGTTTCTGTAGAATTTTACGGTTCATGATTCCGAGTCCTCTAGAGAAAGTTATACATGTTTTGGCAACTTAAGGTCAAATTCGGCAGCATCTGCGTTACTGGGCCAAAAATCACATTTGAAGGCCTTCCCGATTTTTCCTTGAGTTGGGCTGCATATGCTTGGAAAGATAATTCAAAGAGTTTCAAGATACATATTTTTTCAGATTTTTCAGAATGAAGCCACAAGCCCAAAACGTGCCCACAAGCTGGCTGCAATGCATTGTCATGCATGACATATGCATGATGAAGTGTTGTTGATTGTGGGAAAGTTTGGTGAAGCATATTCAATACCTATTTTTGAGTGGAATTTTGCAGCAGCCAAATGAATTAATTGAAGTTGAAGTGGATGATGCAACACTAAGCTTAATGACAAGAAGAATTGTTTTCAAATGCAATAGTGTGTTAGGTGAATTAAGTGTTGTAAGTTGGTGAAGTGAGTGTGGTTAGTGAACTCTATTGTATAATTCAGATTTTCACTTCCCCTAAGCCTATAAATAGGGAAGTTCTCTAAGGTTGTAAACACACCCCAAGGGGGGAGCTCTCAAACACTTCTCTAGAGCTCCCTTCCCTTCTCTCCCTCAAATTCTCTTAGTTTCCCTTTGTAGTTCTCAATTGTTGTAATAAGATCATTCTACTAAATTTTCTTTGTACTAAATCTCAAACACCTTCCCTTTCTCTTCTAAATTCTTCAACACTTCCCAAACACTTTCTTCTCCCTTCTCAAAGCTCTCAAACACATGCTCTTCCAAATTCCACAAAGCTCTCAAACACCACTTTCCTTCTCTTCCAAAAGTCTCCATGTCTCAAACACTTCACACACACATCTCTCTTCTCTTCCAAAATTCTCAAAGTCCTCAAACACTTTCTTTTCCAAATTCCCCATGTTCTCAAATACTCTATTCCAAAATCCACAAAGTTCCCAAACACCACTTTCCTTACTCTTCCAAACTTCTCCAAATCTCTCAAACACTTTCCTTCCTTCCTCAAATTCTTTCCTTAATGTTTTCTTAGTTGTAATTTATTTTTCTTGTAATGTACATTCTTTCTTCTTGTTTTGTTTCTTTTGTTTTCATTTTTGTTTTGTGTAGGAAAATTGAATTGGATCATTCAATCACCAATCCCTGTGGAATCGACCTCGCACTTACATATGTTATACTACCAAACGGCTCGTGCACTTGCGAGTATCACAAGTTGAGGATGCAACTGAATCTATTTTGGTGAAGCTGTATCTACGCAACAGATCGCTCGTTATTGTAATGGTCTTTTGTGGCTAGTTTGTATTGGCCATTTTATGGCTAGTCTGTATTGGCTCGTTGTGGCTAATTGCTTATTGGCTGAATTATGAATGCAATATCAGAATTTCTCAACAACAAAAAACACAAAGTGGACAAACAAAGCCCACATCACCACATTATGCATAATCCCAAACAAAGCCCATGAAACCCAACATAACTAAAACCCTAAAGCAACCTAGGAGTTTGTTGAGGCCCAAAAAATCCAAGGTTGGGCCCATATATATTCCCGGCCTAGTACGACACCTTACTGAGAAGAAACCCGATTTGGGTAAACGAAAGTTCATCGTACTCGCTAGCATGAGTTAGGGTCCATTTGCCACGTCAATCAAATATGTAACCCGTCATGCTAAAAAGTCGTAACAAGCCCATAAAATATACCAGTTCTATGAACTCATGCTTATTATCCCGTTAAGCGTCATTTTGGCCCAGCCATAGCCCTTTATAATACAGTAAAATTCCAAGCACGAGCACACCAAACAACATGCAATGCCAAGCGGAAAACCTTTATTTAGCACTTAGCCACGCTACAAGTTTAAGTGGGCCTAAGTCAAGCAAATGCCCAGGGCTTGCTGAGCAGGTTGTGGTATGGATGGTTACGAGCGTTCACGAGACCCATTGATGAGCCAAGAAGTGGAAGTTTTAGGCTGCTTGGGAGCCCCAAAACTCGAGCCCATTCTTTGAGTCCAAATATGTGGGTAAGCATGAAAGAGAGAAAAGTGACCCATCACCTTAGTAAAATAGCCCATCACCTTAGGAAGTGGCCCAACAACCTGAAAAAATATCTCAGGAAACCTCCAACACATGGCTAAAGCCAAATCCAAGACAAACCATCTTTGAAACAAAAGGATATTCGCATGTGCAGGCTGTTGAGAGTAAAACACACTTTAGACCAGCACCTTTACCCACTTCTTTCCTCTACCAACTCTTTTCAGAAAATAAGGAAGGAAAGAAGGAGAGAGTGTTGCCAGAGATAGGAGGGTGCCAGAGAGGACAGCTGCGAGAAGACTCTAGAGCTCCAAAAAATCTTGTCTCTGTGTGTTTGGATTAGGGGGATTTCACAAAAGGGGGATGAATCAAAGGAAGAGAAGAGGAATGGAGGGGGAGACTTGGCAGATTTAGGAAGAACCAACTAGGGATTCTTGGGAAGGAATAGCTTCCAATGCCTATAAAAAGGGGCATTTCCTACCCAACAAATCACCACATCCAGAGCGAGCAAGCATCCTCTCTCACTACTGGAACCCTTCAATTTTGAGCTTTGTGCTCTCATCTCCTTCCTTTTTCTCCTCTGGAAAACCCTTCAAGAGCGTGACGAAGCTTTCGTCAAGCGGCTGGAAATTGCTCAAGTCACCCACTCTCCACCCTCATCTTTTCCTCTCTTTCCTAATCAAAATCTCCCCAAATTTCCCTCTCCCCTTACTTTGAACCTCTATTTCTCATGGGAAATCCAAGCTTTGTCTCTCTAATGCTAAACTCATGAATGCTCAGCTCCCATGCCATAAGCTTCTCAAGCCAAGCCAAAATATTGATCTGTAAGTAATTGTTTATTTTGTTGGTGAAATAAACCAAAGTGCTTCATAAGGTTCCACGAACCTTTCGAAGCACTCTTGGGGCTTGATTCTTGAACTCATACACAGGGACAACCCCACCCATTTTGCTCTTTACAACAGCCCAGGCCCATCTGGAGCTGCAGGAACAAAAAAGCCCCTACATAGTTCAATTTCGATGTAGACAAATCTATAATAATAATTTTAAAAAAATTAACCATTCTAAGCTTATGAATAAACTCCATACTTATTGAAGATAGGCCCTCAAAGAGGTTGTCCTTCCATTGGATCCAAAATAATAGCTTTTCGCCAAGACTTTTTTCTAGATTGATCTAAATAAATTAAATATATCATACAAATGTTGCTCACAACATTATGTAGATAAACATGACCACTCAGTGGGTCAAGCCTTTCGTCCCTTGTAGGGCTAAAAAATTTAATCGATAAACCAAAGGTTTGATCTTTTTCTTCATTTTCTCGGAATTTGGTAGGTGAACCGAATCGAACTACTGCATGTGGTTCAGTTCATAGTTCCAATTTTTCTATTTGATGGTTCAACCGAACTGACTTTTGTAGAAATTCAAGAAAATATTTAAAGTTTAAATAGTGAGAATTTCACCACCTTGGTAACATATCTTGTTGTGAAATCAATGTATATATATATATTCTCCCCCATTCTCCTTTTCTCTCATTCTCCCTATATTCTCCCTCTCTCTCTCTCTTCTTCTCCCTCTATTCTGCTAGAAGTATGCTCTAGAGCCAATAATGAGATGTAAACTCTAAGGATATTTCACCGAAGTAATTAAGGGCATTATGTTGTTTTTAGTAATAATTTTAGTCATTTACTTAACCAACAAGTCTATGGATCATGAGATATAGAAAGTGACTTTAAAAAGTTAAGGTCATGAGACCTTTCTCTACCATATCCACATCCTAAATAGTTTGTGGTCATAGGAAGATCAGCTGGGCATTGATAATCTGCAAAGACCATCATGCATTTTATCTGCTAATCAGGAGGATGACTGGTCTCGAGTCATTCGTGTGGAGACACTAAGATAAGTGTATGGGTGTTCAATAGAGAATGAATTTACTGAATGCGATCAACAGAAAGAACTTGAATAAAAGTTTTAATAACATGTCAATTAGGATCTCTCAAGTTGGAATAGTGCAAATTAGTCCTTGACCTAAAGCACCACGAGTTTTCTCATGGAAGCGTCGTGGGCCCTTAGCCATGTTGAAGCGATATGTTCCTCTGGGCATAACCCAAAGATATGACATGTATTCCTTTGGGCATAACCCAATGATGAATTCATGGAGACATGTGAGTGTACAACAAGGGATCTCTACCTTCAGTAAAGGAGGAGAATGCTGAGAAGATTTGATTCAAAAGTCTTTGGCCAAAGAAACGAGCTAGATCAATAAAAGAGATTGTGATCATGTCTAATGAATCACATGAGATTGTAGATGACGCTAAGAGCTTGACATGAATTTCCATCCCCAATTAGCATGATCAAGAGCATTGATTAAGAGAAGGACCATATTGCATGGTAATTTCAACTGAATAGGTTCACAACCCCATTCTATATTGGTTTGGGCAACCATGGCATTTTGCTAGACGTCCTTCACGGTTTATGGAAGCCCTAAGAACAAAATATAATCTAGTTCTCATAAAGGGAGAATTAAAATGGAGTTTTAATTCACAATCCCTCAATAACAAGTTTTGGATCACCCACTATCTTTCCGAATTAAAACCTAATAGATCACACATCGATAAGGATAGATGAAAGAAAATAAATATGATGTGCATAGACTTATTAATTTAATGGAGATTGAATTAATTAAGCTAATGCGGTAAAAGGGTAGTGTTCACCCGTTTTGATGTAATTCCTATGATGGTAGGGTAAAATTCCTCATTGACTTGAAAACTATTGGTGGTAAACAAGTCAACTTTCTTTTATGTGCGAACCTGCCACTATTTAGCGGTTAAAAATCCTAACAGACTGTAGAATGTAATAACTTGCGCGCCCAAGGTATTGACTTTGATCAAGTGATTGTGAATTTGGGTGAGGAATATCTCCCAAGAAAGTTCTTTTCTTGCCTTAGATGGGTGAGGACTTTATAATTTCTCACACTAAAAAATAGTAAGTTTAGTTGAAAAAATAAGTGTTTGAAATAAAACAAACGAGTTCAAAAGGAACTGCTTATTATACATTAAATGAAAAGAACTGCCAAGTCTGGAAAGACATCAGAACATTGGACTTCGATTTCTGCTTGGATTGTTGTCTGTGACTAAAGCTGGACTAGATGTATCCGCATTGGAATTGCACATCAGCACCTTCAACTAATATAGATAAGCTGGAAATTCGATACCAATGTTGAGATTGGCAGAGCTATAATCAATTTGAGCCATGGGGGAGACTTGTTGAGTGGGCAGAACTGGGAGTTTGTGTCTATTTAGTATGTTCTGGAGATTGTCTGTATGAGATTAAGACATCATGGTGCCTCTTCTGTGGTTGGACTTGGGTTTCTTCAACCTGGACTTGATTGGAAGTGGCTGGATTGGTAGTTGTTGGCCTGTAATTGCATTTCAGGACTTGTTCTGTTGATTGGGGATCACTTGTGAGCTATTCTGGTGATCTCAGGACATCAAGAAGTCTTTGAAAATTTGTTGAGGTTTTCATATGATGAGCAACCTGAGTTTTGCTTGGTTCACCTGTTTCTGAACAAAATTTGTAATCATAAAATTCTTGTTTTCCTTATGGGCTATTTCTCTAGCTGGATTGAAGTTAGAAATCTGAGTTATGCCTGTTTTGTTGAAACTGGATGGCTTTTGTAAGCTAGATAGTTTGATTGCTTCCAAGTTCGAAGACTTTTGAGATAGTTTGATTGCTTCCGAGTTTGAAGACTTTTGAGATCGTATGATCTTGATTGATTTTTGTCAGTTTGACTGAGAGTTTTTGTTGGTTTGATTTTTGCTATCCTTTCTATAGCTCACATCTTCTTATATTTATAGGAAATCTGCATGATGATGATTCCTAAATATCTGGAGGATATTTGCTGAAAATCGTTCGCTCCAAGCAAATAAGGGAGTGGTAGTTATTTTGATAAAAACATCCCATAACAAGGGTCAGGTATGGTGATCAGTTTTGACTTTTTGTCAACCAACTCCCTTGAATGCCTCATGTGTGTTCCTTGCAAACTGGAATTAAATGCCTCACTGATGAAATCTCATGGGTATGGAAGGAAACTCAGTCCCGTTTTCCTAGAATTGAATGGTTATGGGGAGTGGTTTATGCTTTTACCTTTCTACCAACCCCTTGAATGTCCTCTGTTCACTCCTTGTAAATGTCTTGTCACTGAAACCACGTGGGTATTGCGGAAAGAAACTCAGCCCTTCTAGCTCTAGAGCCCCTGATTTGGTTTTGAGTTGGTAACCAATGGTGATGATTAAACCACAAGCTTTAAAAAAGGTTTATGCTTTTACCTTTCTACCAACCCCTTGAATGTCCTCTGTTCGCTCCTTGTAAATGTCTTGTCACTGAAACCACGTGGGTATTGCGGAAAGAAACTCAGCCCTTCTAGCTCTAGAGCCCCTGATTTGGTTTTGAGTTGGTAACCAATGGTGATGATTAAACCACAAGCTTTAAAAAATGTAATCTGGAAACTGGGTAAAAAATAAACTAATTAAATCTGGGTATTTAGATTAAATCACCATTGGTGGTAATTAAAATCTATCTCGTGAAAATTACTTTGGGTAATTGGTTTCTTTATTCTTTGAAATGACATGGGCTATTTTCCAATTTTTGGCAAATAGAGCCCAAGTTTGTTCTATTAAAAAATAGCCCAATAGTCAGATGGGCTGGCATGCAGAAATTAGGCCCAAACAGGTAGTTGAGCCTTAACTATAAAATCAAGTTCAAGACCCATTGGGTTAGTTAATACATGTGGTCATAGTAGGATGACCACATAAGCCCAAGGAGCCTAATAGAGAGCTCATGGCCGGTTTTACCTAGAGGGAGACTTAGGTCTCCTTCTTGTGGGTCTATATATGTAAAATTTGTCTTTTGAGAAAAGTTAGGATTTTTGAGCTAGTTTCAAGAGATGAGTTAGAACACCATCAAACTCCTCCCACCTAACCAAAAATCGGCTACCCTAGGAAGTGAGCATGTGAGAACCTATAAAAAAGTATATATAATAATTTTTTATTAATATGAATTTTTCTTATTTAAATATTTATTGTGAAGATTTATATGTTATTAAATCTTGAGTCTTGTAGGAGATTATCCCTTTAGTTGAAAGATGACATCATTCTTGTTATCCTTGTGTAGAGACTTAGAAGTTGTTTTAATCAAACCATCATCCTCCCATTCTTCCCCATTTCCCTCTTTCTTTCTCTTCAAAAAATATGATTTTATCCCAAATTGGGATGAGTTGTTCATCCATTGGAGGTGAGTCACCTAGTCTAAAGTTTGTGAGTCACCTAGCCTAAGATTCTTTCTTATTCTCTTCCTCCCCATTCATTGTATCAACACTCTCTTCTAACTTGATGACTCACATTATTCCCTTCCTCTTATCTTATCTTTTGATGGTATGTGTTGTGATATCATTGGCTAAAGGGGATGAGTCACATTATTCCCTTAATTTTATATCTTATCTTTTGGTGATTTAAAATATTGTATATATAAATATTATTTTGGTGCATGCATAGCCTCTCCTATAAATATCATGTTTTCTTACTTCAATCCTTCATTCCAATCCTTTATTATAGATTTCTACCACGAAGTAGTGAGAGAGAGAGAGAGAGAGAGAGAGAGAGAGAGAGAGAGAGAGAGAGAAAGAAAAGAAAAAAAAGAAACAAGATGAAGAGCATGTGTGTTTGTCTTGCAATATTTCATACTTATCTTGGTGAGTGGGTTATGTAATGTGTTCTAAAAGTTCTTATTTTGTGATAAATCATGGATTTATTCTATTTACAAATCTCTCTCTATTTTCAAGTCAAGCATGTCTAATTTGTGCAATATTATATATTATTTGGAGTTTTTGTGAAATATGTGTTATTCATGGAACATGATAACTCCAGTGACAGGGTATTTGAAGGATAAATGTGTACCAGACGGGGACATGGGGCAGTGAGGCCAATATGGGTCAAGTGCTGGGTATAATTTGTGAAGGATAACCAAGATTTGAAGGAATGATGTGATATGATTTGGATTGTGTATATTTATATGATATTTTCTAGAGTGTGTAAAATGACATTGCTTGACTGGCATATTACATAATCTACTCACTGAGCGGTGGTTTGCCATCCCTCACCTATTTTGTTTTTCAGATCAATTAGCGGGCCAGATAAAGCCGAAACCAAAGAAGTTGGATTAGTTTAGAGTGATAAACTTTTATTTATATATTGTACACTTGTAAGATTATTATTTTATTTTATTTATATAAATATAATGGTAATGTATTTTAACCAATTTTTCAGTCATTTTATTTATTTCTTTCAATTCACGCACCCTGATTCCGGGAGTATTCTTTATTCTCGAATCGGGTTGTGACAGAGCACTAGCATCCTCTCTTTCCAAGGTTGAATCATATCCTCCATTGGTGATTTGGTGAATCTAGAAGGCCTTCCATAAGGTGATCAACTCAAAGGATGTCAACCATGAGCAGTACTTCAAGGGTAATTTTTCTACTCTCTTTTTCTCTTAGTCTAGAATGTTTAGGAGTGGAACAATCTAAACCAAGTCTCAAGATACTTGGGGTTAGTTATGTTAAAGCTTAAAGATTAAATTTTAAAGTTTCCGTTGCATAAGGTTAAACTTCTCTTTGTGGCTAAATTTAACTAGGTTCCTGTTTTAGCCATACCGAGGGTCATTGATCGGTAGGTGGTTTGAGTCCATCGGTTCAGTCACTAATCTGAACCCAACCCTAGTCCCTTGAGCTTGGACCTTTTGTCCAATTGACCTCAAAAAATTTAAAGGTTGGCCTTTTCATTGAGTGAAAACAAATTACAAGGTTGGACCTTTCGTCTACCTGGCCAACTAGTAGAGAAACATATAAGTCCCTACTCGAGGGTTGTTGAAGAATTGGAGAAAAATTAACCTCGAATAGTAGCATAATCGACTTCAGGGCTGTTCGGTAGCATATTTAGAGGCCCGTTTTCGTTTTCTAAGCCCAAATACGAATAAAAAATGTGTTCGGTGGGTTGTTGACAAAAACACGAAAAATGATTTGGGAGAATGAATTCACACGTAAAGCGTAAAACGTGAAAACACCAAAATGACATTTTCTCCATTCTCAACCCAAAATTAGAGTACGGAGAAAACAAAATCACGCTTCGTCTAAGTCGGAAGTAGAAATTTCTTGCTTCTCACTCTTGCAATCTTCCTACACACACTCTTGGAAGATCTTGGTAAGAAAAATTTGTATAAAATATTTCGTTTCAAACTTGGGTTTTTTCTGGATGTTGTATCTGAAACTATTCTTCTAAGATTTCGTTTCACACTCTCTCAGAAGATCTTGCTGCTCAACCTTTTGTTGATTGTAGTATGAAGACTATGGTTTTCTTTATGTTTAGATTTGGGGTTTAATATTTTGTTTCAGATTTGGGGTTTAGATTTGGGTATGAAGACTCTGGCTTTCTGTTTATTGTGATTGTAGTAAACTGGTTTTCTGTTTTATGTGATTCGATTGAAATAGTATTGTTCTCTGCACTATTGTCTGTTTATGTTATATAACTTCAAGTTGAAGACTTGATCATTGATTCAGAAAATACAACAACACCGAATATAGATATGTCTGCAAGAAAGATTGCACAAATGGGTGACATTAGAGACAAAATCGCAACGAATTTGTGGCAGGATTTTATTTAGTGCTCATGACAACGATTTTAAATTTTATAGGACATTAGGAAATATTGTACCAAACGAATTCTCAAATCTTGAAAATGCATATTCCTTTTCTTGTTTTCATTTTTTGAAAATATTCTCAGAAAACATTCTTCGAAAATGTTACCGAACAGACTCTTAATTGTGTAATTTTTTTGTAGAAACATCATTGGAGTCGAGTACTTCTTCAATGAGTTAAAGCTTATGCTTTTCTTTTTTCCATTTTTATTTGTATTTTTATTTTTTGCCAATCCACTAGTTTAAGACCTTCCCTTTCTCCCACATACCAATTTGGCTGGATTATATATGGCATTTATGACCATATGTAAGTGTTGCTAACGTTGGTTAGGACTGGTTTTTGGCATGTCTAATTGGAGTATGGTGGTGACAAAAGTGGCTAACCCATATGTGCTTCAACTTAGACCAAAATCTCATGTAGTTGGCTTCAACTCCACAGTTGTGTCAATATGGAAGTTCAGCTATATTCAATATTTTGGGATCCCAAAAAATGAAAATCTATCAATTGGATTTTGCTTTGTGTGGAATGGTTATGTAGAATAGGAAGATCATAGGTGGCGTTGACATCTATGCAAGTGGTTGCTGCTTGCTTTTTTATTTTTTCTATTTTTTTTCTTTGATAGATACCTTTGCATATATGTTGTGAAATGCATTGATCAATGTCCGTACAACTTGGCATGTGTACTCTTGAATCATCTCAATAAGTAGTGTGCTTTGTATATGGGGATGAACACTTAATGAAATACTAGGAGATTGAACGCAAAACAATTGGAGTTTAATTCCCAGTTGATTGGAGCAATTATATAGTAGTTATTAGCCTTGACCATTGATGTCCATCTACCTTCCCACAACATCAAATTGGGTGCTAAAAGTGGAGAGTTGACTAAAACCAAGTTCAAAATCTTGTGTGTACTTGAGATGCATGTACTACATTTTTTTGTGCTTAGTTTGTTTTTGGTGAAGTAGGAGGAAAGACAACATGGGGTTTCGATCTTGGGTACCAAGAAGGGGGAAGGGGGAAGGCCACAACCATTACGGTAACCCCACCTTGGCTTTTTTATTCTTAATTTTGTTTTGTGTTGATGTATTCTTTCCTCCACATATGCTTATTCCCTCTGTTGCACCTACTACATGTTCGTATGGCAAAAGGGACCAAGGGGTTGTAGCAAAGTTTAGGTGTTTTGAGTTGAAAATGGCAAGAAACTTTGGTAGTTGAGTGTCATGTCATTGATGAGCATCATGTTCTGGATTATTCATATAAGATATTGTTGCTCCAAAAATCTTTCGGTCAATTATTCAATTATAGTGATTAGAAAATAGGATGCGTTCTTGGTGTGTGAGTTGAGCGGTGTGCTAGTTCTCATTCCGCTACCGTGTTCGGCTGGATGGGATGGTGCTCAAACGAATCTCTATGAAGAACAGGGTTGTTTGTTGATATACTGAATGGATGATTACAATGGTGGTGCTTAAGAACTTTGAACAATCTTCAGAGTTCTTGGTGATATCCTACATTGAATCCTAAGAAAGCAGTAAATTTTTCCTAAGTTGAACAACATTTCAGCTTGAGTTTGTTGAGAGATTAGTTGTCATGAAAAATGAGAATTGGTATGCTATATATAGGCAAAAGTTGCCGCCTTCAAAAGGTGTCGAGCACCTCGGTCACCGCCCAAATTTTTGCGTAAGCCTCCTTCTTTCTGTCGTATTTTTTCTCAATCACGAGTTGATCATTAAAAGACAGCGTTAATGTTCTAAAAACAACAACATTAATATTGTACTATGGGTGTGGCACTAGCGTTAAGAAGAATGTTTACATTTTTTTTACATGAGGACATCCTCATTTAATAGTTATCTTTTTTATGAGTATATATATTATCATATGAGCATTAATATTTCAATGTTAGTACATGTTAGGAGAATCAGTTGAATGATTCATGCCAATATTTGGGATGTGTTACTTATAACTAGCATTTCTACACGCACTTCTGTGCGTGTGGGAGGCATCTTTCAATCATTTGCTCTATGGGCGACTTACAAAGTCCTTTTTTGTTTGTTTTTTTTTTATCACAAATGGTCCCTGAGGTTTGTGAAATTATCACCTTTGATCCCTAACGTTTTTTTAGGGTACTGATTTTCCCACTTCCCTTTTATCCACTTACACTCTATTTTTCTAAACAAAAAAGAGTATAGGTGGATAAAAGGAGTCTGGTTGACCAGTTACCAAAGTTCCTGTGCCCCCTTGTTTCACTGCTAGTTTCGTGACATATGGCAAGCCACTTAACACCACTTAACTCTGTTAACTGTTTTTCTTCTTTTTACCTGTTTGCTTGTTTTGCTTTTTCTCCTGTTCTGCCCCCTTTCTATATGGTTTCCTTTTCCCCCCTATCTCCTTCGTCTCCCCTCCTATCCTTCCTTTTTTGTTCTCTTTTCCAGATTTCCACCTCCACGTTTCTTCTTCTTTTTTTTTTTTTTTTGCTTTTGCTTTGTTTTTCTTTTTCTGTACTATGCAAAAGAAAAACAATTATATGCAGTATTCTCTTGCAAAGTCAAATTATCCTTGGTATGGTGTCGATTATGCTGGTGGTCAAGCTACTAGGAGGTTCACTAATGGAAGGACCATTGGGGATATAATATGTAGTCCAATTACCCCACATCCATATTTTTTTTTCCCTTTACTTCCTTTATTTCAAGAGTTCATAATTCTTTTTATTTTTTCCTTTGGAAATTTTGTAGCTGAAAGGCTTGGGATTCCATCACCGCCACCTTATCTTTCCGTGTCACAAAATGATGATGCACTGCTCGAAGGGATATCTTGTCGCCCAGGAATTCTCAATGACACAGTGACTCTATTTTGTAAGCACATTTCTTTCAAAATATTAATTTTCTTTCGTTGATCAGATTATGACCCTGGAGGTTTGCAAAATATTGAGTGCTTTTTAGGCTCTGCCACATATTCAGAGATTGTCCTTTGATGATCAAATACAAAATTTCAACAAGACAAAGGAAGCCATCAAGGCTAAGATTTGGGGAGAGGCTAGCTCAAAGAATTGCCCCCTTGGCTGCATTCCTTCTTCAGCTGGGTGAAATCAAAGACAGGAAAATGCTTAAAGCGAGTAAATGAGTGGGTGCTAGAATTCAACTCCAAAGTACAAAAGCTCATTGCCACTCTCAACAGGCGCCTCCCAAAAGCAAAACTCTCATTTGCAGATACATATGGAGATGTTTTCAACTTGATCAACAACCCTATTGCATAGGAGAGAAAAAAACAAAACAAAAGCAACAAAAAAAAAAGAGAGAAAAAAAGTGGAGGTGGAGATCTGGAAAAGAGAACAAAAAAGGAAGGAGAGGAGGGGAGACGAAGGAGAGAGTGAGAGAGGGAAACCAGAGAGAAAGGGGGAGAACAGGGGGGCACGGGAACTTTGGTAGAGGTAAACCAGACTCGGATAAAAGGGGAGTGGGAAAATCATTTTCCTTTTTTTATGACAGTAATGGTCTTTAAAGTTACCCTCCGTCAAAACGGTTCGTGTCATTAGCTTCCGTCAAATTTTCTATTACATTACTGACGTAGCACATTTGTAGAGCCCACAAATCAAATGGAGTAGAACCATGTGAATATAATATATTTTAAATATTTTTAAAACTTAAAATCCATAAAAAATAATAATTTAAAAGCTACTAAAGTCTTTTTATAAATAATTTTAAATATCTTTCTCTATGTCCCTCTCTGTGTGTTCTCTTTCCCTCCCCCCTCGCAAACCTACTCCTCTCTCCCTCTTCTTCCTCCATTTCCTCCCTTCTCTTCCTCCATCTCCCTCTCCAGCTTGCCCTTTTCCTTTCCAAATCTCTCGTCCACAGTTGGTTCCTCACTTAAATCGTTTTTGTTCTTTGTAATGCTTCAATTATAATTGCTTTGCATCTTTCACAAATTGGGTGGGTTATTGTTAGAAATGTGCCCTAAGAGCCAATACATTTGATGTAATCTCCTTAGAATACATTTCGTATATGATAAATAAAGGGCAATCTTATTTTGTTATCTTTTATATCGTGTAAAGAAACAAATGTCCAGGGTATACTAAATAAAAGATAAAGTAATCTAAAGAAGTTTAGATTCGGAGACCTTTAATCTCTAACGGTAGTATCCCAAAATGTTCCTAATCATAGGGTTATCAAATGGGCATTGATAAACCATCAAGATTGGCACATATTATGTATGCTCAATAATGAGGATGGTTGGTCTCAAACCATTTGTGTAGTTGACACTAATACAAGTATGTGGGTGCTCATTAGTGAATGAGTACACTGAACGAGATCAACTGTAGTTCTCGTATGGAGTATTTATCTATATGTCAAACGAGAACTCATAGTTGCAATAATGCAAATTAATCCTTAGACCTGAGGGATCATGGTTGTCTTGTGACGCGTTATTGATCTTTGATGGCTTACAAAGGCAAGTCGTAAAATATTTTCCTTATGTGTTATTGGGATCTCTTAATTCATCATGGAGGCATGTGAATGTACAATAAGGAATCTCTACCTTTGATAAGAAAAGGAGATTGTTTCAAGATATGATTCAGTGAATCTTCGGCCGAAGTACTTGAACATGATTTAGAAAGTGGTTTTAATTATGTTCTATTGAATCACATGAGGTTAATCTTATTAGGGGTTTGACATTATCAATCCGTACCCTAACAATATGATTGGAAACATTGTATAAGAGAAGGACCGTATTGCATTGCAATTCCAACTAAATGGGTTCTTCATCTATACTAATTAGCTTGGGTAGTCATGATATATTGCTAGATGTCACTCTTGACTTGTGGAAGTCCTAGGATTGATTGTGATCAATCCAAATAAAGGAAGAATTAAAAGGGGGTTTTAATTCCAGTTGGTTAGAAGAGAGTTCTAATGTTTTCCCACTGCCTTGCTAAATTAGAACCTAATGGATCGCACACCTTAAATGGTTAATTTTGAGTAATACAAATGAGAATGAGGAAATCAATTTGATTGATTTGATGTGGATGATTTACTACGTGTAAAAATGTATTTGGGCCTCGGTAATAGTTAATGAGAAGCCCAAATGGTTGGGTATCAAGCCCAAGGACTTAAGACACCTAAATATTATGGTTTAAGTGTCACAAGTTTGGAAGCCCAATGGGGTTTGGCCGAAAATGCATAAGTAGATGTGTATGGAAATTGTTTCAAGTAGTTGATTGACACACAAACACAATCCAACATCAACCAAATAGGTTTGATAGATCAAAGAGACAAAAAGAATAGTTTTCAAGAGTGAAACACTTTCATCTTTCAAAAGGGTTTAGATTGAAACCAATCTTGAGAATCTTGCGCTAGCATCCTTGTATTCTCAATATACTTCTTCTCATCTCAAGGTTCCATTGGTGTGGAGACTTAGATGCCATATCCTTTTGTGGCTCACAAGAAGGAGAAAGATCAAAGAGGAGATCAACAAAGGGAAATCATCAAGAGAAGACCAAAACACAACTTGGTTCATATTATAGCTTCAAGGGTAATGAGAACTTATCCCTTTCTCTTGTACTTTCACTTTATGAAATCATATCAATGTTCATGGCTTAAGATACTTGGAAGAATTTTTGTTTTGAATTTAAACAACCACCATATTATTCCGCTGCGATTAATTTGATTAATTGTATGTTTAATATTCAAATGAACTTCTTTAAAATGTTTTAAAACCAACAATTATTGGGTTTAAAAAGATGAAGGAAGAAACAAATATTAAAAACCAACTTCGGAGATGTGGATGGGCATTGTATCAAAGTTCATTAGATTAGTCATTCAGCAATGCGTTTGTGTGCTTAACAGATATTGGTTTTTTTTTTAAAGGCTTATTATCACAAAACGTCCCTGACGTTTGCGAAACTATCAGATTGCATCCTTAAAGTTTTTTTGTATCACTCGTGGTCCCTAACGTTAATATAGGTGCTCTTAAATAGTCCCTCTGTCAAAAGGTCTGTTAAATCCAGGGATATAATAGTCAAATCACTCCAAAATTATAAAATATATATATATATATATGTGTATATTTTTTTTAAAATTTCCTTCCCTTCTCTCTTTCTTTTCTTCTTCTTCTTCTTCTTCTTTCTCTCTTTCTTTTCTTTTCTTCTTTCTTTCTCTCGCCAAATTCCTCATCTCTTCTCTCTCTTCTTCAATAGAGGAATATCTGATCCGTCATTTCTTGAACTCTCAAGTTTGAACCAAAAGCTGCCAAATCTCTTCATCTTCACTTCTTCTGGATCTCCAAATACCACATTTGGAATATAGACTCTCATTTCATTTTCGATCAATGGGAAGTCATAAGGGCATTTAACATTTGGGGCCATATCCTTTGCAGGGTTCCCAAAATGAGCCAAAGCTAATGGGTTCCTCCCCTCTAGAATGTTGCCCCTATTTCCCAGTTGCCTTTGATCCAAAGGCTTACTAAGGAGTTTCCAGAACTGGTCTAGACCTTTCTCGCCTCCCTGCATATTAGGCCTGATTTCTGGTCCAGTTAAACCATCCCAAAAATCACGTGTTTCACCCTCAGAACCCCAAGGTTGTGCATTGATCACAGTCCCGTCAACTATTACAAAAGAAGACAAATACAATATTACGGTGGGGGTTTTTTAGTTATCTTTTTTTCTTCAGGCCACGGGGAGAAATAACAGAGGGGATGGGGGGAGCGAATGGGTCTCTGTCCGGATTTTTTTTGTTCTCTTTTTCTTCAGTTATTTTCCAAAATAAAAATAAAAATTGAACAAAGGTAGAAGAAGAGGCCAATAGAAGCTGACGTCGTGACTTTTTGCCCCAAACCAACCCCAGCACATTGTAGCCAAATCATTCTCAAATAATGAAGAAGAAAAAAAAGATAGAGGAGAGAGAAGGGGGAAACGCCCAGTTTTCCAGCTAAGAGAAGAAGAAAAAAAATCACCCATGACAAGGGGAAGAAGAAAAAAAGAAAGAGAGGGAGAGAGAAGAGTAGATATCTGGCGGAGAGAAAGAAGAAGAAGAAAAGAAAAGAAAGAGAAGCAGAAGAATAGATATCTGCCCGAGAGAAGAGAAAGAAGAAGAAGAAAGAGAGAGAGAAGGGAAGGAAATAAAAGCATAATTTTGGATTGATTTGACGATTATATCCTTGGATTTAACAGATTTTTTGACAGAGTGACTATTTAAGAGCATCCATACTAACGTTAGGGACCATGAGTGATACAAAAAAACTTTAAGGATGCAATCTGATAATTTCGTAAACGTCAGGGACGTTTTGTGATAATAAGCCTTTTTTTAAATCAAGGGGTCTTGAATCTTCAATGCTTTGATTGCTTAGAAATTATAAGAAAGTAAAAGAAAAATCTTGTTACAATGGCGCGTGGCTTGATGGTGCTGCTGAAGAATCCAATTATTAGGGACGATTGCAATGTAGAGGAGATCTGAAAAGAATAAGGGCAAAATATAAAGAAGGTCAAATTAATAGCTTAATTTGGAAAATAAATTTTATAAGTGGGCTCCACACATGTGTCACGTTAGCAATTTAACAAAAAATTTGACGAAAGCTAACGGCATGGACCATTTTGATGTGTGGAGGGAAACCTTAAGGACCACTAGTGTCACAAAAAAAGGTTAGGGACAAAAGGTGATAATTTCGAAAACCTTAGGGACAATTTGTGATATATCAAAAAAATCATTTTTATTTTAATTTTTGCAATTTGCTACATGCGTGTGTCAACAATTTCTTATTTTAATGAAGTGTGTGTGTTTAATGGTGCGTATTTTTCTAGGCACTCGTTTTAAAAGTCCAGAAAACACACGTTTTAGAAATAGAAGCCAACTATCTAAAAGAAAAGGAACCACTTTTTAAACAAATGACGTTTCAGGATTGGTTATTTGTACGTGTGTTCTTCAGATTTGGTATATACGCATGTTGATAAATTTTTGAATATATTAACTCTTTTCACTTCCTCAATGGCATAATTGATACGCTAATATTAAAAAAAAGCAATTTATCATATCCTAAAGATTCAATATATATGTGTGTTAATGAATCTTTTAATATGTTAACTTTGTTTCTATTGCGCGCACTCCTTCGTCTTATAGGTGACTATAAATTGGTTTAACAGTAGGCATAATTTCAAGTAAACATAAAAGAAAATAGGGAAACAAAGAAAAACTCAAACATAGCTAAAAATTGAAATCGAAAAACAAAGGCAAAAAAGATGGAAGAATTTACAAAAAAAATCCTACATATATTAACAACATGAAACATCTAAATGGTTCATCTCCTATCCAACTATTGTTCACCATACTTTGGAACAGTTGTGGGATATGTACGATTGAAGGCGACAGTCCTTGCTTCATAGTAAGTGGAATGGGATAATGTTTTTAGAAGCACACTACCTAAGACAGATGACTATAATGAAGGTTAGATTGGGGAACAATGTTAAAGCAAAATCATTTTTAACATTGAAGAAAAAATACGGGGAAGGAATATCAAAGAAAGATATCCATACCTTAAGCATGAACCAATAGTTACAATTCTCATATCCAAAACATGGATTAGTGATATGAGGTTGGACTCTACCAATTTATGTGTACCATCGGCAAGTGTGTAACATCTAGGAAAAAAAATTATTCTTTATTTATTTTACCTTAATTCTCATACTGTTGTGCAACGTGTAGGCAACATATCTCCTTTCCCTTCATTCCTCTCACCTTTCCTTATACCTTCTACTAATAATGAGATTTTGATATTAATTTGGGGTGAGTTGTGAGTCTATTAGGGATGATGCACCAAGTCTAGGCTAAGTGTAATGATGATTATAATCTGGAATAATATCTTAGCATGGGTAGATGAACAGAGGTGGAAGTTTGGTGAGGAAGAAATGAAGCATTTGGAGATTAGAGGCAAAATCTTCAAAGGTGACTTAAGCTCCGAATTTATGATTTTTTTTTAACCTTGTGTTCGTTTGATTCTAGTTCCTTGAAGAGTATTTTAAGTCACTTGAGTGATAGGAAAAATTGAACTTTAGAAGAGTTGTCAAAGCTTTAGGAACAATCTAGGAGTGTTAGAATGGTGGAAAACAACTTAGAGGCAAATTTGGAAATTTGAGTTTTCAGGGAAAATTTCAGTTCGTGAGCCTCACTTTGACTCTCTTTTTCTTCCAAAACTTTAAGTTTTTTAGGAATCCATTTATTGGGTTTGACATTGGACTTGTCAAGAAACAAAATCCATTTTATTTTGTCATTTTTTGGTTAAGGTTTGATAGGTGAAATGAAGGCGTAAAGTTTTACAAAAAAAAAAAAAAAATCTTAAACTGAAAATTCGGTACGCTTCAAACCCACTGCAAGTTTTTCCAAATCCATTAATGTTTGGTTGGTCAAAATTAGTGGCGGTTCCACGATTCGGAAAGCCGACCGGGCAAATCTTATATAATAAACTTGACGAAATGAGTGAATTTCATTAATAAATATTTTTAAAAAAATTACATAGTGAGAAGAGACGTAATAAGCCTTACCCTCAAATGCATTTATATATACAAATACAAACTAAAATACAAATCAAAAGAAAAATTTTAAGAAAAAAATAGAAAAAAATATTTTACATTAAAAAGAAAGATAAAATAGGGGACTACATTAATTTTAAAAAAACTAGATTTATTTCGAGAGAAATGGGAATGAAGAAAATTGGCGGAGCTAGGTTTTTTTTTTTTATAACCAGTTGTGACCTCATTTTTCCCCTTATTTCCTTTTATAAACGTTTATTATGACATCCGTTTTTAGCTTTCCACCTCGAGCTCTATAGCCCTATCAATCATGTTTCGTAATTTCAGAAATAGTTATCTTTGTGCAAGACAATTTTTTTTTTAAATAATCATAAGTAATGTAGGTAATATTTTTCTAACAAAAAGAGAGAAGGAAAAGGAAGAAATAAGAAAGGGAGGGAAGAAGAGAGAGAGAGAGAGAGAGAGAGAGAGAGGGAGAGAAGATGGAAGAAAAAGAAAGTAAAAAAAAGAGAGGAGGGATGAGAGAAGGAAAACAACGGAAAAAAAGAGAGATAGAGAGGAGAGAAGGAAAAGAATAAAAAAAAAGAGATAGGAGAGAGGAGAGTGTAAGGAAAAGAATAAAAAATGGAGAGAGTGGAGAGAGGAGAGAGATGAGAGTGTAAGTAATATTTTTTTTAACAAAAAATTGAACTGGATAAAAGAGAAGAGATGAGAGAGAAAAGTGTGAGTAATATTTATTTAACATAAATTTGGGCCGGGCATGAGCCCAGCGCCTACAGGCTGGAACCGCCACTGGTCAAAATGTTTCACAAAGTCTAGGTTTTAGTTTGAAAAAACAAGGGAAGGGAATTCAGCTTTTGGTAGGGGTGATGAATAGTACCTGCATGCCAAGCCCACTTGCGACATGTTTATGATATTACTAATGTTATATTTGTTATGTTTATGATATTATTTAGATAAATGGCATTATATGATTAATTTAGTATTCTTATTTATGTTTGATTATTCATTAGAAATTAATAATATTTATGCAACATCTTATATGCATCCTGAATAATGGTTTTGTCGTTGGTTTGTGTGTGTGGTTCAAGATATATTTAAGGAGGCGGGAGAAGACCTTAGATATGTGAGAGTAAGAATTTGGGCGATGGAAGGTCCCTAACGAAAAAGGAAAAATTGAGAAACTAGTAAACAAAAATGGGTTAAGGGAAAGATGGAACTAATTCATATTTTATGGTTGATATGTTCATAATTTCACATGATTTTATATCCTTTTTATTTAGTTTTGTGAATTAATTTGGACTAAAAATGCTGATTTTAGTTATTTTCTGGTTTTTCAGTTTATGAGCCACGAAATGTATAAATTCGCCAAATATTCCTCATAATAGAGTTTGACATGATTCAAATTGGAGATGGAAGATAGCATCTTGAAGTTTGTCCATGAATATTTTCATAATTTGTAAAGACTGCTAAGGTGCCCATTTTTAATTAGACAACTTAGCCTAAATTAATTCTCGAAGAATACTGAGTTAGCAAGGGTATTGTGGTCATAACTCACTCGTACGACATCGGATTGAGGCACATGATATATGGCTGAAAAGAAGAGATCCAGAGCTTTCCAAAGAGTGGTCATACGCAATTTTGGGAGGTCAGGAAGGTGTTTAAATCGCATTTACAAAGAGAATCACGTGCAGTTTCCTCTAAGTTTTAGGAAACTTAGTTTTAATTACCTTTTCTAGTTAGGAACTGACTTGGAAATCAAGTCTTCGTGTAAGGCCACTTGTTTAGGCCCATTCTAACTAGGTTTTAGGTTCTTTTTAGAGGAGAGGTTGTGGGGCTCAAGGAAGATGTGCTAGAAATTTCGAAATTCAACCATGGAGCAAGGAAGAGAGACCATGCCTCTAAACTCTAAGGGTTTTTCTTATCTCTTTCTTCATGTTTTATTTTTTCTTTGTTACCATAATTCTGAGTAGCTAATTTTCTTTTACTAAGACACAATGTAATCCTTTTCTAATTATTCAAAGCTTAGTTATGTCATGCTATTAGAATTTTCATGTTGTTCAAATTTAATCACTGTGCTTATTTTCTTAACTAATGATCTTGATGCTTAGCTACCATCTAGGTTTTTGGTTAAGTAATTTGAAGCGTGTTAGGGTATACGCCATGCCTAATATGAGTTTTGCTTGTGATTAAATTCACGAATGCACCTAAGGTAAACACCATACTCTTAGGGGTTTATGTGAAGTTCTCATTGAACCTAAGGTCTTTTTATATGTTTATATTTATGCCTCACGCCAAGGATAAATTGCGTGTAAGAAGAAGTGGTGCATTGTTGTGAAAAGAGTTAATCATAATTTTGGAGAACTAATCATCAACATAACTTGGGAATTTTGATAGTGTGCATGCTAAGGTTTGGATAAGAGGAATTGTGGTGAAATCGTTGTCTTGGTAATCTCTTTAAAATCTTTCACAAACTTATTTAGTTTATGTTTTTCTTCGTTATCTTGTCTTTTAATTTTCTTGTTTTCAACGTTCTTTTAAAGAAAATATTTCAAAACCAACTTTCAAAACTCCTTTATTAAGTTTTAGTTGAGTCATTAGTTTTAAGTTTATTAGTTAGGGTGTCTAGAGTAATTTAGGATTTAAATTAGCTTATAATTCACAACAACTTGAGAATTTATTCAGTCTCTGTGGGAACGACCTTGTACTTGCCTTGGCTGTATTGCATTACCCTTGTGCGCTTGCAAGTTTATTTCTGAATTTAACTATCTAATTTTCAGGTAGTAAAATTATACATCAAATTTTTGGCGCCGCTCCTAGGACTGAGTTTAATTCTTTGTGTTGTGTGATTTTAGTTTTACTTTGGTCTTTATTTCAGTTGCTTGTTGTCCCTTTAATATTCGTGTTATTGTTTCACTTTATTGTATTTCTTTGATTTATCCTCTTTCATTATTTGTTTCGTTGCTTTCCAGCACCACCTATTATTCATTATCTATTTTGGTTTGTTGCCTGTAGGTTGCTCTCAAATATTTTCGTGTTGTGTGTGTGTTAGTTGATGGTCAACACAAGATCCTAAGGTCAAGAATCCCAAATGGGCAATAAACTAACATGTTAAAAACAAAACTAAAGCGAACAAAGCCGCACTAAAACTACTGGCCCACAATTAACCATAAGCCCAAATAAAGCCTACATACCCACACATAACTGAAACCCTAAAGCAACCCATGTGCCTAAACGAACCCTGGCACCACTACATGAAGAAGCGTCGTCAATACCACACCCATTACCGCATGCGTCATAGATATGAAAAAAATATAGTTTTCATCAATCTACCTGTGCATAAGAGTGAACAAATAAACAAAAATAAAGACCTTGACAAAGAACAATTGGGTGATTTGGAGCAACCTTCATCAAAGATGATGTAGACCCAAATTCAAAGTGAATGATATATTGTGTTTTTCTAAAAAAAAAAACAAGGTTCATTTAGACATCTAGATTATCAAAAATTCATTTGATAGCCAAAGAAAGACTTTAAACAAAAACTAGAGCCTAAAAACAAAAATTTCAAAAGATCTCAAGGTTCAAAGACTTGATGTGTATTGCAAACTACCATACTTGAAATTAAAGAGAGGAAGGTAGATAGGAACTCACCTTTGGAGTGCAACTTGTGTCCAACCCAAGTATTCCACCAAGTGATGGTGGTAAGATCCACTTTCTACTTCTCCTCCAAGCCACAAAGTAGTGACCTCCAAAGTCTCCACACAAAGCTTTCCTTTAGAATGAAGATGACTACACGAGAAGCTTGTGGTGCTAGCAACACTTCTCCTGGGACCGATTTCAGCTTGCCTAAGGAGGAGAGATTTGATGCTTTCTCACTTACTCCTCACCTTTGCAAGACTTAAAACCCTAAGAAGAAACATGAGCTAAATGGTGAATATATAGAACATATGGGATTTCAGCACAAGGAGGTTGGGCCTTCTCTTGGGCCTCTTGGTCCAACTTATCCCACTTATCTCTTCTTAAGACCCTTTTGCTAAAATCCCATGAGCATTTAGTTTCTGAAACCATTTTAAGGCCCATTCCATTTCAATGTAATTAATTAACTCTTTAATTAATTCTCTCTCTAATCAATTAATCTAATTAGTTGGCTTAATTGTTGATCTTGTTATCTTCCATTATTTGTCCAAATTACAACCTTATGAGTGTGCAATTTATTGGGTTCTAATTAGTGAGGCCGTAGACGATTATGAATTCTTTCTTTTATCTATTGTGAATTAAAACTCCCCTTTAATTCTCCCTTTTATGAGGACCCATTTATAGAATATGCTCAAGGCTTCCACAAATTGTGAGTGTCGTCCAGCAACATATCACATTTACCTAAGCTAATATAGAATATATTAGGAAAACCCATTTAGTTGGAATTACAACATAATTCGATCCTTGTCTATTTCACAATGTTCTTGATCTTGTTAATAGGATACATAATTCATGTCAAATCCCTAACATGATATCTATTGGCTACATGATTCAATATAAGCACAATTGGAAGATTCTTTCTCAATTGCGCTCCAACTTCTTACTGGAGATTCCTGAATCAAATTTTATAACATTCTCTTCCTCTTACCTGGAGGTTGGGATCCCTTATCGTACACTCACTTGCCTTTATGGACTTGTCGACGATCTCTCACGTTACTTTGAATCGAGCCCAAGGATGAGCTCAACCTTATGATACAATCAGAGATCGACTATTCATCCATAAGGCAACCATGGTGCCTTAGGTCTAAGAATTAACCTTGCGTTATTATAACCGAAGAAATCTTGTTTAACATTCAAGTAGAATTTCCATAAAAGATTCCTTAGTTTGATTGCCTTCAGTGAACTCACTCCCTAGCAAGCACCTACGTACTTATCTCAGTGTCCACACACGAATGACTCGAGACTAGTCATCCTCCTGGTTGAGCAGATATAGAGTGCGTCCTGACTCTTTGCAGTTCATCAATGCCTAGTTGAATGATCCTATGTCTAGGAACATTTTTGGTTTCAGTTATTGGGTAATGTCCCATTTCATCTAACTTCTTTAGATCCATGGACTTGTCAAATAGGTCAATGGTCAAGCATGGACCGTTACCTGTGTTGACATTTTTGCCCTTTTGTGTGAACCTAAATTATTTGTTTAAACGAAGTTTCCATGAAAGATTTCATATAATGATTGGCTTTCAGTGTATACTTTTGACACAGAGAACATGCGAAGTGGTAGTGAGTGGGTTTTGGGAGAAGGATTTGTTTGAAAACGCCTAAGAGGGGTGATAGGGAACTTCAATCTTGGTATAGATTAGAAGAAATCACCACAAAAGGCTTTTTATTCAAAACACTCCAGGAGTAGACTTATTCACCAACCCAAAAGAAAAAAAAAGCAATGAAAAATGAGGGCAATGACGCTTCTTGCTCCTCCCCCCCTCAATGGAGTTTTTCTTTGGGACTCACAAAAGGAGAGGGCAGCTAGGTTTTCTCATGATATTGGTGGCATAAGACCATCTCCAACCCAAGGAGTGGAAACTCAAATTTTGAGTTTTGAGTCCAAAAATCTTCTCCAACCCATGTATTTGGGGAGGTGAAAATTTGAGAAATCTCAAAATTGGACTGGAATTCCAGTCTCTTTTCTGCCTGGACTGATAATTTTGTGGGCCCAAAATCTGCTTTAATTTTTTTTTGGGCTGGAAGCCCACGTGATGGCCAGCCCGCCAAGTAGGTGTGAAAAAGCATATTCCCATTTCCTTTATTGATGGCCAACGGCTGCTTTTGCAAATAATCTAATATGCTTTATTTATTTATTTAAATTTTATATATATTCCAACAACTATAAAATCAACGATTATAATTCATTTTAGGCAATCTCAACAGTAAAATTTCACATCCAACGGCTCAAATTTAAATCCAAAGGTCAAAATAATATTTATAATTAATCTAAGTCAGATCCAACCCCAAAACTTATTCCAAACTCTATAAATAGCCATTTATTTGGTAAATAATCCATCTAAAGCCATTTTTTTTTTCTTTTCTCCCTTTGTTTTCCTTTCTCCCTTTGTTATAATTTTTCATTCTACATTCATTCTTGTTGAGAATGGCCCCAAAATCCCAAAGAGGTGTGAATTGGAAACCACAAGAAGATGAGGCATTGTGCAAAGGGTGTGTTTATGTCTCTGAAGATGGAGCTATTGGCACGAATCAATTAAATGACTCATTTTGGTTGCGCGTGTACCAAAAGTTTTTGGAAAATGATCCGAGCATGAGCGTAGCCGGGGTACGATCACCTCAAGCTATTGCTTCTCAGTTCAAGATCATCAACCAACAATGTTCTCTTTGGAAGCCATGTATAACAAAGGCCAATGCAAGGCATGTGAGTGACTCCAATCTTGAAGATGTGGTGAGTACCCATTTTTTTCAATGCTTAAATTTATAATTTTAATTATTTTCAATTATTAACTTGATTTGTATTTTATTTCATGGGTAGGATATGAATGCAAAAACACTTTTCTTGAATGATAATAAACCTCCTAATAGGCCTTTCAAGTTGTATCATGCTTGGAAAATCTTAAAAGATTGCCCAAAATGGAACGACCCATGTGAATCTCCCACACAAATATTCAAAGATTCTTCTCATAGTGGCAATACAGTCAATTTGGAGGAAGATGAAGATGATGTGGTCATGCCGACTCTAAGGCCGTTAGGAAGAGGTAAACAGAAGGATGAAAAAAAGAAAGGGAAATGTGTTGAAAGTTATCTCAACCAAAGTGGTAAGTTCTTGTTTGAATTGGTTTAACAAGGAAATTAGGCAAAAGAGGATAGGAGGCGAAAGTTAGAGCTTCTACAAGAGCAACATACATATCAAATCCAACAAGATAAGGAGCCTAATAAACAGAGGATAATGTCCATGGACCCAGTGGCGGAGCTAGGATTTCACATTAGTGGGGGCCCTTCACAAAATTTTTAAAAATAATTCGAATAGGAGCCCTCAAGTGCTAACCGGGTTAATAAGTTAATAATATCATTTCATACCTGATTAATAATTTATCCATTTATTACAATCATAATTGTCTTGAATATCATATTTAACATGGTTGAATATTAATCTCATCATCTACACTATTAAAGACTCAAAATTTAATAATTTATACTTCAACAGAGAGAAGAAATACAAAAAATGTTCATAAATCCCAATATTAAGATGCCCTACTTAGACATGTAAAATGGGAGAAAGGGAAATTTATAAAGCTTAAGTTAATCAAAAGAGGAAGAGAATGAGAAAAAAAAAAAAAGAGTTTTTACTCCAAGAAGCAAACATATAGCAACACATATAAGTAAAAATATGAGAAAATAAAAAATATGAGTGAGGGCCTGGGCCCACCCTGGTCCTTAGGTGGCTCCGCCACTGCATGGACCTATCCAAATTTACTCCAAGAAAGAAGAAGTATTGGGGAATAAGAAAGACGAAATTATTGAGGCCAAGATGAATACAAGTTTCCCCTACAATCCAGAAGACAACTCGGGGAGACTATTATCCAAGCCCTCCACATAATGGTTATTAATTTACGTTTATTTGTAATTGTTGTTTATTTTTATTTATAATTGTTGTTTATCTTTATTTCTAATTGTTTTTTATCTTTATTTTTAATTATCGTTTATCTTTATTTGTAATTGTTGTTTATCTTTATTTATAATTATCGTTTATCTTTTTTTTTTTTATGATTGTCGTATATTTTTCTATGATTAGTCTTTTTTTAAATTCAATAATAAACCATATAATAAATTAAAATCATACAAACACTTTTATAATTTAAACACACTTTCATAATTTAAACACACAACATAATTTAAACACGCTTAGATAATTTAAACACACAACATAATTTAAACACACTTACATAATTTAAACAAACAACATAGCTCATTGCCCCTCTCCTTCGCATCTCCAAACGTGGTTGATCAAATCATTACTTAGATTGTGATGCACTTGCGAACCACGAACTCTATTATGACGGACCATGTGGTATGAGATAGTTTGTCAGTTCTCGGTTTATATCGTACGTGATAGTTTGCTCAAGCTCATAAGCAAGTCTTGCTCTTGCTTTTCTAGATGTTTGTGGACAATTGTGTTCATCATCAGATTCTGCATCTAGATACTCATACTCACCCTCAACAATCATGTTGTGCAATATTATACACGTCATCATGATTGAATGAAGTTGTTCTTTGCGCCACATACGTGCAGGTCCCCTAACAATTGCCCATTGAGCCTGAAGTATTCCGAAGGCTCTTTCGACATACTTCCTATAAGCCTCTTGTTTTTGGGCAAATAGTCTTTTTTTTGGAGTATCCGGTTGGGAAATTGTCTTAACAAATGTAGATAGGGCTCGTCAATGGGCTTGGGCCGAGTCGGGCCGAGCTTTAAAAAGGAGAGAGAAAATATCGGGAAAGGCCGGGCCGGGTTTTTTTAGAAATTCAAAGCCCAAACCCATCTCATGGGCCGGGCCAAAATAGGCCTAAAAAATAATACGTGTAAAAAAAAATTATTTTTTATAAGGATGGTATGAATAAATATGCAAATGTTTGGTGATGTGTTGAAGAAAAGTATGATTATATTTGGTGGTATGATTATGTTTGGTGATATAATATGTTGTTCGTCTTATATAATTGTTGTATTAATAAATTACACAAATTAATGTGCAAATCATCCAATTATAAATTAGGAATGAGTAGATTTCAAAAGAAACACAATTTTTCAAACATGTAACACACACACAAAAAGATGAAAGAGGGGGATTTGTCATACAAGTGATGTAATCCTAATCCTAAACCCTGATTTATACATAATTATATATGTATGCGGGACTAACAGGCCGGGCTTTCATGGGCTTAATCGGGCCGGGCTTCAAACACCCAAGCCCAAGCCTAGCCCAAGTGTAAGATCCCACATCGACCAACAGAGAGGGGGTGATATGCCTTATATGTAAACACCCGCATCTATCTAGCATGAGGCCTTTTGGGAGCTCACTGGCTTCGGAGTCGTAGGAACTTCGAAGTTTAGTGAGTTGGGGGCCAGAGCAATCCCAGGATGGGTGACCCACTGGGAAGTTAGTCGTGAGCTCCCATAAACAAAACCATGAGGGCCAGAGAGGGGTGGCCCAAAGCGGACAATATCGTGCTACGGCGGAGCCGATCCGGGATGTGACAATTTGGTATCAGAGCCACTCTGCCGTGTGGTGCGAGTGTGCCGACGAGGACGTCGGGCCCCTAAGGGGGGTGGATTGTAAGATCTCACATCGACCAACGGAGAGGGGGGTGATGTGCCTTATATGTAAACACCCGCATCTATCTAGCACGAGGCCTTTTGGGAGCTCACTGGATTCGGAGTCGTAGGAACTCAGAAGTTAAGCGAGTTGAGGGCTAGAGCAATCCTAAGATGGGTGACCCACTGAGAAATTAGTCGTGAGCTCCCAGAAACAAAACCGTGAGGGCCAGAGAGGGGTGGCCCAAAGCGGACAATATCGTGCTAATGTGGAGCCAATCTGGGATGTGACACCAAGACCAAGCGGGACAGGATTTTTTTCGATGGGCCGGCCGGGCCCCGTATGCCCATTAGCCCGCTGGCCAAATGATGAGGCCTACAGAGATGCCCTGTATGGGGTGGCCCAAAGCGGACAATATCGTGCTACGGTGGAGCCGATCTGGGATGTGACACCAAGACCAAGCGGGACGGGATTTTTTTCGATGGGCCGGCCGGGCCCCCTTATGCCCATGAGCCCGTGGGCCAAATGATGAGGCCTACAGAGATGCCCTGTATATAGAAGTAAATGAGAATTCAGATGGTTGTTCGAAGTTATGTGTCGTCGCGAACACACTAACAAGAACGAAAAGTTTCCATAATCAGATCCCCACCTACACAAATTGTGCGAACTTTAAATGACTTTTTTCCAAGTCTGGTAAAAAAAAAAGAGTTCTAAAGTGAATAATACACGACGATCATGAACTGAAAGGGATATGAAATTGATGGAAGGAACAGTGAGAGGAAGCATGGGAAGACTACAAGAGTGCAAATACAATTCAACTAGTAAGGTTCACTCCTCCCAAGTTAAGGTACTTTAAGGAAGAAAGAGTTGCAAGCCACTGAAGGTCAGTCTCAAGAGTTCCAAAACTCTTAAGATCAAGATAAAGCAACCTTGAGATGTTTCCAAGATTGGGGGGATTTGTCATGGGCTTAATCGGGCCGGGCTTCAAACACCCAAGCCCAAGCCTAGCCCTAGCCCAAGCGGGCCGGGCCCTCTCAAAGCCCATAATGGACCGGGCCGGTCTTTTTTTCGATGAGCCGGGCGGGCTCCCGTAGGCCCATGAGCGCGCGGGCCAAATGATGAGGCCTACACCACTCCATTTGCAGCAATCTTCTCCCACCTAAGATGAATGCCATCCGGAAGGATCCGTGAGGCCTTGTTTGAGATTGAGAAAGGATTTTCTCTCTATATCTATGCATCCCACATTATGATCATCACTGTAGAAACCGAGTTTAATGGTTTCAAGGGATCAAATTCCTGACAATATAATTAGTGAGACAAGTTGGCCATACCGGGTTTTTTTAGAAAATTAAAAGCCCAAGCCCATCTCATGGGCCGGGCTTGAAAAAGCCCATCGGGTTCGGGCTGAAATGGGCCTAAAAAATAATAAGTGTAAAAAAAAATTATTTATTTATTTATAAGGATGGTATGAATAAATATGCAAATGTTTGGTGATGTGTTAAAGAAAAGTATGATTATATTTGGTGGTATGATTATGTTTGGTGATATGATATGTTGTTCGTCTTATATAATTGTTGTATTAATAAATGACACAAATTAAGGTGTTAATCATCCAATTATAAATTATGAATGAGTAGAATTCAAAATAAACACAATTTCTCAAACCTGTAACACACACACAAAAAGATGAAAGAGGGGGATTTGTCATTCAAGTGATGTAATCCTAATCATAAACTCTTATTTATACATAACTATATATGTATGCGGACCTAACGGGTTCGGGCTTTCATGGGCTTAATCGGGCCGGGCTTCAAACACCCAAGCCCAAGCCTAGCCCTAGCACAAGCCCAAGCGGGCCGGGCCCTCTCAAAGCCCATAACGGGCCGGGCCGGACTTTTTTTTGATGAGCCGGGCGGTCCCCGTAGGCCCATGAGCCCGCGGGCCAAATGATGAGGCCTACACCACTCTATTTGCAGCAATCTTCTCCCACCCAAGATGAAAGCCGTCCGGAAGGATCCGTGAGGCATTGTTTGAGCTTGAGAAGGGCTTTCCTCTCAATATCTATGCATCCCACATTATGATCATTACTGCAGAAACCGAGTTTAATGGTTTCAAGGGATAAAATTCCTGAGGATAATTAGAGAGAGAAGTTGGATATAGGCACAAGCACTACTATGACCCATGATTCTTATGCAATGGGATGATCTGGAGGACTAAAGATATGAGTTTGCAAGATTAAAGAGTACATGGATAGTTTGTAAGATTAAAGAGTACATGGATGCCCTTTATATAGGAGTAAATGAGAATTCAGATATGAGTTCCAAGTCAATTTGAGTAAGTTGTGGGGTAAATAGTTCAATCCCACAGCAGCACGTCAAGCCATTCCATTCATGCGTGCAAAGACTTCCAAGTCAATTTGAGTAAGTTATGTTGTTGCAGCCTACACCACTCCATTTGCAGCAATCTTTTCCCACCTAAGACGAATGTCGTCCGAAGGATCTGCGAGGCCTTGTTTGAGCTTGAGAAGGGCTTTTCTCTCTATATCTATGCATCCCACATTATGATCATCACTGTAGAAACCGAGTTTAATGGTTTCAAGGGATAAAATTCATGACAATATAATTAGTGAGACAAGTTGGCCGGGCCGGGTTTTTTTAGAAAATTCAAAGCCCAAGCCCATCTCATGGGCCGGGCTTGAAAAAATAATAAGTGTAAAAAAAAATTATTTATTTATTTATAAGGATGGTATGAATAAATATGCAAATGTTTGGTGATGTGTTAAAGAAAAGTATGATTATATTTGGTGGTATGATTATGTTTGGTGATATGATATGTTGTTCGTTTTATATAATTGTTGTATTAATAAATGACACAAATTAATGTGCTAATCATCCAATTATAAATTAGGAATGAGTAGAAATCAAAAGAAACACAATTTTTCAAACATGTAACACACACACACAAAAAGATGAAAGAGGGGGATTTGTCATTCAAGTGATGTAATCCTAATCATAAACCCTTGTTTATACATAATTATATATGTATGCGGGCCTAACGAGCCGGGCTTTCATGGGCTTAATCAGGCCGGACTTCAAACACCCAAGCCCAAGCCTAGCCCTAGCCCAAGCCCAAGCGGGCCGGGCCCTCTCAAAGCCCATAACGGGCCGGGCTGGGCTTTTTTTCGATGAGTCGGGAGGGCCCCCATAGGCCCATTAGCCTGCGTGCCAAATGATGAGGCCTAGTTAGATACCATCAGCCAAGGAATAACCTAGTTGTATTCATTTTCATTGACAACATATTGGATATGGGGAGACACTCCATTGATTGCATCATTGAACAACGGGGAACGAGCTAGGACGTTGCTATCATTGTTCGATCCGGCAACGCCAAAAAAGGCATGCCATATCCAAGTGTCATACGAGGCCACTGCCTTTAGAACGACAGTTGGCTTATGCTTGTAGCCGGTAAACTTCCTACCCAAGCCTTGAGGCAGTTCTTGTCACATCCCAGATCGGCTCCTCCGTAGCACGATATTGTCGCTTTGGGCCCCCCCTCTGGCCCTCACGGTTTTGTTTCTGGGAGCTCACGACCAACTTCCTAGTGGGTCACCCATCCTGGGATTGCTCTAGTCCCCAACTCGCTTAACTTCGGAGTTCCTACGACTCCGAAGCCAGTGAGCTCTCAAAAGGCCACGTGCTAGATGGATGCGGGTGTGTACATATAAGGCACATCATCCACTCTCTTTGGTCGATGTGGGATCTTACAGTTCTTCCATTCCCAATGCATGCAGTCAAGACCGCCTAACATGCTTGGGAATCCTCTGACTAGCCTTGTGCAAGAGCCTGTAAAGGTCAGCGGATTTGGGGAACGGAGGTAGCATTGACCATATATGGCTTCAATAACGGAACAAAACTTTCGCAAACATTCAAGGGCTGTAGATTCCCCCAATCTCCACAGGACTCGTCCAGGAGAGTCTGCCGAGCATCTATATGTGATCATTCAAAAAACAGCTGTTAGCTTCTGCTACTATGGGGATAGACTTTGTTGTCCACAAGCGTCTATCTTCTGGGTAAAGTATGGCTCATATGCAACAACATCATTCAAGATGCGATAGAAAAGCTTTCTTCTCATGCGGAACCACCTCGAAAGTCCACTTGGGAATAAAGTGGTCTTTCACAGAAGTAGTCCTCCATGAGACTTTTATGATGTTTTCTCTCTTCCGATTCTTGTATTCACGGCCTGCAACGAACCACCATGTGTGGATTGTTGAGCATATTGCTCTAGCAAAAACGTATGGTGTTGAATAGCCATTGCAACCCTCTGTTGATGAAGGTCATCATCATCAAAATCATCATTGAAGAAATTTTGTATAGCCTTCCCACGTGAATTCATTGTAAGAAGGAGAATTGAAGGAGATTGTGTGGTCAATTTAGTAGAATAACACTTCTTAAATAGACAAGAGAATGAGATAACCTACATGTTTGAAAAAAATTGAATGAAGATAGGAAAAGATAGGGAAAGATAAGGGAATCCAATAAAGTGAGATGAACAAAGATGAGCACTGGTTCATAACGTGATTGAAACAAGACAAGATGAGAAATGATTCAGAAAATAATTGAATGAAGATAGGAAAAGATAGGGAAAGATAAGGGAATCCAATAAAGTGAGATGGACAAAGTTGAGTAATGGTTCAGAACATGATTGAAACAAGACAATAGGGGATGGGAAAGGGTTCAGAAAATAATTGAAGAACACAAGTGGAGGTGGGCAAAAGTTCAGAACATTATTGAATGAGGATAAAGGAATCCAATGAAGTAAAAGTAAAAGTAAAAGTAAAAATGGAAGAAAATTATGGCAATGGCTTCAATGAAGGGTTCGAATTATTCCGGACATACGTATGGTGTTGTACTTGTTTTATTTTTAAGTGAAATTCTATTATGTTTTGGAATTTTAATTGTTTTAGGTTAAAATGTTTAAAAAATTAAATCACGAGTATTGAAACAAAAATAATGTCAAGAAAAATTAACAAGAAAAAAAACTTAGGGGTTAATCATTCTTAAACAATTTAATAAAGTTGCACACTCAAATTATGAGTTTGCAAGGTTGGA
Source organism: Prunus fruticosa (assembly GCA_018703695.1). Classification (NCBI taxonomy): domain Eukaryota; kingdom Viridiplantae; phylum Streptophyta; class Magnoliopsida; order Rosales; family Rosaceae; genus Prunus; species Prunus fruticosa. The sequence continues at coordinate 2,421,228 of CM031923.1, read as the reverse complement.
GGAAAAAAAAATTTGAGTCCTGAAAATACATGAATAGTTGTATTTTGGAGGGTGGAAATTTGAGTTTAGCCCCAATATGGTTGAAGATGGTCTAAAGAAGACTCATAAGGCCGCGTTTGGTAGGCTGCCTGGATTGGTTAGGATTGACTTGTAAGTACTGGATTGGATTGGCTGGGATTTTAAGTCCAGTGCAGTTCACTTTTGCACCAAACAATGGACTGGATCAGACATTGAACGCAAGAGGGATCTCTGATGCATGTAGAGTTTTTTCTTTTTCAAACTGGAACCAAATGAAATTTTTTAACTTTTTGGCAGAGATTGAAGAAAGAGGCCCAACTTTTTACAAGAAATATGGAACCACCCAATAACAAGAGCTGCCATTGTTGCCGATTGTAGCCTCTGAGTAATAACAATTCCCAGTTTTGAGACGAGGAAAAAACAAAAAATCTCACAATACCAAACTGAAAAGAGAACCCATGGCATCGAATCCAAACTGAAACTTATATCAAGATCTAACCATTACCCATTCTCATATCAAGATAATAATAAATATTATTTTTTATATAAAAAATAGAAAATTCGATGCAAAAATCACAATAGTACAGACGATGCAAGGAGAGAGAGGAGATTAGAGGAGAGATGAGAGAGAGGATAGAAGAGAGAAGAAGGCAAACCACTAGATAACAGACGATTTTGAAGGAGGCAGAGGGAGACGAGGCGCTCAAATTCATTGTAAACCCATGTCTATCGATGGGTTTGGAGTCCCTAGTTATTCTGGATTGGTGTCCAAGAGCCATGTCCAGTCCGTAATGCATTTTAAGCTCACCAAACAACAAACTGGATCTATGTCCACTTTAATTGAATATATCCAATCCAGTTCAGCCCAACAAACAGGGCCTAAAAGACTTATATATCTCTTTGTACAAAATGGAGGTCATGAGCTCAAGTCCTCCAAATTGCATATCACTTTGTTTTTTTGTTTTTTTGCCATCGATGATGGGTATTGACAGCCACCAAGTCCGTCCTTGGCAAAATAACAAAATGATAATTTCCCTTCTTGGTAACAAACTTTGGACTAGTCTTTTAAATAAAAAGGGCAAAACAATATTTCCTCTTACTAATTTAAATAGGTCCATTCAATTTGGGCCACATCATTGACGATATTACAAAAATAAATTCAAAACCCATTCACCAAGTCCAAAACAAAAATACTCCAATTATCGTATCCTGTTATAAACTATATGTAATGGATGCCCACCATAGTATACCTAATGTATGTCATATCCAACTATGCCTACCATATGACTCACCCTCCCAATTACTTACTATATTATATTTGTAATAGTCTATTCTAGTTGCCTATTTATAGGCACTCAATGAAGATGAAATACACGGACTGAAGAATGAGAAATTGTATGAACATTGCTATGTCTCTCTCTATTCACTCTCCTAAATCCTCTCTCAATTCCTTCAGATTTATAACACGTTATCTAGCACGAATATCTCTAAAATACCAGCTGAGATATTCGATCAAAACACTCTTCCAAACCATATGATTTCTCCGATCAAACTCCTCCACTTCATCACCCACCGCCTCCATCCCTCTATCTCCATGAAAACACTACCTAAAAGCCATACTTGTACCAAAGAGAGACTTACCAGGGATGGGATGGAGACTGAAGCATCGATAGAACTGTGGTCTGCTTAGGAAGGAGATGCCAACTGAAAGGGCTACGACACAAAATAAGGAAAAAGAATTTTTAGTAACTATCTGAGATAAGTACTCTACTTTTCTTTATCATAGTTTACTACATTATTATATCTATAATATTATATATTGACCATAAAAGGTAAGTAAAGATGTGCAGGAGGAGCATCCACTTTGTTTATGAAATTCACTTAAGGAGCATGCGTGGTGATATCCTACACAAAAATCAATTCTATTTATTTGTCCTTTATAAATATATATTATTTTAATTGCATCTTTCTGCAACTTTTAGAATTATTGTCAAAAGCTTTTCCCGCACATACTTTTATATTATTACCTAATCTATTCATATATGTGTATTCATGGTGCATTTGCAAACAAACCGTGATATTCTCTAGACTAGCACTAATGATTTTATACTTTTTCTAATTACATATGTTAATATAATAACCTCTTGGTGTTGAGAAAAAGAACCCACTGAAAACAAAGGATGTTAAAGCTGGAGAAAGTCATATTTCTATATATTAATCTATATGCACATACCTTTCTTTATGCTTTTATTAATAATCATTTTTGAATATGTATGGTTCTTAATAATCTGTTTGATTATTCAACAGGGAAAGGCCACTGCCACAATTGATCATGAGAGGTCATTGCTACAATCATAATGAAATGGCAGAGACAAGAAATTGATTATTAGGGATGCCTGCGAACTCGCAGCCCACTTATGATCAATAATATTGATTAAACTCCGTGTGGATAGAATATTACTATCCAAGAGACATTTCTCCGTATATTGGTCAAAATCCATGTGCGTTATGACGGAGTTGGAAAAGGATATAAGACTCGAAGATCTTGATCCTTAATATAAATAATGAAGGACCAGAAGTTCCTAAATTCATGCATATCTAAAAAGGGGCCAGAAGATCCTTTTAAGTGGCGGTTTTATCCCCACATTTATTTACTTTTATTTAAACGTATGGAGCAGAATTAGTGCCCATACAAGCACATTTACTTTATCATTGTATGATGCGGAATTAACCCTCATACAACAAATAATTTACTTTTACCGCATATTTAGTTTTATTTAAAGTATGGTGCGGAATTATCGCCCATACAGCAAGCAATTTACTTTATAAATTACTTTATTGCTCATTTACTTTTATTTAAAGTATGATGCGGAATTAACCCACATACAATAAGCAATTTACTTTATGAATTACTTTATTGCTCATTTACTTTTATTTAAAGTATGGTGCGGGATTATCGTCCATACCAGCAATTTATTTACCAGCAATTTATTTACAAGTAATTTATTTTATGAATTAATTGAGTGATATGATGAGTTTTACAACATACAGAGATTTTGGACCAAAAAGTCCTTTGATCCTCATCATACAACTACATCTGGACCTGAAGATCCTTGATGATGATAATGTTATAAGAGTTGGCAATCTCCCCGATACTATATTTGTCAATAAGTGACAGGACCGTATGCATGAATGATAACCATTTTTGGTAAACTATCACCATATACAAAAAGGAACATGCAATTCCTTAAACTCATGAATGAGCAATTAAATGAGATGCATCCACAAGAAAGTTTTGAGTGCATCCACACAAGTGTCCACATGTTTGAACTTGAAGTTCATATGATTTAAAGGCTTAAGTGGACACTATGAAAATTGGAACTGGAGTCCTATATTACAAAGGAGAACTATTACATACTCAGAGTTGCTAAAATATTTAATGCCTCAATTTTGGGCATTCCGTAGGAGAATCTTTGTGTTCCTCATTCTCCTCATGAACTTGCAACACAGAAACAAGTTCCTCCAAATCTTTATTACTTTTCTCCAGTCTTCTAAGTTTTTGATTAGCCTCAGTCAGCCTTCTGCGCAGTATCATGACTTGAGATCTAAGTGCCTGCACCTCTTGTGATCTGGCCATGTTCGTTGTCCCAAGTTGGTAACTGATGCAGCATGCTGCATGCTAGCAACCAAAGAATCATTGACAACATCACTATCTGATCTCACTGCTAACAATATTTGCTCATGGGGAGCAGTATTCAAATCAAAATTATTTTGGGGATAGGAAGACATGTTTTAAGGAGAAGATGTGGAAATGAACCACTTAAGTAATAGCAGAAAATAGGGAACGTATTCTATTGATGAACCGTGCATTGTAAGCATCATATATATATATAGGTGAGCAACATGACAACCATCCATATTATTCGAATTCTTGTTCCACAAAATCTATTCTCACTACTCACTCTTGTCGACCACATTCATGGTATTGATCCTTGAGATATTTTTATAAATTCTTGTTCCACAAAATCTATTCTGCCCCACTCAAGTTTGTCGACCATGGTAAGGTATTTGATCCGATCTTTGAGATATTTTTATGTATAAAAAGGATTCAATTCTTATCGTTTTACTCTTTGCATAAATTCCGGATTGTCTTATTGAGAATTTTATCAAAAGTAATCTGATTGATTAGGGACTAACGTAAGGTTTACATTTAAGCTACCTATTTTATATATTCTCATTTCTGCTATATATATTCCCTACTATTAGACAGTTTCAAAATACCCTTTGTTGTTGCTTTCTAAACAAAGGATGAAATATCAACCTGAGTTCTCTCAACAGGACCTGGCATGCTCAGGAATCCTACAGATTTCCTTGGAAGCAATATCAACCTGAGTTCTCTCCGCTGTACTTGACATGCTCAGGAATCCTGCAGATTTCCTTGGAAGTACTTGACATGCTCAGGAATCCTGCAAATTTCCTTGGAAGCAAGATTATCTTTGATCAGGACCTTCAGAAGCAAGATTATCTTTGATCATGATCCACTACTCTGTTAAAGTAGTTGTTTGATCATGGATCAGCCTGATTCATTGAAGCTTCTGGGTCCATTTATGATAAGAAAGAGATGACATTGTTCATTAGGACATATATACCTCTCTCACATATGATAGAAGAGGAAGATTCATATGCTTCATGGATCAGAATATGGATGTTATATCATCAGAACATGAAGCATGGTACGTTTCCATCATAACATGAATCTCTCTAGTATATTTCATGTTCTTCATGTAACCTCTCTACATCCTAATGATCAAGGGAAGTTTGTAAGCCTCACACTTTTTATAGATTGTTGTGAGTTTGCTTTTATATTATAAGCATTTTCCCTATCACTTGTTGTTGAGAACCAGAGATTCTCTGATATACCTGTATCTTTGTGATTCTATTAAGGGAAACTGAATTTTCTGTCCTTTTGTTGTCTCCGAAAGACTATGCTTATAATACTTTTGGAATCGTTTAGATGAGACCATTTTTCCGTCGTTAGGGGAAGAATTGGGGTTAACGACGTGAATGATTATGGAAAATATTGTCTCATCAACGCATGATTATACTACCTGATATATGTAACAGGTATAAAAGATTAATGCAAATTCTGAAAATTGCAAAACACTGCATATATTAAAGGCTCCCAAAGAGTAACTCATGGGTATGACAGTGTGAATTAAATGCACGCCAAATGCGTAGCAAATAGAATGGATTGAGATTCCAAAAAGGACAATCCATCAACATGTTAATATGGTGCACGCTGAGTGCGTAGCAAATTGTCTGAATTTATGTCCCAGAAAGACAATCCATTGACATGATAAAATTAGTCTGTGGCATGCCTAAAGCATGACAGATATATGTTCTAAATGTTCCAACTACTGGAATGGAGATTATTCACGCCCTATTTTAAACACTCCAGAGGAGGTTATGATCCACATTCTCACATAATTCATCTTATAAGAGATGTATGTTTAGAAGGAGACAATAAAAGTCCCTAAAAACAAATTGCCTTGGGTACCCGGGAAAAGGCAAAGAAATGCTTATTGATGCATGCGCATGCACATAAGAATGGTGAGATCACAAATTGATGAATGATATTTTTGGTTTTAAAGTAGCTACTCAAATCATCAATGGGCTATGTTGAATGGAACCACGTTCAATTATCAAATATTGACAAAACAATTGGCCAAAATGGAAAGAGGCAAATGAACGTGAAAGAACATATACGAACCCCAAAAGATGTTAACCAAGAAGGTTATACATGGGTGTTTGAAATAAATTGGAATACACTCACTTCTATATGACATAGAGTTTCTGGAAGAAACTTGGAATTATGAGATTCTCCATACTTGTAGATGTAACTATGATGAAATTATTGCACATCTACGGAGACTAACACACTATCTTTAAGGGTTATTAAGTGCACGGAGCATATCGCCATAAGCGATGCAAAAATGGGACAAAATAGCTGGGTATAAAGCTATATAGTGTGTCATGAAGTGTAATCCCTGAAAGAAAATTTTTGACGGATTCAAATTGCGTGAAGCAAGTCCCTAAAGGACAAGTGCATGAAGCACAAATTTTGTACTCAATATTAATATTAATATAGTATATTGCCTCAGTGAGTACATTCATTATGAAATGTTGCAACACATTACAACTTCTGAAGAGTTGATAATTGGTTAAAACTCCTAAAAGAGTTCAAGAAATAAAGTCTTGACCTAAAGATTGAGCATGATGCCAACGAAATTCTTGGCTACCAATCAGCTTATACTAAGAAAGTATTGAAGCATGTTTATATGGATTTTCCGGCAGTGTAACCGGACACGGTATTTCCAGTTAAAGCTTAGCTCCATCACCATTACAGGGAGGGTGATGTGACGCATATTTAATGCTATCTCCGCAGATTAACATATACGGGCATATTCTATACAAGTAAAACTTACAAGTAGCCCATCATTTATTGAAAACGCGGATTCTGGAAATTTCTCTAATTTGCATAGAGATTATTCACTTGAAATATATTTACTTACAAGGATATATTGATTTCATATCACTTACAGGAATTCATGATAGTTATATCCTCCACTCACTCCAAAAAGGGTTTCCTCTCCAAAGAGATAGTCATGAAGATATCAGGGGGAGACATTCATCTGACTAAGCATTCATAAATTGAAGCTACAATAGCAAATATGGTGCAAGCATTACCAAAGCCTACTCTACGAGAAAAGAATGTGCTATCAATTTTATTTGTGATGGATCATGAAGTTATCAAAGGAAAGTAATTCTTCAGAGGGAGCATCCATCAAATTGAAAGTCATACTTATTCACTAAAGATGCAACAAAGCCATGACAACTACAACATTCAGAAAGATGGTTTATCTTATGGCTTAAAAATAATTTTGCCAAGCATCAGGGGAGCGATGCCGTCAATAAAGATCTTCACACACTGTACTCTTTTTCCTTCGTCCAGGTTTTTATCCCATTGGGTTTTTCCTGGCAAGGTTTTAACGAGGCAGTGTCGCACGCTAGTCATGTTCACTATACACATGGTTATGTACTCTTTTTCCCTTCGACCAGTTTTTTTCCCACTGGGTTTTACTGGCAAAGTTTTTAATGAGACATATTCCATGTACGGTGGACATCCAAGGGGGAGTGTTATAAACTATATGTAATGGATGCCCACCATAGTATACCTAATGTATGTCATATCCAACTATGCCTACCATATGACTCACCCTCCCAATTACTTACTATATTATATTTGTAATAGTCTATTCTAGTTGCCTATTTATAGGCACTCAATGAAGATGAAATACACGGAACTGAAGAATGAGAAATTGTATGAACATTGCTATGTCTCTCTCTATTCACTCTCCTAAATCCTCTCTCAATTCCTTCAGATTTATAACATATCCTTATTAGTAAAGATTTTTATCACTAAAACCTAATTTGTCTTAAAATTTATACATAACCATATTACTTATAAAAGAAATAGAAAAAAATAAAATAAAAAAAGAAGTATATTATTGGTCACAGTACGTAACACTAGAGTAAGTAACTTGAGAGAAAAACCGAGGAATCCCCCCATTTAAAAACCCTCGTCCAAACACCGAACCCTCCTCTTTTCCCAACTCTTCCCTCCTTTCTCTCTCTCTCCCTCAGATTCTCGGAGGCGCAAAACTCAAAACACACAAACAAATAAACGTCTCCGACCAAATCCTTTTTATCCTTTTACTTCTCCTTCTCCAAACCCTAAGCTCCTCCGATGGCCACCGATCCCACCCAGCAGCAGCAGCAACTGGCCATAATTCTGGGCCCCGACCCGACCCACTTCGAAACCCTAATCTCTCATCTTATGTCCTCCAGCAACGACCAACGATCCCAGGCCGAAGCCCTCTTCAACCTCTGCAAGCAGGCCCACCCGGACGCCCTCCTCCTCAAGCTCCTCCACGTCTTGCAGTCCTCGACCCGACCCGAGTCCAGGACCATGGCCGTCATCCTCCTCCGCCGCCAGCTCACCCACGATGACTCCTTCCTCTGGCCCCGCCTCACCCCCAACACCCAGTCCACCCTAAAGTCCCTCCTCCTCTCCTCCCTCCAATCCGAGTCCTCCAAATCCATGTCCAAGAAGCTCTGCGACACCATTTCCGAGCTCGCCTCCTCGGTTCTTCCCGAAAACCAGTGGCCCGAGCTTCTCCCGTTCATGTTTCAGTGCGTCACCTCCGACAATCCCAAGCTCCAGGAATCGGCTCTCTTGATTTTCGCCCAATTGGCGCATTACATCGGCGAAACCCTCGTTCCTCACTTGACCACCCTCCACGAGGTCTTCTTCCGGTGCCTGTCCACCTCCGCCAAGAGTGCGGACGTCAGAATCGCTGCGCTCGGGGCATCAGTGAATTTCATCCAGTGCTTGACTAGTGCGGCCGAGAGGGACAGGTTCCAGGACTTGTTGCCGCTGATGATGCAGACGTTGACAGAGGCGTTGAATTGCGGGCAGGAGGCGACTGCGCAGGAGGCCCTGGAGTTGTTGATTGAATTGGCAGGGACTGAACCGAGGTTCTTGAGAAGGCAGTTGGTGGATGTGGTGGGGTCCATGCTTCAGATTGCCGAGGCCGAGTCCTTGGAGGAAGGGACAAGGCATCTGGCCATTGAGTTTGTGATTACCTTGGCCGAGGCCAGGGAGAGGGCACCTGGGATGATGAGGAAGTTGCCACAGTTCATTCAGAGGTTGTTTGCGATTCTCATGAACATGTTGTTGGACATTGAGGATGAACCTGAGTGGCACGCTGCCGATACAGAGAATGAGGATGCCGGGGAGACAAGCAATTACGGGTTTGGACAGGAGTGTTTGGATAGGCTCTCCATTTCCCTGGGTGGGAATACCATTGTCCCAGTTGCTTCAGAGGTTTTCCCAGCTTTCTTGGCTGCTCCCGAGTGGAAAAAGCACCACGCCGCACACATTGCCCTTGCTCAGATTGCTGAGGGTTGCTCCAAGGTATAAATAACTCATCCTTCGCTTTTGTGTTGCCAATGCTGGAGCTTCTGCTATATGTATAAGTGCTTACTTGATTAGTTGTGTATGTGAGCTGTGGACAGTAACATTAATGTGAGATTTGGACGCATTTGATTTTGTATTTTTCTTCAGGATGATTAGTCATTACTGTAGGTGATCTCATGCTTTTCGTACACAGCTTCATAATGAAATAACTTCTCACTTTATTTATGCATGTATTCCTCTGCTGGCTATATTATTCTCTTTCGAGTGGCCTGCTCTAACATTTCTACTTATTGGCTCAGGTAATGATAAAGAACCTTGAACAGGTTGTGTCAATGGTGTTGAATTCATTCCAAGATCCCCATCCACGTGTGCGATGGGCAGCAATTAATGCAGTCGGGCAATTGTCAACAGATTTAGGTCCAGAGTTACAAGTCCAGTATCACCAGCGAGTGCTGCCTGCTTTGGCTGGAGCCATGGATGACTTCCAAAATCCTCGAGTACAGGTTTGTAACACTGTCCTGTACTCAATAGTAGGGCTTCCTTTCCCCATCTTGTAGGGCTGTATGTTCTTTTAACCCAACACCTCCTGCTTAATAAAATAATGTTTAATCATCTTCATTTTCATTACTCTAGTTTTTGCTGCTGTCTTGGTAAAATTTTATCTTCCTTGTAAAGATGAACTGATTAGGCAGTCAAATGTTTTTGGCATCCCTCTGCAGAAGTACTTGCTAACGGAGAGCATGCTATGCTAATGATAAATTAGGCTATGATATATAGTAATATTGGAAAACCAAGCATAATTCATGTAACATTATATTTCGGTAATGGTGTCATTGAATGTTGATTCTTAATTTAGATAATATGGTTCTGCAAAATGAATTGATACCTGATTCTTTGTATGTTTTGTTAATCACAAATCGTATTAATTTTATGCCTTCTATTTTTTTGAGGGCATAATTGATTTTTTTTTTTTTGCAGTTTCATTTATTTATTTGTAAATAACAACTTGCACACTAATGCACTTATATATATCTCCAATGCAGAAAATTTCATGCAAGTGCAAAATGTGAACCATACATTCTTAGGAAAAGAATTATTTGTTATCTACAATAATATTTGCTGATCCGACAATATGTATCTCTGGCTCCTTCTTCATGCTTCTAGGAGATGAATTAAGCATGCAACTTGAAAACATCTTATGCATGTTAAGATAAGGTTAGAATCCTAAGCCTGAGACAGTGGGTACTTGGGCTTTACAGAACTTTAATGGCACACATTCTAAAACTTTTTTGGGCATGAGTTCTAGAAAACTTGTTTGTTTTTTTCATCTTCAAATGTCTGCTTCTGCATTTTTTTTGGGATGGCAGTCTTCCCCATTCCCTCCTTGTTGAAGTACATGTATGGAAGAGTTCCCTTTAGGTTTGTCCTATAAGTTTTGTGCATGTTCTCCATGAAATTGCGCTAATAGTTGAAACTATGTTTTAATTTTACAAGCAGTTTTGCGTTGACCCAAGTTTATCCTTGAAATCATGAAATTCATTGAGTGGTGGCAAAATCACCGCATACGATTGATTTCTTGTTTATTTATACCTAGACACTCCCTCTCCTTAGTTCTTGATTTTCTAGACATTTATGAGTGATGACATTGATGCTTCTGGTTTCACTCTGCACATCAACTTGATGGTTTTTCTGTATTTCTATGTTACAGGCCCATGCTGCTTCAGCAGTACTCAATTTCAGTGAAAATTGCACCCCAGATATTTTGACACCATACCTGGATGGAATTGTGAGCAAGCTTCTTGTACTTCTACAGGTACATAATCTTCCTATTCAGCAATTTCACATACAGAATATGTTTTTGGTGTATATGCTGGCAGACGATGTATATATTAGTGTATAAATTAAAAGTGATTGATTGGTGAAACCACTTCATATTGGTACAAGAGCTGTAGTGGAAAAATATGTTGTATGAGATAAATATTGTGATTAATCATTGCATTCGTGGCTCTTTGTTTAGTCACTTTCATAATGTGATGCAGTTAACGTTTTAGTTAATCAATGAATGGTTGTTCATATTTTGACTTCTGGTAGTTGCAAAGGAAACATGGACTGGAGAACCTGATTTTCTTGAAAATAACACAGACCAGGGAAGAGATACTAGGAAAGAAACCATGGATAAGGAGCTGACCAAGAATAGAAATAAAAGACTGTTTTTATGGTAGAATCAGATTGATGGTTCTTTGAAGTTTAAGAAAAAGGATTTTTGAGTTGGTTGATTTTTATTGTGCTTAGTCAGAATGTCAGCAATATAAATGGGAAAACATCTTGTGGTGAGGCAGAGAAAATAGAAGAGAATAAGTTAATGAGGCTTATGACGGTGATTAAGTTGAAATATAAAGCCATTGAGTTAAAAATTCAAAGAAATATGTTGCTTAACCTCTTTCCCTTGGGTGCAAAATCATTCTCCTTCTTTGTGCAAAGGCTTACTTGCATTTTTGAACTTATATGTTTCGTTTTTTGTGCCCCAGAATGGAAAGCAGATGGTGCAGGAGGGTGCTTTAACAGCTTTAGCATCAGTTGCTGATTCGTCACAGGTACTTGTATTTTAAAACCCATTATTAGGTTGCCAATTTCAGTTTATTTAAGAACACAATGATCAGATTTGACATTTGTATTTGTATTTGCAGGAGCAATTCCAGAAGTATTATGATGCTGTGATGCCTTACTTGAAAGCTATCTTGATTAATGCTAATGACAAATCCAATCGCATGCTACGTGCCAAATCCATGGAGTGTATTAGTTTGGTTGGAATGGCTGTTGGAAAGGATAAGTTCAGGGATGACGCTAAGCAGGTGACGATAAATAACATGTTATACATTATCCTTGGTTCCAGATTAACGATGAGAGATCCACTATTTATGTATTTAGTAGTTTAAGCTGATATTCTGTTTGGTTATTGAAATAATGGTGGCCTTATTGTTTTGTTTTGTTTGGGAAGGTTATGGAAGTCTTGATGTCTTTGCAAGGATCACAAATGGAGGCAGACGATCCTACAACAAGTTACATGTTACAAGTAAGTTCTTCTAACTTTGAGAAACAAGAAGGAAAATGTGGAAGAATGTCCTGCAGATTCTACATATGTAAACTGAATAAACTAACTGCTTAATCATGTTTCAGGCATGGGCCAGACTTTGCAAATGCCTTGGACAGGATTTTCTCCCTTATATGAATGTTGTCATGCCCTCTTTGCTTCAGTCTGCTCAACTCAAGCCTGATGTGACAATTACATCTGCAGATTCAGATGCAGATATTGATGAAGATGATGATAGGTTGGTCGGTTAAATTTCACCTTTTAAGACCTGATACAGTATTGTATTTCGGAAAAACCACAATTTCTTTCCTGGTAGTCTTGGATGCTGTTCCTAATTGTTTGTGCTAGAAAAAGGCACTTTTGAGATCCTACTCATTTGGCTGAATAATACTTTATGGCAAAAAGTATCTGTAATTTCAGTTTTTGACAGGTTTTGTGTTCTTAATGCAGCATTGAAATGATTACTGTTGGTGATAAAAGGATAGGAATTAGGACTAGTGTCCTGGAGGAAAAAGCTACAGCTTGTAACATGCTATGTTGCTATGCTGATGAATTGAAGGAAGGGTTCTTTCCATGGATTGATCAGGTTGATGATGATTCACTTTTTTTTTTTGGGGGGGGGGGGGGGGGGGGTGTGGTTCTTTTATCAACTTCAACAACTAGATAATGACTGTGCTTAAGTTATTGTAGGTTGCTCCAACATTGGTTCCTCTTCTCAAATTTTATTTCCATGAAGAAGTTAGAAAGGCAGCTGTTTCAGGTATTAGCTAGACCTGCTCTTGAATTTAATTATTTTCTCATATCAGATTCTTTTGGAGCTCTCCTGAAAATTCTTGATGTCATTTATCTACTTTCTGCAGCGATGCCCGAGCTGTTGCGTTCAGCCAAATTAGCTGTAGAGAAGGGACTTGCACAAGGTCATAATGAGTCCTATATCAAGCAGTTGTCTGATTACATAATACCAGCATTGGTTGAAGCACTACACAAGGTCTTGGAATCTTTGGTTCATTTGGTCTTCAGCAATGATCAATCATATTTTTGGCTATTTGTTTTGTTTATTTTCAATGCAAGTGACCATGGTTTTGATGCCTTTGAACATATTTGGTGTGCAGGAGCCTGAGGTAGAAATTTGTGCAAGCATTTTAGATGCATTAAAGGAATGTGTGCAGGTTTGTGGCATCAATTGATATTTTTTCTGTGTAATAGAACTCATAAACAAATGAATGTGTTTCATATCTATTCTTTTTCCTGCATCTCTCCGTCCCAACTAGATGTTAATACATTTTATTTGCATGTTACTGATGTTAATAAGTTGTTAACTTAAGTTACTGTTTTAGTTATCTGCTATACACTATTACCTACATGTGCAATACCTACTTGCACCAGTGTATTTTCTTTTCGGTTTAATTTCACACTCCTCAAAGCTTACTTATTTGTGCTTGGCACAATAAAACTCTGATCAGTTTTACTACATGGTTACTTTGAATTTGCCGGTGGTGATTCTTGCCTTTAATATGAAAAATGTGTGCTTCTAGATAATAATTTATATCTGTTGATTCAATTTCAACAAGTAAACTTAATAATTTCTACCACAAAATTAGAAAATTGTTATAAATGACATCAGTGTTTGTATTTTGAAGGAAAATAAAACCCAAGAAAGCAATCTTGCCTTCAGGTTATGTTTTATATTGACTTCACTAGTTGATTGACTGTTCTTGAACTACGTGATAAAAAATTCTCTGTTGGCATCCAATATCCTTTCCTGGATTTTATGTTTTTTTATAAATGTTTTTAGGCTTCTGTATTTGGAACTAGCCAAAAAAAGCCTTCTATTGGCCCGTGCTTTGTTTTTAATTTAGTCACTTATAATAAAATCAAGTATATTGGATACTATACCGGAAGGATGTTCAACACTTGTGTCTGCTTTATGGAGTTTTACCACTAAATAAGTGTTTTTTGAAGTTGCCTTTCATTGGAGTTTTACCACTGTGCTGCATACTGCTATTGTGTTATGAAGTTGGATCTATTTTAATGTAGTATTTCTTTCAGATTTCTGGAGCACTTCTTGATGAAAACCAAGTTAGGTGCATCGTGGATGAAATCAAACAGGTGGTTACAGCCAGTTCATCAAGAAAACAAGAGCGAGCAGAAAGGGCCAAGGCAGAGGACTTCGATGCAGAAGAAGGAGAACTGCTTAAGGAAGAAAATGAACAAGAAGAAGAACTTTTTGATCTGGTAAGCTTTGAAAATTAGGATATTTTGATGATCTTTTAGTGAAAAAGAAGGAACTAAACACTGAGTTTTTCTTTTAATGCTTTATTGCTTTCGCTGATGAAGGTCGGTGATTGCTTGGGATCTTTGATTAAGACATTCAAGGCATCTTTCATACCTTTCTTTGATGAGCTTTCAACTTACGTAACACTTATGCTGGTAAATCTCCCTTCCTCTCGTTTTGTTTGTCTTGTTTAACTACTTCTAAAGCTATGGTAGTTTTCCATTTTAGTTTTGTACTGGCAGATTGAGATATGTGTTGCATGACTCAGATTGTAATGTGTGTAAAATATTTTGAAAATTACTTGTTATTCTTACTAAAATAAAATTATAAATCGAGATTTATAATCAATCTTGGTCAATTATTTGATTTTATTATTAAGTAAGAAATTTCTAGAATAGAAATTATTGATTAAGGAAATAAAAAATAAGGTACATGGTTGAGACAACAATAATACTAGTAACCAATAACATAAGAGATGATGAAATAGAGTTATTAAATAAGATTTTGAAAGGAGGGTTATAATATTGATAGAAAAGGAAAAGAAAACAGACTTATTACTTCAAACATCGTTACTTGTATATATGTTGTATATATAACATACATGAGGGGGATCCCATATCACTGTAGCTGTGGTTGGATCCATATCAACTTTCTATGTGCTATCCATATTATTAATACCATTGATAATTCGTTTCTACAGTTGTTGATATATATACATCCCACCCTAGCTACAGTGAAAACAGAATCCCCTTTATGAAGGGCCTTATACACACACACACACACACACACACACACACACACACACACACATATATATATAGGAAACTGCTATTGGCATTCTGAAAAAGTCAGCATGCCTTTCTCCCTTATGCTTTTACAAAGGAGTGCAAGATCTCTGACTTATGTGGGGTATCCTTGAAGCTTTAGTTATACATAACCACTGCTTACTCCTTCTCACACTGGATGAGTTAATCTGCTCCTTGAACATGGGAGTTTTGACCACCACCATCATCTGGTTATGGACGGGTTTGCATGATTGTTGTGAATTTAATTTGATGTTGACAGTATCACACTATTTATCTCTGACTTGTGTGGGGTATCCTTGAAGCTTTAGTTATACATCTCCACTGCTTACCCGTTCTCACACTGGATGAGTTAATCTGCTCCTTGAACATCGGAGTTTTGACCATCATCATCTGGTCATGGATGGGTTTGAATGATTGTTGTGAATTTAATTTGATGTTGACAGTATCACACTATTTATTGTGTCTACTTCGTAAAAAGAAGTTCCTTAGGATATTTAACATGAAATGGGGTGTAATTCGTAAATTGACATGTTAAATCTAGGCAAACCAGAACGAAGCAGCTATGAAAAAAATACATGTTCTTAGTATTTTTTGTATTCCCTTACCTGTTCGAGTTTATGATTTGAACTCATGTGCTTACAAGAATTTTTCTGATGGCTTATTGATGGTGCAGGGTAAGGATAAAACTGCGGAAGAGAGGCGGATTGCCATTTGTATATTTGATGATATGGCAGAGCATTGCCGTGAAGCAGCTCTTAAGTAAGCAGTTTTGTTTGTATTATGTTGGAAGGGTGATGATTTTGGCAAAAATAACCTCATGCACTCCTCTTGTGTGAGAGAGTAGAGGAGTGTGGGAGTTTGGAGTGCCTAAATCATCTCCCATATTGGAAACTTGATTCCTATTTTCTCCTCGTGTAACCAAATGACAATTGGTGAAACAGATACTATGATACCTACGTTCCTTTCCTATTGGAAGCTTGCAATGATGAAAGTTCAGATGTTCGTCAGGTATGTACTCCTATTGATTGTGTTATGGTGCATATTTAGTTATCATAGTGACAGTTAACAACAAAGAACATCTACTTCAGGCTGCGGTTTATGGGGTTGGTCTTTGCGCCGAGTATGGTGGATCTGTGTTTAAACCGCTTGTCGGAGGTAGGTTGCGTTGCTCTTGCTTCGTTTCTGTTTTTGTTTGGAGTTGTTTCCTTGTATGTTTTCTGATGGGTGTTATTTTCCAATTTTTGCTCTCTGCAGAAGCTCTTTCTAGGTTGGATATGGTAATCAGGCACCCTAATGCACAACATTCTGACAATGTGATGGCATATGACAATGCTGTTTCAGCTTTTGGGAAAATTTGCCAGTTCCATCGTGACAGTATAGATGCAACACAGGTTAGATGATATTCTATTGCTTCAAACTCTGATCTTTCATACTTGTCTATCCTTTCAAAATTGGGATTATAATTTCATCTTGTATCTGACATGGTTTATCTTCATTCGACACTCTCTATGCTCATTTCCTTGTTTTTACTTCTGTCGATGTGTCTATACTTGGTGTCATGCTAAAAAATTGATTGTTTGAGGCATAAATGGTGTACCGTTAACTTACTGCTTGTTCTGTACCATAACCACTCAGAGTTATGAATGCATCTTTTTTATATTGTGTCATGTTCAAACCCAACAATTCATTAATGCAGCCTCTCAAGCCCAACAATCCCTTAATGCTGCTGACTTAAGGCCTGTTCGGGACTGCTTTTGGGAGGGCTAAAAGCACTTTCTGACAACCGATAGTGCATCTGACAATTTTTGGCAGAAAAAAATAAAAGTGCTTCAGGGTCATAAAAGCGCTTACTGGAGAAACACTCAAGTGCTTTTTCTGGAAGCACCCGACGCACTTCTAGTAAACGCGTTTATGAGCAGAAGTGTTCCTACAAGAGCAATCCTAAACAGGCCCTCGATCAACTAAATTGATTTGTATTCTGGGTTTTAATCTCTTTGGAGGAATTCCAGCATGCTCAATCCAATGCTCTTAGTATGATCAAATATCCCTATTAAATTGATGTGTTCATTTGAAGCTGTGTTGTTATAAGAAAAACTATGTCATCCATTGAATCACACACATCATCTTTCAGTGCTGGGTTAGAGTAAACTCAAAGTTGGTTGATGGTGGTGCTGCAGGGTTTGTAGAATAAACATAGTTGATTGCTAGGTGAAGCTTTTCAGGAGACGAACACTAGGGTGGGTAATTGGTATCCATTAGGTGTTAGGAATGTGGTTGTGATGGTGATTGGGCCCAATATTTTTACCCCATCCCAAATCAGCACACTTGTAAATAGATAGCTGCATTTGATTAGTCGGCTAGTGCTTTGCTGATTTACTGATGTGAATGAAAAATAACTGAGATGTCGAATCGTTACCCTTGGGGCCATTTCAATTCTGAAATGAAGTCAAACGATTTTGTGTCAGAAGTTCTGTATATGTGCTACTGCTATTTGTTCAACCTTTTACTAGCATTATACTTCCTCACAGTGCTTTTCTTTACATTTTTTGTCATACACTGATTTTTTTCCCGATCTAGCTATATATCATATCAAGTCTGGTAGTGGAGATTTAATATTGGCCTTTCTGTTGTTTTACATATCCATTTTGTTGGCAGCTCGTCCCAGCCTGGTTAAGCTGTTTGCCTATAAAAGGTGATTTGATTGAGGCCAAGGTTGTCCATGACCAACTATGTTCAATGGTTGAAAGGTAAAAAAACTGGAATTTGGAGAATGTTGAATTCTTAATAGATAAATGTTTGCATGTCTTTTTTTGGTCAGTATTATTTTCCACTCTTCAATGCCTATTTAATTGTCCAAGGTGATTGTATAATGAAAAATAATTGCATTGTTTACAGGTCAGATAGAGAGCTTTTAGGGCCCAATAATCAATATCTTCCCAAAATAGTTGCGGTTTTTGCTGAGGTATGTAGTGGTTTTCTGATGCACGTACTTATCTCATTCATTCTTGTGAACTATTAGGTTTAGGTCTCTCTCTCTCTCTCTCTCTCTCTCTCTCTCTCTCTCTCTCAATTGGGGCAATGTGCTGTAGGTTTTATGTGCTGGTAAAGATTTGGCTACAGAGCAAACTGCTAGTCGTATGGTTAATCTATTAAGGCAGCTTCAACAAACTTTACCGCCCTCTACCCTAGAATCAACCTGGTCATCCTTGCAGCCCCAGCAACAGCTTGCATTGCAATTTATACTCTCATCATAATTCTTTAGCCTTGGCATTGCCTTATGTTTGTGGAAACTGCTGCTTCTGGTCATTATATTTCCCTTTGCATTGGTGGTATATGCAATTTCATTTATCAGGAAAGCTCTTGGGTTGGGCACATGATTGTTTGGAAGCGGATGTCTAGTCTGCGTTTTGATAGTGCATTCTTTTGATTTTGTGTTCCATAATTTTTCTCGTGGTTTGGCACCAATGCCTTGTTGCATTTTTTAGTTAGAGGATGAAAAAAGTTTAGCGATAGTGAAAGTTTTGCAATACAGTGTGCATATTATAGACGATCCAGTACTCCTAAGCTACAAAGGATTGAAGTCAACAAAAGGATTGTGTACAATTGTGGCTTTTAATTTTGTATGTTAAAGGTCAAGGTGTGATGAAGACATCTTGTATCAGTTTTGGTGCTCTATAATTTTGAAATGTAAAACAGTTTAATATAATTTTGTTTTGCATTTGGTTTCATTGTTCAGCACATATCCTTATCGCCCTTGAACATCAACTTTTGCTATCAGCGCTGCGCTAAAACTACATTTACGTTGTCGGGGCCTATAGGGTTTAGGGTTCAAGTCAATGTCATTTTCCATCCGTTGATAAAGATTACTGGTTATCTAATGATGGACAGTAGTAGACCCATAATTTCTACAAATTATACACATAACTCAAGTGCTTGCCATTTATTTTTACCAACTTCACAATATATTCTCATACTCCGAGAATCGCTCATTTTTTTCAAGGAAAATCTAGGCAAATGATGGGTTAGAGTAGGATCATCTAAACTGTGCAAACAAACACATTGGAAATCAGATGCCTAAGCAATTTTCAATTTTACTAATTTCATGAATGATTGATTTATGAATAAGAATTTACGGTCTCGATCACTATATTGCAAAATCCAAATAAGATGTGTTTTGTGCGTGTGACAATTGCTACATTTGTTAGTTTGGCTCTATTACATTGTGCATGTCTTCTAAAGAATTGGGGCAATATTCCTATGGATCATGAGCAGCACATAGATAACATACCTATTAAAAGGCTTCCATGTTTGAAGGTTTATGCATATCTAATGATGAGGATAGTGATTATCATCGTCATAGTACATACAGAGACCCAATATTTTATATATTTCAAAAAAATTTAAATAGAAACAATATTATAATAAAGATTAAAAAAAAATAGAAAGAATCTAGTAATAATATAATGATGAAATAACAAGGTTTGTCTGGTGACGCAGCTTGTTGCATAATAAGATATTATATTTGTGTATTCTGTCCATAACAAATGACTTGGTCTTTACCGAAATTTAAAAGATCCATCTGTGCTTTAATCCCTTTGTTTTTTGTTCTTATCTAGAAGAGCATTTTGGTGCCTCCAAGTGGCAGCCTTTCGTGCCTTCACGACTTTTTTTTGTCAAATGCTTGACTTGGAGAGGAGAGAGGGGACAAAGTTTGAGCCCATTAGCCCTATAAGGCCTTAAATGGTAACGCCCTTTTTTGTGTTATGTCCTTAATGTCCCTCCACAGCTATCACTTGTTTTCTCTTGTTTGTTTGTAAAGAGGGTGACTTGTTTTTTTTGGGTAAAAGAAATTAGAATTTAATTGGGATATAAAATATTAGAACTTGTAAGGGATTTGTAGTTTAAGTAGTAAGAGTGTTTGTTGTTGTATCTGAGGTCTTATGATCAATTACCCCTATCTCACTATCGCTTGTTTAGAAAATATAGAACTTCATTTGGCTAGTGAAGTATAGCTTAATTGGTTGAGTTCTTTAATCTTCATTCATGTGGGAAGAGATTCGAAACCCCAAAAAAGCAATGAATATTTGTGTGTAAACCCCACTCCTCTAATCGCTTATACTAAAAAACACAGTATATATTATTCTAACTTAATTGAATTGAATTGATGGCATGTTGAGAAAATAGTAACAATGGCAAGTGATGCATGAGATGGGGGACCATAATCGGTTATTTTGTCAAATGCCAAAAGGGTATTTATGGAAAAAGAATACAAGTCTACTCTGACAGATAATTTTTCTACATTGAACATTAAATATATGTTTGAAAGATAACAAACATAAAAGGACAGAGAGCTCCTAAACCATCCAATTGCTTATAGAAAACTCAGAAAAACTTTGAATATATAAATTCCCTATCACAACCAAACAAGAGGATGAAGACGAGCTCTCCACTACTATTGAGAGCTAGCTACCTTATACAGAGACAGAGTGCCTTCTTCCAATTCATTCTCTGATCACCCTTCTTTAAATCAAACCCATCTCTCTCTCTCATCTCCAACCATCTTAATTATTTTCTTGCACATTTAATTTGCAATGGAATTTCAGTTCGAACAGCAGAACCAAATTTGCTTCCCAGCTGCAGCTAACAAAGCTGTAGGCATTCCAATGAGCAAAGTGGGAAAGTTGAAGGGAAGAACTAGAAGCAACAGCACAAACAAGTTTGTTGGTGTGAGGCAAAGGCCTTCAGGGAGATGGGTAGCTGAGATCAAAGACACCACACAGAGGATAAGAATGTGGCTTGGAACCTTTGAGACTGCCGAAGACGCTGCTCGAGCTTATGATGAAGCTGCCTGCCTTCTTCGCGGCTCAAATACTCGAACCAACTTCATTACACATGTCTCTTTGGATTCTCCTCTTGCTTCTCGAATCCGAAATCTACTTAACACCAAAAAAGGAGGATCAAGCAAACAAGTAATAGAGCAAACTAGTTCTAGTATTGCTGATCATGATATGAATGCCTCACATCCTCCCACATCTTCTACTACTAGTAGTGACAAGTACATGACTAGCAATATTAGCACTGTTAGTCCAAGCACTTGTACTTCCACCAGCAGTGGCAGTGATACTTCACTTTCTACTGAGGTGTTTCGAGATTCTCAGTTGTTTGATGATGTCTACAAACCAGATTTGAGACACTGCAATGAGGAATTTGAGTTGAGATCTTCTGCTTCTCAATCCAAACTTTCATGGGGTGGATTTCAAACCGAGGTTGATGGGTTCTCATTTGCCCAACAAGTGTTTGATTTGCCGAAACATCAGGCAGCTGCTGCTGCTGCTTCTTCTACTACTACTAGTACTACTAGTACTACTACAGCCGCTGAAGCTGATTCGGAGTTTCTGGAATTCGAAAGGATGAAAGTTGAAAGACAGATATCAGCTTCCCTCTATGCAATGAATGGATTACAAGAGTACATGGATACAGTTTATGATCCTAACGAACCCTCTTGGGATCTTCCACCATTATGTCCTTTGTTCTGCTGAATATGAAGGTTTTTTTTTTAGTGATCAAGGAATTTTCATCTCTCTTTCATTCTTATCATCTTTCTTTTTTTCTTTCGCTTTGAACTCTCAAAAGGGGTTTATGGTATACGACCGGATTATAATAACTGAGAAACTGTTAGAGATAAAGATGGATACTTATTTGTATAACTTATTCTTGCTGATTTAAAGATGTCTGCAGAAACATATATACATGGAGAAGTTACACTTAATGTTATTTAAAGCTTTCCTCAATCATAAAATGTCTTTCTTTCCCAGAATCCCAGCAATCATGTTGATTTAAATATACCCATGTCCCCTATTGTCCAAATCAACTATCTTACTTCGGGAGAAAAATATATATAGTTGATATGTTACAGGTAACAATTAAGAAACAAAATGCACCCTTCCTCTTACAGCTAAAAATAAGAAACTTCGAGGATCGATCCTTTACTGCCGATTCGCGATTTCACCTTTCACCCTGTTGGAGAACTTGCGGCAGTAAGGACAGTCTACCTGAAATAGCATTTTAAGGTCCATGATCAACCTATTCAAACAAAAAAAATGAAAGAACAAAACGAAGACGATAGCATATGTTAAGGGCAGCTATAGTAGCATGGTTAATTTTGTTTAGCCAATAAAAATGTTGAAACTAGATTTGGTTTGTTGTGAATTAAAGACTAACTCACTGCACTTAAAGATCTTGTTGTTGATGGACTTTGGACAAAGAACTCAATGATGGATGAGTCTTACACACACACACAGAAATTAACCAAGCACAAATGACACAAGTGTTTATAGAGGTTCAGCAATTTGCCTACATCCTCTTTGGTGATCACCTTGAGAAATTTCACTAATGAAGATAGGTTACAACTTTGGTTTACAAAAGGAAACCCCCTTAGAACACTACCCTCACAATCTGTTTCTCTCTCACCCTTGCTCAACACCTTGATACACTTAGAGAACTCTCTTGCTCTCCCCTTGGCTTTCTTGACAAAACTGAAAACTCCAACTAACTCAATTCCAGCTTCTTCCACTACCTATTTTCAACTTGTTTTCATTTCTAATGATATCTTGCTTCATCCCCATTACCTACACCAACCAATGGACAAGAGATAAGACATAATCTTTGTCCTCCACGTTCCTCCTTTAGTCATCCACTTAGACTAAATGTCAGATCAAGTAGGTAAATAATATCTCACTCAGCCACCTCCCACTTATACCAGAAAATGGAGAGTGATCTTCTTTGAAACAAGTAACCAATTGGCAATTGGTGCTCTCCCAACTATCCAGCACGTAGTCAACCTTCCTTTAACTCAGAAGTGACCCACTAAGCCTCTGAAATCTTGTGGAAAGCGATAGCCCTTGAAAACACAGTTGAAAACACGTAAGAAAACGTCACAGGCACGACTGGGACGACCGTCACCAGGAATTGGCGACCGGTCGCTTTTGGCAGAAGCTTCAGACTTTCGAATCTGTGGACGGACGACCGGTCGTAAATGTCTGCGACCGGTCGCTAGTCCACTTTGCTCCAGACTTCGTTTATGTGAAAAAAAGACCGGTCGCAAATGTCCTGCGACTGGTCGCCTTTAGGCAGATTCAAAACCATCCTTTTACCGCCAAAACAACCTTGTATCTTTAGGTGAGCCATTTTTTCCAACAATCTCCACCATGGCGAGCCTAATACTCCTTATGGACATCATTGCCTTCCAGGACATCTGTAATGTCTTGAGAATCGTCCTGATAACTCTCAAGAACTCCACCTCAATCTTTAGCATGTAACAAGATTGAGCAAGCTCAAACAATGCTTGAACTTTGTTGTTGTAACTGGCTTTGTTAGACAATCTGAAGCGTTCTCCTTCGTATGAACCTTCATTATAGTGATGTCTCCATCATTCACCCAATCCCTTATCCGGTGGTATCTCACATCAATGTGTTTGGACCTTCCATGGAACACTTGATTCTTCACTAAACATATAGCACTTTGACTGTCACTTTGAATCACCACCAAGTCTTGAGCTATCCCGAATTCCTTTGCCAATCTCTTCAGCCATACCGCTTCTTTTGAAGCTTCCGTTAAAGCCATATACTCCGCTTCTGTGGTAGACAAGGCACTAACCGATTGTAACACTGCTCTCCAACTAATCGGTCCTCCACCACAAGTGAAGACATATCCTGTGGTGGATCTCCTCTTGTCTAGATCTCCAGCATAATCAGAATCTACAAACCCCGACACACATGCCTTTCCTTGTTGTCTTTCAAACAATATCCCAAGCCTTTTGGTGCCCTTCAAGTACCTGAGAATCCATTTTGCTGCTATCCAGTGTTGTCTTCCAGGATTCGCCATATACCTTGACACCACACTTACGGCTTGGGCTAAGTCGGGGCGTGTGCACACCATTGCATACATGAGACACCCTACCAAGCTTGCATATGGAACTTTACTCATTTCCTCCTTCTCCACATCCGTAGAAGGACATTCCTTTGCACTTAACTTAAAATGCTCCGCCAAAGGAGTAGACACCGGCTTGCAATCCATCATATTGAACTTTTCAAGTACCTTGGAAATGTACTTGCTTTGTGACAGCCACAACTTGCCTTCATTTCTGTCTCTCCTTATCTCAATTCCTAGGATCTTTTGTGCAGCACCAAGATCCTTCATGTCAAACTCCCTTCCAAGCAATGTCTTCAAATTCTGGAATTTTGACATATCTTTACATGCAATTAGCATGTCATCAACATAAAGAAGCAAAATGATGATATTACCATCCTTGAATGCATGAGTGTATACACAGCAATCAGATTCACATCTTCTATACCCAATCTTCATCATGTAAGAATCAAAGCATTTATTCCACTGTCTTGGAGATTGCTTCAGCCCATATAAAGACTTCTTCAACCTGCAAACCAGATTTTCCTTCCCTTCTTCAATGAACCCTTAAGGTTGGCTCATGTAGATGTCTTCCTCCAATTCCCCATGAAGGAAAGCAGTCTTCACATCCATTTGCTCCACCTCCATGTCCTCTTGTGCTACTATGGAGAGTAGTAGTCGTATAGAAGTATGTTTCACCACCGGAGAGAAGATTTCATCATAATCAACTCCCTCATTGTGCAAGAATCCTTTGGCCACCAACCGAGCTTTGAATAGGATGGCACCTTTCTCATGCATTTCTTCTTTCTTCCTAAACACCCATTTGCAGCCAATAACCTTGCGACCTTTGGGTTTAGGAACTAACTCCCAAACTGAGTTTTGGTGTACAGATTCCATCTCTTGCATCATAGCTTCCATCCAACTTTCCCGTTCCTTGTTCTCAACAGCCTCTTGGAACGTGGTTGGTTCTTCTTCACTAGCATTTAGGGCATAGTGAACTGCATCCATCTCCCATCCAAACCTTTGAGGTGGTTTGATGGTTCTCTTGGGCCTGGACCGAGCTATAGATGATGGCTCCACCTGTTCTTGAGCCTCTTCTTCTTCTTGAGTGTGTTGTTGATGCTGCCCAGCTTCTTCCTCTTCAATGTCAGACTCCACCTCCTCCTAAACGTCTTCAGTTGGCTGTTTCCGTGAAGTCTTTCTTGACACCTTCTTGAGTGGAACTTCAATGGTTGTTTCTTTCTCAACAACATCCTCCTTTGCCTCTGAATTCTTGACTTTGTTCATAGGTATGGTCTTCTCATCAAACACAACATTTCTGCTGAGTATCTTCTTGTGGTTCACAGGATCCCATAGCTTGTAGCCATTCACTCCAATCTCAAATCCGATGAAAATACATTCAAGAGACTTTGGTTTCAACTTGGATCTTTCATCACTAGGAATAAGTGCACATGCACTGCATCCAAACACCTTAAGATTCGAATAATCAATTGACTTATTAGACCATACCTCCTCTGCACATTTGAACTCAAGATTTCTTGAAGGCGATCGGTTAACCAAATAGGCAGCGTGGTTAACTGTTTCTGCCCAAAAAGATTCGGGCAACCCTGCATGAATTCTCATACATCTCTCACGCTCCATGAGAGTTCGGTTCATCCTCTCCGCAGCTCCATTTTGTTTGGGTGTCTTCTTCACGGTAAAGTGCCTTTTAATGCCTTCACTTTTGCAAAACTCAAAGAACTTGCTGTCCTTATATTCACCACCATTGTCACTCTTTAGGATCTTGATCTTTCTTCCGGTTAGGTTCTCTACTTCCGCCTTCTACTCTTTGAATTTGGTGAAGACCTCATATTTCTCCTTCATGAAGTAGACCCAAACCTTCCTGGAAAAATCATCCAAGAAAGTCACGAAATAGCGAGCTCCACCCTTCGATTTAACCGATGATGGCCCCCATACATCCGTGTGAATATAATCTAGCACACCTGTGCTTTCTTCCTCTTTGTTTCGCTGCTTGAAAGCTATTTTTGATTGTTTTCCCATGGTACAAAATCTGCAGAACTCAAGCTTGCAACTTTGAACACCTTTCAACAACTTTCTTTTGTGTAGTTCCTACATGCCCCTCTCACTCATATGCCCTAGCCTCAAATGCCAAAGCTGAGTTTCATCTTCCGAGTCCTTGCTTGTAGATACAGCTGCTCCACCTATGATTGTTGTACCACACAACCTATACAGACAGTTAGGTTGAATTTCTCCCTTCATAATCACAAGTGAACCTTTTGAGATTATGAGTTTCCCTCCATTTGCTTTGAATGAATAACCATTCTTATCAAGAGTTCCAAGGGAAATGAGATTCTTATGCAACTTTGGAATGTGCCTTACCATTCCAAGTGTCCTAACAGCCACATCATGCATCTTCACCTTGATTGTACCGGTGCCTTTGACTCTACACATTGAGCCATCCCCCATCATCACTTCACTGCTATCTTCTTTCTCATACGTGTCAAACCACTCCTTGTTTGAGCACATATGATATGAGCACCCGGAATCCAAAATCCAATTGGAAGAGGAACACCTTGAAGAATTAGCCAATGCATTTGTTTTAACATTGCTATTAACACACAAAAGCTCACCATCAATTTCTGTGACATCCTCAGCTGTGTTTGCTGCATTCTTCCCTTTGTTCTCTTCTCCTTCCATATGGGGCAATTCTTTTTCCAATGCTCCTTTGACCCACACTCGAAATAACCTTCCTTTGCCTTGGATTTGGACCTCCCTCTGTTGCCTTTCTTGCCTTCACGCCTCTTTGAACGACCTCTCTCTCCGGTCTTTGCAACTAGACCTTCGCCTTGAGAGTTTTCTCCCGAACGTTGAGTCATCCTATGGTGTGTCATGATGTCTTGCACCATAGGCTCAAAATCAAGAGTAACCTTCCCGAACATAAGAGTGGTTCGAAAGTGTTTATAGGACGGAGGTAAGGATGTCAACAACATAAGAGCCTTATCCTCCGGAACTATAATTCACATCCATTCTCTGCAGTCAGCAACACATCTATTGAAACTACTTAGATGTTCCATTAGATTTCCTCCCTCATCTATCTTAAGATTCAGGAGTTCTTCCTTGAGGAAGAGTTTGTTGGACAACGATTTCCCTGCAAACATCTCTTCGAGCTTCTCCCATGTTTGCTTCGCTGTATCCTTTATCACGTTGATGAGCACTTGTCGGAGAGATAGTTTTCGATGGCTCCTCTGGCTAACTCGTCAAGTACTCCCCACTCATCATCCGTCATGCCTGTTGGCTTCTTCTCCTTGCCAACCAACACAACATAGAGCTGTTGTTGTGTAAGAGCTGACTTCATCATTCGTTGCCAAAGAGTGAAGTTCTCCTTCCCCTGTGAAAGGCTTTAACTCCACCTTCATGCTTGGTGCCTGTGGTTGCTTTAGATGCTGTGAACTGCTACCACCCTCAGCTTCCAAGTCACTTACCATCTTCAACACACTAGCACTCCAAGAGAAGAACTAGCTCCAGCTGCCAAACACAGCTCTGATACCAGTTGTTGTGAATTAAAGACTAACTCACTGCCCTTAAAGATCTTGTTGTTGATGGACTTTGGACAAAGAACTCAATGATGGATGAGTCTTACACACACACACAGAAATTGACCAAGCACAAATGACACAAGTGTTTATAGAGGTTCAGCAATTTGCCTACATCCTCTTTGGTGATCACCTTGAGAAATTTCACTAATGAAGATAGGTTACAACTTTGGTTTACAAAAGGAAACCCCCTTAGAACACTACCCTCACAATCTGTTTCTTTCTCACCCTTGCTCAACACCTTGATACACTTAGAGAACTCTCTTGCTCTCCCCTTGGCTTTCTTGACAAAACTGAAAACTCCAACTAACTCAATTCCAGCTTCTTCCACTACCTATTTTCAACTTGTTTTCATTTCTAATGATATCTTGCTTCATCCCCATTACCTACACAAACCAATGGACAAGAGATAAGACATAATCTTTGTCCTCCACGTTCCTCCTTTAGTCATCCACTTAGACTAAATGTCAGATCAAGTAGGTAAATAATATCCCACTCAGCCACCTCCCACTTATACCAGAAAATGGAGAGTGATCTTCTTTGAAACAAGTAACCAATTGGCAATTGGTGCTCTCCCAACTATCCAGCACGTAGTCAACCTTCCTTTAACTTCAGAAGTGATCCACTAAGCCTCTGAAATCTTGTGGAAAGCGATAGCCCTTGA
The DNA here is from genome assembly GCA_018703695.1 of Prunus fruticosa. NCBI lineage: Eukaryota > Viridiplantae > Streptophyta > Magnoliopsida > Rosales > Rosaceae > Prunus > Prunus fruticosa. The sequence goes on along the minus strand of CM031923.1, from coordinate 2,392,834 downwards.
AAACACAGTTGAAAACACGTAAGAAAACGTCACAGGCACGACTGGGACGACCGTCGCCAGGAACCGCGACCGGTCGCTTTTGGGCAGAAGCTTCAGACTTCAAATCTGTGGACGGACGACCGGTCGCAAATGTCCGGCGACCGGTCGCTAGTCCACTTTGCTCCAGACTTCGTTTCTCTGAAAAAACGACCGGTCGCAAATGTCCTACGACTGGTCGCCTTTAGGCAGATTCAAAACCATCCTTTTACCTTCAAAACAACCTTGTATCTTTAGGTGAGCCATTTTTTCCAACATGGTTTAGGGGAGTGGAGCTTGATCCCTAAGAAACCTCTCATTATAATTTATATAAACTCAACATTGGCTTGAGCGGAGGTATGCAATCATTTCCATTCACTGGCTAAAGCAATTCTTGCAAACATTTTACATTAATTAGCCTCTAGTCAGGAATATGTGAAAGCATTTCTTCTTGTGAGAAATGCTACTCCAACATCAGATAACTCTTCTCTATAATCCTTGCTCCTTTCCTTACCTTGCTAGATGTTGATGGTTTTGAAAACAGTTCCCAAATTGATAAAGAAAAGATGTTGAACCATAAAAATGCAACCCCTGTAGTCTTTAGAGTATGTTGTTGGTTTGTTTTATGTCCTTCACTGCTTAAAATGGAGTTTTGATGTTAGTTTGTGTGTGCGATGCAAAAGGATTTGTGTACAAGTACATGAAAAATAGGTTATCCATGCATAATGTGTTTGATTCTCCTTCTCAAAATATACTTATGGCATGTTTGCTAACTCGGAACGAGAGTGAACATGCATCGAAGTGAGTATGAGCCACTCTCACTCCTAAGCAATTTCATTGAATTGTTTACTAATTGTCTCAAATTAGAATTAAAACATAGCGGATTCTGATTAAATGTTTACTAAATTGTTAAGAATGAGATGAAAACTGATTTGATTACTGAAGTGCTCTTTTACAAAAGATTTTAAATTTTATATAGGAAAAAGTACAGTAAACCCCCCAACCTATTGGGCCATTTTCAAGTACATCCCAAACTATCGAAAATTTACAATTACATACACAATGTCACGAAAAATTACAAGAGAGCCCCTCCGTTAGCGAGATCGTTCAGAAAATCCGTTAGCTGCCTACGTGGCGTCTAGCTGAACATTTTTTTAAGGGCATTTTCGGCATCTCAAGTCCATGGGTTTCGCGCCAACCAACACGTGGCGTTTTTTTAATTCAAAATAAAAAAAACCCCAAATCAATTTGCAGATTCTCGTCCAGAGCCCTCCCCTCCCCACTAAAATCAATTCCCCCCCCCCCCCACCCCAAATCGAAACTTATTCCCCAAATTGAAACCCAAACCCCATTTCGTGTCAATCGAAAGAGCACAGAGAAGGCTAGGTTGCTGTAAGTCGAGATGGCGTGGAGTTTTCGTCCTCGTGGCTGTCGTCCTTCTCGTTACTATAAGTTGCATGTGGTTTTATTCCTTCTTGCTTTTTGGTTTTGTCGTACAGAGCTTGCGGTTTTGTATTTTTTGAACCTCTGATTTGCTTTGAAGTGTGCTTGAGAGTGATATTTGTGGTCCATGGTCCATTTCTGTCGGTGTTTTGTTGGAAAAGCATAAAAGGTCCATTTCTGTCGGTGTGTTGTTGGAAAAGCATAAAAAAAAAACTCTTTGTTTGTCAGACCAAACTGCTTTGGATTCCAGACAATACTCAGTGGTCCAAAACCTGTGCATTTGTTTATGTCCTTGTGTATTCACCATTGCTGTATTGAACAATTGTTTTGTAGGTGAAGATGATAAGTTTACTATTCGAATGAACCATGGGGGTTCTATATGTGACAACCTGTATGTAAATGGGACTGTGGACTTCATTGATTTTTGCGATAAGGACCAAATGTCTATGTTTGAAATTGGTCTGATGGTTAAGGAGTTAGGCTATGATGGTATAGTGTTATATCACTATGAGCTTCCCAACTCTTCTTCTGGAGAAAAGCTTCTCTCTAATGCAGATGTTATGAAAATGTGTGAATGTGTGCCTAGAGTGAGGGAGATAGATATTTATTTGATACAGTTGGCTGATGACCCTTATACCTTTCTAAACAAACACAAAGAGATCAAGCTGCAAAGGGTGGAAGGTTCCGGGGTACAAAAACAGAGGTCACTGGTGATTGAGGATCTAGGATATGCTGATGGTAGTCCTGTTGTTCTTTATAACAGAAAGAGCAATGTTGAGCAGGCAACTACATATCCTAAGCCACATAAGATGAAGATAGTGGAGCAAGAAGAGTGAATAATGTTGGGGATTTTTCAGAACCTGAGGTACCAAAGAAGGGAAAGGGTAAAAGAGTGGCTGCAACTGAGGCACCAAAGAGGGGAATGGCTACAAGGTCTTCAAAGGGTAAAGCAGTGGCTGCACCTAAGGTGTCAAAAAGGGGAAAAGGTAGAAAGTCTTTAAAGGATAAAGGGGAAGATAGTGATGCATCTAGTTTTGTTGACAGTGACTATGGGGGTGGGGGGGGGGGGGGGGGGGATAACATTGAGGAGATGGCTGAGGAACACAATTTTTTGCAAAAGTGGATTACAGACCGTGCCCTAGTTGAAGATACTTTTCGGCCTCTTGAAGATGAAGAGAGAAATGAGGGTAAAGGTGGTGGTGTTAATGAGGGTGAAGGTGGGGTCCGTAATTTAGACAACTTGGTCGGTGAGGACCAACCTTCACAAACTGGTCAAAGTGGGGACCACCCTTCACAGACTGCTCAAAATGAAGACCATCCTTCACACACTGGTCAAAATGAAAACCACCCTTCACACACTGGTCAAAACAGGGAGCCGCCTTCTCTGACTAGGGAGTTTGAGTATACAGATCTTCAAGACACCAGGTTGGAAGAGGGGGATCAAGCAGTGGAGGATGAGTTGAAAAGTGTTTATTTAGATGAAGATGATTAAAGAGATGCAATGGGGAAAAAATTCAAACACTATAACCATGAAACAGACAAAGAAAACCCTATATTTGATACTGGAATGATATTCAGTGACGCCAAGGTTTTTAGAGAAGCTGTTCGTGAATATTGCTTGTTGAGTGGGAAAGAAGTCACTTTCACTAGGAATGAAAGGTATAAGCTGAAGGCAGTGAATTGTCCATGGCAGATTTATGTGGCTTGGAAAAACCCTACAAATCGAAGCTTGGTGGTGAAAAACTATAATCCTAGTCATAATTGTGTCAGAGTTTTTGCTAAATCACAAGCCTCAACTAAATGGTTAACAGATAAGTTCCTGCCTAGGATTCAGACAAATCCCATAATGCCTCCACAGTCTATAGTGAATTCAGCCTCTTCTGAGTTTAAAGTAGGTATATCAAGGATGAAAGCTTATAGGGCAAAGGCAGAGGCACTTCGACTCATTGAAAGAACGGTTGCTAAGCAATATTGTCATGAGCTGGAAGACAAAATCCCTGACTCTACAACAAATATACACTGTGAGTCTGTTCATGGTGAAACAGTTTTAAACGATTGTACATTTGTTTAGAACCATTAAAGAAATGGTTTAAGATGAACTGCAGGCCTTTTATTGGGTTAGTGGCTTGCCATTTAAAAGGGATTTATGGTGGACAGTTGGTTACAACAGTTGGGATTCGATCCCAATAACGAGACTTGGGTGATAGCATATGCTGTGGTTGAGATGGAAACAAGGGAGTCATGGACATGGTTCATTGATCTGTTGGCCAAGGATGTGGACATTGTTAATTCACATGGATGGACCTTTATATCTGACAAGCAAAAAGGACTGCCTGGTGCATTTGAAGACCTTGTGCCTAATGCTGAGACAAGATTCTGTGTGAGGCACCTTTGGGATAACTTCAACAAAACTTATAAAGGTAAAGTTTTGAGGGATCAGTTATGGAAGTGTGCTAGAGCTACCAATGTGCCTTCTTTTAAGTATCAAATGGAAGTAATGAAGACCTTAGATAGCAATGCTTAGGAGTGGCTTGCTAAGAAGCCGCCAACACAATGGTCTAAGTCTCATTTCAGAACACTTATTAAGTGTGACATGCTGCAGAATAACTTGTGTGAAAGCTTCAACAATACTATCAAGGCAGCAAGGGACAAGCCAATTATCACAATGCTAGAGATGATCAGGTGCTTGTTGATGAGAAGGATCCAGTGGAGGAGGGACAAGATGAGCAGTTGGCCTCATAGGATGTGCAAGAACATTTTTTACCATCTGCAAGACAAAAAATTAGAAGCATGCAACTGTCCTGTGCAATGGTCTGGTGGTCCTAAATATCAAGTGGATGCAGGAAGAGGGGACCAATATGTGGTAGATTTGGATAACCACACTTGTTCTTGCAGGAAGTGGGACTTGTCAGGCATTCCTTGTGCTTATGGAATTGCTGCCATACATTACAAAGGAGGGCAAGTTGTGGAGGATTATGTGCCACTATGCCAAAATTGACTTTTCGCGTCGGGGAAATACCGTTGCTAAAGGTACCTAACAACCGATGTATTGGGAACCGATGCAAAAGATATAGTGATACACTTCGGACATTCCCCGTCGCTAAAGATGAGTTACGACTTCGCTCTTCCATAATCGCCGATGCATAAAGTGTTACCATATGCCAAAAAGAGCGTTGACCTCCGATGCCTAAACCTTTAATAGCATCAGAGAATATATCAGCATTGATGCTAAATACTCATTATAGCATCAAGGGTTTTGATTATACTGAAGCATGTTCTAACTTACCATTTTAGAAGAGATGCCACTACTGTTGCAAATTATGGTCTACGCCTTCGTTTTTTGTATTTATGCTGATGTGGAAAGCCTACAAATGGTTTGACTTTCTACAAATATTATTGACCCTTCGTTTTTTTTGTTTACTTTTCAACAATGATTTTAACTAGAAAAACAACCATAATAGTTTATACCATAAAACTTGAAGATTCAAAAGTAATTACATTGTTTACCAATCTTGATTCCTACTATATCCATACAAAATATCACATCCATAGCATTAACCTATAATTACAAAATTTGTACTTGTACTTGGTCTCCACATTCAGCTTCAATTTGTATCCTAGTCTCCACATTCACGATTTGTACTTGGTCTCCACATTCAGTTGTCAATTTGTACCTGAGTCTGCATTTTTGGAAATACAAAAAGAAACTGGGAGCAAGTAACAGGAATTTGAACAAAGATAAGTTCTAGAAAAGAATATACCTGGAAGAAAATTGTATGTGCCGCAAGAAACTAACTTCTATTTCTTCATACCTGGAATTCAATCATTTACAAAAAACAACTCCCACCCCCAATATTCTGAACTGCATTATTATTACCTGCAAACAACAAAGGCCCCAATTTATAGTTTAAAATATGTGAAATAAGAACAATGACACTTACACAAATCAAGAGGAGAAGAGGAACAATGACACTTACTGCATGCAGCCTAAGCAAAATTGAATTAAAAAAACATCAAGTAGAAGGAGAAAGAGAGAAATCAAAACAGATCTTTGTTGATAATGCCCAAATCCAACAAAATGTAAACAAATATCTAATTATAGCATATTCTTATGCATTGTTGTCATGTATTTAAATGAACGCAAGACAATCAACAAGCATTTTCCCCACCTGAAATCCAAATCACGAACAGACTTGTGAACAATTGGTTCATCTAAAATGCCCATACACGTAAACTTCTCAAAACACACTAACATTGACAATGCATTAAAGAAAACGTGATGAATCAACATAAGCAGATATACAGATAAGAACAGTTGATTGAATTCCTAAATTTGTGAAATTATGGTCATAATCCAACATAATTACTGCCTATTCAACCTAGAGGAAGCATGAAATTTCCAGAGTATCCTAGGACATACACACCGTTGATACATGTGAGAGGTATATGAGCCAAAGAGTGAGTTCACAAACAACAAAGCAATATCAATATAAATATCACAAGGTATAAGACATGCATTTCAAGACAACCAGAACAATAATAGATGGTGGAAATCAGATACAAAATTTACCCTATATCCCTTCAAGAAGCTTTGGCATGTAAAACATTTAAGAAGCAGAAACGATAGTAGAAAGAAGTACCTCTGTCCAAGAGATTGAAGAAAATTCTGCATATTTCCAATTAGAAGAGCAAAGAGCAAGAGGCCATGTAGTCTTATAAGTAAATCTAAAGAAATCAATAACCTGAAGTAGTAGTAACACAATTATAAGTAAATCTAAAGAAATCAATAACCTGAAATTATAAGTAAATCTAAAGAAATCAATAACCTGAAATAGAAATAGCTGAATAACACAAATGGAAGAATATCTGCTGCATAGAAGATATCACAAAATGGTCTCAAAACATTCAAAATTAGAGAGTTCGTAAAATCTCATATTAAAATGCATAACAAAAACTATTAGAGTAACTGAACTACAACCATTAACACAACACTTCAAGTTCTCACTTCTTCTTCTAGGTAATACCACCAGACCTGCACATGAACAATTCCACAATCAACACAAACAGCATATAAATCCTATAACATAATCAAACCACCAAAGACAATGTGAAAATGAAAGGTTGGGCTCCCCAAAAACAAGCTACTCTCATCATACATACAATATGTTAGTCCAATTAAATAGCTGAAAAAAGAATTAGAAACAAATTTCGATTCGCTAGACGAGCAAACTAACTCAAATGTTACAAACATGGCACACAAAAACAGAGTTGACACCAAAAACCACTCTATTACAAACAAATTTTGATATTGATTGCAATGGTACCAAAACTAATTCATAAGATTGACTTTGATAATATTCATGAGCATTTACGCCATCCAAATTGGAACATGAGGTTCTTTAACTCAAGCTGGTTTAACTCCTTTTTCACACATTTGTCTTAACATATTCAAAAAATTCTTCAATCCAGTTCTCCCCCACTTATGAAATAAAGGGCAAAGAAAAAAACAACCAAATAAATTGACTATAACACAAACAATCTCATAAATTGACTATAACACAAAAATGCAAAAGCCATATGAAAACATATCAAACACACAGCGAGGGCAAAGAGAAAAATCTCATCTCATCTTGCGGAGGACGTTGGACATCTCTTTTTCTTAGTTCTCTTGTGGGTACCCTACTTCCTCTTGGCCACCTTAAGAGGACGCTTGTCCTTACCAACCTTCAAAAGCTCAGTGATCCTCTTCTCATATGGAGCAAAACCAGCAACTTCCCTGATTAGTGACCAAACAAATAAACTTGTATGAATAATCAGTGACCAAACAAAAACATACCCCTTTGCGGTCAGATGGGCGAGGAGCCAATTCACGCTTGGTGACGATGTGGCCTTTGTTCAGACCAACGAAGATCCCGCCCTTGGGCGCAGGAGGAACCATTTCCTGGACCAAAAAGCTTAAGTATTCAACAAAACCATCTACCACAAACACAATAGAAGGATGCTTAGTAAGTGATACTGGGAAATTTGAGCGAGATTGGTACCTCCATTTACCTCAGAATCTGGATAATGGCGACGATGAAGCTCGAGAGGTTGAAATCGCCCATCGCGTCCTTAGAATCTGGATTTGAATCAAATCAAATATGAGATATCAAAAGAGGGCTTAGAAATTAGGTTTTGTTGGTTTTAATTTTTAGAGTTTAGGAGAAGATGGCGGTAGAGATGGAGGAGAAAGAAGATGTCGGCAAAGATGGATGAAGGACAGAGAGGATGGCGGGAGAGATTGAGTATGTAGAAGAAATCGATGGAGGAAAAGAAATGAAGAGAGTGAGTATCGCGAGATAGAGGAGAGAGGGATGCGAGGGAGAGTCAAAATGTTTTGTTATAAAATTCACTGTAGCGCCATTGACAAGGTTTTGGCGTCGGTATAATTGTTCTGCTTAAAAAAAAATTATTCAAAAACACTTTACGCATCAGTAAATTACATCATCGATGCTAAAGTATAATCAACGGCATCGTTAGAAAACCCCTAAAATTTGTGCTGATGCCTTTATACACCTTTAGTCCTATTAATTATAAAATCGATGCCTAAATCACTAATAGCATCGGTTTTTAGATTTGTCGATGCCTATGTGGTGTAGTGTAAAGTAAAATTTGGCATAGTGTGCATTCTTACTACAGCAAGAATTGGTTATATCCCAATTTAGGTGATCATGTTCATTTTGTATTTTGAGCTGCAAATGGTTGCAAAGTATGTATGTATTTTGAACTCAATATATAATGGATCATGCCTTGAGGCAAACAGTCTATGCATTTGGAAATTGCAACATTTTTCATACATAAACATGTTTCATACAAATTGACATGGGAGATTACACAACAAAATGCATTCCATACACATAAAGCACTTTCATTTGCCAAAATATCCCACAAATGGCCACAAAAAACATCTCCCAAGTCTCCTAAATTCTAGACCCTAAAATTGAAGTACTAATTTCACATTCTTGGAAGATCCAACGTCTCTCCATTCCAGTACTAGCATTCCCAACAACACAATAAAAAATATCCAAGAACCCAGAACACTTGCTAGTAGAAATCTTTGTGCTTTCAAGCCAGCTCCAACCTCTATTTTCAATTTTCGGTTTTCCTCTTCTTCCTTACGTAATCGTTTCAATAGTCCACATATCACAATCTTCGACCTCTCGCATACCTGTGGATCATACCATTCAAAGAATGCACAACCTCTTCTTACCCCATAATCAGCGCAGCCCCGAAATCTTCTCCCAGGGTTGTTGTCAGTCCACAACGTCGTCAGACGACATTGATTGCCGCATTGGCAAATTGGCGGGCCCACTTCGCATCTTCGATTCGCAGACATCGTCGTCTTCGTCTTCTTCGAGTTGGAACCTAGCCAACGACTTCTGTCGATTTGGGGCTTAGGGTTTGAGGGGTTGTGGGGGTGTTTTGATTTAGGGGTTTTTTTTATTTTAAATTAAAAAAACGCCACGTGTTGTGTTGGCACGAAACCCATGGACTTGAGATGCCAAAAATGCCCTTAAAAATCTCCAGCTAGACGCCACGTAAGCAGCTAACGGATTTTCTGACGATCTCGAAACGGAGGGGCTCTCTTGTAATTTTTCGTGACGTTGTGTATGTAATTGTAAATTTTCGATATGTTGGGATGTACTTGAAAATGGCCCAATAGGTTGGGGGGTTTACTGTACTTTTTCCTTTTATATATAATGTACATGTAAAAAAATCTTCTCTTGATTAATATTTATGAACTATATAACAAAAAAGTTCTTATAATTCTAACTATTTACTTACAATATGTTGGAAAAAATATATACATGATAACAAACTAACTAACTTGAAAATACCAAAATAATAAGAAGTGGCTAACTTGAGCTTAAAAGAACAATAGACATGAGAAAGTGATTGGATTTTGTTAACCATCTTATCATGGCTATCAACACCGGTACCACCACTGCCACTGCCAACACCATCACCATCACCACCATCACTGCCTAATTAATGCTGAAATAAATAAGTATAAAGGAAAATATATATTTTAATTGTGTATTTTAATTCTCAGAATAATAACCTCACATTTACCTGACTTATTTGAAAGATTGGTTCTCAAACACTTCTTAATAAGATGTTAGGTTATTTAAGAAGATTTGTTTCTCAAAACTCACTTCTTAATAAGTTGGGAGACAAGGAAAAGGATGTTACTTGATCGGCATACCAAATTTATTGTGCCAAGTTATTCAAGCGCTCCATTTTAATTAGGATTTTCTCAAATCATAAACAACAATATCCTAAACTATTTTACTTATTTTCTAGACAACTTAAATATAAAGCATTAACATTTATAATGTGAAATAACACATTTTTTTTGTAATTAATATTAAACCAACAAATATTTTCATGTCCGTACATAACTTACTTTCTAGACAATACTATTGTTATCAAGTCTTTAATACAATAGTAGATTTGAACATCATCCTATTTTTTTTTTTTTGTGATCTTCGAATAATGATATTCTTACCACATTTGTATGCAACATTCTCATGCCACCTTATGTGGCTGATGAGATAGACAACCACGTCAATTAAAAAGTGTTAATAAATCATAAAAGAAAAGAAAATGTTAAATTAATTTTAATTGATATGGTTGTCCACCTCATTTGCCACATAAAATGGTATGGGAATGTGGTATACAAATGTGGTGAGAGTAGCATTATTATGATAGATAATATCATAGCACACGTTATAAATGGTAATTTGCTTTTTGTGTAGGATACAAAATGATATACATTCTAAGATTATCAATTTCTATTATCTGTCAAGACATATAAGATAAGTATTTTAAAAATGCAACAATTAATTGAGTTTTGAAAACTATTTCTATGTATAAAATGAATTCTATACCACCAAATAATGTGAGACCCCAAAAAAAAACACGTTATAAATGGTAATTTGCTTTTTGTGTAGGATACAAAAAGATATACATTCTAAGATTATCAATTCCTATTATCTGGCAAGACATATAAGATAAGTATTTTTAAAATGCAATCATTAAGTATTTGTAGAAAACTATTTCTATATATAAAATGAATGTCATACCACCTGTTTGTACCATATCTGATCATCCACTCATCCATTGACACGTGGATCACTTAAACTCCCCAAATGCCCAAGGTTCCGAACAATCGGCATCGGCTACCGATGGTATTGTCTCAAGAGCAGCAAAAGGTCACTACAGGCCCAACACAGTCTAGAATCGGATTCCTGATCCCGATTCTCGAATCAACCTCTGGAGCACCCGCCCGAAAATATCTAAGGACTCGTGTCAACCTCCTAGGGCACTCCCATGAGTCCCACATCGAAAATGAGTACTAAGAGCATTCAAAATGCCCTCTATAAATAGGCCCATTTACTACAATACATGGGTAAGACTTTTCAGCTTGAATTTTATACTTTTATATGGTCAACAGCAAGAGCTCTTAGAAACAAACTTACTTGAGCATTAGAGGGTCTTAGGCTGGTTCCACACCGGTTCCATAGACCTCACGAGCTTCGCTTATCTTCTATTCAGGATCAGCATCCGAAGACAGGAAGAATCTCCATCTATCACTCAATCGATCTGCAAGATCGTCCACATCTCTTGTAAGTTGCACTCATTTCTGTCCGTTTAGCTTTTTAGCGCCAACACCACCAAATCATGTGAGACCCAAAAAAATAAATATAATTGTTGAACAAGATATAACTGTAATAAATTAAGCATATACAATAACAATACTACCACTAATAACATAAGTCATCATTCTTCGATGTTAGTTTGATGTAACAATGTTTTATTTGTTGTAACACTTGTAGTTATGGGTAGTTATGTTCCATAAAAGTAAGATGCCAATTAGTTTTCTTTTTTCTTATTTTATTTTATTTTTAGAATTAAGAAAAGATAACATGGGTAGTTATGTTCCATAAAGTAGGACCTATTATCTGATTTTGTTTTTATTTTTATTTTTTTAATATGAAAAAAAATGTGAATTTACCATATTATCCTCATTTAATTAATAATTTCAATTCTTAATATTTGAATTAACCAAGGGCATTTTCTGGTATTTTGAATGTTTCACCATTCTCTGCATTTTGCTTTATATATATAGATAAGATATATTTAATTTAAATTTTCTTATCAACATTGATCAGTATGACTAAAGTTTGGTAAATTTTTTGGATAATCTAGTATTATTATTTTTCTTTCCAAAAGGTCCTCTGGTACTCTTGATGATGCAAAAAGCTAAAATAATGACTTATGGTTACATTACAGCCAACCACCACTTTAGCCCCACTTTTTCATTCAAGGCAATGTACTATGTTGAAGAAACAAACTACCAAAAGCTTTGTCAATTCATTTGTGCCCACTTTCTATAACACAAGAGGTGCCCAAACTAACTCTTATTTATTTTTTCAGCTGTTGCAGCCGAACTATGACCCTGGAAAAATAAATGTTGATAAGAAAGTTTTCTAAAGATAAGAATCAGAAACCGTTAGATCTAAAAAGCTAGCTACCTCCGGGAGTAGGGGGTAGGGGGTAGGGGGCTACCACTTTATTAAAGTTGAAGTACAAGTTAGAACAATTGATGAATTTCAAAACTGAAGTTAAGAGTAAATAGAATTTTGGGAAATAACGGTATATACCCCCCATTTTATAATCTCAATTAAAAATACCCACCCCTCTCAATTTTTTTACAACTAACACCTATAAATATAAAAATATTGTACACTTATTGCTGAATTTTCACAAGTTCAGAAAGTTTGTTCTCTCTTAGGTCACTCAGCTCTCTCTCTCTCTCTCTCTCAGACACACGCTCTCTTTGGTTTCTGTCTACGCAGCTCTCTGTGTCTCTCTTGGCTCTCTCTCTCTCTCAGCGCAACTCTGTGTCTCTCTCTTTGCTCTCTTTCTCATAGCGCAGCTCTTTCTCTCTCTCTTTCTCCCTGTATTCGGTCTCTTGCTCTCTTGATTGGAATCGGAACCCCTCCCTTTAGGTATGTACTTCTGAATAGCTGCTTGCAACCTTGAAGCTTTAGTGGATTGCCGACCTCGAAAAGGTAGTGTTGATGGTTATTTTCTTAAAATTAGTGGGATTATGTGAAATGAGTTATATTTTGATTGTTTGGGTTTGGCTTTAATTGCTTTGGGTTAGGTTTTGTTGAATATTCATGCTCAGTCATCTGGGTTTGTACCAATTGCACTTAGATTGGTTTGGATATGTGAATCTTGAAACTTGGGATTTTCCATTTGATGTAGGAGATCTATATAGTGTGATTCTAATGTGTTATTGGTATACTGCCTTGTGTTCCTCTTATTTTACCGTCGTATTGCTTTTATATTGCCATTATCCTATGATCAAAGAGTCGTTGGACACAAATACTAATAACTAGCTACTAGCAATACCAATATCCTATGATCAAAGAGTCGTTGTTCATAATGTATGCATGTTGTTTTTCTATTATAAATCAATTGTTCAAAAATATTGCATTCAAATTCATAATTAAGCTCACATATTTTTTTTAAAAAACAAAACAAAACAAACTCAGCACTTATCAATAGCCTATTATTATATCATTGTATTCAAAGAGCCTATTACCCTACTATTGTATTCAAACGAGCATTTTTTACACCAAAAAGCACCTTTTGCTATGCAAAATTGTGTATTTAAGGAGCCTATTGCTCTGCATTTTAAGTTTTTTTGCCACTTTTCAGCATAGCTCATGCACTTATCAAGCCAGCTTGACCAAACAAATACATTATAGAACCATATCATCAGAAGAGAAAAATAAGCATGATACAATGATGTACCTCCACAAAAACCACAGGAATGAAATACCCATTTATTTACTTGAACTACTCTACTATGTTGAATCCAAAGACTTGTAATTGAAATATGCTTTTATTTCTTAGATATTTAATACATTAACCACACACAAAAAAATCACGTAAACATTATCTTTTACATCACTCTATGCAGGTTTCTTTTATTTGAACAAAACAATTTCTTCACATGCACTTTCTGTCCTCAACGTCTATCACTAGATGCACTCACAACAATAAATGATATTAACCTTGCTATGATTATTCTAAGGAAATGAGAAATTGTTAGGAACAACAGAACCAAGAATATACCATTTTTATGATTGGCACATGAGATGCCAAAAACAAAACATAGCACGAGTCAGGAGCTCACTTACATGCCATCATGCTTTCCCAATGGTTCAAAAAACACATATTGCAAATGAGATAGCTCCGAATGGAATTACACCCTGAGAGAAATCATTATTAAAGACAGACAAACCTTCATACACAACATGGCCCAACCCACCCCCATATAAATCTAAGAAATTTTGTAGGGCATGGGAAAGAAATCACAGGCATATGATTCTCAGGAGCCTTAAGCCTCCTGCTTGCATCTTGGAAAGAAAAAATTAATTGGGAATAGCTCTAAAGGAATCCCTATTTGACCTCTTTCCCTTCCCCCAATCTCATGGTGTAAAATTAACTGGAAACAAAGGGAATGCAAACCTAAAGCATAACGCTCCATCAATGCTTTACTAATTTTAGCATCTAATCGCAGTGTAATCTATAGGTTATTTTCTTTCCTTGTTGTGAAAAACAATGGGCACAGATGCTTTACATGAGTCCACAATAATTAATAAATGCGAAGACCTCTGATCAATATTTTCAACCAGGATAAAGTCAGCAACCAGAAGAAAAAAGATTCTTAGAAACAAACCATCAGACTTTAAGTTTCTGAATATGTCACTAAACGACCACGTGGATTCCCAGGAAGTTTAAGTTTCGTCTGCAAGTAGAAAAATTAATTAGAGCAGTGATCATATATACCCAAAAATACTACATAAGAGACTATACTGAGGGCCTCAGGTAAAGGTAAAGAACAGAGTGAGATTAAATGATGGCAGGGGCTTATCTTTCACTACGACAAGATCTTATTACTTACAGGTAACTTTGATACAATGAACATAATCTTTTCATTTTTCACAATATAAAAATATTATGAAAGTTGAAGAGTCAATAACACATTTAAATCCATGCACTGAAGAGGTACAAACCTGCTGAGGCATTTCAACTTGTGTATTTAAGGAGCCTATTGCTCTGCATTTTAAGTTTTTTTTGCCACTTTTCAGCACAGCTCATGCACTTATCAAACCAGCTTGACCAAACAAATACATTATAGAACCATATCATCAGAAGAGAAAATAAGTATGATACAATGGTGTACCTCCACAAAAACCACAGGAATGAAATACCCATTTATTTACTTTAACACTAACCAAAATCATAGATATGAAACCAATCTCAAAACCATATCAAATGACCCAAAACAAAAACACATCACCCAATCCTTAGCTAAAATCACAATCACAATAAAGAACAATAAATTAGGGTAATCTCAAGCCCAACTAGATATATCTCATCAATTCCAAAATTTTAAATGAATAAATAAATAAACTTTAACGAAAAATTCAAAACGAAAAATTAGAGCAAAAACTATGTATAAGACTTCAAATAAATTTTCATAAGAGAATTGAATCAACTTAGAAATAGAACAAATAACCACAATAACCATACAATACAATGGCAATATAACAGCAATATAACAGCGATACGACGGTAAAATAAGAGGAACACAAGAGGCGTATACCAATAACACATCAGAATCACACTATACAGATCTACTACATCAAATGGAAAATCCCAAGTTTCAAGATTCACATATCCAGACCAATCTAAGTGCAATTGGTACAAACCCAGATGACTGAGCATGAATATTCAACAAAACCTAACCCAAAGCAATTAAAGCCAAACCCAAACAATCAAAATATAACCCATTTCACATAATCCCACTAATTTTAAGAAAATAACCATCAACACTACCTTTTCGTGGTCGGCAATCCACTAAAGCTTCAAGGTTGCAAGCAGCTATTCAGAAGTACATACCTAAAGGGAGGGGTTCCCAGTTCCAATCAGAGAGCAAGAGACCGAATAGGGAGAAAGAGAGAGAGAAAGAGCTGCGCTATGAGAAAGAGAGCAAAGAGAGAGACACAGAGTTGCGCTGAGAGAGAGAGAGAGCCAAGAGAGACACAGAGAGCTGCGTTAGACAGAAACCAAAGAGAGCTGTGCCAGAGAGAGAGAGAGCTGAGTGACATAAGAGAGAACAAACTTTCTAAACTTGTGAAAATTCAGCAATAAGTGTACAATATTTTTATATTTATAGGTGTTAGTTGTAAAAAAATTGGGAGGGGTGAGTATTTTTAATTGAGATTATAAAATGGGGGTATATACCGCTATTTCCCATATTTTTTCGACCAAAAAAAAAAAAGAGTAAATAGAATTAAAATCTGGAAACAGTCAAATCTTCCCCACAAAACCAACCTTAACATTAAAATTTCAGAATTCCTAAATTATAATTTCACAAATATTGTTGATGAAAATGATTAAATATATATTCCAGAATTAAATCAGGTTGAGAAACCAATGAAAATTAAAGAAAATAAATAAATTTTCGTATATTCATTGCCAATGCCAATGGCCGGTTGTAATGTAAGCCTGAAACTGAAACACACAGTGACTTTTGCAAAATGCGAGATGAATGAATGAGACTGGAGAAGAAGACGACGACGAAGACGTAGACGAAGACGAAGACGAAGACTTCTTCAGAACGCGTGGGGTGGGTTAGCTGGAGCTTATTCTTTCTTTCTTTTACTGTTTTGACAATACTAACCCTTGTCAACTCTTCTTCTGTGCCTTGCTTCATTTTTCGTTTGAGGGTAGTTTTGTCCAAATAAATAGAGCCAAAGAGAAAGAGGGAGGACGGGGTCGACCAAAGCAGAGCTAGCTCTCCAGAGAGAGAGAGACAGAGAGAGAGAGAGAAAGAGAGTCTAACAGATTCTCCACCAATCTCAATCTCAATCTCAATCTTAAGCTCTCAACTTGTGGAGAAGACAAGTTGATGATGGTGAGAAGAAATTGTTTGTTCTGCAAATTCTCTTGTGGGTCTTTCTGTGGAAGGCCTCTGGTGGGGTTGGGGCTCTGAATGGTCGCCTACCAAATGATGGAGGAATTGAATGCTTTCACCAATGGCTCACTGGTCTGCAAATGCACTGATAAGGGTCTGAAATGGAGGTAGGTAGGGGGTGACTCAGTATTTTTGTTTCTCTCTCTCTCTCTGCTCACTGATTGTTTTAGGTTCCTTCCTTATCATCAGTTGAGCTCAATTCTCAAGCTAATTGCAATCAGGGCTTGGTTTTGGGTAACAATTTAATCAGGATTTATGAGGGTTTCTTCTTCTTCTTCTTCTTTTTTTTCATGTCAATTTCTGGTCACAGCCGGATCGGCGAGCTGAGCTGCCTGCGGTTGAATGCATTTTACCATTTCTGTTGGCCTTTCACTTAACTCATGCATATTGACCAAACCCTGTTATTAGTTGTTGCATTTCATTCATATCAGAAGAAGATTCTCTCAAGATATTTTTATTTGCTCTCCCATAATCTTTGCCATTAAACCCAAAAGTTAAATAAGTCAATTTACACAGATTCAGAAGATGTTTTTATTTCTCAGTAGTTACTTTGGATATTCCTGCTTTAATTTCGCTTCTATAGTCATTCATGTTTTCCATGTTTTCCAGAGCACAAAATATGGCTGGCCTTTAGTTGTTGAGAAATATCTGCTGTAGATGATTTTGAGCTTTAATTACAGAGATGTTATTCTGATTTTTTCTATCTGAAAGGAAATATTTTTTCTTCAATGTACGTTAATTTATGCATTACATGATAGGTCGGAGTTGTCATTGTGAGGAAAGTATTTGTGCGTTTGGGCACGGTGAGTTCTTGCAATGGGGATAAGCAACAGGGGTTTTCTGATTCCGGTTTTTCCGCAAAACGAATCTGCTACAGGGAGACCAGAGTGTTACAGTCAGCAATAAAGATTAATGAAACAGAGAAGTGAAATAGAGACTTAGATAGTTTGTAAATTGTAAGGGCTGAAGGATGAAGTTTGGAGGGGGATTTTTGCTTCCCCAGGATGAGGATTTACGCTTCATGGATTCTTGGGTACCAGCGACTCCAGAGAAGCCAATTCCGTTGAAGCGTCATCCGATTCCGATCCCAGTCAACCCCCTTGGGAACCACCTGCAAGGAGCAAATTGGCAACAAACTGGATTTTCAAGGGAGCATGTACAAATGGGGGCTAGCTACAATGACCTGACTCAAACGGTTAGCCCAAATGGACAACTACAGAGAAATGGAGGGCATAATGGTTATGATCGAAGTCTGGCTGAGAAAAATCAAATGATTAATCACGTTGCGTGCTCCTACAGTACAGGCTCCTTCACACAGTTGCTCCGCCCTGACAACGCAAGTTGGAACAATAATCCAATTACCCAACTGCTGCATGATAAGGCAGCTTTTGTTGCCTCTGCCAACAGGAATCTGAGCAGAAGTGTGGACATAGCAGTGAACACACCTCTAATTCCTAAGTTGCATCCTCAATTGGGCAACCAAGGAAACAACTCAGGCTGTTCCTTGCTACCCAACCAAAATTGCAGCAATGGTTCATATTCTTCAAGTACAGTGATGAGCAGGTCCTTGGTTATGGATTTTCCTTCTCAAGTTGATGCAAGTCAGAGAGATTCCAACTCAGTTCATTGGTTATTTAGCAACCAAAATCACTGCTCAAGTTCAAACCCATTGAGCAATGGTGACAGCTCATCCTTGATATGCCAGAGTAAGTACTTTAACTCGGTTATGATATTTCTATTATATATGCAAATGCAACTAAGATTTTCCATAAAAAAATGTTCAAAAGAGTAAGTGTTATTATCTATTCTTCTAAAATTTCATTGATAAAAACTTTAGTTTGAGGCAATGATCTGCATGCACTGTAATTTGTTTATGATATATGTCTTCTAATGTGGCGAGTTGCACTTGAAAGCCTAAAACTTTTACCCTAGCACCAAACAATGGCCAAAGTCAATAGATAGATAGCAATAAGCAATGCCTGAAATATTCCAATCTTATTGAATTCATTTGAAAATGATAAATTAACGAAGGTGAAATATTCATCACTTGGGTGTGCCGTACTACATTGTAAATCGTCTTGAAATCATACTTAATTATAACTCCAAGCGATGGAATATCTTAATGAACATACAATTACAAAAATCCCTTTATTGTAAAAACTACTTGACAGAAAAAATTGCTTCTCTGAGCAGATGGTTTCCCTGTACAATTCCTACCAAGCTATGATCTAAACTCCTCACCAAGAACAAAAGCAGATGCTGCCTCATGTATTGCCAGCCAACACCCATTCACAACAGATCAGGCCAACAATGTGGAGAACAACGAGCTTTTTGCAATACTGAAATCCTTGACAGATGAAAGTGCTAGCGTGGAAAAGGACAAGGAAGTGAAATTAGTTATGTCTATAGGAGATGAAGCAATTCAAAAACATGGTGACGAACTCTTGCAGAACATTGTGGAATCATCATCTGCAGCCATTTCTACACCATACAAAAAAAACAAAGATTCTGACTGGGAAGGTGACAGAGGGATTGATCTAAACAAGACACCACAGCAGAAACCACCCAAGCGAAGAAAACACAGGCCCAAGGTAATCAGAGAAGGCAAGCCCAAAAGGACTCCAAAGCCTGCAACTCCAAAGAATACAGAGTCTAAGGAGAGCCGGCCAGCAAAGAGGAAATACGTAAGAAAGAATGTCCCAAAGGAATCCCCAAGTCAAATGTCAGATGTTACAAGGGAAACAGCAGACCCTAATTCTGGAAAAGTTGCAAAATCATGCAGGAGAGTTCTAGATTTTGGTTTGGAAAACACCATGGATGAAAACCAATGCAACACAGTTGGTCAGCAAGAGGAGTTGCAACAAGGGAACAAGAGAACTATTGATTTGACTTTTGAGACTCAAGGGATGCATATGGGCACTGGAACTAACCAGGTTTTTAAAACAAAGCCAGCTGAGCCAATGGGCCTACAGAATGAATTGATGGTAGAAAACCAGATGCCAGGAACTATGAGTAACCCTACCCCTTTCATGAACCATATTCCAAATAACTATACATTCCTGCCAGAAAGGAAACCATCTGCAGCCCCATTTGCTACAACAAAAGACATGCATATGAAAAATTTGAATGTCACAAGGAGACATGTAGAAAATGATATTTCAGATTTATGCCAGAGAAGATGTAGAGATGGATACATTCCCATCCAGCAACATAGCCATGCTGAAGGAATAGGCCAAGATGTCATTCGAGCAAAAACCAACGGTGAAAACCTTCAGAAGACTAAAGAAAATATCAACCAGGGTGGCTCTCAATCAGTACTAACCGCTCTCTCCCTTCCAAGTGAAGGAAGGGGATCCAAGAGGGATTACTTCCATACTATTGAACACACACATCTTTCTACCGATCATCCACCTAGTTCTTTGTTGTGCCATGATATATTTCAGTTTAATGGCCATCAGAGAAATAGTTGCACTCTCAGCAAAGAATTTTCAGAAAGTCATAAGAAACAGAAATTTGAGAATGGATGCTTGAGTATCTGTGACATGCCTAGGAAATTTACACCAGTTGAGGAGCGTCTGGGAGAAGTTGAAAGAAAGGGGGAAAATAATGTCAAATCAATTGGAAAAGTGATAGAGAGACAGAACAATACCTTATTGAGTTCTTACATTGAAAGTAGCAGAATGATAGAGAGACAGAACAAAGGAATCAACAAGTTTACCAGTGACAGGTACACTCACCCCATCGCTTCTGGGAATAATTTTCTGAATCAGCAGACCTCATCCAAATCACATTCCTGCCAAGGATTCGCTCTACTGCATAGCTTTTCTACCCATTCCACAATTGAAACATGTGACCAGCTTACCTCATCACCTCCCAGAAAATCCTTGCAACCGGGAAATGGGCGGGTATTTCAAACTCGCAAAAATAATACGTCAGCAAAGAAGAAGACCGTGGGATCCAATATATCGAAATCTGTTTCATCAGGTACAGATAAAGTCCCGCAAGAACAGGATGCCTCATATGATTATCAGCAACCTTCTGCAAAAGCGATAGGTACTTTCCACCTTAAGAAACCTCTGAAAAATGAATCATCTCAATAATTACTTTGAACTCCCTTAATGATGGAAACCTCTTTATTTTGATGCAGGGTTTCCAGGAAGAACTAGATGTAGTATACCAGTAGACGTCATCATAAATCAGTTTAATGGTCTGAATCTCAATGGAAGCTGCAGCAAATTTCTAAAGCATGAGCGAAATGCACTTGTCCCATACAAGGGAGATGGTGCAGTTGTTCCCTATGAGAGGTTTATTAAGAAACGTAAGCCACTGCCTAAAGTAGAGCTTGACCCAGAAACAAATAGGATATGGAATCTTTTGATGGGCAAGGAAGGAAGTGGAGGGATTGAAGGAAATCATAAGGAAAAGGAGAAGTATTGGGAAGAGGAAAGAAAGGTTTTCCAAGGACGAGTTGAGTCATTCATTGCACGCATGCACCTTGTTCAAGGTACAATATCTTATATTTTAGTCTTAAATTGGATTGTCATGAACTACCATGTTGTAAATGTTATAACTTTGACATGGCCATCTAAACTTTTATGAGCTTTTTAAATAATTTAAATGCGTTCTTTTACAAAATAATGAAGCTCTAAACTGGAGAGGGCAGTTATCATGATCATCCTGTCCTGCCTGTCCAACTGAGAAACTGAACTGCAAGTTAAGCCACCTAATCTGGTAACTTAACTGGACCATTTACAGTGTAAGCCCCAGAAAACAAATTTTTTTAATTTGATAATTTAGATATCTAATCATTATAGAAACAATAGTTTCACTCAAGTTTTTTTCTTCTTCAATGCAATATTAACAAACAGTTATATAGAATTAGGCTGTTTTTTTTTGTAATTGAGTAAATATATACAGTAAATTAATCAGCTTCAGAAGCATTTCACTTCTGATCTCATTTAGTCCCATCTTAATAAGTTAATATAGTCTGATAGGAAAAGTGATTGATACACGAGCCTTATCATTACCTAAAACATGATTAACTAGGAAGACTTTAAATAAATATAAAAAAAAAGTTTACAACCCACCCGACAAAAAAAAAGTTTAGCTAATTATCTAAAAGACCTGCAGTCTGGCCATCACCAAATTGTTAAACCAGTGAACCATGACTTATTTGTCTGAGCTGATGTCCAATATGATTTTGATAACTATGCAATGAGGTTCTATCGGGCATGAAATCCGAACACTTAAACAATGATGAGAAATGTAAATGAATAAGGATATGGTTAACAAATATATAAGCATCTTAAATTGGAGAACAGTTGCTAGTTTAACCAATTTTTCTGGTTAAACCACCTAATTTAATAGCAATCTGCAGCATCAAACAAGAAAGCGCAGAGTATTCAACTTGATTGTCAATATCAAAAATGTAAACTCAGCCTAGCAAACTCTAACCATGACTGCATAAGAAACATATCAACCAGGCCAATCCTATTTTGGTAAAAGGATTTTTTAAGTGAAAGTTTGCGTGATTTGTAGCTCACTTGATTAGACAGCAGTTAACAATATTACTTTTGCTGCTCATGTTCCAGAAAAACATAAATTCATTATAATTTTCTTCGGTTAGTGGATAGGCAGTTATTAGATAACATGCACATAAATCCCATGATCTAATAGTAGAAATAAGTGCAGAAATTTTCTGATATTTGATTTATCTCCAATGGGAGGTATTTATAGCTATACAAGGGTAGAGATGCAGCTGTACTAACACTAACACAGCTGTAAAGATAGCAGCTGTACTAGCAGCTGTACTAGCACTAACATAGCTGTACAAACAGCTATACTAACACTCACTAACACAGCTGTACTAACACTACACATTCTAACACTCCCCCTCAAGTTGGTGCATGGATATCGCACATGCCCAACTTGTCTAGTGAAGAGTAGAGTTCTCTGCTAGAGACAGCATGAGTCATCATATCTGCAAGTTGGTCTTCACTCTTTATATACGGCACTCGAATGACATTTTTTGCCAATTTTTCGCTGATAAAGTGTCTGTCAATATCAATATGCTTTGTTCTCTCATGATGTACTGGATTATTTGCTATCTCAATGGCAGATGTATTGTCACAATACAGAACCATAGCCTTCTTAGGTTCAAACCCGAGTTCCCTCATTAGAATCTTTAACCAAAGAAGCTCAGTTATGCCATGACAGAGTGCTCTATACTCTGCTTCAGCGCTAGATCTTGAGACAACCCCCTTTTCTTACTCCTCCAAGTTACAAGATTACCACCAACAAAAGATACATAACCTGAAGTTGATTTTCTATCAAGTTTTGAGCCTGCAAAGTCAAAGTCAGTGTAACTTTCCACATCTAAATGCCCATGTTTTGAAAACAATATACCCTTGCCTGGAGTATACTTTAAGTACCTGAGAATTCGATCCACTGCACCTTGGTGTGCTTCACTTGGATTATGCATGAACTGGCTGACAACACTAACGGCATAAGACAGGTCAGGTCTTGTATGAGCCAGATAAATCAGCTTTCCAACCAACCTCTGATACCTCTCTTTGTTAGTAGGTATCTATTCTGGATAAATTGACAATCCATGGTTAACCTCCATTGGAGTATTAATAGGTTCACATGCCAATTTTCCAGTCTCTGCTAGTAAATCAAGAACATATTTTCGCTGCGATAAGAAGATGCCTTTCTTGGAACGTGCAACTTCAATTCCTAGAAAACACTTGAGAGATCCCAGATTTTTCATTTCAAACTCTTTGGCCAAGTAACTTTGTAGATTCTCAATCTCCTGTTCATCATTACCTGTAACCACCATGTCATCCACATAAACAATTAGCAAAGTAATCTTGCTGCCAACACGCTTAAGAAATAGTGTGTGATCAGCTTGAGACCGTTTAAAGCCATAGTTTCTCATGGAATGACTGAACCGGCCAAACCAGGCCCTAGGTGACCGTTTAAGGCCATATAAAGCCTTCCTTAACCTGCAAACCTTTCCTCCTTTAGGTGTAAACCCTGGAGGAGGGTCCATGTAAACCTCTTCTTGTAGATCTCCATGTAGAAAGGCATTCTTGACGTCAAACTGTTTTAGCGGCCAATCTAAATTGGCAGCCAACGAGAGAAGAACTCTGATCGTACTCATCTTGGCAACAGGAGCGAATGTCTCCTGATAATCGATCCCATACGTCCGGGGTATAGCCCTTTGCCACAAGTCGGGCTTTATACCTCTCTATCGAACCATCTGAATTTTGCTTCACTGTGAACACCCACTTGCACCCCACAATTTTCTTGTCTCTTGGTAACTCAACCATCTCCCATATAGAGTTTTTCTGAAGAGCCTTCATTTCTTCTACCATAGCAGATTTCCATTTAGGATCATCAAGGGCTTCCTGAAACTTATTAGGAATAGACACAGAAGTCAATTGTTGTGTAAAAGTCAAATGAGACTTGGAAAGATGGTGGTATGAAATATAGTTAGAAATGGGATACTTAACATTATTGGATGAAGGGAAACCAAATTTTTCCGAGGGTGACGATCACGTATAGGATATCTTCTCCCTCGATCCTCATAATGTGGAACCAAGGGAGTTTCTAGTGGAGCTACATGATCAATATCAGAAGAAAGAGATAGGATAGGGACAGAGGCATGTACCTGAAGATCATTCTCAGAAGAATCATTCGATTGGATGGTAGTATCATGGAGAGAAGGATCTGGAGGAGGTGGCAATGGAACATCCACATGTTTCTTTTTCCTTCTTTCAAACGTTTTCAAGGTAACAGGTTTCTCCCCCTCATCTTGAGTAGGGAGAATTGAACTTGATCCAATTTCATGTTCAACTGACGTCTCCCCCTCACCTTGAGTAGGGAGAACATAACATGGTCCAATTTCAGCTTCAAACCACAACTTCTCTTCTTCTGGACTTCTAATCTCCCCCTGAAGAGGAGAAGTAGAGACTCCTCCTGAGAAATAAGATTCTTGTTCACAGAATTCAACATCCATAGACACATACGTCTTACCAGGAAGGAGGATGAAAACACTTATATCCTTTTTGTGATGGAGGATATCCGAGAAAGACACACTTAAGAGCACGTGGATCTAATTTGTCCCTCTGAATCCAGTGAACATGGACATAGCAAAGACAACCAAAGATTTTAGGAGGCAAATTAAGCAAGGAAGGGATTGAGTGGAATTGAGACAATACTTTTATGGGTGTTTGATAATCAAGCACACGAGTAGGCATTCTATTAATGAGGAAGACAGCAGTCATGACAGCATCAGCCCAGGACTGTTTGGGAACTTGCATAGTAAAGCATAAGGACCTGGCCACGTCGAGGAGATGGCGGTTCTTACGCTCTGCTATACCGTTCTGTTGGGGTGTGTAAGCCGTAGTTGTCTGGTGGATAATGCCATGCTGCTGGAAGAATTCAGAGTAAGAGAATGATTTACAAACTCACGTCCATTATCGGAATGAAAAACCTGAATTTGGACATGAAACTGAGTATTGATTAGTTGATGGAACTTAGGAATAACAATACTAACTTCACTTTTGGATTTCATCAGATAAACCCAACACACTCTAGTGCAATCATCAATAAAAGATATAAAATATCGAGCACCCGAAGAAGTAGGAATAGAAAATGGACCCCACACATCAGGATGAATACGAGAAAAGGACTGACACTTTTATGAAAGCTGGGTGGAAACGAGACACGATGATTTTTTGCATAAATGCAATGTTCACAGCGTAAACTAGAAGCTGAAATGTTAGTAAATAACTTAGGAAATAAGCGTTCTAGATAGATAAACGAAGGATGTCCTAAACGACGATGCCATAAAAGAATTTTTTCTCGATCTAAAACATTGTCTCTTGCTGCTTGAAACCCACGGCCAGATTGAATTTGAGACTGCCCTAGCGTTTCCAAGTAGTAGAGACCTCCTCTCTCCTTACCAATACCAATCGTCTTCTTCGTGAGAAGATCCTGAAAAATACAGTGAGTAGAGAAAAATTACAGAACAGTTTAACATGTTGGTAATTTGACTGATGGAAAGAATATTATTAGAGAGGTTAGGAACGTGTAACACAGAAGATAACGGTAAAGTTGAGGAAAGAGAGAGGGAACCAGCCCCTTCAACTGGAGTGATAGACCCGTCCGCAATCTCTGAACAGAATGACGTGACGGACGTGTAACACATGTAAACTGGGATGACTCACTGGTCATATGATCAGTTGCCCCTGAATCAATTATCCATGGTAATTTAGACATGATAGCAGCAGAAATTTGAATTTATTGTAAGAAGAAAAAAATACTGAATTGTTGCTGGGGTAGAAGTCTGCTACAGTAATCTCGGTCTGCTACAGTGCTTTGATCTGCTACAGTAGTCTTGAACCGAACTGAATGTGCAGCAGGCTTTTATGGTTTAGAAGTATCAACACCAAGGTCAGTATACCCTTGGTGAAGATGATAGAGATAGAAGGAAAAAAAACCTTTGGTAGAAATGTTTGTGGGAAAGTAAGAGAGCAAATCAGACTGTTAGGCTCTGATACCAAGTAGAAATAAGTGCAGAAATTTTCTGATATTTGATTTATCTCCAATGGGAGGTATTTATAGCTATACAAGGGTAGAGATGCAGCTGTACTAACACTAACACAGCTGTAAAGATAGCAGCTGTACGAGCACTAACATAGCTGTACAAACAGCTATACTAACACTCACTAACACAGCTGTACTAACACTACACATTCCAACACTAATATTATTCTGCACAGGAGACAGACGTTTTTCAAAATGGAAAGGATCAGTTGTTGACTCGGTGATTGGAGTTTTCCTTACTCAGAATGTTTCAGACCATCTATCAAGGTACATTCACAATTTTAGCATGATTATTCAACCAGATTGCACATAAATGAATGTCTTGAAGTGAACAGTATTTGTTTTGCTTCTTTCGCTTTTTGTAGCTCTGCCTTCATGTCTTTGGCAGCGCGATTTCCACCTAAGTCAAGCAATCACCAAGCTCATGACAAGGTTGTCACAAACATATTGGTTGAAGAACCAGAAGTTCAAATGAAAAGTCCAGATGATGCCACCAAATGGCATGAAGAAATATCAAGTCAACCAATCTATAACCAAATGTCTATGGCACTCAATGAATCTGCAGAAATTCAGAGAGACAGTGGGACCATAGGGATGGAAAGGAACTTAGTGGAGGCACATAGTCAATGTTTGGAGGAAGAATTTGTATCCTCTCAAGATTCTTTCGAATCCTCAGTCACACAAGGCGCTGTAGGAATCAGATCGTACTCGGTTTCCAACTCAGAAGCAGAAGGTCCTATCACTGGGTGCCGATCCAACAAGATTCATATGTCCATTTCAACAAATCAACAGATGGAGAAATTGACCAAGTTTCAGGGCTTGTACCATCAAGTAAATGGAAGTTCAATATTATATGATGGATCCAAGAATGGGTATATAGAATGTGGACAGCTAAAGACAAGATCAGACAGAATCGATGATCTCAATGGCATTTCTTCGTTCACAAATCTACTCAATCTTTACAATGAAAAGGTTCAAGTACCGGTTGCTCCTTCCAAGAGCAATCAGTTGCACATGCACCCAGATTTTGGAGAACTAGAGCCATGGAGATTTGCAAATTTCAGTGAGGAAATCATATCTTCTTGGCCTTCAACTGCTTCCAGGTTCAATGTCAAAAAAGACGAAAAGAACAAAAGCAGAAATGAAGAACTGTCGGGACGTGTTGTTAATTCCTCTGTGCAACAGAATATTTTGTGGACTTCTCAAGAAACGCCAACGGTGGACCCATATGCATCGTTCAGACAGCAGTCAACAGACCAGCAAAATAATTCTCAACCAAGGTCAAGCAATGGATGCAATCAACCTTCCTACTACAGTCATCAATGTGAGGGGAACCAAAACTTCCAATTAGAAAAAACGTCAGTCAGAGAGCCTGTAAAACACACTGAACCACTTCCTGGAAAGAAGAATGGTAGCATGCAGCATGTCCAAAATGTCAATGAGCTCAAAAAAAATTCTTGCAGTGTCGTTGATAGTATCTCTGTAGTGAATAAGCAAATACACATGGAAAATCAGTCAGTTGATTCAAATTTACAGGAGCAATTATATTCCTATGGGCAGTCACATAATGAGGCAAATACAAATATTTCTAAAGGAAGAAAAGGAAGGGCTGGGAGTGATAAAAAGAATGCAGTTGACTGGGACATGTTGAGAAAGCAGGCACAGGCCAATGGTAGGAAAAAGGAAAGAAATAAAGAAACAATGGACTCACTGGACTATGAAGCACTTATAAATGCTAATGTTAAAGATATTTCTGATGCAATCAAGGAGCGAGGGATGAACAACATGCTAGCTGAGCGAATCCAGGTTCTCTTCTATTAGTGTTCAGTTGAAAGACCTCATGTTTGTTAAGAGCATCATCTTTTGCTTCATGATTACATCACTGAATAGGTTAAGACGTCATTCATGATAACCATTGTTGCAAAATTTTTGTAGAAATTCCTAAACCGACTGGTTAGAGAACATGGAAGCATTGATCTGGAATGGTTAAGAGATGTTCCCCCAGATAAAGCAAAGTAAGCCTTTCCAAATAATTTATTTTCTTCTAAATCATTAGAACTGCCCCGTTTTGCCAGTAACAAGGCTAATCCAAATTGGAGAATAATGCACTGCAATGCATCAGCAAGATTTTGTATATAGTTATCACAAATGATTTTTCTGCAGGGATTATCTATTAAGTATACGGGGATTGGGCTTGAAAAGTGTGGAGTGTGTCCGGCTTTTAACGCTTCACCACCTTGCTTTCCCGGTAACAATTTTGTGGCTGCTAATTAGTTACTATGTTATTATTGAGGACATCTTATATTCAATGAAACTATGTTTCTTCTTTGCACCATAAAGGTTGACACAAATGTCGGAAGGATAGCAGTACGACTGGGATGGGTCCCTCTCCAACCACTACCCGAATCTCTTCAGTTACACCTCCTTGAAATGTACGAATTATGTTTCAATATTTGAATGCTTAACTTTTCCAGCAGTTGCAAATGCTAACCATATTCCTTTCTAGGTACCCAATGCTGGAGTCAATTCAGAAGTATCTATGGCCAAGATTATGCAAACTTGATCAACTAACCCTGTAACCTCATGGCTCCCTAAAACCATTCATGTTAATTTGAGAGCATTACTTTCATGTCCTAAGTTCATGCAGAATTTTGTTTTTCTTTCAACTTGTGGTTTTACTGATTAGTTGACTATTGAACTACAGCTATGAGCTGCACTACCAGATGATTACATTTGGAAAGGTAGGCATGCCGTTTCATTAGATACAAAAATTATCTATAATTAATCAAAAAATATAGTCCTCATGATTTGATTCATATGCAGGTTTTCTGCACAAAGAGTAAACCGAACTGCAATGCATGTCCAATGAGAGGAGAATGCAGACACTTCGCAAGTGCTTTTGCAAGGTTCGAGCTATAGTCTCTGCAAAATTACATGTATACTGCTGCTACTCTGCAGGCAAATAAACACATAAGCAAGTCATGATAATCTTCAGATATTTCGAAGCATGGGATCCAGGCCTAATTAATTAGCAGAAAGTCTTTAAAGAACTTAGAGTAGTAGATAGTTTCATGGAGAACCCATAGTTGTATTAAGTACTATATGTTTCACTAATCACATGGAGCAATTGAGAGAAGTAAAAGAAATACATATTATAATGAAATCTCAGAAAAAAGAAAGTACCAATAAAACTAATACTAACCATGTTTGCTGCAGTGCACGACTTGCCCTGCCAGGGCCAGAAGAGAAGAGCATTGTGAGTTCAAGTGTTTCAGTTGAAGCTGAGATAAATCCTACTGTAGCTGTCACTCCCATGTCATTGCCTCCACCTGTTTCAATTGCTGAGATAAATCCTACTATAGCTGTCACTCCCATGTCACTGCCTCCACCTGAAAGCTACCCACTCCAGAAAGCAAGTACTGAAACTAACAAGTGTGAACCAATCATTGAAGAACCAGCAACGCCAGAACAAGAGTTCACAGAGCTTTCGCAAAGTGACATTGAAGACTTATTCTACGAGGATCCTGACGAGATTCCTACCATCAAACTCAACATGGAAGAGTTCACAGCGACTTTACAAAATTATATGCAAGAAAATATGGAGCTCCAGGAAGGTGACATGTCCAAGGCCTTAGTTTCCTTGAATCGAGAAGCTGCTTCTATCCCTACACCCAAGCTGAAGAATGTCAGTCGACTCCGGACAGAGCACCAAGTGTAAGTATTGTCTTCCCTTAGTCACAAAACCACATATGCTTGTCTATACACTGGACACACATTCAGCTAAAGTAGGATCAAATTCTACTTTGAAGGTTTGCAGAATATCTATGATTGGATTAATTTGAACAAAACCATAACATGTCAATCTAAAAACACATCCTGGTGTCTAAATATTGAACGCCATCATCCGAATTCTTGTATTGGATTTAAAGAACTTATTGCCTAGGAGCCAGTATGTTCTGAGTTTTGCCATACATACCTATATACAAACATATGTACATGGACATGGCAATAAATTCTCTTTGACACACTTATACATCCCATGGTGATATGATGCAGGTATGAACTACCAGATTCACATCCACTCTTGGAAGGGGTAGGTTAAAATATTAAATTAATATCTAAAATATGTTGTGACCCACATGAAGCATTCTTATTCTCAATTATGCACAATTAAATTTTACAGATGGACAAACGGGAGCCAGATGATCCTAGCCCATACCTTCTTGCTATATGGACACCAGGTACGCTCAAAACAGAACCTTCCTGTAATTGTTTGTCTTATAATAGAATTTAAAATAATCTGCAACAGTAACTAAAATACATGAACTCACAGCACTTAGAGAACTGAGATGCATTGTTGAGAATCTTGAGGGCATGCCATTTTAATGCATTTGATTATATTGACCAAGTTTCATTTTTTCCATTCATTTTTGAATAAAAAGTGTTTCTATTCAAAAAAAAAAAATTATATTGACCAAGTTAGAACTCAGAATACAGATAAAGGGATGACCTAGGGCTAGCTAATTTCCTATCAGAGATATGAAGTTAAATTTTATAGATTTTGCTATGTAATACATTTATTTTGCACCACTGTATACTAGGTGAAACTGCAAATTCAATTCAACCACCAGAAAGCAGGTGTGGCTCCCAAGACCAAAACAAAATGTGCAATGAGAAGACATGCTTTTCATGCAATAGCATAAGGGAAGAAAATGCACAAACAGTCAGAGGGACAATTTTGGTGAGGAAAATTAATTGTGATTTTGGTTAGAAGACTACCTGCAGTTTACTGTAATTTAATTCAACTTGCAACAGATACCTTGTAGAACAGCAATGAGAGGGAGCTTTCCACTCAATGGCACATACTTTCAAGTTAATGAGGTAAGTCTTATTCAAAATAATCTCCACGAAGTTTATCTACTGTGCAGTCTGGATTAAGTTATTAGCAGCCATGAAAGTACCCCTTTGTGCAAGTTAGATTAGCCAAAATCCTGCACTCATGCAACCCAATTGGTCGAAAAGAGTCCCCTATCTGCCTACCCTCATGAGAAAAGCTATTAACTACTTCATCAACTTCTGTAAGCCAGAATGTGAGGCATTAATTTCCAGATTTATAAACCAACTTGTATCATGATGCAGATGTTCGCAGATCATGATTCTAGTCACAGCCCAATTGATGTTCCAAGGGGGTGGATATGGAATTTGCCAAGACGGACCGTATACTTTGGAACTTCTGTATCAACAATTTTCAAAGGTAAGAGAAATCCAGATACCAGGGTTACTACATAAGGTTAATAATTAAAGATGTAAAGTTTACTTACAATGAAATACCTGTCTACCAGGTCTATCGACAGAGGGAATTCAATACTGCTTTTGGAGAGGTATGTGATCAACTTCCCGTTCACATTAATTTGTCTGCTTAGTTTGATGATAACTCATTAGGCACATATTACAGAAATAAGATAACACAACATCATGAATTTAACTTCCAACACAAACTACTTAATGTTTGTAATTATATCTTGTTCCAGCACTTAGTCTAGTAGGTTGATCACTAGATCATATAACTGCGTTTAAAATATTCCAATATCCTAGAGTGAGTCACAATGGAAAACCAATGGATTTGATCATTTGAGTAACTAAATCATTTCAACATAACACTCAACTGATTAACCACCTGTGAAGTTCAGGCATGGTGAAAGAGATTGTTAATTACACAATCCTACTGCAAACATTCTGGTCTAATCATGAATATTGTCAGCAGTGGGAATGATGAATAATACTACTTTCCACAATAAGGTAATTAAACTTAAAAACAGCATTTAGAAATTAAAGTGCACAGCAATAGGCCAAATATTCCAGAGACCAAGGATTACAGCTGTGTCAACGCTCACATGTTTCTACTAATTGAAAAACTACATCATTTTCCATTGGTTATGATCACAATCATCAATAGCTATCATATATCTCTGCATATTTCATGATATTACAAGTTTGGGCTTTCCTGCCATGCACCTTAAATGCGCATATGGGCTAATAGCTATTAGATCATTAGATCATTATCCATATGCACAACTCATGCACATGAGTAGAAATCATTGGAACTTTAGTTTAATACATGAATCTTTTAAAACTAAAGATTATTTATACTACTAGATTATAACTAAAAATGGACTGATTTTAATTAAAATAAATGTAGATCATAACCTTTAACTCAGTGCCCATTGGTAACCTTGTCGTGTTTTGCTGTTATTGTTGGAAAGAAAAAGAATACTATTAAAGAACCGATGCCTGTGACTTAGCAGACAACTGACAAAATGACAAACAAACTATATCCAAAAATTTGAAATTTATTTATCTGCTCACTGGGCAGACAAATGTCTCAAAAGCAAAAGGAATAGTTTGAGGCCAACTATCCAGAACGAACTTGTGCCTTTCTTTGTACATAAATCACTCTTTCACAAAACAGTTTACCATTGGACCGCAGCATTTACTGTTACCATTATGTTTCATAAACTTTGATAGTGTAGCTAGGTACACCATTTCCAGTCTGCAGATTACTAATAGTAATAACTGTTGTAGTTGGCAGAATAGTAATCCTTAAGACGTTTAAATATTCACCAACAGGAATCAAGTGCTACTAACTTGCATTACATACTAACAATTAAGATTGTTCTGCATAAAAACATATTGCATGGATACAAATCTAACCAAACCCCAACCACGGCAGTACTATGCTTGTTGACCTGTAAATTGTTTTTAGAACTCAGGCAAGCTCACGATAGATACTTGTGTTCCACTTGGTTAGGAATTTGGTTCAGTTCTGAATCTATTTGTTGACTGATTGATTTATTGGCAGGATATGTTTGTGTGAGGGGATTTGACCGGAAAACAAGAGCACCACGACCCTTAATTGCCAGATTACACTTTCCTGCAAGTAGGTTGACCAAGACCAAAAATGAGGAGAAAAGATAAAAAATACCATGATGCAGACAAGATTTTGATTAGAAATACTGAAGATTACTGACGGTGTGAGAAGAGGGGTGACTAACAAATTCTAGCACATTCAATTCAATTATTCTTCCTCTAGCATGAGATTCATTCATTATATGACAGACGGGCAGCAGAAAGCAATTTTCATACACAAAAATGTGAGATCTCGTGACGAGTTGATTGGTAGTCTGTACATAATTATAATCGCTTCTTTCAATTCTTTCAATAAATGCCCAGAAAGGAATAATCCTTGTAAAACTATCAATGTCAAAATGCTAAGAATGTTTTCCTTGCATTCATTCTAAACAAATCTTAGATGTCTCAGTTTGTCAAGTGTATGAACAAAGTCAGCTAATATTCAAATCACACAGCACCAAGAAACACGATTGACGACTTTGATCAAATATTATTATACTGCTGAAAAAGGCTTCGATTCATTTGAGTCAAACAACCAATATTGCGATTGCGAAGGATATGTTACTTCAGCTGTTGCATTGCAACTATGACGCTTAAATGAGTCTCTTAAAATTATTTGAGGGTTCTCAAAAAAAAAAAAAAGAGGGAAATTTGTATAAATACAACTTAAATTTTCAAGTACGTACCATTACCACTTGAACTTTTAATTTTTATTTTTAACTACTTGAACTTTGTACAATGTTACAATCTACCACTTACATCAAACTTTGTTTCCGTTAAGTTTAAGGATATTTTCGTCAATTAACTATAACTAAGAATAATTATTAAAAAAAACAAAACAATAAAGCCTACCTCCATACCTCTCTCTCTTCTCTCTACTCCATCATCTTTATTCCATTCCATCAAATATCATATCAGATTGCAATGGGCTATTAATTTACTAAACACCTCATCATTTGTAATACAAACCAACTTTGCTTCCTCTGCTATATCCAACACGTTCTTGGTACCCCAATTTCTTTGCAAAATCATCAAAATCGAAAGTTGACATGTAGTTTTAATTTAAGTTGTCTACCCAAACCACACTACCACCAAAATAAAAGTTGTACCCATTATCTCTGTCTAGAAGTTGACCAACATGGTGTATTTCTATGCGTATAGAACATTCAACAAACAAAAGTTACCATTCTATTTTGAAATAACAAGAAAATTCAGAAAACACATAAATTTAGAACCACTACTGACCATAAAACATTAAAAATTGGAATGTATCAATCACCACACCACTGACCAAACAAGGACTCACAATCTAAAAAGTATAAATACGTAATTGTCAAAGCTTACCGTAAGCTCCCCATGGTATCTGAAGTTATTATTCATATCATATACTTCAGTCCTCAGCTTGCTACTTAATTTCAACAGACCACACAAGATATGCCATGTAAGAAACCGATCCTAAATTAATATTTAATTATTAATTTATTCTAGTAAAAGATAATTTTACCATGGGAATATTTTAATGGTTTAAAAGTTGACTTTTTGTTCAGGAAGGAATCTGGGGATGTCAGTTGTACCATAGCGTATAGCACGCCGAGATGAGTCCCCCCTCCCCCTCGTTTTTCGCTCCAACCGGTGGCTCCAAGAGCCACCACCGGCCACCACTTGGGGTAGTACTGGTCCCAAAAGGACCGCAACCTCTCCCTCTTCTAGCCCCAGTCCTCTGCCGCCTCGAACCGCCGGAAATTGCAGGAAAGCCGGCCGGATTTTACAGAAATTTCAGCCGCTCATTCTCCCACATCCAGCCACCATTTCCGTTGAATTATGTATGCTTTTCTATCCTCTCGAGGTGTTCAAGTTGCTGGTTGTGGTATTTAGGAGAAATTTCTGCGTTTTGGTAGTTAAATAAGCGATTGAAAATCTGCCGATTTTATGCCTCTGATTTCGGCCACTTCCGTTGACTTTTTGGGGTAGGTCCAAAAAGAAAAGTTTCTCCACTCTATGTGGTGACCATGTAGGTATAAGTCTTAACCGACGGTTTGGACATTTTTTGATTGTCGGAATCGCTTTGGACACCAACGCACTGCCGGCGCGTGTGGTGGTGCGTGGGTCATCTTTTGGCAGGTTCTTGAGTCCTAAAATGATCCTTACGTCGTCCCGAGCACGATGGTATGCTCGGATTTCAATTTGGTTACCTGTTTATTTGTCGATTCGGATATCGCATATTAAGCGTTATCCGGGTTTGATATGTTTGGACCGTTGGATCGACTTCATTTTCAAATATGTTAATCTAGGAACTTCTAGGATCGTGCAGGAATTCGCAGATTCAGAATCAGAGTCCCGGATACTCCAATTCAATAATTCGAAGTTTAGATGAGCGATAACCGTCTAAATCGTATGATCGTGAGCAATCCGATTGTTTGATTTGGACCAAACTTGCAGGGTATGTTTAGTAAAGTGTGTTGAACCTTTAGGAACTCCCGAATTGGTAATTGGAGGTCGTGGGCCCCACGGGTGCCGGATGGAGCATTATGGGAAATTAATCGCTTAGTGAACCTCTGGTCGTTTCAGACTATTCCACCTATCAGAAATGTTGGAAATGGGCCTAGGAACTTTCCTAAATTTTGTACACACACTTTTGAGGTCGGGGGTCAAGGTTTTTGACAAGACGTAACCCAAATTCCACTTTGAAATCCGAGTTCGAACCCCGTGCGTGTGTCTACACCTGGCAGGTGCCAGGCACAAATGACCTAATGGCCCTTCTAGTCAAATTTCATTAAACTCTTGGTTCGAATTTTGCCAAAAATTAGGCAGAGTCTCCCCTGTAATTTGACCATTCCCAAAATTTACATCAGTCAAACATGCAAACATTTATGTACACCAACTACCAACATGCAAATATTTACATTTTGACAGTTAAACATATGTTCTAGGGCAATATCAGAGCTCTCCACATAATAGATTACAAGTATAATATAATTATACACAACCCTATATTGGCAAGAGACGTGGCGGGAGGCGGACTCGGCCCGATTGTGGCTCACTGTGCACGATTACTGCCTGGGGACGCAAAACATTAAAAAAAAGGTGAGTGGACCAAAAACAAAGTTTTCTGAAAATACATAAGAATGTACTAACCCCACTGTAAAAACAGTTATGAAACTAAATCATTTTCTTTATTTATACTTGTACCGAAATCAATGCATACATATCTATATCTATAGTGTCAATCACACATTTGGTCAAACATTAATTCTTTGAAAGCATTGAAATCAACTTTAATCTACCACCTAGGTGTACCCGTTTATTTCCGTCAATTCCTCGTATTACCATTGGTGACACGTCCTCGCAGGTCTTGGCGACACGAAGTCAATCCAAGCCTCAATCCTCACGGGATTCAGGGGACACTTGGTCAACCTGATCCGCAATCCTCGCAAGACCCAGGGGACACTTGGCCTATTTGAGCCGCATTCCTCGCACCACGCGATTCGGGCGTCCCCGAAACTCGTGGGGCAACGTAAATACCGAAGGCAACATTTATTATACTTGGGTACCAATGGTGGTTTTAAATAAACAAGTATAACTCTAAATAAGGTTTGAAACTATGAAATGAACTCTTAACTATCTTTAAATCCTGCTGTCATTCCATCTGATAATTATCTAAATTTTTATTTTCCCTATCCTTTAAGGATTCTCAACTCGGCAGCAAAGAAATAAAATATTTAAAACTAGCATAATCATGCTAGGAAAACATCAATCATTAAATACTTATTCTAGATCAAATAATGGAATTTAATTGTATAAAATTATTTATAAAACCAAAAGTCCACTCACTACTGGTCCGTGCTAGCTGGACCTTTCCAAGGTCCCTCCTGTGGGTTAGTCCGTACCCGAGTGCCTGAATAACCATTATAATATTTTATTAATAAATCTGCTCAATAATATAATATTAAATTAAAACCCTGACCTCTGGCTCCTAAAAGTGCGTGCAATAACTTAAAGGTCATTCATATGCCCACATTAGCTTTTCTCCCATTTGCGATCCGTCAAATCCTATGCAATCCTGAAAATGTCTAGATCAACATATATCAAATTGACTACGATCCAACGGTTCAAATGTATCAAACCCGGAAATCGCACAATAGGCGAGATCTGTTCGGGTTCAAACGTTGTCCAAATTGAAATCCGCATGTTCCTACATGCTCGTGAGGACACGAGGATCATTGTAGGATTGAAAGTGGTCCCCAACACGAGGATCATTCTTGGAACAGGTGTGCATAGTAAATTCCAGAGGCTGGAATTTCTCCAAACCGCCGGCCCAAACTCATAACCTAGGTGTAACACCCTATTTGGTGCCACTTTTGTTCTTGGACCTACCCCAAAAAACGAGTGGAAGTTCCCGAAATCGGCGTTAGAAACTCGCGGTTTTACTCGGAACTTCATAGCTTCGATCCGCGGCCACCACAGTTGTCGTAAAACCTAGGAAATTGCTAGAAGGAGAGGAGGCAGGAAATTCCAAGCAACGTCCCAGCTCGAGGTGGCAGGAAACGTCCCAGCTAGAAGCAGTTTTGGCCAATTTTTCACGTTGATTTCCGGGTTTTTGATCGGAATAAAGGGGTGGGCTGGATTGAGCAATGAGAGAGGAAGGTTTTGCAAGAAACGGCGCCGGAAATGGAGGTCAGACGACCGAGTTCTTGCCGCCTGATATTCCGGAAAACCGTATGCGCGGGGGAGGGAGGGGTTCTGTCGCAAGGAGAGAGAGAGAGAGAGAGAGAGAGAGAGAGAGAGGAAGAAGAATCAGATTTTAAAAATCAGATTTTTGAAAATTACGATTTTGCCCTTTTGCGTATTTTGAACGTATTTTCTCCGTTATAACCCCGATTCTGAGCTCACTACGTGTCTATGGACTCGTTTCGTCGCTCTCTATGCAACAGTACAAGTAGAATTTTCAAATTCCTTTCCAATAAAAAGAAGTCAACTTTTTCCCTAATAAAAAATCCTAGGGCAAAATTGTCTCTCTCTATTAAATTAATAGTTAAATATTAATTAAGGTTTGGGTTATTACAGTTTTGATTAAATATCCATGGTTGAGCAATTTTATTAATTAAATATTTTTAATTGCTTAAATAGGTACTCGGGCTTCTTTGAACCCGCAGGAAGGACCCTTAAAGGGTTAAGTTAGCTCAACGCTAGGAAGTGGACTTTTGTTTTATAAATGAATTTTATGTTATTAAAGTTTCATTAATCGATCTTGAATGAATTATTTATGACTATTACTTTCCAAGCATAAATATTTGAATTTAAATATTTTTATTAAATTATGTTTATGTTTAAAATGTGAAAGGCTTGGAAAGTAGGAAAGGAAGTGATAACATGATTAAAGGATTTAATGAGAAATAGTATGATAATTTTTCAGGAAAAAGTTTTTAAACCACCATAGGTACCCAAAATGTTGCCTTCGGTTATAATAATGTCCACGGACATCCTAGTTGCCTTCGGTTGAGTCAGCGCGCGTTTGACATTTGCCCACGAGTCTTAGGGATATCCGGACCGTGAGGAGCGAGGATGCGGCTCAGGTTGACCAAGTGGCTCTTGAGTCTTGCGAGGAATTTGGCTCGGGTCAACTTTGTGTTACCGAGGCCTGCGAGGATGTGTCACACCACGTGACACAAAGAATTGACGGTATCATGTGGGAACTAAAAAGAATATCATGGGATTGACATAATTATTATGGGTACACCTAGGTGGAAGGAAATTATTTCTTTTCAATGCTTAAAATTGATTTGATGATTTGATTGAATGCGTGATTTGTATATATATAGATATTTATAGATATGCATGTCTTCAATTCTTGTACGAATATAGGAAATGAATATAATCGAATTTCCAAATGGTTTTAACAATGGGGTTAGTATGTTAATATTCTATTTTCCAAAATTTTATTTTGTCCACTCACACTTTTAAATGTTTTGCGCCTCCAGGCAGTAGACGTGAACCAGAGCACCATCACCGGGCGATCATCATCACATATCATCCTTTTCCACCTTGTAGGATATTGATCGGTGCATATTTACATATTATTTTGTACCATTTTAACTTATGATTTGGTTATGTTTTTGAGTTAAACTTGTGCTTTTAATAAGTTTTTTGTTTGTTTCAGTGTAATAAGCTTAAGGACTCACTAATTGCATTTTGGAGACAAGTTAGCTCAAAACGGTGTCTGCAGATTAGTCAACTTCACGGATTGGACTGTACTTGCTCAAGAAGAACCAGATGATGAGCCATATATCATTTGAAAGATACGGAAGTCTAGTTTCTGTATAATTTTACGGTTCATGATTCCGAGTCTTTTAGAGAAAGTTATACATGTTTTGGCAACTTAAGGTCAAATTCGGCAGCATCTACGATACTGGGCCAAAAATCACATTTGAAGGCCTTCCGGATTTTTCCTTGAGTTGGGCTGTATATTCTTGGTAAGATAATTCAAAGAGCTTCAAGATCCATATTTTTCCAGATTTTTCAGATTGGATCCACAAGCCCAAAACGAGCCCACAAGCTGGCTGCAATGCATTGTCATGCATGACATATGCATGATGAAGTGTTGTTGATTGTGGGAAAGTTTGGTGAAGCATATTCAATACCTATTTTTGAGTGGAATTTTGCAGCAGCCAAATGAATTAATTGAAGTTGAAGTGGATGATGCAACACTAAGCTTAATGACAAGAAGAATTGTTTTCAAATGCAATAGTGTGTTAGGTGAATTAAGTGTTGTAAGTTGGTGAAGTGAGTGTGGTTAGTGAACTCTATTGTATAATTCAGATTTTCACTTCCCCTAGGCCTATAAATAGGGAAGTTCTCTAAGCTTGTAAACACACCCCAAGGGGGGAGCTCTCAAGCACTTCTCTAGAGCTCCCTTCCCTTCTCTCCCTCAAATTCTCTTAGTTTCCCTTTTATAGTTCTCAATGGTTGTAACAAGATCCTAGTACTATAAATCTCAAGCATTTTTCTTTTCTCTTCTTCTAAATTCTCCAAACACTTCTCTATTCTCTTTCAAAGTTCTCCATGCTCTAAAACATTTCCCATGTTCTCAAACACTTTCTTCCAAAATCCACAAAGTTCCCAAACACCACTTTCCTTACTCTTCCAAAAGTCTCCAAACCTCTCAAACACTTCTCCCTTCTCTAAAGTTCTCAAACACAATCCCCATTCCTTCACCAAATTCTCTAAGTTCTCAAACACTTCTCAAACACCTTTTTCTTCTCCCTCCTCAAAGTTCTCAAACACTTCCTTTCTTCTTCAAAGTTCTCTTAGTTTCCTTAATGTTTTCTTAGTTGTAATTTATTTTTCTTGTAATGTACATTCTTTCTTCTTGTTTTGTTTCTTTTGTTTTAATTTTTGTTTTGTGTAGGAAAATTGAATTGCATCATTCAATCACCAATCCCTGTGGAATCGACCTCGCACTTACATATGCTAAACTACCAACGGCTCGTGCACTTGCGAGTATCACAAGTTGAGGTTGCAGCTGAATCCATTTTGGTGCAGCTGAACCTACGCGTGACATATGCATGATGAAGTGTTGTTGATTGTGGGAAAGTTTGGTGAAGCATATTCAATACCTATTGTTGAGTGTTGTAAGTTGGTGAAGTGAGTGTGGTTAGTGAACTCTATTGTATAATTCAGATTTTCATTTCCCCTAGGCCTATAAATAGGGAAGTTCTCTAAGCTTGTAATCACACCCCAAGGGGGGAGCTCTCAAGCACTTCTCTAGAGCTCCCTTCCCTTATCTCCCTCAAATTCTTTTAGTTTCCCTTTGTAGTTCTCAATTGTTGTAATATGATCTTTTTACTAAATCATCAAACACTTCCCAAACATTTCTCCATTCTCTTCAAAAGTCTCCATGTTCTTGAAACACTTCTTAAACACATTCTCTTCCAAACATTCTCCAATTCCTCAAACACATGTCTCTTCTCTTCCAAAATCCTCAAAGCTCTCAAACACATTTTCTTCCAAAAGTCTCCAAATCTCTAAAACACTTCTCCCTTCTCTAAAGTTCTCAAACACTTCTTTTCTTCCTCAAAGTTCTCTTAGTTTCCTTAATGTTTTCTTAGTTGTAATTTATTTTTCTTGTAATGTACATTCTTTCTTCTTGTTTTGTTTCTTTTGTTTTCATTTTTGTTTTGTGTAGGAAAATTGAATTGGATCATTCAATCACCAATCCCTGTGGAATCGACCTCGCACTTACATACGCTAAACTACCAACGGTTCGTGCACTTGCGAGTATCATAAGTTGAGGATGCAGTTGAACCCATTTTGGTGCAGCTGAATCTACGCAACAACACAATACAAAAAGAAGGTTCAAGTAGCATGTTGATTATTTCTAGTTTATGGTTTCATTCACTTGCTCTTAATTAAATATCTTGTTCAAGTTTACATAAACATCATATGACTCTTGGACTGATTAGTGAATGAATGGGTAGATTTGAAGACAAACACCATGTTTAAATTCTACTTGGTTCTCTATTGTTCTTCTTGTTCTTAATGGGTTCGGAATTTGTGTTTAGACTAAACACCATAGCTAAATATTTTTTCTGAATACTTGATTAAAACCACACACCATATGGATAATCATATTTGAGAAAGAACGAACTTCATAAGCTAGTTTGATTTACTTTGTTGCTTGTTACTTTGAAGCATGAAATTGGATGTGAGTTGATTTTCCTTTTCATTTTTGTTTTTATTTCCCAATCCTTTAATTCCGTTTCAAGTTTTTGTGTGTGTTTGTTTTAGCAATGTAAATAGCTGAATAAAAATGGAGAGAGATGGCAACTTCAATTATAAAGATAGGAAGTGTGGAGTAGTGGGAGAAGTTGCGACCTCCAAATACATCACGCTCGACCTAATCGCTTCAAGGGGGAGCATTTCAATCCTTTCTCTTTACTTGTTATTATTTTAAATTTCTGTTTTTTTTATTTATAAAAAATTTAAAAAAATTAAAAAAATTAAAAAAATTAAAAAAAAAAAGATTTTTCATATAAACTGACTTTTGGTCATTCATGAATTGCTTGTATATTTGTGTGTTTAAAATTAAAAAAAAATTGAAATTTGAGTTTTTATTTATTTAATTTTTTTTTTAAATGCAATTTGGAACTTCTTTGTTTTCTTTTATTTATTTATGTGGTGTGGTTAGTTAGTTTATTTCTAAGTGTTAAAAACTTTTTTTTTATTTCACTTCAAACACTGCATTACAAACAAAGAAAAAAGTAAAAAAGTAAATTAAAAAAAAAAAAAAAAAACAACAACAACTTCTTCTTCTTCTTCATCATCTTCATCATCATCATCATCATCATGGCATGCCTCTATTTTCTCTTACTTGCAGAATATGCAGCAGCTCCACATGGTCCTCATTTTTCTCTCCAGTGCTTCCACATGCTGATTGGCATA
This sequence comes from Prunus fruticosa, assembly GCA_018703695.1. Lineage (NCBI taxonomy): Eukaryota > Viridiplantae > Streptophyta > Magnoliopsida > Rosales > Rosaceae > Prunus > Prunus fruticosa. Next base: position 2,350,314 of record CM031923.1, on the reverse strand, counting down.
GTAAAGCCGCTTCTGGAGTCCGCCACCATAGCCTTCAAGGAAACTATTTCCTCGCTCATCGCGGCACACTCCCGTGTCCTCGCCAGGAATCGCATGCCCAAATTGGTAGCCGAGACCGCATGGAGCACAGTTAAATTGTGGGACTCCTCCACCGCTGCCTTGTCAGGCCTCTGTGCCACTTGCAGATGATCTATCGGAGTGAGCTTGCTGCTAATCATGCCTCCCAGGAGCACCCTGCTCTCTCGGACCTGCCTCAGAAAAGTTCGGTATTGCCTGAGCAAAGTTTGAGGCCGTACCGTGATGATATGTGGAGTTTGGGAAGACAGAGTTTGGAGGAGCTCTTATCTGCGCATTCGGTGGCGCAAGGGTCAATTCAAGGTTGAGATCATTAAGGTGAGTGCATGAAGATACCATTGTTTTGTTTTTGGATTTTTTGATATTTTTCTCTAATTTGCAGGAAGAAATGAGGGTGCTCTTCTACTTCATTGAGATGAGTTTAAATAGACTTATGCATACGAGGGAGCCGAAAGCACTTCGGATCTCGAGGGTGTTATCCTATGCTCTTTTCTTGGCGCAAATTGCGAGCGCGTTTTTTTTTAAAAAGGAGCATGTCTACACTTTCACTTACTTTTGCCTCCCTGTTTTCTGATTGTTTTGTATTTTTGTCTATTATTTTCAGTCATTTTGTTTTTCTTTTCTTTTGTTTAAGTTTGGGGAAGTGTGTTTTCCTTTTTATTTTTATTTTATTTTTATTTTTCTTTATTCATTGTTTTTCTTTTTAATTTAAAAATAACTTGTTTTCTTCTTGATTGACAGGTTTCTTAAGAATTTAATTTGAAGAAGAGACAAAATTAAAGATGCGTCTTGGACACCTGGTGCAAGAATCCCAACTCTTCTTTTAAATTATTGTTTGAATTGCGTGTTTATTTCAGTTTTTATTTTTATTTTATTTTTATTTTGTTTTTATTTAATTAGGTAGTACAATTTAAAATTCATAGGATATTCTTTGAAGGAGCTAAACTTTTGGTAACCCCAGTGAGCAACCGCAGTCTATATAGTGTCTAGGAGTTCTTTAGGCGGCACCTTCGGTGTCTAAGAAGTTTGGGTTTTAAGAGGGACCATTGTGATCCCTCCAACCTTCCCGGATCTCCTGGCTATGTTTTCTGAGGCCCTTAACTTGTCATCCTTAAGTTTTTCTCTTAAAAGAAGAAGCAATTACTTGTGTGTTTACTTAACTAAAAATAAAAATGCATGTTTGGGTTTTCATGTTTTTGTTTGATTGTCGTTCTTTAAATTTAGGGTCAATCGTCTCTTTGAGATAGCATAACGTTTTTATTTCCCAATTAAAAAAAACGATTACACTTTAAAATTAAATAATAAATAAAAGTTGGAAATCATTTCTTCTTGGCGCTCGGTGTCTCGACTATAGGAGCTTTTAGTTTGGCCCTCTGGATGTTCTCTTCTAGATCTTCACGCACAGCCTCTTGGGGCTCATCACTTGAGCTCCCAAAGATCGCAATCTTAGCTTGAGCGTAACTACTCTCGCGATCTGCTTTCTTGCGTTTACCCGGTCGGTCTAGGTCCTCCAGCTGTTTTCGCATGTCGCGAGAATACAACTCTACCATCTTTGATAGATTTTTATTCTCGTCCCGCAATACTTTTAGCTGGTGTCGATTCACCTCCACTATCCTTGCCCTCTCCCGTTTCAAGCTTTTTATAGCACTCTGACACTCTTCAACCATACTTCGCTCCGCCGGTAACTGACCTTTCAGAATCTCTACCTCATGGGACTTCGCAAGTAGGCGATGACCCAAACTTGCAACACATGCTGTACCCTGCACACTCAGTGCCAGGGCATCACTCGTGACCCGGTTGTCATCCTTTGTCCCCAGCACACGTATGTCTTTAGGAGTCACTAAATTTCTAGCAACTCCAATAGCAACATCGTTGTCTAGGAGTATTGAGTCATTAACAGACACATGCCCCCGTGAGGAGGTAAAGTAGGGCATCCATACCGAAGCCTCTTTGGCCCCATGTCTAGTCGGTGGAGCTAGGTTGAGATCCAATGAAAATGGGTAGGAGGAGGCCATTTGATTTCTCACTTTTTTTTCTTTTCTTGTTTCTTTTCTCTTTTGTGTTTCTGAGTTTGTTTTTGTTTTTTTCTCCTTCTTTTTCCTTCTTATAGACATAATCTTTGACAAACCCTAGCAGCATCTTAGAGCATTTTCTGAATCTCCAGCATTCCTCCAAGTCCCACAACCTTCTCACTTTCCAACCACACCCAACTCATTTATCTCGACATGTCTTTTCTGAACGGACACGTTTAGTAAAGTCTTCGCGCCTTTCCATGAGCCCGTAATTTCAGCTTGTGAAATATGCGGCACTTCTATCCGTCGACACGTGTCTCGCTCAGTCTGCCCATGACTAACCATGAGACGACATCAGGGACCACATTCCCTCTTTTCAGAAATCCCGCTTTGCGCTCATAATTCACGTTTTATGTATTTAAAAAAAATTTAAAATTTGAAAATGTGTGGGCTTCAGAATTCATTTTGGGTTGGTTTTTCACCTTGTTTGGATTTCAAAGTGGGTTAAATTCACCATGGTTTGTGTTTCGAAATTGTGTGCTTTGGGCTTCAAATTTTATTTTGGGTTTCAGAATTGTGTGATTAGGGTTTACTATTTCATTTTTTGTTTGTTTGTTTGTTTTGTAATTTTTATTTTTGTAATTATTTTATTTTATTAGTGTATTTTAATTCTTGTGTGTTTTGTGATTTATATTTACTCTAGTACCTTTCATTTCTTATTATGACATTGCTTGTTCCTAATTTTTAAACATTGAGGACAATGTTCATTTCTATGTTTGGGGGTATTAGAATTTAGCAAGTCAATTTGGTTTTTCTTAAAAAAATTAAAAAAAAACATTTTGCTTGTTTTTCTTCTATTTGAGTCTTGTTTTGTTTTGTTTTGTTTTGTTTTTAGTCACTTTCCGAACACATTTGATGAGATTGTGATAAATGTTTGTATGACTTAAATGAAAATTGGATTTCATTTTATTTTAGTTTTTTTTCTTTCTTTATTAAAATTTTTAAATAAATAAATTTGGCATTGTTCTAGCATGATATGTTTGAAACCTTCTTTGCACTTGCCATTTGTTTCATAATTTTCCAATTAAAAGATTTGCATGATCTAAAGAATTGTATGAAGCATAAATTAGACTTATATAACCAACCATATAAAGTGAGCTTTTGAGCCTTGTACTTCAATTCATGAGTGTTATATACACATACTCCTAATTTCTTGTCATCAAAGTTGTTGTTTGATCTCATTATTCATTGATTTGGTTGAACACTTAAAAGTCATTCATTCTTGTGCAATTTGATTTCATGACATTTAAGAAATGATATTAAGGTCCTCTTTGGACCGTTTGTGCCTTTTAAGCTAACCTTATGCATGCTTAAGCATGATTTTCCATTGTTAATCATTTTGAGTCTACATGTAAACCTTTTCTTTCATTTAACCAATTATATTTCCTTGCCTTAGCCTGAAAAACAAATATTTACCTTTCTAAGGAACTCATGAGCTTTAATTGGGATGTGTTTTTCATACTAAGTTTGGGAATGGGTGTTACATTTTGAAAAAAAAAAAACAATTTCACACAATTGGTGAAAGAAAAGAGAAAAGTTGTGACTAAGTGGTGGTTGATTGAAATTTCATTTTTGGGCCTTCAAAGTGAATTGTTGTTTGTTCAATTAAAGGAAAGGAGTGTGAATCAAAATAAATGAAGGTATAAGGAGTTTTGATCATGTAAAATTAAATTCTCATTGTGATGATTCGAAGTATTGTAAACAATTGTTTTATTCTCTTATATTTTGAGTTCCTTGGACTTTGTTTTATCCATACCCTTCATTTCTTACTCACCTTACACCCTTGGCCCCATTACAACCTTTACTAAAGACCTAAATTGATCTTAAATGTCATGTGGTTGAATTGCATTCATTTTTCTACTTTTAAGTGTTTGGCATCCTTCTTGAGATCATATTAATGCAAATTCTTCATCTTTCTATTTCGAGTTAAGTCTTTATGATTTAACTCTAATCTCATGTTTATAACTGAGTGTTGCATTATAGCCCTCTTCTGAGTGATTCATTTGTGAGAGGACAACTTTGGTGAGATTTGAAGTTGAATTTGTGCTTTGTATGATTTTTGAAATTGTGTGAAAACTAAAATTGGGGAATTTGTTGCATTTGGCTATCACACTATACACTTTGAGCATGTTGTGTTTTGAACTTTGCCACCTTGTGAATAATGTCCAAAATTGAGCTTTTATTGTTAAAACGTTTAAATCATGTGCATGAGTCATTTCTCTTCACAAAATGTTCGGAAAGATTGTTTTGAGTTTTTTTATTTATTTTGATTTTGATTTTTTTTTTTTTTGTGTTTTGTGTTTTGTTTTTTATTTTTATTTTTGTTTTTGTTGTTTTGCTTAAAGGACTAACACAATCTTTTAAGTTTTCTAAATTACTTTGTTTTACAGAGTTCAGTAAAACGTTTGTGGGTGTCGTATCTGTTAAACCCTCAGGATACACAACTCTTCCTACTAGGGATGCTTAGAGGTTTAAAGGCTTGTTGCATATGCTCAATGCAATCGAGTTACCTACGAAAGTGGTCTACTTAACTTCTTGTTTGTTTTTACCTTTATTTCCTTTTGTTTTGCTCGAGGACTAGCAAAATCTAGGTTTGGGGGTATTTGATCGGTGCATATTTACATATTATTTTGTACCCTTTTAACTTATGATTTGGTTATGTTTTTGAGTTAAACTTGTGCTTTTAATAAGTTTTGTGTTTGTTTCAGTGTAATAAGCTTAAGGACTCACTAATTGCATTTTGGAGACAAGTTAGCTCAAAACGGTGTCTGCAGATCAGTCAACTTCATGGATTGGACTGTACTTGCTCAAGAAGAACCAGATGATGAGCCATATATCATTGGAAAGATACGGAAGTCTAGTTTCTGTAGAATTTTACGGTTCATGATTCCGAATCTTTTAGAGAAAGTTATACATTTTTAGCAACTTAAGGTCAAATTCGGCAGCATTTGCGTTCCTGGGCCAAAAATCACATTTGAAGGCCTTCCGGATTTTCCTTGAGTTGGGCTGTTATGCTTGGAAAGATAATTCAAAGAGCTTCAAGATCCATATTTTTCCAGATTTTTCAGATTGGAGCCACAAGCCCACAATCTGGCTGCAATGCATTGTCATGCATGACATATGCATGATGAAGTGTTGTTGATTGTGGGAAAGTTTGGTGAAGCATATTCAATACCTATTTTTGAGTGGAATTTTGCAGCAGCCAAATGAATTAATTGAAGTTGAAGTGGATGATGCAACACTAAGCTTAATGACAAGAAGAATTGTTTTCAAATGCAATAGTGTGTTAGGTGAATTAAGTGTTGTAAGTTGGTGAAGTGAGTGTGGTTAGTGAACTCTATTATATAATTCAGATTTTCACTTCCCCTAGGCCTATAAATAGGGAAGTTCTCTAAGCTTGTAAACACACCCCAAGGGGGGAGCTCTCAAACACTTCTCTAGAGCTCCCTTCCCTTCTCTCCCTCAAATTCTCTTAGTTTCCCTTTTATAGTTCTCAATTGTTGTAACAAGATCCTAGTACTATAAATCTCAAGCATTTTTCTTTTGTCTTCTTCTAAATTCTCCAAACACTTATCTATTCTCTTTCAAAGTTCTCCATGCTCTAAAACATTTCCCATGTTCTCAAACACTTTCTTCCAAAATCCACAAAGTTCCCAAACACCACTTTCCTTACTCTTCCAAAAGTCTCCAAACCTCTCAAACACTTCTCCCTTCTCTAAAGTTCTCAAATACAATCCCCATTCCTTCACCAAATTCTCTAAGTTCTCAAACACTTCCCAAACACCTTTTTCTTCTCCAAGTTCTCAAATACTTTCTTCTCCCTCCTCAAAGTTCTCAAACACTTCATTTCTTCCTCAAAGTTCTCTTAGTTTCCTTAATGTTTTCTTAGCTGTAATTTATTTTTCTTGTAATGTACATTCTTTCTTCTTGTTTTGTTTCTTTTGTTTTCATTTTTGTTTTGTGTAGGAAAATTGAATTGGATCATTCAATCACTAATCCCTGTGGAATCGACCTCGCACTTACATATGCTAAACTACCAACGGCTCGTGCACTTGCGAGTATCACAAGTTGAGGATGCAGCAGAATCCATTTTGGTGCAGCTGAACCTACGCAACAGATATTCTGCTGCATTCTTTCTACCATTGTGTTTTAAATAGATTAGTATTGCCCTGAAATTTCCCTAGGATTGCTGTAAGGCCTGAGGCCATAAAGTTCTATTTGTTGGAATGCTTGAATTCAAACTTGATGAATTCTGAATGGTTGGGTTATAAATTACTTTTCGTGCATGTGTAAATTTTGGGAAATAAGCAACTGATAAGGGAGACTCTGCCGAATTTTCAGCAGAAGTCAAACTGTAAAGAAAATTTGTATTTTTAGAAGGGCAATTTGGTCAAGTGTGTTCTGCACCTGCTAGTTGTCGATACGCATAGGGTTCCCTTAGATTCCAAAGTGGAATTTGGGTCGGGTCCTGTCCATATGAAGTGGCAAAGATGAATATAGAGTAGGGTGCGTGCAAAGGGTGTCGTCGGAAAAGTAGAAGGGGGAAGGCGTTGTAGTTGGGTTTACTTTTTTTTTTTTTAATTCAGTTTATATATATATATATATATAAATATAATTATTCTTAGTTATAGTTAATTCATGAAAATACCCTTAAACTTAACAGAAACTTTAACGGAGTTACACGTAGGTGATGGATTGCAGCACTTTACAAAGTTTACGTGGTTAAAAATAAAAAATAAAAATTCAGGTGGTGCACATGCCTAAAGGTTCAAGTGGTATTTATGCAAATTCCCCAAAAACAAAATAATACTTGCCCTTGGTATTTGAACTTTAATTTTTCAACATTGTAATTCAATGAATTTGAAGAATTACTATTAATGCATGAATTGACCTATATATATATTTTTTACAAATGATATTCTACTTTAATATAATCTAAACTACGGAATGGGGATTCGAACTCGAGATGGAGAATGTGGAGTACATCTGCCTCTAGCCAACTCGGCTAAGCTCATGTCTGAATTGACCCAATATGTTTGAAGAGATATTGTGATAAACCGATTGATTAAAATCCCATTACAAATCTGATGAGAAAGCAGATCAATCAATCAAAAGAAAAAGAGAGATGAGTCAACATACCCTAAGGCCATCTCCAAGAGTGGGCTACCCAAAATTCCTAAACATTAGACCACATGTGGCCCTTTGGTCAGCCTGGACTAAATAATTGGATGGGGCCCAGCTTACGTCACCTAGCCATTACCTGCGAATTCTTTTTATTTTTCAATTTAAATTTATAAAATTTTGGTTTTCTTTTTTAAAATTTTATGAATTTTAATTTATTTAAAAACATATATTTTATTTTAAATACACATGACATTATATTATTGGAGATGTAGGATCCACATATATGCCAAATCAAATTTTAAAATGAAAAAACCACACCCAAATCCTTTTCTTTTGAGAACAAAGTTTCACGCCCAAAATAACATAATTTTTTTTTCAGAGCCATACAATTGGCCCATAGTCAATTTTGTTCCAAACACCAGCTAAAGGTGCTATTTGCACCGACACATGAGAAACCCTCAACACTTGCATTGCACATGAAAGAGAAAAAAATGTAAAACTGATACAAACCAGGGAAAACAAAAAGAAACAAACTAATTTGTGTATATGAAAATTATTTTAATTTGATGAAAAGCATTAATTTTGTTAGTATTTTTATCAACCAATATATTATTTTTATTAGAAATCCAATGTTTCAAAAACTATATATGCATATATTCCGGAATTTTGAATTTTCACTATTTTCTATCGTTTGCTTTTATTTTGGTTGAAAGGGAACAGAAACAACAAAAAGGTAGGGGACAGACCCGCGAGAAAGCAGAAAAAAAAACCCTAAACCCTATCGTTTTCTTTCTATTCTCTCCAATGGCAGGCAATCGTATTTGGTCGTGGCTCGTTGATTCGGAATCGCTCGATTCTTCTTCTGAAGTGGAAGCTTGGTCTGAAGGAGATGAAGAGGAGGAGAACAAACCCGAATCTGAGTTTGAGGAACCGCCTCCAATTCCTGAGTCATCCAAGACCAAGAAGCCCAGATCGGAAGCAAAGAAGGCAGGTGGAGACGAAGAGGAGGAGAACGAACCCGAATTTGAGTTTGAGGAACCGCCTCCAATTCCTGAGTCGCCCAAGACCAAGAAGGCAGGTGGAGCAAAGAGTGACTCCAAGAGGCCCAAGAAGAAGAAGAAGATTCCAGACCCAGAGGAAGCGAAAAAGGCCGGTGAAGACCACTCGAAGAATCTGTTTGAGAGGATTTGGAGCAATGATGATGAGATAACGATCTTAGAAGGCATGATTGAGTACTCCAAGAAATTCAATTGCCCAATAATACATAAACAAGATCTAGAGAAAATAAAAAAGAAAACTTACTGAATAGTGAATAATGATAGAGATTTTGGTGTAGACTTGCATTGGCTGTGGTATTATATTATATATATAGAGAATTATTAGCTTTTCTTCTAAGATAACGATCTTAGTAGGCATGATTGAGTACTCCAAGAAAAGGCTGAACCCATATGGCGATATGGTTGACTTTCATAAGTTTATCAAAAATTCGCTGAAAGCAGATGTGAACAAGACCCAATTGCAAGATAAGATTCATAGGCTCAATAAGAAGTATGAGACCAATGTGGCCAAAGAGAAGAAATATAATCATGTTAAGCCTCATGAGCTAATGGTCTTTGACTTGTCTAAGAAGGTATGGGGCAGCGGCGAAGGGTCATTTGTGCTCGGTGGGTTATCTGAATAGTACAAGTGTAATGAGACGTGTGCAGGTTTGAGAGAGCTGAGGTTGCTGGAGGGTTGCTTAGAGTTGATTGAAGAATCCAAGCGAACTGAGTTGAAGGAGGAGTGGAAGAAGTTGCATATTGTAGAATTAGAGCTGCTTGTTAGAAGGAGTGAGTTGATGAGAGATAAGGCAAAGCTGATTCTGGAGGCATTGAAGTGAAGTCACTAGGAGTGTTTTTTGGTCGGAACGGATTGGAAACCACTGTTATCAATTCTGTTCCGAAACTTTTCGGAATTACCTTTTAGTTCTAGTTCCGATTCCGAATCCCGAAATTCCGGAATGTACTAACTCTATTCCGATGCGGAATTTTCGGCATTATCGGAATTTTCGGATAATAATTTCGGCATTTTCGGCATTTTCCTCCTTCAAAACTTTCTTTAAAAAATTCCATACCTCAGATTTTCCATGGTTTCCAGCTAAACCATACTTCTTGGTAATTGTTTGCTTCTTTGGTTTGCCACGAATGGTAGCTTGCTTTGGAACCTGATCGGGAACTTCATTGGGAACCTGAGGGCTATGATCCACGTCCTGTGCCATTTTTAGATCTGCAATAAACATATAAAATAATCAGGCAATCTATTAGGTGTATAAGAAAAAGAAAGATAATCCACGTCTTGTGTATTGTTGTGGTTCCAGTGGCTATAAGAAAATGTATTGTTCATCTTTAAATTTTAATACCACAAATTATGCAATAAAATCCTATAATGGCACAAAAGCACAAGAGAATGATACACAAAATTAGAAGACCAAACCCTGTAGGACTTAAAATAAAATTATTCAAAACCCTCTGTTGACACCCTTAAAACGAAAAGAACTTGAACTGGCATTTTCCTCCTCCAAAACTTTCTTCAAAACCCTTTGAGGGCATGGAATGTCTAATTTTTTTGTCAGAATCTCGACAATTCACTCTACCAACTGAATCCTCATCTATAATTTGATATGAACTTAAACCAGTAAGGAAGATCTCTCATCTTATGACCTTGAACAAGGAGCTGCTCTCGCTATGAGATCAACAACAAAAGAAATAAGAAGAATTGGATGCCCAAATGAAAACACTTTCTTATTTTTTTTTCAATATTCCTTTCTAATTGGGTAGACAAGTTAACAAATTCAATTGCCCAATAATACATAAACATGATCTAGAGAAAATTAAAAAGAAAACTTACTGAATAGTGAATAATGATAGAGATTTTGGTGTAGACTTGCAGTGGCTGTGGTATTATATTATATATATAGAATTATTAGCTTTTCTTCTAAGATAACGATCTTAGAAGGCATGATTGAGTACTACAAGAAAGGGCTGAACCCATATGGCGATATGGTTGACTTTCATAAGTTTATTAAAAATTCGCTGAAAGCAGATGTGAACTAGACCCAATTGCAAGATAAGATTCATAGGCTCAAGAAGAAGTATGAGACCAATGTGGCCAAAGGGAAGAAATATAATCATGTTAAGCCTCATGAGCTAATGGTCTTTGACTTGTCTAAGAAGGTATGGGGCAGCGGCGAAGGGTCATTTGTGCTCGGTGGGTTATCTGAATAGTACAAGTGTAATGAGACGTGTGCAGGTTTGAGAGAGCTGAGGTTGCTGGAGGGTTGCTTAGAGTTGATTGAAGAATCCAAGCGAACTGAGTTGAAGGAGGAGTGGAAGAAGTTGCATATTGCAGAATTAGAGCTGCTTGTTAGAAGGAGTGAGTTGATGAGAGATAAGGCTAAGTTGATTCTGGAGGCATTGAAGTGAAGTCATATGACTAGGAGTGTTTTTCTGTTAGAACGGATTGGAAACCACTGCTCCGAATTCTGTTCCGAAACTTTTCATTACCTTTTAGTTCTAGTTCTGATTCCGATTCCGAAATTTCGGAATGTACTAACTCTATTCCGATGCGGAATTTTCGGCATTATCGGAATTTTCGGAAGTTAATATTTTCGGATAATAATTAATAATTTCGGCATTATCGGCATTTCGGCATTTTTGGTGAAGGTTTCAATATATGTTTTCCTACTTAAGAGACAAGGATCAAGAGTTTTCTAAGTTTTAAGGATTTTGTATAATTCACGATTATTTTCGTAAATGAAGTTTTATTTTACCATGTCGTTACTTGATTTTATATACCCATATTGTTCTCCTTGTGTTTCTTTTCCAATTTAAAAGTTATTCTCCTCTCATTATTTTCTTTTCCTTTTTAATTTGTTTTCATATTTGATTTTGCAAAACAGGTGGTAAACATAAAAGTTGAATACATAACTTGTCAATAAAACAAGGAGGAAGAACTACGTGTGGCTTGATTTTTCCTAATTGTTTTTGAAAAAATATATATATATATATATAGTCGATCTGCTATACTCTTTATGTATATACTATGATATTTTTTTTCTTTTTAATTTTTTTCCCTGATTTTCGTTTATCGACAAGAGTAGTTTAGAGCATTATCTATTACTATTAGGCAATTACCCGAGTCTCTATTGTCCCCTTTTCATTTTTTACTTTTCCAGAGTTATTACACGTATAAAGAATTTACCGCTTTTATGTTTAGTACACGAATGTTTTAATAAATTTTCAGTAATACACACAAATTTCACGTATTATACACATAATTTTCACATATTATTGAATAAAAATAATATATATTTAAATATTTAAATATATTATATTAAAACATTATATAGTGACCGAACTTTTCAATTGTAACTTACCAAAATTGTTAATGATTACTAAACAATTTATTATGCAACTAAGTTTTACTAGTTTGTAGAGTTGAAATAGCAAATTAATATCTATAAAGTATAAACTAATGCAACTAGGAGGTCTTTTTTTCATTTTATTTATTTATTAAATAGTCTATACCTTTTTTTTTTTGATAAATAGTATAGCCGCACGTGTAATATTTGTGAATTCCAAATTTTGTTTTTCAATATAAAAATAGGGTAGGTCAGCCAGTATTAGTAAGGGAAATTTTTAGATATTTTGTGTTTTAAGACACTATACAATTAATTGAAGGGTTGGATCCAACCCAAACAAAAAAGAAAGATTTCTTTTAGAAAGGGAATTAAGTAAAACGGGATTCATATTCAAAATACACGTACAATAAAAAAGAAGGCAAAAGGAAAACAATTTCATATATTTTGCATCGTTTTGGCGGCATGGTCGAGTGGTAAGGCAGGGGACTGCAAATCCTTTTCCCTAGTTCAAATCCGGGTGCTGCCTAATCACCAAGGGAAGGAAAAGTGTTTTTGATACTTGCTTGATTCTAAATATAACCCCATTATAGAGGTCCTCTTTTTTTTTTTTCATATAAATAGTATCACCGCACGGCTATACTTACTTGGACACGTGAGCGCCTAATCATAAGGCATGTCCTCTTTTTTTAATATAAATACTATAGCCCGTCGACTGTACCTGATTTTGACAACCGCCGGGGCTCTCTCCTTTTTTTTTTCATAAATAGTATAACCGGGCGGCTATACTCTGTTTTTTTCTGATTTTTTTTTTTCCAATTTTTTAAAAAGAAAATAATACAGTTCGATCTGCTAAGCATTATCCATTACTATTAGGTCATTACCCGAGTCTCTATCGTCCCCTTTTCATTTTTTACTTTTACAGAGTTATTGTTCGTATACAAAAATGTACTGTTAGTACACGAAGGTTTTACAAAATTTTCAATAATACACACAAAATTCACGTATTATACACATAATTTTCACATATTATTGAATAAAAATATATTATATTAAAATATTATATAGTGACTGAACTTTTCAATTATAACTTGCCAAAGTTGTTAATGATTACTAAAACATTTATTATGCAACTAAGTTTTACTAGTTTGTGTTGCGTAGATTTCAGCTGCACCAAAATTGATTCAGCTGCATCCTCAACTTGTGATACTTGCAAGTGCATGAACCGTTGGTAGTTTAGCGTATGTAAGTGCGAGGTCGATTCCACAGGGATTGGTGATTGAATGATCCAACTCAGTTTTCCTACACAAAACATAAATGAAAACGAAAGAAACAAAAAGGTTTAATTTGTACAACACTTGAGAACATGGAGACTTTTTAGAGAGAAAGAGAGAGGTGTTTGAGAACATGGGGAATTTGGAAGAGAAATGAAAGTGTTTGGGAAGCTTGAGGATTTTGGAGAGAATGTGTATGAGAGTATGGGGAATTTGGAAAAGAAAGAAAGGTTTTTGGGAAGCTTGAGGATTTTGGAAGGGAATGTTTTTGAGAACTTTGAGAATTTGGAAGAGAGTGGCTGAGAACTTGGAGGATGTTTGTGAACTTGGAGAAATGAAGACTTTTGGAAGAGAAGGGAAATGTGTTTGGGAAATTTGGAGGAGAGAGTAGAAAGTGTTTGAGAACTTTAGAGAATTTGATGAAGGAATGGGAGAAGTGTTTGGGAAGTGTTTGAAGAATTTAGAAGAAGACAAAGGGAAGGTGTTTGAGATTTAGTACAAAGAAAATTTAGTAGAATGATTTTATTACAACAATTGAGAACTACAAAGGGAAACTAAGAGAATTTAAGGGAGAGAAGGGAAGGGAGCTCTAGAGAAGTGCTTGAGAGCTCCCCCCCTTGGGGTGTGATTACAAGCTTAAAGAACTTCCCTATTTATAGGCCTAGGGGAAGTGAAAATTTGAATTATACAATAGAGTTCACTAACCACACTCACTTCACCAACTTACAACACTTAATTCACCTAACACACTAATGCATTTGAAAACAATTCTTCTTGTCATTAAGCTTAGTGTTGCATCATCCACTTCAACTTCAATTAATTCATTTGGCTGCTGTAAAATTCCACTCAAAAATAGGTATTGAATATGCTTCACCAAACTTTCTCACAATCAACAACACTTCATCATGCATATGTCATGCATGACAATGCATTGCAGCCAGCTTGTGGGCTCGTTTTGGGCTTGTGGCTTCATTCTGAAAAATCTGGAAAAATATGGATCTTGAAGCTCTTTGAATTATCTTTCCAAGCATATGCAGCCCAACTCAAGGAAAAATCGGGAAGGCCTTCAAATGTGATTTTTGGCCCAGTAACGCAGATGCTGCCAAATTTGACCTTAAGTTGCCAAAACATGTATAACTTTCTCTAGAAGACTCGGAATCATGAACCGTAAAATTATACAGAAACTAGACTTCCGTATCTTTCCAATGATGTATGGGTCATTATCTGGTTCTTCTTGAGTAAGTACAGTCTAATCTGTGAAGTTGACTGATCTGCAGACACCATTTTGAGCTAACTTGTCTCCAAAATGCAATTAGTGAGCCCTTAAGCTTATTACACTGAAACAAACACAAAACTTATTAAAAGCACAAGTTTAACTCAAAAACATAACCAAATCATAAGTTAAAAGGGTACAAAATGATATGTAATTATGCACCGATCAGTTTGTAGAGTTGAAATAGCAAATTAATATCTATAAAGTATAAACTAACGCAACTATGAGGTCCTTTTTTCGTTTTTTTTCCTTTTATTAAATAGTTTATCCGCGTGGCCATACTTATTTTGACACGTGGGCACCTAACCGATGGGGTCCTCTCTTTTTAAAAAAAAATTAGTCTCGCCGTACGGCTATACCCGATTTTTGTAATTTTTTTTTTATAAATGGTATAGCCGCACGGCTATACGGAACTGACACGCGTGGCGCCTAATCGCAAGGTAGGTCCTCTTTTTTAAATATAAATAGTATAGCCGCATGGCTAAACCTACCTGGACACGTGGGCACCTAATCGCAAGGCAGGTCTTCTTTCTTTAATATAAACAGGTATAGCCGGTTGGCCATACTTATTTTCACAACAGCATGGGTCCTTTTTAAAAAATAAATAAATAGTACCGCCGCACAGCTATACTGGTTTTTTTTGGTACATATAGTATAGCCGTTCGGCTATGCTCTGTTTTTTTCTGATTTTTTTTTTTCTTTCTAGATTTTTTTATAAAAAAAGTATAGTCGATCCGTTATACTCTTTATATATATACTGGGATCCTTTGTTTCTTTTAAATTTTTTCCCCGATTTTCATTTATCAATAAGAGTAGTTTAGAGCACTACCCATTACTTTTAGGCCATTACTCGAGTCTCTATTGTCCCTGTTTCATTTTTTACTTTTTCAAAGTTATTACCCGTATAAACAATTTACCACTTTCATGTTTAATACATTTATTTTTTACAAATTTTTTTAATAATACACACAAAATTCACGTATTATACACATAATTTTCACATATTATTGAATAAAAATAATTTATATTTAAATATTTAAATATATTATATTAAAATATTATATAGTGACCGAACTTTTTAGTTGTAACTTGCCAAAATTGTTAATGATTACTAAACAATTTATTATGCAACTAAGTTTTACTAGTTTGTAGAATTGAAATAGCAAATTAATATCTATAAATTATAAACTAATGCAACTACGAGGTCCTTTTTTTAAATTAAATTGTCTAGCTGCAAGGCGATACTTATGTTGGTAAAAATATAAGGATAATTGCTATATTTACAGAATAATCTTAAGATGAAATTTTGTTTTTTTGGTAATTGCTATATTTATTTGTTTTTTAAGAATCTTAAATTTAATTTAGTTTCTTAAAAATTGTTAGTTTACTTTTGAATTAAACTGGATTTTCCTCTTTATTGAAGGAAAATGACTAGTGTTACTAGTAGTGATTGTACTAGTAATGACAAGGGAAAAGGTGTGGCTTATGCTTTACCTGTGGTGATCCCTACTTCCTCCTCTCATGGAGAGAAACCTGAGAAGTTCAATGGAACTGATTTCAAGAGGTGGCAACAAAAGATGCTGTTAATGGAATTGATTGCAAAAGGTGGCAACAAAAGATGCTGTTCTATTTGACCACACTCAATTTGCCCAAGTTCTTGATGGAAGATGCTCCTGAACCTGGTACTACTCCAGAAGCGGTGGCTGCTGGAGACGCATGGTATCACTCGGACTTCCTTTGCAAGAATTATATCCTCAATGGATTGGACAATACTTTGTACAATGTATGCAGTCAAATCAAAATTGCCAAGGCATTGTGGGAGTCACTTGACAAGAAATACAAGATTGAAGATGCTAGCGTGAAGAAATTCGTGGTTGGTCGATTTCTTGATTTCAAGATGGTGGACTCCAAGATGGTCATCAACCAAGTCAAGAACTTCAAGTTATTTTGCATGAGAATGAATCAGAAAACATGGTTTTAAATGAAACTTTCCAAGTGGCTGCAATCATCGAAAAATTGACACCATCCTGGAAAGATTTCAAGAATTATCTCAAGCATAAGCGCAAAGAGATGGGACTTGAAGATCTGATCATGAGGCTAAGGATTGAGGAAGACAACCGTGGTTTTGAAAAGAAAACCAGTGGTAACTCCATGGTGGCTAAAGCACATATAGTGGAGGATGGGCCAAAGAATAAGAAAAAGAGGAAGCACTCAGGGGAAGGCTCTAGCCAAAGGAACTTAAAGAAGAACAAAGGGTTCAAGGGCAAATGCTTTAACTGCAATAAGCATGGTCATAGAGCAGCGAAGTAGCAAAGCAAAGGAACAACCACAGAAGTTCACATGACCGAGGAGGAGAAATTGTCCAATGAGATATCTGATATTAACCTCTCAACAGTAATCTCTGAAGTGAACCTAGTAAGAAATACCAAGGAATGGTTGGTGGACACTGTAGCTACACACAACATATGCTCTGATAGGAAGATATTTACTACATATAAACAACTAAACCAAGGGAAGCAACTGTTCATGGGAAACTCATCAACTTCCAAGGTTGAAGGACAAGGAAAAGTGGTTCCGAAGATGACTTGTGGCAAGGAACTCACCCTAAATCAGGTGTTTCATGTGCTTGACATTCCGAAGAATTTGGTTTTTGGAGCGCTGTTAAGCAAGAATGGTTTTAGATTGGTCTTTGAGGCTGAGAAATTTGTACTCGCTAAGAATGTGAAGTATGTGGGGAAAGGGTACCTAAACAATGGTTTATGCAAGATGAATGTAATAACTATTGTACCTTCTATGAATAATAAGAACAAATGTTAATTATGATACTGATCGGTTCATAATTGTATATCATTTCGTACCCTTCTAGCTTATGATTTGGTTATGTTTTTGAGTTAAACTTGTGCTTTTAACTCTTTTTGTGTTTATCTTTCAATTCATTGAGCTTTAGGTAACAATGATGGCTTTGGATAGGAAATGATGCAATGCATGCATGTTAAGGCCTGATTTGGGTGAATGGAAGAAGAGCTTAAAGACAAACTAATTTTGGCTACAGCCCCTTGCCACCCCAGTTTCGTAGGTCAACTTCGTGGCCTTTGATCAGCATGCTCTGGGGCTCGGATGAGGTAAAGATCTTCATGAAACTTGTTCCAATGGGTGTCTAGTACAACATATCCAAAATTCAGCCCAATTGAACATATGTGGAGTGCTTAGCTGTCCAACACTCAACCTTGCTCAGGAGGATTTGTAACTGCCAGCTTTTTGTCATGTGCCTCCTTTTAGCCATGTGCCTCACCCCAACTATAACTGACTTTGTACCCAACATAATGAGTGAAGTAGGGAGGCATTCCAGCTATGAAATTCTAAAGGAGCAAGTTGGTACATGATTATAACATCCCGGTCCTAAAAAGAAGTAAAATAATTAAATTAAGAGGAAATAAATTGGAGTAAACAATAAAATAAAATGATTTGAATTAATTAAGGTTTTTGAAAATTTAAAATATTATTTAATTTAAAAAGGGGCAAAAAGGTCATTTTAAGTTCGGGAAGGAATTTGGGAATTTCGATTGTACCGGTGCGGAGAGCACGTCGAAACGAGTCCGTAGACACGTAGTGGGCTCAGATCGAAGTTATAACGAGGAAAGTACGATCTAAATACTTGGAGGGGCAAATTTGAAATTTTGAAAAACTGGTTTTAAAACCAGAATTTCTCTCCCTCTCTCTCCCTCTCTCTCTCTCTCTCTCTCTCTCTCTCTCTCTCTCTCTCTCTCCCTCCCGTGCGAACAGCCCCCTCCCTCTTCATTTTTTTTTTGCACAGCCGGTGGCTTCTCCAAGCCACCACCGTCACGTCCGGCCGCCATGTGGGGCGGTACAGGTCCCAAAAGGACCGCCGTGAGTCCCTCTTCCAGCCCTGCCCCATCTCAGCCATCATCACCGTCGGAGTCGCCGGAAATTGCAGAAAAATGGCCGGAAATTTCAGAAAATTTGGGTCGCTCGTTCTCCCTCGTTTCTTAACCAAATTCGACGAGTAAGGTATGTTTTTTGGACTACTTTTCGTGCTCTAGCTGCCTATTGGATAGGATTCCAGAAATTTTGAGAGTTTGTAGTCCGTTTTGTGTATTTAAATTATGCCGATTTTCAGTTAGAATTTCCGGCAACTTCCGGCCACTTTTTGGCCTTATCCCAAGAACAAAAGTGAATCCAAATTAGGTGTATTACCTAGGGTAGGAGTGTGGAGTCAAGATGTTAAGTTTTTCCGGCGAGTGGTTATCGCTTTGGACACCCACGCAATGCCGGCGCGTGGGAACTGTAGCAGGGAGACATTTTTTTTATCCTAAAATGATCTCCTGGTTGTCACGAGCGCGTATAATTTTACGGATCTCAATTCGGATAACGTTTGAACCCCGAACGGATTTTACATATTGTGTGATTTCCGGGTTCGATATGTTAGAGCCGTTGGATCGCTTCCCATTTAATATATATTGATTTAAATATTCCTAGGATCGTGTAGGAATTCACGAATCGGAATCGAAGTCCCAGATGTTCCAAATTAAATAGTGAAAGTTTGTGTTTTACGATAATCATCCGATCGTGAGCGATCCGACCGTCCAATCCGGACCAAACTTGCGGGACGTGTATTCTAGACCTTGTGGAACCTATAGGAACTTTCGGATCGTAAAATGGAGGTTGTGGGCCCCGCGGGCCCAGATGACCAAGTTTGGATAGTTTGAATCTCGGTTGACCATGAGTCTTCCGAGGTTGTTTCACCCTTCGAAAAGTATTAGGATAACCTTGTGAGAGAGTCTAGGGTCTCGGTTTTGAATATTAGTATTTAAGTGGACGTTTGTCTTCTAGAGTGTTTAGTTTTTCTTTATGAAATTCTTGGATATTACTTGATAATGGAAATTATGAAATGGATG
This sequence comes from Prunus fruticosa, assembly GCA_018703695.1. Lineage (NCBI taxonomy): Eukaryota > Viridiplantae > Streptophyta > Magnoliopsida > Rosales > Rosaceae > Prunus > Prunus fruticosa. The sequence goes on along the minus strand of CM031923.1, from coordinate 2,331,184 downwards.
AGTATGGGATACTCGATTTGTTGGGTTGTGAAAGTGAGTCTTGGGACTCGGTTATGATTATTGGAAATAAATTTCATGATTTTGTGATGGAAGTATTACATATGAATGTAATGGTTTATTGAAATTCATTTTATATTTAATGGTTGAATTTAGTATCTTTGTAAGTATTTGTGATATATGTGAGTTTTGACTTATCCTAGTATCTGGAGTTATATATATATATATATATACAATACTCGAGAAAGTGCTATGTTTATTGAATATGGGTGGGGTACTTGGGATGTGGTTGTGAGATGAGGAGAGATGTGAGATTGGAATGTTAGTTATAGTGCTATTTGCACTACCCTAGATACCCCATGGATATAGAATATGTTTGAGAATTTATTAGCTATACTATGAATAGGTATTGTGGGAAAATTGAATTAAGGAAGGGGATATTACTTTATAATATTTATATAAGGATTACGAACTCCACCATCATACGTACCTCCCCCCTTGGATTATGATTTTTGGAAATAGTGGATATGGACACTGGGATACATGGAAATGGATATATGGATATGGTTTGGTTACTATTCACACACGTGCCGTGTTTCGGGCGTGTGGGCTTTCTTGGTCACGGATCCTGGAATTGTGGGATGCCGGAAAATTGTGGATATGGTTTGAATATGTTGGCACTCGGACGCCCTTGATCAGGGGTTCGAGGACCCTTAACAGGGAGTCTGCGCGCGTAGGGCTGTTTCAGACGTATGAGTCTTGATTCTTCGTCCGTATCCGCCTGGCTGAGAGTTAGTCCCCCAGTTTGACGGCTCGTCCCTAGCCACATGTCGTTTGAGGGCTGTTAAATGTGGACTAGTCAAACGATCCCCTGTTGGATTGTTTTCCCCTGGTACATGATGATGGTGAGAGGTGGGTGTCATTATATATACATATATACTCACTTTTAGGCATACATGTTACATTTGGTTTATGTGGTTTTGATTCTACATGTATGAACGTATAAGCCCTGGATTTTGGGAAGTGTTGTTTGGCACCATACGCCTTGGATAGAGTATGGTTGCGGGATTGAACTGTTATAAAGGGAATAATTTGATAATGTGTTCATTGTATTTTATCGGAGTTGTGACCGTTGATGATGAGAACTACGTGTTGTTTGATCCCTTGTCTAAGGGTACGTAGGCAGCCTGGGGGTCTTACCTAAGTGCAGCCGCGAAATATTATTGTTGGTTTTTGTTTCGAACTATTGAAGGCCGGAGACCTATTATGTGATTTGCATGAGACTATATTGTGCATGCTGCCGGTTGGTATTGTTAAATGTGAATTTTGTGCAGGTTGAATTTTTGGAAATGTTCAATTTATAGGGGAGACTCTGCCGAAATTTCGGTAGAAAGTCTCGTGCTCTTTTCTCTTAATTTGGAAAATAGGCTAAATTTCAGTTAGTAGGCCCGGCATCGGTGTGATGTCGGAATTTCCACAGGATTCGTCTCGAGTTTCGAGGAATTCAGGGCGGGTTCTGTCAATGATGGAGCTATTAAAGAGAAAGCATGTGCATGCATGTAAAGCATAAATGAAATTAAGTCAATTCCAGTCTCTGTTCGGCAGCCAACTTGCAAGGACTAAAACGCACACTACTATTGCTCCGATGGGAATACATTCTTCATACAAGTTGTTCCAATGGGTGTCTATTATGACATATCCGAATTTGAGCCCCATTGGATACATATTGAAACCTCAGGCCTTCCTACACCAAGCCTAGTTTAGAAGAATCGTTTTTTCAGCAATCAAAAGGCAACCACATGGGTTGGTAGCAAAAGGCAACCACAATTGAACACCTTTAAATTCCCATGTGAAGAAAGCTTGAGGTGCAACAAAAGAAGTATGGGATGAGATTGATTCCAACCACACTAACATAGACAAGATGAAGTGTGAGTTATGGGTTGTATTAAAAGAGGAATGGTGGTGTTGGATTTCATCATGTTATTCCTCCCTCTTAGCCCTATAAATAGAGAAGCCTTCAAGCTTCAAAACACACCCCAAGGGGGGAGCTCTCAAACACTTCTCTAGAGCTCCCTTCCCTTTTCTCCCTTAAATTCTCTTAGTTTCCTTTCAAGTTGTCAATTGTTGTAACAAAATGATTTTACTAAATTTTCCTTCAAGTTTTCTTAGTTCCACTTTACTTTTATTTGTAATGTACATTCTTCCTTAAGTATTTAAGTTTAATTAGTTTCCAAGTTTCAATTATGGTTTTTGTTCTTATTCATTATGCTTATAAGTTAATATGCTAGTTTGAATGATTGATCACCATTTAGGCTTGCATGTTAGCTATCTTGGTTTGAATTAAGAGTAGACACCATACTTTAATTCGAATTGAACTATGAATAGGAAGAGTATGTATGGACATTCAACAACAGGGATTAGATACATGCTTGGTTGTTTAAATTGTTCTTCTATGCTTAATGGGTTCCTAATGCTTAATTTTAGGTTAGACAACAAATGATCAAATTAGAGAATTAGGAACACAAGGTTATGACCAAACACCATGGCTTAATCATACTTTAGCTAGAATCAATCTGTTAATCTAATTGAACTTGGGAACTTATTTGCTTGAGTTATTTCCTTTTTTTCTTGTTTTATTTATTTTCTTTTTCATTTCTGTTTTGTGTAGGGGAAATGAATTGGATCATTCAATCACCAATCCTCGTGGGATCGACCTCGCACTTACATATGCTATACTACCAAACGGCTCGTGCACTTGCGAGTATCACAAGTTGAGGATGCAGCTGAATCGAAGCAACATATACTATTCGTAGATTAGTTAACATGGATTTATTACCTAAGTTTAACATTGATACAAGTTAAAATTGTGAAACTTGAGTTGAAACTAAATTTACTAGAACATCATTTCATTCTATAGAACGAAGTACAAAACCTCTAGATTTAATTCACAGTGACATTTGTGATTTAAAGTTTGTGCATACTAGAGGTTGTAAAAAGTACTTTTGTAGATGATTGCACAAGATATTGCTATGTCTATCTACTTAGAAGCAAAGATGAAGCCTTAGAAATGTTTAAACATCATAAGAGTGAAGTTGAGAATCAACTTAGCAAAACGATTAAGGTTTTAAGAAGCGATAGAGGTGGTGAATATGTAGCACCCTTTTACATAAATCAAATAATGATGATGATGTACATGTGAATATGGTTATTGAGTCACAGAATGCAACATTTTTTGAAAATGTTTTCCTTGTAAAGATGCACATGAACAAAATTATCTTGAAAGAACTTATGATAATAGTAATCTTGAAAATCATCAAGACCAATCTGACCATGGACATGAAAATGAGGTTGAACCTAGAAGAAGTAAAAGGGCAAAGACATCTAAATCTCTTTTGGTCCTGATTTTCTAACTTATTTATTGGAAAATGAATCTCAAACTTATAAGGACGCGATATCATCCCCTGAAGCTCCTTGTTGGAAAATGAACCTCAAACTTATAAGGACGCCATATCATCCCCTGAAGCTCCTTTTTGGAAAGAAGCTATCAATGCTGAAGTGGAATCCATCCTACAAAACCATACGTGGGAATTAGTGGATCTTTATCTTGGAAATAAACCTCCCGGTTACAAGTGGATTTTCAAAAGGAAGATGCAAGAAAATGGATCCATAGACAAGTATAAGGCGAGGCTTGTAGTAAAGGGTTATAAGCAAAAAGAGGGCTTAGACTACTTTGATACATATTCGTCGGTTACAAGAATAACATCCATTAGAATGCTAATTGCAATTGCTGCTTTGCATAATCTTGAAGTACATCAAATAGATGTTAAAACTGCTTTTCTAAATGGTGATTTAGAAGAAGAAATTTACATGGAACAACCAGAAGGATTTGTTGTTCCTGGACAAGAGAAGAAAATATGTAAGCTTGTTAAGTCTTTATATGGCTTAAAGCAAGCACGAAAACAATGGCATTTGAAATTTGACAATGTAATGATGTCAAATGGATTCAAAATTAATGAGTGTGATAAATGTGTTTACACAAAAATCAGTCAAAATGGTTATGTCATTGTATGTCTTATGTACATGCTTATTATTGGAAGCAATAATGATATGATTAAATCTACTAAAAGAATTTTGTCCAATAAATTTGATATGAAAGATATGGGAATTGCAGATGTTATCCTAGGAATTAAAATCTCTAGAACATTGGATGGAATAGTCTTGTCTCAATCACATTATATTGAGAAAATACTAGCCAAATTTGGTAAGTATGAAGATAATCCTGGAAAGACTCCATATGATGTGAATCTTTAATTGATGAAGAACATTTGATGTATGTCACAAACTGTACTCGCCTTCACCTAGTCAGTTAATAAATTGAGCAAACAATCCTGGAAGAGATCACTGGAAAGCGATTATTAGGGTTCTTAGGTATTTGAGCTTTTCTAAGAACTATGGATTGCATTACACAAGATATCCATCGGTACTAGAAGGTTACAGTGATGCAAACTGGATATCAGATATGAGAGACTCAAACTCCACAAGTGGATATGTTTTTACATTAGGAGGTGCAGTTGTATCTTGGAAATCTACAAAACAAATGTGTATTGATAGATCCACTATGGAATCTGAATTTATTGCTTTGGATAAAGCTGGAGAATAACCTGAGTGGCTTCGTAATTTCTTAGAAGATATTCCAAATTGGGCGAAGCCTGTGCTCGCAATATGTATATGTTGTGATAGTTAAGCGACGATTGGAAGGGCACAAAATAATATGTATAATGGTAAGTCTCGACACATACGTCGAAGACATAATACCATAAGACAATTGCTCTCAAGTCTTATAATTACTATTAACCATATAAGGTCAAGAGATAATTTAGTTGATCCATTTACGAAAGGTTTGACGAGAGAGCTAGTTAACAAATCATCGAGGGGAATGGGGCTAAAGCCTATATCTCAATAGACACCCAACCTAGCTGACTAGAGATCCTAAGACCTAGGTTCAAAGGGACAACTAAGTTACGTGTGATTGAAGTGCGAGCATTGTGGGGATTCCATCCCCTGCCCATTCCTATGATGATACAATGCTTCATCCATCGTGTATGGTTAAGTTAAGCTTTTCATGATTCTTGTGACTTGGAAAACCAAGTGGAGTATAGTAGGATACTCTTTATAGGAAGTCACCTATATCAGTACAAAATGAGGCCGTTTCTATGAGAATTGTGAGGCTCAATTCTCTAAAGTCCTGACGAACACCAGGAGTGGTCCATGGCCGAAAGGACAACCTAGAACCAAATGTGTATGAAAAGGTATTATGTGAGTAATATTGTTTCGATTTACATGACGGCTGAATAGTTTAAGACATCATGCTCACTAATTAGCTAGTAAATCTGATTTTACTTCACTATGGAAGGTTCAAGGCCAAAAGCTACCTATCTTGATGTGGTGCCTTTTCAACCAAATTCTCTCAAGTGTCTACATTGTACATTTGCATTAACTAATTTCCATTTCATGTGGGGAATTGTTAGAAAATTATAATATTTATATTTAATTTTTTTAATAATTGAATGGAAATTAAATTTTGGGACTCGTGACTTTAAGTATATGACTTTTACGAACTAGTGTGTATCAATAGGGAATAGTCATGTTCTTCACCATAGTATGAAACTGTTCACCTGTTTTGATTTGTTTCCTGAGATGAAAGGGTAAAGTTCCCCATTAATCCAAAAACCATTGTTTGGTCAGTGAACTAACTTTCTTTGTGTGTCGAGCGTGCCACTGTTAGCAATTTTTCAATTCTAACAGACTTGAAAGAGAATAACTTGCGCCCCAAGCTATTGACTTTGAACAAACGATTGTGAATTTGGGTGAGGAATATCTCCTAAGTAAGTTCTTTTCTATGCCTTAGACTGGTAAGGACTTCATAATTTATCTCAGGATAAAAATCGGTAGTTCTGGCCAGAATGGATGACGGCAGAATGGATTGATTTCAGCAGAACTCCCTTATTACAGACAGAACTCACTTGTTTCAGGCAGAACTCCTTTTTACAAGACTCAAAAAAGGGAAAACCGACTATATAAAGATGAAAAGGAGGGCTGGGCTTCCATTTCTGCCTGGATAGTTGTCTCTCTTCTTGGCTGGACTGATGTGCCTGCCTGGACTGAACTTTAAACAGCTTTTACTGAAAAGTTTTGGCTGCAAATTCGATACCAAAGCTTGAGTTTGGCAGAGCTTTAATCTATTTCAAGCCCTGGGAGGCTTTTGGATGGAAAGAACTGGGATTTATCCAGTCTGAAGGGGGCAGAAGTGGCTGGACTTGAGCTAGAATCTGTGCTGGACACCTGTGCCTGCTTCGAGCCAGAGCTTTTCATAAATTTGTTGAGGTTTTCGTATTTGAGAAAACTCAAACTCTGCTTGTCTTTGGCTTTTGCTAAACCAAGTTTGTAACGAGAGAAGTCTCGTTGTTGCCTGTCTTGTGAACAAGATGGTTCTGCAAGCTCGCTGGGAAGCTTTTGAGATTGGAATGTTTTAGAGACTTTGAGTCTCTCCTGGAAATCTGCTTGTGATCAAGTGATCATTTTGAGTGTTTGTCTTTTGACTGAGTTTTTGGTTGGGTTGGTTGGTTGTCCTTGTTTGCTCGTCCTCTCTGGTATTTATAGGAAATGTTTTTCTGTGGGGCTTTTCTATCTTTTAATAATGGGTGGCAAGAATACTCAGCAGATCTTTTATTTAAAAGAAGAAAAATAAAGGAATTCTATCTTTGTTCTGGTGACCAGGCACTCCACTGAAGTGAATATTCCCCTGTGTTTTGATGGGGTGCCATGCTTGTCTCCCATCTTTCGCGAGTTCCAGTTTTGTAAGGGTCTGCAGTTTTGAGATGGTGAGTTCTCAGTTTTGAACAACTCCCCGTTTCCTGCTTCTCTTCCTTTCACAGAAAGAGAGTCTGCTTATCTCTTAAAAATAGTGTTTATCAAAAATATCAGAATATCTTTAGATAAACTATCCTCTTGCAGCAGAAAAATGTTTCAGAAGCGCTCTGTTTTATTTTGTTCATGGGCACGGTCCCTTTTAATCGAAACTGTCAAGCCCATCTCTTTTTGGCTCTGCTTTGGCCCTTTTCGCGGCCCAGTTTTTCCAACGTTCTTTGGGCCACGCGATATTGGCCTGCTGCATCGCCTAACGGGCTGGATGTGCTGATGGGCTGACTTTAAAACGAACGGCCCAGGATCGTGGGCTTTTCTCTTTTGGCCTGGGTGCGCCAATTTTAAGCCCAAACAATGCCCCCATTAAGTCTGAATTGTTTTTGAACGGTTTTAGACTTAATGATTTTGCCATTAAATTGTGCGCGCCGAAATAAAACGTCCCCTGCCCGCCACGTCTTTCCACCACGAACTAGGCTTCGTGGGAAACTGTTCAGTTACTAGCTAGTTACGGGCTGGTCACTGCCAGCTTTCAGGCGTCTTGTCTTCCCACGATTTCGAGTCTTTAAAAGAAATTTGAAAAACCTCAGTTCCTGTTCTCATCTCGAAACCCTTGTCTTCTCAGCCTTTGCTTCTTTCCAAGTTTTCAGAATTCTTCCCACCAAAATTTTTCTTTGATCAATCCATCCTAGAAAAATGTCTTCTTCAAAAGTTCGTGCTCGTGGTTCCTCTTCCTCCTCAGTTCCTCCTGATTATATTCCTTGGGGCTGGAGTCGATGCTCATGCCATGGAGGTTCGAAGAGCTTCATCCCTTTGTTCAGAAGAATTTGGATGAAAGCGTCCTTCATTTATTTGAGAGTACTCTGATTCTGGGCCTCGTTGGTTTGGTTCTGTTCCGGCTGAAATAGCAGAGCTAATCCAAAAGGATGCTGAAGCACCTCTGTGTTATCAACGGACTTCTGCCCTCTCTTCCTATTCCTGGGTCAGGAAGAATTTGAGCCGTTCGTTCCCGTCCAGCGAGGTGAGGAACTGTCCCCGTGAAGTGGTCAGGCTGGATTGACAAACTTCTCCCAGAATTCGGAGCTCATTGGAAGAGGGCAGGAATTTATGATGCAATTCTCCTGTCCAAGCAATCCATTAACCGGGATGAGAACCTGCTTGCCGCCGCCCTTTGTTTCTGGAATTCTGCCAGGAATACATTTGATTTCCGGGTGGGTCCAATGGCTCCAACCCTGCTGGACATGGCTCAGATTTTTGGGTTCAGACCCCATGGAAGACCTGCTGATGCTGTTGGTGATTACCACCGAAAGAGGAATCAGGACAAATTGACCAAGCCCTTCACCATCTCTCCTCCTGCCATCAACCAGAGCTGTTCCTTTTCCAATTATTTGAAGAAATTCAATGTGGAGGAGGATAAGGATCGAGCAGCATATGCTGTTCCTTCTGGACCTGGCTGAATGGGTTTGTCTTCCCAAACCGCTCTTCTGCTCTTCTGCTTGAGTAGGGCACTTGGCGGAAGCCTTGCACAATCACACAGACGTTGGGCTTGGACCGTCAGTTCTGGCTCATCTGTTCAAGACCTACACACTGTCACCATGGAGAGTCCTCTGAATTTATCTGCTCCTGGTTCATTCTGGATGATCCAAGTCTGGCTGCAGGTGTATTTTCCGGAATTTCGGTTCCCTGACCTTGTTCTGCCTGAAAATCAGGTCCTGGCTCTTCCTCTTATGTCGGCAGAAGTGCCCAAGCGCTCTATCGAGGAGTACCTAATGTGGTTCAGGCACTGTTCTAGCATTCCGCAGCTTAGTGGCAGGTGGTGATCAGAAGAACCTATCATTGGTTCCAGCATGGGCATCGGCTTTTTGAAAAGGAGCCAGAAGATGAAGCTGCCAGGACAGAATTCAGGAAGATCTTTCTGAGCGTATCTCTCGCTGAGGGATCTGCCCTATGGAGGTGGGAAGCCTCCAAGTTATCATTTGGGGGTGGAAATCTACCATCCCAACTTTTGCGCAAGACAACTTGGCTGTCCAGGTCATTCCTTTCAAATACTACAGAAGTTGTAATCGGGCTTCTTCCTGGAGAGATTTAGATAGTCTGGAGGTGCACAAGGATGCTCGCTGTGCAGGAAATAAAATAAATAACAGTCTGGATGAACCTTATCCATCCTGGGAGCTTAACTCATCCAGCTTCTGCCGACTTTGATGCTTGGTGGAAGGCCAGATTCCGAGGGATGTCCGCTTCGGCTGCTGCAGTCAAAGTGCTTTTTGATAGCTGGACCTGTGGAAATGTGTTTGGAGATGCAGAGGCCAGAAAATTCACAGTCAAGACCATCCAAGACACCAATGATCAAATCATAGAAGGTAACTTCTTCGTTCTGTCTGTATTTTCTTGTTCTGTTGTCTATGTATGTCTGATGCACAATTCCGCCCGCATCAGATCCTTCAATGAAGAACATCATCAGTGAACAAACGGTTCAGGCTGGAGCAATGTTTGGTAAGCTTTGATTTACCCTTTTGCTTCCATTTTCTGTTGCTGGATTCAGTTCTGACCTTATACTTCCCTTATGCAGTTAGTTCTGTCATTGCCGCTGGTAATCTGGAGCCCCCATCTGGTGATGACGAGGATGAGAATTTGACAGAACAACCAGCTGCTGCCAGGCTGGCCCTACCTGCTGGCCGAAAAGGAAAGGGAAGTACTCCTACGCAGGGCAACGTTGTCCAACCTGAAACTTCTGGTATGGTTCCTGTATTCAGATTTCATTTCCTTCGACCTGTTCTGCCTTGCCTGTTCTTCTAATACTTGTTCGTTCTGTGCAGCTGAAAGTTCTCCTGCTCCCCATCTCATCAGGTCTCAAAAGACTTAGGAAGAGGAGTGGAGCCGGCGCTGGTGGGGCTGCCGTTATTCCAGCCGAGGCTGCTGAGTCTGATGATGATGAGCTGGAAGAGGCTTTCAGAGCCGTTGAGCAGGAGAAAGGCCAGGAAGGAGATGTGACAGAAACTCGTTCAAAGGAAAAGGGAAAAGACTTTGAAGAAGAAGTGAGGCCCTCCTTTTGATCGTGTGATCATGTTTCTTTTTATTTTTACTTTCCAATTTCTGACTTATGTTTGCTCTTGCTAGGAGGAAATTCCTGCTGAAGTGATAGCAGAGAGCATTGCCTTGGCTAAAAAACAGCGTGCTATGGCCAGGACAGAACTGACTAGCTCCGAACTGGCCACTTTTGAAGATTCGGAGGCTGAACATTCCACTCCAGTTCCAGCCTCTAATGAGCAGCCAGAGCTTTCCGTTTCAGGATTAAGGGGGAATGATCGGTGCATATTTACATATCATTTTGTACCCTTCTAACTTATGATTTGGTTATGTTTTTGAGTTAAACTTGTGCTTTTAATAAGTTTTGTGTTTGTTTCAGTGTTATAAGCTTGAGACTCACTAATTGCATTTTGGAGACAAGTTAGCTCAAAACGGTGTCTGCAGATCAGTCAACTTCACGGATTGGACTGTACTTGCTCAAGAAGAACCAGATAATGAACCATACATCATTGGAAAGCTACAGAAGTCTATTTCCTGTAGAATTTTACGGTTCATGATTCCGAGTCTTCTAGAGAAAGTTATACATGTTTTGGCAACTTAAGGTCAAATTCGGCAGCATCTGCGTTACTGGGCCAAAAATCACATTTGAAGGCCTTTCCGATTTTTCCTTGAGTTGGGCTGCATATGCTTGGAAAGATAAGACAAAGAGCTTTAAGATCCATATTTTTCCAGATTTTTCAGACTAGAGCCACAAGCCCAAAACGAGCCCACAAGCTGGCTGCAATGCATTGTCATGCATGACATATGCATGATGAAGTGTTGTTGATTGTGGGAAAGTTTGGTGAAGCATATTCAATACCTATATTTGAGTGGAAATTTGCAGCAGCCAAATGAGCCAAAAGATGATGAAGTGGGAGTTGCAACACTAAGCCTAAAGACAAGAGGAATTGTTTTCAAATGTAATAGTGTGTTAGGTGAATTAAGTGTTGTAAGTTGGTGAAGTGAGTGTGGTAGGTAAACCTATTGTATAATTCAGATTTTCACTTCCCCTAGGCCTATAAATAGGGAAGTTCTCTAAGCTTGTAATCACACCCCAAGGGGGGGAGCTCTCAAACACTTCTCTAGAGCTCCCTTCCCATCTCTCCCTCAAATTCTCTTAGTTTCCCTTTTGTAGTTCTCAATTGTTGTAACAAGATCCTAGTACTATAAATCTCAAGCATTTTTCTTTTCTCTTCTTCTAAATTCTCCAAACACTTCTCTATTCTCTTTCAAAGTTCTCCATGCTCTAAAACATTTCCCATGTCCTCAAACACTCTCTTCCAAATCCTTAAGTTTCTCAAACACATTCTCTCGTTCTCTCCAAAAACTCTCCATGTTCTCAAGTGTTGTACAAAATCCTTGTTTTATGTTCTTTTGTTTTCATTTTTATTTTGTGTAGGAAAACTGAACAGGATCATTCAATCACCAATCCCTGTGGAATCGACCTCGCACTTACATACGCTATACTCCTGAACGGCTCGTGCACTTGCGAGTATCACAAGTTGAGGATGCAGCTGAATCCATTTGGTGCAGCTGAAATCTACGCAACAGGGAAAGGCAGAAGCTCATGCGGCGGTCTTAATCAGTTCAAATGTATTTGAACATGCAGAACAGACGGAACCCCTGCGTAGTTCAAGCAGAACAGGCAACATTTGGGTCTGTGGAGCAGATAGAGGCCTTGGCAGCATCGGAACCTGTGGAACAGGTAGAACTTTTGGTTGCAACCCCAGAGCCAGAAGTAGAATTAACTGCGCCTGCTTCTTAAACCATGGTAAATCCTTGTCACCTCTATACTCATTCATTCTTGCACTAATATCCTGTCCTTGTTTCCCTTTTAACTTTTATCTCTTCCAGGTGGAAGTGCCCAGGAACTCAGGAGCCGTGGCAGTGGTGGTTAGTCCCTTGAAGCCTGTTCTCGCAGCTGTAAGTATTATCATGTCATGAACCCTTCTTTCATTTCTGTCCTTTTGCTAATTTACAATTTTGATTCTGCAGATGCCTATTTAGTCCCGTGCTGTCTCAACCATCACAACCTCCCTTGCTGACCCCAGAATTGGCTGAATTTGAGGCTATGGACTTGGATGCCCGCTGGGCAGGCTGGAGAAGCTCAGTCTCCTCCCAGGCAAGGCCAAACTCAAGGCAGTGGATGAGGCCATGGAGAGAGTGAAGATTTGGCAGTCTCCTACGAGCTGGAGCCTGGATGAAAATCGAGGAGCTGCTGAGCAATTGATGAAAGACCTGGACCTCCTGCATAGGCAGAACATGGCTCCCAAGCCTATCCTTGAAATAAGTCTGAATCTGGCCAGAGATGTGCTCAACCTTCATGGTCGCTATGAGGATCTCAAGCCTTCCGTCAAGACCTCTGAACTCTGCAAGGCTACTCATGATGCCAACTTGGCTGATTATACAAAACAAAAAGCAGAACTGGATCAGATGGTTGTGGGGTACAAAAAGGCCAAGGCTACTGGAGATAGGCTGGAGAAGCAGATCGAGGAGCTTCAAAACAACTGGCAGCTCAAAGGGAGGTGGAGCGCAAGCTGAGTGCTTGGACTGAGTTCTAAGACCAAAGCTACCTTCCTTGTGCAAAGCATGGTTTCAGCTTCCAGGCCGGCTTTGGAAATTGCAGAAGCTTCAATCCATCAAGGGGTGCTGCTTCAAAAAGAGCTTTCTATTAAGAAGACCAGCCTCAGGAGACTCTCAAAAAACTAGGTTTTTAGGATTTTCGAGATTTGTAATGAACCAAATGGTCACTAAGGTGACTTTAATAAAAGTTTATTTATTTTTGTGGAATTCTGATTTTTCTGGATGAACTGAAAAAACTTGGAAAGTTATACTAACAAACAAAATTTAAAACTGAAACAAAATCAAACGACAGTTCAAACTTTTCCCTTTCTATCCCAGGATCCGTCTTAGACAGCCTGTGAATCCCACATGGTTGGATAGAATTTCTTTAACCATTTGCCATGAATTGGTGCAGCATGGACTTCTCCATTCCGATCCTGTAGTTTGTATGCCCCTAATCCCAGGACTTGGCTAATTATGAAAGGTCCTTCCCAAGTTGGTGACCACTTTCCATAACCAGCTATATGTGTTCCGAGGGGAGAACTGCTCTCCAGACTATTTCTCCTTCTTCAAAACTCTTATTTTTAACTCTCTTGTTGTATGCTCTTGACACAGCCTGCTTTCCTGCTAAGAGTTTGTTGAGGGTATCAATTCTGCTTTCATCCAGTCCTTCTAGTTCAAACAACATGGCCTGGTTGTAGTCTTCTTCCGACCAATTCGTGTTGATGGGCAATCCTAGGGATTGGACTGCTATTTCCATAGGCAGAATTGCATCATGGCCATAAGTCAAAGCATATGGAGTCATACCAGTTGCCTCCCTTTTTGAAGTTCTGTACGCCCATAAGGTTTCTGAAAGCTTGTCATGCCATTGCTTTGGATTTTTCTCAAGCATTTTCCTGATGATATTGATTATTATTTTGTTGCTTGATTCTGCCTGTTCATTGGCTTGAGCATAGTAAGGAGTAGACTGGAGTAGTTTAAATTTGAATGTTTCCGCCATATCTAGCATATCTCTAGATATGAAAGAAGATCTCGTGGTGATTGATTCCGGAATGCCAAATCTCTGGATATGATCTGCTCTTCTATGAAATTGATGATTTCTTGAGATGTGGTAGATTTAACAGGCTTGGCCTCCACCCATTTGGTAAAATAATCCGTGGCCACAATGATGAAACAATGCTGCTGGCTGCGGCTGGATATATCTTTCCAATGAGGTCCATTGCCCATCCTCTGAATGGCCATGGCTTGACTACCTGGATTCATAGGAACCGAAGGAACCTGCTGGATTGGTCCATGTCTTTGACAAGCCTCACATCCCTTAGAATAATCGATGCAGTCTTTCATCATGGTTGGCCAGAAATAGCCATACCTTCTGATCAACCAACACATTTTCCTTCCACCTTGGTGAGCTCCACATATCCCTTCATGAGTTTCTCCCATGACCTTCATGTATTCCTTCTTTCCCAGGCATCTTAACAATACCTCATCCTTGCTTTTTCTGGACCAGCTCCTCATTCCACATGAGGTAGTTTGAAGCCATGATTCTGACTCTCTTCTCTAGGGCGGAATCGGATACTGCAAATAGTTTATAATGGGGGTCCTCCAATCATCTTCAGTGATTGTGGCAGAATTGACATCTATCTCCATTCCTCTAGCCAGAACAGATGGCAGGCTCTTTTTCCCTACTTTGATAATTCTTTGGACACAATCTTCAGGGATTTGTATTCCTGTAGCTATTTGAGCCAGTTCATTGGCTGCGAAGTTCTCTTCTCTTGGGATGTGTTCCCAAGTGGCTTCCCTGAATTCTGTCAACGGATTCCTAGCTGCTACTAAATAGACAGCTAGTGCAGGGTTCAAACATTTGTATTCTCTAGCAATCCTGTTTCAAAACCAGCATAGAGTCTCCCAAAATTTCCACAGACTGGACTCCAAGTTCTACCAACATTTCAAGGCCAATGATTAGAGCTTCATATTCAGCTCTGTTATTGGTGCATTGAAAGTCCAACTGAAAAGAATAACAATGTCTGATTCCCAAAGGTTCTTCTAGAACAATTCCTGCTCCGGAGGTTAAGTCAGTCTTTGATCCATCAAAGTACAGCTTCCATGGTGTGAGATGAATTGAATAAATGGGATTGTTAAGGCAAACATGAGCCCTTGTCAGGAGATCTGCGCTTGCTATATCCAAAGAGTCCATATTTTCAATCTCTTCTCCTGGATGATCTGCGAGGAAATCTGCTCAGCTTGCCCTTTGACAGCTTTCTGAGGAACGTACCTGAAAGCAAATTCTGTCGAGCGCCAGAGTCCATTTTCCAATTCTGCCTCTCAACATTGGCCTTGTCAGCATGTATTTGATTAGGTCTGTTCTGCGATGATGTAGATGGTAAATGGTAACATGTAGTGTCTGAGTTTCACAGGCGTGAAGTCAGGGGCCAGACAAAGCCTTTCAATTGCAGAATAGTTCCTTTCTACCTCTGCCAGAGTTCTGCTTAGATAGTAGACTGCTTGTTCCTTTCCTTCCTTGTTATCTTGGGCTAACAAGTGTTGTGTAGATTCAGTTGCACCAAAATGAACTGCATCCTCAACTTGTGATACTCGCAAGTGCACGAGCCGTTGGTAGTTTAGCATATGTAAGTGCGAGGTCGATTCCACAGGGATTGGTGATTGAATGATCCAACTCAGTTTTCCTACACAAAACAGAAATGGAAACAAGAGAAACAAAACAAGAAGAAAGAAAAGAACTAAGACAAGATGGTGAGGTTTTAGAATCCACCCTAATTGTTCTAATCATGTTATGGCAGCAAGTAAACAAATCGATTCACTCATGAAGATGCTCACAAATAAGTCCATGGTGTTTGGATCAAATTGCATTGAACATCACAAGGACTCCAAGCATGGTGTTTACATTAGGAGACCTAGAAACCAAATCACATAAGTTGCTAATGGATGGAATGAAGATGATCCCCAAACCTTCCCAACAAGAGCATAACGCATAAAACCTTAGGTGATCAATCAAAGGATGCAAAACAGCTCCATTAAAATAGTGAAGAAGAATTCATGAATGAAATCAAACTTTATAAACTCAAACCATGATACAAGACTAGCAAGATGTTTATTACAACAAATAACAGAAAAACAAAGAAAATACAAGAAGAAAATAAAAGACAAAGGGAGGAGAAGAAGATAAGGACAGCATGCTAGAGATGGAAAAGAATCATCTCCATGGCTGCCAGGAGGCCAAAGCCTCCCAGCTGCTGCCTTCTCCCTTCTCTCCCTTTGTGACTCTCAACTTTCCCTCTCTTTGTGTACAATGGAAATGTAAATGATGGATCTCAGGATCTGAATTGAATGTGGAATGGAAGTGGTATTTATAGGGAGATGGGAGTGGGAAATCTGAATTGAAATGGCTAATGGACTCAACACTTGCATTAGAAAATCAGAAATGGTTGCTCCACTAAATCCCACTAGCAGCCCTAGCTCATCCTCATGTCAGCATGACCAAGCTTCCATTCAGAAACCAATAGCTCATGCCTAGCTCATCATGACCAAGCATGCAATGAGCTCATCTTCCTGTCAGCATGATGTGTATTTCCATGGGCTCACGAATTGGGTTGGGCTGAATCAAATGATGACTTTAAGATGTCCAGTTTGAAGTTCAGAATGTCAGTAATCCAACCACACAAGTATTGGCCCAATCCAAGTTCGGATGAAGAAGATAAGTCCAAAATGAACTTCTAACTCAGGCTCCAGTTTTTGCACATTTTTGCACCATATTGCTTCAAATGCCTTAAGTTGTATTCCTCTCATGCTCTCATGCTCTATTGGCCTACAAAACACACAAAGAGAGGCAAATAACTTAGAAATTGAAGAAACTAAGCAAAAGAAGTAAGTAAATAGGGTACGTATATGTATGAAATTATGAACTTAACACACCCCCAAACTTAGATTTTGCTAGTCCTCGAGCAAAAGAAAACAAAATTAAATACAAAAATAAAAACAAAACAAGAAGTTAGATAGACCACTTTCGTAGGTAACTCGATTGCATTGAGCGTATGCAACAAGCCTTTAAACCTCTAGGCATCCCTAGTAGGAGGAGTTGTGTCTCCTGAGGGTTTAACAGATATCGATACCCACAAACGTTTTACCTGACTCTACAAAACAAAGTGGTTAGAAAACTTAATAGATTTGTTAGTCTAAACAAAACAAAAAACAAAAACAAAACAAAAACAAAAACGTTAACCTTCCAACCGAACAGAAATTTTAAACTTCATAGACATGGCTCAACAAGGAACAAAACAAGCACTAAGGAAGTTCTAAACATTATTCAAGTGCTACCACAATCTCACAAAAATCATGCTCAAGGTGTGTGTGTGAAATAGCCATGAAGATACAACTCATGCTTCTCAAACAACGATATGAATTCCTGCAAGAATGAACACAAGTTTGCCAAGCTAAACCAAAATCAATAGGACTTTACTCATGGATGTAATGTAATGGTTAGAAAAGGAATGGATAATGAAACACAAAGTCTAAGGAACAAAGTAGAGCATGTCATGTAAACAAGATCATTGACATTTGAAATGTAAGGCACATAAATTGAAGAGCTCACAACACCAGATTTTGCAATTGAATCACTTCACAATTTGAATTTGACATTTACACACTTTGTATAATAGTTGGCCCAATTTTGCGGCTCTTCACCCTAGATCACCTTGATTTCTCCTTATATCACCCTAGGGTCGTGACTACATTGGCCACACTTCTTTTCTCTTTTTCTTTTGATTTTTTTTTATAGCTCATTTATTGCCTTGAATGCATTACAATCTGAAATACAAACACGCTCTACAAGTCCCTTAGATGGCATGATAAGGTGATAGAAAGAAATGGCTAAGTGTTTGGGCACAAAAGGGTTTACAATGGAATATCTATTGTATGGGTTGATGGAGGGAAAAGAAAGAGGCTTAACAAAGATGGCCTAAATCATATCTTAGTTATAACTTAACATTCCAGTGAATCACACAAGCAAAAATGCATACAATTGGGTAAGACATGCAAGAGTTGTATAATCATGGCTAAAGTGCATAGAAAGCTCAAACATAATTATGTGAGACTTAGCTAGCAAAAGAATAAGATTCAGACCTAACACAATGCTTATCAAATTCCTAAGAGCCATATTAGAAGTTAGACACAAGATTTATCATTGGTGTGGGAAGGAAAACTGAAAATGACTCAAAGAAAATAAACATAAAAGAAAAACGTGAGGTTTCAAATTGCTGTTTTGCTCAATTTCAACATATAATCTGTTTTGACATGTAACTTTCAAACCACTTGGTCAAATTTAACGTTCTTTATGTCGTTGGATTCAGCATGAAAAAATGAAGAACACAACGCGGACCAAACTTTCAAAACAGAAGCAGAAAATAAAATTTGTAGCAATGAAGAAGCCTACGTTTTCAAACACAAACACAAAAACTAAAAAAACTTTCCTGCACCCCCAAACTTAAATGAAGCATTGTCCTCATTGTTTGAATCCATGTAAAGCATACAATAATGCATATGAAATCCAGGGTAAAGAAATGAAAGAAATAAAAGAAAGAGAGTTTAGAACTTCCCCTTGAAGACAATGAGAGGGAAATGCACATAGTATGGCAGCACATGTTCTTCTTTGAGTATTTGGGTCAGCTGCTCATCATGTTCTCCCACATCAAGGAAAAGAAAACCTAACAAAAACAAAACAGAAAATGAGACACAACTAAGAATGAGTAGCACTTATTATACAAATGAAAGAGATATGATTGGAATGCTTCCCCTTGAAGTGATAGCTGGAGCGTGGTTGGCCATAGCAGCTTGGAGGTCGACTTCTCCGCTACTCCATACTCCATGTTTCTATGGATTGGGTTGTCTCCTCTCTCTCCCTTTTTCTTATTGAGCTACTTCAGAAATGCTTAAAGAAAGACAAGGAAACTTGAAACAAAATTTCAGATTTGTTGGATTAGGAAACCATAACTTAAATGAAAATGATAAACTAAACTAACACATCAAGATTAGGGATTCAACTTCACCACAAACATCTAATTCCATGCTTCAAAGTAACAAGCATCAAAGTAAATCAAACTAGCTTATGGAGTTCGTTCTTTCTCAAATATGATTATCCATATGGTGTGTGGTTTTAATCAAGTATTCAGAAAAAGCATTTAGCTATGGTGTTTAGTCTAAACACAAATTCCGAACCCATTAAGAACAAGAAGAACAATAAAGAACCAAGTAGAATTTAAACATGGTGTTTGTCTTCAATATCTACCCATTCATTCACTAATCAGTCCAAGAGTCATATGGTGTTTATGTAAACTTGGACAAGATATTTAATTAAGAGCAAGTGAATGAAACCATAAACTAGAAATAATCAACATGCTACTTGAACCTTTTTTTGTTTTTTGTGTTGTGTAAGCTGGGACTCAAACCCAGTTCTCTTGCTTGTCAGGCAATTGTCCTTGTCCGTTGGACTACAAACACAACTTATCAATTATCCTCATTAACTTTAAAACATGAAACTGTCCAGTTATAAAAAAGATAAAAATAAATAAAAAGTAGAAAAACCAAATAGAATCAAGCAATGTTACCAATCCCCGGCAACGGCGCCAAAAACTTGTTGTGTAGATTCAGTTGCACCAAAATGAACTGCATCCTCAACTTGTGATACTCGCAAGTGCACGAGCCGTTGGTAGTTTAGCATATGTAAGTGCGAGGTCGATTCCAGGGATTGGTGATTGAATGATCCAACTCAGTTTTCCTACACAAAACAGAAATGGAAACAAGAGAAACAAAACAAGAAGAAAGAAAAGAACTAAGACAAGATGGTGAGGTTTTAGAATCCACCCTAATTGTTCTAATCATGTTATGGCAGCAAGTAAACAAATCGATTCACTCATGAAGATGCTCACAAATAAGTCCATGGTGTTTGGATCAAATTGCATTGAACATCACAAGGACTCCAAGCATGGTGTTTACATTAGGAGACCTAGAAACCAAATCACATAAGTTGCTAATGGATGGAATGAAGATGATCCCCAAACCTTCCCAACAAGAGCATAACGCATAAAACCTTAGGTGATCAATCAAAGGATGCAAAACAGCTCCATTAAAATAGTGAAGAAGAATTCATGAATGAAATCAAACTTTATAAACTCAAACCATGATACAAGACTAGCAAGATGTTTATTACAACAAATAACAGAAAAACAAAGAAAATACAAGAAGAAAATAAAAGACAAAGGGAGGAGAAGAAGATAAGGACAGCATGCTAGAGATGGAAAAGAATCATCTCCATGGCTGCCAGGAGGCCAAAGCCTCCCAGCCTGCGCCTTCTCCCTTCTCTCCCTTTGTGACTCTCAACTTTCCCTCTCTTTGTGTACAATGGAAATGTAAATGATGGATCTCAGGATCTGAATTGAATGTGGAATGGAAGTGGTATTTATAGGGAGATGGGAGTGGGAAATCTGAATTGAAATGGCTAATGGACTCAACACTTGCATTAGAAAATCAGAAATGGTTGCTCCACTAAATCCCACTAGCAGCCCTAGCTCATCCTCATGTCAGCATGACCAAGCTTCCATTCAGAAACCAATAGCTCATGCCTAGCTCATCATGACCAAGCATGCAATGAGCTCATCTTCCTGTCAGCATGATGTGTATTTCCATGGGCTCACGAATTGGGTTGGGCTGAATCAAATGATGACTTTAAGATGTCCAGTTTGAAGTTCAGAATGTCAGTAATCCAACCACACAAGTATTGGCCCAATCCAAGTTCGGATGAAGAAGATAAGTCCGAAATGAACTTCTAACTCAGGCTCCAGTTTTTGCACATTTTTGCACCATATTGCTTCAAATGCCTTAAGTTGTATTCCTCTCATGCTCTCATGCTCTATTGGCCTACAAAACACACAAAGAGAGGCAAATAACTTAGAAATTGAAGAAACTAAGCAAAAGAAGTAAGTAAATAGGGTACGTATATGTATGAAATTATGAACTTAACAACAAGCTTCCAATAGATGTTTCTGATGCGGATATATAGAGCTTAAGTGGTCTGCCCTTCTTTGGTGGGGACAGAACCGGCGGATTGGAGAGATAATGTTTGATTTCTTCAAAAGCTCGTTGGTGTTGTTCTTCCCACTTGAAAGTCTGTTCCTGCTTTAGCCTTAACAAGGAAGAAAAAGGCTGAATTTTTCCCGCAGAATTGGATATGAATCTTCTTAGGAAATTAATTTTCCCAAGAAGACTTTGCAGTTCTTTCTTGTTCCGAGGCGGTTGAGCCTCTATGATGGACTTGGTTTTATTTTTGTCAACCTCTATGCCTCTTTGATGTACCAAAAATCCCAAGAAGTTTCCTGCCTGTACTCCAAAAACACATTTCTTAAGGTTCATTTTCAATTTGTGTTGCCTCATCCTTAGAAATGCCTTTCTTAGGTTTGATACATGATTCTCTGACTTCCGGAGACTTGATCACTACATCATCTATATATACTTCCAGAGAATGTCCTATCATATCATGGAAAACAGAGTTCATTGCTCTTTAATAAGTGGCTCCTGCGTTTCTTAAGCCAAAAGGCATTACAGTGTATTCAAAAGCACCTAAATGCCCTGGACACATGAAGGCTGTCTTGTAGATATCTTCTTCTCTGCCCACCATAATCTGGTTATATCCTGCGTTGCCATCCATGAAAGATAACATCTGGTGGCGAGCAGCTCCATCTACTAGCATATCTTCCATTGGCATAGGATATTCATCCTTAGGGGATGCTTCATTTAGATTTCTGTGTTCAACCAATTTTCTGTCCAGTTCGGGCATCTCATGATAATGCCAAGCAAAACAATCCCTGAAATCATGCAAAAGTGCGATGATTTCACTCTTGAGTGGTTCTTCTAATAGTGCGCTAATGAAAGTAGGTCTTGGGTTCTCTTCTGTCCCTAGATTGATCTCCTGGAACGGATCTTCTACTTCTGGTAAGGAGTCATCTAGTGCTGCTGGTACGAAATCTAATATTTCCTCCTGTAAACTTCCTTCCTGTTCTTCAATGCTCTCATGCGTGAATTCTGCCATGTTAATGGCTGGATTCTGCAATAAGCTTCCTTTCTTCCCAGTACATCAACAATCTTTTTGTAATGGATCGGATTGTTGCAGCTCGATCCTTTTCCTGTTGATTGGGACTAAACATTGGAGTTCTGTAGGTTGAGAACAAAAGGTCTATTCCAGTCTTCTAGAGAACTGGCAGACCTTCTTCAATGAGCCTTTGGGCCGTGACACTGTGAGGGCAGCCGTTCTGATCGACTCCAAAGAAGGTGAAAGGACCAAGGTCATCATGATAATACCTTGCTTCAAA
This sequence comes from Prunus fruticosa, assembly GCA_018703695.1. Classification (NCBI taxonomy): domain Eukaryota; kingdom Viridiplantae; phylum Streptophyta; class Magnoliopsida; order Rosales; family Rosaceae; genus Prunus; species Prunus fruticosa. The sequence goes on along the minus strand of CM031923.1, from coordinate 2,309,264 downwards.
GCATATGGCAGAAGGCAGAAATGGCCGTGGATCGGCCTCTACCATCTCCATGTATCCTTCCTTATGCCAAAGGGCTAGTTGCTGGTGTAGAGTAGAGGGAATGCAAAGGCTTTGATGAATCCTGTCTCTTCCGAGCAATGCATTGTAGGTAGTGGAAGTAGTGTCTACCACAAAGAATGCAATCTTCAGCTTTTTGGTTCCAACAATGACATCCACGTCCAGAATTCCATGAGTTTTAGTGATGCCTCCCGCAAAGTTGGTGACGGTCAGACGGGTTGGAATCAGATCCTTCTCCGTTCTGGCCATTTTACTCAACAGTCTGTGTGGTATAATATTAATGGTTGCGCCTCCATCTACCATTACTTTGGAAATAGGAATTCCTCCAAAGTTTGCAGTGATGAATAGAGGTCTGAGGTGATTAGCCATTTCCTTGGTTGGTTTGGAGAAACAAAGCTGTTCTGCAAATGGTTTCATGGCGGTTCCACCTGTTCTGGAGGAAATAGTTGATGTTCTGGCACTCCTTCTATTTCCGCCAGTCTGCACTCAAAGTTCTCTTGTGAGAACACGTCTCCCTCCAAGGTACTTCCTTGTCCTTCTGCTGCCCAGAATGTTTCTGATAAGATGAACACCATGTTGATGCCTAGATCACCTTGTAACAAGTCTTCTAATTCTGCACCAAAATCTTCGGTTTCTTCATCTAATCCTTCATCATACTCCATCTCTTCTGTCCAGTCCTCTTGCTCTCCTGCTTCAAGAAAACTAGTTTGATCCTCCATAGATGGTTCATAATCCAACTGTTCCTCCTCGTTCTCTTCAGTCCAGACTTGTTGGTCCTTTTCTGGAACGGATTCGGGTCCAGCTTGTGCTTGTGGAAGCTCAAGTTGATCGACTGAGGGTGAGTTTGAATGGACGGAGGGCTCGCCTGAGGTTCTGTCTTTTCCTGCTTTTGTGGTTCAAGTCCTGCTTGTTCTGCCCTAATGAGCTGTTTTTGGCTCTTCCTATCTTCTGGCAGAATTCGACTCTGTCGAGTACCCTGTGCAGCTCTCCTGTCTCTAAGGAAGGTGGAATATTGTTTCTGGATTCTTCTCTTCTGAGTTCTTCTCAGTTCCAAGGTTGGTCTACCGCTTTTTCCAACGGAATACCATCTTCCTTCTATGATAGTTGCCAAGGGTTTGTCGTTTCCCGGCATGCTGATTGGTATCTCCTCCTTAGGCTGCTCTGGCATCCTTCCGTTGTGCTGAACCGGCCTAAGGTAATCCCTTTGTCTGATTCCGTTTTTCTGGGAGGGGTTGGAGCTAGGTCTTGCCTGGTGTGACATTCCAATCCGGTCAAACACGCTGTGTGTGGGCTGCTTCTGCCCGTCCAGAGTTACTTCCAACTCCCATTCGCACTTGCATTTACTCATAATACTATCCCAGCCGAGATGGTTGCCTTTGGCCTTCGGAAGTCCTCCTTTGCTGTTCTCTCGCTTCTGCCTGGAACTGGCATTTTCCCTTCGCTCTGGCCAATTTAAGTTGACCATGTTAACTTGAGGCTGGGGAAAAGGATCTGCGTAACAGAAAGAGGTTTCTCTCCAGCTTCAATCTCCCTCAGTTATTCCTTCCTGTATGACGTCTCTGAAAACGACACAACTGTTGGTGGAGTGATTCCAAGAGTTGTGCCATCTGCAATATTGCCTACCCTTGAGCTCTTCTGGTTTGGGCAACTTATGAGGCATCTCTATTTCCTTTTGTGCTAGCATTTCGTCAAACAAAGCATCAACTTTGGTCAGATTTCAAAGAGTAGACCTTGTTCTGTGTTGGTTTGTTTGGAACGAACCCTCCTGTGAATGGTGGTGGCTTCTGGTCCTTCAGTGGCTTTGTGAGAGTTTTGCAGCTGATGGGATGTTTTAATTTTTCCATTTCTGCCACTTGCAACCTCTCTTTCCTCCGAGTCTTCCGTATCTTCTTCAGCTTCTACTTCAATCAAATTGTCTGCCAGCTCTCCCAGATCTCTCGAACAGCATCACATCGAATCTTTTCCTCAAAGAAATTTTAAGGGAAGTTTGAGCCATCTGAATGAAATGTCTTTCTTCCATAGGGATTCGGCATTTCATCTTGAGCTTCCTGAATCTGGTTATGAAATCCTGGGCGGGCTCATCTTCACTCTGCTTGAGAGCTGCATGATCACTGATGGTGACTTCCTGGCTGGATTCTGAAATAATAATCATGGAAAACGTTTTCCATATGCTCCCAGGTCTCTAACAGAATTGGCTGGCAGACTGGTAGAAGTGGCGGTGGTTGATCTCGGGAGCCACAGGTGGGTGGAGCAGGCGGTTCTGGCTGATTCTGGGAGCCTGAACTGGTGCAGGGACTTCTGGCCTGACTGGAGCTTCTCGTTCTTGGACGAGAGGGCTCCTCCCTCTGTCCAGCCTGGATTTCAACGGGTCCTGGTATTCCAGCTCTATCCGCAATAAGAGGATTCTCTTGTTGTGGCCATGCTAGCCCTGGTGGAGCACCGAAGGGAAGGTCCAGCCTGAACCACAGGATTTAGGATTTGGAATTCTGGCCATGGCGGCCTCTCAGCCTTTCCCTGAACTGCCTGAACTTGCCATTGCATCATGGCTGTTATATTATTTAAAGACTCCTGACTCCTATGTGTCGTAGCCTCATGTCGGAACACAGCTTCGTGTATTTGATTTAGCCTCCTGGAACCAGTTCTGGAACGCCTTCTGGACTGTCCTGCCATGGGCTGACTGCTCTCGCATCGCTTTCTTCTGATTCTGGTCCTTCTTCGAAGGCTGCTTGGTCTCGCTCCATCGTGCGACGTAGATTCTGGCTAGAACTTCCAATATACATGTACTTTCAAAGTACGACAGAGTACATATACTGAGAAATCCCATCTGGGCGTGCCAAATTGTTCACCAGTTTTGATTTGTTTCCTGAGATGAAAGGGTAAAGTTCCCCATTAATCCAAAAACCATTGTTTGGTCAGTGAACTAACTTTCTTTGTGTGTCGAGCGTGCCACTGTTAGCAATTTTTCAATTCTAACAGACTTGAAAAGAGAATAACTTGCGCCCCAAGCTATTGACTTTGAACAAACGATTGTGAATTTGGGTGAGGAATATCTCCCAAGTAAGTTCTTTTCTATGCCTTAGACTGGTAAGGACTTCATAATTTATCTCAGGATAAAAATTGGTAGTTCTGGCCAGAATGGATTGATTTCAGACAGAACTCCCTTATTACAGGCAGAACTCACTTATTTCAGGCAGAACTCCTTTTTACAAGACTAAAAAAAAGGGAAAACTGACTATATAAAGATGAAAAGGAGGGCTGGGCTTCCATTTCTGCATGGATAGTTGTCTCTCGTTTCTCGCCCTGGACTTACCTTGTTGGACTGGATGTGCCTGCTGGACTGGACTTTAAACAGCTTTTACTGAAAAGTTTTGGCTGCAAATTCGATACCAAAGCTTGAGTTTGGCAGAGCTTTAATCTATTTCAAGCCCTGGGAGGCTTTTGGATGGACAGAACTGGGATTTATCCAGTCTGAAGTGGGCAGAAGTGGCTGGACTTGAGCTAGAATCTCTTGCTGGGACACCTGTGCCTGCTTCGAGCCAGAGCTTTTCATAAATTTGTTGAGGTTTTCGTATTTGAGAAAACTCAAACTCTGCTTGTCTTTGGCTTTTGCTAAACCAAGTTTGTAACGAGAGAAGTCTCGTTGTTGCCTGTCTTGTGAACAAGATGGTTCTGCAAGTTTTTTATATGTTTATATTTATGCCTTATGCCAAGGATAAATTGCGTGTAAGAAGAAGTGGTTAATTGCTGTGAAAAAAGTTAATCATAATTTTGGAGAACTAATCATCAACATAACTTGAGAATTTTGATAGTATGCATGCTAAGGTTTGGATAAGAGGAATTGTGGTGAAATTGTTGTCTTGGTAAGCTTTTTAAAATTATTTCACAAACTTATTTAGTTCACATTTTTCTTCATTATCTTGTCTTTTAATTTTCTTGTTCTCAATGTTCTTTTAAAGAAAATCTTTCAAAACCAACTTTCAAAACTCCTTTATTATGTTTTAGTTGAGTCATCAGTTTTAAATTTATTAGTTAGGGTGTCTAGAGTACTTTAGGATTTAAATTAGTTTATAATTCACAACAACTGGAGAATTTATTCAGTCTCTGGGGAACAACCTTGTACTTGCCTTGGCTATATTGCATTAACCTTGTGTGCTTGCAAGTTTATTTCTTGAATTTAACTATCTAATTTTCAGGTAGTAAAATTATACATCATATGCCCTTAAAGCCAACTAATTATGATAGGACCCGACCCGAATTCCACTTTGAAATTCAAGCCGGACCCTGTGCATGTACGACACCTGGCAGGTGCCGGACACAATTTACCTTATTGCCCTTCTAGTCTGCATTTCAATTAAAATTAGGGTTTGACTTCTGCCGAAAATTCAGTAGTGTCTCCCCTGTAAATAGACCAATCCCAAAGTTACACCTGTCAAACAAGCAAACATATATACACACCAACTGCCATCATGCAAAATATTTACATTCTAACAGTTAAACATACGTTCTAGGGCAATATCAGAGCTCTACACAGAAGATTACAAGTATAAAATAATTATACAAGACCCTACGTTGTCGAGGGATGTGGTGGAAGATGGACTCGGCCCGGTGGTGGCTCACTGTGCACGCTTACTGCCTAGGGGCGTAAAACATTAAAAGGGTGAGTGGACCAAAAACAAGCTTTAGAAAATAGCATATGAACATATTAACCCCATTGTAAAATCAGTTATAAAACTAAATCATTTCTTATTTATACTCGTACTGAAATAATTGCATTCATATATATATATATATATATATATATATATATATATATAGTCAATCACACACTTGATTAAAACATTAAGTCTTCGAAAGCATTGAAATCAACTTTAAATCTACCACCTAGTTGTACCCATTTATTTCCGTCAATTCCTTTAATCCGTCAATTCCATCATTGTGCCACTGAAGTGACACGTCCTAGCAGACATCGGGAAACACAAAGTCACCCGAGCCGCAATCCTTGCAGGATTCAGGGGACATTTAGTCGACCTGACCTGCGTACCTCACTCCCATGGTCCCGGGTACCTCTAGGACTCGCGGAGTGTAAGTCAAGCATGCTGACATATCTAAAGGCAACTGATAAACCGAAGGCAACCATTTAATCCGTAAGCAACACATATAAACCGAAGGCAACCTTTATTATTCTTGCGTACCTATGATGGTTTCTAAGAAAATATAATTCCAGAAAAGTTAATGAGAAATGAAATAAATTCTTACTTATCCCTGAACTCTCCTGCCATTTTATCTGTTAATTATCTAAAATTCTGGTATGCCATAATCTCTAGGCACTCTCAACTCGGCAGTCTATAAATATAAAAATAAAACATATAAAAGCGATAATTCAAGCTATTAAAACTCCGATCAATGAATAAACTCATTCAAGATCAAATAATGAGATTAAATTGCATAAATCATTTATAAAACAAAAAGGTCCACTCACTGCGGATCTAGCTAGCTGGACCCTTTGAAGGTCCCTCATGCGGCTCACCCTGTGCCCGGGTGCCTGAATAACCATCATAGTAATTTATTAATAAATCTGCTCAATAAAATAATATTAAATTAAAAACCCTGACCTCGGCTCCTAAAAGTGCGTGCATCCTAATAAAAGTTGTTCTTATGCCCACACTAACTTTCCTCTCAGTGGACATGGTTTAGAAGTAACTCGATACTCAAAACGATAAAGTCCCTAAAAAGTCAACTTGGGACCCCGTAGGGTCCATGACCTCAAACACCTGATCTGAAAGTTCCTAGAGGTTCTCACATATCTAAGACACAAGTCCCGAGAGTTTAGTCTCCATTTTGGACGGTAGATTTCTCATGATCGCATGATCGGATGAACGTTTCCGAAATTCCAGCCCTAGGGTTGACCTTTTCTGAGTATCTGGATTCCGATTCATCGATCCGTCGAATCCTACACGATCCTGAAATTACCTAGATTGACCTATTCCAGTTTAACTACGATCCAACGGTCCAAACATATTGAACCTGGAAATCGCACAATATGCGAGATCTGTTAGGGATTTAAACGTTATCCAAACTGAGATCCGTAGATTCCTACACACTCGTGGGGACACGAGGACCATTCTAGGATTAAGAGTGGTCCCCGACACCTGGCTCACGTGCTGCCCACGCACCGGCAACGCGTGGGTATGCATAGTAAATTCTGGCTGTCGGAAAATCTCCAAACCGCTTGCCCAAACTCCTAGCCTAGGTAAAACACCTAATTTAGAACCACTTTTGTTCTTGGACTATGGCCAAAAAGTGGCCGGAAGTGGCTGAAATCGGCGATGCAAAATCGGTAGAATTTCAACTCGAAAATCAACCATTCAAAACCTGAAAATCTCGCAAAACCTACCCATCCATCGTTTGATTTGGTTGCCGGAGGACGGAGTACGACCCGGCGAATTTTTGGCTAAAACAGAGGTGGATGAACAGCTGGAATGGTCGAGCTTCGACGGTGGGAGCTGGCCTGCGTGTTGGGTCTGATCAAGTGGTGGTTGGCGGCATGTGGTGGTGGCTGGGTTGTTTGAAGGCTGACGGGAAGAAACAGACGGGGAGGGGGGTGTTGCGCGTGGAAGAAGGAGAGTGAGGAGAGGGAAAGAGAAAGTCAGTTTTAAACAAATATGATTTCTCAAAATTATCAATTTGCCCCTCAACTTATTTTGCTCGTAATTTCTTCGTTACAAGTCCGATTCGAGTTCACTACGTGTCTACGGACTCGTTTCTTCACGCTCTACGCAACGGTACAAGTGGATTTCCCAAATTCCTTCCCAGTCAAAAAGTCAACTTAAAACCTAATAAATTATTATAAGGGTATAATTATCTTTTCCTCTAATAAAATGTTAATGAAATATTAATTAAGGTCTGGATTATTACAAATTATATGATAGTTAGAGTTAAGGACATCTTTGATAAAAAGACATATTATGTTATCAATGGACAAGAAAGGTTGTTTTATACATTAAATCATCTTATATTATCTTTCAATATGTAGAACAACCAGAGTCCAAGGAATACACAAGTGGATATGAGAGCTATGTAATGAGATTGCATACATGGAGACTTCTCATCATCCATAAATCATGAATATGTTCCTGGTCGTAGGAATATTGATTGGGTGTCAATATTCTGCAAAGACCAGGACACACAATATCATCTTCATATGTAGGGAACGGCAAGGTCTCAAATCATTAAGTGTGGAGACACATCGATATGTGTGTAGGTGCTTGTAGAAGAACAAGTACACTGAACACGATCCAACACATGAGTTACAGGATGGAAGTCTTTACTCACATGTCAAGCTGGAACTCATAAATTGCAATGGTGCAAACTAATCCTTAGACCTGATGCATCATTGATGTTTTGTGGCTATGTTGTTAATTTTTTAGGGCAATATACGGTCATGCTAAATTAGGCATAACTTAAAGTTGCTCATCGGGATTCTCAATAGAGTCATAAAAGTAAATGAATATACAACATGGAATCTCTACTCTCAATAAAGGAGAGAGAATACTCCAAGATATGATTGGTCAAATCTCTGCGAGAGTAGTGGATAAGACTTGAAAGAAGAAGTCTTCAAGTCTTACTAGGATAATAATATAAAATGAATGATTCACATTAGTATATTGACAATTGGATTCCATGATCTAATAATGTGAATAAGAAGTATTGACATAAGAGAAGGATTTAATTGCACGGCCATTCCAATTTGAATAGGTTCTTTCACAACGTCTCATTTAGCTCGGATAACCGTGACTTGCTACTAGGTGACAACCATGGTTTGTAGATGTCCTAAAAGGTTTCAATTAACCTTTATTAACAGGAAGAATTAAATTATGAAATTTAATTCATATATCATTTATGAGGAGTTGAGTCAACCCACTAACTTGCTAAAAGGAACCCACGAATCTGCACACCCAAAGAATGTGATTAGAGGTACAAATGAGGAGAAATGAAATGAGGAGACACAAATCAATGGTTGATAATCAAATGTCAAAGTCAACGGTCAAAAGTCAACATGTTGACCGGAGTAATTGACCAAAGTCAAATAGTTCGACCGAGTCAATTAAGTAAGACTGTAATTATAATTTAATAGTTAAATTATAATTAAAAGATTAATTATGGAATTAATCTTGACATATAGAAATATTGGATTGGGCTTTTAAATATGATTTAAAAGGAAAGGGACAAAATAGCCCAAAAGGCTATTAGGCCCAAGGGATAAGTGGCATAAGATGACATGACCCGTGAACCAAATGGAGCCCCAAATACCACCCAATTGCCTTTTGTGTTGTCATATATAAGCTAAGTGTTGGAGAAAACCTAGCTAGGGTTTTTGGTTTCCTACTTTGGTTGATGAGTGATAATCTTTGTATCTCAAAATCAAGATAAAGAAAAGGCCTTTCCAACAAAGGTGTTCATTCTTAAGAAATCAAGAGAAGGTCATCAAGAGTAAAGATCTATTCCCTTTTTCCTTTTTCTATTTGTGTTCAAAGAGACTAGGCTAAGATACTTGGGTTAAAATGAAAAAGGTTTAGCTCAACTAGTATAAACAAAATGAATCCGCCATTTAAAATGTTTTTGTTGTATAGGTTGTGGCTAAAGTTCATTTCCTAAGCATTACATGCATGTTTCCTACAAAGCTGTCATAAGATCATCTCAGTCAAAAATTGACTTTGAGCTCTCTTTCCTTAAATAATTCAAGGAGATATTTGTGAGCCTATAAAACATTTATTTATGGACCACTTCCCCAGTTTTATTGGATGCGCATAACAAATGGTCACATATTTGTCTCTTGTCACGGATATTCCGAGCACAACTCCCATATTATCCAATTAAGTCAATTTGACTCGATAATGATGGTGAGTTTAGTTTCCTAAATTTTGATGACTATATCGTGACAATTTTTCAATTGTTAGGGGGAGAAATGACAGTTCCTAAAGAACGTCGGAATTAGCGTTGAATACATATGCTTTTGTCTTATCAAGATAATGCATATATATAAGTTATACATATGCAAGCATAGATTGATATTCATGTATCGAAATCCATTAACATGACAATAAGTGACTATATATAATGTAATAACCCGATTCTAAATTAAATTAAATTATTAATTTATTCAAGTAAAAGACGATTTTACCCCGAGAATATTTTAACAGGTTTAAAAGTCTACTTTTTGTTCGGGGAAGAATTTGGGGATTTTGGTAGTACCATTGCGTAGAGCATATCGAGATGAGTTCGTAGACACATAGTGGGCTCAAATCGGAGTTGTAACGAAGAAGTTACGATCAAAACAAGCCCAGTGGCAAAATCGTAATTATTTCAAAAAGGGGGTTTTAAAAACCCAAAATTTGGGCTCAAATCGAAGTTGTAACGAAGAAGTTACGATCAAAACAAGCCCAGTGGCAAAATCGTAATTATTTCAAAAAGGTGTTTTTAAAAACCCAAAATTTCTTCTCTTTCTCTCTCTCTCTCTCTCTCTCTCTCTCTCTACCTTTGGTTCCTCCCTCACGCGACACAGAACCCCCCCCCCCTAAACTGTTGACTGGATTTTGGCTTCCAGGCATCGCATCCGGCCACCCCGATCGACGGGACTGGTACCAAAGTGACCGGCTCCGCTCCCTTTTCCTACCCCACCCCTCAGCCGCCGCCATTGCCGCTTTATTTCCCCGGAAAACACAGAGAATTGACCGTTTTCATGTAAAACTTCCCAGAGTTCGTTCTGACAATTCCGGCCATCAATTCTTGCAATCTAGGTATTGCTTTTTCATCCTCTCAATGTGTTTTAGCTGATGGTTGGGTTGAATATGATTGATTTCTGCGTTTTGTAACTCGTTTTAGCATTTGAAATTTGGCCAATTTTCGACTTGCGATTCTAGCCATCTCCGGCCACTTTTTGGGGTCGGTCCAACAACAAAAGTTGCTTCATTCATTGTTCTGATCATGTAGGTATAGCTCTTGGGTTTGGCTGTCGATCATATATAACGTATTAGGTGTTATCCAGGTTAGATATGTTCAAACCATTAGATCGACTCCAATTTCATATATGTTGATCTAGGCATCTCAAGGATCTTGTAGGAATCCACCAATTGTGAATTGGAGTCTCAGATACTCCGATTCAATGACTTTAAGTTTGCGTTAAACGATAACCATCCGATCGTGAAGTCGCAAGCGATTTGACTGTTCGATACGGACCAAACTGGTAGGACATGTTTATTAAAACTTGTTGAACCCATAGGAACTTAAAGATTGGAAATCTAAGGTTGTGACCCCGCGGGCCCGATTGACCAGATTTGGGAAGTTTGACCACTCGGTGGACCGAGATTCTTCCGAGGTAGTTTCATCCATCGAGAAGTGCAAGAACGATCCTATAAACAAGGCTTGATTGTTATGTGAATTATTTTGATTATGGTTTGATTTTGAGATTATATTATAGTATTTTATGGTATTCCTGGATGTTATTTTTGATATTCAAGGATTATGCATTAAGTGATGGGATCTCTATGGGTTATTTATTTATTAATTATTATTATTATTATTAAAGTATCCGATTGAGTGTTATTGAATGATTTAATGTTTATGAGTCACTATATAATCGCTTTTACATTCTAAGGATATTATATTGTGTTTAGTTGTGAAGAGTTGAGAATGGTTGGTTAATCGGATTTCGACGTGATTAATAAATTAATTAAATATCTAAGTACGTGTTTATATTTAATATATATACTCAGTGGTTTGAGAATGATTAATTATGGACACCAGTTCTCAACAGTATGTGGTGTAATTCAAAGGTAGTTGAGAATTGATTTTTGGAATGTTGAGAAAAGATTTGAAATACGGATTTGTGGAATATGGGAAATTTCATAATAAGTTTTGGAATACGGTTTTCAAACCCACCACAAGAATACCCCCCCTCCCCCCCCCCAAGTTGCCTTTGAAACAGTTTTTTTTATGACAATGCCCCACAAGTTTTGGGAACGCTTGAATCGTGTGGTGCAAGGATGTGCGTTGTTGTGTAGATTTCATATGCACCAAAATGGAATCAGCTGCATCCTCAACTTGTGATACTCGCAAGTGCACGAACCGTTGGTAGTTTAGCGTATGTAAGTGCGAGGTCAATTCCACAGGGATTGGAGATTCAATGATCCAACTCAGTTTTCCTACACAAAACATAAATGAAAACAAAAGAAACAAAACAAGAAGAAAGAAAGTAACTAAGACAAGATGGTGTTGTTTTAGAATCCACCCTAATTGTTCTAATCATGTTATGGCAGCAAGTAAACAAATTGATTCACTCATGAAGATGCTCACAAATAAGTCCATGGTGTTTGGATCAAATTACATTGAACATCACAAGGACCTCAAGCATGGTGTTTACATTAGGAGTCCTAGAAACCAAATCACATGAGTTGCTAATGGATGGAATGAAGATGATCCCCAAACCTTCCCAACAAGAGCATAACGCATAAAACCTTAGGTGATCAATCAAAGGATGCAAAACAGCTCCATTAAAATAGTGAAGAAGAATTCATGAATGAAATCAAACTTTATAAACTCAAACCATGATACAAGACTAGCAAGATGTTTATTAAAATTAATAACAGAAAAACAAAGTAAAATAAAGGAAATACAAGAAGAAAATAAAAGACAAAGGGAGGAGAAGAAGATAAGGACAGCATGCTAGAGATGGAAAAGATTCATCTCCATGTCTGCCCAGGAGGCCAAAGCCTCCCAGCTGCCGCCTTCTCCCTTCTCTCCCTTTGTGACTCTCAACTTTCCCTCTCTTTGTGTACAATGGAAGTGTAAATGATGGATATAAATTTCTCACTCTCTTAGCTCTTTGGAGACTCCCTATTTATAGGAATAGAGGTTAGGTGAATCAGATTATACAATTAAGTTCATCAACCACACATATTTCACCTAACACACAATTACATTTGAAAACAATTAATCTTCTCTTTAGGTTTAGTATTGCAGCTCCCACTTCATCTTGTTTATACCATTTGGCTGCTGCAACATTCCACCCAAATATAAGAAATGCATCTGCTTCACCTAACTTCCCCACAATCAATAACACATCATGCTTATGCCATCATGACCAAGCACACTTAGTTCATCCTTAGGTCAGCATGACCAGCAACTTCAAGGGCTTACGAATTGGGCTTTTCTTAAGCAAATGACGACTTTAAGTACTCAAACTTGAAGTTCAGAATGTCTTCTTTCCAGCCATATGTTATTTGGGCCAATCCAAGGTTGGAGGAAGAAGTTAAGGCTGAAACAAATTGATAACTCATTTTGCTCGCTGACAAAATCCATCCTGAGCATGGTTCTGTGTTTGCTAGGTGACGGACTCCAGATTTATCCAATGAGTGTTTTGGATATGTTATAGTACACACCCATTGGAACAACTGTCAAGAAGAATGCTGCCTCATCCGAGCTGTGTAGGTTGCTGAAACAAATCTTGCAATGTGACCTACGAAACTTGACTGGCAGGGGGCTGTAGCCAAAATGAGTTTGTCTTTAAGCTCTTCTTCCATTCATCCAAATTAGGCCTTAACATGCTTGAATTGCATGAATTATGCTCTCTTGCTCTTTTGGCCTACAAAACACACAAAGAGAGGCAAATAACTTAGAAATCAAAGAAACTAAGCAAAAGAAGTAAGTAAATAGGGTACGTATATGTATGAAATTATGAGCTTAACATGCGTTCTTGGGCTGATTTCATGTCCCCCGAGTTCTGCGAGGAATGCGTCTCGGGTTGACTTTGTGTTACCGAGGCCTGCGAGGATGCGTCACATTATGTGATACAAGGAATTGACGGTATAATGTGGGAATTAAATAGAAAATCATGGAATTGACGAAATATTAGTGAAATTGTCGGATCACGAATGGGGGTACGCCTAGGTGGAGGGTATTTTGGTTTTAAGATGTTTAAATTAAAATCGATGACTTTATCTTGGTATTTTTGAGAAAAAGTTTTAATACCTATTTTCTGATTTTATGAGACAAGAATTGTGCTTGCAAAACCCAAGTGCAGGTGTCGCGTAATAGTAAATCTTGTAAGTCGAGTATCATATCCACAGAGAGCGGTGTTAAAGTGCACCAAATACGTAAAATAACTGCAACAACAAGAATATGATTAAAAGATTACAAGAAAGTTCAATAATAATAAAACACTAAGACGTCAGGGTTCTACCTTCAAAATACATATGTGATTTAGTTTGATTCTCACCATGATTGTTCACAATTAAAACCCAATTTAATTTCGTTTAGAAAGAATTTCAAGCGTAAACTGTACCTACAGCAACAACCTATCAAGAAATAATTTCAATGAAATCAAAGCAATCTACTAATTTTTCTCAAATCTCAAAAGCATGGATGGTTTTACTAAACTATAGGAAAAGCATGACTGAACCTATGAATAAGATTATCAAGCACCCATCAATCGATCAAAGAGAAAAACTAAAATTAAATTGAACAAATCCATAAATAAGAACTTAACATTAAAGCTCCATTGGAATCAAACTAACGAAACCACATAGTATCTCGAAGGCTTTCACCCTAGCTTTAGCAAGGGAGTTCCATAACAAAGAAAAATAACTCCAGAAAAATAAAGTGTTTGGGCCAAAAAGCAGAATCCCTTAGACAAATCAAGTAGCACTCTTTTATAATAGTCAAACCCTAACCACTTAGGATTTATTTTCCTCCATGAATTTAACTTCTCCACAGTCCTATACATGCACGTCAGCTTCTTCATTTGATAAGTCATGGTCTCTTACTTAGCACGTGATGAGTTTCCAACCAATTGGCTTAGTTTTTCTTTCACTTCATCTGTTGTGCACTCCAGCAAGCTGCCCACATAATTCCAATATTATTTGCCTACATAAAAATTCAATGCAAAGTCAAAACTTTGAAAATAAATCCAACACCCAACTGTCATCAAGCGTCTCAAAGGAAACTCTAGCTCAAACACAAAAACAAGGAAACAAAAAAGAAAAAAAGAAAAAATAAATAAATAAGCCACTTTTGCAGGGAACTCGATTGCATTGAGCGTATGCAATAAACCTTTAAACCTCAAAGTTACTCAGAGAGGACGAGTTATAGTCTCATGAGGGTTTCCAAGGATGATACCCACAAACATCGAAGTATGAGGTTAAAACAATTTGCTCAGTCAAAACTTTGAAAATAAATCCAACACCCAACTGTCATCAACAAAAATAACACATCGCAAAGCTTTGATTTTCAACTCATGAACAATGTTAAAAGAGAGAACACTTATCCAAAATTCCAAGTTTATCCCAACTCAAGGTCCAAATCATTTATAACAAGTTAATAAACATTTCACAAATTTCCTTTGGTGTAGAGTGAACTAACACAATCATGTGACATAAGCTAAATTCCAATCATACCAACCTCCTTATAACAAGGATTTTTAGACTCTCTTACCTAAAACAAACCAAGTTTTTTTTTTTCAAAAAATTATTATTATTTTTTAAAAAAATTTATTTTTTGTTTGCGGACTGTGCAATGTCTAACTCCATTAAGCTTTCTAATTTACCCATGTAGCGAGCGTTAGGCCAATGACTCTCAAACCCAAAGGCTTTAAGGCACTAGGTGAAAAGACACCCTTATGAGCTTAATAACTAGGGTTAAAAAGGCTACGAAGCTAAACTAGTCATACAATATCTCATACCAAAACTCCACCGTTTGACGTAAACACTCACTGCTGATTAGGCAAGAGGCCCGGTTACTAAGTAAAATCTTGGATAGAACAATATACTTTTTTGTTTTTTGTTTTTTAAACCAAAGTTAGTCAAGAGTAAGTTTATCCAACAACACTTGAACAAAAAAGTTTATATACAAGTTTATACAAAAAAGTTTATATACAAGTTTATATACAAAAAAGTTTATTCATCAAATGAGGTTTATATACAAGTTCATCGTCCTAAATTAGAAAACTTAAAATAGCAAGTGTTTTTAAACCATAAAAGTTGAATGGTTTTTAAAACACCTACGTACATAAGCCATACAAAGTTGGTGGTTTAAAACCAATTGTTTTAAACCACAAATTATTTATGGTTTTAAAATAATTATTGTAAGATCCTCCTGGATCATGGCTCCCCCATTTAAGGTGCTTGAGCTCCTGGTCAAGCTAAATTGTGAGATGAGGAAACTCTGTTATTGCCTTGTCTCGAATATACCACTTCGACTTGCTAGGAAGTTGACCTTTACTGCCAATGCGGAAATACTCATACTTTCCATGTTCGGGTCTCACGAACCTTCTGTCTTAAGATACAATCCTCCTGCAAAGGATCTTTCTCGTTCAATCTTTAAGTCATCAACTGATGGAAGGCGTGTGTCTTCATCTGGGATCATCATCAAGTAGAGATGGCTCAAAAAGCTTAAGATTCTCGGCATTGATGACCGAGTACATATGCATGTATGGTGGTAATTCAAGTTGAAAGGCATTATCACCAATTTGTTTGATGATCTTGAATGGTCCATAACGAATAGGCTTCAGTTTCTTGCCTTCACTGGTTAGCCGCTCCTTTCCAAGGTGTAACCATACTAAGTCACCTTCTTTCAAGTTACATGGCACACAATGCTTGTCATGGAGAGCTTTATATCGTTGCTGAGAACGTTTCAATTGTGCCTCCACTTCAGGATGAATCTTTCTGACTCGTTCGAGAAATTTCTGTGCTCGAATATGTTCTTCTTCTTCTTTCCCACTTAATGGCTGGCCACTCATAGTGAATGCTAAATCAAAAGGAATCTGGGGTAAATAACCCAAACAAACCTCAAATGGAGATTTGAGTGTGGAGCCATGAATTGCTCGGTTAAAAGCAAATTGTAAGTAAGGGAGACTTTCATCCCAAGTCTTCGGATGCTTGGAATTGTAACCCCTCAACAAGTGTACCATAGTCCGGTTTACGACCTCCGTTTGCCCATCTGCCCGTGGATGAAATGCAGTGCTTCTTTTCAATCTGGTATCCATCATTCCCCATAACGACCTCCAGAAATGGCCTAAAAATCAGTTGTCTCTGCCAGAAATAATCGATGTAGGTAAGCCAAAATGCTTCCAAACATGTTGGAAAAATAACTTAGCAGCTCATTCTCCAGGAACGAATAACGATCTTCTTGCATGGAATGAGAATCATCATCTTACTGAAACGATCTACCACCACAAACAAGTAGTCATTTCCAGACTTGGTTTTAGGCAATCCACCTAAGAAATCCATCGAGATACTCTCCCAAGGTCGGCTAGGTATTGGTAATGGAAGATACAACCCTAACTTTCTGTTGGAAGGCTTCGATGTGTTGCATAGAACACAACCTCGAATGTATCGTGAAACATCGAGATGCATCTTTGGCCAATACACATAGCGACGAAGATTCAATAAAGTCTTCTCAACTCCAAAATGTCCTGCTACTTTGGAAGTATGAGCCTCACGAATCCACTTGCAATCTGTCACCATCTTCTGGAATGCACAATTGTGTTCCGTTGTACATTAGTCCATCCTTCAATTGGAACTCACTAGTCTTTCCTTGTTGTAGCTTGGCATAGGCTGAGTGGAAATCAGGATCTGTGTCATACCCTTTGGCATATTCAGAAGGAACAATGGGTTGGATTTGCATAGCCACCAGGAATGCGGAACTAACTGGTGTAGGTGGTCTAGATAACATATTTGCCAACTTATTAGTTGCTCCTTTCTTGTACTTTATCACAATATTGAATTGTTGTAGGTAAGACATCCATTTCATATGGCGAGCTTGCTGCAACTTAGACTGGGTAGTTAAAAACTGAATAGGTTTATGATCTAGAGTGAACTACAACTTCTTTTCCCAACAAGTAAGCTCTCCAATGCTTCACTGCTTGATGCATTGCATACAACTCCTTGTCATAAGTCGGATAATTCAATACCGGTCCACTAAACATCTCAGAATGGTATGCAACTGGTTTCCCATCTTGAAATAATACGGCTCCTATGGCATAGTTCGATACATCTGCTTCTACTTCAAATGGTTTCTATAGATTCGGTAATGCTAGTACTGGGGCCTCTGGAATCTTTCGTTTCAACAATTGGAAAGATTCTTCATGGTTTTTTCGACCATTCAAACTTTTGATTGGCCTTTGTAAGAGAATGCAATGGTGCTGCAATTTGTGAAAAGTGCCGAATAAACTTTCGCAAATATTGACATGCACCTATAAAGCTCCGAACTTCAGTTCCTGAAAGGAGTGTAGGCCATTGAGAAATCACATGTACTTTCTCTAGGTCCATTTTCAGTTCTCCTGCACCAACAATGAATCCCAAGTATACAAGGTGTTGTTTCCCAAATTCACACTTCTTACCGTTTAACTGTAACTGATTTGTTTGTAGAACCTCCAAAACTTGAGCAATATGATGAAGATTGTCCTCCCATGTGACACTAAATATGAGAATGTCGTCTAAGTATACAATGACGAAGTCGTCAATGAAAGGGCGGAGTACCTCATTCATCAATCGCATGAAGATAGCTGGAGCATTGCATAATCCGAATGGCATGACTAACCACTCAAACAGTCCCTGCTTTGTTTTGAATGCAGTCTTCCAAGTATATTCTTCATGGATGCGGACTTGGTGATAGCCAAATTTGAGATCAAGCTTAGTGAAGTAGCATGCACCATGTAGTTGATCTAGTAGGTCATCAATCCTCGGCAATGGATACCGATTCTTGATGGTTATTTTGTTGAGTGCCCTATAATCAACACACATACGCTAGCCTCCGTCTTTCTTAGGCGCAAGTAACACTGGAGAACCACATGGTGAGCAGCTAGGTTTAATGACTCCTTGTTCAAGAAGTCCCTGAATTTGCTTCTTGATCTCGTCAGATTCTCTCAAAGAAGTACGATATAAACCCAAGTTTGGTAGAGGTGAATCTCCTACCAACTGGATCTCATATTCCATAGCTCTCCGTGGTGGCAAACCCTGCACATCATGAAATAAGTCCTTGAACTTCTCCTGTAATTTCCCTATGTCTGAGCATTGCGTAGGAGATAAAGACAATGTAGACAATGTCACAGCTCCAGGTCTTGATCTTCCGGTTGAATCATCAACAAAATGAATCGCCCACATGAATTGACTAACCTTTTGGCTTGGTTAGCTGTCAGCAATTATTCGTAGCTTGAGGCTTGCAAGCGTTGATGTGGAACTCCTTCCCATCCTTCACAAGTCGATACTTGCGAAGCCTCCGATAGTGAATGGCATCTCGGTCCCATAAATATGGACTGCCTATATGACTTGGCAAACATCCAAAGGAACCACCTCACATGTCACCTCATCGATATATCGATTGGTGATAGCAAATTTGAAGGTACATTGCTTCGTGATTTGTAAGTCAACGTCCTTCTGAATCCATCCTAGCGGGTACGGCTTAGGATGTGGTGTGGTGTCTAAATCCACTTTTCTTACTAAAGCCTCTGAAATCAAGTTTTTCTGACTTCCAGGGTCAATGATAGCTTGTACAACACTTTGTTTCACCTGAATATTCACATGAAACAACTCTTCACGTTTGTACGTGTCTTCAGGATCTGCTGGTCTTGTCATAAGGGTAAGTGTAACATCAGGTTGCTTCAACTTTGTAGCTCTTCTGCCTGTTGTGTAGTTAAGGTGGCTTTTCTGTCATTTCTTCCATGGTTGTTTTTCTCGCCCTTTGGTCGCAACTCATGATGGAGTATCCAGCACTTGTCTTTGGCATGTCTGCTGGTTTGACAGTGATCACAATAGACCTTCTGTGTTTGACCTTCCTTGCTTTGCTTCCCCTTTTTCTCCAGTTAGTTTTGTTGACAAGTTTTGATCTGTCATCCTTCTTGTCAGTTTTTTTATTTTTCGCCTCAATGGCGATGGCCTTCACAGTAGCTTCTTCAATAGTATCTACAGTGAACAATTTTAGTTCTTTCCGTATGTAGTCAGCAAGACCTCCGGTATACTTCATGAAAACGTCGTAGTCGTCAACGTCAATGTTCAGAACCATTGCTTGGTTATGGAACTCTGTTGTATACTCTTGTACAGGCTACCCAAATCTTTGTCTGAAGTGTTGCCACTTATACCATCTTTCATCTTCATAGCCAACTGGATAGAATTGTTTTCTTAAAAGCATCTTGAAGTTCTTCCAAGTCAATTCTGAGACATCATACCGTCTCCAGATAGGACTTCCACCATGTAAGGGCATGGCTTGAAAGTTTCAAACTTGCAAATTTAATCTTTTGCACATGAGAATACTTATAAATTGTGAAATAAGTTTCTAATGTATCTATCCAATTATCTAGCTTTTCAGGATCAACATCCCCCTTATATATAGGGATATCAACCTTAAAATCAATTTTTAAAGTATCAATAGAACTTTTGTTGTCACCTGATTCAGCTTCCTTTTTTCTCTCTGGATTAGCTTGTGTGTTGTCTTCATCTTCGCTATCCTCAACAACCTTTTTCTTGAGCTTTTGATCAGGCTCATATGAAGTTGATGGACGTGAAGGTTTTCCAATCTTCAAACTATCCACGAGTTTAAGGATTGATGTAGACAAGTTTTCAACTTGCTGCTCAAGCTTAGTGATGCGATCTCCATCACTAGATGTATCCTGTTTGTTTTCTCCAGTCATAATGTCTGTCTTGGACCTTGGCTTTAGGTGTACGAGCAAAGGACCTAAAAGTTCTTCTCCAGAAGTTTTGCGTTGGTTGCGAGTTGAGACCATAAACCACCGTCACCCTCTCCTACCTGGTGCTCTGATACCACTTGATCCAAAACTTCTAGTTGATAGAACTATGAATTCCTAATTTATAGGAATAAAGGAACGAGAGGAATTTTAAGACAATTAGAGAAACAAAAGGAAGAAGCTAAGGAACTGCTTTGAGTTCTGCTTATCTATTTCATTCATCAAATGAGGTTTATATACAAGTTCATCGTCCTAAAATAGAAAACTTAAAATAGCAAGTGTTTTTAAACCATAAAAGTTGAATGGTTTTTAAAATACCTACGTACATAAGCCATACAAAGTTGGTGGTTTAAAACCAATTGTTTTAAACCACAAATTATTTATGGTTTTAAAATAATTAAATAATGATATAATAATATATGATTATTTAATTATTTTGTTTGTAAGATCCTCCTGGATCACATGAATATCAAATCAACATGTAAGTTTAGTGCTTTCAAATTTACGACAGTAGGTATACGGATTGAGAAGATAATGTAAAGTTAAAAACATCACAAATGTCTGACCTCATAAAGAAAAATATATAAAATAAAACAAAGACAAAACAATTTTTTTTTTTTTTTTAAAAATTTAAGTTAAGAGAAAAAAATAATAATAAAAAAACGAAATAAAAAAAAAATAAAAAGGAATTCTAACAGGTTGCGAAAAATATTAAAGAGACACATCTATCCCCCTCAACTGGAAATTGACATTGTCCTCAATGTGAATAGGCAAAATAGAAAAAAGGCTCATAAAAGACAAGGGTGAGGAAGGAATGCACCTAGAGTGTCCAAAAGATCTCCAAAAGATTTCCTGCAACAAGTGAGTGTACAAAACAAAAAATAAAAATAAAAATAAGAAAAGACAAGATAAAGAAAGAAAAGGGTTAGACAGTAGAAAGTGTAGAGGATCAATCGTCATAAACAGGAGTCTCCAAAGGGATGGTCTCGTCCTACAAAACAATATTCTCCAAGAATGGCTTAAGGCGTTGACCATTAACTTTAAAAACATCACCATTTATGGGTTCTCAATCTCCACAGATCCAAAAGGAAAAACTCTTTTCACCACAAAGGGACCTGTCCATCGAGAACGAAGCTTGCTAGGAAATAGATGCAATCGTGAATTGTACAAAAGAACTTTTTGTGAAGGCTCACAAGTTTTTCTCAGAATATGTTTATCATGAAAAACTTTCATTCGATCCTTGTAAATTTTTGAATTTTCATATGCATAATTTCGAATTTCTTCCAACTCATTTAATTGAAGCTTTCGAAGTGAACTGACATCATCCATATTAAAATAGAAGAAAGAGTGCTTTTCTATCTTGAGATTTATTTCGTCTCAAAAACAAGGTATATATACAACCCTATACAACCCTACACAATCCTATCAGAATAAAGGAAAGAATAATTACATCCTAAACTAGGAAACCAAATATGGTAGGAATCCCACAATTGTAGGAATCCTAATACAAGTCAACACTCCCCCTCAAGGTGGTGCATAGATGTTGCACATGCCCAACTTGTCTAGAAACCTAGAGAACTTGTCACTAGAAATTGCCTTAGTGAGAATATCTGCTACTTGGTCGTTCGTTCCTATGGGTGGAACCTCAATCACTTTGCTATCTAGCTTCTCCTTAATAAAGAACTTGTCAACCTCTACATGCTTGGTCCTATCATGTTGTACTGGATTATGAGCAATATCACGAGCAGCTTTATTGTCACAAAATAACTTCATCGGCTGACCATGTTTGACCCCCACGTCCTGTAATAGAAACTTAAGCCACAAGAGTTCACAAATACCGAGGGCCATGCCCCTAAATTTTGCTTCTGCTTGACCTTGATACAACATTTTGCTTCTTACTTATCCACGTTACGAGATTTCCCCCAACAAAGGTAAAATACCCGGATGTCAAGCGCCTATCATCCGTTGATCCGGCCCAGTCAGCATCCGTATAGCACTCAATTCTGAAAAATACCCATTTTTCCAAAATAAAATTCCTTTACCAGGGCTTCCTTTCAAGTAACTCAATATTCTCATAACTGCACTCATGTGTTGTTCTCCCGGATTGTTCATATATTGACTAATTACAGTTAAGGCATGAGCAAGATCCGGCCTAGTGTGAGCCAAGTACATCAATCTTCCTACTAACCTTTGATACCTCCCTTTATCAATCGTTCCTTGGTTATGATTAATCCCCAACTTTATTCCTTCGGTCCACAGAGTAGACACCGGCTTGCACGCTGTCATACCGGTTTCTTTCAACAGGTCAAGAACATACTTCCTTTGTGAAATATCCCAGACTTGCTCCTCGACACTTCAATCCCAAGAAAATATTTCAAAGAACCAAGATCTTTCATTTCAAATTCTATGGACAAATAATTTTTCAAGGCTGCTTGTTCAACAGGATCGTTACCAGGAAACACCATATCATCCATATATACGATGAGAGCTGTAACCTTTCCATTCCGGTGTTTCAGGAATAACGTGTGATCCCAATTACTTTGCCTATACCCGATACAATGATTTCTTGAGCCTACACACCTTTTGTTTTGGTATGTCCGAATCACTCCACCCTGGTGGAAGGTCCACGTAAATCTCCTCAGTTAGATATCCATGGAGGAATGCATTTTTTACATCGAACCGTTGCAAAGGCCAATCTAGATTTGCTGCTAAGGACAGGAGAACACGAACTGTATTGATTTTTGCCACTGGTGCGAACGTATCAATGTAGTCGATGCCATATTTATGTGTATACCCCTTCGCCACCAATCTTTCCTTAAAGCGATCTACTGTTCCATCTGCTTTGTATTTCACTGTATAAACCCATTTGCATCCCACAGGCTTCTTTCCGGCTGGCAAGTCGGTTATTTCCCAGGTAGCATTCTTCTTCAACGATCTCAATTCTTCGTTCATTGCATCTTTCCAACGTGAATCTGCTAAGGCCTCCTGCACACTGTTAGGAATAGATACAGTAGATAATTGATATACAAATGACCTATTTGATTTTGACAGGTGAGAGGTAGACACATAATTGTTTAATGGGTATCTCACTCTTGAATCGGAATTTGGCTCACTCATGGAATACTTGTGTTTACACTTAGGATCTGCCACGTAAGTGGGTTTGGGAATACCTCGATTAATACGCTCTGGAAGGCGACGGAGTGGAGTTGCATCCAGTGTAGGAGACGATTGGTTATGAGAATTAACAGAAGATGAGTTCATACTTGGATCTGATATAACATTAGAAGGAAAATCCCGTGACAATTGCTGCAGTTGCTGCTCGGTTCCATTGCAAATAGTGGGCTGCAGCTCATCATCAAGCCCAAACTCCATGGGACCCGTGGGCTACTCTTCCTCCTGCAATGCTTGCGGATCCTTAGTGAGCTGCTCAGTGGGCTGATTACCAAAGGACATGGGCATCTGCCCATTGCCAGATGCCGTGGGTTGATCACCACAACACGTGGACTGCTGCCCTTCATGCAGCTCATTTCTAGCCACAAGAGAGTAATCAAAGCTCAAAACTTCAGGATTATCTCCTGGTCAGAATTTCACTACCTCGGTACTCCCCCTGAAGTGAGGACGTGGAGGATCCAAAAAACATTTCATTCTCATAGAAAATCACATCCTGAGTAATAAACATTTTTTTACTCCAAGGATGATAGCAACGATATCCTTTCTGGGTAGTAGCATAACCCAAAAAAACACAACGAATGGCTCGAGGCTCAAGTTTATTATGTCGTTGAGGGGGATGGAGGTGAACAAAAGCAACACACCCCAAGACCCGTGGGGAAAGATTGGGAGTCGATGGACTGCTAGTCTGAGATGTGAGAGCCTGAAATGGTGTATGGACGTTGATAGTACGAGAAGGAAGACGATTAATAAGATAGGATGCGGACGTAAGTGCCTCTCCCCAATAATGTAGAGGCAGATGTGCCGCAATGAGCGAAGCACGAACCATTTCTAACAGGTGTCTATTTTTTCTTTCAGCAACCCCATTCTGTTCAGGAGTATATGGGCATGTGGTCTGATGAACAATACCATGCAGTTCCAGGAAGGAACGAAGTTCCATATTAACATATTCACCGCCATTGTCACTTCTAAGAACCTGGATATTCCTGTTGTATTGCACAGCAACCATTTTATGGAACCTTTGAAAGGCCGAACTAACTTCACTTTTTGATTTTAACAAAATAACCCAAGTCATTCTGGTACAATCGTCAATAAAAGTACCAAACCAATGAGCACCACCAAGAGTAGCTATTTTCGACGGTCCCCATACATCAGAATGCACAATCATAAAAGGAATGGTACTTTTATTGAAACTGGGAGGAAATGAGGTTCGATGGCTCTTAGCCATTTCACAAACATCACACTTAAATTGAGAAACATCAGTCTTGACAAACAGACTAGGAAATAACTTATGTAGATAACTAAAGGAAGCATGCCCAAGGCGCCTGTGCCACATCCATATGTCCGACACTTTATTAGTATCCCCTTGAGAATCATCAACGGAAAGAGCTTGAGTCAGCAAGCTAGAACTACTGGTGGTCAATTCCAAGTAATAAAGTTTTCCTCTTCTAATATCATAACCAATCGTCTTCCGCGTCCGGATGTCCTTAAAAACACAAAAATATGGCCAAAAAATAACCAAACAATGTAAGGCAAGGGTTATTTGAGCAACAGACAACAAATTATAATTTAAAGAGGGAACCACAAGAACAGTGTCAAGTTCCATAGTATCAGAAAGGGAAACAATGCCTTCCCCAATAACATGGATGGCATTACCATTAGCAACATTGACCTCGGTTTGTGTTGATGTTTTTAGTGATGGAACCTGTCTAGAATCGCAAGTCATATGTTGAGTAGCTCCTAATCAATTATCCATGTATTATTCATAACAGACGTAGAAGTACTTAGTGCCTTACCATCACTACCTGCCGCAGCAATCATGGCAGATGTCTTGTCCGCTGTCTGGTCCGACTCATTCTTGGTTTCTGCAACAGAGGCTCAAGACTTGTTGCACCGAGGATCACGGGTCCTATCCCAATTCTCGGGATATCCAATCAGCTCAAAACAGCGACTCTTAGAGTGTCTTGGCATGCCACAATGTGGGCACTTACCTTGGGGACGATCCCGGTTTGGCTGGCTAGGCCGAGTTTGTCCTGGCCTAGTTTGTGACCCTTCTCAGTTCGACCCAAAAGAGGATCCACGGGCCTTTGCTGCCATGGCAGCGGGTTCACTCTTGTCAACCTCCGTCTTCATTGCTTCCTTCCGATCGGCTTTGATCGGTTATGTTTTGGTTATGTTTGGTATCCTTCTAACTTATGATTTGATTATGTTTTTGAGTTAAACTTGTGCTTTTAATAAGTTTTGTGTTTGTTTCAGTGTAATAAGCTTGAAACTCATTAAATGCATTTTGGAGACAAGTTGGCTTAAAATGGTGTTTGCAGATCAGTCAACTTCACGGATTGGACTGTAATAATCTTGAAAATCATACATCATTGGAAACATACGGAAGTCTAGTTTCTGGAGAATTTTACGGTTCATGATTCCGAGTCTTCTAGAGAAAGTTATACAAGTTTTGGCAACTTAAGGTCAAATTCGGCAGCATCTGCGTTACCTGGGCGAAAAATGACATTTGAAGGGCTTTCCGATTTTTCCTTGAGCTGGGCTGCATATGCTTGGAAAGATAATTCAAAGGGTTTGAAGATCCAGATTTTTCCAGATTTTGTAGGAGGGAAGATCAAGCCCAAAACAAGCCCACAAGCTGACTGCAATGAAGTCAATTCCAGTCTATTTTCGGCAGTCAACTTGCAAGGCCCAAAACATGCACTTGTATTGTTTAGATGGGCATACATTCTTCATAGAAGTTGTTCCAATGGGTGTCTACTATGACATATCCAAATTTGAGCCTCATTGGATACATATTGAAACCTCAGGCCTTCCTACACCAAGCCTAGTTCAGAAGAATCGTTTTTCCAGCAATTAAAAGACAACCCACATGGGTTGGCAGCAAAAGGCAGCCACAAATCCTACACCTTTGAATTCCCATGTGAAGAAAGCTTGAGGTGCAGGAAAAGAAGTATGGGATGAGATTGATTCCAACCACACTAACATAGACAAGATGAAGTGTGAGTTATGGGTTGTATTAAAAGAGGAATGGTGGTGTTGGAATTCATCATGATGTTCCTCCCTCTTAGCCCTATAAATAGAGAAGTCTTCAAGCTTCAAAACACACCCCAAGGGGGGAGCTCTCAAACACTTCTCTAGAGCTCCCTTCCCTTCTCTCCCTCAAATTCTCTTAGTTTATCTTTCTAATTTTCAATTGTTGTAATGAAATAGTTGTGCTTAAATTCTCCTTAAGTTTTTCAAGTTCTACTTTACTTTTATTTGTAATGTACATTCGTTTTTAAGTATTCAAGTTTAATTAGTTTCCAAGTTTCAATTATGGTTTTTGTTCTTATTCATTATGCTTATAAGTTAATATGCTTTTTTGAATGATTGATCACCATTTAGGCTTACATGTTAGCTATCTTGGTTTGAATTAAGAGTAGACACCATGCTTTAATTCGAATTGAACTATGAATAGGAAGAGTATGTATGGACATTCGACAACAGGGATTAGATACATGCTTGGTTGTTTAAATTGTTCTTCTATGCTTAATGGGTTCCTAATGCTTAATTTTAGGTTAGACAACAAATTATCAAATTAGGGAATTAGGAACACAAGGTTATGACCAAACACCATGGCTTAATCATACTTTAGCTAGAATCAATCCGTTAATCTAATTGAACTTGGGAACTTATTTGCTTGAGTTATTTCCTTTTTTTTTTTTTTTTTTTTTCATTTCTGTTTTGTGTAGGGGAAATGAATTGGATCATTCAATCACCAATCCTCGTGGGATCGACCTCGCACTTACATATGCTATACTACCAAACGGCTCGTGCACTTGCGAGTATCACAAGTTGAGGATGCAGCTGAATCCATGTTGGTGTAGCTGAATCGACACAACAGGCTTCAGGGACGAACATATGCATAAGAATCGACGCAAATGTGGGGGATCCTTCCGTAGCACTTCTCCACGCACCTGATCAAACCCATCATCGAGACCACCAAGAAACACATAGACTCGTTGTCTCTCAGTGGATTTTTGAAACACTTTGATGTCGTTTTCACACTCCATGGATACTTTATTAAAGTGATCCAATTCTTGGAAAATCTCAGTTAGCTCCCCAAAATAGGTGGCCAAAGGTTGGCCATTCTACAAAGACGTGATGGCTTCTGATTCAACGAATAAATTCTAGCCTCGTCATTCTCATCAAAATATGCTGCCTTAAGGGAGTCCCAAATCTCCTTAGATGTAGACAACCGAATGTACCGTTTCATAATCTCAGGCTTCATTGAAGACAAAAGCCAACTCTTAATTTTTTGATCTTCAGAGAACCAATCATCATATTTAGGATCGTCTTCTTTAGGTGCCTTGATAGACCCACGAAGATATCCCATCTTCTTCCTTCCAGCAATATGGATTTGAATGAGAGGAGCCCATAAATCATAGTTCTTTTCATCCAAAACCATACCAATATTAAAGCTTGAATTCTCTGACTGCACCATAATTGAAGCGGCCGCTGAACAATCTGAAAGGGACCCCTTTTCTTCAGCCATCTCTCTTGCCTGTCAGTATAGCCTAAAACCTACAGCATTGATGGGATTCGGGAACAATACAGACAGACTGACAAAACAGGGGCAGCAACAACTTCACAGTTGCTCGCTGCAATCGATCAGGAACACGGGCAGCAACAACTCTAAGTTGCTCGCTGCAATTGACCAGGGACACGCCAGGAAAAAATTAGGGTTCGGTGTTTTCCTTTGCTAACCTGGCTCTGATACCAAGAAGAAAGAGTGCTTTTCTATCTTGAGATTTATTTCGTCTCAAAAACAAGGTATATATATACAACCCTACACAATCCTATCAGAATAAAGGAAAGAATAATTACATCCTAAACTAGAAAACCAAATATGGTAGGAATCCCACAATTGTAGGAATCCTAATACAAGTCAACAAAAATTAAACATCCGTATAGCCCAGTAAGCTTTATGTTCGAATTCCACAGGCAAGTGACAAGCTCTCCCAAAGATTAATCTATAGGGAGACATACCAAGCGGGGTTTTAAAAGCAGTACAATATGCCCAAAGCGCATCGGTTAGTCCCAGAGACCAATCTTTGCGATTTGGGTTTACGATTTTCTCCAAAATTTGTTTTAATTCCCAATTAGATAGTTCAACTTGGCCACTTGTTTGTGCATGATAGGGGGTAGCGACTTTATGAGTTACACCATATTTTTTCATTAAAGCCTCAAAAGGTTTATTGCAAAAATGCTTTCCCCCATCACTGATATTGGCTCGAGTTGTTCCAAATCTTGAGAAAATATTTTCTTTCAAAAACCGTAAAGTTGTTTTATGATCATTAAGTCGACAAGGAACAGCCTCGACCCATTTTGAAACATAATCAACACCTACCAAAATATATAGATACCCAAAAGATGCAGGGAACGGACCCATAAAATCAATGCCCCAACAATCAAATATTTCAAATGTGGGTGGCCATTGTTTAACGTTTTGCACCTGCAAAGAGTCAAAACATGAAAGAATTTCAGCAACTTCAGGGTTTAATTCATCTTCATCAATATTAGAATTCACTACAAAATTCTCCAAAGAATCAGGCATGCTGTTTTTTCACAAATTAATCATGGGCAAGAGGTGAAATCAAATTCACGACTTCAGATTCCTCATCTTCATATGGCTGCCTAAACACATTAAATATATTAACTTCCATGGTTATATTCCCAGAATTAAGTTTCATCAACCCACTCCTGCAACTTATGTTAGCATCACATCACATGTAGCCAAGAAAGGTCGACCTAAAATCACAGGAATTTGGTTATCAGAATTTAAAACAGGTTTAGTGTTCAAAACAATAAAATCAACGGGATAATAAAATTTGTCCACTTGAACCAACACATCCTCAATAATCCCTCGGGGTGTCTTGATGGAACGATCAATCAGTTGCAATTTCACCATTGTAGACTTAAGCTCCCCAAGACCTAGCTGCAAGTAAACTTAATAAGGCAGTAAATTGACATTGGCACCTAAATCAAGTAGAGCACGATCAATAAAATGTTCTCCAATTACACATGAAAGAGTAGGACTCCCTGGGTCCTTATATTTTGGAGGTATTTTGTTTTGCAACACCGAACTGACATGAGCATCTAAAAATGCAGTTTTCTTGATGATCGGTGCATATTTATATATCATTTTGTATCCTTCTAACTTATGATTTGATTATGTTTTTGAGTTAAACTTGTGCTTTTAATAAATTTTGTGTTTGTTTCAGTGTAATAAGCTTGAAACTCATTAAATGCATTTTGGAGACAAGTTAGCTCAAAACGGTGTCTGGAGATCAGTCAACTTCACGAATTGGACTGTACTTGCTCAAGAAGAACCAGATGATGAGACATATATCATTGAAAATATGCGGAAGTCTAGTTTCTGAAGAATTTTACGGTTCATGATTCCGAGTCTCCTACAGAAAGTTATACAAGTTTTGACAGCTTAAGGTCAAATTCGGCAGCATCTGCGTTCCTGGGCCAAAAATGACATTTGAAGGTCTTTCCAATTTTTTCTTGAGTTTGGCTGCATATGCTTGGAAATATAATTCAAAGTTTTTG
The DNA here is from genome assembly GCA_018703695.1 of Prunus fruticosa. Classification (NCBI taxonomy): domain Eukaryota; kingdom Viridiplantae; phylum Streptophyta; class Magnoliopsida; order Rosales; family Rosaceae; genus Prunus; species Prunus fruticosa. The sequence continues at coordinate 2,279,707 of CM031923.1, read as the reverse complement.
AATATCCAGATTTTTCCAGATTTTGTAGGAGGGAAGATCAAGCCCAAAACAAGCCCACGAGCTGACTGCAATGCATTGTCAATTCCAATCTATTTTCAGCAGTCAACTTGTAAGGCCCAAAACATACACTTGTACTACTCAGATGGGAATACACTCTTTATAAAGGTTGTTCCGATGGGTGTCTATTATGACATATCCAAATTTGAGCCCCATTGGAATCATATTGAAACCTCAGGCCTTCTTACACCGAGCCTGGTTCAGAAAAATCATTTTTAATAGCAACCAAAAGAAAACCCACATGGGTTGGCAGCAAAAGGCAGCCACAATTGAACACCTTTGAAGTCCCATGTGAAGAAAGTTTGAGGTGCAGCAAAAGAAGTATGAGATGGAATTGATTCCAACCACACTAACATAGACAAGATGAAGTGTGAGTTATGGATTGTATTAAAAGAGGAATGGTGGTGTTGGAATTCATCATGATGTTCCTCCCTCTTAGCCCTATAAATAGAGAAGTCTTCAAGCTTCATAAGACATCCCAGAGGGGGGAGCTCTCAAACACTTCTCTAGAGCTCCCCTCCCTTCTCTCCCTCAAATTCTCTTAGTTTCTCTTTCTAGTTTTCAATTGTTGTAATGAAATCTTTGTTCTGAAACTCTCCTTAAGTTTTTCTTAGTTCCACTTTACTTTTCATTGTTATGTAAATTCTTTTATTTAGTTTCAAGTTTGATTAGTTTCCAAGTTTCAATTATGGTTTTTGTTCTTATTCATTATGCTTATAAGTTAATATGCTAGTTTGAATGATTGATCACCATTTAGGCTTGCATGTTAGCTATCTTGGTTTGAATTAAGAGTAGACACCATGCTTTAATTCGAATTGAACTATGAATAAGAAGAGTATGTATGGACATTCGACAACATGGATTAGATACATACTTGGTTGTTTAAAATGTTCTTCTATGCTTAATGGATTCCTAATGCTTAGTTCAGGTTAGACAACAGATGATCAAATTAGGGAATTAGGAATACAAGGTTAGGACCAGACACCATGGCTTAATCATACTTTAGCTAGAATCAATCCGTTAATCTAATTGAACTTGGGAACTTATCTGCTTGACTTGTTTTCTTTTCTTTCTTTCTTGTGTTATTTATTTTCTTTCTTGTTTTTCTATTTTGTGTAGGAAAACTGAATTGGTTTATTCAATCACCAATCCCTGTGGAATCGACCTCGCACTTACATATGCTATACTACCGAACGGCTCGTGCACTTGCGAGTATCACAAGTTGAGGATGCAGCTGAATCCATTTTGGTGGAGCTGAATCCACGCAACACTTGACATTATGCTTTCTCTTATACGTGCACATATCTTTCAAAAATTTAGCATAAGCAAGAACCTATTTAATTGCATCTAACAATGGATATTAATTTTAACCTGTTTAAAAAGATCCAAAATTTCAAAGTTTTGACCAATTTTTCTTTGGGGAATAAGCAAAGCTTTGGGAAAAGGTGCAGGCAAATTCGTTATTACTCTTAGATTTTTCAACCTCTTTAGATGGAGGTGTAGTATCAATTTTCTTTCCATTTCTAAGAAAAATACTAGACTTTGCATGTTCGTATCCAATTTCACATGAATTAACACCTTTAGGATTTGCTTCAGTGTTGGAAGGAAAATTCCCTTTTTCATTAACAGCCAAAGAATTAGTTAATTTGGAAATATGACTCTTAATTTCTTTATTTTCCTCAAACAGTTTATTAAACATTGAATCATACTTTTGACTTTTCTTTTGGTTCTCCTGTATGAAAGCTTGAAGAGTATCTCCCAATGATGGTTTAGGATTAAATGAATTTGGAGCTGAAGATTGTTGGTTAGGAAAACTTACCTGAGGGTGGGACTCATTATTCCTCCAACGGAAATTAGGATGATTTCTTGTTGCTGGATTGTAGGTCTCAGAAAAAAGGAGAATATGCGTTTTGATAATTTCCTATGACTGCACATCGTTCTTCGTAAGCTCCTTTCATCTCCTATAATAGATGACAATTTTTAGTGCAGTGACCAATCTCATAACAAACATCACAAATCTGATTAATATCGGTGGAATAAACATGTTGAGGTGCATTAGATTTTTCGAAATTTAAACCAGCTACCTCTTTGGCCAAATTCTCATATTTTAATTTCAAATCGTCTTCCTCTTTTAATTGAAAAATTCATTTACTAACAGAAGAGGAAGCAGACTTAGAGTGATCAGAACTTTCAAATGGACTAGGAGTGGTCCACTGATTAGATTTTTCAGCAATTTCATCAAGAAAATTTAAGGCCTCATCAGGATCTTTTTGCATAAATTCACCATTACACATAGACTCAACAAATTGCTTATCTCGAGGAAGAAGTCCATCATAAAAGTGACTAGCAAGTCACCAATTCTCAAAATCATGATGTGGACAAAGACTCAAAAGTTCTTTAAATCGTTCCCATGTTTGATACAATGTTTCACTTTCTTTTTGAGGCAAATATGAGATTCTTTTCTTCAAAGCAATTGTCTTATGATTTTGAAGATATTTCTGAAAAAATGCATGAGTCATATCATTCCAAGAAGTTATAGACCCAGCCCTCAACGAATATAACCAACTTTTTGCTTTTTCTTTCAAAGAGAATGGAAAGAATTTTAATTTTATGATCTCAATTCTAGCATGTTGGTTATAAAACGTGCTTACAGCATCTTCAAATTCTCTAATTGTCCCCTTTTCATTTTTTTACTTTTCCAGAGTTATTAATCGTATAAAGAATTTACCACTTTCATGTTTAGTACAAGTATTTTATACAAAATTTTCAATAATACACACAAAATTCACGTATTATACACATAATTTTCACATATTATTGAATATAAAAAATATATATTAAAATTTTTAAATATATTATATTAAAATATTATATAGTGACCAAACTTTTCAGTTGTAACTTGCCAAAATTGTTAATGATTACTAAATAATTTATTATGCAACTAAGTTTTACTAGTTTGTAGAGTTGAAATAGCAAATTAATATCTATAAAGTATAAACTAATGCAACTAGGAGGTCCTTTTTTTTTTTTATTAAATAGTCTAGCCTCGTGGCGATACTTATTTTTGACACGTGGGCCCCAAACCAATGGGGTCCTCTCTTTAAAATAATAATAATAATGTCTAGCCATTCGGCTATACCCGGTTTTTGTAAAAAAAAAATTATAAATAGTATAGCCGGATGGCTAGACGTACTTGGACACGTGGGCGCCTAATCTTAAGATAGGTCCTCTTTTTTTAATATAAATAGTATAGCCGAGTGGCTATACGTAACATGGCGCCTAATCGCATTTTTAATATAAATAGTATAGCTGAGGCTATACTTGGTTTTTTAAGTTAAAAAAAAAATAGTATAGCCGTACGGCTGTACGGATTTTGACAACCTCTGGGGCTTTAGTTTCCACACACAATATAGTTTAGCCGGTTGGCTATACTCGTTTTAAAATTTTTAAAAAAAAGGTCTAGCCGTCTATACTATTTATATTAAAAAAACAGGACCTTCCTTGCGGCTGTGCTTATTTTGACAACCGCTGGGGTTCTTTTCTCTTCTTATAAATAGTATAGCCGATCGGCTATACTCGTTTTTTTAATTTTTTTGGTACAAATAGTATAGCCGGCTATACCCCGTTTTTCTCGTTGATTTTGTTGATCACAACCATATGTCTTAATGGTTTCTGATTTTACTAATTTTTTGCAAGGATAGTGTTTGAATAAAGACTTAAAAAATAAACGACTCAGATTGTTGAAATAAAATATACATCGGACCATACAAGGTGTCCGTCAAATCTCTCAACAGAATTGGACAATTTCTTAATAATCGTCCACTTGAACTTCAAGTGCTGTTACAATTTATCATCCATGAGGGCCCAACGTAGAAACAAAACAATACAAAATGAAAAAAAAAAAATTATATAGCAAAAATTAATACACATATTTTACCTACACAAAATTGTGCGACAGATCATTAGTAGGTAATTGAGCACTAGCTCTATTTAGTGATGCTGAAGAAATTGTTGGTTGTTGGACGTTAATCTTTTCCAAATGAAAAATAAGCAAGAATAGGGAGGATCATCTTTGGCCTTCACCTCAGGAATATATGGAAGTTGCGCTGTAAGGCGGTCATGGAAGGCTGTAGTCCATCCCCGTGGGCGACTATGATTGCATCCTCTTCTGCTATCTCTCTATATTTCGAGAGCAAAAGCTCACATGGTGACAACTAGAGGGCCTTTCACCCCTCCAGAGCAGAGAATTCATACTTGGTGCTCCCTTTTTGCCCCGAAAATTAAAATAAACATTGGTGCAGCCTGGTATGCAGATTCTCAACGAGGTGGCATTGGTTTAATTGCTAGAAATCATCTTGGATCTTTTATTGCAGCCAAGGCGTGTCCCTGTTCGGCAAATTCGGCGTTGGAACTTGGAAGCGGAAGCGTTGGCTGCTGTAGAAGCTTGTTTCTTAGCTATTGAGCATCAATTTCGTCAGGTTCAATTTGAGATGGATTGTAGAGAAGTGATTCGTGGAGTGCAAGGAAACATTTTGAGAGGACGATGGGAGTTGTATCCTTTCCTCTGTAAGATTAAGGAGCAGCTTGGCCATCCAAATTTTGTTGATACTAGCTGGGCTTGGTGTCCAAGAACAGCTAATGTTCCATTAGATTACCTCCTTCTTTTTTTTTCTGTTTTTTTTTTTTTTGGTTGGGTGTGTTTGGGGTGGCCCCTCCTTCCTTCCTCCCTCTCTCTCCCTTTCCTTTTTTTTTGCTTCTTTTCCCCTCTTCTTGTGCGCGCGTTCGTGGGGGGGGGGTGGTTGGTGGTTTTGCTTCTTTCTTCTCTTCGCCCCCCCCCCCCCTCCTCCTCTCTTTTCTTCTCTCTTTTTTTCTCTCCCCCCCCCCCACAAGGGGGTGGTGTTGTGTGGGGGGTGCGCCCCCTCCCTTCCTCCCCGGGGGGGGGGGTTTCCCTCCCCGTGAAGGGCTTTGGCTCCCCCTTCATGCTTGTTGCCTGTGGTTGCTTCACATGTTGTGAACTGCTACCACTCTCAACTTCTTGTTCACTTGCCATCTTCAACACACTAGCACTCCAAAGAAAGACTGGCAAGCTGCGAGGATGAACACAGCTCTGACTGCTTGTTGTGAATTAATACTAACTCACTTCCCCTTAGGACCTTGTTGTTGATGAACTTTGTGACCAACTCAATGATGGATGAGTCTTACACACACACAGAAATTTAACCAAGAAAGAAATGACACAAGTGTTTATAGAGGTTCAGCAAATTGCCTACTTCCTCTTTGGTGATCTCCTTGAGAACTTTCACTAATGAAGATAGGTTACAAACTTTGGTTTACAAAGAAAGGAAACCCCCTTAGAACACTACCCTCACAATCTGTTTCTCTCTCACCCTTGCTCAACACCTTGATACACTTAGAGAACTCTCTTGCTCTCCCCTTGGTATTTTCTGAACTTACAAGTTTTCAGCTTCTCTATACTTTGCACAAACTTATGCACTTAACAACTTAATGTTCTCTTGCTTCCTCTTCCCTCTTATATAGGCCTTGGGACTCCAAGATCAGATATCATTAAGTTATACACGTTCATGCTTTAGTTATCTCTCTTTAGACACCTGTTGTTGGCAGCTCATAAAGCAAGGGACAAAGGATGCTAGCTGCCATCAATCTCTTGAACCAAGAGAGAAAACACTCATGAAACAAGTTATCAATTTGCCAATGTGTTCTCCCAACTTTCCAGCTGCTATGCCACCTTCTAATATCTCAGATTTGATCAGAAATATCCTTGCAAGTCGATAGGAAGTGGTAGCACACCAAGGAAGACTTGAAAACGCGTAGGAATTTGAAACAGCATCGTCCCGGGCGACCGTCGCCCCAGATCCTGGCGACCGGTCGCTTTGTCACAGAATCAATTTTTCGCTCCAGGCTTCGACCGGGCGACCGGTCGCTTGTAACTTGCGACCGGTCGCTTTGGCATTTGCTTGAAACCGACCGGGTCGCCACAACCTTAACCGGTCGGGTTTTTAATATTTTTGTATCTTTTTAATTGAGCCATTTTTCTCAACAATCTCCACCATGGCGAGATTAAAACCCCTTGTGGACACTATTGCTTTTCCAGGACATCTTTAATTTCTTGAGAATCGTCCGGATAACTCTCAAGAACTCCACCTCAATCTTAGCATGGAACAAGATTGAACAAGCTCAAACAATGCTTGAACTTTGCTGCCTGACTGGCTTTGTTAGACAATCTGAAGCGTTCTCCTTTGTATGAACCTTCTTTATCATGACGTCTCCTTCATTCACCCAATCCCTTACCCGGTGGTATCGGACATCAATGTGTTTAGACCTTCCATGAAATACTTGATTCTTCACTAGGTAGATTGCACTTTGACTATCACTTTGAATCACCACCAAGTTTTGGGCTATCCCGAATTCCTTAGCCAATCTCTTCAGCCATACCGCTTCCTTCGAAGCTTCCGTGAGCGCCATATACTCCGCCTCTGTTGTAGACAAGGCACTAACCGATTGTAACACCGCTCTCCAACTAATCGGTCCTCCACCACAAATGAAGACATATCCCGTGGTGGATCTCCTCTTGTCTAGATCCCCTGCATAATCAGAATCTACATACCCTGACACACATGCATTACCTTGTTGTTTTTCAAACAATATCCCAAGCCTCCTTGTGCCCTTCAAGTACCTGAGAATCCACTTTGCTGCTGTCCAATGAAGTCTGCCCGGATTCGCCATGTATCTTGACACCACACTTACGGCTTGAGCTAAGTCGGGGCGTGTGCAAACCATTGCATACATAAGACACCCTACCAAGCTTGCATATGGAACTTTGCTCATTTCTTCCTTCTCATCATCCGTAGAAGGACATTCCTGTGCACTTAATTTGAAATGCTCCGCCAAAGGAGTAGACACGGGCTTGCAATCCATCATATTGAATTTTTCAAGTACTTTGGAAATGTACTTACTTTGTGACAGCCATAGCTTGCCTGCGTTTTCTGTCTCTCCTTATCTCCATTCCTAGGATCTTTTGTGCAGAGCCTAGATCCTTCATGTCAAACTCCTTTCCAAGCAATGTTTTTAATTCCTGGATTTTTGACATATCTTTACATGCAATTAGCATGTCATCAACATAAAGAAGTAAAAGGATGAAGTTACCATCCTTAAATGCATGACTGTAAACACAGCAATCTGATTCACATCTTCTATATCCAATCTTCATCATGAAAGAATCGAAGCACTTATTCCACTGCCTTGGAGATTGCTTTAGCCCGTATAAAGACTTCTTCAACCTGCAAACCAGATTTTTCTTGCTTGCTTCAATGAACCCTTGAGGTTGGCTCATGTAGATATCTTCCTCCAAGTCTCCATGGAGGAAAGCAGTCTTCACATCCATTTGCTCCACCTCAATGTCCTCTTGGGCTACTATGGAGAGGAGTAGCCGTATAGAAGTATGTTTCACCACCGGTGAGAAAATTTCATCATAATCAACTCCCTCCTTTTGCAAATATCCCTTGGCCACCAATCGAGCTTTGAACATGGTGGCTCCCTTCTCATGCATTTCTTCTTTCTTCCTAAACACCCACTTGCAGCCAATAACCTTGCGATCTTTGGGTTTAGGAACTAACTCCCAAACTGAGTTTTGGTGTAGAGATTCCATCTCTTGCATCATAGCTTCCATCCAACTTTCCCGCTCCTCATTCTCAACAGCTTCTTGGAACGTGGTTGGTTCTTCTTCACTTGCATTTAGAGCATAGTGAACTGAGTCCGTGTCCCATCCAAACCTTTGAGGTGGTTTGATGGTTCTCTTGGGCCTGGACCGAGCTATAGATGATGGCTCCACCATTTCTTGAGCATCTTCTTCTTCTTCTTGAGTTTGTTGTTGATTTTGCCCAGCTTCTTCCTCCTCAATGTCAGACTCCTCCTCCTCCTCCTAAACGTCTTCAGTTGGCTGTTTTTGTGAAGTCTTTCTTGACACCTTCTTGAGTGGAACTTCAATGGTTGTTTCTCTTTCAACAACATCCTCCTTTGCTTCTGAATTCTTGACTTTGTTCAAAGGCATGGTCTTTTCATCAAACACAACATCTCTGCTGAGTATCTTCTTGTGGTTCACCGGATCCCATAGCTTGTAGCCCTTCACTCCGCTCTCGAAGCCGATGAAAATGCATTCAAGAGACTTAGGCTTCAACTTGGTTCTTTCATCACTAGGAATAAGTGCAAATGCACTGCATCCAAACACTTTGAGATTAGAAAAAACTATTGACTTATTTGACCATACCTCCTCTGCACATTTGAACTCAAGATTTCTTGAAGGTGATCGGTTAACCAAATAGGCAGCGTGGTTAACTGACTCTGCCCAAAATGATTCGGGCAATCCTGCATGAATCCTCATACATCTCTCACGCTCCATGAGAGTTCTATTCATCCTTTCCGCAGCTCCATTTTGTTGGGGCGTCTTCTTCACGGTAAAGTGCCTCTTAATGCCTTCGTTTCTGCAAAACTCAAGAAATTTGTTGTCCTTATATTCACCACCGTTGTCACTCCTTAGGATCTTGATTTTTCTTCCGGTTAGGTTCTCCACTTCCGCCTTCCACTCTTTGAATTTGGTGAAGACCTCAGATTTCTCCTTCATGAAGTAGACCCAAACCTTTCTGGAAAAATCATCCAAGAAAGTCACGAAATAGCGAGCTCCACCCTTTGATTTAACCGGTGATGGCCCCCATACATCTGAGTGAATATAATCTAGCACTCCTGTGCTACCTTCCTCTTTATCTCGCAGCTTGAAAGCTATCTTCGATTGCTTTCCCATGGTACAAAATTTGCAGAACTCCAGCTTGCAGCTTTGAACACCTTTCAACAATTTTCTTTTATGTAGTTCCTGCATGCCTCTCTCACTCATGTGCCCTAGCCTCAAATGCCAAAGCTGAGTTTCATCATCCGAGTCCTTGCTTGTGGACACAGCTGCTCCACCTGTTATTGTTGTACCGCACAATCTATATAGACAATTAGGTTGAACTTCTCCCTTCATAACCACAAGTGAACCTTTTGAGATTATGATTTTCCCTCCATTAGCCTTAACAGAATAACCATTCTTATCAAGAGTTCCAAGGGAAATAAGATTCTTACGCAACTTTGGAATATGCCTTACCATTCCAAGCGTCCTAACAGTCCCGTCATGCATCTTTATCTTGATTGTACCGGTGCCTATGACTCTACAAACCGAGCCATTCCCCATTATAACTTCGCCACCTTCTTCTTTCTCATATGTGTCAAACCACTCCTTGTTTGAGCACATATGGTATGAGCACCCGGAATCCAAAATCCAATCCGAAGAGAAACACCTTGAAGAATTAGCATATGTATTAGTATTAACATTGTCATTAACACATAAAAGCTCACCATCACTTTCCGTGACTTCCTCAGCTGTGTTTGCTGCATTCTTCCCTTTGTTCTTCTTCTCTTTCCATATGGGGCAATTTCTTTTCCAGTGCTCTTTTGACCCACACTCGAAACAACCATCTTTAGCCTTGGATTTTGATCTTCCTTTGTTGCCTTTCTTGCCTTCACGCCTTTTTGAACGACCCCTATCTTCGGTCTTAGCAAATAGACCTTCACCTTGAGAGTTTTCTCCAGAACGTTGAGCCATCCTATGGTGCGTCATGATGTCTTGCAGCACAGGCTCGAAATCCAGAGTGACCTTCCCGAACATAAGAGTGGTTCGAAAGTGTTTATAGGACGGAGGTAAGGATGTTAGCAACATAAGTGCCTTATCCTCCGTACTATAAATAACTTCCATTCTTTGCAAATCAGCAACACATCTATTGAAACTACTTAAATGTTCCATTAGATTACCTCCTTCTTCCATCTTCAGATTTAGGAGTTCTTCCTTTAGGAAGAGCTTGTTGGACAGCGACTTCCCTGCAAACATCTCTTCGAGCTTCTCCCATGTTTGCTTCGCGGTATCCTTCAACACGTTGATGAGCACATCATCGGAGAGGTAGTTTTCGATGGCTCCTCTAGCTAATTCGTCAAGTACGCCCCACTCCTCATCTTTCATGTCTGCTGGCTTCTTTTCCTTGCCAACTAACACAACATGGAGATGTTGTTGTGTAAGAGCTGACCTCATCCTTCGTTGCCAAAGAGTGAAGTTCTCCTTCCCTGTGAAAGGCTTTAGCTCCACCTTCATGCTTGTTGCCTGTGGTTGCTTCACATGTTGTGAACTGCTACCACTCTCAACTTCTTGTTCACTTGCCATCTTCAACACACTAGCACTCCAAAAGAAAGACTAGCACAGCTGCCAAAACACAGCTCTGATACCACTTGTTGTGAATTAATACTAACTCACTTCCCCTTAGGACCTTGTTGTTGATGAACTTTGTGACCAACTCAATGATGGATGAGTCTTACACACACACAGAAATTTAACCAAGAAAGAAATGACACAAGTGTTTATAGAGGTTCAGCAAATTGCCTACTTCCTCTTTGGTGATCTCCTTGAGAACTTTCACTAATGAAGATAGGTTACAAACTTTGGTTTACAAAGAAAGGAAACCCCCTTAGAACACTACCCTCACAATCTGTTTCTCTCTCACCCTTGCTCAACACCTTGATACACTTAGAGAACTCTCTTGCTCTCCCCTTGGTATTTTCTGAACTTACAAGTTTTCAGCTTCTCTATACTTTGCACAAACTTATGCACTTAACAACTTAATGTTCTCTTGCTTCCTCTTCCCTCTTATATAGGCCTTGGGACTCCAAGATCAGATATCATTAAGTTATACACGTTCATGCTTTAGTTATCTCTCTTTAGACACCTGTTGTTGGCAGCTCATAAAGCAAGGGACAAAGGATGCTAGCTGCCATCAATCTCTTGAACCAAGAGAGAAAACACTCATGAAACAAGTTATCAATTTGCCAATGTGTTCTCCCAACTTTCCAGCTGCTATGCCACCTTCTAATATCTCAGATTTGATCAGAAATATCCTTGCAAGTCGATAGGAAGTGGTAGCACACCAAGGAAGACTTGAAAACGCGTAGGAATTTGAAACAGCATCGTCTGGGCGACGGTCGCCCAATCCTGCGACCGGTCGCTTTGTCACAGAATCAATTTTTCGCTCCAGGCTTCGACCGGGCGACCGGTCGCTTGTAACTTGCGACCGGTCGCTTTGGCATTTGCTGAAACCGACCGGTCGCCCACAACCTTCGACCGGTCGCTGGTTTTTAATATTTTTGTATCTTTTTAATTGAGCCATTTTTCTCAACAGTGACCTGGGTCAACAGACCACCATCTTTGCTAGTGCATGTTCTCAACAATGATGGTCTCCCTTAACCCCCCCCTTCTTAGTTGCTTGCTTGCAATCTGCAAGGTTGGACGTTGTAGCCTTAGTGTGGGTGGCGTCTTTGTTTATTTGCTTCTTTGCAACTTGCTTTGTTTATGTAGTTGGTTGTTTCTGATTGTCCTGCCTACTGGTTGGGACTTTCGACCGAAAAAAAGAGAGCATCGTGCATAAACCAATAATTCGTTTAATTTAGGCCTCTAGATTCCTGGCCAACCAATAATTGTGCATCTTTAATTTGTAAACGTGAAGTAATTATGCAATTAAAGAGCATTACTGATGTTACTTCTTTTGAATATTTGAGAACTCCTAAACTTCTTGGTTGGATAAATGCAGCTAAATCGTCGTTCTATAATATATGGTTTAACTCTCACCATATATGGTTGCTGGAATTCCATGGTCGACAGTACAGGAAAGTGGAACTGGAATCGGACTCTGAGGGACTTATTCACATGATCAACGGGGATACGGCACTTGATGTCACCTTGGAGGGCATTGTCCTTGACATTCGAAAGCTTGCTCAACAACTGGAGATGGTGAACTTTTCGTTTACATCTCATAGAGGGAAGAAAGCAGCACATGAGGTTGCTGGCTTTGTTATTCGTTATGGAGGGTCCCATGTGTGGGATGTGATTTGGCCACATTAGATGTTTATCTACTAGCTGAGGATGCAAACCTTGATTTACGTCTTTGAATAAAATCTCCAGATTTTTGGCACAAAAGAAGAAAAAAAAAAAAAAAAAAAAACCCACCATAAATAAACTCATAAACTCTCACCTTCCACAACTTTGATCTAAGTTCACTCATTGCACCAAGGCACTTCTTGCAAGTTTCTTCGGAGATGTCCCGAGCGAATTGAGTCACCATAAATTAAATTTGTGATTGATCTGCTATGTTGTAGTTTTCCATGAGCATACAACAATGGACTACCAGAAGCTAGAGAACATAATTGGTTGGTCCCAGGCGGTGTAGAAACCTTCCCCTTATGCAAGGGCATGGTGGATGGAGTAGGGATAAGGGATGTCAATAAAGGTAAAACTTGTTTCGAGTCTTTTGCTTATCATGCATTCTTCCATAACACAAACGTACATGTCATTCAAAAGATGAAGAACATAAAAACATGCAGCTAGAGAAACAAAATAAGGAAGAGAGAGAAAGCTTCTGAATCACAAAGTATTAAGTTTTAGTAATCTTCCCCTTCACCCTCGTCATCAGCACCTTCTGCTCCAACTTCCTCATAGTCTTTTTCAAGAGCAGCAAGATCCTCACGGGCTTCCGAGAATTCACCTTCCTCCATCCCTTCACCTACATACCAATGCACAAACGCCCGCTTGGAATACATAAGGTCGAATTTATGGTCAATTCGGGAGAACACCTCAGCGACAGCAGTGTTGTTGCTTATCATGCAAACTGCTCGTTGCACCTTGGCAAGATCACCACCTGGCACCACTGAAGGGGGCTCATAGTTAATACCGCATTTGAAACCAGTTGGGCACCTGAAAGTATCAACATGGAGAACTCATTCATCAAATATATGCTTATCATGCAAGCTTAATTTTTAAAACAGCCTGTGTCAGAACTACAAGAACTGAAATTATGAAACAATAATAAAGCAAGTCCCAATTCATCAATTTTGGTGCAAGTATTATTTAGGCTTATATTTTAAAGAAACTAGATGTACAGAAGCTCTACTCACCAGTCAACAAATTGAACTGTTCGCTTTGTCTTAATGGTAGCTACAGCTGCATTTACATCCTTTGGTACGACGTCACCACGGTACATCAAGCAGCATGCCATGTACTTCCCATGCCTCGGATCACACTTGGCCATCATACTTGAGGACTCAAATACAGCATTTGTGATCTCAGGAACTGATAGTTGCTCATGGTAAGCCTTGGCGGCGGAGATTACAGGGGCATAAGATGAGAGCATAAAGTGGATACGAGGATATGGGACAAGGTTAGTTTGAAACTCCGTAATGTCCACATTAATGGCACCATCAAACCTCAAAGAAGTGGTCAAAGAAGAGATTGTTTGGGATATTAATCTATTCAAGTTGGTGTATGTTGGCCTTTCAATGTCTAAAGATCTCCTACAGATATCATAAATGGCTTCATTGTCCAGAAGCACAGCCACGTCTGTATGTTCAAGGAGAGAATGCGTGGAGAGCACGCTATTGTAAGGTTCTACAACAGCAGTGGAGACCTGGACATTTTGAGATTAGTTGCTGGAGAAAGCCACACATGCATAGTTCAACAGTATTAAGAAGTAATCTTTCCTATGTTTCTGCCCACAACTTAAGTTGTCTCTCCAGATGAGAATAACGGTGAAGTATAAACTCTCTAGTTTCAGATTTGGTATGCATAGTGTAATATTAAGAACTGAAAACCCATTAAGTGGAACCAGATGAAAAAAGTAAGAAGATGTGAAAATTAACCGAATGAAAAGCTTATAAGAATTGTCATTCTCAAAGAAGTCATCTTTCCTAAGTTTCTACCAACCATTTATATTGTCTCTACAGATGAGAATAAACCTGCAGTATAATAAACATTGAAACTGATATTGCATACAAAATTTAAGACCTATCTTTTTGTAAAGATTTATTCTCATGCGAGCAGAATTAATTCGTTGCAATAAGAAATTGAAACTGATATTGCTTACAAAATTTATAAGAAAAAGACAAGTTGCGTTGTGTTCATAAATACTAGTTTTAGCAGTAAAAGTTCCATGATTCCATCCAAATAATAACCTGTAAGTTTTTCGAGTATCTACCTGAGGAGAAGGAAAAATGCTGAAACCAAGTTTTGACTTCTTCCCATAATCGACAGACAATCGTTCCAGAAGTAGTGACCCCAAACCAGAACCAGTGCCACCACCAACAGCGTTAAAGACCAAAAACCCTTGCAAACCAGTGCAATTATCAGCTAATTTTCTCACCCTGTCAAGGCATAGGTCCACAATTTCCCTCCCCACTGTAACATTCAACAGAGAAAACCAGTTATAACTAACATAACAGAAGGAAATGCCAGTTTGACAGTGCAATAGAAATTCATATACCTGTGTAGTGTCCTCTGGCAAAATTGTTAGCAGCATCTTCTTTGCCAGAAATAAGTTGTTCAGGATGAAACAGTTGTCTGTAAGTCCCAGTTCTGACTTCATCAATAACCGTGGGTTCCAAATCAACAAATATAGCTCTGGGCACATGATTGCCAGAACTGATTTCGCTGAAGAAGGTGTTAAAAGCATCATGTGCCGCACCAACAGAGGTGTCACTGCATTCACATATAAACCTTCTTAAGACCAGAAACGATCCATTCAATAAATCTCATGGTGAGTTTTTTCTCAATAACGAAAATAAATTTTAACATTAAAATACATAAATATTAAAGTATACCTACAAAAAAGGAATTGAAAGATGACTTTATGATAATTACTCAATGAACTAGATCACAAATCAAAGAAAAAAAGATAAAACAAAACAAAATTAAATGCATTGTTGGAGAGATCAGAACAATATTACTACTCAAGACCGCACCAAATACCAGTTATGAATATATAACACACGAAACCACTAAAGAAAGATATCTTGAGTGAACAAGCTCATACAAATCAGCGGAAGAATGTAAAATAACACGCATACCCAGACCACTTACAAACTACCTTGGGTCACAGGAAAACCCATAAACAGGCAGTCACCAATCAATGGTTAGAAAATTGGGCACGAAGGTATCGATATAAATAGATGATTCCAGATTGTGTTTCAATTTTTTATCTTTGGATGTTACCTTATGATAGATTAGCAACAGAAGAGAGCCTGATCAATTATGCAAGAAAAAGAGAAATTGTGAAACTGGCACTTATATTGAAAGAGTAGATTTAGTGGCAAAAGTCTCAACAAGACAACACAGTTACTAGTTCAATCTTAATAGATTCCAACTGTTTTCCCAAAAATGTATATATAAATTTCATGATTCCATTCAAGATTAACAAAACGCAGAGATTAACAAAGTGAGTCTTTTCCTCAATTAACTCCAAAGTTCATTCAAGATTCCTCTAAATTGGAATTACAACAACAATAATGATCAAGAAGTAAAATGAACTGGCATAACTTGATCACATTATAAGATTCTTCACATTTCCATTTTCATGAATACCTGTCGATTCAAGCCATGTTTGTTTCCTTTATTTTCTTTTCCACGGAAAAAAAAGGGAAACAAACAACTAAATAAATGAAACAATGGTGAATTCGGGTTAATCAAATTGTGATCTACTAGATTGTTGCAATTAATTGGCCAAATGTAAGCCAATTCCCAATTGTACAAACAATATCTCAAACACTAAGAGAATTTGAATCCAAAAAACCAAAACTATTACAATTAGAAAAGATAAAAGAATCATTTTCAGAAGAATATATTGAAGTTCTATAAACAGCACCCCAATTGAAAGCCACAATTACAAAAACTGAAATTTTTATATAAAAAAACGAAAAAAAAAAAACGAAATCAATGATTAATATATACGTATACCTCGGCATCATGCCATCATGTTGAATTCCATGTTCAAGGCAGTAGAGCTCCCAGCAGGCATTCCCAACTTGGATCCCTGCCTGTCCTATGTGTACGCTTATTATCTCCCTCATTTCTCTATGGGATCAATTACAATCACAAATGCCAATGAAAGATAAAGGAAGAAACAATCAACAAATAAAATTTCAAAGGAACGACGTTTCTGTTCTTCAATGGCAATTGCCAAGGAAACGATCTCAAATCTCAATCAATGACAACGGACCAGAACAGAGAGTTCATCCAAAAACAAAACAAAATTAACGAAATAAATTATTAGTAGTTGTTACCAAATATATAACTATTAACTATTGGTTTTTTCTTTTTCTTTTTCTCGTGGGTAAATATGAAAATACAAAATTAGTAATTCCGGTCCAGAGCCATCCATTCAATTAATTATTTAACAAAAAAGAATATTTTTTTATTAACAGTTTGGGTCCTCCACACACGGAGCCAACTGTTGCTGGACTATGTTAACAGATGTTCGGATCCTCTTGCCGCCCGCATTTTGCAATTCTCATGTTATTTTAACGGCATCAAACAACATATGCGCTTAGTCAAGTTGGGCATAGTAGATATGTTCATCGTCTTGCATTAGAATTTGAATTCCCCTTCATGTAATTTAAATTAATTTAAAATAAATTATCACTTGTATAACTAAAGAAAACAGCAACAAACAGCAAAACCAGATCGTTTTTGTCATTTACTCCGTATCTCTTTTTGGACGAAAATTTCCTCCGTATCTATTTGGTAGACGAAAAAGTAGCATATGTGACCACAAAGCATCACTGCTAACGAAATTGGAGTTAATTGACAACATTAGTTAGTTTGTGAATTTGAACCTAAAATGTAAATTTGGATCTAAGTTAAAGGACTATGGTGGCAACTAAAAAACCAAAAAAAATAGGGAAATAGCTTAAAATGCTACCCTTTTCATAATTTTAACTAAAAATACCACACCTTCCCAATTTATTTATAACTATCACCTATAAATATATAATTATTGTCCACTTATTGCTGATTTTTCACATGTTCAGAAATTTTGTTCTCTCTTAGCTCACTCAGCTCTCTCTCTCTCTGGCATAGCTCTCTTTCTCTTTGGTATATGTCTATCGCAACTCTCTCTCTCTCTCTTTGCTCTCTTTCTCTAGCGCAGCTCTTTCTCTCTCTATCTCTCTTAGCTTCGTTCTGTCTCTTTCTCCCCCTATTCGCTCTCTTGCTCTCTGTTTGGAATCGCGAACCCCTCCCTTGCCCCCATATTTTAGTTAAAGGACTCAGACTAGTGGCAATTTGAGTTATATTGCCCATTGCGTGTTTATGCTGGCTGTGTCTCTGCCAGGTGGGCAATTATCTGACCGAAGTCTTCAGAAACCAATAGCTCATGCCTAGCTCATCATGACCAAGCATGCAATGAGCTCATCTTCCTGTCAGCATGATGTGTATTTCCATGGGCTCACGAATTGGGTTGGGCTGAATAAAATGATGACTTTAAGATGTCCATTTTGAAGTTCAGAAATGTCATTGATCCAACCACACAAGTATTGGCCCAATCCAAGTTCGGATGAAGAAGATAAGTCTGAAATGAACTTCTAACTCAGGCTCCAGTTTTTGCACGTTTTTGCACCATTTTGCTTCAAATGCCTCAAGTGTATTCCTCTCATGCCAATCAGCCCATAATATGCATGGATTGCATGAATTATGCTTTTTTGCTCTCTTGGCCTACAAAACATACAAAGATAGGCAAATAACTTAGAAATCTAAGAAACTAAGCAAAAGAAGTAAGTAAATAGGGCATGTATATGTATGAAATTATGAGCTTAACAGCTGGGGTTTTAGCAAGGAACCTGGGCTTCGGCAATAGTTGGGAAGAGATATGGGGTTGAGCCCAAGATGGGCTTTCGGCAAGGACCAAAATTTGAGAGACCACGTGAGCTGGGCTTTCGGCAAGTTCCCGAAATTGTGAGATAAGTGCTAGGGTTTGGGGGTGAGAGGGGTGCAAGTCCCGTAGTGTGTGTAGAATCTGCCGTTCGGCAAGTCCCGTCTGAAGAAGGTTGTGGCAAGCTCACGTCTCGTGGCAGAGCTGGAGCACGAAGCTAGAGTAGTTGCGAGGTCGTGAGCACGTCGAGGAGTCCTTCCATGACCCTTGCCGTTCGGCAAGAGTTCCGAAGGGAGAAGTCGCGACCCAATTTTGAAGATCCGTTGTGGCCCTAGCTTCGACAAGATGAGTGTTCGAAGGGATTGTTGCGGTCATTGGGAAGGGCTGAGCATTTGGCAAGGGATTATCTCCGGTTCAGCAGGGTTCACGAGGCATCCACGAATTTGACACGGGTGGGAGCCGGGCCTTGATAATCCGGGCAGGTGGGGCTAGGCAAGGTGAGAAGTTTGTAATCCCACATCTTTTTGCACGACCCTTGCCGTTCGGCAAAGGTGGCCTTGGGGAGATTTTGGACTTAGGATTTTGGAAGTAGAGGCCAATCTTTGGCAAGGGGTTTTGGAAATTGAAGAGGCTAGTCTTAGGCAAGGTTGTGCGGCAGCTTTGCAGACATCTTCAGAACGTAAGGTCACCTTCTTTTTGGGAGCCGTTGTTTCCTTCTCAAGTGGGGCTTGGAGCTGGGCCTTGCTTACAAGGTGAGTGTTGGTTTCCTAGCTTCTACACGGACCTTGCCGTTCGGCAAGACCATTTCATCATTTCCCTTATTTTTATTTTTATTTTTTTGAATGTAAATTTGAATCTTGAACTTCAAATTGTGGAGGAAGATGAGAAGTATTTTGGTGGCTGGGTCGCTTAGATCTTTGGTAAGAGGAGACGTTTGCGACTTCATTTTAATGTCGTCGGTCCTTGCCGTTCGGCAAGGAGCCTAAGCTAAATTTGTAAAATGGCTTCGGCAAGGGGAAAAAGTTTAATGCAAGTGTAGAAGGCTAGGCCTCCTTTGTGTCGGGATAGTGAGGTGGGCCATGAATTGGCTGAGTCGTTGTGCAAGGCTAGACTTAAGTGACCGGGCCTTATGAGAATTTTGGCTAAGTTTTTTTTTTTTTTTTGTTGGACAGAGGATTTTGGCAAGGGTTATTATGGGTGACCCTCCAAATCTTCTGCACGACCCTTGCCGTTCGGCAAGGCCAGTCAAAGACTAAGTTGAATTGATGTTGGTTGTTGCAATTTTTCCGCAGGGTCTAGAGGGAGGATTGGAGCTAAGCTGCAACGGCACGGTCGGCAAGAGCTGAGCCAAAAAAGATTGGGCAAGGTGAAAATTTTGTGACCCCTTGATTGGTTCTGCACGGGCCTTGCCGTTCGGCAAGCCTCTTTCTAATTTCTTTTGCCGTCCCAATAATAATAATTGTTTTCCTTGGATTTTGAATTTTGAATTTCAAAATGTGAAGCAGGTACAAGGAATTTGAGAGGGAAATTGAAAGGGTGCTAGGGTTTCCTCGTGAACCGAGGTGTTGGTACCCTTGAAAGTTTATAAATAGTTGCTTGGGGTGGAGAAGGTCTCACACTTGAGACTTGAGAAAAATTTTGAGAATTTGAGGAGGAGAAAAGGTGATTTCCGGCGAGAGGTTTGGTGAAGGAGCAGTGATCAGAAAGATTTACGGCGAGCTCTTTGTGGTGGTTTAAACAAGGTTAGACCTCCTTTGCCTTGAATTTTCGAATTGAATTGTCCTCTTTTGTATGAACATGTTGAAGACTAGGATAAATACCTTGAGTATGATTATGAACTTGATGAACACCTTGAACATTGATATGAACTTGTTGAATGTATGTTTCGATCCTTCTTGTATGTGCATTAGTTCCTTTTCTTGTTTTTGCAAATTGTAGATGTCTGAAAGTTCTGATAGAGAAAGCCATGACCCCCCTGCCTTTGGTGGGGAAGATACCGGAAGTGAGAGTTCCCAGTTCAGAGCCAAGCCTTTATGTTTGTTCAGAACGTGAGAGTTCCCAGAAAGATGGTGTTGTAGAAGGCGTTATAGAGAGTAGGATGGTAGTACATTAGGGTGATAGGACTGGGCCATCCATAGACTCTGGGTTGGCTTCATATGATAGGATGCAGAGAAATTACAATGAGTTAGGCTCAAGTAATCAGGCATCCCCATCTGGGTCCAGAGGCGTAGCCGTGGCTTCAACTTCAGAGGGAGTGGATATACGGGTTGGTGTTCCGTTGGCAAAGCGGAATTCTCTTCCAGAAGTAAAGTTGCCCGAGCTTCGGGCGGATTATTGTATTCCACCTTACGTAGTCTTGAGATTACCCACTGTAGCTGATGTGGTTAGATATCCTTCATATGGGTTGGTGTTGATTTTTACAGATATGTACCAGCATGGCTTCAGGCTCTGCGTTTCATCCTTGGGTCCAGATGATGTTGGCTAGGCTGGGGTATACGTCGGGGCAATATAATCCCAACTTTTGGATTCTTCTTCATGGGATTTACATTGCCTGGTGGTTGGTTGGGTTGGATGAGCCAACGTTTGAGTAGTTCATGTACTTGTACTCAATTTTGAAGCAACAGGGAAGTTTTGGCTGGGTACAAGCCAATTGTCGAAAGGCAAAAGAGAGAGAGGTTATTTTATCAGTCATATGCCTACTACTCAGGAAGTCCTGGAGGAACAGGGTGGTGCCTAGTTTATGGTGACTAGGAGTGTCCACCCGGGAAGACCGTTGCCAAACACATTCCTACCCACTTCCAATCGATAGGTCCTTAGCCCCATCCTTTAAGACTAAGTGTTGTTTTGTTGTGTTTCTCTTGATTCTCCATTGTTGCTTGTGCAAGTGTAGATGGCTGAGTAGTATGTAACATTTGCTGCAGGTTCGGTGAAGTGGGGGTCTATCTCCAAGGAGCAAGAAGCCGAAGTTGAGAGGGTGAGGTCGCTGTTGTCAGAGACCGAGCGTGAATGCCGAAACTTAGTCACCCAGAAGAATCTGCTTGAGTCCGGACTTCTGCAAGGAAGTAAGTACCTAGGTCACTTTTGTTGTTTGTCTTCTGGTTCCTTTCTGTAATTGTGACTAACTTAGCTTTTGATATGCAGTGGCAGGTGTTGTAAAGGGAGCGACTAAGGTTGTCGTGAATATTGATGAGGCCGAGAAGAGAAGCGGCTGAAGGAGAAGAGGGAGAAGGGGTCGCGGCCCAAAAGAGGTGAGAAAGAGGGAGCTAGGCAGGCTCCTGAGAAGCTCCCTGAGATGACGATGAGGGGCTCATCTCTGAAGTTGTGGCTGGGAATAGGAGAGCCCTGGAGGAGGCCCATCAGGACGTGATGGGGACGGGCCGAGGCTTCCTCCCTTTGATCTCCAGGCCCCGCCGAAGCTTCTATTCGGCATGGAGGAGGTATTTGGTGAGGGGATGGAGGCGGTGGACTTCAGCGGATTGCGTAGGCAGGTGGAAGGAGGTGAGCCTTGCCATGCTTCGGCAGGAGGTGCCCTTAGTCAACGTCTTTCCTGGAAGGCGTCAAGAGTGACCCCGAGACCTTGGCGAGGACGTCGACTTCCTCCTTCGCGGAGCGAGTGCAAAAGACGATCCTGACGTCCTGCTTATGTAAGTTGTGTTTGTGTAAGATTTCATATTGTTACGCTTGTTTTTCTTGTACTAACAGTACATTGTTTGGCAGGCTTTTGGCGAGATGTACGTCAATATGGCGAAGGCAGATAAGGAGATTGCAGGATGAAGAGGCCCGAGCAGATGGCCAAGGACAAGGTAGCGAAGGCTCAAGAGGCTATCCGTGAGAAAACGCCCTGCTTTTGCAAAAGGCGGGGCTATCCAGAGAGGTAGATCGGCTGAAGGAGAGGCTGGACGAAGCGGAACGGAAGCTGGCCGAGGCGGAACAGAAGAAACTGAAGAGATAGCTGCAGCCCGAGCTGAAGCGGTTGAGTCCTACCTAACTTCAGATGAGCTGAGCAGTTACGTCCTGGATCGGTTGGTGGATGAGCAGATTTAGTGGGAGGAGACCCTGGAAAAGTTCAATCCCTCGCTTAAGATTAACTTCGACACGAGTGGTGAGCTTCCTTCGGCTAGTGGTGCTGCCGAAGCTCCTGAGTCTACCACCACGGACGTATCTAGGGAGGAGGCTCCCAGTGCTGCGCCTGGGTCAGCCTCCATTGATGCTCCGCCTGCCTAGTCCTGGAGGACTTCTCTTGTTTTTGTTATGTATTTGTCTATGTTTGTAACAGGAGCTCTGACTTCTGATTTTGTATGGACGTTTTGCCTTGCCGTGGGCAAGGTTGCCTTAACTTTTATGATATTAGACTTGTTATTTTGATACCAGCTGTGCTAGCAAAATGATAAGTATGTGATTGATAGGAATCAGCCAGTGGGTAGTCCCTCTGCACCTTCTGCATGGTGCCTGCCGTTCGGCAGGTTGGGTTTTTTTATATTTTTTATATTTTTTTTGGGGCTTGGTCAGCCATGGGCAGTCCTTCTGCACCTTCTGCATGGTGCCTGCCGTTCGGTAGGTTGGGGTTTTTTTTTCTGTTTTGGGCTTGGTCAGCCATGGGCAGTCCCTCTGCACCTTCTGCAAGTTTGTGTTTGTAGTAGGTTTTCATGAAGGACCCGTTGAAAGCACGTCTAAAGGGATGATTTAGTCGACGGCTTGGAGCTTCAGCGTATGGCAAGGTCCTTGAGGACAATACTAAAATATGACTTCAAGTATAAATGCATATTACAACCAACTTAGAAATTTGTAAAGGACAATACTAAACATTTCTTTATTTGCTTGCATACATATATGCCTTCACATTTGCAGCCTTCACATTTGCAGCTTGTTTTGTGCTCTATGATCTTTTTTGCAGATAAGTACCAATGGTTGAGACAAAATAAAGGACAGCATCTTTCACTTTGTCAAGGAAGTGAAAATATGCATATCTCCAAGACCTCTTCATGGCCAAAGTCCCAAAAACTCCCCAAACCCTCAGAAAAACCTATCACCATGCTAATGACGAACTGTAGCTTTTCACGTTTGCTATCATCATCCTCTCCTCCATCTCCACTTGGAACTTGAGGTGCTCCTTCATTGTTTTGGCAACCAGTTGGTAATGGACAACCGCTAAGACCCGGGTTGCCCTCATAAATTGACGGGTCAACAAAGGTTTGAAGCTGGTTACCCGTTGGAATTTTCCCAACAAGTTATTGTATGACAGATTCAAATAATTCAAAAATGTTAAAGAAACCATGCTCTGTGGAATTGAACCTGAAAGTTTGTTCATTGATAGATCAAGAGTTTCTATCGACTCCAAGTTTATGATATTTGCTGGGATATTTCCTGTCAAATGATTCATGGACAAATTTAAGGTGCCCAACTCTATAAGGCTTGTTAGGCCCATATGTATCTCTCCTAACAATTTATTTTCCGAGAGATCAATGCTAATAACAAGGGAAATGATGGATAAATAATCATATACAAACACTCTTCCTTTTGACACCAACTGAAGTCTTCCTCGGTAACCATAGTTATTTTCGTAGTCAGTGGACTCAGATTTCAGGCCACTCAAATTACCTATGCAGTGGGGAATATTTCCGAAAGATTGTTGTGTGAGAAGTCCAATATACGAAGAGCGGAAAGGCCACATAATTTTAAAGGGATGCTTCCCGTAAATGAGTTGGACCTCAAGCTTAGAATCTGTAAATTGGGCATGCTTTCTCCGATGGAAGCTAGAATCGGTCCAGAAAACTTGTTATCACCAAGATTAAGAACACTCAGGTTAGTGCAGTTTTTCAAGGACATAAATTCACCTGAAAAGTTGTTGCTAGAGAGGCTCAATAATTGGAGTGAAGTAAGAGAGCATAAGGATCTTGGGATTGTACTAGAGAGATTGTTGTTTGACAAGTCTATAGAAAGCAAGAATGGCGTATTGTTCCAAAAATGAGGAATCTCACCAGAGAGACTGTTGTTTGACATGTCTATCATTCGCAATGATGGTATATTGTTCGAAAAATGAGGAATCTCACCAGACAAGAGGTTATTTGAGATCCATATGTAATGGAAATGGCTTAAATTACCCAAGAACAAGGGAATGCTTCCACTCAAAGAGTTCGTAGAAATGTCTAGACATTTCAAATTGGGCATCACTTGACCAATGTTATGAGGAATTGGCCCTGAAAATAGATTATCTCTAAGATACAGCCAAGAAATGTTTGAGGACCAGAGTGGGAGTGGGCCCTCATAGCGGTTTGAACTCAAATCAACAATGGAATCATGGATGAATCTTAATGAAATGGGCACCCTGCCGCTTAGTTGATTATCAGCGAAATTTAGTTCCCTTAATTGCAAATCCAACTGCAAAAACCAATCTGGTATGGTGCCTGAAATCCCAGCATTACCGAGTACCACCGTGGTCAACTCAGTCTGATTCCTAAGCCATGTAGGAAATTTGGGACCCAGTTGGCATGATCTAATTTTCAAGTATCTTAATTTCAAATGAGGTATCCAATCAGAACTTACGTTGAAAACCAAGGAAATGTTTGAGGGATAATTTCCAATTGATACTTCTTTCAAGCCTCTAAGTTTCACGAAATGAGCTTCAGTAATGGCACCTTCCCATTTGTTGTGAGAGATATGAAGTGAAACCAGCGATGAGAGCTCCCAAAGACTCTCTGGGATTGAACCCTCAAGTGAGTTATCCGACAAGTCGAGGTGTCTCAAGCTTTTAAGATATCCCAAAGAATCAGGCAGTTTTCCTGCGAGACTGTTAGATGCGAAATCCAAATTCTCTAGTTTAGTGAGATTGAACAACCAAGGAGGTATCGTTGTTTCATTCCTAAAAGGACACAAATTAATGTGCAAACAACCAATTAAAAATACCCGCAAGTGCACGAATCTAATGAAGTATAGATTATGTAAGTACGGGGTTCATCCTACGAAGAACTTGTCGGCTTCCTATAAGTTCTAATTTGAGTACGTAAACAACACTTAATTGACACACCACAAATGCACAAATGCAAAATGGAAACTAAAAATGAGTAAAGAAGTGCAAAAGAAATGAAACAAAACAAGAAAACTAAAGAAAAACACAAACAGCATTTTCTATCACCATTCTATCACATATTTATCACATGTGAACAGTGAAAATGAACAGTGAAGATGAGCAGTAGCGACCGGTCATGAACAGTGACAACCGGTCGATTTTGCACAGAATCGTTTTTCTGTTTTTTGGTTTCGACCTCTATCCAGTGTTTTGCCTATAACTTTCCAACTGTACGGTTGGATTCAGTACAGAAAATGGAAGAACACAAAAAGGACCCAAAATCCAAAACAATTACGGAAACAAATAAAATTCAGGAACAAAGACACACCACGTGTCGAAACACACAGTACACACACATTTGGGGGGGGGGGGGTTTGATTTGTTTCAAGTGACCTATTTCTATTGCATGAAAGTAAATGGACTTTGAATTTAAATGAGAATAGCAAAGAGTGGAATTAAAATGTAACAAACACTAGGGTTTCGGAATCCACCCTAAACAATTCTATCCAAGTTCATGAATACTCAAGTGATGAACTCTAAACGTGTTGATGAAAATGTTCGCAATCAAGACCAGTACAAGTGGCTCAAGACGCATTGATTCTCTCTAATATACGTAAAGTGCAGTACGAGTGCTACAATACTTGTGCCTTCCCTATAATCGAATCTAGGTGTGCTTAGTAATTTGATTCAATTACAAGAAAAAACCCATTAAGTTCAAAGAGAATATGAACATCACAAGAATCCTAATAGCATGGTGTTTACATTAGGTATTCAAGAAACCAATTCACATGGATGATTCTTACTTCATCCATTCATTGCTTAGGATAACATGAAGATACACATAATCCCAACAATCTCAAGAAGCATGCTTTCAAAGATGGCCAACCAAGGAAAAACACACATCAAGTATAGATTAATTTGGTGAATTGGAATTCATCAACAATATCTAGAAATTCATACACTCAAGCATCAAAACAATAAGGTAATCATGTTTAGGGCTTCAACCTAAGCCCTAGCTATAGAGTTTAGTTGCTCATACTTATTCCAAATACAAATAAAATTAGAAAGAGTTTACAGATTTTGAGAAAGTTGTGAAAGCTTCAAGGTCATCAATGGTGGAAGCTTCCTTCTCAAATTGCTTGGCTGCACCTTGGCTTTCTCCTATCTCCAAACTATCCAAAATCTGCTCTCAATGTGTAGAATAATGGAATGAATTCATTTCCCACGTTCAAAACCTCTCCCACTTCAGATTGAATTCCCTTTGCTCCTTTGCCCATCATTTCCAGCTCACACTTTTAGTATAAAACTCATTCTTTTCTCTAAAGCCTTTGCTCTTGTCCCCTTTGCCATGATGAAGCCTTGTCTTCCTAAAGATGCCAATAGCTTCAGAAAATATCTCATTTACAAAGGTAATTCCTTGTTACCAAGAGTTATGGTAACAAGAAATTAAGGTGACACAAAGGAGGTAAAAGCTGGCCAAATTCGGATTTCCAGAGCTGTGGTAACATGCTGGATTAGTTGGATAGGCAATACTTGTCCAATGGAGCTCAAATTTGGATATGTTATAGTTAACATCCATTGGAACAAGTCTCATGAAGATCATGACCTCATCCGAGCACCAGAGCATGTTGATCCCAGGCCAAGAAGTTGACCTACGAAAATGAACAAAAACAGAATTTAAAACTAATAATGCACTTTTAGCTCAATTTCATCCCAACCAAGGTAAAATCTAAGAAAACACAAAAAGGAAGTAAAAAGCTATAAAATGTCAAGAACTAACTCAAAATAGTGGGTGAATAACATGAAAAATCATGTGTAAAAATGAACCGAACAATCGTGGAGGTGAATTTATTGTTAGAGAGATCAAGAACTGAAAGGGATGTGAAATTGAAGGAAGGAAGAGTGAGAGGAAGCATGGGAAGACTACAAGGGAGCATATTAACAACGGGAAGCCAATAGGATGTAGTCTTAGTAAGGTTCACATATCCCAAGTTAAGGTACTTTAAGGAAGAAAGAGTTGCAAGCCACTGAAGGTCAGTCTCAAGGGATCCAAAACTGTTAAGATCAAGATAATGCAACCTTGAGAGGTTTCCAAGATTGTGGGGAATGACTCCAACAAAATATGTATGAGATAGATTGAGGTATTTCAGTTTCTCTAGTGATCCAATGAAACTTGGAAATTGGACACCTCCAAACAAATTCAAGCTCAAATCTAAGTATTCCAAATCTTTCAAAACAAGCAAAGAATGGTTGATCTCACCATCAAATCCATGCTTTGTTGGTCCATAATAATCAAACCAATCACGATTGTGAAGATCGAGCTTGTTGACACGTCTAGTTATGTTGTTGTAGCCTACACCACTCCATTTGCAGCAATCTTCTCCCACCCAAGACGAAAACCGTCCGGAGGATCCGTGAGGCCTTGTTTGAGCTTGAGAAGGGCTTTCCTCTCTATATCTATGCATCCCACATTATGATCATCACTGCAGAAACCGAGTTTAATGGTTTCAAGGGATAAAATTCCTGACAGTATAATTAGTGAGACAAGTTGGATGGAAGCACTAGCACTACTGTGACCCATGATTCTTATGCAATGGGATGATCTGTAGGACTAAAGATATGAGTCTGCAAGATTAAAGAGTACAGGGATGCCCTCATATGGTTGAGCTTTTGTACGTGTCGTCACAAACAATTAATATGGCAACCACTCTTTTTTCTCTCTTTCTTTCTTTCTTCGTTCCCACAATTCCAGCAGCCAGTCAAACCTTCTCTTCAGAGATGCCCTGGATAGAGGAGTAAATGAGAATTCAGATGGTTGTTCTAAAGTCAATGATACACAACGATCATGCATGCAAAGATTTCCAAGTCAATTTGAGTAAGTTGTGGGGTAAATAGTTCAATCCCACAGCAGCACGTCAAGCCAGATAATGACTTCGAAGCAATTTCAGTAATTACTAGACGTTGTCAGATAATATCACAATCTACCACATGCACTAATCTCTACCACCCCTCTCTCTCTCTCTCTCTCTCTCTCTCTCCACAGCCAGTCAAACCTTCTCTCTTCAAATGGTTGAAGTCTTGTCTTTGGCGGTCAAACCAAAGGAAACTTCCAAGTCAATCAAATATGATAGGGTGGAAATTTAAACCTCATTGTGCTGCTCTATATACCTCTGCATTAAAGAAAAAACAATGTCAACTCGAAATATAGATCTTACCAGAATAATTTAATTTAAGAAAATAACAACTGACAAAAAAACCCTACACAATTAGGTACATGACATTTCAAAAACTTACCAATTTACACCAGCCGTTAAATTGATCATTAGGTTAGACGTTAAATGATGATGTGGCAATTGTGGGTCCCACCACATAATCTAACTAGCCAGTCGAAGTAGTCCGGACGAAGGGCATTTTCGGGAATTTTTTTTTAAATAAAAAAAAATAAAAAAAGGAAGTTAAATGTATGCTTCGTTGCACCTTATATTCAACATAAGGCCATAGATATAAGGCGAGAGGAAGCTGCGAGAGGAAACTAGCGAAGAAGATCTAGAAGCGATTGGGCCTGGAATGGATGAAGAGGCACCGATGTGTTGGTGTGGCAAGGCTGCTAGAATTTCGAACCTCTTGGACAAATTCGAATCTTGGGAGGCGATTTTCCATGTGTGCAGCAAAGGTATGTGAGAATAATAAGGGTTTTAAGGGTTGCCAGTTCTAGGCATGGTTTGATCCGGAAATGTGTGAACAATTAAAGGCAGTGATTCCTGGGCTTCTTAAATCGCGGAACAAGCTGGAGAAATCAATGGCAAAGTCAAGACAAAGAGAAAAGGTCGTCTGGGTGTTGTTGGTGGCTTCGTGGGTACCTGTTTGCAAGCTTCATTTTGGGAGGGATGCGTGGATCTGGAGTGAACAAAAGGAGGAGTTTCGAATTAGCTTCTGCCATGCTATGAAGTGTTTCTGGGTTATTGGTTATTGGGGTATTTGTGTTGTTTGTGTGCTTTTGTAAGTGATTTTGTAAGGATTTATCAACCTAGTGTCTGACACAAATGTTAGCATGTCTAAAACATCTGCATCCTCACTTAGCTTAACTAGGCCACCATCAAAATGACCACCTGGAATATTGTACCAGGAGTTAATGATACCAAACATAATTACACCACCAAATATAATCATGAACTACAACTGGAAGCCACGATGGGCACAGAGGCCCCACCAAGTCAAAATAAAACTGAACCTAACAACTTAGAGGAAGCCCACGATCCCACAACTGAGAAGGGGCAAGATTATGGCCTAAACCAGGAACAGCATCTCCAGTAAAATTAGCCTCCCGAAAGATGTGCTGAAAAGAAATCTCCTCACAATAAGAAGTCAGCACCCGAATGTCTTTTACAAGGAGACTAATGCTCTAGGGAACTGAAGCCACTTTGTTAACACAATCAATGATTAGCTTTGAATCACCTTCCACCAGGATCTTCCTCCATCCATTATGAATAGCATGAGCCAGGCCATCCCGAAGAGCCAAACACTTTGCAACTGTAATTGACATTTGACCAGAGTTTTTAGCACCAGCTAAGCGAACATTACCATTCCAGTCACGAATCACAAAACCAGTTGCAGCCAAATTTTCACGCACCAAACCATCAAAATTCACTTTAATCCAGTCCAGAGGTGGAGGCTTCCACTTGATGTTAATTAACCCATTGGGCTGCTGAGGAAGACACGAATTAATTTTCTAGTAATCCACCTTATCTTTTTGTGTTCTTGTGTTCTTGCAGTATCTTTTGTCTCCAAATTCGAGGATCACATATAATCATGATTTTCCCCAACCCTTCACCAAGCATTTGCATATTTATTCATAATGTTGTGTAGATTCAGCTGCACCAAAATGGATTCAGCTGCATCCTCAACTTGTGATACTCGCAAGTGCACGAACCGTTGGTAGTTTAGCGTATGTAAGTGCGAGGTCGATTCCACAGGGATTGGTGATTGAATGATCCAATTCAATTTTCCTACACAAAACAAAAATGAAAACAAAAGAAACAAAACAAGAAGAAAGAATGTACATTACAAGAAAAAAAAATTACAACTAAGAAAACATTAACGAGAGCATTTGAGGAAGGAAGGAAAGTGTTTGAGAACTTTAGAGAGGGGAGAATTGTTTGAGAGATTTGGAGAATTTTGGAAGAGTAAGGAAAGTGGTGTTTGGGAACTTTGTGGATTTTGGAAGAGAAAGTGTTTAGGAACTTTGAGAATTTGGAAGAGAGTGGTTGAGAACTTGGAGGATGTTTGTGAACTTGGAGAATTTGAGAACTTAGGGAAGGAAGAGAAAGGTGTTTGTGAAGTGTTTGAGACATGGAGACTTTTAGAGAAGAAAGTAGAGAGATGTTTGAGAACGTTGAGGATTTTGGAAGAACATGTGTTTGAGATTTAGTACAAAGAAAATTTAGTAGAATGATCTTATTACAACAATTGAGAACTACAAAGGGAAACTAAGAGAATTTGAGGGAGAGAAGGGAAGGGAGCTCTAGAAGACTCGGAATCATGAAACGTAAAATTCTACAGAAACTAGACTTCCGTATCTTTCCAATGATGTATGGCTCATCATCTGGTTCTTCTTGAGTAAGTACAGTCCAATCCGTGAAGTTGACTGATCTGAGACACCGTTTTGAGCTAATTTGTCTCCAAAATGCAATTAGTGAGTCTCAAGCTTATAACACTGAAACAAACACAAAACTTATTAAAAGCACAAGTTTAACTCAAAAACATAACCAAATCATAAGTTAAAAGGGTACAAAATGATATGTAAATATGCACCGATCAAATACCCCTAAACCTAGATTTTGCTAGTCCTCGAGCAAAACAAAAGGAAAACAAAGATAAAAACAAAGTTAACTAGACCACTTTCGTAGGTAACTCGATTGCATTGAGCATATGCAACAAGCCTTTAAACCTCTAGGCATCCCTAGTAGGAGGAGT
The DNA here is from genome assembly GCA_018703695.1 of Prunus fruticosa. Lineage (NCBI taxonomy): Eukaryota > Viridiplantae > Streptophyta > Magnoliopsida > Rosales > Rosaceae > Prunus > Prunus fruticosa. The sequence goes on along the minus strand of CM031923.1, from coordinate 2,248,831 downwards.
TGTGTCTCCTGAGGGTTTAACAGATTACGATACCCACAAACGTTTTTCTAACTCTACAAGAAGGATGCCAAACACTTAAAAATAGAAAATGATTGCAATTCAACCACATGACATTTAAGATCAATTTAGGTCTTTAGTAAAGGTTGTAATTGGGCCAAGGGTGTAAGGTGAGAAAGAAATGAAAGGTATGGATAATACAAAGTCCAAGGAACTCGCAATGTAAGAGCATAAAATAATTGTTTACAAAACTTCGAATCATCACAATGAGAATTTATTTTTACATGATCAAAACTTTTTATACCTTCATTTACAATGATTCACTCCTTTCCTTGAATTGAACAAACACCAATTTATTTTGAAGGCCCAAAAATGAAATTTCATTCAACCACCACTTAAATTTTCTCTTTTCTTTCACCAATTGTGTGAATTTTTTTTTCTTCGAAATGTAACACCCATTCCCAAACTTAGTATGAAAAACACATCCCAATTAAAGCTCATGAGTTCCTTAGAAAGGTAAATATTTGTTTTTCAGACTAAGGCGAGGAAATAAAATTGGTTAAATGAAAGAAAAGGTTTACATGTAGGCTCAAAATGGTTAACAATGGAAAATCATGCTTAAGCATGCATAGGGTTAGCTTGAAAGGCACAAACGATCCAAAGAATGCCTTAATATCATTTCTTTAAATGTCATGAAATCAAATTGCACAAGAATGAATGACTTTTAAGTGTTCAACCAAATCAATGAATAATGAGATCAAACAACAACTTTGATGACAAGAAAATAAGAATATGTATATAACACTCATGAATTGAAGTACAAGGCTCAAAAACTCACTTTATATGGTTGGTTATATAAGTCTAATTTATGCTTCATACAATTCTTTAGATCATGCAAATCCTTTAATTGGAAAATTATGAAACAAATGGCAAGTGCAAAGGTTTCGAACATATCATGTTAGAACAGTGCCAATTTAAAAATTTTAAATTGTTTTTTTTAAAATAAAATAGAATGAAATCCAATTTTCATTTAAGTCATGCAAATATTTATCACAATCTCATCAAATGTGTTCGGAAAGTGAATAAAATCAAAATCAAAATAAAAATCAAAATAAAAGCAAGAAAACAAAATAAAATAAAAATAAAAACAAGCAAATAAAAAAAAAATTAAAATTAAAGAAAAACCAAATTTACATGCTAAACTCTAATACCCCCAAACCTAGAAATGAATATTGTCCTCAATGTTTAAAAATTAGCCACAAACAATGTCATAACAACAAATGAAATGTATTAAAGCAAATAAAAATTACAAAACACACCAAAAAAAAACAAAATAATTACAAAATAAAAATTACAAAACAAACAAAACAAAAAAAAGTTAATAATAAAATAAAACAGTAAAACAATCAAAACAGTAAGCCCTAAATAGACAGTCTTCTCAAGCAAACTAAAACCCAAACAATTGAAAGCCCAACCCAAAATGAAATTAACCCAACAACGGTAAAACCCGACCCAAAATGAAATCTGAAGCCCACATGTTTTAATTTTAATAATTTTTTTTTAAATTAAGATGAAAGGTGAATTGGATTCTGAAACATGGGTCCTAATTTTGTCTCAGTTCAGTGTAAGGGACCAACAAACAGGGCGAGACACGTGTCGACGCACAGAGGCGCCGCAGATTTCACAAGCTCAAATTACGGGCTCATGGAAAGGCGCGACGACTTTGCTGAACGCGTCCGTTCAGACAAAGCAAGTCGTGACAAATGAGTTGGAAACGGTTGGAAAGTGAGAAGGTTGTGGGACTCGAGGAACGCTGGGGATTCAGAAAATGCTCACGCTGCACTGGCTAGGGTTTTGTGAAAGACTCTATAAGAAGGAAAAAAGAAGGGGGAAAAAAAAAAAAAAAACACAAACTCAGAAACACAAAGAGAAAAGAAGCAAGAAAAAGAAAAAAACTGAGAAATCAAATGGCCTCTTCCTACCCCTTTTCGTTGGATCTCAACCTAGCTCCACCGACTCAAACACGAGGCCAAGCAGGAGCACCAGTATGGATGCCCTACTTTGCCTCCGCAAGGGGGCCTGTGAGTCAGCTGACTCAATACTCCTAGACAACGATGTTGTCATTGGAGTGGGCAGAAATTTAGTGACTCCCAAAGATATACGTGTGTTCAGGACAAGGGATGGCAACCGGGTCATGAGTGATGCCCTAGCACTGAGCGTGCAGAGTACAGCATGTGTCGCAAGTTTGGGTCATCGCCTACTTGCGAAGTCCCATGAGGTAGAAGTGCTGAAAGGTCAGTGAGCGGCGGAGCGAAGTATGGTTGAAGAGTGTCAGAGTGCTATAAAAAGCTTGAAAATGGAGAGGGCCAGGATAGTTGAGGTGAATCGACACCAGCTAGAAGTGTTGCGGGACGAAAATAAAAGCCTATCAAAGATGGTAGAGTTGTACTCTCGCGACATGCGAAAACAGCTGGAGGACCTAGACCGACCGGGTAAACGCAAGCAAGTAGATCGCGAGAGTAGTTACGCTAAAGCTAAGATTGCGATATTTGGGAGCTCAAGTGATGAGCCCCAAGAGGCTGTGCGTGAAGCCCCGAAGAGGACAGCCAGAGGGCCAAACTCAAAGCTCCTATGGTCGAGACACCGAAGGCCAAGAAGAAATGATTTCAGTTTTTATTTATTATTTATTTTAAAAGTGTATGCGTGTTTTTTTTAATTGGGAAATAAAAACGTTATGTTATCTCAAAGAGACGATTGACCCTAAATTTAAAGAACGACGATCAAACAAAAACACGAAGACCCAAACATGAATTTTTATTTTTAGTTAAGTAAACACACAAGTAACTGCTTATTTTAAGAGAAAAACTTAAGGATGGCCAGTTAAGGGCCTCAAAAAACACAGCCAGGGGATCCGGGAAGGTTGGAGGGGTCACAATGGTCCCTCTTAAAACCCAAACTTCTTAGACACCGAAGGTGCCGCCTAAAGAACCCCTAGACACTGGATAGACTGTGGTTGCTCACTGGAGTTACCAAAAGTTTAGCTCCTTCAAAGAATATCCTATGAGTTTTAAATTATACTACCTAATTAAATAAAAACAAAATAAAAATAAAAACTGAAATAAACACACAATTCAAACAAGAATTTAAAAGAAGAGTTGGGATTCTTGCACCAGGTGTCCTAGACGCATCTTTAATTTTGTCTTTTCTTCAAATTAAATTCTTAAGAAACCTGTCAAACAAGAAAAAAAACAAGTTATTTTTAAATTAAAAAGAAAAACAATGAATAAATAAAATAAAAAAAAATAAAAAGAAAAAAGGAAAATACACTTCCCGAAACTTAAACAAAAGAAAAGAAAAACAAAATGACTGGAAATAACAGACAAAAATACAAAGCAATCAGAAAAATAGGGAGGAAAAAGTAAGTGAGTGTAGACATGCTCCCTTTTAAAAAACGCGCTCGCAATTTGCGCCAGGAAATGAAGGGATCCGAGAGAAAAGAGCACAGGATAGCACCCTCGAGATCCGAAGTGCTTTCGGCTCCCTTCATCTGCATAAGTGTATTTAAACTCATCTCGGTGAAGTAGAAGAGTACCCCGCATTTCTTCCTGCAAATTCAGAAAAAACATCAAAAAAATCCAAAAACAAAACAATGGCATCCTCATGCACTCACCTTGATGATCTTAACCTTGAATTGTCCCTTGCGCCACCGAATGCGCAGATAAGGGCTCGTCCAAACCATGTCTTCCCAAACTCCACATATCATCACGGTACGGCCTCAAACTTTGCTGAGGTAATACCGAACGTTTCTGAGGCAGTGCCCGAAGAGAGCGCGCCTGCCTGGAAGGCATGATTGGCAGGAGGCTCACATCGACAGATCATCTGCATGTGGCAAAGAGGTCTGACAAGGCAGCAGTGGAGGAGTCCCACAATTTAACGGTGCTCCACGCGGTCTCGGCTACCAATTTGGGCATGAGATTGCTGGCGAGAACACGGGAATGTGCCGCGATGAGCGAGGAAATAGCTTCCTTGAAGGCTATGGTGGCGGACTCGGAGAAGCGGCTCTCCTGTGCCAATCAGCACGTGAAAGCACTGCAGATAAAAAATGAGGACCATGTGGAGCTGCTGCAGATTCTGCAAGTAAGAGATAACAGAGGCATGCCATGAAGATGAAGATGAAAATGAAGAAGAAGAAGAAGAAGTTGTTTTTATTTTTAATTTACTTGAATGTTTTTTTTTTTGGTTTTTTTTTTAACTTTGTTTGTAACGTTTTTTTTTAATGCAGTGGTTGAATAAAAATGTGTTTTTAACACTCAGAAATAAACTAACTAACCACACAACGTAAATAAATACATAAACTAACTTAACAAAATAAAAAAAAAGAAAACAAAGAAGTTCCAAATTGATTTTTTTTTTAAATTTATTATTATTTACAATTAACTGACCACACAAAGAAAAAAAAACAAAGAAGTTCCAAATTGCAATTTACAAGGATAAATAAATTTTAAAAAAAAACTCAAATTTCAATTTTTTTTTTATAAAGTTTTTTTAATTTTTTTTTTTTTTTAACACACAAATATACAAGCAACTCATGGATGACCAGTTAAAGGCCTCAGAAAACACAACCAGGGGATCCGGGAAGGTTGGAGGGGTCACAAAGGTCCCACTTAAAACCCAAACTTCTTAGACACCGAAGGTGTCGCCTAAAGAACTCCTAAACACTGTATTTACGAGAGACGCTCATCTGGAGTTACCACGAGTCAGCTAATATAAAAAAAAAATTAATTTTTTTTAAAATAAAAATAAATAGAAAATTAAAAATTACTGAAATAATAACAAAACAACTAAAGAGAAAGGATTGGAATACTCCCCCTTGAAGCGATTAGGTCGAGCGTGATGCATTTGGAGGTCGCGACTTCTCCCACTACTCCACACTCCCCATTCTTATGATTGAGGTTGCCATCTCTCTCCATTTTTATTAAGCTGTCATAAATTGCTAAAACAAACACAAAAAACTTGCAACAGAATTAAAGGATTAGGAAATAAAAACTAAAATGGAAAGGAAATTCAACACACGTCCAATTTCATGCTTCAAAGTAACAAGCAACAAAGTAAATCAAACTAGCTTATGAAGTTCGTTCTTTCTCAAATATGATTATCCATATGGTGTGTGGTTTTAATCAAGTATTCAGAAAATATATTTAGCTATGGTGTTTAGTCTAAACACAAATTCCGAACCCATTAAGAACAATAAAGAACCAAGTAGAATTTAAACATGGTGTTTGTCTTCAATATCTACCCATTCAGTCACTAATCAGTCCAAGAGTCATATGGTGTTTATGTAAACTTGAACAAGATAATTAATTAAGAGCAAGTGAATGAAACCAGAAACTAGCAATAATCAACATGCTACTTGAACCTTTTTGTTTTTGGGTGTTGTGTAAACTGGGACTCAAACCCAGTTCTCTTGCTTGTCAGGCAATTGTCCTTGTCCGTTGGACTACAAACACAACTTGTCAATTAACTTCATTAACTTTAAAACATGAAACTGTCCAGTTATACAAAAGATAAAAATAAATAAAAAGTAGAAAAACCAAATAGAATCAAACAATGTTACCGATCTCCGGCAACGGCGCCAAAAACTTGTTGTGTAGATTCAGCTGCACCAAAATGGATTCAGCTGCATCCTCAACTTGTGATACTCGCAAGTGCACGAACCGTTGGTAGTTTAGCGTATGTAAGTGCGAGGTCGATTCCACAGGGATTGGTGATTGAATGATCCAATTCAATTTTCCTACACAAAACAAAAATGAAAACAAAAGAAACAAAACAAGAAGAAAGAATGTACATTACAAGAAAAAAAAATTACAACTAAGAAAACATTAACGAGAGCATTTGAGGAAGGAAGGAAAGTGTTTGAGAACTTTAGAGAGGGGAGAATTGTTTGAGAGATTTGGAGAATTTTGGAAGAGTAAGGAAAGTGGTGTTTGGGAACTTTGTGGATTTTGGAAGAGAAAGTGTTTAGGAACTTTGAGAATTTGGAAGAGAGTGGTTGAGAACTTGGAGGATGTTTGTGAACTTGGAGAATTTGAGAACTTAGGGAAGGAAGAGAAAGGTGTTTGTGAAGTGTTTGAGACATGGAGACTTTTAGAGAAGAAAGTAGAGAGATGTTTGAGAACTTTGAGGATTTTGGAAGAACATGTGTTTGAGATTTAGTACAAAGAAAATTTAGTAGAATGATCTTATTACAACAATTGAGAACTACAAAGGGAAACTAAGAGAATTTGAGGGAGAGAAGGGAAGGGAGCTCTAGAGAAGTGCTTGAGAGCTCCCCCCCATTGGGGTGTGATTACAAGCTTAGAGAACTTCCCTATTTATAGGCCTAGGGGAAGTGAAAATCTGAATTATACAATTGAATTTTCTAAACACACTAACTTCACTAACTTACAACACTTAAATCACTTAACACACTATTGCATTTGAAAACAATTCTTCTTGTCATTAAGCTTAGTGTTGCATCATCCACTTCAACATCTTTTAATTCATTTGGCTGCTGCAAAATTCCACTCAACAATAGGTATTGAATATGCTTCACCAAACTTTCCCACAATCAACAACACTTCATCATGCATATGTCATGCATGACAATGCATTGCAGCCAGCTTATGGGCTCGTTTTGGGCTTGTGTCTTCAATCTGAAAAATCTGGAAAAATATGGATCTTGAAGCTCTTTGAATTATCTTTCCAAGCATATGCAGCCCAACTCAAGGAAAAATCCGGAAGGCCTTCAAATGTGATTTTTGGCCCAGTAACGCAGATGCTGCCGAATTTGACCTTAAGTTGCCAAAACATGTATAACTTTCTCTAGAAGACTCGGAATCATGAAACGTAAAATTCTACAGAAACTAGACTTCCGTATCTTTCTAATGATGTATGGCTCATCATCTGGTTCTTCTTGAGTAAGTACAGTCCAATCCGTGAAGTTGACTGATCTGCAGACACCGTTTTGAGCTAATTTGTCTCCAAAATGCAATTAGTGAGTCTCAAGCTTATAACACTGAAACAAACACAAAACTTATTAAAAGCACAAGTTTAACTCCAAAACATAACCAAATCATAAGTTAAAAGGGTACAAAATGATATGTAAATATGCACCGATCACATACCATCCTTTTTTTTTTGGTATGTAATTTTTTCATTGTTATTATTTTTTAAAATTATTTGTGACACCATGTTACAGTGTAATTATAATATAGCTGAGTGCCACTTTTTCAAAGGCACGTTGTTTCTTTCTCCTCTTCTTCTTCTTTTTCAAATGACGTTTTGACCGGGAAAGAATTTAGAGATTTTATTTGTACTGTTGCGTAGAGCGCAACGAAACAAGTCTGTGGACATGTAGTGGGTTCAATTCCGAGTTGTAACGAAGAAAATATGAGCAAATTACTTAGAGGGGCAAAATTGTAATTTTGGAAAATCAGATTTTTAAATCAGATTTTTCTCTCTCCTCACTCTCCCTCTCTCTCTCACGATACCCCCCTCCCTCGCCTGGTTTCTTCTCCCAGCCACCCACCACCGTAAGCCACCACCACGCCGCGACCCAGCCACCGAACCGGTCAAGAGAAGACCAGCGCACCCTCCGCAGCCCAACCCGACCTCCCTCCTCCTTGCGCCGCCGCAACCGACGGAAAAACCAGAAAAAATCCGTCGGTTTTGACAGTTTTTGCAAGCCTTCGTTCTCCCTCCTCCGGCCACCAATTCAGAAGAATTAGGTATGGTTTTCTAGCTATTTTTCGTGATCTAGCTATTGGTTGTGTAGGTTTTAAGAGATTTTGAAGTTTGATGGGTTAATGGTCGAATTGAAATTTTGCCAATTTTGAGAGCTCAATTTCAGCCACTTTCAGCCACTTTTTGGACTTAGTCCAAGAACAAAAGTGGTTCCAAATTAGGTGTTTTACCTAGGATAGGAGTTTGGGCTGGCGGTTTGAAGATTTTTTGACCGCGGAATTTTCTATACACACCCACGCGATGCCGGCACGCGGGCGGCACGTGGGCATGGTAGCAAGGACCACTCTTGGTCCTAGAATGATCCTTGTGTCCTCACGAGCGTGTAGGAATTTGTGGATCTCAATTCGAATAAGGTTTGAACCCCAAATGGATCTCGCATATTGTGCGATTTCCGGGTTCAATATGTTCAGACCGTTGGATCGTAGTCAAACTGGAGTATGTTGATCTAGGTAATTTCAGGATCGTGTAGGATTCGACATACCGTGAATCGGTGTCCCGATACTCCGGAAAGGCCAACTCTAGGGCTAGGATTACGGAAAATCATTCGTCTGTTTATCGTGCGATTGTGAGTAATCTGGCCGTCCAATTCGAGACCAAACTTTCAGAACTTGTGTCCTAGGCATATTGGAACCTCTAGGAAGAGTAGGATCGGAAATTGAAAGTTGTGGACCCCACATGGTCTCAAGTTGACTTTTTGGGGACTTTATCGCTTTTAAGTCCCGAGTTACTTGTAAGTCATGCCCATTGAGAGAAAATCTAATGTGGGCATATGAATTATCTTTAAAGTGACGCACGCACTTTTAGGAGTCGGGGGTCAGGGTTTTAATTTAATATTATACTATTGAGCAGAGTTATTAATAAAATATTATGATGGTTATTCAGGCACTCAGGCACCAGGTGACCCGAGGAGGGACCTTCAAAGGGTCCAGCTAGCTCAGAGCATATGTGAGTGGACTTTTTGTTTTGTAAATGATTTTATACCATTTAATCTCATTATTTGATCTTGAATAAGTTAATTCATTGATCAGAGTTTCAATAGCATGATTTATCGCTTTTATATATTTTATTTTATATGCTGCCAGAGTTGAGAGTGCCTAGAGATTATGGCATACCAGAATTTTAGATAATTAACAGATAAAATGGCAGGAGAGTTTAGCGATAAATAAGAATTCATTTCATTTCTCATTTACTTTTCTGGAATTATATTTTCTTAGAAACCACCATAGATACCCAAGAATAATAAAGGTTGCCTTCGGTTTATATGTGTTGCCTAGAGATTTAATTGTTGCCTTTGGTTTTACTAGTTGCCTTTGGATATGTCAGCATGCTTGACTTAAGCTCCGCGAGTCCTAGAGGTACCCGGACCATGGGAGCAAGGTACGCAGGTCAGGTCGACTAAATGTTCCCTGAATCCTGCGAGGATTGCGGCTTGGGTTACTTTGTGTTTCCCGAGGTCTGCTAGGACGTGTCACTCCGGTGGCGCGAGGATGAAATTGACGGAATTATAAATGGGTACACCTAGGTGGTAGATTTAAGTTGATTTCAATGCTTTCAAGGAATTAGTGTTTGAACAAGTGTGTGATTGATTATATATATATATATATATATATATATATATATATATATATATATACGATTGCATTGATTTCTAGGATTTAGTATAAATAAGAAAATAATTTAGCTTTATAACTATTTTTACAAAGGGGTTAGTATGTCCATATGTTATTTTCTAAACTTTGTTTTTGATCCACTCACCTTTTTAATGTTTTGCGCCCCCATGCAATAGTCATGCGTCAGTGCGCCACTCCCGGGCCGAGTCCATCTTCCGCCACATCCCTTGACAACGTAGGGTCTTGGATAACTATTTTATACTTGTAATCTTTTGTGTAGAGTTATGATATTGCCCTAGAATGTATCTTTAATTGTTATAATGTAAATATTTGCACGCTGGCAGTTGGTGTATATTCTTATGTTTGTCTAACAGGTGTAATTTTGGGATTGGTCTAATTACAGGGGAGACTCTGCTGAATTTTCGGCAGAAGTCAAACTAAAGTTTTATTAAAATTTTGACTAGAAGGGCAATTAGGTTATTTTTGCTCGGCATCTGCCAGGTGTCAAACACACACAAGGTCCGGCTTCGGATTCTAAAGTGGAATTTTGAGTCGGGTCCTGTCCATGCTTTGTTCAACTTGTTGGCCAAGTTTCCCATAATTTGGCCATGAATATCACATTTGCTCTCCCGCCAATATGTTCCCATTTGAATAACATAATAAACCCGGAAAGAGGGGAGAGAAGAGACAGAAGACAAGATGTTTTACATGGGTTGCCCATTAGGCCCATGCTCATATGCAAGGAACATAAATACTATAAGCATAATATGAAGTGCAAACGTTGAGGCCCCTGTCAAATTCCACTTCCCTCAATGTTTTGATACTTGCTTTTATACCACTTTTACATATCCAAATAATGGCTTCCTACTCCATATGTAATTTCACAATAAACATATATACACAAATGTATATGTTGTCATTCTAATATATTTCAATATCGTGAAGAATGACCTACTAGAATTTCTAAGCATTGGATGCCACAAATTAGGTAATATAGAGACTATAAATGACACATACAATTTTCCTTCTTTGGATGTAAAAAAAAAAACAACAAGAAACACATACTTCAATTGCATAAATCGCCAAAACCATTAAAACCATAATAAACTAGCAATACAACAGCACTAAAATGCCAATGCAAAACTACTAAATTGGCAATACGATAGCAAAAAACCAACACTAAAACATCAATAACAACAGCAAAACAACAGAATCCCAAAGCAAATGGAAGAATCAATCCACAAAAAACAAACCCATTCAATGTTTCAAACAAGGAATCATCAGAATCAAAAAATTTCAAAGAAACCCCTAAACCCTAAACCAATTTCAGAGATACCCCTAAACCTAAACCAATTTCGAAGAAATCCCTAAACTAATTTGATAGAAACCCATAAACCCTAAACCAACTTCAGAGAAACTCCTAAACCAATTATGTTCACCCCTTTTTGTGTTTAGTACCTGTGATAGTAGGGTAAAGTTCCCCATTAATCCAAAGACCATGGTTTGGTCAATAAATTAACTTTCTTTGTGTGTCGAGCGTGCCACCGTTAGCAATTTTTCAATTCTAACAGACTTGAGAGTAAAAATAACTTGCGCCCCAAGCTATTGACATTTAACAAACGATTGTGAATTTGGGTGAGGAATATATCCCAAGTAAGTTCTTTTCTATGCCTTAGACTGGTAAGGACTTCATAATTTATCTAAATAAAACTGGGAAGTAAAGCAAAAATACAAGTGTTTGAAAATAAAAACAAGTTCAAGGAGAACTGTTTGAAATACAGTAAATGAAAGGAATTGCTAAGTCCGGAAATACATCAAAATATTGGACTTCGAATTCTGCCTGAAATGCCATTTCTAGACTATTTTAGTCAAGCTGGACTGCACTGGATTGTGTAGCTGGACTGCACTTGGACTGGACTGGACTGCGAGGCTGGATTGGACTGGACCGTCAGGTTGGACTGGACTGGACCGTCAGGCTGGACTGGACTGGCTGCACCTTCAACTAATAAATATTAGCTGAAAATGGATACCAATGTTGAAATTGGCAGAGCTATAATCAAGTTGAGTTGTGAGTGGCTGGGAATCCTGAGCAGAATCTCAAGGATAGGTTTTGAAGGTCCTTGGTACCTTTGTTGGCTTTGCTTCTGTTGAAGGCTAGAATGATCAGTGAACTGATTGTTTCTTTTGTATTTGTTTTGTTGATTGTTAGGGTCCCTTTTTTCAGCTCTCATCCCTTGTATTTATAGGAATTTTGGTTCCTAAAAATATCTGGAAAATATCTCCTGGGAAATATCAGTTGTGATGAATATCTTTTCCTTGTAACTTGTGAAGAAAATATCCCTCTTTTGAAGGCGCATAGATGTTTTGCAGAGATACTCAGCATGCTTTCTCTAAGAATTCCTTTTGAATACCTTCTGGCCATTCTTGTAACTTGTGCTTCAAAATATCTTAACTGATGAGACTACACGGGTATGTAGTTCCTGAGACTTAAATGGCTATATGAGATAACTTTTGCTTTTACCTTTCTATTGATATGGTCTTGAGTTAATGAAGCTCAGACCTCAAGTTTCAAAATATGTAAGCTGGGAACTTGGGAAAGCTATTTTGGCTTATTTTATCTCTTAGAATGATATGGGCTTCTTTTCCAATTTTTGGCAAGTGGAGCCCAATAGCCAGTTGGGCTGATGAGTAAAAAATAAGTCCAAATGTATTTTGGCTAGAATGGAGAGTTTGGCCAAAAAGTGCAAATTTTGGTACAAACAATGCCCTCGGGTTTTCATGAATTTGGGCAAAATTTATGAAAATTATAACTTTAGCAAAATTTGCCGATCAGGATGTGGATGGATGAAAAATACATGGTCATATGAAAAAATGTAGAATTTGATGCGAATTTGACAATATGCCCCCGCATCTCCTTGAATTCAAGCAAACATACCAAAATTGTGGTGCTATTCGCCCATTTTTTGCGTGTTTCGATACCATTTTGACTCTGCTTCTCAGCTGCTCTGCCACTGTTTTGGCTCAGTTCTAGATGTTCTTGCCTCGTTTTAGCTTGGTCTAGCTGTTGTGGCGGCGTTTTGACTCAATTCTGACTGTTCTCGCAGTGTTTTGGCTCAGTTCTGGCTGTTCTTGCAGTGTTTTGGCTCAATTCTGGCTATTCTGGCACAAATTCTGCCACCAATTCTGCCTGAATTTACAATTCTGCCATCAATTCTGGCTGAATTTACAACTCTGCCATCAGTTCTAGCTGAAATTACAATTCTGCCACCAATTCTACCTGAAATTATAATTCTCCACCAGCTTCTGCCTGAATTTATTCATTAGTCTAGCTAAAATAGAGCACTCAAACCTTGCACCATAGGTGGAGGCCAACCATGTTTCACTCCAAGCCTTGATTTTTTTGCATTTTCAACATGAATCTCATGTTTTTGTAGGCCATGAAGTGATTTAGCAAGAAGAGTGGTGGAATTTTCTTGCTCATTGGGCTCCAAATAAGATGAATTCTCTTGCCCCTCAAGTATGGTTATATTTTGGCCAATCATGGCCTTACTTTCCAACATAGTCGTTGGTGGCCTTGACAAATTGGCTTTGTCACCCATAATCATGTCAATCATTGAATTTTCTATTTCAACCATATTTTGGTCTTCATAGAAAGTAATTTATGGGCCTTCCCCCCTTGGTTTTTCATCACATTTTCCTTCTTGAATCACCAAACATTCCGCAATTTCTTGTTTTTCAACGACTAGAGGAATTGGTGACTCACTTGAAGGAGAAACCTCATCACTTTTTGGCTCTTGAATCACCAAAGTGTTCTCCATTTTTTCTTCCAAAATTGGAAAAATTTGTGACTCACTACCAATGGATAATGAGTTGATCCTGATTTTGTTTTCTTTCCTCTTTCGATGGTGCTTTTGTCGAGCCTTATCCTCCTCCTTTCTGAACTCTTTAAATTCTTTTTGGAGCTCTTTTAATTCCTTTTGGCGTATTTTCCATTGTCCAGTCGAACTGGGTGAAGGCTCCATGGATTTTGATCATGACTTCTAACTTTTCTGTACGCCTTTGGGTTTTAGCTCTTTCTTCATGAATAGCATCAACATTATACATGTTGGAACCAAAATTTGGTTTCACATGTATTATGCCTGAATTTTTATGGAGCTTCTTTGAAACATGGCTAGAAGTAGAACGACATATTGGCTTTTGTTGGCTACTAGAACCACAAAATGGCTCTTTGTAACCATTAAAATACGTTTGATCATCATAACTTTCATCACCATAATTTGGCAAATAATCATAATGATTAAAACCATATTCATAGCCACCATGTTGGTTATACTCAACATTATTAATGTTGTATTCATAACCTTGGCTTCCTCCACTACTTGAATAAGTATCTTGAATACATGGAGGTTGTTTCTTACAACCTTGTGGGCTTTTATTCTTTTCAGGAGAATAACTTGTGATGTCCTGGTTGTCTGAGCAAGCTAATTTGTAGCCATTTTGGCTATTATTCCTTTCATAATAATAACTTTCATTGCTCTGGCTATATGACATGTACCCAAGTTGGCTATTATTCTTTTCAGAATAATAACTTTGGTTATTTTGACAACCTAGATAAGACCTGCAACCTTGTTCGCCATTTGGCTCATGCTGAATTTGCCACTCATAGCTATCTTCCGAATCATAGTCGTCGTAATTCATGCTTCAATGTCCTACCATGATAACCTGTATTTCCAAGCTTGCACTTCCAATATTCATACACCAACAAAATTGTCGGTAATATGCTTATTTAGAAGTCCCATCTGGGCGTGCCAAATTGTTCACCCCTTTTTGTGTTTAGTACCTGTGATGGTAGGGTAAAGTTCCCCATTAATCCAAAGACCATGGTTTGTACAATAAATTAACTTTCTTTGTGTGTCGAGCGTGCCACCGTTAGCAATTTTTCAATTCTAACAGACTTGAAAGTAAAAATAACTTGCGCCCCAAGCTATTGACTTTAAACAAACGATTGTGAATTTGGGTGAGGAATATATCCCAAGTAAGTTCTTTTCTATGCCTTAGACTGGTAAGGACTTCATAATTTATCTAAATAAAACTGGGAAGTAAAGCAAAAATACAAGTGTTTGAAAATAAAAACAAGTTCAAGGAGAACTGTTTGAAATACAGTAAATGAAAGGAATTTCTAGGTCCGGAAATACATCAAAATATTGGACTTCGAATTCTGCCTGAAATGCCATTTCTAGACTATTTTAGTCAAGATGGACTGCACTGGATTGTGTAGCTTGGACTGCACTGGATTGTGTAGCTGGACTTGCACTGGACTGGGACTGGACTGCGAGGCTAGACTGGACTGGACTGCGAGGCTGGATTGGACTGCCAGGCTGGACTGGGCTGGACCGTCAGGCTGGACTGGACTGGACTGGACCGTCAGGCTGGACTGGACTGGCTGCACCTTCAACTAATAGATATTAGCTGGAAATTCGATACCAATGTTGAAATTGGTAGAGCTATAATCAAGTTGAGTTGTGAGTGGCTGGGAATTCTGAGCAGAATCTCAAGGATAGCTTTTGAAGGTCCTTGGTACCTTTGTTGGCTTTGCTTCTGTTGAAGGCTAGAATGAACAGTGAACTGATTGTTTCTTTTGTATTTGTTTTGTTGATTGTTAGGGTCCCTTTTTTCAGCTCTCATCCCTTGTATTTATAGGAATTTTGGTACCTAAAAATATCTGGAAAATATCTCCTGGAAAATATCAGTTGTGATGAAGATCTTTTCCTTGTAACTTGTGAAGAAAATATCCCTCTTTTGAAGGCGCATAGATGTTTTGCAGAGATACTCAGCATGCTTTCTCTAAGAATTCCTTTTGAATACCTTCTGGCCATTCTTGTAACTTGTGCTTCAAAATATCTTAACTGATGAGACTACACGGGTCTGTAGTTCCTGAGACTTAAATGGCTATAGGAGATAACTTTTGCTTTTACCTTTCTATTGATATGGTCTTGCGTTAATGAAGGTCAGACCTCAAGTTTCAAAATATGTAAGCTGGGAACTTGGGAAAGCTATTTTGGCTTATTTTATCTCTTGGAATGATATGGGCTTCTTTTCCAATTTTTGGCAAGTGGAGCCCAAATAGCAGTTGGGCTGATGAGTAAAAAATAAGTCCAAATGTATTTTGGCTAGAATGGAGAGTTTGGCCAAAAAGTGCAAATTTTGGTACAAACAAATTCAAATTGACGATGAACAGGACCTTTGCAGGTGAATGATGGAAGAGGAAGACCACTGTGTGTTAGAGAGAGAGAGAGAGAGAGAGCTGCGCAAGAGAGGCCCAGAGCTTCCCATGATGGTGAAAGAGAGAAGAGAGAGTGAGAGCTGACCGAAGAGAGAGTGAGACCTGAGCAACGAGGATAGAGAGAGTTGTGCGACAGAGAGAGTGAGAGGGGCGATAGAGAGAACAAAATTTCAGCAAAAGTGATATGTGTGCAATTAGTGAACAATAAAAATGTATTTATAGGTGATAGTTTTAAAATTTTAGGAGAGGGGTGGTATGTTCAGTTAAAATTATCAAAGAGATTTTCTACTTAAACCTCGTACTTCTCTTTTGTTCAGCCCAATACTTAAATCATTAAACTTAAGTTTTATTATTGTGTAAAAAGATAAAAAAGGTCATCCAACTTAATAATTAACCCTAGTACATCTATACACATAACTCACCACTCTTTATATTAAGTTTTAGAAAAATACAAATTCCTCTACATCGTATTTAAATTGGATTAGGACAAAGGTAAAGTATAAATTGGATCAAATCATGACAAACTCCTCTACTTTGAGAGAGGTAAAGTTGTTCTCTTTCTCTAGAAAGTATTAAATTTCGGGTTTTATTTGTTTGTGTTTTTTTAAGAACAAAGAAAATTGTGGGGTTTAAATAGAAAATCTCTTTTATTTTTTATTTTTTCAGTTTGGGGTGTATTTAAGGGTAGTTTGGGAAGATAGTGAGGGTTTTCTTAGAAATTGTGAAAATTTAAATTAAAAGATGGGGTGAACTAAGAGAAGTGTAGGTTTAAATAGAAAATCTTTTATAAAAATGGTGGCATTTTGAGCTATTTCCCAAAAAAAATAATTGGCGAATTGGATAAACATATATAGCTTACGTAGGAGTCGAGTAGAAAAGACAGGGAACTCGTGAAATAGGAGGCAGAGGAAGCAGAGGACATGGGTAGTGTGAAAGCAGTTGCTCTTATCACCGGAGATTCCAAAGTCCGAGGCTCTCTTCATTTCGTTCAGGATGCCAACGATCTCTTACTCTCTCTCTCTCTCTCTCTCTCTCTCTCTGCTGCGGCGTGTGTGCTTTTCTGGGTTGGTTTGGTGTTAATTGTTGGTAATTTAAATATAAACAGGGCCTACACAAGTAAAAGGGAGAATTACTGGGCTCTCTCCGGGCTTCCATGGTTTCCATATTCACGCTCTTGGTGATACCTCCAATGGTTGCAATTCCACTGGTAAAAGATTTCTATCTCTATAATTTTCAGCTTTAATTCTCAATTTTCAATGTTGGCTTTTTCTTTAATGGGTTTTAATTTTCTCATTTGTTTTTCTTGGTTCACTGTTGGTAAACTAGTAAAGTTTTATATTTTGATGTTGGTTTTTATTAGGACCTCATTTTAATCCACTGAAGAAGGACCATGGAGCTCCTTCAGATAAGGAGCGTCACGCAGGTGATTTGGGTAACGTTGTTGCAGGCCCAGATGGTATGAAAAGTATTGGTTTCTGTGTGTAATGTAGTATTGTACACCAGATGGAATGGTTCCTCAGATACATACAGCTCAGTATTTTACTAAATTTGCACTCTGCAGGAGTTGCTGAGGTTTCTCTTAAGGACTGGCAGGTAATTTGATTCATTTTCTGTTCACTCAAATCCTCTAAAATGGTACCATGGCGTCTAGCTGATATCTTTTAATTGAAACATGTATGTATATATATGTCATAGGTTATCTACAATGCTAGCATATAATATGAAATCATTTTATTTGTTTGGATTCCTTCCCCTTTTTCTATAATCTGAGTTCTTGATATCAATTTTAGATTCCACTAAGCGGACCTCATTCCATTCTTGGGAGGGCAGTTGTAGTGCATGCTGATCCTGATGATCTTGGCAAAGGTAAGAATGTACAGTTTGATTGGATGATTGTTTGCTTAATACATTTGCACTTTCATAGCATCTTCTGGAGCTTATATTGCAAAGGTGTCAATCTCATCGCATTTAGACTTAATTATGGTCGTTCTTATCATCATGCGATGAAAAATTTTCCTTCACTTTGTCAGGTTTGTGTCAATCACACAACATCTAAGAAGCATTTGTTCACCTCTTTGATTCAAAAAGTTGTCTCCTTAGCTCTTCATACTTTAGAAATAATTTCACTAGCATATCTCTTATCACTTCATTTTGACTTCAGGAGTTTTAGAGAAGTGGGTGAATTTAACTGTCGTGTAGCCCTTCTCAGTGTGTCTGAAATAATGTGTTTTTATAATGAATTCTATACATTCTTTTCCGGTTTGTGCTGCTATTGTTAAAACCATGGATACAGATCGGATTTTGGTGCTGGTGTTTTTTCGTTTGAATGATTCCATGAGACTGGTACTGCAGTATCATATGGTTTTATCAGATTTCTGTGATGTCCATAGCTTCTAACATTAATCATATATTTCTTACTTACCCAATAAAGATAGATTGAGATTGAGAGAGATGAAGAGAGAGAGGGTTAATCTGCATCTATATTTCTGTTGAGAAACGGCTGCGTTTATTTTTGTTGAGGAGCTCGTTTTGGAACAATTTCTTGGTCCCTGGCTCCCTGCATGGCTGCATATCTGAAAGCATTGGAAGATTTTGAATCTGTAATACTTTGGAACTAGTGGAAATGCTTTAATAGGAGGGAAAAACTATGAGCCATCTTGAAGATGAACTCCCTTTAGGAGTGAAATGATTCATTGAAAGCTTGAAGGGGAGGAACTGGAAAATTATTTTCCTTGGAAATTTTTTAATACTTTGTTTAGTAACATCCTCTTCATGACAAACAGAATCATGAATTATATCTCGCCACTATGGATTTTCACATGCTTCACAATATGCTGAGACCTGTGGTGTGGGTCTTAACTATAAATTTCATGTCACCTCCCTCCTCCCCTAGCCCCACACTGCCCACCCCCGTCTCCCTCGCCCCATTCCATCTCTCTCTCTCTCTCTCTCTCTCTCTCTCTCTCTCTCCACACACACACACACACACACACACATAGTAAACCATACCAATTGCAACCAAACAAGCAGCAACAGAAAGCTTCGACTTTGATATACAGCCAAATATCGTTCAGATATTTTGCGCATTGGGTGTGAGTATAATTGTTAAGCACATATGCAGGGATCGGAGAGGACGGAGGGCCAGGGGTAGAGGAGAGGTCGGGGGATGATGGTAGGGGTTATTTTCATCTTGTTTAATTCCAAATATATTGTGTTACAATTCTTTTAGTTTTTTAATTATTGGGTGACCCAATTGCCCTTGAAAGAATCTCACATGTTGACTTAATAGAAACTTTGACAGAATCGAACCGACATGTTTTCTCTGTTTTTGTTCTCGGAAAATGTTCCCCGAATGAAGCTAACAGATGCATTCTCAGATGTTAAAATTACAAATTCGTTTTCTCGATTTGGATTCTCTTGTTGTTTAATTCTAGTCCATTTGGTAGCGATGGTTTTTCTTTCCATGGGGATTGAAACCTTCTGTAGTGACGTTCAAAATATTTTCTTTTGGAAGTCATTAATCCTGTAAGGCTAATTACATACTGTAATACAATTGATGAATGTTTTGTGATTTTGCAAAGCATCTTCTTGAGCTTATATCACAAAGATGTCAATCTCCTCCGAGTTAAAGTCTAAATTATTTTCATTCTTATTATCGTGCCATGAAATTTTATTTCACTTGTGCCAGGTTTGTGTCAATCACACAACATTTTATGACGTACTCATCCACCTAGTTGAGTCCAATTACAAATGATTCTCTCATTTGGTCTTTACACGTGAGAAATAATTTCTCTTGCATATCTCTTGGCACTTTGTTTTGAATTCCAGAGTTTCAGAAGTGGGTGAATTTACTTGTTTCTCTCATCGTGTTTAAAATCATATGTTTTTTTGCAATACAACCAACACATACTTTTCCATTTTGTCCGTTGATAGTTAATATCATATGAATGCAGATTGGAGTTTTGTGCATGCTTTGTGCTGGTATGTTTTTGTTTGAATGTTTCCACGAGGTTATGATACTACAGTACCATATTGCTTTATAGATCTGGACAGTTCAAATTGTTGGAACTGTGATATAGATACTCCTTAAAGTTTTGTTGTCTGGGATCAGTCCCAGGGGTAATGTCCTGATGATTAATGTCCAAAAGTGAACTTAATTTCTTACTATTAAGCTACATAAATGGTAGATTTCTTACTAACCAAATGAAGAGAGATTGAGAGATGAGAGAGTGGAAGATATATACATATATATATACATATATAATTTGCATGCGACGTTTCTGTTGAGAAACTGCTGCTTTTATTTTAGTTAAGGAGTTTATTTTGGATCAATTGTCCCCGCATGGCTGCACTGCAGATATGAAATTTGGAAAGTTTTGAATATGTGATATTTGGAACTGGAATTCTCTAAGAGTAGGGAAAAAGTATGCGCTATCTTGAATATGAACTCCCTTTAGGAGTGAAAGGATTCACTGAAAGCTTGAAGTGGAGAAACTAGTGAATTTTTTTATTAATTTGTTTAGTATCTCCTCTTTATGACATACAGAACGATGAATTATACTGCCAAATTGGCTTCTGCCTTTTCTGCAATAACTTTCTCTGCCATCTTCAGTTATTTCAAATTTCTGTTTTCTAGTACAAATTGCATTACTGTGGATTTATCTTCTGATTCAAGTCCACCATGGAAGCTGTTCCCTGATGTGTGTTATTGTTAATGCAACAGGTGGACATGAACTCAGCAAGACTACTGGGAATGCAGGAGCAAGAGTTGGATGTGGTATGTATTTCACTTCTCTAGCCTTTTGTTGCTGCAAGAAAATTGTTTTTTAAAAGTCAGTAGTAGGGTCAGGCAAACTGTTTTTTGGCATTCCTTTTTGTTTTTTCTTGTTTCTCCCCCCGTCCCCTTTTCATCCCCCAAACTCTTGCCTATATTTGTTACATTGACTTTTTGGCAGGTATCATTGGCCTCAAGTCATCTGTTTAGAGAGAATTGCTTATGGGGCAGATAGTACACAACCTAATAAATGTGGTTAAGTCCTCTCTCTTTCCATATGTGTTCGGTGTTCTATAATCTTGTAATAATATTATTATATTGGTATAGGAATGCTTTACTTGGAAAATTAATGCCTGCTTCTTCGTTAAGTTCGGTTTTGAGAAAACGATTCTTTCCCTCTTGAGTGCGCTTTTTTGCTTAGTAAACTGGCAAAACTATCAATGTAGACCAACTTGAAAGTTCTGTTTGTTATACAAGAAACTTAGAAAAGTAAATTGCAAGTTCAGTAAGACTATATATATCACGTGAAATGATATTTATGTACAGCTATCTCTAGCAATATTGAAATCCACAGGATATTCTCATGCTTTTATATTAGAAAACAATGAAAGAATATTAATGCTTTGGAAAAAAAAAATTATATTAATGCACCGATACACACTACTCACTGGCAAAATGTGTGCCCCTGTCATCATTTGGCCCACGTGCTGTGGGCCGATTGGGGCCCGCTCTGCCCATTGAGAAAAAGTCCGGCCTAGTTCATTGTGGGCTATGGGCCCGCCTGGTCCAATATTTAGTGGGCTAGGTTTGGGTTTATGTGTCTAAAGCCCAACCCAGCCCATAGACCTGGCCTGTTTGAGTCCATGAAGGCCCGACACGTAGGCCCATATATTTTATATAAATATAAATTTTGTTTAAAAGTGAAAGGAAATGGAGACACACAAGGGGTTTCAAACCCCTACCACTTTCATACCAATCAACAAGTTGTCTATGGCATGGTGGATAAGTTGTTAATTGAGATGAAAGTGGTAGGGGTTTGAAACTCCTTGTGTGTGTCTCCATTTCCTTTCACTTTTAACCAAAATTTATATTTACATAAAATATATGGGCCTACGGGTCCGGGCTTTAATGGGCTTTGCGGGGCGAGCTTTCATGGGCTCAAATGGGCCGGGCAGAGCTTTAAACACCTAAGCTCAAACCTAGCCCACTAAATATTGGGCCGGGCCGAGCGAGCCCCCACAGGCCCCTGGGCCAAATGATGACCCCTAGATCATATGTACAAGTACTTCACGCCTAATCTGTTCTTCAGTATTACAAACAACTATTTGGTTGAACAATGCCATAAGTATTTCCATTTACATTGGTACAATGTGACTGAACCACTTGATTCCGGTAGGTCAAACTCACGTTTTCGAGTCGTATCCCACTGCATGGATTTGTTGCGCTGCAATCAAATTTTATTGCTACTGCTCTTCCTGATGTTCCTTGAATGTTTCGGTACAATACGTCACTGATTTTCACACCTGATGCCTGTAGATTGAACAAAGATGGAAATATGTGCATCAGACACAGTTTCCATTTGATATGATAATATAACATCAAAATAGTACAAATTACTTAGTTTTATTACCTGAGCAGGGCAGTTGATATTGCCTGGGCAGTAATTTTGATCAATTACAATGGGATTTTGGACATTAAGCATTACAGCATCAATAAATTGAACACCTTGGACAAAGCCGCTGCTAGGTCTAGGCCAAGACTTAATCCTCAGCCCATTTTGAGTACCCTTGAAATTTGCGTTTCTAACCGTCACATTTTGAACTCCTTCCTCTTCCAAGTCTTTGGCCAAACTCCATATGCTGCAATCACCACACCCGTGCATTCATAAGCCAATGCTAATACCAACTATTTTTTCATACAAGGAATTGGGGGATATAATTTTCTCACACACTGTTAATGTGCCACGGAGTTTAAACTTGAGACCATTGATCTGCAAGTTAAGGCCCTTTCCACAGGGCTAGACCCCAATGGCAATGCTAATACTAACAATAATTAATGGTTTTAATTGCAACCTTAACATATATATATATAGCTATGCAAAGCAAGAGCTCAAATCTAACCTAATGTCATGGCCAGGTCCACATGATATTTGTTCGACCCACAAGTCCTTCGTGCCAGGGCCAATAGAGACGCAATCATCACCAGTTTTGATGGATGTGTTGAAAATTGCAACATTTCTTGACAGTTGGACATGGATGCCATCAGTGTTTGGGCTATTCCCAGCCTCATTGACTTTGACTCCTCGAATGTAAACATCTTGGCAACCGTTTATCACAATGTGAAACATTTGGCTGTTCAATGAGGTTAGTCCATTGATGCTAATGTTTTTGGAGTTTGTAAATCTCAGACTCTGCGTTGGACGAGTGGTAGTTCAATTAGTTCTTAGTCAATAGGAAGAAACTTAAAAGAAATGAGAGTAAGAGAACATGATGAAGATACTTGTAGGGTAACTTGGACCACAAGCTTACACAAGAATACTTTCTTTGCATATCATTACAAGACAAAGATAAATTACTAATTGTTGCTGTGATGGTACACAATCACAAATTGAATGTTTAATACTATAACATGATAAAAAATTGTTTGACAAGAAGAAGCAAATTACTGACCGTGGCTCCGTTGGGATAACCAGTGCTTGCCGCTAACTTGCAAGCCCACAAGGCAGTACCTTTGGCATCAAGAGTGCCTCCAATGATATGGAAACACCGGTAACTCGTTCGAAGCTGAGCCAGTTGTTAGCTTGGCCTAGAATACGGTAATCAGATGAAGCAATCAACGTTCCGTCGATCTGGAAAGTAATATCTAGGGTTTTGCATTTGTCACCTCTAAACTTGATAGCAGAGGGAAGCAAATACCTCCCTTTTGGTACACTTATGGTAGTGGAATCGTTGGAGCCACAAGCTGCAGACCATGCATCCACAAAAGCTTGGGTGGAATCCGTTGCACCATTAGGCTTAGCTCCAAAACTTAGGACATTGTAAATGAATGCACTCTCAGCAACCAATGATTGTAGAATCATCAATACTACAACTCTGTAAAGACAATTTGTAGCATTCACCATTTTTCCTTCTCTTCTTCTTTTTTTTCTTCTTTTTTTTCCGTGTGAGAGGGAGTAAGAGAGAAATTAAAATACTGATGTTTGATGGTAATGAATGAAAAGTCAAATTTTGGTGGAAGGAATGAAGAGTGTTGGGGTATTTATAGTCTATATGGTACATGCATATATGCAATAATTAGCTAACTAGCTAGGTTGATATATAAGGGATGTTTGTATTATATATTTTGTATAGAGGATGGTGTGGGTTCTAAGAAATTAATGTATCATATTAAGAAAGAAAACAGAAAAATTAGGTATTAGACATAAGAATCTTTACTAATAAGGATTTGATACCTAGAGTATTTCTGTTTTGGTTTTGATACACAGGAATCAAATTTTGTTTTGGATTTGGCCAAAGAGGAGGCCCAAATTCATTGGACATGTCTAAATTATAAAGGTGAAATAAAATTTCTTTTTTTGTTTAAAAGCCTTCCAAAATCAGATCTCCCCCTTTCTCACTCTCTCTCTTTGTGAGTCCCATATTTTTCAATTTTTTTAATTTTAAATTTATTAAAATATTAAAAACCAAAAAAATAAATTAAAAAATAAATCTCTCAATCTCTCTAAACCAGAATCCACGCGCGCCTCTGATTTTCTTTTCCCCCATGACCACCACCCCCTCCCCCCCGATTTCCCTTTGTTATTGAGAGACCACCGCAACATACCCCCACCCCACAGACCCTCTGTTTTTTACCCTCAACCCTCAACCCTAAACCCACCACCTGTAACCCACCCACATATACAAACAATGTTTGAATTATTTTATTTTATTTTCCAATTTATTGGTTTTTGAATTTGTTGAGAGAGAGAGAGAGAGCAGTTTAGCACCACCTGAAGAAGGTCCACAGCAATACCCTAAGGCTCGTTCGTTACACAGGATTTTCTTGGCATGGACTATGCTTAGGGACTGTCTTGGCTTAGCTTGGTTTGGTCTAAGTTAGACAACACTTATCCTGCGTTTGGTGTATGCTTGGACTAGGACTATAATTTTTTATTTTTCCAAAAATATCTATATAAATATGTATATATGTGTATATATGTATATACATGAATATATGTATATTATAATAGTATTATAATATATATATATATATATATATAGTGTGTGTGTGTGTGTGTGTAGGCGTATATATGTATATATGTATATACAGAAATTCTCTTATGCGGACATTCCGGACGTTATTATCGTGCGGACGCCATGTATTTTGTACTACCCCTCTCTCTTTTCCTGCCTATTTACAATAGAATCCGCAAGAGAATAATATATATGTATATATATATATATTATACATGTATATGTGTATATATGTGTATATATGTATATTATAATACATACATGGGTATAATATATATACACATATATGTATATATACGTATAAATATGTAGTATAATATATAATATATATTACATATATACACGTATATTATTATTATAATATTAATATGTATATGTGTTGGATTAGCTCGGATTGGCCTAAATGTGTGAGATCGTTTGGTACGGCAGACTGTCATGTACTGGACTAAATCTTGGGACTGTCTTGGATTAGCTCGGATTGGCCTAAGTTGGATTAAGTACTGACCTACGTTTGGTAATGCGTCGGACTAAGAAGCTAGATTGTAAAAATAGTGAAGACCTATGTTTGGTGCTGTGTTAGACTCAAAAAATATTTAAAATTAATTAGGAATTTTTATGTAAAACTAAATAAATGTTGCAAAGAAACCAACGAAAAATGTATGATTTATTAAATAAAAAAATTCTAATGTTTTTTTAAGGCTAAAACTATCTTTATCTTATATCTTTTTTCTTTTTTCTCTTTTTGCTCATTTTTCTTTCTTTCTCCCTTTTCTCTCCTTTCTCTTTTCTTCTTCCTTCCCATGCCCCTTTTTTTTTTTTTTTTTCTCTCTCCCTCCCAATCTCACTCTTTGGTTCTATCTATGTTTTTCTCCAATATTGATACAATGGTATCCCTCTTCTTCTCTCTCCTTTTCTATCTCCCCCCCCCCCCCCCCCCCCCCCCCATTTGGTTTTACTGAGCCACAGTCGATGGTTGATGATTTTTCGGAAGGTTCAATTGGGTTTGACAGTGGTGGTTGAATTTGGTTTCACTGGGTTTGAATTGGTGGTGGTTGATTCAAGTTGCTGGGTTTGAATTGGTGGTGGTTGGTTCGAGTGACTAGGTTTGATGACGATCTATGGTGATTCTGGTTGTTCAGCTGGGTTTATGGTGGTGACAGTTCTAGGTGCAAAAGAAGAAGAAACTGGTTATCGTCGGACTTGAGTGTTCTGTTTTAGCGAGCTCGCTATTTAGCGAACCATGTTTCAAGCTCGCTATATTGGACGAGGGAGTGAGGCAATTTTTTTATACTATTGGACTATATAATCTCATTTAAGTTAGCCCCCCTCTTACCAAACATGGGTTTCAAGTGCTATTTAACCCAGTCCAATCTAGTGAGGCCTCCCAAACATGCCCTAAAACCTAAAATCTCCCAAACTTCTACTCTAGGGCTTCACACTTTCCCAAAATGGCGATGACGACAAGAAGTGCAGGGGGTGGAGGGAGAAGAAAATCGCGGGGGGAAAAGAAAATCGCAAGGGGGAGAAGAAACTCACTGGGGGCACTAGTTGGGAAGGATTTTTTTTCTTCTCTTTTTCTGCAATATTTTTTTAAACAAATATTGAAAAATGTGGGACCCATAGTGCCACGTAGACAACTAACGGAGAGATTTGACGGCAGAACCACATTGTAACAAATTTAAAAGGTACTAACTTAAAAGACAACGTAAGGACTAAGATGTCTTAAGGGTGTAACCACGTAATACTAAAGTGTAATTAACCCTATTGTCTAGAGTATTTTAGTTGTATGGCTCTATTTTGGTCAGACCCAAGGGCATTTGCTGATCAATGAGTTACTATCAACTTAAGGAATCTTATAATAATCATCATTATTATACGTACTCTGCTATAACAACATTGTGTATCAAATATTAATAAATTGGCAAAAGGTTTATATATGAAGTGTAGTTTCGATATTAATTGGTCATTCACTTGTCAATGAATCAATACATCTCACATGGATGCACTATTTGTGCTTATATTCCTTCATGGCTACTCATCATTAATTTTAGGGATGGAGTAACACTTAAGAAGATCAAGATCCGATCACTATTTGTCCATGCATATATGCATGTATCTATATATATAAAGCAAAAGGCAGAGAATAGTAAAACATTCAAAATACCAGAAAATGTTCTTGGTTAATGAAAACATTAAGAATTGAAATTATTAATTAAATGAGGATAATATGGTAAGTTCATACTTTTTCATATTAAAAAATTTAAAATAAAAAAAATCAGATAATGAATCTTATTTTTATGGAACACAACTACCTATTATCTTTTTTAATTTTAAAATAAATTTAAATTTTTTTTTAAAAAAGCCTCTCGCAAGTGCAGAAGCGTGTGCGGAGATGTTAGTGTTATCCATGTTGTTTTTCTGTTTGTTTTAATTTTGGGTGATTTTATTGGCACCCCAAAATTTGCTCTTTGCACCCCACATTCTCTTTACACCCTAGTGAATTTTAGTAAAATTTAAAATTACTCACTACACCTCATTTTCTTCCTAAATTGCCCTCATGAACCCCATTCCTTAACTTACTTGTGTAAATCCCACCGAAATCGTTACCTTATTTCAGTGGTAGTCCACCGAATTTGTTTTAGTTTTTTAGTGGTAGTATACCGAATTTGTTTCCGTTTTTCAGTGATAGTCTCCTGAATTCGTTTCTTGTTTTAGTGAATTCATTTCTTGTTTCAGTGATTATCTACAAAATTCGTTACTGAGTTTGTACTTAATATTATTTTTCAGAAATGAAGAGGACTCGCAAAGGTACTACTGAGGCTTACTCATATCGACCTGATAAAGCGGTCTCACAGCCTCAACGAGGAGACATAAAGCGGCGAGGTTAGCCCCTCAAGAGGACTAGCCCCAGCATGGTCCCCCAAACCACTTTGAGGATACTACAGAGGTTGAAGATGTAGCTGCTACTCATGAGAGTAATGTTAGCGTAGAGGTTGAAGATGTAGCTCCTACTCATGATAGTAATGTTGAGGTAAATGTTCAGCCTCCTGAGCCATCTCGAGTGGGTTTCATTGATCCATCTTTACTTACGAGTTTTAAAACTCACATAGCAGTTGCAATTTAGAATAACCAGGTAAGTCGTTTTACTATAACAATAGAAAGCAAAATATGAGTCTGATTCATGGTAATTAACCTAAATATTTTTTTTGTATTTGACTAGGAACGTGAGCTCCTTAGGTGCATGTCGAAGACATCAACCCTTTGTGAGTAGAATTGGTGGGCTAATCCAAATAATGGTATATTCAAATGGTACATTTAGAGGTCTAGATTAGAGCAAATTATTAGGTGTTCTTATCGGAATGCAGATAAGATTGTTGTATCTAACTTCATTGAGAGGTGGCATCTCGAAATGAACATCTTTCACATACCTTTTAGTGAGATGACCATCACATTGGATGATGTGTCATCTATTTTAAGGGTGTCACCTTGTTCTTGTTCCTTCAATGGGAGTAAGGTCAAAATATCTTACATTAAATTTGTGGTCGACAATAAGTTACTGAAAAAATAAAAATAGTTCGGTTCATTGCCACTGAATTGTAGGTAAAAATTCGGTAATACACCACCGAACACCGTTCCATGTTATAGTGGATCTCCACCGCATTTTAAGTTAACGGCCGGTCAAACACAACTAAAATAGGTGCAATGTTTCGGTGGCATCCCACTGAGTTTACCCATCGCGTTCGGTACTAGTGTGCTGAACTCAATTAGCGACCATCATGAAATCCTAAACTTGAAAAACGTCAAAAAATAAACTCATATCTCATTCAAAGCCTCTCTAACTTCAGTATCACCATTCATGAATAAATATAAGATTTTTTTTCAACAATATAAACGTATAAACCTCATTAGGGTTGTAGGAACATGATGATTTGAGGAAAAAAAAAAAGTTTAACTAGGATTGCAGGAATATATGTGGGGTGTAGTGAGCAAATTTAATTTTTATTTTAAATATTTTTTGTCCTTGACGGTAATTATGTACAAGGATAAAATAGGTTATTCATGTTTAAAATTAATATGGGGTGCAAAGAGAAAATAATGGGGTGCCAATAAAATCACCCTTTAATTTTCATTCCATTTTATTTCTTGTTTTCTTTTTTCATGCGCTTGATTAGTGCCTATTAATTAAGGAAAAACTTTTCCTTGCATGATCAAATTGGCGAAGGCAAAGGCCTAACTTGGCGACATGGTTTTGTTAACATGGTGTTTATACCCAATTTTGGTTGATGGACCAAAAATGGTTCACTATTCAAAAGAATATTTTAAAGACCCCGGCCCAAATATATGTGTCTCTTCTCAAAGCCCTATTCGCTTAGAGGGCCGTCAGACATGGAATAAGTCTAGAGCCCATGAACAAATGTAAGATCCCACATCGACCAACGAAAAGGAGGTTGATGTGTCTTATATGTACATGCCCGCATCCATCTAGCACGAGGCTTTTTGGGAGCTCACTGGCTTCGGAGTCATAGGAACCGGTTCCGCCGTAGCACTATATTGTCCGTTTTGGGCCCCCCTCTCTGCCCTCACGGTTTTGTTTCTGGGAGCTCACGAGCAACTTCCTAGTGGGTCACCCATCCTGGGATTGCTCTGGCCCCTAACTCGCTTAACTTCGGAGTTCCCATGACTCCGAAGCCAGTGAGCTCCCAAAAGGCCTCGTGCTAGGAAGAGAAGTGCCCACACATTTAAAGCACTTCACCTTTCCCTCCCCGAGCGATGTGGGATTGCTCACCGTTCTTGTTTCCGCAAGACACGGGTCTTACAATCCACCCCCTTTGGGGCCCAGCGTGCCTCGCTGGCACACTTCCGGTCGGGTCCAGCTCTGATACCATTTGTCACGACTCGACTCCCCTAGCACGATATAAGGCACATCAACCCAAAAGGCCTCGTGCTAGATGGATGCGGGCATGTACATATAAGGCACATCAACCCCCTCTTCATTGGTCGATGTGGGATCTTACAATCCACCCCCCTTAGGGCCCGACGTCCTCGTCGGCACACTTGCATCACACGGCAGAGTGGCTCTGATACCATTTTGTCACGACCCGACTCCCTTAGCACGATATTGTTCGCTTTGGGCCCCCTCTCTGCCCTCGCGGTTTTGTTTCTAGGAGCTCACGAGCAACTTCCCAATGGGTCACCTATCCTGGGATTACTCTAGTCTCAACTCGCTTAACTTCGGAGTTCCCATGACTCCGAAGCCAATGAGCTCCCAAAAGGCCTCATGCTAGGAAGAGAAGTGCCCACACATTTAAAGCACTTCACCTTTCCCTCCCTAAGCGATGTGGGATTGCTCACCGTTCTTGTTTCCCCAAGACACGGGTCTTACAACAAAAGCCCAAGCTTTAAGTTACACTAAAGTTAAAAAAGGATCGGTAACCGCTACACATAAACCCACGTGAGGGTTTGAAAAAGATTGTCATCATTTATGACGAATTGACCGCCTTCTCGTCCAGCAAGGAAGCGAGCTGTACAAAAGCCACCAAAACCAGAAAAGGACCAAGTTGCCTACCGGATTCTCAAGTACAGAAGACTTAAGTCAAAAGATTGACACGAAGGACCAACAGTTCTTGTCAGAAATGTTCCGTCATCCCTACTATGAACCAGTTCAGACGTCGAACCAACAGCTGACTTTGGGCAGCAGCCAAATATCCTCTTCCAGTCTTCATCATTTTGAAACTCTCTCCTCGGCTATAAATAAAGAGCCTGCGCCACAGAAGAAGGGGACTCTCTCTCCAAACCAGACGCAACGTCTCAAAAAATACTTGAAAAACTCAAGATCTTTTCAACTCAACCTGCCTAAATTCCAGATAACCAGTCGACCACTCCTGCGCTTATCTTTTTGTTGCTCTGCCATTTTCATGGTATGATTTTCTTTTAAAAATGATCAGTTTGAATTCATGTACTTATCTACTGGATAGAGAAATCTCCAGTTCTCCATAGTTCTGTACTTTATTGTTTGAACAAATCAAACGTATAATGAGCAAGAACCCTTATCTTTCCTTTACTGTCAAGTTAAAAATCAGATAAAAACAGGAATTGCAGAATTTATCTTAACTGTTCCATCTCGCTTTTGTCATTTAATTATTTTTATTTACGCATGCGATATATGTTTAGTTAATTTCCTGCTTCTACATTTTAAAGCTTATTCAGACCTATAAAAAGGTCTCAGCCCGAATAGGGTTGTATTGACCTAAGGGATAATAACTAATCGGGCCCCGAAATTACGTTATTGGGCCCGAATCTACTGTTGGCCCAGGATGAGGGCTGTTTGAATTCAAACCAGGGTTATAAACCTAGATAGGGTATTTATTAACCGCAAACTTGGTTATTCCCCTTGCTTAATTAGGTATTGCTCGTACTTGTCAAGATTGACACACACGAATGAGAGAATATTGAAGTCCTCTTGAATGATGCATAGAAAAGAACTGATCCAGGCCAGGACCCCCCTTGGAGCATAATGGCTTGAACAGAAGTTCAAAAAAAAGGGCGCGAACAGGGTCTGTTGGGCTGGTTTCATACCCAACAGTGGCACGCCTACGAAGCAGGATAGCCTGACCAGGGCCATAAGGAATCGAGGAGTTAGGCCCAACCCGTGCTCGCTCGATCCTGTCAACCTGATTCAACTTCCAATTTTGTCGAAAAATTGAGAGAACCCTCTTCGTGAGCCAAATAGATCCAATCGGGGCATTGGTGTCGGTCCAGCGATCTCCCCGCTCTCCGAGCAAGCCGACCCCGGAAAAAAGGACCAACACATGGTCAATTAAGAAAGATAAAAAAGGAAAACTAATTAAACTCTTAAATAACAGTAACAATTCAAGGAAGGAACGACTTCAAATAAGTAAAAAAATTCAGTATTTTACAATTCATATCAATAATAAACTGTGTAAGATACAACAAAACCATGATCAACCTTCCCTAAATAAAGAAGAAACTGATTACTCCCTGCCGTAACACATCAAAATTTATACATCCAATTTCCACAATTTTTGGACCTCAAAATTTTGAGTTCATCTCCAAATTTTGCCATAATTTTCTATAACCTTCCACACACAATTTTGTCTATCCACCACTATGTATAAGGGAACTGGCCAACGTAACTTATCCATCCCTTGACTGAGAAAATAGTAAATTTGGCTTTTCCCCACAGACTTACTGAAGAAGATGCGTCCTCAACCTCAGTGGCTCCTCCTTCCTCTGATACTGATGGCTGCTGCTACTCTGATGCAGCCTCTTGCAGGTAGTTGGAAGCCCATAGCCAAAGAGAACATCAGCGACCCTCGTCTGAAGTTGATGGCAGACTTTGAAGTGTCCATGTACAACCTGCGAACCCACAAGAAGTTGTTCATTGTGAGAGTCGTCTGCGGAGACACCTACATCGTTGCGGGCCAAAACTATCGACTTGTCGTTTTGGCCAAGGATGGAATACCGTTGTCTAACCCCACCGTAGATCATGCCCATTATGAGCTTCGCGTCTATGAGAAACTTTGGGAGGATCTTTGGAAATTGGTCTCTTTACGTCAACTCGACAATTAAACAAAATTAATAACGTATCTAATATATTTAATTCGTCCCTAGTTATAATAAAGACCCATTGTAGCTAGGGAGATCATCTATTTGTACCATATTTGTGTACCAACTGATGTGGCTATTGAGTTGGCTATGCCACATCATTAAATGAGTTTTTAATATTTTTTTATTTTTTTTATTTTTTTCAACTTTCACTTTACAGAAACCTAAGGGGTGTGAGAAGTTTTCTCCTTCTTCTTCCCCTACCTCCTCCCCTTCCTCATCCCTTATCTTCTCCACCAGAGTTTTCCCCGATGTCGGTGAAGTCTGCAACATCACCAAAAAGTCCACAGCCCCACCATCTCTCTCCTCTCACGCCACTGCACAGGCCAGGCCAATTCTACATCCCTCTCCTGCGCCCTACTCACCACACCCACCCCCTTCCTTGCGCCAGCCCCACCATCTCTCTCTCTCTCTCTCTCTCTCTCTCTCTCTCTCCACCCAACCCAAAAATCCTGCCATAAACACAGCCACATCCCAAATTATGAACAAATTTATTTTCACTTCAACACAGAAAATTCAATTTCTTAGATCTGCATCTCAAGGGGGAGGTTATGGCGAGGTGCGTGAATTTGTGGTGTTAGTGTGGCTGGGTGGCCTAACAAATCAAAGACTTCAAGTATGGAGGGAGGCATGGCAAGCCATCCGTAGAAAGAACCAAAAACAGCTAGTTATGAGACGCAAAACAAATACTGGACATGAAATATAATAAGTATAAAAGTATGGAGGGAGGCATGGCAATCGTCATCGGCGTTGGGGAAAACTCTAGTATGATTTATTGTCGTTGGCAGATTGGGGAGAATATAAGGGATGATGAATAAGAAGAGGTAGGGGAAGAACCAGTTGAATATACGTTAAACAAAACTTCAAACACTGCTTAGGTTTCTGTAAAGTGAAAGGTGAAAAAAATATTTAAAATATTTAAAACTCATTTAATGATGTGGCATAGCCAACTCAACAGCCACATCAGTTGGCACACAAATATGGTACAAATAGATGGTCTCCCTAGCATTACCCATTGAAGGATATAGTGATTCTTCTTAATAATATTAATGGTAAATGTTCTACACCTGTTTTATTTTCCTACTCACCTTATCTTCCCATATGGGATTCCCAAAGTCTTTGCATTTAACATTAGTGCATTTACACATATTTAAAAGAATGCAAACAATTAGATTAATCTAATGATAAGTCCACATCAGCAAATTTGTATTAAACTAAAAACTAATTAGTTGCACTCACCATTATTCCTAATTCCTAAAATACCCTTTAATTATTAAAATCTTCTTGTCAACACTTTGTGGTTTGTGCTTTTTGAGCTTAGTGTGGTTGTGGGGTTTGATTTATTTTTTGGTTTGAATTTTTGTGGGATTAGTTTGTATGGGTGTGCTGCTAGAAGTTGATGTTGGTATTGTTTAACAGTTGGAAAGTATGGTCTGATGATCCTGCTTTGCAATTGAAGTTCATTTCCTATTCCCATTATCCGTGTGATGTTCTTGACTTTTGTTTTTAGTTTTTGTGTACAACACAGCCCTCCAATTACCTAGGTTTTCGAACCTGAGACCATTGTTCTTAGCCTAACATACTTTCCAACTATGATATGACCCCATTAGCAAGTATTCGACAACTTTCATTCAAGTCTTTCTGCCAAAAAACAAACGGGCGAGCTCATAATCAAATTCATAGGATCAGATTGGGCCTTTACTCATAACCCCAACAAACAATCAAAACAAACTACAAAATGATTATTAGCTGTACAAGAAGCAAAAACTTTGTGGAACGATTAGTAACTTGTAGAACTTTCCGGTGAAAAAGAAGTAAATTACACAACTTTTGTCAAGAAGAGTTGAAACATCACTTTCCTTCTAAGATCTCCCCTAGACATGTTTCAACAAAATGGTTACTCTCCCCACAAAGCTTATTGACCGGAGAACAGCATATGCCTTTTTCCAGTGCATAACCTGTCCTCTTTGCTTGTGTTTTTTTTTTTTTTTTTTTTTCCAAAAAAAAAAAACACAAGCAAAGAATCTACCATCCTATCTCTTTGTGAGAGAATCAACCAGTCTCTCAAAAGTTTCCCGCTTTGGTTTAAGCTTACTCTTTAACATTTCTATCAGGCTCTGTCTCGTTTGATAGCATCAAGCTAGCAAAATATTTTTCCTTTACTACTGCAATATTGCATGATCCATGTCCCTTTAGAAAACTTTGGATTTCAAGTGACTGACAACCAAATAGCGAAAGTTAGAAAGAAAAAAAAAACCAAAACAAAATCAGAGAGAGAGCGAGACAAGGGGCGGGCAAATTAAGAACAAGGGAAGTTTCAAACTCTACTTAAACTTTCCATTGCAGAAAAAGGGTTTCTTATTTCATTTTTTCAAAGTTGTACAGAAAAAGGTTGGAATTTTTTTAATTGATGACTTTTACTAGTAGAAATACAACTTGCTAAATGCTTCTGTTTTGTTTGGCATTTTGCTCAATGCTCGGTGCCCTGTAGTCTTTTGTATAAATCCTATCTTTTATATCACTTACGTAAAAGATAGGAATAGTTTTGTTTAGCGTTTTGCTTTTTTTTTTTGGGGTCAAATCCCTATCTTTTATAGTACTCCTGTAAAAACGCTATGCTGAAGTGCTATTAATAACAGATTGTGTTGTTGTGCAACTAAATATCCAACGCTAACACTAGTGTTCCTCTCTTTTGCCAATCCAATTCCTTATGAGCCCTCACCAATCCAATTCCTTATGAGCCCTCACCTGTACTTTAATGATGTGTTTAATTCAATTCTTTAATAGGAGGTGGTATTACTAGTTCCTAGAGAAACTAACCCATTTGAAATTCATCCTTTTTACCATTATATCCTCACACAATTTTAAAAATTCCAAATTTGCCATCTACTTTAAACATTTTAGTAATTAATACCACTCCTACCCCAATTCCATATGATTTAGTAAGCAACTTTATCCGAATTCCAACTCTCCTCAGTCCATATGTGTTAGCAAACAATTTCAATAGGAATCCGGAATCTAATTCTACTCAATCCAACTCCTCCTAATACAATAATCCTCGCTCTTCTACTACCGTCTACATTCAAAATTTCAACTTATAGGGCTTCCTAGGCAGAGCATCCAGCATAAGCAAGACGCCCAGCTAAGACACTCTATCACCCAAAAACAATGGCATCTGCACAAAAACTGAGCGTAGTGCTGACATCCAATTGTCACTCAAAACAAAAGCAATGTTATTTCAAGCCTCAAACCCTAAACACTACAACACAACAAATATAACTCAAAATCACAACAATCGTCACGAAGAACATGCAATTCTGGGTTAAACCTACTAATGAAAGATGCCCAAGACATCTAGGATGTGTAGCATTATCTGTAAAACTGGACTGCCCCGAGAATGCAGACAATTCATCATCAGTCCAGTGATGAAACGATATCCAAGTAAAAAACAATTCCACCAAATAAGAATCAAGCAATGATTGATGCACATATATAAGCAGAAAGTAATTTCATCGCATAAAAACAAAGCCGAGAAAATCTCTAGGTTTCCATAGCATTGTCAATCCAAAAGAGGATGCTAAAATAGTCTAAAAACACATAATAACCACCAAAACGATATTTAAACACAAAAAACAAGAAGACCTAAGTGTTGGTGGCCCTGGTGTAGATCTGCTGGCTGGCATGAGCAGAAACCATCCTAATCGCCCCTCTGGCCATCAAGTCCCTTATGGCCTTCCTCGCCAGCGACCCATTGATCCTGAGACGGTCGGAGAGAATGGAGGGTGTGATGAGCTTATACTTGGGGGCCTCAGCGATGAGCTTGTCGTACGTGCCCTGGTCGAAGAGCACCATGTTGTTGACCTTCTCCTTTTGCTTTCCTTTGCTCCACTTCTTCTTCTTCTGCTTGCCTCCTCCTGACTTCGCCGGCTTCGAAGACGGCGGCGGTGCCTTATCCTTCTTCGGTGCCTGAAATTAAAAACTCTAGATTGGTAACAAACATTTACACAAACAGAGGCGATCAATCTGGAAGAGAATATGGTACGTACCATTGGATCGGTTTACAGCGACTGAAAAACAGAGGAGATAGAGAGAGAGAGAGGTGGTTGGCGGCTAGAGGCACTGCGAGTGAACAAGGAAGACATGTGAGGGGTAGAGATTTATTGACTTAGGGTTTCCTCGGGTTACATGGTAACGACGTCGTTTTGGCAACCTAATTTGTTTGACTGGCCCATTTCTGAAAGATCCAGATGTTTAGGCCCATAACTCCAATTTTTGTTTTGGGTCAGACAATAAATAAAAAATCCCATTGTAAAATATATGCAATTGAATGATTATCAAAATCGTAAATTCAATTATTCTAGGGCTCTTTTGATTCTGCTCACATCTCACATACTTGTGGCTTGGTCGAGATTTCTAGGGCTTCAAGCTTAATTGGATGGACATTGAGCATATATGAAGCTTCAGCATGTCATTCGTTAAGCTAATGTTATAGTTGATGTGTTTGCTAGTTTTGGATAGGAGCGGGCATCAATCCAACCAAGCCGATGAAACTAGCCGAATCAAATCATAATTACTGGTTTGGTTTGGTTTTAACCAAGAAAAACTCAAACAGTAGGGTTTGATATCAAAAACCCATGAAGCAATACAATGATTCAACAAAACCAAGGAAACAAAATTGAAAATTTTCACAAACCCTTCAAGGAAAAGCTCTGGAATTAGATATTTAGATATGTGGTGATATTGAGTGGGTGTGTGAAGTTGGAGAACATATTCCGGTGAGGATGGGCAAGTCCGATCACTGGCGGTTCTGGCAAAAAATCGGAGAGGCGGTGGGGAGTGTAGGTGGGTGTGGGTTTTGGGTTCGAACAAACCCCTTTCAAATCGAAGACAAAGATAGAGGGAAGAGACAGAAAGGGAAGAGAGAGAGGGGTTTTGGGTTCGAACAAACCCAAGCCATTTAATTGTTTTTTATTTGTTTTTTAAAAAAGTTAATAATTGTTTAAATGGTGGAGTTTCGATTTTGCCCCTACACGCACGAACCACGTGCGTCTTAACTGACGACATGGGTCAATTGCAATTGATTTGTTGACGACGCTAAACCCAATGACCAAGATCGAAAAAATTAAAATTTCGGTAATCAAATTTAAATTTGACCATAACCCCAATGATAAAAAATGTAATTACCCCTTTAAAAAAAATAAGTAAGTACAAAAAAAAAATCCAATTGTCACACGCATGTGTCATAATATGTGATCAAAGGGGCTAATGTTCATAATATGGGATGTTCGTACATAAATGTGGTCTCTTTAATAAGCTACTTATTTATTTATTGTTGTAAAATTTTAGTTACTTGCAAATTATATTTGTTATTTCAAGATACTGTTAGGGCTCATTTGGAAGTAATTATGGAGAGGCCAATAATCACTTTTATGGAGAATCATTTCTCCAAATAATAACTTTAATTGATTTTAAGTGATTATGGAAAATCACATGAGAGGGGTTTCTCCTCAGAATCACTTAAAATTTCTGGCCTATCCAAAATCACTCCCAAACAAGCCCTTAATCAATTTGTCAAAAGACTTCCCCTCTAGTATCTACAATGTACAATTAATGCTTTGGTAGTGAGGACTAAGCCTAAATTTACTAGAGTATGGTAAACTGCCCTGACTGGAAGCGAAAAGGATGGTTTAACCATTTTATTTTATTTTATATTTTCATTTGAATCCCCGTAATTCATACAATTTATCCATCAAATTTCCACAATTTTTGGACCTCAAATTTTTGAGTTCATCTCCAAATTATGCCATAATTTTCTGTAACCAATTTTGTCCATACACCAATATATATAACGGAACGGACCAATGTAACTTGTCCATTGCTCGATTGGGAAAATAGTAAATTTAGCTTTTCCCCACGGACATACCTGAAGATGTGTCCTCAATGGCTCTTCCTAGCCCATAAATCACTTCGAATTAGTCTACCCTAATACACATTTTCAGTTGGTATTAGAGTCGTTATCTTAGGATTGTGACAGCTCTTTCACAACCTGACGACCGCCATAGCGCTGCACTTGCCGACCCCAACACACCTCCACAGCACTGTTGCCATAGTGCAACGCCAACCCTACAGCCCACTCCATGTTCGCACCGATCCCGACATTTCCTCTTTCCACTAATTTTTCTCCTCTCCCTCACCTACAGTTATCATGGGTGAAGAATCTGTGGTTAGCGGTGCCTCCCGAAATACGACGACACCATCTCTATTGACTTCACCAGTCAATCTTCCATCTTAACCTAATGCCATACTTTTTGGTGTCAAGCTTAATGGCATCAACTACTCCCTATGGTCTTAGCTTGTGGAGCCGTTTGTTGCTGGGCGTGGCAAATATACTTATATGACAGGGAATACTAAACAACATGCTCGTGGAGACCCCAATTATGACAAGTGGGTGATAGGTAATGCTATTGTTAAAGGATGGTTGATTTCTGCCATGGAACCTAATGTGATGAATTTATTTATCTGTTTGCCTACTACTAAGAGTATATGGGATGCAGTCTCGAAGACTTATTTTGAGGGTGTCGATAGATTTCTTGTGTATGACTTGTCTTAAAAGGCTACGTAGATGAGACAAGCCGAATGATCACTTGCTGCCTATTATGCTGATTTGAGTGCTCTCTAGCAAGAGTTGGATTATAGGAAGTCTATTCCTTTTACCCAAGTAGAAGTGATTCTTGCCAGAGAACGGGAGATTGCAGAGGAGTGTGTCTACGTGTTTTTGGTTGGGCTTGATGATATCTATGATAGCATTCACAGTGAAATCCTTCTGACCGAGCCATTCCCCTATCCAGAATTCAATTTTGTAACTGTTCGCTATGAGGAGCAACGCATGCACAATATGCTTAGTCCGGGCTCTAATGCCAGGAGGGTTATGGCGGCTGTTATTCTTGGGTCGTCCTGCTTTTTCCTAGAATAGGACACCCCCAAAGCCAAGCTGTCACAGTTCTAAACATGTTCTTACTGTCACAGTTTCTAAACATGTTGTTGGACAATGTTTTAAGACGAATGGCTACCCTGACTAGTGGGAAGCTTTCGAGAGTGTCGCGCAAAGAGGGATGGCAAGGTTGCCATGGTGACTGGGTATGTTGCCCCACTATCGTCGGCCGCTAATATGAGTGGTGCCTTATCCATGTCATCCACAACCCTCATCTTTCCTCAGTCTGCTACTTCTTCTTCTCTTTCTATTACTTCAATTGTTGATCCTGCTCTTACTAAGAACCTAGGTGATACGGGTTTTGCATTACTTGCTACTGATTCTTAGCCTGAACCCAATGGATTATTGATTCGAGGGCCACATATCACATGACATATGATCCCTCTCTTTTACCCAGTCGTACCTCTCCCCACCATTGGAGTGTGGTTAATATCAATGGTGTTGCCTACCCTATTTCTAGCACTGGCACTATTAAATTGACTCATTCTTTATCTTTGGAGCATACTTTATTAGTTTATGCACTGTCAAATAATCTACTTTATGTCCCTCAAGTGACTAAGCAGTTACATTGTCTTGTATTAATATATTCGTTTTTTTGTCTTCTTTAGGATATCAGCAATTAGAAGATTATTGGTCGTGGTATTAAGAGGGCGGCTCTACTATGTGGATGATGTTTGCATCAAGAAGGTTTTATATGTCAAGGGTTGTGTTTAAGATATGAAGAATCAGATTTAGTTATGGCATCACCACCTATGGCATTCTTCTATTGGATATTTGAAACTTTTGTTTCCGTCACTATTTTATGGTTTTCAGACGTCTAATTTTACGTGTGATACTTGTATTTGAGCTAAAAGCCATTGTGCTACTTATCATTTGAGTTCCAATATAACTTATGTTCCATTTATGTTGGTGCATAGTGATGTTTGGGGCCCTATGCTTGTGTCTACTCATTCTTGACATCGGTGGTTTGTCATTCTTAATATCCGATTAAACACAAAAGTGATGTTTATGATTGTTTTCGTGTGTTTCATAAAATGATTCAGACTTAATTTTCTGCTACTTTGAAAGTTGTTCGTTCTAATAATGGCAGGGAATATGTCAATTAGTTGTTACAGGCTTATTTTCAGGATCATGGTATTGTGCATGAGACAACATGTCCGTGCACCCCTCAACAGAATGGTGTTATGAAATGGAAGAATCGATAGATTATGGAAATCACTCATGCTAGTCTCATTGGTGCCCGTATGCGACCCTCTATTAGGAAGATGCTATCACGTCTGTAGTTTATCTTCTTAACAAGGTTCCTACTAGTGTGTTGCAATTTAAAACACCTTTGTAAAAGATTTTTGGATATTTTACCATTCCTTCTACTTTGACTTTGGCACCCCGCGTGATTGGATGCAGTATGTTTGTTCATCCTCCATAGATGTTTCTTTTTCTAAACAAGATATGTACTTTGCTACTCACGCCTCCAATTCCTCTCTTCAGGGGCAAAGTCTCAGTGTCCGAAGAGTTGAATTGAAATGTTTTATTTTCTGATTCAGGAGACCTAGCATCACACTCAAGGGGAGTCTTTACAAGTGGTACTCCGACTGAATCGAATCATCCACCACTAGAAGAGCCTGGGCCTAGACACTGCCTAAGATGTCGCACCTTGAGCCAGTAAGTGGTGTTGTAGCCAATTCTTCCCTCCCTTCTACTCCTCCTGTACACGACCAAGAAATCTCTTCTGCTAATACATCTAAGGTAAGTCTAGAAAAACAAATTATTAATAATCATGTTAATATGCCTATTATGCCAAGTGACAATAACAAGTTTTAGCTATCACCAAGGAGTACTCGTGGAAAGCCTCCAAACAGATATTCACCTGATACATTTAAGATGGTGAAATACCCTATTGCGAACTATATGTCAGCTCACACGTCGGCTATTAGTCGATGTCAGCGGTAAATATTCCCACAAAGGTACATAAGGCTCTGCGAGATTCTAAGCGGGCTGATGCAATGACTAAAGAAATGAAAGCGCTCAAGAAAAATCAGACATAGGATTTAGTGTCGTTCCCAAAAGGGAAAAAACTAGCAGGGTGCTGATGGGTATACACTGTGAAACACAAGTGTTAGTATGAAAATTGTATTGTCATTTCTTGGACTATAGCATAGGTTGGGAATTAGTGTGTGAATATCGTTTACCTGGAAGTTTTGGCACAACACATTCAATCCCAAATTTTCGAAGTATGACGTGATCAATATGAGGAACTTGATTTTAGG
The DNA here is from genome assembly GCA_018703695.1 of Prunus fruticosa. Lineage (NCBI taxonomy): Eukaryota > Viridiplantae > Streptophyta > Magnoliopsida > Rosales > Rosaceae > Prunus > Prunus fruticosa. Next base: position 2,207,269 of record CM031923.1, on the reverse strand, counting down.
TAAATCATGGCATAATCATGCATTCATTATAAGATTCCTAGTTGGAGTTATTTTCACTCAAACAATTTTATGTTAGCCCTATTTTGAATAGGATTAGATTTTATCTCTTAAGATTACGTTCCTAGTTGGACTCTATTTTGATTTAAGTTAAAATATTATATTTTCCTAGTTGGTCTAATTAATTTGTTTTAGGAGATAATTGTTCTGCATAAAAGTAGATGTTTGGTGTCATCACTTAGAGTCCTTTTTGAATCAAAATTAATATTCATAATTGAATAGTAGTGTGTCTTTTGTTTTGGCATCTTGGTCAAGAGACCGGATTGGATTAGGTTTGAGAGTCAGAGTTGAAGAGAGTTAGTGGTCACTTGGGTTTCTCTCTTTTGAGAGAAAACTTGTCTTGAATAAAACATGGGGGGTTTTCTTTTCATAGACACAGCTTTCGACATATTGGTTTTTGAGCATATTGAATTTTTAAGAGAAAGCTGTTGTGCATATTTTTCAGATAAGTCATCAACTTTTTCCTTGTTTACTTGGTGATTTATCAAATCCTTTCATCATTCATACTACATTCATATGCATGTCGGTGACTCATATGGTTGATAGCACCAAGATCGTAGTGGCGGTTTTCCTCCGGCGAGCTTGAAGCAATCGTGACTAGTATTGCGTTCTACATTAGGAGTATCGAAGATCATCCCGTGATAGAAGTTGAGTTACGAAGAAGTCGGTAAACGTTATCTAGAACATGTCTAGGATAAGTGTGTGAGTACTTCTTGTAATTATCGTTCTACAGTGGATTTGTGTTGGACTGAGGAATCCCATGGATTTTTCCCAGAGGTGAGGTTTTACCACATAAAATAATTCTCTGCGTGTTCTTTTATTTTATGCCCAACATGTTTCATGCTACCGAAGTTCATTTCTTGTTTATTGATTATAATCTTAAATTGGCATATTCACCCCTCTCTAGGCATTTTTAGTCCTCCTACAGGTAATTTCAACAAGCCATATGGTACAATTGACAGGTACAAAGCCAAACTGGTTGCATGGGGATATACTCATAAGTATGGTATTGATTATTAAGATACTTTTCACATGTCGCAAAAATCAATACTATACGCGTGTTAATGTCTTTGGCTGCAAACATAGATTGGCCTCTGCAGCAGTATGATGTGAAGAACGCTTTTTTACATGGTGATTTATATGAAGAAGTGTATATGAGTATGCCTCCTAGTTACAGTGTTGCAGGACAAACATCCATTGTGTGCACATTAAAAAAAGGCCTTATATGGATTGAAGCAGTCTCCTAGAGCGTGGTTTGGGAGGTTTTGTTAGGCCATGAAGACATATGGTTATGTGCAGAGTAATGCAAATCATACCCTGTTTCGTAAGGAACAAAGTGGCAAAGTCGCCGCACTCATTATATATGTGGATGACATGATTGTGATAGGAGATGACATTGAGGAGATAGAGAAGCTGAAGACTTATTTAGCTTCTGAGTTCGATATGAAGGATCTTGGAGGATTAAAATATTTTTTGGGCATAGAAGTTACTCGGTCAAAGCAAGGTATATTTCTATCCCAAAGAAAATATATTTTGGATTTATTGGAAGAAACTGGTATGTTGGGTTGTCAACCTATTGATACGCCTATTGAGTAGAATCATTGTATAGAGGAGCTCCAAGATCAAGTACCAACCAATAAAGAGAGACATCATAGGTTAGTTGGTAGGTTAATTTATTTTTCACACACTTGACCGATTATTACATATACAGTAAGTGTTGTGAGTCAGTTTATGCATAATCCAAGTGAAGTCCATATGAGTGCAGTGATGAGAATTTTGCGTTATCTGAAATATGCTCATGGGAAAGGTCTTATGTTTTCTAAGCATGGACACTTTGATATTACAAGGTGTTTAGGCCTAAAATATATGTGCCAGCCCAAAATAAGTATTGAGTTCACTTTCCAACATGGTAATGGTCTTTAGTTTACCAAAAGATCAAAGTTGTTTGACATAGTTTTTTCCCAAAAGATCATAATTTCTTAGCGGCTAAGGTTTTGTAGGGTAAACCCTCACCTTGGGTGGCTAAAATCCGAAGAGAATTGATGACATTAAAAGTTGGAAAGTAAGGTCAGGTTTGCTTTAGTTAAAAGTCACGGCTATTTATTGCAAAATCGCTGGACTTTTCTATCCAAAGCTTCAAAAGCTTCTCGAAGTTCTTCATCTGTTTTTGTTTTTGTTGTCGTGGCAGCCACATTTTCTTCCACACTCGATTCTTCAACAATGGCAGAGGTTCCACCAGATCCCTTCCTAGGCTTCTTCTTAGTCTGAGTTGGCGAAGGACTACTAGAGGCACTGTGCAAAAAAAACAAGTACACTGTCCATATTTTTTACTCAGTTTGTTTGAATAAAAGAGAATTGAAGCACAAAGGCTACCTTTAGATTTTTGTTGGACAATATTGTTTTGAGCCTTGGCAACCACTTTTCATTTATTTTTCATAACCAGAGAAATTTCCTCCTCAACTTCCTTTTCCACTTCTGCCTCAACTTCTTCTTCTTCTTCTTCTTCTTCTTCTTCTTCTTCATGTTCTACTTCTAAATCTCCAGCAAAAATTATGGAGTCTACTGCCATTAAAAGAAAAGCAAGTAAGATATGAGAGAAGTTATGAGCAAAACAAAGATATTTAAAGAAAATACAACTCACCAATCACTCTCCCAAATCTGAGCTTCTTTTCCTATAGATCTCCCAGCCATGGAAGGATATGAAGGGGTCAAGAGAACTAAAAACGTTCATATTTATTTAAGGGAGGAAAAAGAAAAGGCGCCTTACCTTCGATCAGTTGAGCATTGATTTCTTCAAGCAAGTTCTCTATGTATTTTCTGGCATCCTCTTCTGCCCAGAAGGTCCAAGGTCCCAATTCTTGAAGGTAGTTTAGAGAACCTCACTGATAGACTTCATACCATGGAACTTTGCACCCTACAAAGTGTTAAAATCTTTTGAGATACATGAATTAGGTTCCCATGAAGGATAGAGCAAGTCCAGGCTATTGTTAATCTTATCCATAGAGCATGTGCAATCCTTGTGAACTTCAACATTGTCTGGATCTCTCCAAAATGTACCTTTGTTGCAGCCTTTGTAGAACTTCACCGGAATGGCCTGGGGGCAACCCAATTGCCTTGTGCAAAAGTTGGCCTGATATACTTCTTCGTCCACATGTGAGCTTTGAGGTACACCCACTTCATAGGGAAGATCCCTAGTCAAAAGAATACTCATGAATTTGTGCCTAAAGTTTCTTCTTTCTTTTGTTTCCTCAGGTTCTTTTTCAAAAAGTCTGTACCCTGGTTTGAACTAAGGGTAGTTTCTTCTCAACACTACCTGCCATTAAGCAGCAAATCTTTTGGTACAATCTCTGAAGAAAGTCAACTACTCTTCAATTGATCTCTTTGCCACTTTTGCTGACATCAATGGATAGGCCATAACTTGGTCTTCGCGAGAACTAAATCGGGAAATCTCAATTCTGGGAAGTACACATCAAGCCAAACTTGAATCATCCAAAATGCACTAGGAGCATTGACATTTAGTGGGTTATCTAATGTGGCAAAATGTAGATTCTTGTAAAGGTGAGCCAGAACAGATGTACCCAATGCCTATGCTCAAGCAGAACCGCCAAACATTTGTTGGGAAAAATAAATCTATTCAACCAGGACAACAAGAAGAGCATATGCCTTTCATTCTTGTCTTTCTCCTTCGTAAACTTCTTTAGATAGTTGGAAAAAGCACAATGTTGGTTAATATCTCCATTTGGAATATCAAAAGGTTGTGCTACTCTCTCTCCATTATTCCTCCTATGGTAATCTCCCAGGGAATCCACAAGCCTTCCATGAGGCCTGAATTTAAATATTTGTGCCATATCCAATAAGGTTGGAGACATTGGACCCACTCGAAAATCAGAAGTGTTGGTGGAAGAATTCCAAAAATACATGGCAGCATCAAGCAAATTCTCATCTCGGTTTATTGAAAGCTTGGACAAAAGAATAGCGTCATAAATACCAGCTCGCCTCCAATGCTTCTCACACCTCGTAGATAGCTGATCAAACCATTCAGACCACTTCACAGTGTTATTCCTCACTTCACTTGGAACGGTACGACTTGCTCGAATTCATGCTAACCTAGGTATGAAAGGATAGAGATGAGCTACAATAGCAGAGTGGTGCTTTAGCATCGTCCTTAAAAAGTTTGGCCATCTCTTGAGGAACTTCCTCAAACCAGTGAGGACCTATGAGAAGGGTGTTCTCAATCATGTAAAGAATGTTTTCATCCAATTGATTGCTTTTGATATACTGACGGAATTTGCTCCTAATCTCAATGGCGTGCTTATCAACACCGTCTCCTGAGAGCATAATTGGGAAAGTTTGTTTGAAGAATTTGGAGAATTTAGAAAGGTTTCAAAATGGTTCTTTTTCCAGGCCAAGTCAAGTCAGGACAATATTATACCAAACGTGTTGGACAGATTTTACTCTATCTATTTCTCGCAAGTGCACGAACCAATTATAGTATAGGAATGCAAGCACGAGGTCGTTCCACAGAGACTTGGATGAAAAACACTTATTACTACTACTTAGACTCACAAGTAACCCTAAGACTAAACAGAATTTAAATGAAGTTGTTTTGAGTTTGTTGGAATGAAAACTGCAAAAAGGAAATGCAAAGTAGCAAGTGACCAGCAAGTAGATGTTTTTGAGAGACAAAGGAGACAAGCACTAGGGTTTCAACTTCACCATGACAATCCAATTTCAAGCTACAAGTTAACAATCACCTAAGTTGATTACAATTTCTGGAGTTCGTTCTTTCTTATGTATGATTATCCATATGGTGTTTGGTTTTAATCAAGTACTCAGAAAACACAACTTAGCTATGGTGTTTAGTCTAAGCTATGAATCTGAATCCATTAAGCTTAAGAAGAACACAAAGGAACCAAGTAAACATTTAAACATGGTGTTTGTCCTAAATGCATTACCCACTCATTCACTAATCGGTTCAAGAGTCATATGGTGTTTATGTAAACTTGAACTAGATAACCAACATACATGTGTTCATAGTGGCCAGTTATTTAAACATGCATAAAGATTCAACTAAGAACAAGTGAATGAGACCAGAAAATTAGAAGTAATCAACAAAGGATAACATTAACTTGAAAACATGAAATTGTCTTGTCAGGTTACATTGAAACTCTAGTTATGGATTTAGCTGCTCATAATGAGAAAGAAATTAAGACATAAATGAGAAAACATAATGAATGCAATAAGAGTAGAAAAACCCCTTTTCTGAAGTTCTTGTGGTGTCCAAGGCTTCTCCAAGTGCTTCTCCACGTCTAATGCTTCTCCAAGAGCTTTCTCACGTCTAGAAGTAATGGAGGTGATTTGGGATGAGTTTGAGTGAGTGGTGATGGCTGAGGAAGATGAAATTCGTAGGGAAATAGAAGAGAGGTTTGCTGGAGTTGTTTTGGTGATTTGAGGCTGTTTAGAGCTTTTGGTTGATTGCTGGAGTGTTTGGGAAAATGATGGAAGTGTTTGAGGGGGGATGGAGTGAAGGATGGCTGAATTGTGGGGTTGTGAATCCCAGACTTGCACACTTTGAATGAGGAATGGAGGAGGTATTTATAGGGGGGGGGGAAGTGAGAAATCAGAATTGAATATAGCAATTACCTAACACACTTGCATTAGATAATCAGAAATGGTTGGTGAACTTCACCAACAAATCCCACCAGCAGCCATAGCTCATAATCATGTCAGCATGACCAAGCTTCCATCCAGAAACCAATAGCTCATCCTCATGTCAGCATGACCAAGCAAGCAATGAGCTATTCTGCAGTCAGCATGATGTGTATTTTGATGGGCTCACGGATTGGGCCTGGATCAATCAAATGTCGCCTTTGAGCTGTCTATCCTCAAGTTCAGAATGTCTTCTTTCCATGCACACGTATATTGGCCCAATCCAAGCAAAGATGAAAAAGATATATCCGAAATGAATTTGTAACTCAGTCTTCAGTTTTTACACATTGTTTTCACCATTTTACTTCAAATGCCTCAATTGATACCTAGAGCTCAATGAACTGAATGACAAACACAAAAGAGGTTAAAAGCACAAGGTTAACTCAAAAACATAACTAAATCATAAGCTATAAGGGTATAAAATGATATACAATTGTGAACTGAACAAATACCCCTAGACCTAGATTTTGCTAGTCCTCGAGCAAAACAAAAACAAAACAAAACAAAAACAAGAAGTTAAGTAGACCACTTCCGCAGGTAACTCGATTGCATTGAGCATATGCAACAAGCCTTTAAACCTCTAGGCATCCCTAGTAGGAGGAGTTGTGTCTCCTAAGGGTTTAACAGAAACGGTACCCATAAACGCTTTACTTACTCTACAAAACAAAGTGGTTAGAAAAACAAACTTTGAAATCAACTAATGAAAATGAAAGAAAACTTTAGTCATACCTCCAACACCATAGAGTTGCCAAAATAGGTGATCAATCAGTGTGTACAAGTGGAAGCTATAGGTCAAAGGCACACGGCTTCAAAGCAAGCACACTCAATCCTTGAATAGAGAACATGCTTCGACTCTAATTCTCACAGATAACACTCAATCACTCAGAACCTATGGTTTAATTCTCTCAAGAAAGCATAAGTGAGTGTATGAAATAGAAGCACAAATTTGGTTAGATCTCATGAAAGGAATCAAATACTAAGAATAGAGATACACACATACTTACCATCACACATGAATACATCCTCAAAGATCAGCTAGGTCTTTCACAAGGTTGTAATGAAAGGCTAAGGTTAGGGGAAATGGAAGAATTGGAAGGAAAAACAAGTAACTTAAGAACATACCAAGGCTGCATTCTTCATTGATCTGCAAGGTATCATTGATTTATAATGGCATGGCTGCAAACTTCATGGTACCACCTGGCATAGACCTTATTTTTCACACTTTAGATCAAATCAAAACACACTTTCTCTTTATCTTTCTTATTTGCTAATTTGATCCGCATCTTCTTAAACTTCATTGCACATGACATCATCTTTCATTTAGGCACATGGCAGCAACTTCCTTGCTTCAAACTTATCTTGGCACACCTTGGTATATTTCTAAGTTATAGGGTATGGCTACAAGAGGTTAAATATCTCAGATTGAGATACAAAGGTAGGGAAAATGATGAGGGTGATAAAAGAAAAGGGCTTGAAGTGTTTGGCTTCAAGAGGGCTGATGGAACACACATATAGGTAGGGTGAAAAGAAAGCACACAAAATGGTTATACACACATAGCCTAGCATCACTTCAATGAGTTCATTCATGAATGAGAGCAAGCACATGATATCTGCAAAAGAGAATCATCCTTAGTATTCAATCAAAATGGAACAATGAGATCAATTAGAGTGAATTGAAGAAAATAAGTATGGATGAGAAATAGAACACTTTAAACCCTCTCAAGAAAGCGATTAGGCTCGATATGGCTCACTAGGGTAGTCTCCACTATTCTCCTTCAAGAATTTGAGCATGGTACTTTAGCCACCAGAATTCTAAGAGCAAAAGCTTTGTGAAGTGCAAAAATTCTAATATGAAAACCTCAATGGCAGCTCCATAATATTGATTGCATGACCTTCTAAAAAAAATGAACAAAAACTGAAAAACACAATGAAAGAAAACTGAAAACATAAATGAACGAAAATTGAAAACCTTCCCCCCAGACCTGAATTGAACATTGTCCTCAATGTTAAAGCATAGAAAAGATGATTGAGAACATGCAAATGATAAAGGGAAAAGTTAAGAAGAAGGTTTAGAGAAAAACTCCCCCTTGATGCGATTAGGTCGACCGCTAACAAACACCTTCTTCTTGAACACATGGGTTGCCTCCCAAGAAGCGCCTTAGTTAATGTCTTGGCAAGACATTATGCAATCAGCTTATGATGAGTTGGGTGGTTTCGGATCAATCGCCTCAAGATAGTTCACCCAACTTCTTCTCCTCTTCCTTTTCCTGTTCCTTTTCGTTTTCTTCCATGGATCAAGGGGCTCAAGTGGTAACCCAGAAATTGGTGGAAATGGCTGGAACACTTCTAGGGCAGCTACCACTTCTTGGAACTCAGATTCATCATCAAGGTCACCTAAAGGTTGTGTCAAAACAATTTCTAAAGCATCATCTGATTGTGCCTGCACAAATTTAGACAAAACCAGGGAATCCAAACTATGAATTGAAAAGCAATCAAGTGAATTAGAAGGATGAGTTAAGAATTCAAACACTTTGAATTCTATGGTTTGGCCAAGGACTGTCATTTTCAGAATGCCATTTTTCACATCAATAAGAGTGTTTGCTGTGGCCATGAATGGTCTTCCAAGCAAGATAGGCAGCTCACGATCATGAATGGGTGCATCTTCCATGTCTATCACTACAAAATCAGCAGGCAATATTAGCTTATCAACTTGAACCAAAATATCTTCAACTATACCTCTAGGATATTTCACTAGCGATCAGCAAGTTGTAAGCTGAGTGTGGTGGATTTTAGCCTTCCCAAACCTAGTTGCCGGTACACTGAATAAGGCATTAGATTGATACTTGCACCTAAATCCAACATGGCTTTCTCCACTCGTTTATCTCCAATGGTTATGCCGATGGTAAAACTGCCTGGATCCTTGAGCTTAGGAGGAAGTTTTCTTTGAAGGACAGCACTCACATTTTCAGACACCAACACCTTCTCATGAGGGCTATACCTTCTCTTGTGTGAGTTCAACTCCTTAAAAAATTTAGCATAAGTTGGCATATTCCTGATCATATCAAGTAAAGGCAAGTTAACATTGACTTTACTAAGTATATCATAAATTTCAGTAAATGACTTATCCTGTTTGCTTTTAGCAAGACGTCCAGGGAAAGGAATTGGTGGCACATAAGGGTTCTCGGCCTTGTGCAATGTAGGTGAACTTGTTGACGTGCCAATGGGAATTTCTTCTTTTGGTGTCGTCTCTTCCTGGTGTTCATCACCTGCATTCAAAACATCATGATTAGTAACTTCTTTGCCAACTTTATTATCAATAACCTTACCACTTCTAGAAACTGAGATTGCGTTGGCTTGCTCATGATACTTGGGATTCACATTTGGCTGACTAGGGAATTTTCCAGGTTCTCTTTGGTTCAAAGAATCAGCAATTTGTCCCAATTGAATCTCCATCTTAGTAAGGGCAGCAGAATGTTGTTGAAGAGCACCATTAGTAGTTTGCTGGAATTGCAAAGTATTTTGGGCCAACATCTTGACTGTCCTCCAATGAACTTGGTTTAGGCTGGAATGATGAACTTGCTTGATTTTGATTTTGATTGTTGCTCCAAAAGAAATTTGGGTGATTCCTCCAACCAAGATTATAAGTGTTTGAGAAGGGATCATTTCTTGGCCTTTGGTTGTAAGAATTCATCATGTGGGCTTGTTCTTGGACAAACTCAGGATAAGCATTACTAGCTGAACACATGTGAGTTGAGTGTCCTTGAGAATTGCAAATAGCACAAACTTCAACTTGAGGAGCTTTAGGTACCATATTGAGCACAGCATCAAGCTTCCTTTGTAAACTAGCCACCTGTGAAGCAAGCTCATTGTTAGGAGTCTCATAGATACCAGCCTTACCTCTTGTATCTTTGTGTTGAGCATTGGATCCCAACATCTCAAATATGTCATATGACTCTTGAGCATTCTTTTTCTTTAAAGCTCCACCTGCAGCATTATTGACAGTAGATTGACAAGTTTCGGTTAGTCCATCATAAAAAATTTGCATTTGTAAGTATAGAGGTAACCCATGATGTGGACATTGCATTAGAGTTCCTTTGAAACGCTCCCAGCATTCGTTGAATGGTTCGCCATCATGTTGTGAGAAGTTGAAAATCTTGGACCTCAAGGTGGCTGTCTTTTGGGCAGAGAAAAACTTCTCCAAGAACTTCTTAGCAACAGCATCCCAAGTGGTTAGTGATCCAGGGGTTAACGACATAAACCAAGTCTTTGCTCTATCTTTCAAAGTGTAAGGGAAAACCCTCATCTTCAGATTTGCTTCAGACACATCCTTCAAAGGCAAAGTACAAACAACAGTATAAAATTCTTTAATGTGAGCCAAAGGATCTTCGTTAGGTAAACCATAAAAAGAAGGAAGCATTTGAAAGTGAGAAGATTTAAGCTCATAGTTTCTAGCTTCTCTGGACAGCAAGATGCATGAAGGTGAATTTGGTATGATTGGTTGAGCAAGATCCTCCAAAGCAAGTTGGTCATTAGCTGCCATCTTTTCTTCTTCCTCTTCTTCTTCTTGATCTGAGTTAAAGATGTTGAACAAAGAGTATTCTTCTGAGCTTGCTGAATTGGAGGTTTCAGCTTCTAAGGGATTGAGAATAGATTCAATGGCTGCCTCCTTTGCTTTAACAAGCCTTTGTTCAAATTCAGCCAGTGATGGTTGTTGTGTACCACGGATTGGTTGGATCCTAATGGTTCCGGATTGAGAGTGTTTCTTGACCGCTGATACAACTTGTTCAAGCAACGGTTTGCTCGACATGCAAATACCTGAAAACAAAGAAAAACTAAAGAACGTAAGCAATAGAAATAAGACTCTTAATCAAGTCCCCGGCAACGGCGCCATTTTTTCTTGTTGGACAGATTTTACTCTATCTATTTCTCGCAAGTGCACGAACCAATTATAGTATAGGAATGCAAGCACGAGGTCGTTCCAGAGAGACTTGGATGAAAAACACTTATTACTACTACTTAGACTCACAAGTAACCCTAAGACTAAACAGAATTTAAATGAAGTTGTTTTGAGTTTGTTGGAATGAAAACTGCAAAAAGGAAATGCAAAGTAGCAAGTGACCAGCAAGTAGATGTTTTTGAGAGACAAAGGAGACAAGCACTAGGGTTTCAACTTCACCATGACAATCCAATTTCAAGCTACAAGTTAACAATCACCTAAGTTGATTACAATTTCTGGAGTTCGTTCTTTCTTATGTATGATTATCCATATGGTGTTTGGTTTTAATCAAGTACTCAGAAAACACAACTTAGCTATGGTGTTTAGTCTAAGCTATGAATCTGAATCCATTAAGCTTAAGAAGAACACAAAGGAACCAAGTAAACATTTAAACATGGTGTTTGTCCTAAATGCATTACCCACTCATTCACTAATTGGTTCAAGAGTCATATGGTGTTTATGTAAACTTGAACTAGATAACCAACATACATGTGTTCATAGTGGCCAGTTATTTAAACATGCATAAAGATTCAACTAAGAACAAGTGAATGAGACCAGAAAATTAGAAGTAATCAACAAAGGATAACATTAACTTGAAAACATGAAATTGTCTTGTCAGGTTACATTGAAACTCTAGTTATGGATTTAGCTGCTCATAATGAGAAAGAAATTAAGACATAAATGAGAAAACATAATGAATGCAATAAGAGTAGAAAAACCCCTTTTTTGAAGTTCTTGTGGTGTCCAAGGCTTCTCCAAGTGCTTCTCCACGTCTAATGCTTCTCCAAGAGCTTTCTCACGTCTAGAAGTAATGGAGGTGATTTGGGATGAGTTTGAGTGAGTGGTGATGGCTGAGGAAGATGAAATTCGTAGGGAAATAGAAGAGAGGTTTGCTGGAGTTGTTTTGGTGATTTGAGGCTGTTTAGAGCTTTTGGTTGATTGCTGGAGTGTTTGGGAAAATGATGGAAGTGTTTGAGGGGGGATGGAGTGAAGGATGGCTGAATTGTGGGGTTGTGAATCCCAGACTTGCACACTTTGAATGAGGAATGGAGGAGGTATTTATAGGGGGGGGGGAAGTGAGAAATCAGAATTGAATATAGCAATTACCTAACACACTTGCATTAGATAATCAGAAATGGTTGGTGAACTTCACCAACAAATCCCACCAGCAGCCATAGCTCATAATCATGTCAGCATGACCAAGCTTCCATCCAGAAACCAATAGCTCATCCTCATGTCAGCATGACCAAGCAAGCAATGAGCTATTCTGGAGTCAGCATGATGTGTATTTTGATGGGCTCACGGATTGGGCCTGGATCAATCAAATGTCGCCTTTGAGCTGTCTATCCTCAAGTTCAGAATGTCTTCTTTCCATGCACACGTATATTGGCCCAATCCAAGCAAAGATGAAAAAGATATATCCGAAATGAATTTGTAACTCAGTCTTCAGCTTTTACACATTGTTTTCACCATTTTACTTCAAATGCCTCAATTGATACCTAGAGCTCAATGAACTGAATGACAAACACAAAAGAGGTTAAAAGCACAAGGTTAACTCAAAAACATAACTAAATCATAAGCTATAAGGGTATAAAATGATATACAATTGTGAACTGAACAAAACGCAGGACTTAAGCATAGTCCATGCCAAAATAGTCATGTGTAACAAACGAGCCCTAAGGCCTTCTCCAATCTATGAGGGGCTAAACCCAAATTTTTCCCCTCCAAAAAGTAACTATTTGGGTTTTTCCCGGACTCAAATCGTTTTTTCTCCCAACCCTCCGAACTCAAATTTTAAGTCCGCAACTTTATTAAATTGTTTAAGAACGGTTTAAGTCTAATTTTTTTTTTAATGGAAAACTTTTCTTCATTTAATCTTTTTAAATAATGTCATAATTTAATTTTTTGAACAATTTGACCTAAAAAAATTGAAATTCCATAAATTTAATTTTATTCCAAAAGTAAACACACAACATAAAATTAAAAAAACAGACAAGATAATTGAAACACAAAAGGAGGATTGAAACAATTGTCGACCTCATTCACCATCTCCAAAGCACCTCCAAAGGTGATTGATCAAATCATGTCGGAGACTCTGAGGCACATGTGGAGATCGAACTCTATTATAACGAATCATGTAATCAGAGAGTCTACCTATCTTGGGGGTGCTCGTATGTAATGCTTGGCTCCAGCTCATATTGTCTTGCTCTGGCCCTCCTAGATCGTTGAGGACACATATCCTCATCATCAGATTCCTCTTCAACATATTCGTACTCATCCTCCACAATCATGTTGTGCAAAATTATACACGTCATCATGATTGAGTGGAGGTTATCCTTGCACCACATACATGCAAGGCCTCGAACAATAGCCTATCAAGCCTGTAGTATTCCAAATGCTCTTTCAACATCCTTCATGTACGCTTCTTGCATTTGTGCAAAAAGCCTCTTCTTCAGGTTATCAGGAGAAGAGATGGTCTTCACCAAAGTAGCCCAACGGGGGTAGATCCCATCTTCCAAATAGTAGCCCAAATGGTATTGATTTCTATTAACAATATATTCAACATGAGGAGCCAATCCATGTACCACATCATTGAACAATGGAGAACGAGCTAAAATGTTGATATCATTGTTGGATCTAGCGGCTCCAAAAAAGGCATGTCATATCCATGTGTCGTACGAGGCCATGGCCTCTAGCACAACAATGGGTTTTTTTTTTGTGACCAGTAAACCGGCCTACCCAAGAAGATGGGCAGTTCTTCCATTCCTAGTGCATGCAGTCAAGACTTCCTAACATGCTTGGGAAGCCTCGACTGCTTGCCTTGTGCAATAGCTTGTAAAGGTCAGCTGGATTTGGAGACCTGAGGTACCATTGGCCATACACGGCTTCAACAGCGCAACAAAACTTACAAAGTGACTCAAGAGCTGTGCTTTCACCCAATGTACAGTACTCGTTGGTCGCGTTAGCTGAGCATTCCCATGCAAGCATACGAAAGACGCGGTTAACTTTTGCTCATGAGATAGCCCTTGTCAGTTGGGCCCGTCTTTTTCTGGCAAAAGTATGGCTCGTGGTTGACAACATCATTCAAGATGAGTTAAAACAACTCTTTCCGCATTTGGAACCGCCTACAAAAGTCCGTAGTATTAAAATTTGGCCTTTCAACGAAGTAGTCGGACATGAGATTGCGACGACGATCTTCCCTCTCACAGTTCTTGTACTCACGACCGACTACGACCCACCATGTTTGGTGGCTTCATTCCCCAGTGAAGTATGGTGGACAATGGCTTGTATCACTCTTTAATGATATTCTTCATCATCTGAAATCATCATCAAACATAAAGGAAAAGATGGCTTTGCCAGTTATCCATTGAAAGCTTCAAATGATATGAAAAGTATGAGAATGAAGAAGATGATGTGCTTGAAATGACATCAAAAGTATGAGAATGAAAGGAGATTGATGAAATTGACTAAGGAAAAATAAATTGAGAAATAGAAAAAATGTTTTTTTGTAGATTAATTGAGAAATGGGTGAGTATTTATAGAGTTTGGAGTGAGTTTTGGGGTTGGATCTGATTTGGATTAATTTAAAATATTATTTTGACCGTTGGATTTAAATTTCAGTCATTGAATCTCTTTTTAACGTTAAAATAGCTTAGATTTAATCTAGATCGTTGATTTAAAGTTACTATTAGATTTTTTATTTTTTTTAGGGAAATTTGAATTGCAATGGTCACTTTAATCTGGAATAAAGCCAACAGCATGGGCCCAGTCTCTTTTTTAAAGTTACTATTAAATTTTTATTTTATTTTTAAAAAGGACATTTGAATTGCAACGGTCACTTCACTAGGAGCAAACATGTGTCATGGGCTAGCAGACAAAGCCGCCAGCGCTGGCCCCACCGTCTTTTCTTATGCACATGGGCTGTGCCATCTGTTGGTGGGCTCCACTGAATAGTTTTTGGTCCAAAAAATACTTGGACTAGTATTTGGGTCCATGTTTGAGTTTTCCGAAATTTTGGCCCTTCATTTTCTTGGATTGTGAGAGATTTTGGGCAATAATTTGGGATATTTTGGGTTTAGCCTCTTAAATTGGAGACGGCCTAAAAGCTAAAGTGAAGTTTGAAGATGAGAAAAATGACGGATCTTTGTATCATCATATTCTTTATATCACACGTGTGGGTTTGATACATGACGGATCTTTATCTTTGTTATAATATAGGCTTTTCACATGTAAACGTCTAAACATGGCCCAAGAAATGGTTTTTATTAAAACTCTATATTGTAAAATAGTACTATTATTATTATTATTATTGTGTATCATCATATTAATTTCCTTCATGGCTAGTCGTCATTAGTTCTAGGATGGAGTAACTCTCGAAAATATCAACATCAGATTATTCACAATTTCCATTGTTGTTGTGCCTCTAGTCAAGAAGAGAAGCGGGGCTTAGCAAACGCAAAAGGAATACAAAAACAAAAACAAAATGCTGCCAGAAAACTGAGCATATTAATTTGTCGGATATGAGTTTTGCGGTGGATAATAATCATCAACAAACTAGAGGTACATGCTGCGTGTATTTTAATTGCTCTATTATACTCACCCACAAATAGAACATAAATTTAAAACAAAAAAATCCATTTAAATCAAAAGGTTTTGAGCAAAATTACCAACAAATTAGAAAACCCATACGTTTGAATCAGAAAAAGCTCGCAATCAATAACAAGAAAATACCTCTAAACTATTACTTTAAAAAAAACCAAAAACAAAACTGCAACTTGGTGAGCAGTTGTTTTGTTTTGGTCAGTAAGGACCAGATGATTCAACAACGGTGAGCATCCATTTTATGGGGTTTCTTTAGCAAACGCCATGCCTTCAGTTTGATTAGTAATTAAACTTATAAGTTAAATCCTTTTGTGAAGGTGACTGATGCACAACAGCAAATTGGAAGGATTAAGAAAAAGCATATAGAATCCGTAATCTGTTTGATAATCCATAAGTAACTTTAGTACAGATATTACTCAGTTACAGTTCAACCTAACAGATTGCCACCAATTTTGAAGTCTCTAAGACTTTGCACATCTCTTTTTCATCATGCAAGATTTACTGATTTTGATCATGAATTGTGTATCAGTCATCTTCACGAAATTCTTCTGAAACTACTACTTATCTGGTGGCATCGAAAGAAACAGCAAATATCTAACCCCTCAACCATGTGTTTCTGTATGATGAATTGTCACGCAGTGAAGCATCATGTGGCTTGTATTCCATGAGATAGCTGTGCGGAAGCTTCAAGTTCCTCTTGATTGCATCTCTTAAAGCCATTACAGCCTGGTGAAGAAAAGCAAGGTCAAGATATTACACTATACACGCACATGAGAGAGAGAGAGAGAGAGAGAGAGAGAGAGAGAGAGAGAGAGAGAGAGAGAGAGAGAGTATCAACAGAAGAAGCAATTAGTCATAAATTACCAACCTGATGATCAGAAGCATTGCGATTCCAGACACTCAATATGTCCTCATTGAATCTAATGCTTAGTACCGCACCACATATGTTCTCTCCATAATCAAGTTGGTCACCCACCAAGGCAAGAACCTGCAAACATAAGCAAGAGTAAGAAATACTAAATTCAGACTCAAGCTCTAACTTTGGTAGACAGTCATGGTAGACATATAGACTAGTTGGTAGCCACAGCTCTCCTCTAAAGCGGAGATCCTATGTTCAAATACTCCCAGTACCCACCGCAAATATCTCAACTAACTTATCAAAATACATTATAGAGAAAGCCACATTAAATTAGTAGTGAAACCCCATAATAGATGCACACCAATATAAATGCATGTGTATCAATATGTATTGTGTAACGCATGTCCAGGCCTATGTATAAACCCATGTATGCGTATCAATATATTTGAATGGCATCCAAGGCCAGAGAAGGGTTGCTTTAAGAAGATGCCAAAATGCGCTCGTTTAGGGTTTAACTCTAAGGTCTTGGCCCAAAAGCTAAAACCAAAACCTCAAATGGTTTTTACACCCTAAAGGCATCAGGCTGTCATCAGACAAGTGCAAAACACGTTCACAAGGCCTGGGATCCTGCAGAACAGGGTCTCCACATAAAGCTGCCAGAACTGATCTAACAATTGAAAGCATCATGCAGATTAGAGAATGATTTTCATTACTCAACAAAATCAAGGAGACACAGTACCAATGTAAAGAGAAAACTATGTAATATTTTGAGCTACCTAACCATAGGTTATTAGCAAAATTAAAACCAAACCCAACTTCATTACAGAAAACAGAAAAGCTGTCCAATTTCAGATTTGTGATAATTGAACTACGTTGGAGAGAGAGAGAGCAGCAGCAGCAAAAAATAATCTCTGTAGATCAGAAGTTGACTAACCATACCTAGGTGAAGGTAACGCTCAAAATTTCAGATTTTTTAGGGTGCTAACAACTATACAGGGGAGGATTGTAAAATCTTCCCTCTATCACTGACATCTTGGCAATATGCCACCAAGAAATAGGCAAGTGATGTATAGACAAAAAAATTTCCCAGCATCTTATCAAAAGAGGACCGTAATTTTGATGAATATCCACCAAAACTTTGCACCTATGTGATTTACAAACCAAGAGCTCCTTGGTTTGGACCCAAGTGAGCTTCTTGATCCTGTTGGGCTCAACATAAGTTAAGACCACAGGTGGATAGTAAAACAACTCACTAAGCTTCTCAAACTCGTGGGTTGTACTCTTTTTGGCTTGAGTCACACACAGCCAGTCACTTTCACGCATGCACATCACTCCATGTCTTTCAAGGGGAGGGGGTCATTGATTAGGTTGATTTCTTTGAGCGAGAATTTTGAAATTCATCTCAGATGGTAGACCTCAGCCCTCCCCCTGCCTTTGATTCGTTTCTTGAACTTTATTTTTCTTTTATTTGACAGGGCATTTGTTATTCTTTTTCTTTAAATCTTTAAAATATGCTCAGCTAGTGAAAAGTATTAAGGTTGTGAGAATCGATGGGTCACCTGTTCTTAAAAATTGGAAATCTCCTTTATGCAGATTGCACAAATCAAGCTGCTTTATGCATCATGATTCTTGTCGTCAGAGGAAGAATAATTCTTTAATTCTCTCTCCAACCCAATGGTAGCCAGCATCCTTTGTCTAAGTGTAGATTTTCTTATCATTTAAACTTTCCTCATACCATCAAGGTTTTTAAAAAGAAGAAAATATAATATTTTCATACACTAATATTCAATTTTCATGGTTATATGTGTCAGCAGTGAACTCTAATATCACACTGCATGTCATCTGTATATGGATATACAAAGCCTACATGTTGAATTGATGCATTCATTATTCATTTACCACCTCCAAATTTTCATTCAAAATATCTATATTTTTAAGAAAAATGTTATATTTTCACCAATATTTCAAGAATTCCGGACTACTGTATTCTTTTTTTCTTATAAGAAACCACAATTTTATTAAAAACCCATTATGTAGAAATTGGTGAACAAGAAATCCACCAAATATATAATAATCGGGATCTTAAACCTAAGACACCTCTCTACCACATTTCACTTGAAAAACTATCTCTATGATACTACTGCTTTCCAATCCAAATAGCGTAAATACATGGTATACTACCTAAACTCTGAAGACGTAGATGCCCAAAACCAAATACGATCCGATAACTGATCTATATCATCACCCTTAACATTATAAAAAACTCTCCTATTCCTTTCCACCCACGCTACCCAAAAATCTGCCAATATAGCACATCTTCCCAGAACTTCTCCATGTTTATTTCCTCTGACAAAATTAAACCTCTCTCCAAACAAAGCACTACATGAGGCATAAATCCAATGTAGAAAATTAAACTATATTGCCACCATAAATCTTTACATATCAGAGTTTTCCAAAATTTCCCCTTTTATAAAAATTCCACTTCATGTCAAATATATATATATGTAGGCTATTATGACTATATCCCTCACATCTTTAGAAATTTCGTATATATCAAAGTATCAATACAAACAAATCCCAGTAGCACCCGGAACTAAGGGCAGAATACTACAATTTGTCAATAATCATCATCACTGTTTATTGCAGGCATAACTTAATCGAGAGAGACAACAGTTTAAGAAAATACTAATGTTTAGAAAATGTGCAAATTTCCTATTGAAAGCCACTAAGCTTCAGTAGGATAATTGCTTCAAAGCAAAGCATTGGTAAAATGAAATAGTACTATCAATTGATAGTATGGAAGTAGCCTGGAAACTGCGCAATAACAACAAAGAAATTTCAGTTTTTCTCCTTACCAGGTCCTCCCAAAAACGGCCCGACACAGCCTTTTTGAATCGTATTATCCATTTACCACCATGGCAATTAGCAGAGTCCTGAAAAACCACAAATTCCACAGAAGTTGGCATTCTGTTGTCCAAAAATATAAATATCTTTGAAACAATTCTAATATAACTACATTCGGTAGGGAGGAGTTAACGGAAAACAAGAGAAGCAGCCAGTGATAAGAAAGAGCAAATTGAAAGTTAGGCTTCAGATATGTACCTCCCAGAGAGGGCGAATTCCATCCTTGAAAAGATGCAAGTCTGTTGGGCTAGGCAAAGTGGCAGGACGGGCTAGGTGGCAATAGCACACCCAAAAGCCTTCAACCTAAATCCAAGAAGCAAAAACTTAATAAAACTGAAAGTACTAAACTCAATCACATTTTCTCTTTCTGACATTAAAATAGATTTTACCGTAGTGAAGTCAACAATTTTCTTTATATTGTCCTCATACGGTGTCTGACTTCGCATTCCCAGTGTTCGACGAGTGTACCAAAACACGAATTTGTGCTAATCATAGAAACATAAAAGATGAGTGCTACAGGACCATAAAAATTATCAATTGGATAAAAGACAACCTATGGACTTAAACAAAGAAAGAGAGCATTTCCAACAGAGAATGGAAGAATACGAAATTGATAAGCGAGATACTGAAAGTAGAATGAAAGAAACCGGTGTTCACCGCATTGTACAATGAATGAGAATAAAACGACGAAATCAAAATTAATTGACTCCTAGTTCTAGCCCTAGATACGTAATTCAACAGCAAACCAACTGACTCAAGCAGTAATCATTTGAGCGCAAACTAACATATTAAAAATTTATCAAAATAAAATCAGCTCTACAAGCATGAATTCTCCTATGAAATACCACAATTTTGGGTAGATGAACAAATCTAGGTCAATCAATATATATAATATAAACAGAGAGATGCGAGAAAACCTTGAGGGGATGGAGGCCAGCTTTGACGTCGCGAGCTTGACGTTCACGAAATTCATCGGATTCCTTGTTATTGTAATCATGAGAATCTACAAGTGCTTGTGCATAACTAGTATTGTTGTTCTTCTCACTGTTGTTGTTGTTGTTGTTGTTGTTCTGCTGGTCAGACTCCTTTTCGGGTACCAACTCCATCCTCCCACAACAAGCCCTAATTTACTGTCCTCTCTCTCTCTCTCCTCTCTGCAACGCAACACGACCAACCACCCAAAAAAGGAAAGCAAATGAAACGAATAACGAAGGAAGAGAAACGGGGCTTTACGAGATGATCGTGGGCTCAATTTCAGTTAGCCTGGAATTCGATTTCGGGTTGGACTTTATATACCACGCAAATCTAAGATAACCGGTTTTGACCCAAGTGGTTAAAAAAATAAGGGTTAATTACAGTTTGGTACCCTGAAGTTGTACCCTTAAATAATGTTAGTTCCTATTTTTTCAATTTTAACAATCACGTACCCTTAGTTTGTAAATTTTTTGCAATGTGGTTCCACCGGTTAGGTTTCTGTTAAGTCTTCTCTTTAATTGCCTACGTAGCATTGTGGGTCCCACATTTTTTAATTTTTTAAATTTTAAATTGATTAAAATATGAATAGAATATTAAAAATCAAAAAAATCAAAAATCAAAAAATCAAAAAATTTCTCTCTCTCTCTCTCTCTCTCTCTCTCTCTCTCTCTCTTTTCTCTCTCTCCAACGAACCCACACCACCACCTCCAACCGTCCACACCCCAACCTCCAACCACATCCCCACGAACTCAGAAACCCAGACCCGATTTCTTCCAGCAAGGTTATTCGCAAGGACTTGGTGAAGAAGACTGCCAAGAAATCCAGGGTAAAGCCCTTCGTCAAGCTTGTGAACTACCAGCACCTCATGCCCACTCGCTACACCTTGGATGTGGATCTCAAGGACGTCGTCAACATTGAAGCTTTTGCGACCAAGGACAAGAAGGTGACTGCATTGAAGGAGACCAAGAAGCGCTTCGAGGAGCGGTTCAAGAGGGGAAGAACAGGTGGTTCTTCACCAAACTGAGGTTCTAGGGAGCTCAAACGGTGTAATCCTGGAAATGGGTCTGATTTTGTCTTCTGTTTTTGCAAGTTAATTTTAGATTGAAAATGGTTTAGGATCTATGTGGATGAGACTTTTTATGGATTTATGCATTAAAGCTTAGTTAAACAATTAGATTTGTTATTACTAAAATGTTAAATTTGGCATTTCTTGCTTTACTATGTTATTTGAGATTTTATATCCTCATTGCTCATCTGTGTTGCATGATATGTTCATTTTCTGCAACTGGTTTTTCGTGATTTGCTTTTGGATTACCTGTTTGTGCAAATAATCTTGCGGGAGAATATTCGCTTCTAGATCCTCCAACCTTCGATCTACCTTCTCTCTCCTTCTCGATTCCTGGAAAACGGATTGGAGTAAATAGACCACACCCGGGGGGTGTTGGCCAAAGGCCCTCCGATGCCTAAGTTAGTTCGAGTGTTTGTAGGAAAACAATAGCTAAGCAAAGGGTCCAGAGTTTGTATGGTGTGAACGGGGTGGCCGAGCCGTGTGTGGTGGCCGAGCCGTGTGGGGAAAATATGGAGAGTGGAGAGTGGAGAGGGAGAGAGAGAGCTTCAGGTATTTTCTCGGGTTTTTGAAGTAGGGTTTAGAGGTGAATTTAGATGTACCTTGAATGATGACTGAGGTCATCTATTTATAGGAGCCTCGGGGCTAGGGTTTCGTAGAGTATCGAGTCGGATAATATCTGAATTATCTCGTTTAATTATAAGATAATACCCGATAATTAGGATATTATCCCTTTGATAAGATAATAACCAAATTATTGATATTATCTCATTAATTATAAGATAATATCCCTTTATTATGATAATATCCCAATTAATGGTATTATCTTTATTAATTATGAGATAACCATATAATTAAGATATTATCCTGAGTAATCAATTATCCCAATAAATGGTTTAATTAATTAATTTAAGGGATAATCTTCTTTTCCACGTGGCATGCTCTGATTGGAGACGAAAATATTTGCTCCCACAATTACAATTTCGTTTTGGGATTCGTAGATATTGGATTTTAGTCTATCTACGAATTGGATTTCGTCATGTGCAGCTAGATGTGCTGATTTTGTGCATAGATGGTGTGATTCTGGGTTCGTTGGAGAGAGAGAGAGAGAGATTTTTTTTTTTTTTTAATAAATATTTTATTCATATTTTAATCAATTAAAAATTAAAAAATGCGGGACCCACAATGCCACGTAGGCAGTTAAAGAGAGAGATCTAACAGAAACCCTAACGACGGAACTACATTGCAAAAAATTTACAAATTAAGTGTACGTGATTGTTAAAATTGAAAAGATAGAGACTAACATGCCTTAAAGGTACAACTTCAGGGTACCAAACTGTAATTAACCCAAAAAATAATAATCAATATTTCCGACTTTTTAATAATTTTATGGGCAAATGACAAAAGACACCCTGCTGGTTTGGGGTGGTTCTCAATATGAACCTCAGGGTATCAATTTTATCAATTTACACCCTTACGTTTGCAACATCGTCCAATTTTATCCTTCCGTTAAGTTGACCATGTGGTCAATCGTTAAATGTTGACGTGTCTATTGTGGGACCCACCTACTAACCAACCAGTTCTTTAAAAAATTTATATAAAATGATAAAATAACAAAAATTTAAAAAAAGAAACTTAAAAAATCTCATCCCCTCCCCAGCCCCTGTTCACCCACTCCATCGCCATACCTTTTGTCATTTCCCATCATAGCCATCTCAGCCATTCCAAACCCGAGTGCTCAGAAAACCCAGGTCCCCATTTTGGTCCTTCAAGCTTTCACAATGTTGAAACTCACCCAACTTCCAATTTCCACATCCAGTGCCTAACTCACTTTGTTTAGCCAAATCGGCATCCTCCTACTCTCATTTTCCATGGCACTTGCTCTCTCTCTCTCTCTCTCATCTGAAATTCTGAATAGCGAATAAAGCTCACCTCCAGAGAGAGAGAATTGAGTGAGCCAGCCATGGAGAACAGACTCTCAGCTTCTCTGGGCCTCCCCTTACCCAATCAAGATTACCACCACCACCTCTATTCTATGCGTTGTCTCTCTCTAGTTTTCTCCAATTGTCTCTTTGGGTTCTTCTTAGTGAATTAGGTATAACTTTTTTTTTTTGCTCTTTTGTTCTCAGTGGGGTGGTTGCGTTGGCTTCCTTTCTGGGTTCCCAAGGAGCCAGTCCTTGGTAAGGGGTCTCCATCTTAACACTATGAAGATGGCCACCGCCTCTTCTGCTCAAGGGGATGACAAGCATGTGGCACCAAGCAGGAATCAAAAGCGTGCGAAAACTGGTGTTGGGCATCTGATTGTTAGTGGCATGGATTTTTCTGGTAAACATAGTTTTTGTATCGAGGATTTTGTTGACAAGCCGGAGGTGACCAGACTTGAGGGGTCTCCAAGATCTCCCTAATAATTCTCCTATGGAACGTTTGTGGGCTTGGCAACCGATGAACGTTCATACTATGAAGATCTTTCTTCGGAATTTTCTTCAGGCTAAGAGGCCAATCTTGGTCTCCTTTGCTTGTCAGACTGAGGTTCTAAATCAAGAAAATTGGAGGTGGCGGTTGGTGTTTGGTTGGATCTATTATGATGCTCACAATACGTTTTTGACTCTCTACGAAGAACTATGATGCTTTTTTTAGATCATAGGATGCTTTCTTTGACAGATCTGCATAGTGAAAGGATGTATTTCAATAGTTTTGCGGTTGGGTGATTAGCTGGATCTATTCTGATACCCATAGTACATTTTTACCTTGGGTGATTAGCTTTTTACTTCCTTTTTGTGTTTTCTTAGATTTTACCTTGGTTGGAATGAAAATGAGCTAAAAGTGCATTATTAGTTATAAATTCTGTTTTTGTTCATTTTCGTAGGTCAACTTCTTGGCCTGGGATCAACATGCTCTGGTGCTCGGATGAGGTCATGATCTTCATGAGACTTGTTCCAATGGATGTTAACTACAACATATCCAAATTTGAGCTCCATTGGACAAGTATTGCCTATCCAACCAATCCAACATGTTACCACAGCTCTGGAAATCCGGAATTGTCCAGCTTTTACCTCCAATGTGTCACTTGATTCTTCTTGTTACTATAACACTTGGTAACAAGAATTCACCTTTGTAAAAGAGACATATTCTGAAGCATTTGGAATCTTTGTGAAGTCAAGGCTTCATCATGACAAAGGAGACAAAGGATGATGGGTGAAGATTTTGGAAATATAATACTAAAAGCAAAGCTGGAAAGGAGGAGAGAGGGAAGCAAAGGGAGTGTAATCTGATATTGGAGAGGCTTTTCAACGGGGGTATTGGATTCATTACATCATTCCACAATAGAAGAGCAGATTGGAGAGCAAAAAGCTAAGGAAGGAGAAGGAGGTGCAGCCGTAAGGAAGAAGAGAGAAGACTTCCACCATTGAAGACTTCAAGCTTTCATCATTTCCAAATCTGTAAACTCTTTCTAGTTATAATTCGAATTTGTGTTTGAAATGATTATGAGGAACTAAACTCCATAGCTAGGGCTTAGGTTGAAGCCCTAAACATGATTACCTTATTGTTTTGATGCTTGAGTGTATGAATTTCTAGATATTGTTGATGAATTCCAATTCACCAAATTAATCTATCCTTGATGTGTGTTTTTTCTTTGATTGATCACCTTTGAAAGCATGCTTCTTGAGGTTGTTGGGATTATGTGTATCTTCATGTTTTCCTAAGCAATAGATGGATGGAGTAAGAACCATCCATGTGAATTGGTTTCTTGAATACCTAATGTAAACACCATGCTATTAGGATTCTTGTGATGTTCATATTCTCTTTGAACTTAATGGGTTTTCCTTGTAATTGAATCGAAGTACGAGCCATACCTAGGTTCGGTTATGAGGAGGGCACAAGTATTGTAGCACGAACCATGCACTTTACGTATATTAGAGAGAATCAATGCATCTTGAGCCACGACCCATGGTCTTGATTGCGAACATTTTCATCAACACGTTTAGAGTTCATCACTTGAGTATTCATGAACTTTGGTAGAATTGTTTAGGGTGGATTCCGAAACCCTAGTGTTTGTTACATTTTAATTTCACACTTTGATATTTCATCTCTACAATTCTCATTTAAATTCAAAGTCCATTTACTTTCTTGCAATAGAAATAGGTCACTTGAAACAAATCAACCCCCCCCCCCCCCCAATGTGTGTGTGAGTTGCGTGTTCGACACGTTATGTGTCTTTGTTACTGAATTTTGGTTGTTTCCGTAATTGTTTTGGACTTTTGGTCCGCTATGTGGTCTTCCATTTTCTGTGCTGAATCCAACCGTATAAAGAACGTGAATTTTGGACAAACGGTTGGAAAGTTATAGGTAAAACACTGGACAGAAGTCGAAACTGAAAAACAGAGATGACACATTTTGTGTCTTTGTCACTGAATTTTGGTTGTTTCCGTAATTGTTTTGGACTTTTAGTCCGCGTTGTGCTCTTGAATTTTCTATTCTGAATCCAACCATTTAAAAAACGTGAAATTTGGATAAACGGTTGGAAAGTTATAGGCAAAACATTGGACAGAGGTCGAAACTGGAAAAACAGAGAAAAACGAATCTGCCTAATAGGTGATAAATAGGTGATAAAAGGGTGATAGAAAATGCTGTTTGTGTTTTTCTTTAGTTTTCTTGTTTTGTTTCTTTTCTTTTACCTTCCTTTATTTATTTTTAGTTCCCAATTTGTATTGTGTTTGTGTGTTGTGTAAAATTAGTGTTCTTTACGTACTCAAGCTAGAACTTATAGGAAACCGATAAGTTCCTCGTGGGATCGAACCCCGTACTTGTATAATCTATACCTCAATAGACTCGTGCACTTGCGGGTATTTTTAATTGGTTGTTTGCACATTAATTTGTGTCCTTTTAGGAATGCAACAAATAGCATGGGTGGTACTCTATCCTACACCGAGATTTTGTTTCTCTGGGAAGGTTTTAACGAGGGCCGCCGTTAACATGCTAGTTCTTATCATGTAATGCTCCTTTCGGTTGAATGAAATACCATCAACAAAAGAAAGTCAAGTTGTCACAGCTAGATCTCAAGATCCATAAAAATTAGGCACACAAATGTTGGAACATCATAATATAGTACAACAATATAAATAAGGATAACAGAAGTTTATTCTACAACTAATATCTCAAATATATAATATTGTATATAGGTCTCTCCCACATATGTACACAAGCTTCTACAACACTACAAGACACAAATAACCTTCTCTTGTTTCCTTCACGCCCATAGAAACCCAAAAACACTATGTTAGTATGAAAATTGTATTGGCATTTCCTAGACTCTAGCATAGGTCGAGTATTAGTGTGTGAATATCTTTTATTGGAAGTTTTGGTGCAACACATTCAATCCCGGATTTTTGAATTACAACTTGATCGACATGAGGATCTTGATTTCAGGTAAATCATGACATAATTATGCATTCATTATAGGATTCCTAGCTGAAGTTATTTTCACTCAAGTACTTTTATGTTAATCCTATTTTTAACGGGATTAGATTTTATCTTTTGAGATTCTTTCCTAGTTGGACCCTATTTTGATTTAAGTTAAAATATTATGTTTTCATCATCTTTGACTTGGAGAGCATGTTTTAATTAGTACCCAATTGGTTAAATTGATTAAGATTGTTTCCTTCTATAAACAATTGGTTGGAGTGAGTCATAAACTGACAAAATCAATTAGGAGTCTAGGTGTATCAAATCTAATCAATGACAAGATATTGATACATGGCTATGTGCACTTCTCTTGCAAAGAGGAGAACGAGTTCTGTATAAAATATTGTGTGCATCTCTTTTGCACACACAGCTTTCCCATATTTTGTTAAGCATCTAAAATTCCTAAGAAAGCTGTTGTGCATATATTTGAGATAAATAATCAAGTGTTCTATGTTTACTTGGTGATTTATCAAACAATTTAATCATTCATATTCCATTCATTTGTATTGTTCGGTGACTCATACGGTTGAGGGCACAAAGACCGTGGCGGAGGTTTTCCTCTGGTGAGCTTGAAACAAACGTAACCAGTATTGTCTTCAACATAATGAGTGTCAAAAGATCATCCATTGACAAAAGTTGAGTTACGAAGAAGTCGGTAAACATTATCCAGAATGTGTCTAAGAAAATTGTATGAGTACTTCTTGTAATCATAGTTCTATAATGGATTTGTGTTGGACTGAGGAGTCCTGTGGATTTTTCCCAGATGTGAGGTTTTACCACGTAAAATAATTCTCTGTGTGTTCCTTTATTTTATACTCAGCAGGTTTCAGGATTGATAAGCCATATCAATCATGCTACCAAAGTTTATTTTTTGATTATTGATTATAATTTTAAATTGGCCTATTCACCCCTGCCCCCCTCCCCTTTAGGCATTTTTAGTCATCCTACAGGTAATTTCACACTAACATCTCAAAATAAGGACAAGATAAAGCACTCGATTTACAAAAGGAAAACAAATGAGGCATGAGCAAGTGTGCTCAGTAAATAGTTACACCAATAAAGTAAGTTAAGTAAACACATATGGGAGTGCTTGAAGAACATCTCATTTGCTTATCCGCATGGGAGAACTAAAAGAATGGGTTTGGACTTTGATGCAACCAAGCAGCCCAAAGTCTCCATTATCCAATAGTTTCCATGGGCCTTTTGGACCTTCGTACCCATCCACAGCACAACCCGCTCAACAAGTCTCATACATTTACGTGGCCCAAAACATTCTGAAAGATGGTGGATTTTAGGGAGTTCTTTGTTTGGACTCCTCATTGGCTCTTTGAGTTGAAAATGCAAATGAGATTCAATTCTTAAGACAAAATTACAAAAAGGCTTGGCATGAGAGGCATGAGGTGTGGGAGCTAAATACCCACAAGTTTGGCAAATGAGAATTCATGTGTTTCCCTTGTTGTTGGCTATACTTGAGCTTGGGAAGAAGGGTTTTATGAGATTTTGGTGGTTAATTTTGCTTTGACTATTGTGAGAGTAAATATTTCGGCTTCCAATCACAAAGTGCCACGCAGACAAGAAGAATATCTCCTAGGTCAATAATTGAGCCCATTTATTTGGCCAATTAATTGATACAAAAAATAAGGATATTATCTTAAATATGAGATATTATCTTTATTTTAGAGATATTATCATCAATTAGGGATTTGATCCTAATCAAAATCCCTAATTGACTCAATCTTTCCATTTTTGGGAAAGAATATCTTCCTTCCAAATAGGAAGATATTCTTTGAAAAACCCTAGATGGCTAGAACCCTATAAATACATGGCCACATTCAATACACAAAGTAAATAAAAAAACCTAGCTCTAAAACCCCTAAAACCTCTCTCTCTCTCTCTCTCCCAGCCGACGCCCTCCCTCAGTTGCGACCTCTCCCACTCTCGTCTCCCCCACACCGCTAAGTGCCTCCACACACGGCTCCAGCCACCCAGCTCTCCCCCATGAGAGAAAACTCCGTGCCCTTTTTAGCTATTGCCGCATCTTTTCTTAAAGATCCCATCAAACTAACTTAGGCATTAGAGAGCATTTGGCCAACACCCTAAGTGTGGTCTTTTACTCCTATTTGTTTTACAGGAATCGAAGAAGAGAGAGAATGAAGCTCAAAAGGTGAAGAATCTACACGGGAATATTCTCACGTGAGAAATTTGCACAAACAACTATGGTGATGGAATGCATAGCTTGAGAATTTGGCTTAGTTTGATATTGCTTGTGCCTGTGAAAATAAACAGCTGTGAAGTGAAGCAGCAAAATATTTGGTAATCTAGATTTTTGAAAGTGCTGTGAGTATAAAAAGCAGTGTCATAGTGTTTGGTAAACTTTTTTATAGAAGTGTTGTGAGAGTGTATAATGACAATAAAGGGCATGATGAAATTTTTTTCAAAACCTAAAATTATCATAAGAAATAAAAAATGTATAATTTTTCTCCCTTTTGTTTCTTCCTTTCTTCTTCCTTCTCAGGCCCCATTTCTTCTTCTTCTTTTCCTTTTTTTTCTTTCTCCCTCCTCTCCTTTCTCTTTTCTTCTTCCTTCACGGGCCCCAATTTTTTTTTCCTCTCCCTCTTCTCTCCTTTCTCCTTTCTTCTTCCTTCACAGTTCACCCCCCCCCCCCCCTTTTTTCTTCCAGATATCTACAATCCTATCATTGGTTGATAAGGAATCAAATATGCAATAATTGGTTTTACCCCACTGATTCCCCATTCAAACATTTTCTTCCTTCTCTTATTGCTGTTCCATAGCCCTCCCCCACTCCACTCCCTACACACCCAACGGCAGCCCCACATGACTCTCTCTCTCTCTCTCTCTCTCTCTCTCTCTCTCTCTCTCTCTCTCTCTCTCTCTCTCCCACCCCACCCAAAATCCTGTCATAACACAGCCACATCCCATACGGTCACGATCCGGGGGAGGTCATCCTCCTTGCACAGTCGTCATCGTCGTCTCAGTCCAAGCTGTGGAGTCTTCGTCATCTTTCATCGTTGTCATCGTCGTCTGCCATCAGTGCATGTCTGTCATCGTCGTCGTCTACAGCCCATGGTCAGAGGTTGTGGTTGTGGTTATAAATTGGGTGGGGTTTGTTGCAGACGAAGAATAGAAAAGGGAGGTTGTGGTTGTGGTTGTGGTTGGAGCTTGGGCGGGATTTGTTGCAGGACGACGAATAGAAAAATGGGAGTCTGATCGATAAAATGATAGGATATAGCGTGTCATTTGTTAAAAGAGACAAGGGTAGTATGGGCAATTTGAAAGTTTCATTTAAGCCTCCGCATGCTTCTCCTGGCAGCGGGTTTAGAAGCAGCTCCCCACCTGCTTCTGTTTTTTAGCTTTGAATGACAACAAATTATTAAATAAGCAGCTTGGATTTGTTTTACCAAACACCTAAATCTCCAAAAAAAAAATTCAAAGCTGCTTATTTTTTAAGTTAAGCAACCCCAAACCAGCCCTTTGAAGGCTATGGTGTTTATGGGTATGATTCTTAGAGATGTTTATGAGTTCTAGATATAGGAGGATGAAGTAAAGGCTTGGTGTTATGTTTGTGTATGTACTTTACATGGAATAATGGCTTCAAGGAGAGAAGGTTATCGATGAGGTGCTTGTAACAACTAGAAAGGAGGTGTGATGAATGAAGAATGGGGTTGATGTCTGTTGGGATGCTTACAACAGGCAAAGGAGGAGGCTTGATGGCTGAAGAATGGTCCCCGTTTGCCTAAGCAACATGAATGCCAATTTATAGAGGTAAGGGTTTTCTCTTATTTCCAATAGGTAAAGGGAAGTGCTAGAACCAATATATTTCCAACGGTTAAAAGGGAGCACTGGGGCATGCTATTTTCCAGCATGTGAAACTAGGTACTAAAAACTGATTATTTTTTATGGGTAAAAGAGAGTGTTAGAAACAACTTGTTTCCAGCGGGTAATAGGGGGTGCTTGAAGAACATCCCATTTGCTTACCCACGTGGGAGAACTAAAGGAATGGGCTTGAACTTCGGTGCTCCCAAGCAGCTGATCAGTGCATCTTTATATATTATTTTGTACTCTTCTAGCTTATGATTTGGTTATGTTTTTTTAGTTAAACTTGTGCTTTTAATCCTTTTTGTGTTTATGTTTCAGTTCATTGAGCTTTAGGTAACAATGATGACTTTGGATAGGAAATGATGCAATCTATGCATGTTAAGGCCTTATTTGGGTGAATGGAAGAAGAGCTTAAAGACAAACTCATTTTGGCTACAACTCCTTGCCAGCCCAGTTTCGTAGGTCAACTTCTTGGCCTTGAATGAGCATGCTATGGGGCTCGAATGAGGTGATGATCTTCATGAAACTTGTTCCAATGGGTGTCTAGTACAACATATCCAAATTTCAGCCCAATTGGACATATGTGGAGTGCTTAGCCCGTCCAACACTCAACCTTGCTCAGCAGGATTTGCAGCTGCCAGCTTTTTTGCCATGTGCCTTACCCTAGCTATAACTGACTTTATACCCAACATAATGAGTGAAGTAGGGAGGCATTCCAGCTATGAAATTCTAAAGGAGCAAGTTGGTACATGATGGAGCTATTAAAGAGAAAGCATGTGCATGCATGTGAAGCAAAAGAAAGAAATGAAATGAAATGAAGTCAATTCTAGTCCATGTTTCGGCAGCCAACTTGCAGTGGCCAAAACGTACACTTCTACTGCTCCAATGAGAATACTTTCTTCATAGAAGTTGTTCCAATGGGTGTCTAGTATAACATATCCAAATTTCAACCCCATTGGATACGTTTTGAAACCTGTGGCCTTCCTACACCAAAACAGGTTCAGAAAAATCGTTTTTTCAGCAAGCAAAGGTGAAGAAAACCCACATGGGTTGGCAGCAAAAGGCAGCCACAAATTGAACACCTTTGATAATCCCATGTGAAGAAAGCTTGAGGTGCAGCAAAAGAAGTATGGGATGGAATTTATTCCAACCACACTAACATAGACAAGATGAAGTGTGAGTTATGTGTTGTATTAAATGAGGGGTGGTGGTGTTGGAGTTCATCATGATGTTCCTCCCTCTTAGCCCTATAAATAGAGAAGTCTTCAAGCTTCATAAATCACACCGCCAAGGGGGGGAGCTCTCAAACACTTCTCTAGAGCTCCCTTCCCTTCTCTCCCTCAAATTCTCTTAGTTTCTCTTTCTAGTTTTCAATTGTTATAATGAAATTTTTGTTCTGAAATTCTCCTTAAGTTTTTCTTAGTTCCACTTTACTTTTCATTGTAATGTACATTCTTTCTTAAGTATTCAAGTTTAATTAGTTTCCAAGTTTCAATTATGGTTTTTGTTCTTATTCATTATGCTTATAAGTTAATATGCTAGTTTGAATGATTGATCACCATTTAGGCTTGCATGTTAGCTATCTTGGTTTGAATTAAGAGTAGACACCATGCTTTAATTCGAATTGAGCTATGAATAGGAAGAGTATGTATGAACATTCGACAACAGGGATTAGATACATGCTTGGTTGTTTAAATTGTTCTTCTATGCTTAATGGGTTCCTAATGCTTAATTTTAGGTTAGACAACAAATGATCAAATTAGGGAATTAGGAACACAAGGTTAGGACCAAACACCATGGCTTAATCATACTTTAGCTAGAATCAATCCGTTAATCTAATTGAACTTGGGAACTTATTTGCTTGAGTTATTTCATTTTTTCTTGTTTTATTTATTTTCTTTTTCATTTCTGTTTTATGTAGGGGAAATGAATTGGATCATTCAATCACCAATCCTCGTGGGATCGACCTCGCACTTACATATGCTATACTACCAAACGGCTCGTGCACTTGCGAGTATCACAAGTTGAGGATGCAGCTAAATCCATTTTGGTGCAGCTGAATTCAAAAGCAACAGCAGCCCAAAGTCTTCATTATCCAATAGTTTCTGTGGGCCTTCCTGGACGTTCGTACCCATCCACAACGCAACCCTGTCGGCAAGCCCCATGCATTTACCTGGCTTGGGCCCACTTAAGCTTGTCAGGTGGGTTGGCACTAAAGGAAGGCACTAGGAATGGCATGTTATTTGCATGCTTATGCTTGGGCTACGCTGGATTGCAGTGGCTTGGGGTTGTGTTAGATAATGCTTCACAAAGCAGGCTAGGTGAGCTCGGGTATGTGACATTGTTAAACTTTATAGGTTTGCATGTGAAATTGGTAAACACTAGGCACGACATGTTATTTGCATGCTTATGCTTGGGCTATGCCGTATTGCAAGTGGCTTGGGTTTGTGTTAGATAATGCTTCACAAAGCAGTGGGCTATGTGAGCTCGGGTATGTGACATTGTTAAACTTTATAGGTTTGCATGTGAAATTGGTAAACCCACATTATGACCTCCCCACATGCCAAATTGTAGTCTCGCTTGGCATGATGCGAATATCAAAGCTTGTTTAGGCACTTTGTAGCCATATTTGATGGGCCTCCATGAACCTTGACTAGGCTTCTTTTATAGCACGATAATGCATTGGGCCTAAAATATGCATGGACATTCCTTGAGATTTTTTAGGCCTCAACAACTGGCACGCTACTCATATTTCTTTTTTAAAATGGAAGAATAAGAACGCTAAATCTTATGGATGGAGCCCTCCTAACAATGGTAGCTATAAAATTAATTTTGATTGCTCTATTTTATCAATTGGAAACTTAGTTGTAGGCTTTGTCATCAGAAATGCACAAGCTCATCCAGATCCTGTCCATTAGGTTATAAATCAGTTTTACAAGATGAAGCCTTTGCTTTTAAACAAGCATTAATTCTGGCAACAAGATTAAAGATTTTGTAGGTAGAAATTGAGGGGGATTCTAAGACGCTGATACATATAATCACTTGGCAAGCCAATATACCATGGAGCTTACGATCACTTGTAGAAGATATCTGACGACTTCATGGGAATTTCAGTTCTATGACTATCAACCATGTTTATAGAAAAGCTAACATGATTGCTGACTAGTTAGCTAAAAGATGGTAAGGATATAACAATTCATGTATTTGGTTTAGTAATAGTGTGTTTGGATGAGGGAAATAAACTTGAGATTTTGATAAAAGTCAGAATTTCTAAATTGACATGACCCAATTCCCGTGTTTCAATAGAATTTGGAGTCATAAATCCCAACTTTAAATTTTACTTTTAATTTTCCTCATCCAAACACATTGTAATTTTCCTGTGGATGTAATTACTATAATGACTAAAGTTTTACTTTGATATGTATGGTTCTGTAATGTATTTATGTTTAAAAATAGGCTTTTTATCACAAAATGTCCTTGAGGTTTGCGAAACTCTCAGATTGCGTCCTTTATGTTTTTTTGTGTCATTTGTGGTCCTTAAGGTTAATAAGTGTGCTCACAAATAGTCCTTCCGTCAGATTCCATCCAAAAATCTATTAAATTGATGATGTGGCACATATGTGGGTCTCACATATCTAATGATATGATGCCACATGGATTAAATAAAAATAATATATTTTTAAAAAATAATTTCAAATTATAAACCATTAAAAAAAAACTTTAAAAAATTATAAACCAAAAAAATAAATAAAAATCACCACCTCCTCCGTTGCACCAAACCCCCACATCCAGCCTCCATATCCCAACCTGCTAATCCCTCACCCATTGCACGTCTAACCTCCACCTCCAAAGACCAAAATTGGACTTTATAATTATTTATATAATACAAAAATTGGGTGAAATTATATGAATTCTAGCTTGTTTATGAATTTTTGGGGATAAAATTTTGGTACTCGATTCTATTTTACTGCTGCCTTCTTCGGAGTTGTCGGTAGAGTCGTGGCCTTCACCGGAGGAGATGGTGGTTAGTAAAGGCCAAATCTGGAGTGGGTTGGGTGGGCTTAATGGTTGCCTGGGTTTGTTTGGGGTGGGGTTGCTGTCAAATAAAGACAGCATGGAAGAGAGACAAAGAGGGAGAGAGAAAGGAGGAGGGCGGAGCAGTGGTGCGGAGGGTGGGTGAGGATATGGTGTTGCTGTTGCAGGCCTGAGAGGGAGAGAGAGGAGATGTGGTTGGGAGCGAGGAGAGAAAGGGGTAAGGGTGAGTGGTGGGGGTTGGGGTTTATTGTGATGGAGAAGATGATGTTGATTTTTTTATTTTTTATTTTAAATATGTTTTCTTTTCTTTTAAGTTTTTTCAAATTTTTTTGTAAGTTTCAAATCTTTTTTATTTAATACACTTGGCGTCATATCATTGGATAGGTGAGACCACATGTGCACCACATCAGCAATTTAACAGATTTTTGGACAGAATTTAACGGTAATGACTATTTGTGAGCACAACTATTAACCTTAAGGGCGAAATGACAAAAAAAAAAAACATAAATGAAGAAATCTGATAGTTTCACAAACCTAAAGGACGTTTTGTGATAAAAAAAAACCTTAAAAATATACATTATATTGTGTATTCTCAATTTTTGAACATTCAATTTTTTTTTTTTTTGGGACTGATTTTTCCACTATTGTTTGTTTATTTACGCTTTTTTTTTTTTGTTATAGTAAAAATTATTAAGAAAAAAAAAAGGCGAAAATCACCACCCATTATTTTTGGTCATAAAACATCCATTTTCATTCACACATGAGGCGGCGGCCGAGAGAGCTACTTCTCTGACCCCTCCACCAACTCCATATCAAAGAACATTCAGATCACACTCCCACGCACACGAACAAAAATATCCAACAATAGCCTTTTGCCCTAGTGTTTTGACCCAAAAAAAAGAAGAAAAAATAAAGCCTTTTGCCATTCTATATTCAACATTTTGATTCTGAGAAGACAAAAATTAATTTAGCCTTTCGGTTTTCCTGTTTTCTTTTGTTCCCATTTTACCCTTCTTGCACCTGTGTATTCTCTTCTCCTACCTCTTGTCTGGTTCTTCTTCCCCTTCTTCGATTCGATTGGGTATTGTTCATCTATGGATAAATCTTTAATATTCTTGTATATCACTACCTTGGCTTCGCTATTGGTTTCGTCCTCCGCTCTCTGCCCTCACGAATCGGAAATTTTCCGTTATAGTCTTCAATCTCAATCCCATATCTCGATCTCCCCCTACCCACCCCTCAAGGTACGTGTTACCCTTCGATTTCTCACATACCTGCTTACCTGTTCGTTTATTTGTTATCTGAATTGACTGATTCTTTTGTTGACTGTGTTGCTTATTGGAAATCTTTTTTCTTTATTGGGTGCGAATTTATGTATCGGTGATGCTTGATTTTTGTTTTGTCGGATTGTGTTTAAATTAATCAAAATGGGTGATTTTGGATTCTGGGTATATCAGATTTTGAGGTTTTAATTGCAAAAGGGTAGTTGGTATGTCGTGCGGGGTGCTAGAGTTTGTATGGTGCAAAAATTGAAATATTAGAATGTGAGGTATTGGTTGCCTTTTGGATAGATAAAAGATTTGAAAGAATAACAGTTGCAATTCTATAAGTTTCCCTATTTATCAATTGGCTAATTACAGAATAGAAGAAAGATGGGAATTTGAGATAGCTGTGTTCTGGAATGTGGTTGTTTTAGGTAAACCTTCCCTTTAATCTTTCAGTTTGATTTTATTCATTTTAATTAGTCCGTTTGAGCCATGGTCAAAGACAAGGGCCTTGATTTTGTTCATTTTTCTTTTACTCTTCGAGTTTGATTTTATTCATGTGAACCTATGAATATGTCTTGACCCCTTGTTGTATAACTCTGCCAAAGTGCTAGGTCAAGCATTACATAGGACTTCTGGTTAATCACTCAATGGGGTGTCTAGTGTTAGTTACTATGTTATCCACTGAAGAGCATTGTATGAAGTAAAAATTTGTATGATTTAAGGCATTCGTTTTTGTGCTTGCATCGATGTTTAGCTGCCTTGAAAAATTTTACTTCATGATACGAGTAAACAACAACAAAGTAGAGAAAAGAAAAAGCATTACTTTTGATAAAAAGATTAATAACACTAAAGAATTGGACAAAAGAAGCATTCCTGTTAACTAAGGAAATGAGTACAAAACATCATCCAAATCTTCATCTCCCATCTCAACCAAGCTATTTTTCTGGTCATCAAGCTTGA
The DNA here is from genome assembly GCA_018703695.1 of Prunus fruticosa. Classification (NCBI taxonomy): domain Eukaryota; kingdom Viridiplantae; phylum Streptophyta; class Magnoliopsida; order Rosales; family Rosaceae; genus Prunus; species Prunus fruticosa. The sequence goes on along the minus strand of CM031923.1, from coordinate 2,170,538 downwards.
AGAGGCTAGAAAGGACATGTCTATAGTATGGGTTGAAGACCTTGGCAATTCAATTTTTCTCCCAAATGCACACTGCTAAATTTTCCATCTTTGTAATCATCATGGTACAAATTGATTTGAAAACATAGTATACTATAGACATGTCCTTTCTAGGCTGTTCAAGCTTGATGACCAAAAAAACAGATGGGTTGAGATGTGAGATGAAGATTTGGATGATGTTTTGTACTCATTTTCGTAGTTAACTTGAATTTTTTTTTGGGTCCAATTCTTAGTGTTAGTTTTTTTTAATGGAAAGAACAGTTTTTTTCTACTTTGTTTATAAAAAAAAAGAAGAAGTAAATTGGATAGGTTATTTCATTTGATTTAAATGATGGAATAAACTATTTAGTCATTGTTAAGTTGTTTATGGAAATTAAATACATTTTTTTTTCTCTACAATCTCTCAATAACTTTGTGATCATAAGTTACTTGAGTAGTCCATTCTCTTACAATGGGTTTAGTACATTCTCCATGCCTTTGTAGCACGCTTCTCTTTGATTTTGGCACTAAATCGAGCCATTTATATAGTCCATTGGGAGGTTGTGAAGTAGTAGGCTGTCAATCATTGACTGTCCTGAATTAAATAAAGATGCTGTTTAACGGTATCTACTAATATCCTCATTACAGTTTTTATTATTGCTGAAACGTTTAGGAACAATGAAAGAGATTAGGATATAGAAGATCTAAAACTTGGGTTAGCCATTGCAGATATTCTTTTCAATGTGTTCTTTATTGGAATGAAAGGAATACCCTGCAGAATTTGGAGTTAGTTCATGGTGTGTCTTTTTGTTGCGTATGGAGAGAGAGAGAGAGAGAAATTGACACACTCCCACACAAGAGCTTCTTTGACAGGATCCAGCTTTATGGGATTCTACTTTTTCTTTAGAAGAGACGAAATTTTATTGTAGAAGACATTAAAAGCGGGGGCGATCAAGATGGCTATGGGATTCTACCTTATAGTTTTTAGTTTTAGTTTTTTATTGTTGTTTCCAGATGCAATGGGATTTGCTTCTTGTGTAGGGTTAAATTTAGGGTTTGGTTATAGGTGAGGTTTTAGAGTTTAAGTGTAAGGGAGAAAGAATGAAGTGGAAATGGCTTTTAAGCATTACTCATTTATAGAGTATTGTTAGAACCTAAATACTCAATGCAGAAGAGGAGGCAAAAACTAACGCTGATGAAAATTGCCTTTGTGGCACATTGTAGTGATGGGTGCAATAATTATAATGAAGATAAATCCAGTGATTATAAATGGTTTTAAAAATGAGGATATGAGGTGTTGACGATTGTGAAGGTGGGTTGACGTGGCACACAAGAATTGCTGGCAAATGGTGATGATTAACCTCAGCCTATAATGTTGATTGAAGTGATATTCTGCCTTTGTTTATAGTTTGTTTGTTGTTCACATTTATTTTATCAAAATGGGCTTCCAATTTATATTAATTTTAAAATGTTTTTGTTTTTCCTTGTATTTAGAGCCTTCTTTTTTTTTTTCCCGCTAGACCAATTGCTAGTTGATTATTTTTTTAGCCTCCTATGCCTAATACTTCTGTCAAATTTACACCTTCACAACCTTATGAATCTGGTAGCAGATGGAAACCACAAGTTGTATATTTGATGCTTTATTTTTTGCATTTTTTTTGTTTAGTTTTTTGTCTTAATATATTTTTTTAAATTCTGTAAAGAAAAGAAAAAGGACAGCGACCCTTTTCTTTGCCATATTTTTCTAATAATTATATGTAAAAGTTTTGACTCTTATAATGATTCAAATTAATGTTCATTTACATGGTGCACAAATGGAGTTTGATCCTTTGGAAGTCATGACGTTTTGTGGTTTGAGTCCAAGTGTATGTATTGGAGGAGTGTATAATAAGGGCAACTGGAATGTCTGTTTGATTGCTTTTGTGTCATCTCACAGTTTAAACTTTCTTGTCAGAAAAATTTGGTCATCAAAATTCAAATATATGGTTAGAATCTAGTGATTTCCCAAATATTGACCATTAATGCAATTTTCCCTTTATTTTTAGTATATTTTTCCTCATCTTTTCCTTCTTTTAAGTCAATAATCAGTTGATGGTAGTATGAAACTTTTTTGAAAGAATACAACAATTGCATGACCTACTTTCTCTCAGTTAAAATGGAGTCTTGTGAATGTTATTTATTTTCTTATCTTCTTCAGGTGGATGGAAACTTCCTTGAGAGAGCTTTGGCATTGAAACAGAGGACTGGTTATACTGCGGTGCTCTTTTATGCTTCATGGTGCCCATTTTCATGCAGTATGTATCCCACATTTGGAATGCTCAGCTTCATGTTCCCTCAAGTAGAACATTTGGCAATTGAGCAATCTTCAGCATTGCCAAGGTGCAAAGCTTTAAATTGACCTGCTTCTGTCCTTTATCTTTTTTCTGTGTTAGATTCCTTTTGGTTTTGGATCTGTGGTACAAATACTGGAGCCTGGCTAGATACATATAGTAGGCAAAAGATTGATTTGACAAAAAAAAAAAAGAGTATATTTGCTCTGTATTATGTTTGTTGTTGAAAAAAAAAATTATTTCTATGCATTTTTAATATTTTCCATTGCGTAATCTAAGTTGCCAATGAGGATGCTAAAGTTTTGTTAATTCAAGTAAAATTGCATAATTTTATATGGCCATGGGCAATTTGTTCAGTTTTTATTATCTATTATTAGTATTACTAAATCCCATTGCATTCCACCCTTGGATGCTTTCATCAATGGGGGACGCATTTACTTAGATATTCATGGTATACGCAAAGTTATATAATTATCTATTCTTTGAAGAAGTAGCGCTATTATCACGCATACTCACCTTCCTTTGATGTGTTTGTACTGTAGTGTTTTCTCAAGATATGGAATCCATAGCTTGCCTTCGATTTTAATAGTCAATCAGACATCAAGGGTGCGATATCATGGCCAAAAAGATTTATACTCGCTTGTACAATTTTACCAAACAATCACAGGTAAAAGTCTCCTAAACTGAAGAATATTATATGCATGTGGGGGAATGCCCAATAGGTTGCCTTTTCCTTTTCATATGTTTTGCACAAATTGTGAAGCAGTTATCTTTTGGACTTGACCATATACATCCTTGCCATTTAATTTTGTCTTTCAGGACTTGAACCAGTTCAATATTTTGATGGCAATCGATCCGTCATTTTAAAAAGTAGTGAAAAGTCCATAATCCAGTCAATGAGTAATATGTCACTAAGGGAGATATCAAGGAGCGAACCCTATTTAGTTTTTGCTATCTTGTTCCTCTGTTTGAGGGTACTCCTGTATATATTTCATAGGGTGTTGGCTTGCCTCCAAGCTTTCTGGGTTCTATATGTTCCCCATTTTAACTTGGGAATATTTGGGGAGACAAGTCAAATTATGGGGCGTATCCTCCACATGGTTGATGTTAGGAGGATTTGGACCAAGCTGAGACTATGCAAGACCCAAAACTTCCACAAGGGTGCAAAGAATGCCAGGGTTTGGGCTTCTTCACTGACTTCTGTCTCGCTGGGTGAATCATCAGTTAGATCGTCATCGTAATCTTAAATGCAGAACTTAAAATCTTGTACAAGAAAAAGTGAGGGTAGAAATCTCCAACTGATAGTGTATAATCAGCTGCTGTGATGTTCTTGAGGCAGATAGTTATTATTTCTCGCTCTCTCTCTTATATATATTTATTTACTGGTAGTGATGATAGCTGAAGCTGTTGTACTTGTGTGAGTTGAGTTTTTTTATTTTGGGGAAAGGAAAACAGCAATGTAAATTTGAGAATAGCTTTGTTTTTGTAAATTACTTGTCATCTGACGTAAAGTTTCTTAGTTTATACAAGAGGAATGTAAGAATATTAACACAACTCTCTCTCTCTCTCTCTCTCTCTCTCTCCATTAACGATATGCGTATGATTCTCTCACAGGTTTGTAAGAAAAAAATATTAATCAAAACCACTGATCATATGCTTTTGAGGTGTTAAGCAGATCTGATGCCTGCACTCGCCCGTTGGACATTGCGTATCTTTTTCTTTCGTATTTGATATTAACGCTTAAGAAGATACAAGAAGCTCTCAAGTTATTAAAGTTTGTATATGAACAGTTGACATGCATCTCAACCATTTACATCTTGATCCTAAACTTGGGCGTTGAGTTGGATTATGTAATTGGATATGATTCATAATTCTAATGTTTGATGACTTAAAAAAACCTGAATTGGGAATCCTACCGAAGGGTTGTGATTAAGTTGGATTGGATTATATCTAATCCTACTAAGCCATGTAGTAGCACATTAATCCAACACCTTAATTATGTGTAGTACAAGAATTCTATAGTGAGGGTTTTATATATGGCTCTTAGATGAGACTCTATCTCTTAACCGTTGGATCAAATTGATTAGCATGATCCAACAGTTAAGAGATAGGACCTCACCTAAGGGCCCTCACTATAGAATGACTCGTGTGCAGTATCAAACACATCATTTCGATTAGTGTTATTATTTTCAGTTTAATGTAGTCCAATGCAATCCAATCCAGTCACTGGATATTTCATATTTATATAAGTACTCAACTCAAGTCCTTGAATGAGGATTGATTTTCAGTCGTTAAATTAAATCTGATGGTTGAGATGCATCTTATACCATTGCATGAAAATTGGATGGTACATAGTATACATGTTATTCGTCTTTGGTGGGAGACAAGGAATGAGGGTATGAGATCAACAACCCTTCTAATCAATCTATCGGTTTTAAATGTATGAGAATTTCAAAACCCATTTCAGTTAAGTGCAGATTAGGTGATGGTGCAGTCAGTTTAATGGGATTGCCGTGGATTTTGGGGTGGGTTGGGTTAATGGAGTTAGTGCGATGGAATGGAAAGGTAGTGGGTGGATTCAGGGAATAATGTGACATGGGGTTTGACTCGTTGTGGCATGAGGTGGCATTTTACGAAAACGTTACCAAACGGATTCTAAAAATGTTATATGTGTATGTATGTATGCATGTTGTTGAAAAGGAAATCATTAAAAGAAATAACGTGATTAAAATAAAATTATGTATAATATGGATGTAAATAAATATTTATATTTGGTATAAATTTCACATTTCATCCGAATGAGGAATTTTCCAATAATATACACCAAATGTGACCTACGTGTTCATATTCAAGTAATTTTTTACGATTGTAAAAAAAAGTAACCTTTTACAATATATCTTGTGAAGAAAAAAAACATGTATTGGGTGAAGAACCGGTTCTTTTTCTTGAAAATTACTCCAACTCTATCTATATTTACTTGTAAATTCATTTTATATCACATATTATCTTAGAGCATCTACGATGGTTGTTCAATAGTTCAATTCATAGGTTAATTAATTGAACTTTGGCATCTATTGAATTGAATTGCATTTTTACTTGCAATGATACAGTTCAATAGCTTCATATAAATAGTTATATCTTCTTACGTTCTTTTTTTCATACTCAAATAAAATAAAATGGATAAATTTAATAACACTATAAATTGTACCATTGAAATATTCTCAAAGCGATCTTTAAAAAGAGACCAATTTTGAATATATTTGAAAAAAATAATAATTTCATGCCAAACTTGTATATTTGGATTTTTTTTTTTTTTTTAAATATAGGCAAAGAAAGGTATAATAGAGTTGTGTGTCCCATGGTTAGCCTATTGTAATGCATTAATTGCCGTATTTTTGATATTTTTAATTGGCATGTGGTTCCCATAGTTAACCAATTACAAATGAAATAGAGGGTTCATCACATAGCACCTTTTATTGCAATTGCATCTATTGCAATGAACTAAATCACACAATTGCAGTAGTGTGTGTGAAATTATTATATTATCACCCCTCTCAATATGAAAGGTCCTAAATAAAAAATAAAAAAATCACACCATTTCAAGTGAGATTTTATTGTTTTAGTTCAATTTCATGCAATAAAATTGCTGAAATCATAACCATTGCATAAGCTCTAAACTCCTACACATGATATCTCTATATAATTTTACGTTTAAGTTTCACGCAAAATACACATTATCAAGGTTGAATTAAAGATGAGAGAACAACTGAAAGAAAAAACCCATACAATTAATTTTATGTTCAAACGATTCTATATGCAATTTAAATTCTAAGTTAAAGTAAGCTTTAGCAACTCAGATTTCAAACCTACGTCAGTAAAACCTCAAATCTCAAATTGAACGTTCAAAATAATAATAAGTGGTTAGAGTACATGTAATGTGAAATTACCTATAGGATGACTAAGAATGCTTAGAGGGGGTGAATATGCCAATTTAAAATTATAATCAATAAATAAAAATAAACTTCAGTAACATGATTGATATGGCTTATCAATCCTGAAACGTGCAAAGCATAAAATAAAGGAACATGCAAATAATTATTTTACCTGGTAAAAACCTACCTCTGGGGAAAATTCACTAGACTCCTCAGTCCAAAACAAATCCACTATAGAACGATGATTACAAGAAGTACTCACACACTTATCCTTGACACATTCTAGATAATGTTTATTGCCTTCTTCATAACTCAACTTCTGTCACAGTATGATCTTTCAACACTCCTTTTGTTAAATGCAATACTAGTCACGATTGCTTCAAGCTTGCCGGAGAAAAACCGCCGCCACAGTCTTGGTGCCCTCAACAGTATGAGGCAAAGAACATGCAAATGAATGCAATATGAATGATGAAAGTATTTAATAAATCACTAAGTAAACATGGAACACTTGATGACTTATCTCAAAGATATGACAACAGCTTTCTTAGGAATTTTAGATGCTCAAACAACAATCTTAAAAGTTGTCACAACAAAAAGAGGCACACTTTCTTTTTATACAAAAGAGGTTGTCTCTTAAAAAATCTAAGTGCAAGAAACCACGAACTTGTCATCAATATCAGATTTGATTCTTTTAGGACAATAATAAAAAAGTCATGTTTTGCACAATATGAGAAAATATGTCTTTCACTACAATCAAATATTATAGAAGGAAATAATATCTACCAAGATAAATCAATGAGATCAATTAGGTTGGAGAGGACTTTAATAGAGCAATGTGCCCTCCAAGTCATAAGATGAAAAGTAATATTTTAATGAGAATCAAAATAAGGTCCAACTAGGAAAGTAATCTCAAGAGATAAATCTAATCCTATTAAAAATAATACTAATACAATAAGCACTTGAGTGAAAATAACTCCAACTAAGAATCCTATCATGAATGTATGATTATGTCATGGTTTACCTGAAATTAGTTTCCTCATATATAGATCAAGTCACACTTTGAAAATCTGGAATTGAATGTGTTATGCCAAAACTTCTAGTAAAAAATATTCACACACTAATATCCGACCTATGCTAGAGTCTAGAAAATACCTGTAGAGGCCCAAAATGTCACGAGAAGCCCAAAGACATTTAAAGTCTAATATAACATATAATGTTGGTCATGCGTTAATCCAAGCTATATTTTGGGAATTTATTTATTAAATAAATTTAAATAAATATAGAAATGGTGTACATGTCATGCCAAACCAATAATACATTTTTCCTATGACAATCACCTACCAAGTTTACGGGGCTTGCATGAGGGATTGTAGTGTGAAAGGTTGCAGAGACTTTAGGCTAGCTATTTTTTTTTTCTTTTTTTAAAAAATTAAAGGCCAAAGGCCAATGACTTTATTCCTCAATAGAATGTAAAGAACGCAAATCATTCTGAAGGTAAGAGTGAAGCCAGCTAGGCCCCTCTTCCATCCAGTAACATATCTCATTACAAGATAAAGAATATCTCATTTGCTCACCCACATTGGAGAACTCCAAGTAATGGGCTTGGACTTTGGTGCTCCCAAGTAGTTAGCCTAAAGTTCCCTTTACTTGGAGTTCTCGAATGTGGGTGAGCAAATGAGATATTCTGCAAGCACTCCATATTACCCACTAGAAACAAGCCAATTTAGACACTTCTTTTTACCCATAAGAAATAGGCATTTTCCGATGCCTAGCTTTACCTGTTGGAAATAAGAATGTCCCAATGCTCCCTTTTACCCGTTGGAAATACACTAACTCCAACACTTCCTTTTACCTATTGGAAACCAAAGAGAACCTTCACATTCTATAAATTGGAAGGTATTGCTCATGCAAAATCAACTTCTCTTGATTGCTTCAAGCCTCTCAGCAACCATGAGAACTCACCATTTATTCAGCTGCTGCAGTATTCCAACAGCCATCACAGTCATTCCTGAGCCATCAACCAACATCTCTTGGTTGCTCAAGCACCCTAGCAACCATCAAACCACATTCCTTCCTCCCTTCGACTGCTGCAAGCATTCCAGCAGCCATCCCAACCATTCATAAGCTATCACAACCATTTCTTCTACTTTCTTAGCCTAGAAATCCTTCATCTTCCCTATAAAGCCTCACTAAGCATAACTCCAAGCTTTTCCTTCATCCTCATACCCTTCCAAGCTATAAACACTATAGCCTTCAAGAGCTTTTCCTTCCATCATCCTTCTCTTGAAACTCTTAAATCACCATAGCCATAGCCGCAAACAAGAAGTTCTCAACTTCCAAACTCAAGCCTATCCACACCAAGCCAAGCACATGCATTCTCATTTGCTAAATTTGCGGGTCTTTAGCTCTCACACTCCAAGCTCTCATGCCAAGCTCGCACAATCTCGGTTCAACATCATTAAGTCATCTTCAATCATGCAAAAGCACGACCAAGCATTCGTCAAGTTGTTGGAAATCTAATCAAGCCACCCATCCTTTATCTCCATCTCTCTCTCTCTCTCTCTCTCTCTCTCTCTCTCTCTCTCTCTCAAAAAGCTCCATCCCGAATTTGAAACACTCATCCTCTCAAGCTAAGTTGAAACCATAGTCATTACCTCTTTGGTAAGAAAATGCAGACATCGCAAGCTCTTCGTCTAGCTGTCGAAAACACCCAAAATCTCAAGCCTTAATCCTTTCTTTATGCTCATTTTCTCTTAGCTCCCACGACACAAGCCTCTCATGCCAAGCCTAGTAGTATAGTGATTCACCAAAGCAAACTCTTATACCAAGCTTGTGCAACATCAATGCACCATCTCCAACTCTTCGTCTAGCTACCGAAAACATGAGCACAAAACATGCAGCCGCTGGAAGAAGAACAAAGTACTTCACTAGGACTTACTTCCCCTTCGGGATGCTTTGGGCCTAATTTTCGCTAACTCAGAAAAAAGGATAATGAAGTCTCAATTCACCACTCTATGGCGGTCCAAGAATCAAGAAGCCTGGGCGAGCCTGACGAAAAAAAACCCCAATAATACCAATACAATTTTCATACTAACATAATGAATAATTAATTATCAGACATCAGTCCAATATAGAACACACTAGAAACACACGCACAAAATTTGTGTGCTATTGTACACTCTTTTTTCCCACATTAGTTGATTAAATTCAACTTTGAACTTTGACGTTCTTCTTCAACACTAGTTTTTTGGTAGACAAACTTTAACTAGTCATGTGAGAATCTGTATGCAGTGGCGGTTCCAGGATTCAAAAGCCGGTTGGACAAAACTTACATACTAAATTCGACGGTACGAATGACTTTCATTAATAAACTTACATACATAAAAACTTACATTATAATTCACCCCTAATTAAACCTTAGAATACTCAATTTTAAATTAAAACTATAATTAAAGATATATAGCAAATGAAAGAATGAGAATAATACTTGTTGACAAAAGGAGAGGAGAAGATGTTGTTGCCAAGTTGCCCACCCAAGATAATGGAAGCTGTAGCCAATGAAGGGAGAATTTGACCCTCTTCGGGTCTTTTTCCATCGGAATGCTCGTCCGGGCTTGTTGATTCTTGGACCGACATAGAGTGGTGAATCAAGCCTTCGTTGCCCATTTTTCTGAGTTAGCGAGGACTAGGCCCAAAGCATCCCGAGGGAGAAGCAAATCTCAGGGGAGTACTCTGTTCTTCTTCCAGCAGCTGCGTGTTTGGTGCTGATGTTTCCGGTAGCTTGACAAAAAGTTGAAGATGACTTGCTAATGTTTCCGGCAGCTTAAAGAAGAGTTGAAGATGACTTACCTGATGTTTCCGGCAGCTTGACGAAGAGTTAAAGATGACTTTCTGATGTTGATATGAGATTATATGAGCTTGGCATCAGAGCTTGGAATGTGGGAGCTAAAGATCCACAAGTTTAGCAAATGAGAATGCATGTGCTTGGCTTGGTGTTGGATATGCTTGAGTTTGGGTGTTGATAATTTGTTGTTTGTGGCTATGACTATGAGAATTTAAGAGTTTCAAGAGGAAGATGAGAGGAAAAGCTTGAGATTTGAAGGCTATGATGTTTATAGCTTGGAAGGAATGAAAAGCTTGGAGTTATGCTTGGTGAGGCTTTATAGAGAAGATGATGGATTTCAAGATTAGGAGGTTATGGTTGGGGTGCTTGCAACAGCTAGGAAGTAGGTGTGATGATTGAAGAAAAGGGTTGATGGCTGCTGGGATGCTTGTAGCAGCCAAAACAAGAAGTTGTTGTGCTGCTCCAACAGCTAAAGGAAGGGCCGATGGCTGAAGAAGAGGGTTGATGGCTGCTAGGATGCTTGCAGCAGCCAAAGCAAAAAGTTGTTGTGCTGCTCGAGCAACTAAATGAAGGGCCGATGGCTGAAGAAGGGGGTTAATGGCTGCTGGAACGCTTGGGCGCTGAAGAAAGGTGAGTTCTCATGGTTGCTGGGAGGCTTGCAGCAACCAAGAGATGTTGATTTTGCTTGGCTAATGCCTCCCAATTTATAGAAGGGGAAGGCTCTCTTTGGTTCCCAATAGGTCAAATGAAGTATTGGAGCTAGTCTATTTCTAATGGGTAAAAGGAAGCATTAAGACATTCTTATTTCTAACAGGTAAAGCTAGGCATTGGAAAATGACTATTTCCTATGGGTAAAACGAAGTGTCGGAATTGGCTTGTTTCCAGTGGGTAATAGGGAGTGCTAGAAAAGGTTTGTTTCCAACGGGTAAAGCTAGGCATTTGAAAAATGATTATTTCCTATGGGTAAAAGGAAGTGCTTGAAAAATATCTCATTTGCTTACCCACATTGGAGAACTCTAAGTAATGGGCTTGGACTTTGGTGCTCCCAAGTAGCTAGCCCAAAGTCTCCATTATCCAAGAGCTTTCGTGGGCCTTGTGGACCTCTCGTAACCTTCCACACCACAATCCCTCATGCAAGCCCCGTAAACCACATGACTTGGGTTCATGTGAGCTTGATAAGTGATTGACATATGAAAAATGTATTATTAGCTTCGCATGCCATGGACACTATTATTCATTTAATGAATTAATTCCCAAAATACAGCTTGGATTAACGCATAACTAGCATTATATGTTATATTGGGCTTTAAATGTCTTTGGGCTTCCCGTGACTTTTTGGGCCTCAACATACCTAAAAAAAAGAGAGAGGAAGAAACAAGAAGTCTAATAGCCAAAAGATAATGACAGAGAAGATATGGGAACACCTGGATGGGCAGCATATGCGTAGTTTTTACTTTTAATTTTGGGCTGAGCTTATAACACATGTAGATTTTTTTTTTTATAAAAAACATTTTGGGCTGGGCTGGCACCCAGCCTGCCCCCTGCACAGCACCACCACCGCCCTGTATGTATTCTTAAAAGAAAATTAAACATTTTTACAGTTTACTTAGTTTATATATGTATATTTATAGGTAATTACCTTAGTAAGTAGCAAATATATATAGTTTTTATACTTTTATAATAAATTATATGTATTCAATGGCGGATTTATTACTAGGCTGGAGTGGGTTCTAGCCTAGGGGAAGATTTTTAAATATTAAATATAGTTAAGTTTATCCCTACTTCAATAAATATTAGCCCATTACACCAAATAAATATAATAAACTAATAATATATAGCCCAATTTAAGTAAAGTAAATAATAGCTTTATTTAAAATAAGCCCACTCCTGAAGCATATAGGAAATAATAAACATCAATCCAAATCTTTAAATATTTTTTGCAATCGAACATATTTTTTTGAAGTTGGACAATGTGTTTGATTTGATATTTATTTATATTCTGTACTTTTTTGTGTTATATTTGCTTGTAATGTGACTTTGTTTGATTTATAAAATTTTATTTACATTTTTGTTTCATGAGAAAAAGACTTATAATATATCTCCTCTACAAAAATAATTATTTAGCCTAGCCCTATAAAAATTCCTAGGTCCGCCATTGTATGTATTCTTTATTTATAATAATATTTAATTACTTTGTTAATTCACTCAGTTCATGTTCGTTCATTTAAGATGATTTCCTTAAGAATTTCTTTTAATATTAATTAGTGGTAGTAAGATTGTTTTATGGATGGTTATTTAATTAGAATGTTTTATGCATGGACTCAACGTGCAGTGGCGAACCATCTTCAAGGGACTGAAGAAAAAAAAAATTGGGTCAATTCAAGGGACTGATCTTAGGTTATCACTAAAGTCATTCACCAATTTGCATGTGTTCATGGGTTCTATGAGCTGTTTTGAATAGTGACCATTGTATTTTTTTTTTTTTTTTGGATCGAATAATAGTGACCATTATTAATAGATTAGATATAGTACTTTACATTCAACTCGCCTCTTATTTCTTATAAAATGGCTTCCTATGAGTTTCAAGAAAATGATTAACTAACTCTAGTCATGCATTTTTCCAATGTAGTATCCTTTGATCGAAGTAATTATATGACAATCCTTGTCTCAATTATAGCATGTTTGTATCAATTACATGAAAATCATTTCTTTCTTTATTCAAATATTCATTCTTAATTAATTTGGCCAAATTAATCTCAAGTACTATTTTTTAGAAAGAGAATTCATTCGTAAAATCAAAGACGTACAAAGAGCAACATAATATAGTGGCCTCGTTAAAACATTCCTAGGACAACCCCATGAGACAAACTCCAAAGGAGGAAAGAGTACCACACATGTTATGGACTAACAGGAGAGTCCAATTCATGTCATTTTGGACCATTACAATAAAAGAACAAATCAAAAACGAAAACTAACACAAAGACCTAAGACGAGAACCGCAACTAGAGACAAACACAGTAGACCCACATAAGAAGACCGCAGAAACTCCAAATAGTAAACCTATAGGAGAGGACCACAGAATATCCTAACTGTCAAAAGAAGCCTTCTATGAGCAAAATCATAGTCCTTTGACACCCACACAAACTGCAAGGCATACTATAGAAGAAACCAGGAGAGAACACGGAGGAGGAACACAGAAAAATAACAGTAAAATGACCCATGAGAAGCACTACACTTGAACTTAGAACCTGACAAAGAAAACCTCCTATGACCAAGCATAGTTCTTTGGTCGGCACAGAGTAAAGAAAAGCATCACATCCCAACAACTACCACCAGCGTCGTTGCTGCAACCGCCGTTAAAACAGAGACAAAATATCAGCCACAAGGTATCACAACTCTCTTGAAGAGAGACAGAATCTAGCGTCACTACTATCGCCGCCGTCGAGACAAAGACAATACTAGTCACCTAGAACACTACAAAAACAATTAAACAAAACAAACAGACAAATAGACCTAGATCCAAACAGATCTAGACTATCTGGGGAGGGGAAGGGAAGGAGAAGAGGGGATAAGAGTAAGGGAAAAGATGGGAGAAAAAGAAGGGGAGATAAGGAGAGAAAGGGGAAGATGAGTGGAGGGGAGGAGGGGCAGTGGCCACCTCCCCCCTTAGCTTCCTTGCGGTTCATTATTGGCAAGGAGAAAGGGGACTAGAGTGTGACTAGGGTTTTTTCAAAATAGAGAGAGAGAGAGAGAGGTGTGTGACAGAAGTTGAAAGAGAGAGAGAGAGAGAGAGTGCCGTCTTCGTCTTGGGGTCGGAGAACGGGCACGCAAGCAAAACTCCTTAATCTCGGGTACAAGAACTAGAAGTTTACTTGCTTTGTATTTAATTTCCATACATATATGGTGAAATTGATATAATATAAAAATGATATGATCTTGACTTTTGGCTTTTGGCATAGGTCACTATGTCCTTTAAGATAGAAAGAGGTAAGTTACATTTTGACATCAATAGATGCAACAATTATATAATTTGTCTTTGAAACTGGTATGTAGAATATTTTATGGTGATCTAAGACGTCTAAACAATTTATAATAATAATAATTTCCAATTTCCGGCATATTTCTTTTAGATGTACTTATCCATGTAATAACAATATTATCGATATTGTTTGAGCCTAAATTTGTGGCTGATATTGAATTTATTGAATAAATCCAGCATTATGAGACATTTCTAAACCATGTCTTTCAATTCCTGATCACTCCAAAAATCATATGACACAAAAAGTAAACATATTGTAAAATTGTAAAAGCATCTAACCTCCTATGAATTCATAGATTATCTATAAGTAACACTTACCTTTCCTAGAACCATATGGAGAATCACTTGACGTTGTCCTTAGTGTGAAGGATGATATGTTATATGTTGCAGACTACTTGCCTTTTTCCATGCGTACGTTGTTCCTAATTATGTATAGTTTTTTTAATGCATCATAAATCCTTGTTGTAGAATGACACAAATAACCCTCCCATTTAAGTTGCATTTCTAGATAATGTTTAGCTTCATGAGTGTGAGTTCCACAAAGCTAAATAGTGAAAGCAAAGTCAAATGGGGAAGAGGATGAGGGCTGTTAGGGATGGGTTCATTCGAAGAGAGAGATGGGAGGAGAGAGAAAGAAAGAGATGGATTTATGGGAGAAATCATTTCAATGTCAAATATTAAATATTAAATATTTTTTCCTTTAAGTCCTTAGAAGTCATTTTACAAAAGAGTAAATTTGTCTTAAATTTTTTGAAGATAAGATGGATGGGAAAATAAGATAAAGGAGTGGAAATAGCAGCACTCAAAGTCAAATTGCACAAATGGGCTGTGTAGTTTTCCTGAAATTCCATCCATTTTGGTGCACAAATGGGCCATGTTGTTGGTTCTTATTTCTTGAAAAAGAAACATAAACGGAGTCAAGTGCGGAGGAGATTCTTGTTTTTTTCCAAGGTGGAAAGTAATTCCTTTTATATAGGAAATGTTGGACTTTTCTATTGTCCTTTTAATCGTTGATGACTTGGCATCATTTGATTGGGTGATCGGTGGTGGTCTGACGTGTGTCCTTCCTTTCGTTTTTTGGTGAAGAACAAGCGTCAATAAAATGTTTTGTGGGCCCTTCTTTGGCACTAATATCCCCACGTGCGGGGGGCTATGCGCGTTGGGCTTTGGCCACGTAGTCTCTTGTTGGGCTTGGTCACCCTCTCTCACTCTTATATCATATGAAAGATTGAACTAACGATGTAAAAAGTAAAATTACAATTTACAACGATGAAAGTGAAAATTCGAATAAACTACAATAATCATTATTGTAATCTGCCAAAAATAAAATAACTAAAGAAAGTTTTGAAAGAAAAAATAAAAATAAAGAAAGGGCTATTTCACCCACCACCAACATGTTCTCCCCATCCCACACTCACACCCCAATTTCAAATATATTGTAAGCAAAATTGAGCAGTATTGAAAAGTCCTACTTCAGCAATGAAGGTTGGTCAGAGTGGAAGGGGCTCTGATCGCTTAAACAAGTGGTCTCTGGGTTTAAGCCCTTATGGATGAAGAAAACTTTCTTGGAAGAGGTCCCTGCATATGCGCCCACAGTACCTCTAAGAATTAGACCTGAGCCATGCCTGGGGATACCTTGGGAAACCAAAAAATAAGTCCTACTTCTTGAGATATATAGTAATAAAAATAAATAACTAAAAAGAACCAAATAAAGATTCCAACCCAAAGACAGCTGTACTCCCCTTTGTCACTTTCATTTAATTTTCTTTTTGCCCTTTTCCACCCTTTAAAAACTACCCATCATAGTCATTCCAAGCAAACTTGAACAAGCTACCGACACTGTAGTTTTCTTTCCCTTCTGCTGCAGAGTGAGACTAACAAAAGAATCTCCCTTGGATGAGTGAAAACTTCGCTGTCTTCTCTCTCTCTCTCTCTCTCTCTAAAAGTGTTCAAAAACAGAACCTTAAGTTGAGAGCTATTTTGGCATCCTATCGTGAGCATGAACATTATACTCCATCCCTAACCAAAGTTACATTATAGTAATGGAAAGAAATATCAACCAAATCCAATCAGGAAGGAAGGGCGATTCTCCTTGGTGGGTCCCTTAGAATGGGATAAGCACTCTCAAACCTTGTCAATATCTTCCTCCTCGCTTCTGAATCAATCTTCTTCACTCCAAGAGCAAGAGGACACACACACCATTTCGGGGGTGCCCTCTTCCCATTCATTTCCACACAAAACTCCATCAAAGCCACCATCTTTGATTCAATTATTATTCAACAACAGTACCCAAGTTTGAATTAAATTCCCAATTGTTTCCTACTTTTAGCAGACACCCTCCTCCTCCTTTGATCATCTAATTTCATTAATATCCCAAAATTTTGTCTAGAAGGAAAAAAAAAGATGGATCTTGATGAGTGGGAGTACCTCCCTGATGATGGGTTTCTTGATTTCCATGAAGAGAAAGAAGAGAAAAGGATTTTCTCAAGCAAGGCATATTCTGATTCCAAAAGTGTTTTCAACATGAACTACTTCATAATCCCATCACCCAATTCAAGACAACTCATCGAGACACCACCACCAATTCCACCACAAGGGTTTATTAATTCAAGGGTGCCTAATCAGCTTGTGCCTGTTCCAATTCAATTGGAGCTACCTCCAAGCTTTGTCAAGGCCGCAGAAGAAGAAGAACAAGTCCCTGCTGCTAGGGTTCTAGTTGATGAGAAGACTAATTATAAAGCAAAAGCTTTAGAAGCTGATGATCAAGACACACAACTCTCCCAAGTCTACTTCAAGAAAACTTGGGAAAATGAATTTGCCGACATGAAAATGGACTCACCGAAGTCTCCTACCTGCAGATCACCAAGATTTATGCAGCATCAAACTACTGATGCTGCTGCTGCTGTTGTTGCTTCTATTGAGAGCAAGATCACCTCTCCCAGAATGAAAATTGGTGAGAAAAACAACTGCTTTTTCGACTCAGATGACACCAAGAAGGAGGAGGAGGAGGAGGAGGAGGAGGAGGATGAGTTGGTCAAGAATGGAAGGGATCATAACAGCAACAACATCTGGAAGATGAGCTTAACTGGGATTGGAGCTATTTGCTCTTTTGGTTTTGCTGCTGCTACTATTTGTGTTCTGTTTTTGGGTACCCACCAGAGAAACAAACAGTATCAACAGAACCAGAATCGCTTCCAGATCTACACTGATGACAACAAGGTCGGCAAATTTTCTCCAACTTTATTAATTTATCCAAATTCCCATTACATACCTTTTTTGATTTCTTGATGTTAGCTTTTTATTGTTATTTACTTTTGTTTTAATTAATTACTAGTCATTAGATCTCATATTTCAGGTAAATATGAGTTGCATATAAGGTTTTTTAACTGCGATGTTACTACTGTTGTAGATGCTCTTGCAATATTCGATTAGCTATTAAACAGAAAATCCGAAATGAATACACGAGTGATGTTAATTTGTGAATGTTGAAAAATGTGTTATGAAAGAAGACAACGACTGCTTACGACGTTGTCTCATGTAAACGTCCTCTCAAATTACATGAGACGAGTATTAATAACCATTAAGCAATTCCACACGAATAAATTTTGTTATTAATCTTTCCATCTCCGGTAAAGATAATAAATTCTTAATAACAAAATGTTATGTATGTCACGTGATGTTACCTTCATATTTTTCCTACATATGGTTGTAGCTTATGAATTGTGGAGCTAACCCAATCTAATCCCACTTGTGAAAATGCAGAGGATTAAGCAGGCAGTTGAGCATGCTACCAAATTCAACGAAGCATTTTCAGCTGTTAGAGGGGTACCCATCACCAGAGCTCATGTCACATATGGTGGTCACTATACTGGTCTATGAACACCTCTCCTGTCCATTCCATGGAGTGCTGAAATTAAATAATATATATACATACATATATAATATATATATATACGTACATATAATATATATATATATATATATTTCTATAATAGGTCTATTTTTTATTTTTATTTTTATTTTGGTCTAAGCGAAGTCAATTAATATTTTGTACACTGCATGGGATGCTTCTATAGATTCCGAATCCCGCTTGTATTTTAGATTCCCGACTGTCTATTAGTTTGGCAACATATGTAATGAATTGAGAGCGTATAACTTTCGAATTCCCCTACTTTTAGTTTAGAGACTATCAAGATTATCACTTAAATAAATAATAATAATAATAAAATAGCCCATGTGGTTAAAAAAATTATCAATCGTGCGCTTAGATACTCACCATTCTCGTTCATGCATTTGCCTTATTTTTACCCTTTATAAAAAGTTACATTTTTAAAATGAAAGAAAAATTTTTAAAAAGAAAAGGAGACAGAGATTCTAAGTTTAACCTTTACAAGAAAAAAAAATCCTTATCCTAAAATAGATTCTCTGATTAGCTAATCTGTCATAGATTATCCGATTTTTATAAATAAATATAATGTAAAATAGTTTGTATGGGTAGGGTAGGGTAGGGATATTCAAAACATCATTATCTCTTTCAATAAGCCTAAAAAAATTTTGGCAAGCCAACACTGGCCTTTTTTATATTATTTAAATTTTGATTGAGAAGAAGTGAATTTCACCGGAAGCTTTGGTTACAAAAAGATCATCAATAACACAATCCATCAACTCGAATCCGTTAATTGCTGAATGACTAAGTTTGCTTCTTGTATACGCCAATCTTAATTTTGACAAAACTTTGTTGAAAAACTTGATATCTTTTGAATCATTGTTGGCAAGCAAAAGCAAGATGCTCCAGATCAGAAGCAGCTGATTGCTTAATAAGATATCTCATGCAATCAAATCCCTTGTAGATATTTTGATGGGGCTCCCATGGCCGTGGGCATGAAGGGGACTGCGATTGATTGAACACCATAAGCATCCAAACAAATGAGGTTATTGAGTCATGACCCACTTTTGAATTTAAGCCCCCCACGTATATTAGCTCCATGAATTAAGGTCTCACACACATGCACAGTGACAATTTGTCGAATGTGATTACAAAATTGAAGATGTGATAGGCCAACGGATGCATGCGTGTTCCTGGTGACACCTTCAATTATTATAGAAATCATTCACAGATGTAATTTCTTTTTTTCTTTTTTTGGGTTTGCTTGGAGTAAACCTCAAGGCCTCTCCTCCGCCAGAATCGACTTTTATAATTATATTAAATAAATAATGGCTTAAAACTCGTCTTTGGTGACTTCTAATTTGGTTAGATTGATTACGACCCTCAAAGGACTCTTCTCGACAACAACCACCTTTGTGCTGGTGTTGGAAGTTAAACCACGTGTACACTGTACAGTACAGAGAAAGAAAACATTTTATATACGGTTGATGGTTGGCACGTTTACTAATCTATAATCGAGTTAGGAAGAATTGAATTGAGGAGTAGTTGAAATCCGAATTTTTATTAAAGTTGTTTACTAAACTATGTGGAATCAGGGTAGGAATCATTGGTGGACTCAGAAATTTTTTAGAAGAGATGCAATATTGACTAAGTATGAAAAATAGTTTTTCGAATAATCATTTTCTCAAGATAATTTTTGGTGGCTTTTATTCCTTACACATCAAATAAGAAAACTTGATTTTATGGGATTAGTATGAAGTATATATTGACTTAATGAGCCATCATTTTTAGCCTAAATTGTATTTTGCACTAAAACCGAATTTTCATATTTTGATTTGGTGGGAATTTGATTTTCTAGTATTTTTATTTGAATCCAAATGGGGGGTACTTCCTTATTTACATTGTAAACTTAATTAAATTGAGTAATATAAAAATAAATAAAAATAAAAGGACAAAGACATTTACTAGTGTATTAAATTCTCATGAATCGGAATTGAAACTAGTTTGATTACTAAAATGAACTTGTTCAAAATAAATTATTGGGTTAAAGTGGATGACATATTTGGAATTTTAAAATTTGTGTGACAATATAACGAGTAAAAAAAAATGGATTACTGATGGGCTAATTCTTCAGGAATTAGAATATTACCTCCCAACCAAGAGTCCAATTTCTCCAAAATTCAAGAGTTGAATTCTTGATTTTGTGTGGGCTTCGCTTTTTTTCATTCCTTTATGTGAAGTAAACACATGAGTAATCTGTAATCGGAATTCAACTACTTATTTTGATTTCCATTACGGATTAGTAAACATGTCATCAATGCATTCTCCCTTATGTTCGTCGAAAAGTGACGCAATGTGAATTGCTAAAATGAAAGAGTTTTTGGAAGTTAGTGGGTGACGACAATTCTAAGATGCTCTAAATAAGTGCATGGGTGATGTTGATTATGTGAAAAGATACACATGTTACAATTTGCGGTTCACTCATACGAGAGAGAAGGAGAAAATACGTATTTCCAGCAAGCATGATGGGGTTTTCAGACGAGACTCTGGTGGCTGTTTAATAATAATAATTAGTTTTTGTTTTTATCTTTATTTTTAATTTTTAATAAAAATTAACAGTGTTAGGTTAGAGATTAAGCGGAAGAACAAGTGTCAAGAGTTTAGATAAGTAAAAGGCGGCCACAAAAGAAAAATCTGACTCACGGTCATAAATTCCCCAGGCACTAATCCAGGCGGAATTCCGCCTAACGTTTAGGTCGAACCTAAATTTTGTGGACCCAAGCTGATGCTAAAGTGCAGCCCACGTGTTGATGCTAAAATACAACCCATGCGTTGATGCTAAAAATCAGTCTTTGTGTTGATCCATGACCAACCACGTGTTGCTTGTTTGATTTTTGTTTGCTATTTTATATAAAATCACAACTTAAACATTTACCTCCCATCAAATGGCCATGATTTTTTTTAAATCATTAAATAACCTTCAAAGAAAAATCGAACGGCCCAAAATGAAATTCAACGGCCAAAATGTTAATTAACTAATTTAACCTCAAAAATCGAACGGCCCACATGTGTGCTTGTCGTTTATCATTTATGAATTAAATTTTTGTTTTTGAAATTAGGATTTTCTATGTTAAAATGTTGAGAAAAATAAATCACCATGGAATTAACTTAAGAAAAATTAAACACAAAATCTTTTTAGAGTTAAACGGAAAAAACTATTTGATTCCAAACAATACATTTTGAAAGGGGTAATTAGATTGTCCTTTGGTATAGTTTTTCAGTGTCAAGACATAAGGTCCATATATACGGTCTTTAAATAAGGTCCATATATACGGTCCTTTGGAGGCCTCGTTATAGAATTTCACCTAACTATTTAACCTAGATATATCGAGGCCCAAGACTGTACAAGGACCAATATTGAATGCAGGCCCAATCAAAAACTGCAGCTTAACATGATTCCACTGCGTAGTGTATCCTCAATCAGAATCAACAGAAAAGGATGAGTTTTAAAAATTTTACAAGGAAAGAGAAGTTAATATCTGAATCTAGATGGGAAAGGAACTGTAAAAACTAAAGTGTTCTTCATCTCCTTCAAATCGATCCAGGACAAATATCTCATTGTTAGCCTCTGTTTTGAACCGGAAAGCATGTCATCACCTTCCTGTTTATCTCAAAGGCTAACAATGTATATAGGTCTGCAATTAAAAAACACTAACAAAATTATAAATATAAATAAAATGAAATTTAGAAAATAAATAATTAAAAAGACATTTTCGAAGCTAAGTATAAAAAAACTTAATTGAGGATGAAGAATTGAAAGCTCGCCACCCTCAGATTGCTTCGAAACACTATATGCCCCTGTCTGAACCAAACGGCGTCGGATTTGCATCTCGCCATCTGGTTATTCGAAGGGCAAGCATGAATTGAAATTGATTGAAGAAGAAAGAAAATGGAGAATGTGTGAGGCTGCTTGGAGGACAGTTGATGAGAAAGAGACGGAGAGTCCCCTCAAAAGGCCTCGGTCACAAAACACAGAATTCATATCTGCCTCTTAACTAAGCCATAAACGAAATCAAAATTAATTCATAGGGCTACTCAAAGAGGCATCTACATGAACATATGATCACAAACCCTAAATTTCATTAACAGAGACCAGAGAGAGAACTCACTCGCGCAGCTTCAAACTCCATCTGCGGACTGCTAGGGTTTCTTATGATTTTATAGAGATCATGTGTGCAATTTACTTTTATGTCCCATAGTTGTGCATTTAGGGCCATTGTTGTATTGGTCCAAATCACTAGCTCCATGAACAAAATAGCCCAAGCCCAAGCCTCAAACTAGAATTCGATATTGGCTGGATTGACAATGAAAGTAGGCCTCATCATTTGGCCCGCGGGCTCATGGGCCTACGGGGGCCCGACCGGCACATCGAAAAAAGTCCGACTCGGTCCATTATGGGCTTTGAGAGGGCCCGGCCCGCTTGGGCTTGGGTGTTTGAAGCCTAGCCCGGCCCATAAGCCCATGAAAGCCCGGCTCGTTAGGTCCACATACATATATAATTATGTATAAATAAGGGTTTAGGATTAAGATTACATCATTTGAATGACAAATCCCCCTCTTTCATCTTTTTGTGTATGTGTTACATGTTTGAAAAATTGTGTTTCTATTGAATTCTACTCATTCCTAATTTATAATTGGATGATTAGCAAATTAATTTGTGTCATTTATTAATACAACAATTATATAAGACGAACAACATATCATATCACCAAACATAATCATACCACCAAATATAATCATACTTTTCTTTAACACATCACCAAGCCCGATGGGCTTTGAATTTTTTTAAAAAAACCGCCCGGCCCAAGCCAAATATTTCTCTCTCCTCTTTAAAGCCCAGCCCGGCCCATTGACAAGCCCTATCCCATTGCATAAGAATCATGGGTCACAATAGTGCTAGTGCTTCCATCCAACTTGTCTCACTAATTATACTGTCAGAAATTTTATCCCTTGAAACCATTAAACTCGGTTTCTCCAGTGATGATCATAATGTGAGATGCATAGATATAGAGAGGAAAGCCCTTCTCAAGCTCAAACAAGGCCTCACGGATCCTTCTGGACGGCTTTCGTCTTGGGTGGGAGAAGATTGCTGCAAATGGAGTGGTGTAGGCTGCAACAACATAACTGGATGTGTCAACAGGGCTCGATCTTCACAATAGTGATTGGTTTGATTATTACGAGCAACAGAGCATGAATTTGATGGTGAGATCAACCCTTCTTTGCTTGTTTTGAAAGATTTTGAATACTTGGATTTGAGCTTGAATTTGTTTGGAGGTGTCCAATTTCCAAATTTCATTGGATCACTAGAGAAACTGAAATACTTCAATCTCTCTCATACATATTTTGTTGGAGTCATTCCCCCCAATCTTGGAAACCTCTCAAGGTTGCTTTATCTTGATCTTAAGAGTTTTGGAACTCTTGAGACTGACCTTCAGTGACTTGCAACTCTTTCTTCCTTAAAGTACCTTAACTTGGGAGGAGTGAACCTTACTAAGACTACATCATATTGGTTTCCCGCTGTTAATATGCTCCCTTCACTAGTTGAGTTGTATTTGCACTCTTGTAGTCTTAATATGCTTCCTCTCACTCTTCCTTCCATCAATTTCACATCCCTTTCAGTTCAAGATCGTCGTGTATCATTGACTTTAGAACTATTTTTTTTTCTTTATTCAGACTTGGAAAAAAATCTTTTAAAGTTCGCACAATTTGTGTAGGTGGGTAGGCCTCATCATTTGGCCCGCGGGCTCATGGGCCTATGGGGGCCCGCCTGGCCCATTGAAAAAAAGCCCGGCCCGGCCCGTAATGGGCTTTGAGAGGGCCGGGCCAGCTTGGGCTTGGGCTTGGGTGTTTGAAGCCCGGCCCGATTAAGCCCATAAAAGCTCGGCCCCGCCCGCCCACAAAACCCGGCCCGTTAGGCCCGCATACATATATAATTATGTATAAATAAGGGTTTAGGATTAGGATTACATCACTTGAATGAAAAATCCCCCTCTTTCATCTTTTTGTGTGTTTGTTACATGTTTGAAAAATTGTGTTTCTATTGAATTCTACTCATTTCTAATTTATAATTGGATTATTAGCACATTAATTTGTGTCATTTATTAATACAACAATTATATAAGACGAACAACATATCATATCACCAAACATAATCATACCACCAAATATAATCATACTTTTCTTTAACACATCACCAAACATTTGCATATTTATTCATACCATCCTTATAAAAATAAAAATAAAACATTTTACACTTCTTATTTTTTAGGTCCATTTCGGCCCAACCAGGCCCGATGGGCTTTTTCAAGCCCGCCCCATGAGATGGGCTTGGGCTTTGAATTTTCTAAAAAACCCGCCCCGCCTCGCCCCGATATTTTCTCTATCCTCTTTAAAGCCCAGCCCGGCCCATTAACAAGCCATATCCCATTACATAAGAAGCATAAGAATCATGGGTCACAGGAGTGCTAGTGCTTCCATCCAACTTGTCTCACTAATTATACCTGTCAGAAATTTTATCCCTTGAAACCATTAAACTCGGTTTCTGTAGTGATGATCATAATGTGGGATGCATAGATATAGAGAGGAAAGCCCTTCTCAAGCTCAAACAAGGCCTCACGGATCCTTCCGAACGGCTTTCGTCTTGGGTGGGAGAAGATTGCTGCAAATGGAGTGGTGTAGGCTGCAACAACATAACTGGATGTGTCAACAAGCTCGATCTTCACAATTGTGATTGGTTTGATTATTACGGAGCAACAGACCATGGATTTGATGGTGAGATCAACCCTTCTTTGCTTGTTTTGAAAGATTTTGAATACTTGGATTTGAGCTTGAATTTGTTTGGAGGTGTCCAATTTCCAAATTTCATTGGATCACTAGAGAAACTGAAATACCTCAATCTCTCTCGTACATATTTTGTTGGAGTCATTCCCCCCAATCTTGGAAACCTCTCAAGGTTGCTTTATCTTGATCTTAAGAGTTTTGGAACTCTTGAGACTGACCTTCAGTGGCTTGCAACTCTTTCCTCCTTAAAGTACCTTAACTTGGGAGGAGTGAACCTTACTAAGACTACATCCTATTGGTTTCTCGCTGTTAATATGCTCCCTTCACTAGTTGAGTTGTATTTGCACTCTTGTAGTCTTCCTATGCTTCCTCTCACTCTTCCTTCCATCAATTTCACATCCCTTTCAGTTCAAGATCGTCGTGTATCATTGACTTTAGAACTCTATTTTTTTTCTTTATTAGACTTCTGGAAAAAAGTCGTTTAAAGTTCGCACAATTTGTGTAGGTGGGTAGGCCTCATCATTTGGCCCGCGGGCTCATGGGCCTACGGGGGCCCGCCTGGCCCATTGAAAAAAAGCCCGGCCCGGCCCGTTATGGGCTTTGAGAGGGCCCGGACCACTTGGGCTTGGGCTAGGCTTGGGCTTGGATGTTTGAAGCCCGGCCCGATTAAGCCCATGAAAGCTTGGCCCCGCCCGCCCACAAAAGCCAGGCCCGTTAGGCCCGCATACATATATAATTATGTATAAATAAGGGTTTAAGATTCGGATTACATCACTTGAATGAAAAATCCTCCTCTTTCATCTTTTTGTGTGTGTGTTACATGTTTGAAAAATTGTGTTTCTATTGAATTCTACTCATTCCTAATTTATAATTGGATTATTAGCACATTAATTTGTGTCATTTATTAATACAACAATTATATAAGACGAACAACATATCATATCACCAAACATAATCATACCACCAAATATAATCATACTTTTCTTTAACACATCACCAAACATTTGCATATTTATTCATACCATCCTTATAAAAATAAAAATAAAACATTTTACACTTCTTATTTTTTAGGCCCATTTCGGCCCAACTAGGCCCGATGGGTTTTTTCAAGCCCGGACCATGAGATGGGCTTGGGCTTTGAATTTTCTAAAAAAACCCGCCCCCGCCCCGCCCCGATATTTTCTCTCTCCTTTTTAAAGCCCGACCCGGCCCATTGACAAGCCCTATCCCATTGCATAAGAATCATGGGTCATAGTAGTGCTAGTGCTTCCATCCAACTTGTCTCACTAATTATACCTGCAGGAATTTTATCCCTTGAAACCATTAAACTCGATTTCTACAATAATGATCATAATGTGGGATGCATAGATATAGAGAGGATAGCCCTTCTCAAGCTCAAACGAGGCCTCACGGATCCTTCCGAATGGCTTTCGTCTTGGGTGGGAGAAGATTGCTGCAAATGGAGTGGTGTAGGCTGCAACAACATAACTGAACTTGTCAACAAGCTCGATCTTCACAATCGTGATTGGTTTGATTATTACGGAGCAATAGAGCATGAATTTGATGGTGAGATCAACCCTTCTTTGCTTGTTTTGAAAGATTTGGAATACTTGGATTTGAGCTTGAATTTGCTTGGATGTGTCCAATTTCCAAGTTTCATTAGATCACTAGAGAAACTGAAATACCTCAATCTCTCTCGTACATATTTTGTTGGAGTCATTCCCCCCAATCTTGGAAACCTCTCAGGGTTGCTTTATCTTGATCTTAAGAGTTTTGGAACTCTTGAGAGTGACCTTCAGTGGCTTACAACTCTTTCTTCCTTAAAGTATCTTAACTTGGGAGGAGTGAACCTTACTAAGATTACATCCTATTGGCTTCCCGCTGTTAATATGCTCCCTTCACTAGTTGAATTGTATTTGCACTCTTGTAGTCTTCCCATGCTTCCTCTCACTCTTCCTTCCATCAATTTCATATCCATTTCAGTTCATGATCGTCATGTATCATTGACTTTAGAACTTTTTTTTTTTCTTTATTAGACTTGGAAAAAAGTCGTTTAAAGTTCGCACAATTTGTGTAGGTGGGGACCTGATTATGGAAAATTTTCGTTCTTGTTAGTTTCTCCGCGATAGGCGTCATCGTTTGGCCCGCGGGCTCATAGGCCAACGGGGGCCCACCCGGCCCATCGAAAAAAGCCTAGCCCGGCCCGTTATGGGCTTTGAGAGGGCCCGGTGGCAGGACCCGACCCAAATTCCATTTTGAAATCTAAGCCGAACCTATGCGTGTCCAACACCTGGCAAGTGCCGAACACAATGGACTTGATTGCCCTTATAGTCAAATTTTTACTAAAGTAAGGCTTTGACTTCTGCCGAGAATTTAGCAAAGTCTTCCTTGTAATTAGACCAAACCCAACAAAACACCTCCCAGACAAGCAAGAGAATACAAACACCAACTGCCAGCATGCAGATAATTACATTGTAATAGTTGGATATACTTCAAGGGCAATATCAGAGCTCTATACAGAAGATTACAAGTATAATTTAATTATACAAATCCCTACGTTGGTACAAAGAGGTGGCGGAAGGTGGGCTCGGCTCGGTGGTGGCAAACTGAAGCACGTCTCCTGCCTGGGGGCGCAAAACATTAGAAGGGTGAGTGGACAAAAAACAAAGTTTAGAAAATAGCATATGAACATACTAACCCCTTTGTAAAAACAGTTAAGAAACTATAACATTTCCTTATTTATAATCGTACCTGAAATCAATGTAATCATATATATATATATATATATATATATCAGTCATATACTTAATCAAACATTAAGTCTTTGAAAACATTGAAAACACTTTAATCTACCACCTAGGTGTACCCATTTATAATTCCGTCAATTCCTTATAATCCGTCAATTCCTTTAATTTCCATCAATTCCTTAATAACCCGTCAATTCCATTCTCATGCCATCGGAGTGACACGCCCTGGCAGACCTCGGGAAACACAAAGTCAACCCGAGCCGCAACCCTAGCAGAATTCAGGGGACACTTGGTCGGCCTGATGCGCATACCCTGCTCCCACGGTCCCTGGTACCTCTTAGGACTCACAGAGCGTAAGTCAAGCATGCTGACATATCTGAAGGCAACTGGATGTCCGTTGACATCATCATAACCGAAGGCACCTGGATGTCCGTAGACATCGTTATAACCGAAGGCAACATATTATCGAAGGCAACCTTGGGTACCTATGGTGGTTTAGAATAAATATATATATATATATATATATATATATTTATTTTGAAAAAGATTAAAGTTTATAAAACCACTTATAAAACCATGTCTTAATAAACCTTAAAGTTTGCTGCCACTCAATCTGATAACTATCCCAATTTATACTTTTCCTATCATTTAAGGATTCTCAACTCAGCAGCAATTTAATAAATTGAAGTACTTAGAAGCATATAATAATTATGCAACTCTAATCTTTGAATAACACTTATTCAAGATCAAGTAATAAGAATAAATTTCATAAAATCATTTATAAAATAAAAAGTCCACTCATAGATGCTCTGAGCTAGCTGGACCCGTTGAAGATCCCTCATGCGGGTCACCTGATGCCCGGGTGCCTTACTCGCTTGATTTGGTGATCGGAGGAGAGAGAACGAGAGGCTTGAAATTCGGGGAAAAACCAGCCAAATCCGAGCTGTTTCCGGTGGCTATGGCGTCGGCAGAGGTGGAGGACGGCTGGGCTGAGTCGCTGCGGTGGTGGCGCTACTTCCTTGGCCGGTCGGGTGGGTTGGGGTGGGGTGTGATGGTGGTTATGGTGGTTTGGGGTGTCGGCTGGAGCAAGAAGAAAAAAAGGGTGGGGCTCTGATCGTGAGGAAGAAGAGAGTGAGGAGAGAGAGAAGGGAAAACAGATTTTTAAAAATCTGATTTTCGGAAAAATACCATTTTGCCCTTTTTCCGTATTTTGCTCGTAACTTCTTCGTTACAAGTCCGATTCCAGAGTCCACTATGTGTCCACGGACTCGTTTCGTCGCGCTCTACGCAACGGTACAAGTGGATTCCCAAAATTCATTCTTGGTAAAAAAGTCAGCTTAAACTACATGGGTCATGGGCCTTCTGCTATAGTCAGAGGCGTTACTTCATTAAATGAAGCGTGGGACCTTAACGCCGCATGGAGACGCCTCTTGACCCTCCTGCCTGTTGGATTTTCAAAACATTTTTCCAAAGTTCATTTGAATATTAAACATGCATTTAATCAAATTAATCGCAGCGGAAGTCTATGGTGGTTGTTTAAATTCAAAAACAAAACTTCTTCCAAGTATCTTAAGCCATGAACATTGATATGTTTTTCATAAATGAAAATTCAAGAGAAATGATAAGATCTAATTACCCTTGAAGCAATTATATGAACCAATTTGTGTTTGGTCTTCTCTTGATGATTTCCTCTTTGTTGATCTCCTCTTTGATCTTTGCTCCTTAATCTTTCTCCTCCATGTGAGCCACAAAAGTATATGGCCTCTAAGTCTCCACACCAATGGAACCTTGAGATGAGAAGAAGTATCTTGAGAATACTTGGATGCTAGTGCAAGATTCTCAAGATTGGTTTCAATCTAAACCACTTTGAAAGATGAAAGTGTTTCACTCTTGAAAACTCTCTTTTATCTCTCTTTGATCTTCCAAACTCATTTGGTTGATGTTGGATTGTGTTTGTGTGTTAATGAGCTTATGAAAACAATTCCCATACATACTTACTTAAGCATTTTCGGCCAAAACCCATTGGGCTTCCAAAATTGGGCCTTATGACACTTAAACCATAATATTTAGGTGTCTTAAGCCCTTGGGCTTGATACCCAACCATATGGGCTTCCTGTTAACTATTACCGAGGCCCAAATACTTTTTTACACGTAGTAAATCATCCACATCAAATCAATCAAATTGATTTCCTCATTCTCATTTGTATTACTCAAAGTTAACCATTTAAGGTGTGCGATCCATTAGGTTCTAATTAGCAAGGCAGTGGGAAAGTATAAGAACTCTTTCTAACCAACTGGAATTAAAACTCCTTTTTAATTCTTCCTTTATTTGGATCGATCACAATCAATCCTAGGACTTCCACAAGCCAAGAGTGACATCTAGCAATATATCAAGGCTACCCAAGCTAACCAGAATAGATGAAGAACCTATTCAGTTGGAATTGCAATGCAATACGGTCCTTCTCTTATACAATGTTTCAAATCATATTATTAGGGTACGGATTGATTATGTCAAACCCCTAATATGATTTACAACCTCATGTGATTCAAAAGAACATGATTAAGAACAACTTTTTAAATCTAGCTCAAAATGCTTTGGCCAAAGACTTACCTGAATCACATCTTGAAACATTCTCTTTCTTTATCGAAAGTAGAGATTCCTTATTGTACATTCACATGCCCCTATGATGAATTAAGAGATCCCAACAACACTTAAGACAAATCTTTTACGGCTTGCCTTTAAGAGCTATCAAAGATCAATAACGCATCACAGGACAACCATGATGCCTCAGGTCTAAGGACTAATTTGCATTATTGCAACTATGAGTTCTCGTTTGACATAGATAAATACTCCATACGAGAACTACGGTTGATCGCGTTAAGTGTACTCATTCACTAATGAGCACCCACATACTTGTATTAGTGTCAACTACACAAATGGTTTGAGACTAACCATCCTCCCATTTGAGCATACATAATATGTGCTAATCTTGACGGTTTATCAATGCCCATTTGATAACCTATGATTAGGAATATTTTGGGATACTAGTTAGAGATAAAATGTCTAATTAATCTAATCTTCTTTAGATTACTTTATCTCTTATTTAGCATACCCTGGACATTTGTTTCTTTAGACGATGTAAAAGATAACAAATACGTTTGCCCTTTATATATCATATACGAAATATATTCTAAGGAGATTACATCAAATGTATTGGCTCTTAGGGCACATTTCTAACACTGCCTTGGCCGTATATCTGAGGAGTTTGTCCTCGGCTAGTATTACCGAGGCCGTGATGACTTTGCCATACAAACTCACCTTTGTTTTCAAAAGGAAACGAACAATGACTTGTAACGTTCGGCCGTGGGTAGGTGCTAGGGCCGAGGAGAAGTTCCCTCGGTCAGCTTCCTTGGCCGAGATTTATTAGGCACAAACAAAAAGGTCAAGCCTCTTGCACACAGCTTCCACTCTAAGATTAGACCAGGTGAAAGATGCATTGAGTAAACAAGGATCACTCAAGTTGATTTCCTGAATGAAATTGTTAAAATCGCACATAATCACTGTCTCCCACCATTAGATTTCTCTGAAATAAATCTAACAGCATTGAAATCACCACCAAGACACCATTTATGTCCACACAAAACCATATAAGTTCGCCATCTCTTCCCAGAAACTTCTCATATCCCTCTACTTGCAAGGACTGTAAATACCGGAGAGCCACTAGCAGTCTCCTGCATTTACATCAATTTGGATTGAAACCAAAAACGCCCCCACAATTGAATTTACCACATAAACCGATTACGTATTCCATAGGACGAGAACTGCCCCATGAAGGGGAAAAAACCCACTATCTAAATCTTCTCCCCCATACTGTGGCAACCAACTTTCGATCAACCACCATTTTTTTAGATTCAATCAAAATTACTATATCAGGCTTAAGACGCCTTAACTCACTTTTCAACATCAGTCTCTTACTCCTGGTTCATAGCCCCCTGACATTCTAGCTTAAGATCTTCATTAAACAGCGTTGGGTTCCCCATGACCTTTCCTTGCCTTAGCGCTACATCCAGTAGTAGCACAATCTGACGTCTTCCCTCCATTCCCATGGAAAAGGTTTCTCTTGAGAGGAACCAATGAAATATTCATTTTGGACAACACACGTCCAAAATTAATTCCTCCATCAATTTTGTCAGCATTACGACAATCGATTCGTCGTCTACTATATTTTAGCTTCGGCTCTTTTATAGGTCTCGCCATCTGGGTACCGTTAACAACGCAGTCCACCTCCTGCTCCATATTCGGCTCACCCATGGGAATGGCATGTTTAGCGAAAAAATCAGCTAGAAGGCCATGATCCTTCTCAAACACATCCATCCTCTCCCTTTCATCTTCAGAAGACATGTCGATACCTTCAGA
Source organism: Prunus fruticosa (assembly GCA_018703695.1). Lineage (NCBI taxonomy): Eukaryota > Viridiplantae > Streptophyta > Magnoliopsida > Rosales > Rosaceae > Prunus > Prunus fruticosa. Next base: position 2,138,485 of record CM031923.1, on the reverse strand, counting down.
TGAGTTCGACGAAGACTACATCTCTTCTTCAATATCAACAGAATATGGGGAAAAAGAGTCGCCCTCGTCTCCAACCGTTGGGATGAAAGACCCAGCCATAGATTCACCCCTAGACTCCACTGGTTCAATTCGAAGTTGGGAGTCACCCCTATTTCGGTGCCTTCTCCTTGCAGATGAGGCTCCATACTTAGAGAAAAAAGCAGAGTCAACATTATAACTAGAATCGATGCTTGTTGGTAAAAGAAGAATGCCCTTATTTTTTGGTTCTGCATTGTCGTTTGAACCCAAGTTAGCTTCCCTTTTACCAATTGGCCCGGCTGCCAATTTTGGGCCCCAAACAACACCACCCTCACACAAATCACCTGTGGGCCCAAAGTTATTGGGCCTGACCTGTGAAGAGGCCCGATAACAGCCCCCAATTAACGGAGCACCATCATACCCCCTATTAACACTTGGCCCAGCCTGCAGTTTCTGACCCACAGAAAAGCCCGCCTCACTCCACCCGAAACTGGGCCCACCGAGTTCAAGCTGTTGCACGTGCGTCTCCTGAGAAGACGCAGCTTGGACCTCACAGCCGGTTTCAGTGCCTCGAGCCCTACCCACCTTACCTTTTCTGTGATTGTGAACCCTCCTCATCCAACGATGTGACTGATCGTGCGCCGGAATCCATCATCGTGAGGGTTTAGACGTATCGGAACCCACCATCAGCCCACTACGCAGATCGGCATGTTGAGGATTTGATGCTAGCAAGTGCGTTTTAGATGCTAGCATACAGTTCCAAATATTACTGTTGGTTCAAACAAAATTTTTGACGATGTTTTTTATTTTTATTTCTTTCTGCTGCAGAAAGTTTCAATTCATTGTGATTGAGCTTTTGGGAAGGCTTTGTTTGTCATTGGCTTCACACTCGCTGTTTGGTTGAGGTCTTCAACATGGTTAGCTTCTTTTTTTTCATAATTATTAGTGTTATTGTTATTTTGTCTTCTCTGTTAGATATGATTAAGTTGTTCTTTCTGTTTTTATTCTCAGGAAGTGTTCAGGAGGGCCATATTGCAACCTGGCCCACCAGAAAGTTTTGCTCTACAAACAGTTCAACAAGTTATAAAACCTCAGGTAACCCATTAGATCCCCATGTTCAGGGTTAAGTTTTAACAATATTATGTGGTACCCAATAAATTTTTTTTTGATAAGTTGAGTCTTCGTGTAAATGCATGTATGGTGATTTATGGTTTTGTGCCTGAAAACTGAAACACAAGTATGATTTCAGTCTCTTGCTACATTTGGATACACATGTTTTGTTACCTTTGTCCTATAACTCCAATTGCTAATTTACCAATTAGTGTTTCATTTGATTCAATGCTCGATCCTTGGTGGGCGGTAGTCATCATTGCATTGCTTTCTTCACATACATCCTGATTGCACATGATGGCATGTACAATTATCGTGATACATCTAACGACAAGTCAAACATATGAAACTTTATCCTTTTGGATGTCGATGTTTGGTCAATTCTAATTAGGCCAATTGATTTCTTCATGACAGAAACAGACAAAGTTAGTCCAAGATGAGAATCAATTGTTAGAAAATATTTTCCGGACATTGCTTCAGGAACTGGTGGTATGTTTCTCTTGCTGGTACTTGTTCATCAGATGTTTTGATTGTTTGATTGCACTTGTAGACTACTGTATTTCTACTTCATTCTGCATATTTTAGCGTGGTTTGTGGTCCATGGGTAAATTAATGCTTGTGATATGCTCAAAAAAGAAGACCCTTTGCTTATTGACTTCACAGTGGTGTAGTCTGTCCAAACAAGAAGCAAATAGTGTTGATCCTGTGTTTCTACATTGTCCTTTTACTTCACAACTTTGGGTTTTGACCAAAAAAAAAAAAATTGGGGTCAGGATGCTGCTAGGGTTTGGAATTTTGTCTGGTTGGTGGATTATTTGGGTTTTAGGGCTGATAGGAACATACCTACTCTTTGGAGATGCATAATGTTGTCATACCTCTGGATTGATTGGTCGGAAGACCGGGTAGTCTTTGCAGATAGGTCGAGGAAATGGACTTTAAATAGAAAGAACTAGAATTTGAGCATCTTGTAGGCCGCGCTGATGGTGATGCTCAAAGTCACCTTTTAGCATATTTCAGGGTTCATGGAACTTTCCCTGAATCCTCATGGGATTCCACACTCCCAGAATTGTTGCACAACCTGCAGCAATCTTCAATTATATGCCTCATCTCAGCCATCTGTTTTCTATCCTTAATTTTTTTTTTCGTACCACCAAACATGGCTCAAGTATCACTTTGACATATTAGATTTGTTTTCGTTAGTTTTCTTTTTGCCCGAGTATTCTTGGTGCCTGACTTTTTAAACCTATAAAAATGGTTGATTGGTAATTAAAAATTTTCACAGAGCGGTTTGTCCAGATTTCCTTTTAAAAAAAATATTTATTATGTGCAATCACCATGATTACATACAGAGTCCTTTGTTTTGGCTATTCTTGGTAGGATCCAGGGCAGTTGTGCTTTTTGTGTGCTTTCTGTTTTCGCCCGCAATGTGTTGCATCACTCTCTTTCCTTTTTTGCATATTTTTTACTAAATCTGGCCATCCAAGATCATTAGAATGGCATATGAACCACTCAACTTTTAAATGACTTGTAACTAGGGATTGGTTAAAGTAATAATATGCATACGACTATTAACGAAGCAAAAGAAGCATGGCAAATGTAAGGTGGACTTCTGATAACCCATGGGCTGATCGAACAGGATTCATGAGCATTTGGGCTTAATGTTTTCTTAGACACCCCTGCATCACAGGAATATGATTCGAATTTGAATATGGAAATTGGTAATGATGGATATTTCAACTTGGCTTTGTGAAGTAGAGCATTCTGCAGTTGATGTGGCAAATTTTGTTACTTTTGTTTTGAAGATTATAAATATTAGATCTCCCCATCAACCTGAACCCTCCTTACATTTAAGACATCAACATAGAAGTTGTGTTTTATGCTTGGTAACTTGATATTTTCACAGTCATCTGCAGTACAGTCTGGGGAGCAGATAATGCAGTATGGTCAATCAATTGATGATGGAGAAACTACCCAAGGACATATTCCCCGTCTTCTTGGTCTGTACATATCCTTGTTAAACTTTTATTAAGCACTTAGTTGGTTGTATCAAATGCTGTTGACTTCCTTTTTCAAAGAAGCGTATATTCAATTTCTGTAATATTTGGAACCTTTTTGTAAAAAGTACTGTTCTGATAAGCCAAAACTTGTGAATCAGTGATACAAAGAGTTTCTTGTGATTTTGTGTTGGTATTCCAGTGTGAATCAGTTTGAGGGGTTTCTTGTGATGTACTTGCATAGATCTAAAAACTATATTTATGTTGTTTCTATATAAGAATTTTTATTTGTGCTGTTAATTTTTGGGGTTTACCTTTTGACATTTAGATCGCACCTAAAATTATTTTTGACAAAATTCTGTATGACTTTCGATTTTCAAATGTTGAACTGTATATCGTCTAATAGAACAGTAAGCCTGTAGATTAGCTATTTGGATTATAAGTGCTATTCAATGGCTAAATGCTTGTAAAATTTGTTTTGATGAAGAAGAAAATTAATGAGTCTTATAGCCTACATCACTCTCTCTCTCTCTCTCTCTCTCTCTCTCTCTCTCTCTTACAGTTCTTTTATCTTTTTGTGCACCAGATATTGTGTTGTATCTTTGTGAGAATGAACACATTGAAGGCGGCATGATATTTCAGCTGTTGGAAGACTTAACAGAAATGTCTACTATGAGAAACTGCAAAGACGTTTTTGGTTATATAGAGAGTAAACAAGATATATTAGGAAAGGTTTGTGTATTTAAAATGTCAAAAGATTTATATTCTTTGTTTTTTTTTTGTTTTGGTTTTGTATTTGATTTTTAAAGTTTTTGATTATCTCTATTTGCATTTTATTTTAATCTATATGGATCCTCTCATGCAGCCAGAGCTTTTTGCTCGAGGAAAACTTGTGATGTTGAGAACATGCAATCAACTTCTTCGTCGCCTGTCAAAGGTGGTGTTACTAATCATAGTAGTCATCACTGGATTACAGTCTACTTTCATTTTTTAAAATTTTCCCTATATTGTGATTTTTGTTTGCTTTTCAAACAGTAAATTGTATATGCATGCCATTCAAAATTCACATCTTTTTTGTAATGTTTATAATTAACTAACTGGTGCTCAGTTTGATCTGTGTTATACTCAAAACTTGTGATGGTACGCGCATATTTGACATTGTAAACTTCAGGATGGTGCATTGTGATGTTGACCTCAACTTAATATTCAAACCTTACCAAATTTAGAAGTTGCATTCATTATTCTTGCTGCTCTGCTCAATTTTTCAGATTTCAGTTTTTAGTTCATAAATGAGGATTGCTATTTTTGGTATTTACTTTATGCAGCACTGTTTGTGAAGTGAAAAGCTGCCTTTGTTAGACCCTAATTGAATAGATTACATGGTGTGATAAATGTAAAAGGTATTCGTGCCCAAAGAATCTTACTTTTTATGGAGAAACTCTTCTAGAAAACACCAAAGGAACAGCATAACTAGCGTTCAGTTATGCAAGCAAATATTTTTATGAAATATGGTGAGAATATGGTTCTGGTCTGAGAATTATGTGTCTGTAAATGAGAAGACTGTAAATTGAAAAATGTGGTGTAAACTCATGCTGATGTTTTTGTTTTTTCTTTTGATTTTTGAAATAATAATGATTTTAAATAAGTGTTTTAGCTACACATCTTATAGTTCACTATTTGATAAAAGTAAACTGTAACTACTTTGATAATAAAATTTCACTTACAAAACTTATTGTTATAGTCTTGTTTCGTACTAATGTCTTTGAACTTGATTTACAGGCAAATGACGTGGTATTTTGTGGACGAATTCTAATGTTTTTGGCTCACTTTTTCCCATTATCTGAGCGTTCAGGTACCCGCTTGTCTTCAACCATTGTCTTCACTTTTAGTTTAATTTCTCTGAACCCTGCTCTTCACTTGTTCTTTTAAGTAATTTTGTTTCTCTTCTGATTAACGCTCGCAGCTGTGAATATAAAAGGAGTTTTTAACACATCAAACGAGACAAAATATGAGAAAGACCCCCCTGATGGTATATCCTTGCTAGGCAGTTGCTTGATATCTTAACTTTGACGTCTACGTATATATAATATGATGGTATATAGTTTGTATAGCATTTCTTGTGAATGTAGGTCTCTTAAGGATATATTTTAATGTTTTACATTTTTCAGGAATTTCCATCGATTTCAACTTCTACAAGACATTTTGGAGTTTACAGGTTAACTTTGCCACTTGGAAGGATAAATTATGACATAAAAAAAGGGCCTAGGGGTTAGAATTATGCTTTCCCCTCCATTTTGATTTAAGTTTTGAACTTAGAGAGTGTCCATATATAATGCTATTGTTATATAGTTTACAAAGTCATTTAATTCAATACTCAGATTTTGTTTGTGTAATTCTTCTTGTAAACAGATATCATTATGCTAAAGAAACCTCTCTAGTTTTCCTATAAACTCTTTTGTGAATTGCCTGGTTGAAACAATCCCCATTCCCCATGTTCAAAGGTTAGGATACGGTGTTGGAGATTTGCTTTAATTATTTTATTATTACTTTATCCTAGGTTTTGGAGATTTTCAATATCCCCATATCAAGTCTTGTCGTATCCTGTATCCGGTGTCTGCGTGCAACATAGGTACCAGGGATAGTCCTCTTTATTATGGTCCCCATTAATAAAATTGTCCATCACTGTACTCTCCTTAATTTGTATTTTCTGTTTGCTTTATTGACAAAATTTTGTTTCCTGTCATAAAAAGACAAAAAGATTAGCATCCCTATACTTTTGGCATCACCGAATTTCTAACATAATGTTTGCTATTGCTAACAATTATGTTATGTGGGGCAAAAAAATTCAATGATTCTTTCAATTGTTACTGACTTTTCACATGGAAATGTAAATAATTTTAAAACTTGTTTTAGTTTAGCGTTCATGAAACTGTGCATCAGAATATTAGACCGCTATTTATGCCAATCTGTGTTCGATAAAATCAGATTAAGAAATAGAGAGAGATTACAGACAAGGTTCTCAGTTTTGATGGGCTTGGCATTTCACTTATAAGATTATGTATTATCATTTTGTCCGAATTCTAAGCTACCTAGGTAAATATTTTTCTTTTTCTGTTTCAGTTCCTTATTTTTTTTATTTTTGAGTTTTCCAGAATTGCCTAATTATTGGACAAATTCACTTATGAGCATTAAAAAAGTGAGCATGCATAAGCATGGATGTCGGAGCCATTGGATTGCTAGATGCGTTGTTCTTATTTAAAATCTTAGCAATCCAATGGCTCCAAATGTCCATGCTTAAGCATTTGCTCACTAATTAGTATTCATATATAGTTTACGAAAAAACCAGTTCGTACAATGAAGCAAATACATTGTCAGTTGTAAGAAATGGGTTTAATTTAGAGAGAGAGAGAGAGAGAGAGAGAGAGAGAGCTAAGGTGATGATATTTTTTATATTGATTGGTTTAAAGTTCATATGAGTCAGTGCAAATTGTTTTTGCCTTGCACCGTAAGTTTGTCATTGGTATACTATCTTATGAATTTTACATGTTTAATTAATGTATTATTGATTGACATGGCATTTCCTAAATTTTCATTCAAAACTTTTATGTTTTAAGCAATTTTCTGTCATTTTTGTTGATTTTTATTTTATTTTAATATTTCCACCATCAACATTTCCATACGTCTAGATTATATTTCCATGGGTACCGATGTTTTCATGTTTGGTTGTCAGCAGGTATTGATGTTTTATTAAAGTTTCAGCACTAGTTATATTAGAGCTCTCAAATAGGCTTCAATGTTAATGCCTGTTTGGAAAACTTCAGCCTGGAGTTGTTTTAGTTAACTTGGATAGGTGGTATCTCAAATTATATCTGCTGAGAAACTGGTCTGGTTGGGTTTTCAGGAACACTTTTGTAACCCTCCTTCCTTAACTCTTGCTCCTACCAAGTGGAAGAAATTTACATCCGGTTTAATGGTATAATAATTATCTTCTGATATCTTCTTTTTTTGATCTTCATGGTATAACAGTTTTTCTTTCTCTGTTTCATTACTCAGCCAAATAATATTTTCTTGAATTTGTTGTTTAGGTTGTCCTGAATACATTTGAAGCTCAACCATTAAGTGATGAAGAGGGAGATGCCAATAGTTTGGAGGAGGAGGCGGCAAATTTCAGCATAAAATATCTTACGAGCAGTAAACTAATGGGTTTGGAGGTTAGTAATGCTGGAGTGTTGACTGACTTAGATTTATTTTTATAGTGGACCATTATTTTGATTTAAGATATTTATTTTTCCTGTTTTCTGGTGGGCACAGTTGAAGGATCCGAGTTTCCGACGTCATATTCTTGTGCAGTGCCTCATATTGTTCGATTATCTGAAGGTAGCAGTTGAAACGGTCTTAATATTGATTCGGGGAAATATAACTCCTTGACCTTTGGGCTAGTTCTATTGTCCTTTTTCAACTTTCAAATTGATCTGTCACCCCAAAATATTGATAGTACTTTAATATGGTAAATGTTCTTACTAACTCTTATTTGCTTGTAGGCCCCTGGAAAGAGTGAAAAAGATTTGCCTTCTGATAGCATGGTTAGTGCTGTGATTGTGTCTTGTTCAGTTTTGTAACCCTTTTTTTTTCTTCTTTAAACTTTACAAAGAAACTTTATGTTGGCAGCTCTGTTTATAGTAAAAGGTGTCAGTAGAAAATTGGATTATTGGGTATTGTGACGACATATTTGTTGGACAATTGAGAAGCCTTAGGTGTATTATGTTTGTTTTGTCTCCAAATTTAGGGATTAGAAACAAGGATGGATTAAAGTACTAAACACTGAAGTCTTTCCATAACTTTTATGAATGTAATATCATACCAGGCATCTACATCAGTTTTGTCTGGAGTTGAGTGATTGTGCTAATTTACTCATGCAATTCAATGAGTTCATTGTATTCTTTTGATATCAAAAGCATATGATGGTCTCTAGGCAATTCGATTTGGCAGTCTTTTGCTTCCATGCCTAGAAGCTATCTTGTTTCCTACTTCAGTTGCAGTTGGAATATTATCTTATCTTCATTAATACTTGAATCCTTACCTATGGACATCACTTTAAGCACGAAAACTGAATGAATTTGTGTGGTATGCCTTTCACTCTCTGGTTAAGAAGATTTACTTTTATTGGCACATGGTCAGATGCATACAATTTTGTAAGATGTGATAAAGTCTACTTGAGTATATCTGTGCTATACTATGAGGTCTCCTAAACAACTTTTCCTCGTTGATTCCAGAAAGAGGAAATAAAATCTTGTGAGGAGCGTGTGAAAAAGCTGCTTGAAATGACTCCACCCAAGGGGGAGAATTTTCTTCATAAAATTGAGCATATATTAGAACGTGAAAAGAATTGGGTGAGTGCTGTCTGGCCTTGGTCACTATTATTTAGAAAATGTTATCACTGTTGTTAAGCATAGTTGGTGTTTAAATACGCTTAGGTATGGTGGAAACGTGATGGTTGTCCAGCATTTGAGAAGCAGCCAGCAGAGAAGAAAGTGGTCCAAGAAGGAGCCAAAAAACGGTATGCAACTTATTGGTTTTTTATTTGGGTCCTATTATGCTTTTTAATGTGTTTTACTTTAACAAGAAACAAATTGAACCTTTTTTTTTCCTTACTGTGTAAGGTCTTAATAAGAATAAGCAGATAGAAAGACAACTCATCCTTTGTTTTCTACCCCTGTTAGGCAATTCTGCTTTAGTTATTTCGTGTTGGCCACAGTAATTCTTTTTGGTGTGGGTATGTTTTGTGAGTCAGATTTGCCTCCTATTTAGATCACTATATTCTAAACTTTTGGTGAAGGCATTGACAAATCAATTTGATATTTTAGTTCTTTTTGGGTCAAAATTTTGGGTGACTGATGCAACGTGGGGTGAATAATAATTCTTCCTGTGATTGCAACTTCTGAAATTTCGGAGATACTTCCATGAAATTTTCCATAACAGAACAAGAACTTGGAAATTACTTCTGTATTCAGAATCATCTAGACTTATCGACACTTTTCAGTAGGAGGGCTGCAAGTACTGGAGTGAGAGAGACAAAAAGAACCAACAGGCAAAAAAAAAGGAAGCTAGGGTGGTTTTTAGATGAGGTCTCCTTTCCAACTAGTGTAGATAATAACATTGTGGTGGAGATTATTTAACATTAATTTACAGATGAATTGGGTTTGAGAAAGACAAACCTACCCTTATAAAAAAAGTTGGTAATACAAATGTGAAGGGTAGGTTATTTTATAATATGCTATCATCTGTGCGCGAAAATTAAAAAATTTACAGTCTAGATTAAGCTACTGTATTTTAATTGAAATTAAGATACGCAGATTTTTTTTTTTTACATGTAATTATGATGGAGTTCTGATTATATTTTTTACTTTTCGGCCAAGAACCTTTTAAGGATCTATGTTTCTCAACCCCTATAGTCCAAAGCACACTATGATTATTTTATGGGATTCCATAAACTAAATCATCTATGTAATTTCATAAAGAAATGAAATTAAGTATTTGCACATTACTTCTGAAAACAGACATGGATTGATTTATTAACAATATACTATTTTATGAATTGGATACAAAACAGTTTGTAGAAACCACAAATTCTTAATATGCATGTATCAGTTAGAGGATTAGGAGTTTTCATACTTTTAAGAAATGACTAATATACATATGAAATTATTAGTTGTGCTCCATGTCTTTCTGCTGATATATAGCATTAGGTCTGTTTGTTGTAATGTAACTTTTCATATAAAATATTTAATGAGTTTGCACTGCCCATTTAGATTTTTAAGAAACATACTTAATCCCTTTTTATCTTTATTTTTCTAAATTCAACAGTAGGCCGAGATGGAGAATGGGAAATAAAGAACTCTCTCAGTTGTGGAAGTGGGCAGATCAGAATCCGGTATGCAGGATTTCAGTTAATCTGTAACGCAAGCCTACTTGCTTATGTATGTTATATATTATAGCAACTTGGTGATTCTTCTGACCAACTTTCCTTTCTGAATTAGTACATTTACACTCATAAAAGAATGAAGAATCGATGTGTAAATTATGGCATTATATACTATCAATTAGCGCACTCTGCACAGTTGCAGATGTGTAACACCATAAAGGCAGCAAGTTAGTGGCACGAAACATATTTTTTAGGTTGCAACTAAGCAAATGTAGTTCAGATTCATTCTGGAAATGAAATGGGAAAAAAATCAACTAGGGCGGACCAAATATGTGGTTTTAAAGATAGCATGTTTCTATATACTTCCTCTCTTTGGTTTTCTTGGCCACAAATTGGACAGAAATGGATAACTCACAGAAAACTTATAAATTGAATTTGGAAACAATAGTAGAGGTTCATTTTTCACGTTTTTCTGTTCAACTCTTATTATAAAGAAGGAAAAAGATTGCATATCGAGTCAGTGAGGAAGAAACATGAAACTATGTAGTAAGATTTTCCTTTCAGTCATGTTAACTACAAAATTAATTTGAATAAATTTGCTATTATTTTTGCTCAAGAGACTTTTGACATGTCCAGAATGCTTTAACTGATCCTCAACGTGTTCGAACACCTGCCATCACTGATTACTGGAAGCCCCTGGCTGACGATGTAAGCACTCTTTGCTTCTCAATGTCCAACTAATATGCTGTTTGTGTGTGTATATGTGCTCTCCCTCACTCTTGTCCCTTCTGATATTATGAGATTTTCATTTTCAATGTAACTTTTTATTAAAGATGAAGTTCATTTCTTTAAATTACAGATGGATCCAGCAGCTGGAATAGAAGCTGAATATCACCACAAAAATAACCGAGTGAGTTTTGGTTCTTAGACTTCAGTTATCATATTCAATTTTGTGGAGTATATTGTCAAGACTGATTTACACTGGTTCTACATGAGCTTATTACTATCAAGCAACTTGTATTTCTTCTCATGACATGCTTTTGCAAGATGACTTTTTTGAATCCTCGGACTATAGTTTCTGATGATAATGGAAACAATGTGAAAAAAGGGGGCTTGTTTGTCCTACAACCCACCGAATACAACAAAGAAAAAATCTTCTTATGTCATAACTGTTTGGAAAAGTTACAAAATATAAAAGGTTTGGCTTGCCATTGAGCCAGGCACCCTTACTTCTGATAGATAACATGAGACAATCTTTTTATTGTCTTTTGCTGAATTAGAGTATGGAGTTAGTGATCAATGTATCATTTGTGCTGTTTCAGCCTCTTTTTGGTAGTGTGGTGGAAAGAAACAAAAGAATCTTTTATCAGAGAGAAAATTAGGTGACTTCACTTTGATATGGAATTGGATTTTGCTTGTCTTTGGGCTTACATCTCTAAACATTTCAAGGATTACCCCCTTGATCCTTCTGGATTGGTCTGTTTTCTTCTCATAAGCTCGTGGTTTATGTTTTCCTTGTTTGGCTTTTGAGGCCTGTTTTATTTCTTTTTTCTCATTGGCTGTCCTTGGTTTTTGCTGTTTCTGATGGATCTCCATCTTTTTTTATACTCTTTTGTTTTTCTTTCTTTTATGATGTAAATAGAGCCAAACATATGAAGTAACCCAAGCAAATAGGTGTGCTTCAAACTGTTACAGCTAGGTGAGAACTACTCCAAACATCGTTGGAGCTTAGATTTCTAAAGTGAAATCAAGGAGAACCTTTAGGAATTTTCACAAACTGATAATACTTCCATACAAATTCTTCTAGGTTGAGTCCTCTGACCACAAGGCTTATCCATCTAATAATACAGCATTAATTACCCTAGACCTTTCCAGGAGGATCCTTCAGAGTGTTGCCATACAGCGTTAATAACCAGTTCCCAGGCAACATTAATAACATCTAGACAAACTCTTAGACTCCCAATAGAACATTAATAACAATAAACAGATTCCCCATTCATAATTAATAACAATGAGACAGGCCCTTTAAAACATGTAGTAAACTTGTCCAGGCATCTCTCAAAGATCTTGTAAGATCTATTTACTATATCATTTTATAACATTCCAGTTTCTTATATAAAATGAAAAATCGTTTGTCCTTCAAACTTTTGGACTGAAATATCAAAAATTTGTTTATATACATATTTGATTTACTAAGCCTGTCAGTTTGAAGTAACCTTGAATTTATGATATATATTTAAAAAAGAAAGAAAAATAGTAGATCTTTATCAAACATTGGTAAGAGTATTTTTAAAATTCATCAACTCTCTTCTGCAAAGGTTCGTCGCTATTCTAAGACTGACATGAGTGCAAAGGAACCAATTGCTCTGAGGAAAGGTTCTGGGTTCAAGTCCTAGCATCCGTGTAGTGTGTGCGAGTTTAGTATACTATTGCCCCTCTCAATAGGAAAGGTCCCAAAAATAAGAAAGACTGACATGAGCAAAAAGGTATCTTGAAAAAGTAACTGGCCTCCGGAATCAGAAGATAAATATGAAAATTGTTTGAAAAGGATTTAGATAAAAGTTGTGGACTTTTGACAACTGTTCATTGTTAATATGGAGTGCTATTTTATTTAGTAGTTTGGATTGTTCAACGGCTTCACCATGTGATTAAATGTGTGTTACTTTGTTTTTCTTAATTATTTGAAGTTATTAGAATTGTTGAAACTAGCATTCAACTTACAAGTAGATTTCATTTTATCCTATACTAAATTTTCATTATGCAGGTTTATTGCTGGAAAGGTCTTCGATTTTCAGCTAGACAAGACTTGGAAGGGTTTTCTAGAGTATGATTAATATGACAACCGACTATGCAAATATTTTAAAATATATGATTAATTTTTTTTCAGTGAGCTTACACGAATTGTATTGATGTAATTGCAGTTTACTGAATTTGGTATTGAAGGAGTAGTGCCTCTGGAACTTTTGACACCTGAAGAGCGGTCTAAATACCAAGCTAAACCAAATGACAAGTCTAAACGTGCTAAAAAGGAAGAAACAAAGGGTGCTGCACATCAAGTAGAAGAAAATCAGGTATAATTGGCATTGTGGTGGATTTCTAGATTTTATGTTTCTTGAGAGTTGAACATGTAAATGACAAAATATTATGTATGTGTGAAATAAATATGTATATTTTGTGTTCCTTTTTTCCTTTGGAGAGGTGTTTTCAAATTTGAGGATCTGGTAAATTCATGCGTGCGTATCAAGAGTGGAAGTGTTCTCCAAGAATTTTCACAATAATATTTTGTTTTTAATTTTACTGAAGATTGCAACAGCTGCAAATGAGATAGATGGTGAAGGAATCAGAGCTGTGCTTGAAGCCTCAGTGACACCAACGGACACTGATGCCACTGTTGCAACTGGTGACATGTCCCAAGGTGGCAGTCCAATCCCCGATGAACATCAGAAGCAAAGCTCTGATACGGATGTAGGTCAAGAGGCAGGCCAGATGGAAGCAGATGCTGAAGTCGAGGCTGGGATGATTGATGGTGGAATGGACACGGAGGTTGATTTAGATCCAGTTGGCTGAGAAATGTAATGGATGGTTTTTTCTTGTTTGCATAGCATATGTAAGAGTATTTGATTGAAAGGAGGTGGCATGTTTGACAATCTTACAATAGGAACCAAAATTGACAAATGTTTTGTAACTAGGATGTGGTATGTTCCTTGGTCAATTAACTTGTACTATGGCATGTACTTCATGCTCTTCCGAGTTTGCGACCAACTTGCAATGAATTCGGAAATCTATGACCAACCTACTCCATAAATGCTGAGGGCACTTGTAATCCAAGAAACTTGGAAATCTATGGTAAATTACCTTCTGTTATGGAACGCCAACTTGTACCCCACGAAAGGCAAGCCAACATTCCCTCTTTTTGGCTAAGTTGGCCAATGGAAGGATTTTTTGGTCCTTCTCTTGAAATGCGTAGGCGTGTCACCACCATCAAGCCACTTGATGGCTTGGATGGAAAGATGGAAAGATTATGTGAGTGTGTTTGCGCTTCTGAGTTCTAATCAAACGATTGATCGACCAAGCAATGAATCTCCTCTTGGCTTAGGTTCTTTCACTTCCTCGGGGTCATGTATGATTGAGCTTTGTATGACTATTTTTAGAATTTTGGTGATAAGTGCAATGAATGTAAATGCAAGAAATGAAATGACAAATGTAAATGTGATAAAAGATTAAAGTGATAAAGACGTGAATTAAACTTGAATTTAAAGACAACTGAAATTAAATTGCAAGGAAGTAAACTTACACTAGGAAAATGAAGAACTTGGATAATCTAAAGTGCTTGAAAGATAAAATCTTAGACTAGGAATTGAAAGGTGCAAGATAAAAAGATAGGTTTTGTGTGTTGAGTCAGAGGTCTTTTTCTCTTCTTCTGAGGAACTATTATAGAGCTTTCTTCAGTTCATGGATTTGACCATTAAATGGCATCAACTGGCTTTCATTGAAAATCCTTCCAAGATTAATGTTTTCCAAAGCCCTAGGCATTTAATGAGAACTTCCCAACTACCACCAACCCATATGGTTGGTCAATGAAATGGCATTGGAATTGTGAAACTCTTCTCTTGATTTGAGATGCAATAAGTCTTTGGTGATTAATCATTCCGTCTTTGGACTCTGCTAGTTGCAAGGAGACATCTGTTGAAACTTCCAATCCTAACATCATGGATTAAGCTTGGACTTGTGGATGTTTGGTATGACATCTGGTGGAATATTGTGATTCCGAGAGCTCTTGCCTTGCCTCAACCTGACTTGGAGTTTGGCGACCTGGACTTTGGTTTCTAACCCGGCTTGGTCTTTAGTTTCCAATCCGACTTGGACTTGGAATTTCGATTTGGACTTGGAGTCTCGACTTGGACTTGGAATTTAAGTCCAGCACGACAGACCCATCAGCTACACTTGGTATATAACTGTCATTCCTGGTTATGATTGTAAAGAATATTATGAAGCAATATTTCACATTTGAGATTCAAATTCTGGATGACAAGGGTGTCAAGCGACGTTAAGTTTGCCTTGCCTATGTTTATATATGTTCATCAATTGCCTTGTGGTCATTTTTCTTGTTCTCTTTGTATTAATTCTTTCCCGTTGGTACGTGGCAATTGATGATATTTTCATTCAGAATATTCAATGACAAGTCACTGTACATATGCATGTGACAATAATAACCAAAGCAAGGGCATGTGATGTATATATATTATATGAATTATTATGAAAAAAATTTGTAACATTGTGGTACATATATGCGGTTTTCTTAATATTTTTTAAAGTAAGTTAAACTCACTAATGGGGTGTTCATTAAATTGGCCCAAATTTTTGGTGTGCTCTTAAGTGGTCCTGAGTTCAAGCTCTTGTGATACATGTTTCCCTTCTCGTTCCTAACTTTGACACCAATTAAAAAAAACGTAAAATGAAGTTAAACTCAAGTAGCCCATGTGAAAAAAATATAAACTTATCCAGGAGAAGTCAACAACTGGGTTTTTTGTATTTTTTTTGGTTCAAAAAGTCAACTATTGTTTTGGCAAATGAAAAACCCAAATTAGTATTTTCGTCAAAAAAAAAAAACCCAAACTAGTATGTAACCTAGAGGTGTCAAACGGACGGCCGCCAGGACACAGCATGAGCCCAGCCCGTTTAAATGAGGCACGGCACGAGCACGAATATTAATGGACCGTGCTCGGCACGGCACGAAAAATTGGGCCAGGCCGGGATTAAAAAATAAGTCCAATGAACCGGGCGCGGCCCATGGCCCGACATGGGCCAGGCTTGGCCTCAGCCCGCTTCAAGCACGGCCCATTTAGCATATTTTTTTTCTTCTCAAAAAGTCAAAATGCAATAATCTAACATCTAATGTCATTGTTTATATGTTTAAAAAAAAAATCAATTTTAGGGAAATTACTTAGGTCCTTAATTAATTAAACATATAAACTACAAATTAATTAAATAACATTGGACTTGATATCTAATGAATACATATGACATATACACTTCTCTTATAATCAAAGCAAGACATTTCTCACATATAAAATAATAAGTTGTTTAAAAATGAAAAGTTCAAGTGGACTTTGTGGAGTTGGACACTTTTTGCCCTCCACTCCTTCATATTGTTTGAATGTTTGATTGATTATTGTTTTCAAATAGTTCATCATTTCTTGTCTTTAATTATATTTTTATTGTTTTATAATTTGAATTATCTAGTGGAAAAAAAAATCAAGTGAAAAAATTCAAATTAAATGGATTGGTTCTTGGGCCCGAGTATGGCACGAGCACGAGCACGAGCACGGCACGAGCCTGGCCCAGCCCGCTTCAATATGGACATGGGCTTTGGGCCGGATTGGGATCAATGCTTTTATTAAATGGGCCGGCACGGACGACCCCGATAAATTAAATGAACCGGCCCGGACGACACGAAAAATATTAAAAGCGCGAGTTTAAATGGAACGGAAATTTACAGGCCCTACACGGCCCGTTTGACACCTCTAATGTAACCCAAATTTTCTAAATAGGAATAGGATTTTTTTTTATGTTTCTTTACCAATTTAATATTTTATTTCAAAGAAAATGGAAATGAAAACATGAAATGAAACGGGTCTTTTTCTCACTCACTCTCTCTCATTCATCTCTATGTGTCCGTCCGTCTGGGACTGTTTGAGACTTCGAGTCCATCTCTCCTCCAATGGCGTATTCTTCACTGGTGTTGTACTATTTGTCTCAGCGGTGTGTTCCAGGCCGCTCATTTAGACATTTTTTCTTCATACCGACAAGCTTAGCTCTCGTAACCTCTCTCCTCATTCTCTTTTACATTTCCACAACCTCCAATCTCTTCACTCATCATCACCCCAACCCAAAAACACCACTTCAAATCAATTCTTCTTCTTCTTCATCTGCCTTTTCTTTCACAATTCTACATCACAAAACTTCCTCCACACCCTTTGCAATTGAAGCTCCTTTGACAGAGGATGGTGGTGGGCAGAGAATTGAGAGTCAACGCTCACTAGGACCTCAACTGGGCTCAGATGGTATGTCAATCTTGAATCTTTGCTTCTGGGACTTGGCTAATTATGCTAATTGTTTTGATATGTTTGATGGGTTATCGTTATATTCATATGCAGACTTCACTTTTGGACAAAACCAAGAAAATTTTCATTTTCTTATTTGGCTATTGGCATTGTAACGGTAATTATAAGCTTGTGATTTGGGCAAAGAAACTTTAATAAAAAAAAATTATAGGCTTGAAGAATTTACCAATTGAATATAGAATGAACAGCGCCAAAGAATGATTAGCAGAAAATGACATGCTTTAAGAAAATCCTGGAGTCGATAGTTTTGTCTTTCATCTAACCAGGACACAGGATCATGTACTTGTCCTACTTCTATTGCATAAGGCCTTGTACAGTTACACAACTAAGTACCCTTATCATTGAATTGATACATTGCTTCTTTCCACTAAAATTTTAAATACATGCAGTCTGCTCAGTGGTTACAGCACAATCTACTAATGCATTTCATGGTTCTCGAATTAAATATCGTAAGTTGAATCTAATTAGGAGGTTGGAAAGATTTTAGCGGGTCCATGTGAAGATGTCCAATTAAAAGATGTTTTTCCTAGCTATTGATTGTTGGATGTGGGACTTCTCAAAGGTGTTCACCTGAATATGTTAACAAAAACAACTTTTGGCATGGGTGGGTGAGTGGCAGGTTAGAGAAAGTTTCTGTTAACTTTCATGTTTTTAATTTCAGTATCTGGAAACTGTTCGTTTTTATGGTTCAGGAAATCATGTCAATAACAACGAGGTGTTCCATGATAGACATATCTTTCTGGAAGACTATAAAGAAATGAAAAGGAGCTTTAAGATATATGTTTATCCTCACAGGAAAGATGATTCCTTTGCAAATGCACTTTTGCCTGTGGATTCTGAACCTGGGGGTAATTATGCAAGTGAAAGTTACTTCAAGAAGGTCCTTATGAAAAGTCGTTTCATCACAAATGATCCAACCAAGGCAGATCTTTTCTTTCTGCCTTTCTCAATTGCAAGGTTGCGACATGACCCTAGAGTTGGTGTGGGAGGTATCCAAGATTTTATAAGAGATTACATATTCAATGTTAGTCAGAAGTACCAATATTGGAACCGGACAGGTGGAGCAGATCACTTTTATGTTGCTTGTCATTCTATTGGGCGGTCAGCCATGGAAAAAGCAAGTGAAGTGAAATTTAATGCCATTCAAGTTGTGTGCTCTTCAAGCTACTTCCTTCCTGGTTACATACCACACAAGGATGCATGTCTGCCGCAAATATGGCCAAGAAAAGAAGAGCCACATGACCTTCTTTCATCAAATAGGTGGATATACTTTCGTCAATTGCTATTTCTCTTTTGTTAAAGCATGGTCTTATATTTTCCATAGTTAATATTAGATTTTGGAGAAGCAAGCATGAAAAAGGTGATTCTTTTTTCTTCTTTTCTTAATATTGCTTTTTAGTGTTGCATTTTAATATGATCGGTCAAGACCTTCATCAAAAGTGAGTTTTTCCTTGCATCCTTTTGAGTCTCCTTGATATCTACTGATGTGTGGGTAGCAGTTCTCTCAGATTGGTGGGTTGCACTCATCTTGCAGTAATAAATGCAATGTTCTCTTTATAAATTTATTTTGGTAGTTTCTATCAGCTGGGCTGTTTCCTTTCAAAATATGCTGCTGAATTATAGCTCATAGAAGATAGTTGGTACTTCCCCCAAGGAATATGATAGATAGTTGGTATGAACCACAAGGTTAAATATACGTATGTTCAACTATGTGCACTATTCTGATTGCGCCTGTACCCCTCTTTCATCGTTTCTTCACCCTTTGGGTTTTAGGCCTGCATGATGATGATGAGGTGATGCAGAGGAAGTCAGAGTATTTTGGTTCAATTATATCATTTCTTGCGTCTAAGAAAATAAATTTCTAATAGAGGCCAGGTTTGTAAAACTACAATGTTAATATTCTCTTCTTCTTGGAAACTGATGTTTACTTGTGCTAGGCATTTGAGTATACCTTTGTGGCATTGCATAATGTTAAATTCCTAGATCATACACTTGTGAACATTTATGGTTCCCCATAGCTGATGGTGAATCATGTTAACTGGGATATAGCGGCGTAAAATTAGGACATAGGAAGAAAAGACTTTGAGCGAACAGAATTGCTGTATCATTGAACTTCTCTGGGTGAAAATTTGAAAGTGTGCTCATCTTTTCCTTTTGCCTCCAAAAGTAAGTGTTTGATAGAATGCAATTTGACATTTAATGAAAAGCGCATTTGTAACTATAAGCATGTTTTGGAAATATGTTGCTTTGATCTCTACATGAACTGGAACTCATTTTTCTCCCTTTGATAAAAAAAAAAAAACAAACATGCAGAACAAAACTTGCGTTCTTTGCTGGAGGAATTAACTCCCCAGTACGGGAAAAGCTTCTTCAAGTGTGGAGAAATGACTCCGAGATTTTTGCACACTTTGGTCGGCTTACCACACCTTATGCAGATGAGCTGCTTGGTAGCAAGTTCTGCCTCCATGTTAAAGGCTTTGAAGTGAATACAGCTCGTATTGCAGATTCATTATATTATGGTTGTGTCCCGGTGATAATTGCCAACTACTATGATTTACCATTCGCAGACATACTAAACTGGAAGAGCTTCTCAGTGATTGTTGCCACTCTAGATATCCCATTGCTTAAGAAAATCCTTAAAGGGATCAGCTCTGAGGAATATACGTGGTTACAAAGCAATGTGTTGAAGGTGCGCAAACATTTCCAATGGCATCTTTCTCCTATTGATTATGATGCTTTTTACATGGTTATGTACGAGCTGTGGCTACGACGAAGTTTTTCGACAGTTACCTCAAGTAATTTTTGAAAATTCTAAATCAACAAATCATTTTACATGATTCTGTCCATTTCATTTGGATTTCTTCATGTATATATTTCTTTTATAGTTATATTCTTTTATAGTAAACGTAGCCTACAAGCTTAAACCTCAAAATCTGGCTTTGTTCTGATTTGTAATTTTCTGAGGCCATGT
Source organism: Prunus fruticosa (assembly GCA_018703695.1). Classification (NCBI taxonomy): domain Eukaryota; kingdom Viridiplantae; phylum Streptophyta; class Magnoliopsida; order Rosales; family Rosaceae; genus Prunus; species Prunus fruticosa. The sequence goes on along the minus strand of CM031923.1, from coordinate 2,118,346 downwards.
TTTGATTTGTAATTCACTTCCAATAAATAAGAAAAGCTATAGAGAATTTTTTATAATTGCCTCTAGCTTAAAATTTCTTCCTTCCTCTTTTCTTTCCTACTTTGAACAGAAGAAAATGACAATCTTCTAAGAAGGAACTTAAAAGGCTCTTGTCAGACGCTTTCGCTGTCCCGCTCGCCTATCGAACATAAAACGAGGGACTGTGAGCAACTACTTCTCAAGAGCTGTTCGATTAATTCATTGGCACACGTTTTATTAACTCAAAGCCTTAACTAGGGCTGAGTACTTCAAACCGTGAACCAAGCAAATCGGTGGAATCCCTGACCTCCGACATTGAATTATAACACCTCACCACTAGAGAGGCAAGTGTTGTGTTATAATGTACATCAGGATTAATTTAGATACGTAGAAACACATCAGCAACACCAAGCGCACAAGGTTTATCTCCACTCATAGCCACATAAGGTTTACGGATGGCAAAAATCCCCGATGGATTGGGTCTCCGACCCTATTGGGAGGATATTTCAGGCAAAATCGGGGGCAACTGGATCCCTAAATTTTAAAAGTCCCTTGTCGGTGACAGACCAAGGATGGTATTGTTATCCTCATCTTTGAACCCGGATTTCACCTTAAGTTGACTTGACTTGAAAAATTGCTCTAATTGGCTCCTCCAAAAATTCTAGAAAAATTACACAATATCTTCAAGGTCTTAGCTTCACTTTCCAACTGGCTTTGCACACAAATTCCACCAAAAAGTCCTACGTTTATTGAAACCCAGTTAAGTGCTCCAGAAGTTGAAATGAAGAAAATAAAGCAAAAATCATTTTTTACAACAAATTATCCTAAAAAGAGAGCATATAAATGAATATATTTATGAACCTATCCAAGTTCCTCTCAATTCACTCAAATTTTAACCAAGAGATGCAAAAAATATAAAAACTCTGTCGCGCTTGTAGTGAATAAGAAGAGCTCAAGCTTGTGTTTTACATTTAGATGGCTTGAGTGAATTGAAATATCCCTCCACATGAGGGGCACTTGGTCAAAACAACGGAATGTGGATGAATTTAACAAAAAAATGAAACGTGTCCTTAAATTGCTCAGAATTGAAACTACAAGGATAAATTTAACAAAATTGAAACTATGTGGACCAAAGTGGTAAAACCAACAAACTATAATGACCAAAACTAAATTTTCGTCTTTTTTGAATAGTAAAAAGTCATTGTAGGCCCCTGTAGTTTACCACTTAGGTCCTTGTAGTTTGAATGTGATCAATTTTGTCCATGTAATTTGAATTCCAAGCAATTCAAGGACAATCTCTAATTTTCTGTCAAATTACTCTAATTTTTGTTCACATGGAGGGGCATTTTGGTCCAATCTTAAAGCCCCTCCCCAACCACCCCCACAACCACCTTCTCCCATCCTTTCTCCCTTCCCGAGCAAACCTCCTCCTTTCCCGACCAAATCTCCTCCTCTAGACCCAACCCGCTCAACACCCTATAGCCACAACTGAATCACCCACACAAGCACCTTCTCCCCTCCCTCTTCCCCTCCGGACCCAATATTTCGCTCCCCTCGTCCACAATCACCTTTCCCCCTCTCTCTATTATCAAACTCCAACCCTTTTTCTATGCATTGCTTAAAACCTTTCCTCATGAACCCAAATTCCCAAAAACAAAAGCTAGAGATTAAGAGTAAAGAGTCACACAATTTTTTATTATTCAATATTGGAGTTGAGGGACTTCAAGACTTAAAAGCAGAAGTAAAGCTACTAGAAGGGCTTATGGGGTGGCTGTGGGAGTGGTTGGGGGAGAGGTTGCAAGATTGGACCAAAACACCCCTACGTGAACATAATTAGGGTAGTCTGATAGAAATTGGGGATTGTCATTGAATTGCTTTGAATTCAAAACTACTAAATCAAAATTGATCAAATTGATATTACAAAAATTACAAGGACCTTAATGGTAATTGTAAGTAGCAAAAATGGCTTTTGACCTTTTTAAATTAGCTGATGTAAACGTGTCATTTTGGAAGAATTTTCTAAAGTGTTTCTTAAGCAAGATCAAGAATAAAGAAAAGAACTTGGCAAAAAGAAAATAGCAAAAAAAGGAAAAAAAAAGTCATTTTAATTTATTTAAAGAAAAAAGAAGAAGAATGAAATAGAGAATAAAAGTAGCAAAGTTAATAGTCATGTTAGGAAAGTAAAAGCAAACAAAACAAAACTCAAGATCTTCAAAAGAGTACAATCCGAGTACACTTCACCACAAAAGAAAAGAGAGAAAATTCCACAGCATACAGATTTTACCTTCCCTCCAGATTCAAGGACAAGGTGCCACTGCCATACTCTCTCTATATCCTCTTTCCGTCCCTTCCATTTTACCGGAAAAATCCCATCTTTCCTCAGAAATTGCTTCTTTCCAATACACTAAAACCCATATCTTTCATAAAAACTTACTCTAGACACCAGATTTGATCTTCCTCCATCTGCTCTCTGTTTGTTTCCCCAGAAAATATTTTCATGATCGATTTTTTATTTGGATTTTAATCAGTTAATAGTCCCTGCTTCCAAGGTTCGTTGACTTGAATTATCATTATTTTATTTATTTTAATTTTGGATATCTGGTATAATAGCCCAGATCAGTTGATTCGGAATTGGCATTTGTTTGGAATTAAAGAAGGATATGAAAGATTCCCAGCTACCAAAGTGAGCATTACGTGGGCATTTCTTTATTAATTTATCCTCTTAGCTTTCTTGGTTAACTAATTTTGATTTTGTTATTGTCTTTTCTTACATGGAGGTTGATCTTGAGTAGGAATTCTACTTGAAATTGGATTTGGAATGTGATGTTATTGGGGAAGTCGAATTCTGTGCTTGATGAGCCAAGATGGCATTCAAATCTAAGATAAAATGGGTTGCTCTGTTTGTCCTCGTTTTATCTTTTGCATCATTGCTTCGGCACCTCTCTATAGCAAAGTATTCCACTGTCGATTTAGTCCAGTATAGTGCATTGACTGCATTCCATAACGATTTTGATACCCTATCTGGGAGACAGGTGGGATTTGATTAATTTGTGTGCGTGTGTATGCAGGTGTTTTGAGTGTATGTTTTGGGTTGTTTAATGATGGGTTTGTTTTCTTTGTTACAATCTGGCAGAGTATTCCTAATAAGAAGCTATGGGAACCTGTAAAGCCCTTGCAGTCTTTGCAGCCTTATGCCAACCCCAGGAGCAACTATCCTGGTGATGATTTTGCTCTTATTCTTCCATTTGTGTGTTTTCTCGTTTATTTCGTTGCTGGGTTATCATAATCTTGTATGGAATAGTTTAAGAATTTGACAGTTAGGAGACAGGACCTAGATGACTTGTTTTTGCGACCAATTTGGTATTTAAGCAGGAGGTGTCCATGAGACACTTACAATGGTAAATTGACAAATCGGTTATGTTGCACCCATGACCCACACATTTTGTAGTCACGATGCTTCTGTCACCTGTCCAAGATCTTGAGAACTGCAATAGTTAATCCTTATCAACAAACCAATATCCTTGGTATTCTGACTTTTAATTGAATTCCATCTTTCTTTGTTCTTGCTTGTCACTGGAGGGTTTGGTGAGCTTCAACCGTTAATTTTTAAGCTGATTGATTACTTTTATTTTCTTTACAGTTCCAAATGAACAGAGCAATGGCTTCATTTATGCAAAAATATTTGGTGGATTTTCAAAGATAAGATCTACGGTATGATTTGTCAAATATGTGAAAGTCATTCCATGATAGTTTGTATATGGTGTTCATAAATCTTTGTTAATTTTCTAGATCTGTGATCTGGTCACCATATCCAGGCTTCTAAATGCTACTCTTGTCATTCCAGACATTCAAGAAAGTACTCGCTCAAAAGGCATCAGGTTATTTATTCTAGCTTGCTTAGTGATTTTTTTCAAATGCCAATTTTCTGTAATAGTAGATCATATAGTTCATTCCTTCTTACCATTTTTTTTCTCTAACTTTGTCAGCCATCGTTTCAAGAGTTTTGCATATCTCTACGACGAGGAGCAGTTTATTGCATCTCTTAAAAATGACATAATCATTGTGAAGAGCCTGCCAGACAATTTGAAGGCAGCAAGGAAAAGGAATGAATACCCTTCTTTTAGACCCAAGAATTCAGCTTCTCCTAAGTTTTATATTAAAGAAGTCCTACCAAAGTTAAAGAAAGCCAAGGTTATTGGCTTGGTTATTGCTGATGGTGGATGTCTGCAGGTAGTCATTGTTCCCCTATTATTAATAATATACTTAGCTATTGAAAAAAAAGTCATCTTCTTGAGGAAGCATACATGTTCTATTGACGTTGATAACCACGTATTCTTTTGTGCCCTAGAGCTGTCAACTATGAATATTTTTTGTGAAGAAAAAGAAATTACAAAAAAATCAGTTACTATAACTACACTAGATCTGATGTTGATGTTCCACTACACTACTTTAAGATGAGGTGAGTAACAGAACAGGAAGGCCTTAGGAGTTTTAGTTTATTTATTTTTGAATTGCCTCAGGAGCTTAGTTAGCACTATTTTATTAGACTTTCAATGCCCCTTGGATGATTACACTGTTTATAATCAATAATAACATGATTATTCTCTGTATTACCCTAGGTGCATTTAAAATATGTGTTCTGTTGTATATAAAAAAATTGACATGAAAAGGTGCCATCATGAGGATCTTAGCTCCATTAGTTGATACATGTGGGCATGATCTATCATTTTTACCCTCTGTTGGCCTGATTGAAATTTCGCTTCTGCTTTGCTATTGGTCCAGAGAGACCATTCTTTTCTCTCATGATCATCGATATGGTTGTCAGTAGCCAGTGTCTTTTCCTTTCTTTTTTGCTTTAGCGATTTCTGCATTCTCAGCTTGCATGCTTGACAATTGAGTTTTAAGTATTCTTGAAATAATAAAATCCTCTTTTCAGTCAATACTTCCACCAGGCATGGCCGAGCTTCAAAGGCTTAGATGCAGGGTTGCTTTCCATGCACTTCAATTCAGGCCAGAAATTCAAATTCTTGGTCACCGGATGGTGGAGAGGTATGAATCTACCAACCCACTTTTATTTATTTATTTTATGGCTAAGATTTGAATCAATTGAGCAATATAGGTGTTTAGGGAACTTGATTAGTACAGACTGCTCTTAGACAATAAAATGAATTTTTTATTTGAAGGTTATGGGTGGGTTGGAATCAGGCATAGTAACGGCTAGACTGGAGGGATAAGGTTATGGGATTAGGGAATTGAACCAGTACATGTGAGGTCTGGCTTTCTAGCAAATAAGATATAAATATGCACGAAATATGAAAATTGAAAGTATAATCCTTGGTGGTTATGCCTGGGTTTTCTAGACAGGCAAAGTGAACGCATCATCGTCTTAAAGAGCTTCAAAGGCCGCCTGAAATTTTCTATAATAATTTTGTTAAAATCCTTTTGTTTTATATAAAATATTCAGACATTCTATGATAATCCTTCAAAGTTTTGGCAGAAGTGTTGTAGGCTCCTGGCACTCGTGGTTCCGAATTAGTATAGTATTTCCTTTTGGGACTAAAAGACTTCAGAAAAGGAATATGTTTAAATGAACAAGAGTGGCAGATGCTGGAAAATGTAGAAATAATCATAAAATAAAGGAGAAAGTTAGATGAACAAGTTTAAAACTACTTGAATCGCTCTAGGAGCTAGAATCACTCTTATTTGTGAAACAAGGCCTTGTAGCCTCTCTAGATTTGTGAATTAGTCACAAGAAGTAGATTTTTCTGTAAATACTATTCAACAAACCACAGACTTACATGCTTTATATGGATGTGTAACCATGACTATATTCTGCCACACATTACTTGAAGTCATAAGTTTTATTTGAACCTCTTATTTTAGTCTCCCAATGACTTCTAGGATTCACAAGCATGAACATAATTAAATTTCCTGGTACACAAGACTCTTAGACTTAATTTCAAAATCTGGACCTCTAGACTTCTTGTGACTCTTCAACATTATGTTTTTACTGAAAAAAAATCAGCAAAATTATTCTGTGCCATACTAGGGCCTGCTGCAACTTGATCCCACCAATTTACAGTACTGGGCTGAGGAATAAGTTTCTTCTTTGTTTGCTTATACACTTTCAAAGGGGTTCTCCCTGGCTCGACAAAATTTGGATCTGGTGAGTCAAGACTTTGGTGTTCGTCATAGAAATCCGAATTAAGCTGTTGCTTCTCTGATTATGCGTTCCAAGTACAAGCTTAAGGTGGTCGCTGTCTCCATTTGACTAAGAACTCTTTCTATCCTCCATTCCTGGTAGAAACGATCTGATCATGGGAGATGTTCTCTACATCATCATGATCTCTAGATGCTTTCGAATATTGTATAGTTGCCTCATCATACGATGTCCTTCGGGTCAGACATCGTGAAAATGGGAGCTAGAAAATTGACTATAAGTTGAATTCGTTTGATGGTATGAATTCAGTTGGAACACTATCCCGAGAGTATGTTCAAGACACTTCGAACAAGGCATACAGATCCTTATAAACTCAAGAATGACTACTGCTAACACATATTTTGGAGCTACCATAAGATATGAGACTTAGGCCCATTTTCAATATTGAAGATATAACAAAATTTTCTAGAAAGCGTGTATGCTCTCTGGAGACTAGTTCTCATGGTCAAACCTCATATAGAGAAAAAAGTCTGCCATCCTTGTTCTCAACTAGTACATATATTCCTAACTTCTACTCTAGTGATTCTTATGTTTTGGTTATTTCTAAACTTTCTACCATCTGCCACTCGTACTTTTCACCTGAACGAATTCATCTAATCCTTCCCTTGCTCTTCTACATCAAAACTACCAAAGACCACACACAAAACTCTAATAACGCAGCTTGACCAATAATGATATTTGCATGGCATAATTTTACAGCTCATCTCCTGAACTTTCTAGTAATTATTACATACTGACTCCAAAAACAAGCAAAAAGCATTGGTAAAACTAAATATCTGGTAGTGTGGTTATATCCTTCGGGTAGTACTTAGACTAGAACTATTTGCCTTCAGTTGATCAATGTTGGTTTTATACTATATTTCCATAGGTTACGTGCATGGGGCCAACCTTTTCTAGCATTTCATCCTGGTTTATTGAGAGAAACCTTGGCATATCATGGTTGTGCTGAACTTTGTCAGGTACGATGTTTAAGCCTGTCTATCTTTTATATTTGTGAGAAAATAAAAAAATTGTTGATCCACATGCTAATAGCTTAATATTTTGGGAATACTGGTAAAGAAACTTTATCATGGTATCAGAGCAGGAGTTCAAATCCCTGCAATTGCGACCTTTTCCACATGTTGGCCTTTAGTGATTGAAAGAGGCCCACATGTGAGGGGGACTTAAACATAATTATTGTCTCACGTCCTACCAGCTTAAGCTGTCGGGTATAAAACTTTCCATATTTCTGCCTCTGAAGTCGAAGTTAGTGGTAAATAAATTGTTGTATTTTGTTCCTTGGTTAGATTTAATTCCAATATAAATTCTGTTTCAGAGCCCTCTACCCCTCCCTGCGGGTAAAAGTGATTCCACCTTAAAATAACTCCGAAATCTAAACAGCTTATTCATTCACTTTCATGGTTATCAAAGTTATCATGTTAACTTGGTAAATTTGTGTAGGATGTTCACACTGAACTCATACAATATCGAAGGGCACAAATGATTAAACGGGGCATTGTTCATGAGGAACTAAGCATAGACTCACACTTGCGTAGAGAAAATGGTTCATGCCCTCTGATGCCTGAAGAGGTAAGCTCAGTTCCAACTTTCATATCCAGTGTATGTTTATGCAAGCACTGTAGTGTAGTGGTGTTTCCTTCCCCTGGTTTTTCCTGATTTTTTAAATTTTTTTAACAGTGCCATAGGAATTCTTACATATTAGTAGTGAACTTCTTTGCTGATTGTGATTTTAAGTTTCTAGGCACCTAATTCGGAATTGATTTCAGGAGTTCAGCAAAAACAGAACCTCAAGCATTCTTTCATCAATTCCACCCTTAATTTTAAATACTAATATCTGGAGTGAATTTGTATTTCCAAAAAGTTCTGCGTTATATGTTTGATAAGTAGAGAATCCAGGCCAAAAAACAAAAATAGAGGATGGAATTACTTTAGCACTAGTTAATCGAACCCTATCTTTTTTATAAAAAAAAAAAAAAACTGATTTTAATATTTTTACTTGAAAAATTTTATTTTCGAAGGGGAAAATGATGGAATAGACAATGAATAAGAATTAGAAATGATCCTGTTTAAAGATATCCACTTAAAATGTGGATTTTGGTCACTGTGATTCCTAAATTACCTAGTTGGCTGGCCCTAATTGGGTCATCACCTTCACAGAATGCTTTTTTTTTAAAAGAAAAAAGAAAAAAAAGTGTGGGGAAGAAATACAACTAGAGTTCAGGTTTGCTAATGAAATGCACTGTCTTCTTTCTACATTGTAAATAGTACTGAAAACAAACAAGGTTGTTCATAAATAACGCGGCCGACTTGAAAACAACCTTGTATATTCTCCTTTGTATAATTGTGAAAGCAACCTCAAGCCTATATCTCTTGCCTTGATTAATAGAGAAGCCCAACTCCATACATCTGTGAGCAAGCTCGTTACAAGGAATCATAGAATAAATTTGATATATATATATATAGATATAGATATATTTAAATTTTACAATTTTGTATACACGTCAATGTGGTCTTTTATTTGCTAAATGTGCATCAATGAATCATCTTATAACTTATAAAGTGCAATGTAAGGACTTATTAATTGATAAATCAGCCTATGTAGTTAACTTGACTAAATCTACATTTGATGTCACTTATGTGTAAAGAATAAAGAATGATTCTTTTAGGTGTATGAGGAGGTATTTACTTATTACTATTAGGAACTGAAAAAAATAGGGAAAGAAAGAAAAGCTCCCTCTGAAATATGTATGAACCAAGTTTGAAGGTAAAGTTTCTGCTGGTGCATTAGCTCATATATTCTTATTGGAACTTTCACAGGTTGGAATTCTTCTTCGTGCAATGGGGTATCCTCCTAAAACAATTGTATATTTGGCTGGTTCTGAAACATTTGGGGGTCAACGTGTTCTGGTCCCTTTGCGTGCCATGTTTCCCAACTTAGTGGATCGCACTTCTTTGTGCAGCAATAAAGAATTGTTGGATATACTTGGACCTGAAACGCCTCTTCCTCTAAATCCTTTTCAACCACCTCCAGCAAAAAGTGAGGCACAACTTAAAGAAGAATGGAAGAAGGCTGGTCCTAGGCCTCGGCCTCTTCCTCCACCTCCTGGTAGACCTATCTATCAACATGAAAAAGAAGGCTGGTATGGTTGGATTACTGAGACTGCCACCGAACCAGACCTTTCAGCTGTGGATCTAAGGATGCAAGCACATAGACTAATTTGGGATGCTCTTGACTATATTGTCTCCGTGGAAGCAGACACATTCTTTCCTGGCTTTAATAACGATGGCAGTGGATGGCCAGATTTTTCAAGCTTGGTTATGGGACACCGATTGTATGAGACTGCTTCTTCTAGAACATACCGACCAGACAGGTATGATTAGATGGACTTGAAAGTAATTTCATGAAGTGTGAATGACCCATTAAAATTGATTTAGTCAATGTTTCAAATGGCATATGAAGGATTTTGGGTTAATTTAGCTTAATTTATTCTACAATGCCCCAAGTTCATTTGAATCCTAAAAGGCCACTGGTGGGTGGGTTTGGGTTGGTGGAGAAGGGAAAGAATGGTTTGATGGTGATTGGTTAATAGTATACTTCTATTCGTACATTTCAAGAATTTACTTCTTTATTTAGTTTTTTGATAGTTAATTGTGAGGATTTATTGAAAGTTGTTGGTTTGCATACATGATTTTGGACCTCTTGTTTTTGTCTTTTTTTGTTTTTGGTAAAAGGATAATAAGGTGAACACAAAATGTTTTTTCCTTTGCAATATCATGTACTACATGGGGCATATCTGCATGCTCAATTGTGTGCATATTCACGCACACAAAGATGGACATATATTTGTTGGGGTGTGGGTCTGGGAAATACATGCGTCCTCATTAAAGCAATATATTGAAATATACATGTTCGCTTCCGCTTTGAAGTGCTATATTAACTTTCTACTTTCTTGAATAATTAGATGATTCAGAGAGCCTGTGCTGATGTTTAACCATTTCCATAAGATTATTGGTTGCAAAAGGTTAAAAATTGTCTGCATTTTACTTCTAGGAAGAGCTCTTGTTTAACAAATAATTCTTGTTTGTATGTAATAGAAAAAACAAGAATTTTACTATTCGAACTTTGTGTGATAAATATTCTTATTTGACTTTGTATGTGCTCTTTTCGAACAGGAAAGTGGTAGCGGAACTTTTCAACATGACCAGGGACAATGTGTACCATCCCAAGCATAATTGGACACTCTCGGTGCAGGAACATCTTAAGAAAAGCTTAGGTGAGGAAGGCCTAATAAGGCAATCCCTTTTGTCGAAGCCAGGCGTATTCATTTCACACCCACTTCCCGAATGCTCTTGTAGAATATCTTCTGCCGAGGTTCCAGTTGATGTAAAAGGTAATGACGGACGAAGTGTGCATGGAGGCGAAGAAGAGTGCCCCAAGTGGATGCAGCATGGTCAGGAAGTTCCTTTGGAATCGGCTGGGGAAGAGGATAAAGTGGAGGACAATGAATTGTCAGAGTACGGAAGTACTCTGGTTGAGCAACCAGAATCAAATGACAGTGACAGAACTAATACTAGTCTAGTCTTTGATCAGGATGATGAAATGGACCCGAATGACTAAAATTGGATTTCCATATGATATAAGTTCTTTTTACTGCAAGGAGGCATCAGTTTCCATAATTTTCTTCTGAAATGGAAAAGTTTTGGAGGTAGAGTAATACGATTCCCGGTTCCAACTTTGCCATTTGGAGAGGTATAGGTATTCAAACATATTCTTTGGGTCGATTCTTGGGTTTACTATAACAACAGGAGTTATTTGTGTAGCTTACTGCGAAATGAGGATCGGGTAAGATCAATGAACTTGGGGTAAGCTGATCAGAGTTTGTACACCTTTTTAGCCATATTGAAGCTTTTCAACCATAGGACTACATGTTAGATAAGCCACCTGTGTAATATTTATTCTTTTATTTTTATTTTTTATAGAGAACAAATGACAAGTACACTGAATGATTTTAAATTTTTGTTGGAAATTGATTCTTTTGTTGGTTTCATTTCCTGTCAAAATGAGCTTTGCTTTGACAGCAAGTCACAATGGTTTGTTTATACGCGGTTGAAGTTGGATGCCGCATTTCAGTGGAATCTTGGTTGTTTCTCCTTTTTCACGGGCATGAATTACTTTGAAGCTTTATGTTGTTTTGTAGTGAATAGTGATGCAGCATCTCCACAGTGAAGTGATCAAGCTTTGGAAATTTACGGATGAGCTTCTATGTTGATATTTAGTACTTGCAAAATTATTTACCCAAGAAAGAATATTGAAGCACATCTCTAACAGCACAAAGTTGAAGCACTTGCATGTAAAAAGGTAAAAATACAAATCGGAGCAACCGCATGATTCCTTAGAAGAAACAAAATTAAATCCAACTTTAATTTCATATAGAAAGCTCCGAGAGAGTCCTAAATAATTGTTTACAAACAAACCAAAACTCGCAGTAACTTAAAACCAAGTATCTGTCATCACATTGTTAATTGTTACTCATGCAAACTTGCTTGCTACAGCTTACCATTATTTGCAGTACCCTAACAAACACTCACCAGAATGGGAGGTTGTTGTAATCTTAGTTTCATACAAAACATTAGTTTCCACATGTAAATAAAACATAACTGATTAATTTTATTCATTACTACTAACACCCTTTATTCACACAACATATAAATAAAACATAGATTGCAAAGTATGGACCATGGAGAGCTGAAATGCACTACCACAGAGGTTTTATGCTGCATCAGTGACCACCAGTGCCGCATCTGTTTGCTTCTCAGCAAGAGTGAGACTTTCACCTTCAGCTTCTTTTATCTGCCTCATGATGTCTAACTTTGTTTCAGATTAGTTTTATTCATTACTATTAACACCCTGTATTCACACAACATATAAATACAACATAGAATGCAAAGTATGGACCGTGGAGAGCCGAAATGCACTACCACAGAGGTTTTATGCTGCATCAGTGGCCGCCAGTGCCGCATCTGTGGGCTTCTCAGCAAGAGTGAGACTTTCACCTTCAGCTTCTTTTATCTGCCTCGTGATGTCTAACTTTGTTTCATGAAGGGCTTCTATTTTGCCATTAATCTTCTCTAGCTTCTGTTTCAACTTTCCAACATCCTTGGACTTGTCCTTCTTATCAACTTTTCTTTTCTTCTCACCCTTCTCCTTTTTATCTTTGTCTTTCTTCACTTTACCCTCCTTTACTTCATCTTTCTGGCTCTGTTCCTCAATTTCACCCTCTGATTCCTTGACATGTTCTTCTATTTCAATCTCCCTAGAAGTAACTTCAACCTTGGTCTTTTCCTCATCCTCTACATTATTGTGTTTCTCCTTACTCTCCTTCTTGTCTATTTTCTCTTCTTTTTTCTCGTCCTTCTTCTTCTCGTTGCCATCATCATCACCCTTGTGTTTCTTCTTTTTATCATCTTTGTCTTTCTTCTTCTTCCCTTCTTTTTTGCTGTCATTGTCTTTTTCCTCATCCTTCTTCTTCCCCTTCTCATCATCATCACCCTTGTGTTTCTTTTTTTTCTCCTCCTCATCTTTCTGCTTCTTCCCTTTTTGTTTGTTGTCATCGTCTTTTTCCTCATCCTTTTTCTTCTCCTTCTCATCATCATCACCCTTGTGTTTCTTCTTTTTGTCCTCCACATCTTTCTTCTTCTTCCCTTCTTTTTTAATGTCATCAACCTTTTCCTCATCATTTTTCTTCTCTGTTTCATTATCATCATTCTCATGTCCCTTCCCTTTCTTCTCTTTCTTCTTCTTCTTATTCCCTTCATTTTCCTCATCCACATTATCCGCATCCTCCTCTTTTTTATCTGTGTCCTTCCCTTTCTCTTCATCTTCTTTCACCTTGACCTTATCCTTCTTTTCCTTCTTCGACTCTTTTTCATCCATATCTTTCTCTTTGTGTTTATAATCATCCTTGCCTTCAATCTCTTCTTCCCCTTCGTCTAAATCTTTACCCTTTTCCTTCTTCTCTTTTTTATTTTTCTTCTTTTTATCTCTTTCTTCCCCCTCTCTATCATCTTCTTTATCTTCTAAGCCTATAATATCTTTGTTCTTCTCCTTTTTCTTCTTCTTCTCTTCCTTGTCCTTCTTTTTATCCCCGTTGCTCTCTTTCTCTTCCTTGTCCTTCTCTTTGCCACTGTTGTTTTCTTTCTTCTTTTCCTTCTTGGTTATGTCTTTCTCCTTCTTTTTTGATTTCTCCTCATCTTTATCAATATGTTTCTCCTCATCCTTTTTATGTTTTGGTTTCTCTTTTACCACTGACTTGGTCTTTAATTCAGGTTCCACCTCAGCCTTCTCCTTCTTTAAGTCACCTGGTTGTGCATCCTTGGTCTTGATCACTACATGGGATTCTTCCTTTTCAACCCTTTCTTCCCCTGTATGTTCAATTTTGTCTTCCATCTCCAGATTATATCCTAAAATTTTAAACGTAAAACTGTTTCCTCTGGACCTGAGATTACCTGAAACAAATGTAAATGTAAGACAAGTAATCTGAGAACAAATGCAGTAGAACATGAAAATCCTAATACTTGGTGAATTATAAAATCACATAATTAGCAAGAACAAGAAAAGCCATTGTGTTAGTCTAAATAAGAATAAATTGTTTACGTCTAACTATTAGAGCTCTGTAGTCAGCATCACAGCCAATGCTTAAACAATTGGAAGATTACAGATATTTCATCTACATGTTTTACAAAAAAAAATGCAAGCTAATGAAACTTATATTCCTTTCTTCAATCCTCATGAAAAATCGACCCTAAGAGTCTTCCAAAGAGCTTAGATGTGGGAAAAAGTTATGCATATCTTTTGTGGCAAGCAAAAACGAGACAAAGAGGCTATACACATGTACTAATTAAAATAAATATTTAAGCTTCAAAATATGCAGTTTTGACAGATCACTGCTAGAAAGTTATATCAAATGTCTCGTCTTTTTAGTATATAGTTCCTAGAATATTACTATAGACTGACTATCAATTTTGGTGTGCAAAACTGACAACTTGAAAAGGTGTGGAGGATGGATCTCAAGCAATGAAAAATTTCAAAGATGTGAAATTCGGTAGGACTGCAAGATTAGATTATAGACCATAGACCTCATTACATTCTGCTTTGTTGCACACACTAGTTCCTGAAAGCAAAAGTAAGGCTCTCCCCAGATAAAAGGGGATTCTTTCATCTACTATGATATGATTGGTTCTGAGGAAAAACCATCACTCTATCCAAGTTTGCTACAAACAGGAACTTTGAGGCTTGTCTAGTCTACAAAATATCTTAGCAAAAGCATTAGAATCCCGTGGAAAGCCGTATTCGATGACAGTCGTATGTATGGCTTGGAGAGATTAATTTCAGTTGATTTTGTTATAGCCTATATTCTTTAAACATTAGGGGGTTTCTTCCAAATTGACTTTTAATTTTGATTTTCAACACAAAACACATTTTGACCCCCTGAAACTGGAATGAAGGAACTCTTTTTGGTCCTTCACTGCTATATTTTTTTTTTTTAAACAACGGTTTGAGTACAGAATACGTAAAGTATTTTATAACTTTTTCTCTACATTCCCACTACACAAAGTAAGTAAATAGGTTGATAAAATCAAACTAAACTGATAAAAGAAAGAAGAAGAACAAAGAAGCCATTTACAGATTCAAGAGAGAGAGAGAGAGTGCGCACTTGAATAGTAAGGAATTAAGGATCTGTACTTACTCAACTATCTAATTGTGTGCTTAAATTGTGAAACCAGTAAGTAAACAAACCAAGATGAATACAAAAATATAGGCAAAGCTTCTGCCTCACATCAAGTAAAAGCAACAACAACAAAACTTCAATTCTCATTCACAATTCCAAAGTCAGAGTAGCAGCAGCTAGACCTAGAGTGATTTGCAAGAAAAATTGGCAATAACTCCAATTCTGTGTGTACCTTAATTTGTGTTTCCTCAAAGGAAAAAAAGAACCCGATACAGATTGCTGTGTTGTGTTTGTAAGTAACAGTGAGAGAGAGAGAGAGAGAGAGAGATAGAGACTGGTTTTGCAGGTTAGCTTAGAATGTGAAAAGTGGTGTGGCTATTTGTTTTGTATATATAGCCTACTACGAATGAAGGCTGTTTTGGGCATTGATTACTTCACTGGTAGCCACCTGTCAGTTTATTCGTCAACACGGAAAGGACCGAAATTTTACGCGGATGGACCTTAACCTTTGCGTACGCATCCATGGTTGATGGTTGTGTCTTTAACTCCCTCCCTCCCTACGTCGGTTATTTCTTCTCCAACACTTACGACAGCTGCGACTTGACAAATATAACCCTTCTGACGCGGTTTATTGGAAGTTTCATTTCATTATTTACTTTAGTGCCCTTGAAACTAAGTGATCCATTTTACTTTCTTGACTGATCAACCATTTTATCACATACCCTCAACTTCATCTAAAAATTTATTAATTTTGATGACATGACGTGAATATTTTGGTAAATTTGCACAATTGAGCCAATTACTTGTCTAATTCAGCGACTTATCTAGCAAACTGGAGCCCACATGTTGAATGTGGGTTTTGCTTGCCTAATTTTGCCCCAAATTGGGGAGATGATGATGAAATTGGTCCTCCTTGTGAGTAGTTATAATGTAGTACGGGAATACGGTCACATTGTATAACTTGTGTTGTGCTTTTTCACCGTGAAATTCAGAATTAACCACATCACAATATAAACCACATTTGGATAGAATAATATAAACAAGAAATAAAAATAGTGCACAAGAGATTGACAAGGTTCGGCAAAATCATGCCTACATCCCCAATAGAGTACTTCACTACGATAATACAAACAGTATAAGAAACACTTGAGTTAAATCAACATAACCCAAACCCGAAACCCTTGTACACCCACCCACAGGGCCGGCCCTGACTTTTGGTGGCCCTAGGCAATAAACTAAATGAGGCCCCTTCCCTTAGTTTATACACAATTGCAAAAAAAACAACAAATAAAATGATTTTATGTAGAGTGTAGCCATATCTCCATATAAAACAAAAAAATTCTTATTACATATTTAATATCATGAAAGAAATTAAAAATTTACAAACCAACGTTCCAACAACCAATAATGGGAACATGTCAAGATACATTAAAACTAAGTGTTTGTTCAAAATACTAAACCCTTTCCCTTAAGATTAGCTCCTGGCTTCAAGCTTCATCACATGAGTTTAGCAAAATTAGCTTTGAAAACAACATATGAAATGGTTGCAGCAAATTTGGATGGGTACAAAATCTTCCTGTAGCCTTCTTCCTCCCAAACAGGCAGCCAATAAGAGATCCATCCCATTACAATGTGCAAATATCTGATGCTTTCCCTTCATCAAATAGCTGCTTGATTTCCTCTGCACCATTTACAATCAAAAAAGTAAAAACTGTAACATTAAAAGTACAATCAATCACTGAAAAATCCTTGATCTTCTAGCACTTTGAGAAACTCCGCCTGATTCATGTACATCTGCAATGATAATATTCAAGATTTTGTTAGAAAAGTTTAGTAGATGTCATTGTGCAGTTTTATAGCAACTTATATAAGGAGACTTGGGAGATTATCTCCACCAGGCAGAGGATGTTTTGCCTTAGAAACAAATCCAAATTAAGTTAGCTAGCTGTATGCTGTAAGTTAGCGGCTTGATATCTAGAAAAGTCAAATTAGAGTGCCAGTATGAATCTATAATTATCCTTCGCGGAGTTTCGTAGAGACAAAAAACAAGTTAGACAAGAATAAAATCTGAACAATAATTTGATTACCACTCTGTATCTCTATGTGTTTTGTTCCTATTGGAAATTGAATTGAAACAATAGTTTGCTGGGTAGGAACAAATATAAAGAAAAAATTATAAATTTGATTACCTTTTCAGTTTCTCATGCTCCTTCCCTCTTGGTCACCATCAATCTCAAAGACAATTTGTGAGCTTTTTGGGTGAGATTGAAACTTAGGGTTATAATATGAATCTGATATGAGAAAGATGATAGAAACTGAAAATAAAGGATATGGATAATGGATTGAAGGGAGATGGGAATAACAGAGAAAAATATAATGGTGGATTATTAAGAGATCGATGGATTAAATAGAGCTCCACGGAGAAATAATTAGGAAAGGAGCTGTTGCTCTTGGCTGGCTGTGTGGTGTAGGAAACAAAGAGTTTCTGAATGCGAAGAGGAACAACCTTCCTCGTTCAATTACAACGCTGACTTTCTGTTTTTTTTTTTTAATTTTTTAATTTTTAGTTGGACAATAAAAAATATATATATATATATATATATATATATATAAATTTGGGGCCCCCTTAATTGGAGGCCCATGGCCAAGGCCCTTCTTGCCTACCCCCAGGCCGGCCCTGCCCACCCACAATGTTTACCAAGAACTCTATCTCTCACCCACATATTTCTCCCTGTTTTTCACTCTCTCTGTGCTCTCTACCTTTCTCACGGAATGCAGCCAACACAAAACAAGCTACACTACTATTTATATAGAAGCCTTGAATGGGCACCAAGCTAGGGAGAAGCGTCTGCAGCAAGCTTCCTTCAATATGAAGACTTTACCTCCTCACAACTTTTACCAAAGCCATCATTGCATGAAACTACCACTTGATGCACCGCCTATTAGCTACACCAAAAGTGAAAGATTGCTACACCATTTTTACCTTGTAGCTTATCCCACACTTTTAACTTGTGGGTCCAATTACTATAGTATTTTCACCAATTTTAACAACTTGTACACGTGTTATAATATAAGTGCACACTTATTAATAATATTCCCTAAAAAGGGGAAATATCAAGGGTTTGAACTCAATAAGAAGTTTATTATTGTGGTGGATAATAACCCAATTTCACCTAATCTAGCTAAGGTCAATGACTAAAATAACATCTAATTTTACAATAATGTAATTAAAAAACCTCAAATTACACACATGGTCACTTCTTCTAAATCAATCACACAATACCACACGTCCACCTCCGGCAACCTCAAAGGAGGAAGCCTCAATCACAAACCATTGCGCCAACCTTGTTTTTGTGATATTTTTATAGTTCCACAATATTACATTAATAGTCAAACTGTTTTTTAAAAGAAAAAAAAAATTTATTTCAACATCGATTTATGCACGATTTGTACCAAATCCCTCAAGCTCTAGATTTATACATATATAGATCAATTCAAAGTTACAAAAATTTATAAGTTTTAAACCTTATGTATATTGTATTGTTATTTTTTAGATTTATAAAATAGAAACTGCTATGTAGTGTGTATTTTTATGACTATATATAACTTTCATTGTTTGTAACTTCAAATTGTGGGTGTAGTAAAAAGAAAGAAAGAGAGAGAGAGAGAGAGAGAGAGCCCGGTGCATGAGAGAAAAAGGTAAAATAAAAGGACCAAAACAAGGGTTTAAAATAAATTCTTCCATAAAGTTGCTCCAAAATCTTATAAGGGTACAAGAAAATAAATGGAACCCTACCACTCTCATCTAATTCAACCTTAGTTCGCCCATCATCCAACTTTAGGGGTTTAAGCCAGCAAAGTCTATAAAGGGGTGAGTGAAACCACAGCTCAGGAGGAACATGAAACCTTACCACAGTAAATTGATATAACTAAATTAACATGCAATCACATAGTCAAATATCGTATCAATGATAATAGCGCATGTATGCTCTTCATTTATTCTCGTTAATTCATATAACTAGACAAGCAGACCTCGCACATCCCATACCATGCTTATACCTCTTGGTCTTGAATGTCCATTTATATGAACTAACACCCATCTCAATCATCCCATTATCCCACTTTGGTTAGTTATCTTGCCTAACTCTTTGTCGTCAGTCCCGCATCACCCAATAAAAATCATGTGCACCCTGTGATCTAGTACCTACCCACAGTTATACTCAACTACACAAAAGATCCTTTCCATTACCCTCTTTTCCATAATTACTATCTCAACCCAAGAGTTCCAACCTCATCGATAACATATGAACTTACCAATATTAATCAAATAATTAACACCACGTAAATACCAAATATCAAGAATATAAACTAAATTATAATATCAAGCATAATATAGTGCTCATGAAATTTAATTAAATCAATCTTCATAAAGGCTCCCCAAGAAACCCCCCACTTCAATTCGAAGCATAGCACCAAGTTAATAAACCACAAGCTAAACTCCAAGAATTTCTTCACCTCTCTCTCTCTCTCTCTCATTTCAATTGTACACGAACCTATTTATACAAGGAGAAGTGGTTGCTCCTAGTTCCTCATTGGTTGAGAGTTGGCGGCAATTATAGGATAATCTCAACACTTGATAAGAACAAGGTTATAGAGGAGCTTGTGAGTCGGTTGCGTTACTATCAACAAAATGCTCATAAAGGTTAGGTTGCAGACTTACACAAGATAAACATCTAATATTAAAATAATAAAATTGAATACTAACTTGATTAAAGTTGTAGCCACTTGACACTTATCCAACTAATAAGTAGCCTCATGTTGAATTTAGGAAGTCTTAAAGCAAAGTTTGTGATTTCTAATTTTTCATATAAATATCACATATAATCAATATACATATATAATAAATTTAAATAGATAAATTATTATAAATTGCATAGATAAAAAAAAATCATCAAATAATAATATATATTTTTTAAATACGAGGTTTCACATTATCAGTGTTAAGTTGGAGTTTGATGTGTTATCTCTGAAGTCATTGGATCATTGGAACGGTATAGATCTATTTAGTGGCAGATCCATAAATTTTTCTTCCTATGATTGACACATAAAATGTCAATAAATTTTTATACTGAAGATGTAAAAATAAAACAATAATATTATAATTCAAAAGGGAAGAAATAACATTACAAACTACGTTTCAATTATTTTGAAAACGCCGTATTATAGTTTCATTATCAATACCAGCAAACACATCTTTCTCAACATAAACAAGTAAGCTATCTATCTCAACCATTGATCTCCCATTGGTTGGAAATTGGACTTTTCACAATATTCATAGCGAAAACGCTATCTCCGCTGAAGCGGTTGGAATCTGTAAAGTTAAAGTCAATGTCACAACCAAATACACATAATTAATTTAGGCAAATGCCTTTTGGGCTATGCAACGCACCAGCTACATTTCAGCATTGTCTGATGGCAATTTTTTCCGATATGGTGAAGCGATTCATTGAAGTCTTCATGGATAATTTTTCCGTATTTAGGTCCTCATTTGATATTTGTTTGAATCACTTGACCTTGGTTTTACGACGCTGTGAGTAGACAAACTTAGTGTTGAATTGGGAAAAGTGTCACTTCACCGGAGCAAGAAGGTATTTTGCTGGGCCATCGAATTTCTGCTAAGGGAATCAAAGTTGATCAAGCTAAGATTGAGGTAATTGAGAAGTTGCTGCCACCTACTTCAGTGCAAGTCGTGAGAAGCTTCTTGGGGCACACCAGATTTTATGGTCCCTTCATTAAAGATTTTTCAAAAATCACAAAACCTTTGTGCAACCTGTTACTCAAAGACGACACCTTCAACTTTAATGAGTAATGCTTGGCCACATATGACAAGTTAAAGGCCAAACTCACTTATGCTCCTATCATTGTAGCACCGGATTGGGAGTTACCTTTCGAAATCATGTGCGATGCTAGTGACTATGCTGTAGGGGCTGTTCTAGGACAACAAAATTAATAAATTATTGCATGTAATTCATTATGCGAGTAGAAAAATGATGGATGTGCAACTAAATTATGCAACCATTGAAAAAGAACTTCGAGCTGTGGTATTTTCTCTTGACAAGTTTCGTTCATATTTGATTGGGGCCAAGGTGATACATTACATTGATCATTCAACCCTTAAATATTTACTCTTGAAAAAAGATGCGCAACCAACACTAATCCATTCGGTATTGCTCCTACAAGAATTTGACTTGGAAACTCGTGACAAGAGGGGCTCGGAAAATGTTATAGACGATCATTTGTCTTGGCTAGTGCAGGAAGATCAAGGAGAAGATGAGGCCGTCCTGATCAATGAGGTATTTCCTAATGAACAATTGCTTGCCATACAAGCCTCCGATGCACCATGGTATGCAGATTTGGTGAACTACTTAGCCAACAACATTGTCCCACTTGACATGACTTATCAACAAAAGAAAAGGTTCTTCTCACTAGTCAAGCATTATTATTGGGATGGTCCTTATTTATGGAAGCATTGTCCTGATCAAGTTATCCGAGATGGTTGATATTATTCATCATTGCCATGCACTAGCATGTGGAGGTCACTTTGGAGCCTCCAAAACCATAGTAAGGTGCTCCAATTGGGATTCTTTTGGCCAACTCTATTCAAAGATGCTCATACGTTTGTCCAAGCTTATGATTGTTGTCAAAGAACTGAGAATATTTCTAGCTGATATCAAATGACACTGTCCAACATTTTGGAGGTTGAAATATTCGACGTTTGCGGTATTGACTTCATGGACGTTTCCCACCATCTTACAAAAAAATTTACATTTTGGTACCCGTTGATTATGTTTCTAAGTGGGTTGAAGCTGTGGTCCTACCTACCAATGACGCAAAGAATGTGCTTGGATTCTTAAGAAAGAAAATATTCACTCGTTTTCTTACTCCACACACCATTATTAGGGACAAAGGTACGCATTTCTATAACCTTTCTTTTAATTCTCTTCTTGCTAAGTATGGTATTACACATAAGGTCGCCACTCCTTACCATTCGTAAACTAGTGGGCAAGTATAGGTTTCAAATAGAGAATTAAAACATATCTTAGAAAAGACGGTTAGTGCCTCTTGTTGAACGTGAAATTTTCACCCAAAAAAATCATCCAGGAATTTGACTTGGGATATAATTGAAATTTTTGTCCCTGTAGTCTTATCAAGAAAAAAATAAAAATAAAAGAGATGTGTCTTGTTAGGTATCAAACACTAAGAGATAAGTATCTCAGTTGAGAAGTGGTCATCCACTTGAATTCAAACTCGTCATTCTATAGCCTCTATAAAGGTCATGACACTTGGAGGAAAAGAGGGAGAGACACATGAGAAAAAGGGGAAACTCAGAGAGAGAAGATGCAAGAGAAGTTGCTAGCAGATTTCAACCGAGAGCTTGCAAGGTAAAAGAAATTTTTCATGAGACCTTCTAGTCTTGTTTTTTTTGCATGCCATGAGACCTTCTAGTCTCACTCTTCAACATCCATGCACAGCCAAGAGAAGTCTATAATCTGTCAAGCCATCTCAAACTGAAAATCACATGACAATGAGAGCTTGCTCCATGCTTGTGAGGATTTCTGCGATGCTTTAAGGTGAGGATGTGGTGGTCACCACAGAGTCAAAAGCAATCGTAGAGATAAGGGCAAAAGATAGCATCCAAATCTCAAGCAACACGAGAGGATTGTTGGCTATGATGACTCCTATCATCATAAATATAGTCAGGAATCCAACAATTGGCTCCGTTCAGCATCCAAAGACATAAGACCCTACGATGCCTTCAAGCATCTCAAAACAACAAGTTCAATATGTGATGATTGTCATGATGATTTCAATCATCCCCAAATTTGGTATCTTTGCAAGGAAATCACGAGCATAGGTTTGCCTTTGACTTGGGTTGTGCCCCAAGAAAAATAGCATGCAAAGATGGGAGAAAGCAAAAAAAAATTAACGAAGAAATTCGTTCAAATACCCAATCATGGTGCCGACTGCTTTTCATCCTCCCATGACAACAAAACAAGTTAATTGTCTTTTAAATGAAAGCTTCACAATATCTACAATAGCAAAAAAATATTTGTTGTTTGCACATCAACGAAAAAGTCTGTGAGGTCAGCTCACCACGTGAAAGCTAAAGAAGAAAAAAACAGCCATGCTAAATGTGGGGGTCTTTTTGTTACAACAGCTCTAGATGGATTTGGGCCGCTGTAAGAGAGAGTGACATCGCCCCTTTGCCTGGGTTCGAGGACTAGGCCCCAAAATATCCCCGAAAGAATGCTGATTCTTAGGGAATATTCTGGTCATCTTCAGTGGCTCCTTGCATGTTTTGATGTATAACATGTTCTTGAATGATTTTGCTTGATTTTGTTGTATTGGAAGTGCTTTTCTTGAAGTGGAGTATGTGTTGCAGGTAGTGGAGTAGTGTTGGAGAAGATGTTGAAGAAGATGGAATTCATGGCAGCTGGGATGGCATACAACAGTTGGTGGAAAACATACGGCAGCTGATGGAATGGTGTGAGATGGCTCCGGAAAGCGTTCATGTTATATAGAGACTATAAAAGCTTGGCATGAAATGGTTTCTAGTTGCTGGGAGAAGAAGACGATAGTTTCCGGGTTAAGCTTGAGTGTTTTCCAGCGGTGAGACTATGGCTTGTTCTATGTTGGTTGGTTTTGGGGTGGCTTGAGATAGTTTTTGGATAATGTTTATAGCTTGGAGTGGTTTATAAAAGAAGAGAAGTGTGATGGAGGAAGGCTGGGGCTTTGTGTGTTTATCTAGAGCACGGTAATGCATGGTTTGTTGTGTTGTTTACTGTAGCTAGAGCACAGCAGCAAAAGAATGGTTTGCTAATTTGCTAGAGTACGGCAGCAAAGGAAAGGTTACGGCAACAAGAGCATGGTTTGCTAAGGTACGACAGCAAAATGGAGTTTAGCAGCAAAATGGAGTTTACGGCAGCAAAATGGAGTTTAGCAACAAAATGGAGGTTACGGCAGCAAAATGGAGGTTTGCTAGAGTACGGCAACAAAAGAATGGTTTGCTTAATTTGCTAGAGTACGGCAGCAAAAGAATGGTTTGCTTAATTTGCTAGAGTACGGCAGCAAAGGGAAGGTTACGGCAGCAAGAGCATGGTTTGCTAGGGTACGGCAGCAAAATGGAGTTTAGCAGCAAAAATGGAGTTTACAGCAGCAAAATGGAGGTTTGCTAGAGTACGGTAGCAAAAGAATGGTTTGCTAATTTCTGGGTTTGGAATGGCTAGAGCTTGGGGTGTTTTGGGGTGAGCACACAGGAGGAGTACGACAGCAAGAACCGGGTTGTTTCTGGGTTTGGAATAGCTAGAGCTTGAGTGTTTTTGGGTAAGCACGCAGCAAGAGTACGGCAGCAAGAACAGTTGTTGTTTCTGGGTTTGGAATGGCTAGAGCTTGGGTGTTTTTGGGTGTCCCCCGGTTGTGTGTTTAAGGATTTTGATACTTGAATGTTGTTGAAGCATGGTAAGGCTTGTTTCTGGGTTTGGAATGGCTAAGGCTAGGCGCCTTCCGGCAGCAATGAGAATATGCTTGCTCATGCCGGCCCCCCCGATTTCTTGGTTAAGGCCTCCTTTTATAGGCATTGGGGGAGCAGTCGTTGGTCTAAGACTTTTAATAGGGATCGTTGAGACGGTGAGAGATGGGCTTTAATGCTGGTAGGTTAAGTGCTCGAGGAAAACGCGTGATAGCTTTGGCTTTAATGCTGGAAGGTTGGCTGTGTTCTCTCTCTTACCCATTCAATGGGCTCAAGAAAATGGGCTTGGATTTTGGGGCTCCCAAGCAGCCCAAAACCTACATTCTTTTAAACCTTTAATGGGCCTCATGGATCTTGTAACCATCCACACCACAACCCGCTCAGCAAGCCCCAGGCATATATGTGGCTTGGGCCCACTTAAGCTTGTCGGGTGTTTTTAGCATAGGAAAGTGTATTATTTGCTTGGCATGGCATGTACATTATTTGTATATTTATTTAATGAATTAATTCCCAAAATACAATTTGGGTTAGCATGAGGCAATTATTGTATGTTATATTGGGCTTAAGACATCTTTGGGCTTCTCGTAACATTTTGGGCCTCAACATTAGCCCCCTTGATTATTGGGGCCATGAAAGAGCTTTGAAATGGTTCGAATAATCAATTTCTAGCCCAAAATGAATGGCAGTGGCATGGCATGGTTGGTTCTTTCCAGTTAATAGTTTCTGAAATCACAGCCAGGTCTTTTCCGGGAAGGTTGGAGGAGTCACAATGGTCCCGTTTAAAACCCAATCTTCTTAGACACTGAAAGTGTCGCCTTGAAGAACTTTCCTAGGCACTGTAATTTTGGAGACCACTGACTGGAGTTACCAAGAGTTGGCCTGACATAGAGGATAATGCTTGGTTGAATTTTCTCTGATGAGCTTAGCTTGCATGATTCATTTGCTTGAGGGACTAGAGATGCTTGATTTAGCATGGTTATGGCTTTTGTATTGCCTTGCATTCTTGACAATGGCTCGTATGCTTGATATTGGTTTGCATGCTTAGAATTGAAATGTATGCTTGGCATTGGTGTGTACGCTCGGCTTTTGCTTGTATGCCTGGTATGTTGTGCTTGTGATATTTGTGAAAATGATATAAACTTTCGCTTTGATCACTGCATGATGTGGCTTGGGCTATACCTTTGTTGCAATGGTAGCATGATTTTTCTTCACGATCATGCCAGTGATTCTTTACTTCTGCATTATTGCTGATGAATTTTTTTTGATTTTCTAAACTTCACAATCTGGATTGTTTTTGGTGTTTTGCAGAAATCGCTTTGGATCGCCAAGAATTGCTTCCCCATCTTGTCTGAATTTATGATTATGCCACTGAGTTTGCAGCATGTTGTTATAGCTCTAAGTGCATGGGTTCCCATCCCAAAGACATTTAATGAAGGCGGCTGGTGTGGCAATATGGGATTGTTAGATGATTCACGCACCAAGAGTGATTAGAATAATTGTAGTGCAATGATGTAGTAGGTTGGTGCGAATAAGTAGGAGAATGGAGTAGAAAAGGTCTTTGAGGAAATACGGACTCAATGTCTCTGCAAGGAAATGCCCACTTAGAAATTCTTTATCTCCAAAGACAGTAATTCACTTAAAAAGGTGGTGGGCATGTTGGTGACTAAGGAGGATGAACAAGTTCTCATAAGTGGAGTGCCTTTTCATTTGTTTACTTAAAAGTTAGAACATAGCTCTGCCCTTATGCTCTCCTATGATTATAAAGCATGATAAGGCTTAAGAAGATGGGTCAGAGGCTTGTCTCTTTCGACAGTTTGTAAACTCTCCTTGGATTTTCCCCAGAGCAATGCAGCAAGGTCCAAAGAATCGTCAGCAATGCTTGCGGCGGATCAGGGTAGGATAAGACTGAGGTGTGATTCAGGACTAGCATATCCAAGCCCCCAGTATTTATTTTCTTTCATTTTTGCTTTCTACCACAACCAAGAGAACGAAATGTGAGAGTTGGCAGGGGCTTGTTTCGTTAGCAAGAGCTTCGTTTGTATAGAATTCGCTGATACGGTATAGGCTTGAGAGTTTTGCTCGATTAATTTAACTAAGCTTGCTTGGCATGTTGCTTCTTGTTGGCTTGGAAGCTTGGTAAAGAAAATAATTTCTTTTTCTTGTGCACGGCGTGATTTTGCTTGAGTTGATATGTGGATTGATCCGCAAATGCTTGTATTGATGCATGGTGGTTTGAAGGAGAGATATGGGCTTGAGATAGCATTAGAGAGTTGCGCATTGTCTCCTTAACCGGCTTGGCCTTCAAGTGGGCAAAATTACGTTGCCCCTTCACTTTGAAGTTCTTTTACTATTTGCAAGTGGGTGCTCTCTTTTCCTTTCATTTGGCACATAGATTTTCTGATTTTCTCTCCTTCTCCTTTTGCTTCTTCTTCTTCAAGAACCAAACCCGTGGGTACTGTTCAGCAATCCAGAAGTTACTTTTCGGAAGCTCCGATCAGAAAACTTGCTTCATGAAAGTTGTTCATCTGCTTGAGAACTAAAGTCTGTGAAATTTTGAGAATTTTCTGAATTTTCCTGATGCTTCAAAAAGGGTTTGCAGCTTCTGTGTTCATTAGTGGCTGGTGAGTTTCTGCAGATTTAGTTTCTGCACTTTTTTTTTAATATCTGCTGCTCTGATGATTATGCTTGCTTCATGAAATCTGCTTGAAATTGTGTTGTTTATAATATATCCAAAATTGAGAATCATCCAACCGTTGTAGTGTTCCCTGCCCTCATTTTTCTGAAGTGTGTTCATGGATTGATGTTGATGCTATTGATGCATGCTTGTTTTCTTGAAGCTTGAGTTCCTTTGTATTTCTCAAAAATTTGTGAATTAGGCACTGAATTCTGAGGTTGAGCTTCAGATTTAGGGTTTTAGCTTGGTGATAAACAAGACTTAGACAAGCTCACTTGAATAATGCATGCCAAGTGTTTGTGATAAATAACTCATAGTAGCTTGCTGGCTGTTTTTTGAACATTCGAAAATTTTCTCTTCCAATCCGAGTTGGAGCTTTTGACACATGAAAATAGACTTCTTGATGGTAGTTCTGGAACTGGTCTTGTGTCATTTGAAGCAAAAATGAATTTCTTGGTGCAATATCAAAGTAAGGACTAAGCTGCTGAAATGGTGCAGTTTCTGCTGCATGGCTTGTTTTGGGAATCTGTTTGGCATGCTTCCCTAGTACCAAATGCAATGAAATTTTGCGAAGATGAAGCTTGATGTGTCTAGTTTTGATCTGGAAAGTTTGGGATTTTTTTTTTTTTTTTTTGGCTGTAAGCTTGATTTCTAGTGATTTTCCAAAGTTTGGATGTTCCAGCTAGAATGGTTGGAAAGCTTGTGCTTGTTTTTGCTTGGTATGTTGCTTTGAATTTTGAGAATTGAGCATGTCCTTTATCTTGGCATTGGGCGCTGATCTTGGTATTGCTATGGGTACTGCTATAGCATCATTTTGAGCAAAATCATTGTGGTAGCGTGATGTTGAGAGATATTGCCGTGAGAGCATGAGTTTTCCAATGCGGCTCAATTTGCTTGAAATGCTTGAATTGCTCGGATAGCTTGAATGAAATGTAATTGCTTGGCATGTAGTTTGGGCTAATGAATATGCTTGGCATGCCATGATTGACTTGTGAGTTTCTTTTAGCCTTTGCATGGATTCGATTCACTTGGTCAATGAGCTTGGAATGTTGAGAGATAGAGTACTTGGCTTGTTGTACATGTCCTGATTGAGTCTTGAAGAGCTTACTTTAGTTTTTTTGCATTTACATCTTGGAATGCTTGTGCCTTGTTGAATTTGTTTTGCTAGAATCATAGAGATTGCTTGGTGTGCTATAAATCCATCTTTCTTGCTTGGCATATGGCATAGATTATAGTTGGATAATTGTATTATTGAAAAGGCTTGCTGTGTTACTTCTTTCCAGCACCTCTTTATGCTCCTTGACAAGGTTAATAGCAAGGCTACATTGCTCCCGGTGTTTTAGCATCATTTCCTGGACACTTGGGCTTGTATTGCTTGTGGCTGTGGAATAATTCTATGATTGTGCTTGCAATGTGCTTGCGGGTAAGTTTGAATATGTGAGATTCAACATAAGCCATTGTGTTCACAATAATTTAAGTATCGCTTGCATAACCCTTGCGTGCATGTTTCAGATACCAGAAGCTTGAGTTTGGTTCGACATCCATATTCATTTTTCAGCACTATAGCTAGGATAAGCTTGTGACAAGCCATATTGTCCGATCTTCCGATGGTAAGTTGCATGTTGGTTGCAGTATTCTTTTTGGATGTCTCGCATGCTTTCTTGTCTAGTTGGAGCATGACTTTTCTTGGACTTGTCTATACTTTCTTATGCTCCAATTTCTTTGATATTTCCAAGTTGGGATGATTTGCGTGGCATGTCACAACTTCTTCTTTTTTTTGGCTTGTATTCGCATGTTTGATTTGAATCTTCCCATTGAGTGGCTTTTCTTGGCTTGACCAGTTAGCTTGGCATGTTATAAATGAACTCAACTGACACGCATGGGAGTTCTGCTCGATTGGCTAAGCTTGTGTATAACTTTTGCTTGACATGTTTTTGCATTGAGCATTGGCCTCATTCACTAATTTGCTTTCCTACGCCATTGTAGGATTTAGCTTGGTTGCTTTATGTGAATTTCCAAATTTTGGAATTTGAAGAAGTTGCTCTCCAGGCTTGTCTCTTTTATCTTTGCAGGGCTGATTGCGTTTGTTCTGCTTGCTTACTGCCCTGCATTTATTTATTTATTTATTCTTTCTCCAGTAGCTTGCTTCAAAATGGGGAGAGCCTCCTTCTTTGATTGCCTTGGCACTACAACAGCTTGAATGATGGTGAATAAATATGATGAAATGAATAATCCTGATAGTTGGTCTGTATGGCTGCTTTGAACTTGGCATGGTTGGGTCATTTATGCCTAGCCATATGTGCATGATTAGCCTTTTCGTGAGTAAATTGCATGTTTATAGTTCATAGCTGCTGGAAATGCTTGTAACACTGCTTGAAATGCTTTTCTTACAGCTTCGAGGACTTAAAGGTGCTGGAAACTTGTAGAGTGTAACAAACAACCGCTACTACTCCAGAAATTTGGGCTGTCTCTAGTTCTCAGGAAGGAATTCTCCCCACCGAATGACCTCATGTATCTGTCTTGCTTGACATGTTGCTTCGAATTATGGGAATTGAGCATCTCCTTTATCTTGGCCTTGAGTGCTGATCTGGATATTTCTAAAGCATGATTTTGAGCAATATTGTTGTGACAATGTGATGTTGAATGGTATTGTTGCAAGAGCATGAATTCTTCAATTTGCTTGAAAGGCATAAATTTCTTGGAATACCTTAATGAAATGTAAATGCTTGGCATGTGGATTGGTATTATACCCTGTGAATTTGCTATGAACTTGATAGCGTGAAGGTGAGCGTTGGTTGCTTGCACCTTGACTTGACTGGGAAAACTTATGCTTCCGGCACCTCCTTTTGTTCATGAGTCCCTTTCCGGCGCTTGATGAGAAGCTCCGAAGCATGAGAAGTTTAATTCGCCAGGAGTTTGATAGCATGAAAGTGAGTTTTTTGTTGCCTGCAAATCATGCTTTCCTCTTTCCAGCACCAATTTCCCTTTCCGGCATCAATTCCCCTTTCAGCACCAATTTCCTCTTTCCAGCACCAATTTCCCTTTCCAGCATCAATTTCCCTTTCCAGCACCAATTTCCCTTTCCAGCATCAATTTCCTCTTTCCAGCACCAATTTCCTTTTCCAGCACCAATTTCCTCTTTCCAGCACCAATTTCCCTTTCCAGCATCAATTTCCCTTTCCAGCACCAATTTCCTCTTTCCAGCACCAACTTCCTCTTTCCAGCACCAACTTCTCTCCTTCCAGCACCAACTTCCTTTCTTCCAGCGCCTCATTTTTCTTAAAGAATACCTCTCTGTGCTTGATTCTTAGCTAATTTCTTCTCAAGTGTCTTTTTCAGACTTAGCTGAGGGGCTATGGAGTATGAGAAGTTTGATTTGCTAGGAGTTTGATGAATGTGAGTTTTGCTTGCTTGTAATTTGTTTGGGAGAATTATGCTTCCAGCGCCTCCGAGTACCTTTCCGGCGGCTAATTTTTTACTAACATATTCTCTTGTTACTTTGTCAGGCTTGATTCAGAGGCTCCATGAGAAATTTCATCTCCTTACCTGATTTGACAGCATGAAAATTAGTTTTTGGGTTGCTTTCACCTTGACTTGCAATGTGAGGGCTTATGAAGGATTTGAATTGCTTGACAGGGGGACTTTTGGGTGAGACAGAGAACGAGCTAGTTGTTGAGGTTGCTTTAAGTTCTAGAGGTTAAGGAGCACAGACATTGGCAAGATGTTTGAAAGAGAGCAGGTGCTGAAAAGGTTTGAAATAAGGCAAGTGCTTGAAGAATGTTTTCAGAGATGTAATGAGCTTGTTGGGATGTTGTAAGGATGGATTGAGCTTTGCTTGAGTTTGTATCACCAGAGCACTCTACGGTAAGAAACTGTGGAGGCTATGGAGGTTATGAAGCACATAAGGATGTTTAAAGTAGGCAGGTGCGTGAAGAGGTAGGTGCTGGAAGTGGTGATAGGCAAGTGCTGGAAGTGGTAATAGGAAAGTGCTGGAAGTGGTAATAGGCAAGTGCTGGAAGTGGTGCTGGAGGATTGTAACTTTGTTTGACATGATATAGCTTGGACTTCCTCTGAGGATGTAAAAATGGTTGAGTTGAATATAGCTTGGTCTGGCATGAAGTTGAGTCACATAGTTCCTTGGAATCAAGGTATAGATTGGTTTACAGCACCGTAGTGAATGGGCATGCTCACTCTATACGAGCTTCGGCTAGCATGGCTTGGAGGTGATCTGCTTTGAAGCTTTGATTAAATTGGTTTGGTAGGCCTGCATGTATCTTGCATGTTTTGGAAGTGCTTTGTACCCGGATGAGGTGCTGATGGGGTGATGTGCATTAAAATGCAATTTAGGTGTCGTGCGTAGGAAACAATTTAGGTGCTGTGCACTAGCCCCGCAGCGATTTAAGGTGCTGTGCACTAGCTCCGGAGCAATTTAGGCTAGTCCCGCAGCAACTTAGGCACGTCAATAACTTAGGCTAGCCCGGCAGCAATTTAGGCTATACAAACAGCCATTTCTATCACCCTTCTATCACCTTAGCAAATACAAACAGCCATTTCTATCACCTGTTTATCACCACTGTATCACCTGTTTATCACATGTTTATCATCTGTCTATCACCTGGCGAACAGAACACAACTAGTCGCATGAGCAGTGACGACCGGTCGTTTTGAAGCGAATTGTAAAGGGACCGGTCGCATGAACAGTGACGACGGTCTCCCTCTTTTTTTTTTTTTTTTTTTTTTTTTTTTTTTTTGGTTGCTTGCTTGCTTGATTGGTTCATCAGACATGTATGATATAAAGTAGTTATTGTTAGCTTGTCTCCAAATTGCTTTATTGGCGTATTTTGCATGAGAGATTTTTCCTTTATTCACATGGGTGTGTCTCCAAAAGTGTAAATGATAATGACAAAATACTTTTTTGATTCCCAACTGTAGGCATGTGAGTAAGCTTAGCATAGTGTGCAACATCTGGTTGAAGTCTCGGCAGAGAGGAGAGCTTAGCATCAAGCTGCATTTGTGGGAGAGACTGAGAGAGCCAAATCCTCTGGTTCCAATGATGCAATTGGAGGTCCAAAGAAATTTTTTTCGGAGCGCCATCAACTGTGCATGGCAGCAGCTGCGTTCTTGGATGAAAGAGAGAGAGAGAGAGAGAGAGAGAGAGAGAGAGAGAGAGAAAACTCAGAAGTAGAACTGGTGTTGGCCTAGTTGAGCAATGGTGGAATCCATCTTGTGGCGTATGAGCCATGGAGTTTGAGCCGATCTCAGATGGCAGTGAGTGTACCAATGATGAGATTGGGTCGATGACAGAGATGATGAGGCTGAGAGCATTGAGCAAGTGCACCGTCTTCTTCTCTCCCAGCGTTTGCACAACTCTGGAGAGGTGAGGGCTGCTACGAAGGTGATTAAATTACGATGATGGCCAGCCCTCCGGGACTGAGAAATTCACGTGTCGATAGGTTCACTGAGCGGTAATGGGGTAGAGCAGACTGCTACTTTGCCATTCTCTACCCTTGTTCTCCTTCTCCTGTGTGTTGTGTCATGACTGAGTGAGAGGATAGTGGTTAGGGGCTTGCATCTTAGTTGAAGCCCCCAGTTCAGCCTGCCGGTGAGTGGATGTTGAGCTCAAGTTTTTTTTTTTTTTTTTTCTCTTTCGTCTCTCTCTTTTCTCTTGAGTTTGAAAATTTTTCTTTGATTTTGCTTTAGTTTTGACTTGGCACGGAGCCCCCAAGTAATTTGGATTTGGGGATGGTTGTGGAGTTTGCTTTGGTTTCTCCAAAACCTCAGTGGCATAGGTGCTCCATTTAGTGGCCTGCAAGATCACATAAAGCTTCTGGCTGTGGAGGAACCACTGCAAGAGAAAATGGCCTAGTCCCCAGCAGAGTCGCCATTTATGTGGGGGGTCTTTTTGTTACAACAGCTCTAGGTGGACTTGGGCCGCTGTAAGAGAGAGTGACATCGCCCCTTTGCCTGGGTTCGAGGACTAGGCCCCAAAATATCCCGAAAGAATGCTGATTCTTTGGGAATATTCTGGTCATCTTCAGTGGCTCCTTGCAGGTTTTGATGTATAACAGGTTCTTGAATGATTTTGCTTGATTTTGTTGTATTGGAAGTGCTTTTCTTGAAGTGGAGTATGTGTTGCAGGTAGTGGAGTAGTGTTGGAGAAGATGTTGAAGAAGATGGAATTCATGGCAGCTGGGATGGCATACAGCAGTTGGTGGAAAACATACGGCAGCTGATCGAATGGTGTGAGATGGCTCCGGAAAGCGTTCATGTTATATAGAGACTATAAAAGCTTGGCATGAGGGCATGTTTCAATGAATCAGTATGGAAGAGCTTGGCATGAGAGGCTTGTAGTGTGGGAGCTAAGTCTCCATGAGTTTAGCAAGAGAGAGAGCGTTTGCTTGAGTTGAAATGGGATGCTGGATAAAAGACATTTTAGGGCTTGAAATGGTTTCTAGTTGCTGGGAGAAGAAGACGATAGTTTCCGGGTTAAGCTTGAGTGTTTTCCAGCGGTGAGACTATGGCTTGTTCTATGTTGGTTGGTTTTGGGGTGGCTTGAGATAGTTTTTGGATAATGTTTATAGCTTGGAGTGGTTTATAAAAGAAGAGAAGTGTGATGGAGGAAGGCTGGGGCTTTGTGTGTTTATCTAGAGCACGGTAATGCATGGTTTGTTGTGTTGTTTACTGGAGCTAGAGCAGAGCAGCAAAAGAATGGTTTGCTAATTTGCTAGAGTACGGCAGCAAAGGAAAGGTTACGGCAACAAGAGCATGGTTTGCTAAGGTACGGCAGCAAAATGGAGTTTACAGCAGCAAAATGGAGTTTACGGCAGCAAAATGGAGTTTACAGCAACAAAATGGAGGTTACGGCAACAAAATGGAGGTTTGCTAGAGTACGGCAACAAAAGAATGGTTTGCTTAATTTGCTAGAGTACGGCAGCAAAAGAATGGTTTGCTTAATTTGCTAGAGTACGGCAGCAAAGGGAAGGTTACGGCAGCAAGAGCATGGTTTGCTAGGGTACGGCAGCAAAATGGAGTTTAGCAGCAAAATGGAGTTTACAGCAGCAAAATGGAGTTTACAGCAGCAAAATGGAGGTTTGCTAGAGTACGGTAGCAAAAGAATGGTTTGCTAATTTCTGGGTTTGGAATGGCTAGAGCTTGGGGTGTTTTGGGGTGAGCACACAGGAGGAGTACGAAGGCAAGAACCGGGTTGTTTCTGGGTTTGGAATAGCTAGAGCTTGAGTGTTTTTGGGTAAGCACGCAGCAAGAGTACGGCAGCAAGAACAGTTGTTGTTTCTGGGTTTGGAATGGCTAGAGCTTGGGTGTTTTTGGGTGTCCCCCCGGTTGTGTGTTTAAGGATTTTGATACTTGAATGTTGTTGAAGCATGGTAAGGCTTGTTTCTGGGTTTGGAATGGCTAAGGCTAGGCGCCTTCCGGCAGCAATGAGAATATGCTTGCTCATGCCGGCCCCCCCCAATTTCTTGGTTAAGGCCTCCTTTTATAGGCATTGGGGGAGCAGTCGTTGGTCTAAGACTTTTAATAGGGATCGTTGAGACGGTGAGAGATGGGCTTTAATGCTGGTAGGTTAAGTGCTCGAGGAAAACGCGTGATAGCTTTGGCTTTAATGCTGGAAGGTTGGCTGTGTTCTCTCTGCTTACCCATTCAATGGGCTCAAGAAAATGGGCTTGGATTTTGGGGCTCCCAAGCAGCCCAAAACCTACATTCTTTTAAACCTTTAATGGGCCTCATGGATCTTGTAACCATCCACACCACAACCCGCTCAGCAAGCCCCAGGCATATATGTGGCTTGGGCCCACTTAAGCTTGTCGGGTGTTTTTAGCATAGGAAAGTGTATTATTTGCTTGGCATGGCATGTACATTATTTGTATATTTATTTAATGAATTAATTCCCAAAATACAATTTGGGTTAGCATGAGGCAATTATTGTATGTTATATTGGGCTTAAGACATCTTTGGGCTTCTCGTAACATTTTGGGCCTCAACACTAAAGAAGCAAAACAGAATGAAAGTAAGTGTGGTGGTGAACCCACCACTTGCGAATTCAAAAGGAAGAGGACTTCTTCCTCTTTGACTTGCAGCAGATGAGTAAGAAAAAAAAAGTCTTGGACTTCACGAACTTGCATGTCCAAAGCGAATCCAAGATAATGAAAAAAGATGGGTTGCAACTCTACATGCAGCAAAACAAGGAACTTGGATTATGCCCGAATTCCATTGCATGAAGTTTATGATAAAAAATGTGTTGCGGTGGTGAACCATCATGTGAAAGCCAAAGAAGCTTAGTTGTTTTGTTCCACGCCACTTGCAAGTCAATACCCCAATTTAAAATTAATTGGGACCAAGAAGGCTGGTTAGAAGCCGCTGCACAATCCTCAACCCCATGGTCTACACCCCCCCCCCCCCTGTATAAGGGATTCATCTTATATCTCAAGAATCGAAGGTCTTAAATATAATGGGCTCATTGCGAGTCTCAAGTCTAATGGACTTGTCCATTAAAAATCCAATTTGTGAACAATTAGTGCAAAGTCTGAAATTCACAAATTATGGATTAATGGGCTTAAATAAAAAAAAAAGTCTCATTAATTTCCAAATCGTCAAGTGAAGACTCAAGTGGCACAAAACCACACCAAATCTTAAGTGGTACAAAACCACACCAAATCACGTGGTACAAAACCACGCCAACCCCCAAGTGGTACAAAACCTGTCAAAGACCTAAGTGGTATAAAATCACACAAATTAAACCACCCAAGTTTTGGAAGTACGTCAGTTTGATCCTATCAAGGGTACGTAGGCAGTCTAGCATCCTACTAGATGCAACCACAACCAAATTCGAATCCTTAGTTTCTCTTAACCAAATTCACCTTAAATACAATTCCAAACAGAATCTCTGGTTCTTTCTTAACCAAATTCGTCCACAAACGCTACAAATTTCCATCACCAAATCATTATTTCAGTGAGTTATTCACTCACTGAAATTCTTGAACTACAAGTGGCTTGATTCCTGGAAGGGATACGTAGGCAACTTAAGCTTCTACTTAGGTGCAGCTGCAAAACCAAACGAACACATATTCCCCCAAATTATGTTCCTTTGTAATTTTAATCAAAGGGTTTTCTCTTGTAATTCATAACAAGAGTTGTAATTAAGAGATGTTTCATCTCGAATAGGTCAAACTTAAAAGATAATAAAATCTCATTACTTAGGCAATGGTGGTGAAATGATGTTGGAAGACTCGCATTTTCCCTCAACACCTCTAGGAAAGATTGGTTGTTGAAATTAGATGATGCATTATGGGCTTATCGGACGACATACAAAACACCCATAGGTATGTCCTCTTTCCCGGGAAGCTCAAATGCCCTTGACACTATCTTCAAGGTGAGTGGACAACGTTTTGAAGCCATACTTGAAAGAAAATTTTGATCACCAAAAGGAGACCCTTGCTCTTTATAAAGTTGGAGTGGGGACTATAAACTAAGCGCTTGTTGGGAGGCAACCAACTAGGTACTTTAGTTCATTTTTATTTTATTTGTCTTTTGTTTTATTGTTTCATGATTACCCTACTTATATTCTTTATACATTGAGGACAATGCTTAGTTTAGGTTTGGGGGTGTGGAACTTTGTTGTTGTGTGTTATTGTTCTTGTTTACATTTTGAGTCATAACACAAAGGATTTTGCATTCCAAAGAAATTTTCTCACAATTTTCTAACCCAAGGATAATTGTAGCACATTCCAGATGTGTTACAGAATTTATTTTGGTCATTGGATGAATTTAAATGCCAAAAAATAGCAAAAGAGCTTATGAGGTTCTTATTTTGGTCAAAATCAGATTTTCTACCTATTTTCTTTTGTGATGTTTTTCAGGTAAATTGGAAGCCACCAACATGTTTAGAATCGTTATTATGATGATTTGGTTTAAGTTTGGGGGTCTCAGATGACCTACGTTATGTTTTAAAAAGATTTGAAGCTAAAAAAGTGACCTAAAACCCCAAAACCTAGCCGTTGTTTCGCCCAAATTTAAAGAATTTTTCGTCACCAAAGGATTTTAATACGTTCATCAGATTTCTTGTTTGTTAAAAGTCAGATTTCTAGTTTTTTATGATTGCATGCACAAATCAATTCATATCCATTTTCATCACGATCAGTGACTTTTAGGAGCTATTCCAAGTGTGTCCTCTTCCTTTTGATTAATTTTCTTTACTCTTAAGTATTTGGGATCCATAAACTCATGCATTGGTTTGCAAAATCACAAAGAACTGAAAATAAAAATTTCGTTGAAGTATTACTTTCTCTTATTAATGGTGATGCATATGTAATGCTTGATCATTATGAATGTATATGCACCATAATTTTTGCACTTCACAAGGCCATGCTTCAAGTATTTTGATGGAAAAGGTAGCTAAGTGTGGAGAAATAGTAAAGACTACCCTTGTGAGATGTTTGAGCCGAATTGCCATTCTTGGAGAGAGTATTTGGGCTCATTCTAATTCACTATTTTCTTTCTTTTTTTATTTAGATTAATCTCAAGGGTAAATGGCCAAAAACCCCCTTGGACTATTTCGACTATCGAAATGTCCACCATGGATTATTTTTTCAGCCAATTTAGCTCGCAAACTATTTGAAATGGTCAATTTAGCACCTGCTCGTCAAGTTTTTAGACTTCCATCCAATTTTCTGTTAATTATAAGGGTACGTTTGTCATTTTACAAGGACAATACAAAAAAATAATAAAGAAAATGTAAAATCATGATTTCTTGTTCTTTTCCCTTTTCTGTCTTCTTCATCTCTTTCTCTTTTTTCTTTTTTTTTTTTTTTTTTCAGTCGGAAGATGAACTTCATTTCAAAGCCTCACCCAAAATGGGGAGGGTACAATACAACAAACAGAGCAACCCAGGAAGGAAGCCAGAGAAACTAAACTATCTGCAATATCAGGAAAACAGGAACAAAGAGACTGTCCCAAGATAATGATATCATCAGATAAAACAAACTTAAAAATGACAAAGAAAGCTGGATTAAAAGGAGCAAAATAACCCAGTAAGCAAAGGAACATCAAGTTCAAAAATCCACCACAAATCAGCCACCATAAGCCAACCATAATCATAGCAGCCCCAAGGCAAGGGGAACAGGAACATGAGATTGGAAGGAGGTGGTGCAAGCACTCGAGCCATAGCAATGCCGTAGCTCTACACAAATTCCACGTTGTACGCGATTTCTCGCTTTGCGGGATCGCTGCAATAGCCAATAGATGGAACCAGGGTTGAGCTGGAGAGAGGGGGTCTGAGTAAAGGTCCGCCAGAGAGAATCTCCATCTCCACCAAAGCCGAAAACACCAGTACACCTAGAGGAGGAAAGCAGGAACCGATCGGAGGGCAGCCAAGGAACAACACCGAGAGGATTGGAATGGGGGAGATTTGGGGAATTAACCCGGAAAGGAGGCATAAAGCCCCAAAACAGAGGCATAAAGCCCCAGAAATGAGCATTAAAGCTCAAGCACAACACCATCTCCTCACAAGGAGAGAGATTCGAACTCAACAAAATGGAGAAACCCATAAACATCGAGAGGAACCTCGAAAGAGAAACAAACCAGGGAAGGTAGGGAAGGGGGAGGGGACATGGCCTCCTCCCCCCAAAGAGATGAAACGGCGCTAGGAATTGAGATAGTTTTTAGTTTTTAGGTCAACAGTTGAGGAGGAAGGGGCTGGGGAAGACGTTGATTGCCTTCCCCTTTTTTTTTTATTCTTTTTTTTTAATTTTTTTTTCCAGTTTTGTAGTTTTAACAATTTAATTATTTTAAACTTAAAAAAATTAAATTTAATTCAAACGGCAGGGGCTAAATTACATGAAAACTAACGGCATGGGCTAAATTGACCATTTAAAATAATATGAGGGCTAAATTGGCTGAAAAAATAATTCAGGGTGGACATTTCGAAGTTTTAAATAGTCTAGGGGGGTTTTGACCATTTACCCTAATCTCAATTAGGCTTTTGAATTGAATATTAAGAACTAATATTTCTTTTTGTAGGAATCATATAATGCTTTCACTTTTGACTTGGATGGACCTTGAGAGATGATGTTAGGTTATACATGTTCTAACCATGAAATAAGCCTTATGTCCTATCCTTGTGTGTGCCATCAACCCTTTTGAAGCCAAACACTTGGCCTTTTCTTTCATTACCCACAATATTCCTTATCATTTTCACCCTATTTTTAGCCATACCTTATGTGCATGGGAGATGCCATGGTAAGTGAAAATAAGGATAAGAGTTGAGCTCTACATCAACAAAAGAGGTGGTATGTACCAAAGAAATATGTGCTTAAAGTTTAATTTTAAAAAAAGAAAAAGAAAAAAAGGATAAAAAAAAAAAAGAAGAAGAAGAGATTCATTCAAAGTTTAAGTCAAGGAAGTAAAGCATATCAACAATCTTGGATGCCTTTGTGAAGTAAATTTGAAGAGCCAAGTCGTATAACAAGATAAATGTCTTGGTGTGTCTCAAGTTCTAGTATTCCATGTTCCGTTCTTTCATAACCCATAACCGAGCCTTACATTACAACCATAGTAAAGATCTTTGGGGACGTCTTGCTTGAAAGTGAGGGTACGTAATTTATCTCTGGTTCTTAGTATTTGATTTCCTTTCCATGAGATATATTCTAGAAATTGCCTTTTATTTTTTGGATGCATATGTGTCTTATGTTTTGACTTCTTTACCTAACTTCATTCACATATGTGGGGTAAGCGTATAACCCTAAGTTATGTGTGAAAATTGAGAGTTATCCAGTGAGGCCTAGAGTCGAGGCGAATTTGTACACATGTTGAGTGTGCATATCTTGAAGTTAGAGTACCTTGAAGTATTGGCTTTACACTTTACACTATGATGCATTTTATTTCTAGTGGAATAACTTTAGTTTTGGAATTTTGATTAGCATTCATTGGTTATTATTAGTTGGTTGGAAGTACTGCTTTAACGGATTTGTTTTGCAAGGAGTTTTTGTGGGTATTGTGACTCGTAAACCCTCAGGAGACACAATTTCTCCTACTAGGGACACTTAGAGGTTTAAAGGCTTGTGGCACAACTCTTCATCAATCATAATGTTTCCCAATAAGTCTTTCATGAACTAATTTCTTTTTACTAGGACTCCGTTAGATTTACTTAATTCGTTATTGAGCTAAGTTTTGTTAGCCGACACTTGAGTTTCTTTATGGTATTAAGGACAATTGGTTTCCCTTTCAGTATCGGTTTTAATTGACCCGTTTTTCTTAATTGACTCTTAAGTAAGTAAGTTAAATAGCACCCTCTAGTATATGTAAGGTGGGGTGTTACAATGTTGTCATAATTCCCTTATATATAGATGGTAATATGTGTGAAAATCGTCCTATGAATGCTCTCTCGTCATTTAAGCCTTGACTGATTTTATGCATCAAGCCGCTTTTAGTCATTCGGCTGTATTTACGCATTCGACTACTTTTGTACTCTCAACCACATTTATGTTCTCAATCACATTTATGTCGGCTGCATTTATATGCTCGACCGCTTTTATGTGCTTAGCCGCATTTAGGTGCTCAGTCACATTTATGTGCTCGACCTCACTTATGATTTTTGGGCCACTCGAACGTAGCTTGGGCCCAAATGGTGATTTGGGGCATGCTTGAGCAAAGCTTGGACTCCTTATTGATTTAATTGTTGAATCTTAGGCCTAGTCTGCAATATTTCAGCCATGCTTAAATAGTACTTGGTGTTTTGATTGGAATTGTTTGAAGCATGCTCTAGCTACTTATTGAGTTAATCTCACTATTAATTTATTGCAATTCAAGGTATTAATGTTAATGAAGTTGTATAGGTAATTTCATGGGAACAATTTTTGGTCTTGGTCCTAAAGGAAAAAAAATTAGCTAGTTTTTCTTTGAGAAATAAGTGGTTTGCCACATGAACATGTTTAAACTTTGTTTCTATTTTCAGTTGGTTCTTCCTAATTAGTTTACAATCTAAGAGTTGTTATTGGCTTTCAAGTTTTTGTTTTTTTGGGTTTGTTTTAATAGACATTTTATTACTAAAGTGGTTGTTTGGTAAGTAGGTTAAGTAGCACTATCTTATATAAATAAAGGGATGTTACATTGACTCCATCAAGATATCCAATTTCCTCATATATAATTGGAGTCTTTTAAGAAGGTTTTAGCTTATTTGGTTTAAATAATGTGGATCCAACAGACAATACATTGGCAAGAGAAAAGGTTTGGAATATGATGAGATTAAAGCACATAAAATCAGGAGATATGTATGAGGATACGTAACCTAGTAATTAGAGAACTTAAGAACTAAGTTCAATGGGAGAAATGAATCATATGATAGTCGTAAGGGATGCACAGTTTATTTGCTCAACCATATAAGTGTGTATGTCGTGTAACATTTTGGAGGTTGTATTTATTTAAACTCTTAATAAAATCCATAGCTTGTATGAGTGAGATATTATAGTTACACAACCATCCTTCAAAAACCTTTACCTATGTGAGTGTGAGATTGGACTTATCGTCAAATACACTCATGAAAAGTAGGATTAGCATAAAGCTTCCTATGGACTTCAAGCAGTGACGGATCTATTAAGGCGCAAGGAGGTGCAGCTGCTCCTCCCCTCGCTGGAAAATCACTTGGAGAGGACGGAATTTGCCCCTCTGATGGTGCTCACCATTTGTTTGATTAAATGTCTCAAAGAGGCTTTTTTGTTTTGGTATATAAAAATCGCATCCACTACGACAAGACTCCTTTAGATGTGTGTCTAGTTAGAATTGCATACTTCTTTTTCTAGCATAGAGACGCTACGCAAGGAAGAAGATGCACGAGGACGAGGATGCGCGAGGAAGATGTGTGTTGTTCCTTTTGGGTTTCTCATTAAAACGATGTCGTCTTAGTCTATGAGTTTCATTTAAAATAAAACGATGCGTTTTGCTCAAAAAGGTATGTTTGGTGGAACAGTCACCAAATTAAAAAAATAAAGAATGGAACTATGGATGCTCTCCATCCTTTCCTTTCAAGTCATGTCATCATGAACAATAGTACTCTCTCATAATCATATTATTAGGTTTTCTTATTTTAAATGCAACGGTGCCTTTTGTCTGTAGTAAAACCTTTATTAATTTTTTTTTTTGGAACATAAGTTATTTGATATTACATTAGCCTAGCCTAATATGAAAAGAGTGCTGCTAAATGAATCCTAAAATTAATTGAGTACACCCTACTACAAAAGTATTTATTGAATTACTGATTTACCCTATTATAAAACGACCAAAAAGGATATATGGAATTGTGAAACAAATATAATTTTAATAAGTACACCCTACTAACCATATTCAACCATAATCAAGAGATTGCTTGGTGCCCATCTTTGTGATTCGCGAGTCAAAATGGCTTTTCAGGGTTCCTTCTTCTTTCTTGTGCTGCTAATTTCGCTTCTGATACGAAGTTCCTTATGATCTAGCATGACTCGGAGCAGATGAAGCCTTCCTTCTTTCTTCTTCCGAAACTATTTCTTGGCAACTTGGATTGGAGAACTTAAAAAGCAGCCTTCAGTTCAGTGACACATCTACTCAACGTTGGACAACTTTTAGAAGGGTGCTTTTGACTTGGCTGTTGTCAATGTCGACTAGTTCTGCATATTGATTGGACAGCTTAAAAAGTAGCCTTGTTGTTTCTTGATGTGAGTAAATAACATGAAGGTTTCAATCTGTTCTGTACACTTTAGAATCCAATTAGTCTTTAATTTTGCATATAAGCTTGTGTACATGGTGAAATTTTATTTTAGTTTATTGTTTCATGATAGAACTTCATAGAAATTAGTTCATTGATTATTAGATTCTATTTCCTCATCATATGGTGAAATTTTCTCTTCCGCCGTGGCCTGAGGTAGAGCTCAGGAATCATTGCCCTCATTAGCCTTTCCACTGTAAAGTAATGTGCCATTTGAATTGCTTATTTATTTATTTATTTATGTATTTGGATTCCTATCCTAAGGAGTTTCAAAGCCTCTTTTGTACTTTTGAAATTATGTAGATTTCCCACATCTACTACATTTACACAACCCCAGGTGAAGATTAAAACAAAAGGTCGTCCAAAAGTTGACACATCTACTCGACGTTTGCCTTCTGCTTTTGAGGTTGTCTTATTTGGTCAAGATAGTGCACACTCGAACTGAAAATGTTGTTACAAGACTGCCACGTAAGAAGTCAAAAACCATACCCCAAAAGCGATCAGTATTCAATAGTCAGAGACAACCATTGCCATATGTGAATCCACAGAAGCTGCCTTCGAAGCTACCTGTAAGTAGTTACAATATTAAATTTGTATACTGTCGTTTATATCGTAATTTGGGCTTATGTAATTGTAATATGCAGGTCTATAGGCCTAAACCCATTGTAGATGACTCTTGCTTAACACCAGAGTTTAACAAGTG
Source organism: Prunus fruticosa (assembly GCA_018703695.1). Lineage (NCBI taxonomy): Eukaryota > Viridiplantae > Streptophyta > Magnoliopsida > Rosales > Rosaceae > Prunus > Prunus fruticosa. The sequence goes on along the minus strand of CM031923.1, from coordinate 2,074,728 downwards.
GTTTCCTAAACATATGTTGATACATATTAGAGGGGCACAAGATGTTAAGAGTGATGGTAATTGTGGTTTTAGAGCCATTGGATTATTGATGAGGAAAGAATCTGTCATATACACGTTAATATTAAATGGTAAGGAACGGGTACAATATATTGAGTATATGTTGGACAATTTTGAGGACTTCCCACTTCAAGATAGGGGGATGACTATACTAGATATGGGACACCTCATTGCATCTTGTTATAATGTAATCCTCATGACTTGGTTAGTGCATCAGTCACTTACATTTTTTTCCATATGAGACTACTCCATCGGATTCTATCTATCGCTGTGAGATTTCTATTGGATTTGTTAACCACAACCACTGGATTAAGGTAAAACAATTAAGCTGTTTATGCACATATATGTTTGCTTACTATTCTTTTCACATAACTTGATTTATTTAATTTTTTTTGTTTTACAGGTTTATTTGGAAGGTCAACACCCTATGCGACCAGTTGATGAGCATTGGTTGAGATGTTCAACCATAACTGCATCAGATTGGCTTACACCATATCAGGATCATATACACCAGTTTAGATATGAAGTTGATGTAGCAGACCCTTATGATAATGACGCTATATTTATTAAGTAGTTTTGTGAAGCATCATATTGGTGATATTAATTATTATTTTCATTTTCATTATACCATTGGCAGTTCTTGTTTTGTAACATAAATATAATAATTATGATGACTTTTTTCTCATTTGGCTTCTTCCAGCACAAAAAATGTTATGAGATAATTTGTACTTAATTTCCCATTTGTCCTTTTGTGTTTTTAACGAAAGAGGTGGTGATTGCAAGAATTTGGAATTGCAAAAAAAGTGTCAACAGTTTTAGTAGAAGCATAAATCCATATGAAAAGTCAAAGATTTATAAACACTATTAAAAAAGTCAAGTTGAAAATCAACTATAAAGTAATGCTACAAGTCACTACTACAATTATGTTAAACTACGACACACAATAGACGACCCTTTATATAAAAATTGTCGTGATATTTTAAAAGACGACGGGTGTTATAATACTGTCGTGGTAAGGTAACTAATACACCCATGAGTTGGGTTGATTTTTAAAACAACGATATTGTTATAAAACTGAGGGAATTGAGAGAGAATCTAGGAGAATATTGATAAAGGAAGAGCTATAGAAATGTCCATACGGTTTCTCCTTCTTTTCTTTTCTTATTCATTCATACTTGATGCCTTATATATATAGGCATATGGATTACACTGTTCACAAATATTGTATAATGATACACACATCATTGAATAGTCATCTAGCATTTGTAGGTGGGCATCCATTTTAGTTATATTTATAACACTCCCCCCTTGGATGCCACCATACATGGAATATGCCTCATTAAAAACCTTGCCAGAAAAATCCAGTGGGATAAAAACTGGTCAAAGGGAAAAAGAGTACATAATCATGTGTAGCATAAAACTTTGTCATGTGTATAGTGAACACGACTAGCGTGCGACACTGCCTCGTTAAAACCTTGCCAGGAAAAACCCAGTGGGATAAAAAACCTGGACGAAGGAAAAAGAGTACAGTGTATGAAGATCTTTATTGATTGTACGCTCCCCCTAATGCTCTAAAAATATCTTTAAACTTTAAGATAATCCATCTTTCTGAATTTTGTGGTTGACACAGCTTTGATACACCTTTAGTGAATAAATCTGACTTTCAATTTTGATGGATGCTCCCCCTGAAGAATTACTTTCCTTTGATAACTTCATGATCCATCACAAATAAAATTGATAGCACATTCCTTTCTCGTAGAGTAGGCTTTGGTAATGCTTGCACCATATTTGCTCTTGTAGCTTCAATTTATGGATGCTTAGTCAGATGAATGTCTCCCCCTGATATCTTCATGACTATCTCTTTGGAGAGGAAACCCTTTCGGAGTGAGTGGAAGATATAACTATCATGAATTCCTTTAAGTAATATGAAATCAATATATCTTTATAAGTAAATATACTTCAAGTGAATAATCTCTATGCAATTTAAATAAATTTCCAGAATCCGCGTATTTAATAAATCATGGGCTACTTGTATAGAATATGCCCGTATATGTTAATATGCGGAGATAACATTAAATATGCGTCACATCACCCTCCCTGTAATGGTGATGGAGCTAAGCTTTAACTGGAAATACCGTGTTCGGTTACACTACCGGAAAATCCATATAAACATGCTTCAATACTTTCTTAGTATAAGCTGATTGGTAGCCAAGAATTTCGTTGGCATCATGCTCAATCTTTAGGTCAAGACTTTATTTCTTGAACTCTTTTAGGAGTTTTAACCAATCATCAACTCTTCAGAAGTTGTAATGTGTTGCAATATTTCATAATGAATGTACTCACTGAGGCAATATATACTATTTTCATATCAATATTGAGTACAAAATTTGTGCTTCATGCACTTGTCCTTTAGGGACTTGCTTCATGCAATTTGTATCCGTCAAGGATTTTCTTTTAGGGATTACACTTCATGACACACTATATAGCTTTATACCCAGCTATCTTGTCCCATTTTTGCATCGCTTATGGCGATATGCTCCGTGCACTTAATAACCCTTAAAGATAGTGTGTTAGTCTCCGTAGATGTGCAATAATTTCATCGTAGTTGCATCTACAAGTATGGAGAATCTCATAATTCCAAGTTTCTTCCAGAAACTCTATGTCATATAGAAGTGAGTGTATTCCAATTTATTTCAAACACCCATGTATAACCTTCTTGGTTAACATCTTTTGGGGTTCGTATATGTTCTTTCACGTTCATTTGCCTCTTTCCATTTTGGCCAATGATTTTGTCAATATTTGATAATTGAACGTGGTTCCATTCAACATAGCCCATTGATGATTTGAGTAGCTACTTTAAAACCAAAAATATCATTCATCAATTTGTGATCTCACTATTCTTATGTGCATGCGCATGCATCAATAAGCATTTCTTTGCCTTTTCCCGGGTACCCAAGGCAATTTGTTTTTAGGGACTTTCATTGTCTCCTTCTAAACATACATCTCTTATAAGATGAATTATGTGAGAATGTGGATCATAACCTCCTCTGGAGTGTTTAAAATAGGGCGTGAATAATCTCCATTCCAGGAGTTGGAACATTTAGAACATATATCTGTCATGCTTTAGGCATGCCACAGACTAATTTTATCATGTCAATGGATTGTCTTTCTGGGACATAAATTCAGACAATTTGCTACGCACTCATCGTGCACCATATTGACATGTTGATGGATTGTCCTTTTTGGAACCTCAATCCACTCTATTTGCTACGCATTTGGCGTGCATTCACACTGTCATACCCATGAGTTACTCTTTGGGAGCCTTTAATATATGCAGTGTTTTGCAATTTTCAGAATTTGCATTAATCTTTCATACCTGTTACATATATCAGGTAGTATAATCATGCGTTGATGAGACAATATATTCCATAATCATTCACGTCGTTAACCCCAATTCTCCCCCTAACGACGGAAAAATGGTCTCATCTAAACGATTCCAAAAGTATTATAAGCATAGTCTTTCTGAGACAACAAAAGACAGAAAATTCAGTTTCCCTTAATAGAATCACAAATATACAGTATATCAGAGAATCTCTGGTTCTCAACAACAAGTGATAGGGAAAATGCTTATAATATAAAAGCAAACTCACAACGATCTGTAAAAAGTGTGAGGCTTACAAACTTCCTTTGATCATTAGGATGTAGAGAGGTTACATGAAGAACATGAAATATACTGGAGAGATTCATGTTGTGATGGAAACGTACCATGCTTTATGTTCTGATGATATATCATCCATATTCTGATCCATGAAGCATATGAATCTTCCTCTTCTATCATATGTGAGAGAGGTATATATGTTCGAATGAACAATGTCCTCTCTTTCTTATCATAAATGGACCCAGAAGCTTCAGTGAATCAGGCTGATCCATGATCAAACAACTACTTTAACGAGTAGTGGATCATGATCAAAAATAATCTTGCTTCTGAAGGTCCTGATCAAAGATAATCTTGCTTCCAAGGAAATTTGCAGGATTCCTGAGCATATCAAGTACTTCCAAGGAAATCTGCAGGATTTCTGAGCATGTCAAGTACAGCGGAGAGAACTGAGGTTGATATTGCTTCCAAGGAAATCTGTAGGATTCCTGAGCATGCCAGGACCTGCCCAGAGAACTCAGGTTGATATTTCATCCTTTGTTTAGAAAGCAACAACAAAGGGTATTTTGAAACTGTCTAATAGTAGGGAATATATATAGCAGAAATGAGAATATATAAAATAGGTAGCTTAAATGTAAACCTTACGTTAGTCCCTAATCAATCAGATTACTTTTGATAAAATTCTCAATAAGACAATCCGGAATTTATGCAAAGAGTAAAACGATAAGAATTGAATCATTTTTATATAAAAATATCTCAAAGATCGGATCAAATACCTTACCATGGTCGACAAGAATTTATAAAAATATCACAAGGATCAAAACCATGAATGTGGTCGACAAGAGTGAGTAGTGAGAATAGATTTTGTGGAACAAGAATTTATAAAAATATCTCAAGGATCAAAACCATGAATGTGGTCGACAAGAGTGAGTAGTGAGAATAGATTTTGTGGAACAAGAATTCGAATAATATGGATGGTTGTCATGTTGCTCACATATATATATGATGCTTACAATGCACGGTTCATCAATAGAATACGTTCCCTATTTTCTGCTATTACTTAAGTGGTTCATTTCCACATCTTCTCCTTAAAACATGTCTTCCTATTCCCAAAATAATTTCGATTTGAATACTGCTCCCCGGGAGCAAATATTGTTAGCAGTGAGATCAGATAGTGATATTGTTAATGATTCTTTGGTTGCTAGCATGCGGCATGCTGCATCAGTTACCAACTTGGGACAACGACGTGGCCAGATCACAAGAGGTGCAGGCACTTAGATCTCAAGTCATGATACTGCGCAGAAGGTTGACTGAGGCTAATCAAAAACTTAGAAGACTGGAGAAAAGTAATAAAGATTTGGAGGAACTTGTTTCTGTGTTGCAAGTTCATGAGGAGAATGAGGAACACAAAGATTCTCCTACGGATGCCCAAATCTGAGGCATTAAATATTTTAGCAACTCTGAGTATGTAATAATTCTCCTTTGTAATATAGAACCGTCAGTTCCAATTTTTATAGTATCCACTTAAGCCTTTAAATCATATGAACTTCAAGTTCAAACATGTGGACATTTGTGTGGATGCACTCAAAACTTTTCTAGTTTGAGGATTTATGAAATATTGAGATCCATGAGCTTCCGGCTCAGGTCATATTTGATACCAAAATATGGGGAGTTTTAATTCATCCTGTGGGGTGTTGATTGTGGCAAAATCATTCTTTGCTAAATTCATCAACTTCTTATACCAAAGAAACATGTGGTGTGCAATTTCTTGCAATGATACCTCAAGGTTTATCTATTAATTGTTAGAACCTTTAAGTTCTTTAACATTGTTTAGATTCTGATCTTCAAGCCAAAATCATATATATGGATATTCTTGGAACTTCATGTTCACATTTCGGGATTTCAGACCCTTTCATAATTATCCATGTTTTGAGGAACTTCTGGCATCTCATTTAATTGCTCATTCATGAGTTTAAGGAATTGCATGTTCCTTTTTGTATATGGTGATAGTTTACCAAAAATGGTTATCATTCATGCATACGGTACCTGTCACTTATTGACAAATATAGTACCGAGAGATTGCCAACTCTCATAACATTATCATCATCAAGGATCTTCAGGTCCAGATGTAGTTGTATGATGAGGATCAAAGGACTTTTTGGTCCTAATCTCTGTATGTTGTAAAACTCATCATATCACTCAATTAATTCATAAATTGCTTGTAAATAAATTGCTGGTAAATAAATTACTGGTATGGACGATAATCCCGCACCATACTTTAAATAAAAGTAAATGAGCGATAAAGTAATTCATAAAGTAAATTGCTTGATGTATGTGGGTTAATTCCGCACCATACATAAAAGTAAATGAGTGATAAAGTAAATTGCTTGTTGTAAGGGCGATAATTCCGCACCATACTTTAAATAAAATTAAATGTGCGGTAAAAGTAAATTACTTATTGTATGAGGGTTAATTCCGCATCATACAATGATAAAGTAAATGTGCTTGTATGGGCACTAATTCTGCTCCATACGTTTAAATAAAAGTAAATAAATGTGGGGATAAAACCGCCACTTAAAAAGGATCTTCTGGCCCCTTTTTAGATATACATGAATTTAGGAACTTCTGGTCCTTCATTATTTATATTAAGGATCAAGATCTTCGAGTCTTATGTCCTTTTCCAACTCCGTCATAACGCACATGGATTTTGACCAATATACGGAGAAATGTCTCTTGGATAGTAATATCCTATCCACACGGAGTTTAATCAATATTATTGATCATAAGTGGGCTGCGAGTTCGCAGGCATCCCTAATAATCAATTTCTTGTCTCTGCCATTTCATTATGATTGTAGCAATGATCTCTCATGATCAATTGTGGCAATGACCTTTCCTAGGTCCTGTTGAATAATCAAACAGATTGTTAGGGACCATACATATTTAAAGATAATTATCAATAAAAGCATAAAGAAATATATATAGGTATATATGTGTGTAAAACCGAACACATGTGTAAACATATTATATATTATATGTAGTATATTACTATAACCCATGAAACTTGATGTAGGCCTTATATAAAGTAATATGTGTTTTAAAATCACACTATAGTATTATATAATATAATCATATGATATATGTAATCAGGCAAGTCAAAAGAAAGGAAACCAAGTGCGTGATTAATATTATGCATGTTCTTGCCTTTCCACTTGTCACCATCACACATGCAATATATATACTATATTATATATTAGTGGAAACATGAAATCAGGGTGTCCTAATTCGAACTGCTTTTCTTCCTTTCACCTGCCATATACAAACTTCAGTGCTCTTTTCTTTGGATGGTCGGTAAGAGTATGGAATAGCATAATAATTATATTATCAAGACAAAAGAAAGATAGTGGGCTTATCTCTTAAATAGTCACCAACTATTCCTTTTAGTTGTTTTGTGCAGTAGCCTTCTATGGAGCCAAATACTAGTCAGGCCTTGCACCATTCCATCTCCAAGTGGCAACTTCTTCTCCGTTTTCCAAGCTCTCTTGTTTTTCTGGTTTGGTTAGTTTATTTTCTTTTAACCTTTTCTTCTCTGTATGTTTGTAGACCCGTTTTAGAGAAGGCTATACTCTCTGCTCCAGTTGAGAGGTTGATTGCTGGAATTTTGAGAAAGAAATGTATTGAAGCATATGGGATTCATCAGAGAATTCAGCTGGTATTTTGAAAGCGAAGTCGATGCTGATAACGTGTTATAAAACTGAGGGAATTGAGAGAGAATCTAGGAGAATATTGATAAAGGAAGAGCTATAGAAATGTCCATACGGTTTCTCCTTCTTTTCTTTTCTTATTCATTCATACTTGATGCCTTATATATATAGGCATATGGATTACACTGTTCACAAATATTGTATAATGATACACACATCATTGATTAGTCATCTAGCATTTGTAGGTGGGCATCCATTTTAGTTATATTTATAACAGATATCTTATTAGTATCATTGATTAGTCATCTAGCATTTGTAGGTGGGCATCCATTTTAGTTATATTTATAACAGATATCTTATTAGGACTGTCGTGTTTTTAGGAGGCGCTAAACAAAAATTTCACTTTTAGTTCGCGAGCGCGGAGCTTTTTGGAAAACCCTCTCTCTCTCTCCGAATCTCAAATTCTCTCACCTCCTTTCAGAAAACCCATTCTCTCTCAACTCTCTCTCACATCTATGAAGCACATCTCCCTCGCGCCTTCCACCGAACTTGCTGATATCACCATCTCTGTCGGGCCGTTCAGGTCACCGGGCTCTCCTAGATGGCCATCTCCATCGCACAGTTCAGTCCACCGAGCTCACCGCGTTCGCCATCTCCCTCGCCCTGCCCATGGCAGCTACCCTTCCTTGTCGCGACCATTTTTAAGCCCCTAACTGGATTCCCATCTTCCATTTTATGAGCTTTAGATTAGATCTTCTTACTCGTAAACCAAAAAGGTACGAAGCTAATTTTCTAGGGTTAGCTTAGGGTTCTTCTGATTTGACTTCAATTTTTATTATTTCTTGTTTAATATTCTAATTTTGTAATTGTAAGTAAGTTCTTGTTTTCAATGCAACTTTTATTTTTATGATTTGATCATCTTAGTTTTTGTTGTTAATTGGATTGGTGGGTGTGGTAAATATTCATTCTTTATGTGAATCGAGTCTCTGTTTTGTACTGCCAAGTTGGTTAATTAGATTGAATTGGGCCATTAGCCTTTTGATGGGTATTCATATTTCAATTGATGAAATTTCAAATTCAATTTCAGTTCATTCTTTTATCATTTTGCTTATAATCTGGCTCTTTTTTGAGTCATTTGTTAGAGTCGTTGTTATTAGTGATCTTATATTGGAATTTTGGATATGGGTTGTTTCAGTTTTCTTGTTTACTTGGATTTGCTAGCTTCTTGGCCAGGTGTTTTGATCTGCTAAGAGAAATCGGTTACTCCCTATTGCTATGTGTTTGTGCTTTTTTATGGCTTTGACCCTTAAAAGTTTCTGCCACCTTGGGATGCAGATTGGTAGCTTTTAATGGAAGTATTGGCTTGGATTATTTGGTTCTTGATGTATGAGTAATAATGTCTTATCATGTTCATTAATATTGGTTTGATATGCATGCTAACGATTCATTAGATATCAGATTTTCTATTAGAAAGGGGGTTTCTATGAGAAATGGGGTTGCGTTTCATATAAATGTTTTGTTTGTAAGCTTCTGGTATAGTTTTTTCATGGTTATCGACTAATTGTCTATGAAATTGGTTTATGCATGTCACTTACTTCCCTTTTCTATTTTTGGGTTAAGATTTTTTCTTTCAAAATTCTTAGGTTCGGTTTTTTGTTTATTGCCTACTTGTATACTTTTGGCTCATTTTTCAATCCTTGGTGCCTTCTCAGTTTATGCAGAAAGCCCCCAGGATTTGACTACAATTTTGGTAACAGTTATCTTTGAGTGGTTTCTTATTTCTGTGTTGTTCGTTGATGCCATATTCTCCTATATAATTACAAAGTTCGCTTATTACTGTGGATTGCCAACACCCTACCTGACTCTTTGGACAGCAACATCAACATGGGTTTTACTCCAAGTCTACCAATTCAACTTCCTCACTCTGATTTAATACGTGGGCATATTTATTGTTGCTTCATTGTTCCTTTCAGGCAACTTTCTCAGGCTTCTTGGCAAGTAAGTGAGCTAAGCTCCCCTGCATTCTAAAATCCCATGTTCTTGTTCTTTTTCTAATACTTGTGTTGTGTAATGATTTTTGCATTTTAATTTTCTTTATTTTCAGAGAGCCTCCAGACTTGTCAAGAGTAGGAATTCTAGTTTGTATAATTTGGGTGGTTTTGCATTGTGTATAAATCCTTGGACCCTTTTCAACTCCTGTTTATTATGCTTAGACTCTTTAACCTCTAATTATATATGTCAATCTCACTACTGAAAATTAATTGTGTCAGTGGTACACTTGTGATCAAATGTTCAAAGGGTATCAAAATTCAGAGGTTCATTGGACCATGCACATCTTTGGAGATGGTAGACAATTTGGTCATTTATAACTTGTTTTTATCTACATTAATGGCAGTGATTAGAATTAATGAAATATATTTGGTAAGATATGTGTTTGTGGTGTTTGATGTTAATTTTGCAAGTCTTGTAGAAGGGACCTGTTGTTGTTGATATTGCTACAGGAGAGGGGAATAGAACAACTTTCAAAATGTGCAAGAAGGTAGAGCTAAAGAAGAATAAATTGATGAAGTTCATATCAAATTAGTAGAATTTGTGAGCCACATGTACGTAGCTCCTTTATTTCTAATTATAGGTAGGAAGTATGTAATAGAATAAAGATTGATTGACTATGTAATGATGATTGAATCTTCAAGTTTTATTAAAGAAATAAATTTTCAGTGTATTTTTTTGTTAATAAAGCCTTATAATTGGTTTTCTAGTTAAAATTATTGTATAGAATTATAGGAAACAAAAAACTAAAATGTAAAAGCCTGGGAACTTATTAGACGATGAATTTAAAGAAAATAAACAATGGTTTTATTGTAAAAACCGTCGTCTTTATATACAATCAATGATGTTTTTAACAAAATACGGTTGTCTTTTAACAAACAACCGTCGTCAATATTAAAAATAATGACGGTATTTAAAACTTGTCCTCTTTACTAATAAATAACGACACTTTTTAACAAAAAACCGTCGTCTTTACATAAATTTTTTAACAAAAAACCATCATCTTTCTAAAGAATTAAAGACGGTTTTCATTTATCTTTACATCTAATAGACGACGGTTTCCATGTACATGTAGCTACGAAATATAGATGGTATTAGTTGGTTTTTTTTTTTTTTGGGAGCTTTTAGCCTTTTAAATATTGCCCCTTCTCTAAAAAATTTATGGGTCCGCCGTTGACTTCAAGTAACCAATGATTCGTCTTTATGATTGATCTTATGACCTAGTTGATTTTCTAAATGATTTTGGATACTAAATGAATGTAAATGATGCTAAAGACCCCACGAATTGTCGAGTTTTCCCTTTTCTCTTGGAAGGATCCACTAAAGATGGTTCAAATCCTTGAAACTTGATTCCATTAGCTAATTTGACCCAACCCAACCAAAGTTTAATTAATCAGTTTTTTTCTGCATCAAAGAAGAGGCACCCAACCAACTGTCTCTTGAGAATTAAGTAAGACCCTAATGAAAGGTTGTGAGAGTACATCAGCCGCTTCAACCAAGAAGTAATCAGTTTCCCAAGCTGCTTCAAGGACACATCCTATACAAGTCTTTTGGCTAGATTTCAGAAAGGACCTTTCCTATTCCATGTCAAAATAATAAACACCTAAGAATTATAAACACTTTGTGTCTGAGGCATTTCGTCATGCCATTGTTGATAGCGCAAGATGAAAGCACGGAAAATGATAAAGGAAAAACAAGCACTAACTCTAAAATTAATGAATTGAAAAGATAGAAAATCTTAATAGTTTTATTAGCAATAGAAATTAACTTAAGAATAAAAACTTCATAAAGTTGTTTAAATAGAATAAAAAGAATTCCTAAAATCGTAAGAAATCCTAGATTCTAGAATATTCATACAACTTATCTAATAAGAAAATAATAAAATCTTAATATGAAAATCATATTAGGTAAAACAAATCCTAATAGGATACTTAACGCCTTCTTTCTATACACCATAATTCACGCTCAAGTATGATTTTCCATATTTGAAATCATTTTTCTGATTTTGAATAGCTTTTCTAAATCTTCTTCGTAGGAAAAAAAAATCCATATGTTGTCATACATCAGTTGAAGAGACGACATATAATACACCAAAGGGGAGGTATTCATCTTGGCCTTACTTGTGGGATAAAAGAAAAAAGGGGTGAAATAACACACATGATTGACTAAATAACTAGAAAGGACGATTTGAGAAATATTAGATGGTCTTTGGTCGATGCCACACCGATGTTCCCCGCTGTCCATTTTTGGAAGGTTACGGAAGACTTGGTTAGTCACACTAACCTAGTTCAGACGAATTACTTGACCTCAACCTCAAGAGGTCATCCTGCTGTTTAGACCAAATTCAGGCATCAACAACTTATATGGTGTCATTATTGTTTACTGAAGTTGAGTTAAATGTGGATGTTTAGATTTGAAGTAGAGAATTAAATTTTTACATACTATGATTTCATATAATTTATAAGGAAAATACTTGCTTCCTTCCCTAGAGGGTAGGAATTCCTAATGTCTTGGCTATCAAAGTTTGACAAGTGTGTAGAGATTTATCCTTTGTATTTTTTATAAATTATTTTTGCATATATGTTAGAGTGTGATTTGTAAGAAGTAAGAATGTCTCTTTCTTAGAAGGAGGGAAACAATGTCCATTAAATAAACATCTTCAATGAAACAGTCAATAATTAATTTTTAATTTTTTAATAAAATACTAACAGAGTTTGTTATTTAATTTTTATTTTAAATTAATCTAATATACGGAAAAGGGAATTTGAACCTTGATGCAACTCATTGCCTTGATCAACTGACCTATCCAATATTTGCATTTTGACAGAATTTAAGACTATTGTTAAAGTAAATGAAAAGATGACACAAAATAGAATATGAGACAGAGTGGCCACGGAGGTTTTGAGTACAACAAATCTTTACTGTCCAAAGATTAGGCCGCTCTCAACCAAAAGCCATTAATTTTGACAAATAAAAAATCATCAATTCCATTTTCCAGATCTTGAACAAACAAATCATGATACGTAGCTCCAAGACGAGAACCAACTCTGTTTGCACAGGATTGAAGAAAATGACACAAACACCCTAACTCCTCCAACCCACGTAAGTCATGTAATGTGCGGAGAAACGCAACCGAAATCAAAGGATATATTCGTCCTTTTAAGGAAGTTCAAAAATAGAAAGTGCCACTTCTTTCTCTCTCAGATTTCCCCATTAAGAAATAAATGATATTTTATTTTAAATAAAGTAATAAAAGAACATGAAAAGTAACAAAATTCGAAAAAATAAAATAAAATCGCTGCCTTCGCGTTCCGTCTCTGATCTCTCTCCCTCTCTTTCTTTCCCAACTTTCCAACACAAAAAGCACATTCTGTCTTTCTCTTTCATTGGTTTCCTTTTCTCTCCTTTCTGGAAACCCTAAGTGACCTGGTTTTTTTAAAAAAATTAACCAGGTCCTCACAGGAGAGAACTTAATTTTTTTTTTGTACAAAAAAAGTTGCAGGTTTTTTTTTTTTTTTCGCAAATTGTTGTGTCTTAGTTGCATTGCTCAGCTGCCATCGACAATGAACGACCTGCTAACGGTAATTTATTTCTGTATTGGTCCATTAATTTATGCCGTGGCTGGTCTGTTTCTACATTTTTGGAGTTTTTCATGTTCTGTTTTTGTCATGATCCGGCTGTCTTTGACGTTATTGGATCTGCGTTTTTAAAAGAGTATTTTGAAATTTTGGATTATGGGATTTTGTTTTTGTTTTTGTTGTCTTTACTTGGTTGGTGAGAAAAGGAGGGAAAGTATAGGAAATTGAAAGTTTTAGAAACAGAATCATGAGATTTTGCGTTGTCTGGAGATCCCTCCTGAGGAGATAATGCAGTTTGCTTGACTACAAGTGTTTAGTTTACTTCATTCTAGCTCAAACAACATGAACTAGTGTAGACTAGCAAAAAAATGAAGGAAAAAGTTGATTTCTTTTCCTCCTTTTCTTCTTATATTCGGTTTGTCAGCTATCAAAAATAATGGATCTGCATTTCTGTTTGAACCTCTTTAGATCTTTCTAAATCAATCTTTAATGTTATAGTTAATGAGAAGTGCATATCTTTCTCATTTTCGGAATTATGGTGTCGGTTTTTATGTATGTTGTAATATTGATAATTTGAAATTGGAGTTCAAACGATTAAAAAGGGAAACAAGGATATGAATGGAAGTTTTCAGACAAGTATTATACTTTTATAAATGCTGAACGGAAGAACACTTTACATAACTGGATTTCATTAGTGATTGAGGCTTGGTTTTTCCTTGTATATCTGGATGGGATTTCCTTGTTTATACTACTGAACATATACTAGACTGTCATTAAAAAGATAAATAGCGGTGTTACAATGTGGTTGCATAATTCTCCAGCATATATAATGTGTGTGTGTGTGTGTGTGTGTATAGATATAATTTTTTTTTAAAATTTATTTATTTCTGTTTGTATATATTTCCGTAGAGTTCAGTAGCGAAAGGATTCATTCAATTAACTCAAGTAATCTGGATTACTGTGTTTTAGAGTTAAGTTCCTTGTCTGTCTGACCTATTTACTAATGTAAAATTGCAGGATTCTTTTGAGATCCCTCGGGGTCAAGCATCTAGAGATGGAGATATTGAACTAGGAACAAATGGTTCAATGAATTCTGGAGAATTTGGTTTGGAGAATTTCTTTAAAAAGGTTCGTAAGCGTCCTTGAATCCTTTTCTTGGATTTCGCTTGAATACATGCAAACGTGATTATTTTATTTTGCTTCAACTTTTCCTTTAGATAAGTATGGAATTTAAAATATGTTTATTTTGTGTTGCTTCTGTCTAATGATTTCATGATTTTTGCCCCCAGGTTCAAGAGATTGAGAAGCAAAATGAGAAGCTGGATAAGCTCCTAAAAAAACTCCAGGTATCTATTATCTTCAATATGTTTTTCGTACATTGCTAGAACCATGAAAGTTAGTTTGATAGTTCCAGCCTGTTAGTATTTTCCAAATAATTTCGTGATCATGGTTCCTAATTCGTGGGTTATATACTCTGAGTTTTATAAATTTATTACTCTGAACTAGGAGTCATTTTAGTCTTGCGCTTATGAACGTAGCTGTTAGATTTAGTTGAGATCAATTTTTTTTTCCTAGTAGCTTGAAAAATTGAGTCCCATTTTTGCTTAGTGTTGTTGTTGTCTTTGGAATTATGTGTTTGATGCCAGTAGATGGTGGTTCAATGATATTGTAATTGCATTTGTAGGTATATAGATAGGAAGGGTCTTCATTTGGGAATTTTAGTTACAAGGTGATGAACAAATGTAACTACAAGGAACCCAAACATATACAATGTTTAGAATTGTATAGCAACTAGACCAAGCTTTGTTTATTTGCATGCCGATGCAGCATCCAGATTTGTAATTAAGTATTGTATAAACTATTGTTTGAAAATATTGTGTTAGCTTTTAGTTGCCTTACACAATAGCATAAACAATTAGAAAGTGTTTTTTAAAAAATGAGTCTTTGAGATATAAAATGCAGATTTATGTAATTTCGTTATGAAATTTGTATGCAGGATGCACATGAGGAGTCCAAGGCTGTGACTAAGGCTCCTTCAATGAAATGTAATCTCAAACTTGTTGATTTCTTTATCAAATGCACTTTTATGTAATTTGTTGGTAAATGTTTGGCATTCTCATTTTTGTGTTAAGTGCTAACTTCTTAAAAAGATAGCATATACATGTGCTTATTTGTGGATATAAGGTGTTTCTGTGTGTACTCAAATATGATTTTTTGTGGACAAGTGGATTTAATAAAGGGGATAGATCACACCCGTAATTTTTTATGGTGTTATCTTGTCTGTTTGCATTCAACAACTTAAATTTGATTTTCTTCCTGATTAAGTCTTCACTGATGATGGATCCTTTCATCACATGCAGCAATCAAGCAGCGGATGGAGAAAGATGTCGATGAAGTTGGAAAAATTGCTCGTTGGATAAAGTCAAAAATTGAAGAACTCGACAAAGAGGTATAACCTGATTCAACAGATAGCTGCTTTTAATTATGTGATCAGAAGTAATTTTAATTGCTCGTCTGACTGACCTTTCCTTCTGGGTCCAGAATTTAGCAAATAGACAGAAGCCTGGGTGCGGAAAAGGTACAGGTGTAGATTCAATCCCGAACAGCAACAACCCTGTAAGTTGCTAATAGTTTAGTGATTGGCCAGAAAAGTAATCATTTGGTGTTCTTTGTTGTTTTATTATGCATTATAGAAGTATTGCCTCTTGTGGATAATCTAATGATCATTGTGGTTTCCTCTTATATTGTTATACTTTAGATGTGTATTTGATTTGATTGTTATGGGCAAATGTTGCAGTGTTGCAGTATAGTTCTACTTTTCAATATATCTTATCATTTATTCTTTTCAATTTTAAAGATTGTTCAACCACAACTTCATTTAAGGGGTTTGCTTTTCCTTAATCATTATAAGAACATGTCTGCATTGAACTCAAAAGTCTGACTTAATGGGATTATTTTTGTCAATCAACCGAATCTGACTTTGTCAAGTGTCCGTTGCCATCTATTGTTACAGTACCTTGAAAAAAAAATTAAAGGACAAGATGGCTGAATTTCAGGTAGGTCACATACATTTTCTTATAAGATTAGTGTTTTAATCTTGTTTCTTTCATTTTCTATTATATTCTCTCAATGTTTTATTTATTTAAAATATGTAGACTCTAAGAGAAACCATCCATCAAGAGTATCGGGAGGTTGTCGAGAGGCGAGTTTTTACAGGTTTGAACCTTCCACTTGTCACTCATGTGTGGCTACTACTTCTGAAACTTGATGCACCAGATTTCTCATGACCTTAACAAATTTTTTATTTCTCTTGCTTTTTGTGATTATCAGTAACGGGCACAAGAGCTGATGAAGAGGTGAAACTTATTGCACTGTTAAAATTCCAGTATATCTATACCATTGTAAAACCTTGTGTTCTAATTAGTTATCAATGTACAGACAATTGAAAGATTAATTGAGACAGGAGACAGTGAACAAATTTTTCAAAAGGCAATCCGGGATCAAGGACGAGGCCAGGTTTGTCATTTTTTTCGTTGTTACCCTCTCTTCCCCTAATTGAGCACGTTTAACTATCAAAATTGGAAATTTTGAGAACTTAAGCAAATATCAAACAATTTAGTCCAAACTGCAGTCTCATCTGCTGAAGTTGTTAGCTTGGTCTAATGAATCATCAGATTTACTAATTTGTATTTTCTTTTTCCTCTTTCTCATTTTTTTTATTCTCCTTTTTGTTAAAGTGAAAATTATACGTTTGGGAGATACCATGAGCCGCTAACCAATGATGGTTAAGATGGATCACATCTGATTTCAATATTTGTGTATCAAATTGTAGATAATGGACACTCTGGCTGAGATTCAAGAGCGCCATGATGCGGTTAGAGATCTTGAGAGGAAGCTTCTTGATTTACAACAGGTATCTTATTAGTTTGTGCAATCATGCTTACTATTTGATAAAAATATCAAGTAGCTATATAATGCAGATGTCTGAGCCTAGGCCTGAGAATTTTAAAGTTTGCTTTTCCATGTTGATTATATAGAATCAAACTGTTGAATCTTGCTTCATGGTGTTCTGTAAGAATGTGAAGGATCAGTTTGATCCTGAGGTTGTCTCATGATGTGCTGAGCCTGTGTTTAGTGGCTCATAAAACCATGTTATGTTCCACTTTTAATGCCATAATTTGATCACCTCTGACTTGGAGAATAGCCCAACAGCCTTGAAAAGGGCTTGACATACAATTAAATGTAATCTTTTCCAATCAAATGGTATCTTGAGGGTAACCTTGTGGATTTACAATGGATGTCTGGTTAGTTTTGAATCTTGCTTTATGGTATTTTGTAAAAATGTAATGGATCAGTTTGATCATGTATTTGTCTCAAAATGTTCTGAGCCTGGGCCTCGTCATCTTCCTCTTAGAGCTAAGTCTAAGTGTATGTCCGCTTTTAATGCCATAAAATTGCTTTTGGGATGCCCTAGTATGATACAAGAGATGCGTGCCCGATTGTCCTTAGATACTTGGATGTGTAAAAAATTGAAAGGAAATAGCATTGCTATTTGCGTTCTGCCCATAATAATTGATAAAATTTGGAAATATATGTTAAAAACCATCTCATATGCACAGATATTTCTGGATATGGCGGTGTTGGTGGATGCACAAGGAGACTTACTTGACAACATAGAAACCCAGGTATTTTACCAGAATCTCAAAGCATGAGGTCCCCATGAATCTTTCTAAATTATTAAACAGAAAAAGAAGACATGAGTTTGAAAAATGACGACGGCTACTCTTGCATCATACTTCGGCAAATGAAAACATAAATTGTCTTTAATTTCTTTCTCCAGGTATCAAGTGCAGTAGATCATGTACAGCAAGGGAATACTGCTCTTCAGAAGGCGAAGAAGCTACAGAAGAGTTCTAGGAAATGGATGTGCATTGCGATCCTTATCCTTCTCATCATTGTGATAATCATTGTGGTGGCTGTGCTCAAGCCGTGGAATAGCAACAAGGGCGCTTAGCTCTAGTAATTTGTAATTTGTAAGTATAGTGTATTACAACTGACCCCTCTTGGGACTCCAGCAAATCACGTGAATAATTTGCGGTTCGTTTTACAAACGTGGTTTCTAGCACTTTTATTATCTTATGATAATGAGTGTGCATGTAACACTATTAATTTGAAGAAATTGTCACTATATTCTTTAATATACATATAAAAAAAAAAAAAAAAAAAAACTTTCAATCAATTTTTGGTTTTCGTTCACTGTCTAACTGAGTTATTCTGATCATCACATGGAGAAGTTAGTTTGTTTTTTTTTTCAAAGACGAACAAACTTATAGAGAGCATCCTCTAAGGATCTCTAAATTTCTACAATCATACAGTTAATTTTTATCAAATCATAGCAAGCCAGATACAAGTATTACTCTTATCACGACCAATGTCACCCAGTTCATCTGCCATCATGTCTGCTTCTCTATAAACATGCCTTAGTTAATTTAACTTGCAAATTTAGCATGAGTTCCTTGATGTCATTCAGATGTGAATAGTCTCCAAGGTGGACTTATAAATTATAAGCCTCTAATCTTTATCATTTAGATGAATAATCTGTTTCCCGAACTGCACATTTCCAAAGACAGGAGCCGGATCCTTATTGAAGAGTAGCTAAAAATGTCAGGCTTAATAAGGAAATATCAGTAGCTAAATGATTTCCTAGTTGCCATTGGTGGGTGTTGTAGTGAGGCCAAATCCAAATGGGAAGAGAGGATCATAATGCCCATCTCCAACATTCATAGGGAGCTGATTAACGGTTTTGAACCAAGTGCGAGAAAGCTTGCCAGTAAAACCAGTCACCTAATAAAAAATCAGCTACTCCTCGGCCTTCATTTCCTGGAAGCCAAGCTGCAACAAGAGCATCAATCGAAGTGACATAGGGTTGAACGCAATAGGATGGCCAGAGATGACGATAACAACGCATTTCACAGCACCACCAACATTAGTGATGGTGCTCGGGCCAGGGTTGGGGATTGCTAAATTTAAGCTGCCACCAAATGTCTCCGCATATGGATGTTCTCCGACTACGACAATGGCATACGAGAAATCATTTCACTTCGCAAAGTCAGCGTCAGGATTCTCCTAACTTGGGATTTTGGATCCACTGTATTATCCTTGCAAGTTCTTGAAAAGCTTGAGCCAGCAGCCTTTCAGGCATTTCATGGGTTTTGATATGCTTGCACTGCTGTATACAGATTTGCAAGAGATGCTGGGAGGATTGATTTGGATTGAATCATTGAGAGGCTGGCTGTGCTTTTGGATGAAGGAGTGCAAGGGTTTGGAGGGCGGTCTGAGGCGCATTGACTCATGACTAAGTGGTGTCACTCAGTTTACTACAACAGAAAAGCCATTCCATGGCACCTTAAAAACACTAAAAGGCAGGCATAGTGATTGTATAGTTCATAAACTTGATTTGTAAGCTTGTAAATACTTGTTAATGCTGAAATGTTGTGACACAGATGTGACCTTTTGATGTTTTCATGTGAACCTTCAACCTTCTATGAACCATTATTAGAGCACTCCTTATGCATATGCAATCAAATCCAATTTCAAGTGCATATGAGATGAGCTTGTCAACTTAGCTTGCATAAAGAAATTCTAGAGATACAAAATATCAGATGTACTAGCTAGAAGAAAGCAGTTCTATTGATCAAGAACTCTATCAGATGTACTTTGATTATGCATCACAAACCAATACAAATAAATTAGAAACAATATGCATCACAAACCCACAAAAGTAAAACAGAAATTATATGTACTATCAGTGGCAGATCCAGAAATATTGGGCCAAGGGGTCATGGTTTAAAATTTCCTAAATTTTTTTGTAGATGAACTTAACACTGAAAAATTAAAGGATGGTACTTTCATTCATATTTTATGGTAAAAACAACATTATAAGCTACAACATCATAATTCATGGTACTTACATTCATAACTCATAAATATCAGTAATTTCATCTCAATCATCATAATTCATGGGGTTTCGAACCTATACCCACATGGCTAGAGGTGGAAGAGCTTAACCAACTGAGCTATACCTTAATGGCTAAAGTTATTTCTTTGTTTTATAATTTGGTAATTTTTATAAGTTTGTAATCTTACGTATTCGTGTCTGTCTTTTTTAAGAAAAAGCCCATGTACGTTTTGCAGCCATTCTTCTTATTGTACCAACTGAAACTTCAGTGGAGGGATCTTCGTCAGAAGGTACATTTTTCAGCACAATCAATATATGATCAAATGCTTGCTATATATGGAATGGATTGATAACATTTGCGTTTATATTTGCCTCAGCCGCTTATGGAAACACCAGTCTCATTTTACATGATTCAATTCAAACACAAAAGTGAAATGATTATCAACTGACTGAATATCTTCCCATATTGTATTGTATATGTATCAAAAGCAAGAGCTGAGCTATTGATGAAATGTAAATCCAACAAGAAACAAAGAATGTAGACAAGTTCTTCACTGGGCTCAAATTAATGTTTCTGCAAATGCCATTGAAATATTCTTTTCTACACTTGTCACCCCTTTTCTTTAACACTCTTGTGGTACGTAGCGATAGCTAATCGCGGTATGTAATGCCCTGTACATAAAACTAGAGATGGTTAAAACTGATTCCAGATGACAGGTCATGCAAAGAATGAGGGCTTCTTTGTCAGTGTCTGTTTCTGCTTCAATGAAGTAGTAAAACAAAGCACCTCCAGGAATAAATATCCACATCAACACACCCTGCATACAGAGAGAGAGAGAGAGAGAGAGAGAGAGAGAGAGAGAGAGAGATTACATAGGGAAGTGCAGAGCAAAGTTGTAGAATATTGCTGGGATAGTAATTCTGGTTTACTTTGTAATCTTGCTGGTAGAGGCCTTGGGAGCACGCATAGTAATAACAATATGCACTTGGCGTCAATAGTCAATACCATAGGGGCTTCTCTCCCTCTTATTCATGCAAGAAAGAATCTGTGTCACCAACATAGCCCTCTTCTTTCATTATTGCTGTCCAATACTTTAAAGTTGCCATGATTTCATAGCATTTGGATGAGACTTTTCCCCTGCAACAAATAAATTTGTTCTTTGTCCCACTACAATCCAACTACATCCGTGAACCTTTGCCACTCCTTTTTCTTTTATTTCTCTTCGTAATTCCAGTTTCCTGATGCAGAATGTATATTAGAAAGCAAGACATACGATGAAGAATTTTGCGGTTCTAAACACCAGTTTTGAAAATTTATAAAACAAGAAACTCACAACACATGACTGCTTCAAAATGAAAACACATTCCGTAAGAAATACTTAAACTAGTTTTCACACTAAAAACACTAGAATTTCCGCATCTCCACAAATTTTTTGTTCATTTCAAGATGCAAATTAAATTCACTCAGATTTTTTTTTCCACTGGATGAAAAGCAGGATCTAGTTTGCCCTCAGTAATTAAGTCAGTTATCATTTTTGCTGTTGAATCATCTGCACAGAAACCCTTGGTCATCATTTCTTGAATAAGTTCTTGTGCCCTTGATAGCTCATCATTACGGATAAATCCCTGAATGATTGTGTTGTAGGTAACAGTATCTGGGGAACAGCCTTTCTCTTCCATTCCTCTAAGCAATGCTTCTGCTTCACTAAATAGGCCCTTAGTAGAAAGAGCAATTATCAGTATTGTATAGGTCTTGACATCTGGTTGAAGTCCTTTTGAAGGGAAACTGCGAAAGAGATCCCTTGCACATTCAATTCTTCTTGCCGTGCATAAACCATCGATAAGAATATTGTAGAGACTAATACCAAAATCCAAGTTACTCCCTTCCAACTCTCCAAACAATTTCAAAGCCATATCAATTTGGCGGTTTCTACACAGTCCATCCATTAAAACACTATAAGTACGAATATTTGGAAGTGGACCACCAACTTTCATTTTTGAGAACATGTTTTGTGCATCATCTATTCTTCCCTCTTTGCAAAAGCCGCCAATAAGTGTTGTATAAGTAACAGTATCTGGAACCATTTCCTTACGAGTCATTTCCTCAAACAACAACATTGCTTTCTTCATTCTTCTTTCATTGCAATATCCGTTTATCAGTATACTATAACTAAAAACATCAACAATAGAGCCCTTCTTAAGCATTAGATCAAAAATGCCTTTTGCTTTATCCATATCTCCTTGCAAGCAATAACCCTCCATGAGCGAATTGTAAGTAACAGTATTAGGTTCCACACCTCTAGCAGTCATAATATCAATTACTTGATTAGCTTCCTTCAACTTGCCCTCCTTACACAAACAGTCAATAAGGGCACTGAAGGTTTGAATGTTTGGAGAGATACCGTTACTGTTCATCTCTTTGAAGAATCGTGATGCTTCCTTCCACTGACCTAATCTGCATAAACCCTGAAACAAAGATGTATAGGTGACGATGTTTGGTGGAATACCTTTACTTTTCATTTCTGAGAAGAGATTGAATGCCTTAGCAACAAGTTTGTCCTTACAAAGGCTGTCAATTATTGTGCTGTAGACAACTACATTAGGTTTACAGTCATTTTTTTCCATCATCCGAAGCATTTGAATAGCCCTGTCATTTTGACCTTGTTTGCATGAGGCAGCTATTAACGTACCAAAAGTAATAACATTGGGCTTACATCCTTCTCCAAAGGCTTCCATTTTGCGGACAAGTGAAGCGGCTTCATCAACTCTATTATCATGGCCAAGGCCCCTTATCAAAATGTTGAGGGTGGTGACATCTGGTTGAAGCCCCAATTTAAAGAATAGTGCCAAGACTGAAAAACTGCCGCCCATTTGGTTCAAACGACAAAAACAATTCACGATAATGTTTAAAGTAAAGGCATCAGGAACAAGTCCCATTCCCAACAGAGTAATTTGCTTATACCAAGATATGGCTACCGAATAATGCTCTAATTTTGCAACTTGACCAAATAATTGAGTGAAGCGGACAATAGAAGGTCGAGGATGCTGTTTGAGCATCTTTTTGAACATATTTGATGCCTCCTTGAGATTAGTGACATCAAATGGGTGTTGGGGGTCTCTAGATTTAGATTTGCTAGGGTTTGAGGATTGAGAAGAACCATGAAATAAAGCCAAGTAATTATTGTTGGAGAAAAAAACCTGAGACCTAGATTGCAGTTGCAGACAAGGATTACCTATGTGTCGTCGATTGCAATAAGAAGAAGCAGATCTCTGCATCATAATCATCATGATCATCTGCGATCATCTGCACCGTCTTCAAGTCTGTCTGAGCCAGCCAATGTTCAAAGATGGTTGGGAAGGAAGCTCAAATCTTTACCGAGTTCCCTTCAGATTCAAAAAACCCTAAAACATTTTTGAGTATCCATGACAGCTCTCTTTCTTGACACCCCTGAGTCCATGTACACCCATCTCTTGCAAATCTGTATAGAGCAATGCAAGCATATCAAAACCCACAAAGTGTTCAATGAAATGCCTAAAAGACTGCTGCAGGCTAAAGCTTCAACAACCTACAACACTGTCCATGCCCACAGCTCCTGAAATTTGTATGCAGTTGGATTCCAAAATAGGTGTCTTGAAATTCTAGAGGACATGGATCCAGTGGTGGCTGAGATAATACATGATTGTTGGCAAAGGTAAGTTATACACTTCATAAAATAAAAATCATTATTCTCAATTGCGTTACAAAATGCAATATAGAATGTGAATCCTATGTATTACTTTAATATAAAAAATTCAATCATCTAACATCAAGAACATGTTTGATGTATATAATTATGATTACTATAAAAAACAACACTATGCCATGATCCATCGAAAAACAGATTCAATGAGAGAGGTATTTCAATAAAACAGATTGCTTAAACTAAACTACCCTAAAACAGAGCCTTAACCAATAGCCTCTATGTCAAACAGAGAATGAAAAATCATTTATTGACATCAAATTAGACATCTTACACAAAATAGAAAGAATATCAAAGAGGTTTGACAAATTGTAAAACTAGGCTTATACAAAAGCTAGGAAACATAAACAAGAAAAAAAATAGATAGAAAACAGTGAAAAAAACAATAAAAGTGATCAAACATTAAAAAGCAACAAGGATTACACAAGCAATTGCATATTGGTCCTCACGCAATTTCATAATGTTACTCATGCAAGTACTAAATAGTAATGCAATTGACAGACAGAAATAAACTAAACGCATCACGAGAAATGCAATCAACTGCCAAAACTTGGCCTTTAATTGATTTCTAACAGAAATTGCATCGTTTAATTATTTTCTGAGACTACCAAAATTAGAAATATTTGTATGCATTGCAGGAGTTGTATTATTATTTAGATGGTGCACACATACATCACAAGCTACAACGCAATTTCTGCTCTTCTTTTTGCCAGTAACACTATTTATGGTCTTAATCGCATAATGCACCACACTAACTATCAAAACTTGTGGTTTTCTGAAAAAATTGCACTAAAAGTTTCTGCTCTTGTTCACTTGCACCTCCTGTTCAAATCAACTTCTTATAAAGAAGCATGGAAGAAGACAATAACTCAAACAAAATCCTACATGCAATTGCAAGCATTTGTTTTGTGCATGTTATAGTAAAAGCAGCAGCCCCAAATAAATTCACCCATTATCCACATCATACACAAGTACATTATTAAAATAAAAAAGCCACCAAACTTATTTTTAAGGATATGAAAAATATGAATGGAAATTTCAACATATAATATGAACTTGAGGAGGCCCCACATATTCAACACAAAAGAAAAAAAAAATTATTATCGATGGAAATTTCAAAAATTATGAAAAATATTTGTTGCTGATGGGTGGGGTTTTTCAGTGAATCTTAAATCTGTGATGAGATGGGATTCACGATTTGAATATACAGCAGTAAGACATTATACCTGGGCTGAGATGTGATCGAAGATGCCGCACGCTGGTTGCATCAAGCCTTTGTCACTGTCGAGAGAGAGGAGAGCTAATCAATCTGTATATGGGAGGGAGACTCAGTCACTGCCGTGAAGAAAAGAAATAGAGGAGTCGACGTGTGAGATGGTTTGTTGGTCGCCCGTCGACAAAGTGATAAAAGAGTGGGAGCTTTTCTGTTTCTGAAAAAAGTCTCAAACGAGATGAGGGAGTGCATTATAGACGTTTCATGGTTTAGGTTAGGGGACGAACAAAATCAGGGACCATTATGGTCAATTCACCCTATAGTGTTAATAACTAACTTGAGAAAAAAATTTCATTTGGGTTCCCCACAATAATCAGCCCGCCCGACCCCTTCTTTCTCTCCTTCACGGAGTTTCTCTTCCTTCGACCCACGGCCGTCCGGCGACGGCTGCGGCTGCCGGCGTGAGCTGCCTTATCCTCCTCATTCTCCTTGTTTCTCCTCCAGCCTCCATCCAGGTTTCAGATTCTGAGGATTTGAGCTTCCTCCCACCCACAATCTTTGAACGTTGGCTTAGATGATGATGATGATGCGGAGATGTGCTTCTACCTATTGCAACCTTCAAAGACACAGAGGTATGACTTTTCTTCATTCTAGTGTTTTCTTCAACAATTACTCGGGGGCTTTGTTTCATTCTCACTGGTTAGAGCGAAGAAAATATAAAAACAGATGCAAGGCTTGGCAGTTTGAGAGAAACTCAAACTCACCCGAAATCACTAATCTTGAGGACGCATTGAATTTGTTCAATTCGATGCTTCAAACGCGTCCTCTGCCTTCAATTGTCGATTTCAATCCATTATTGGGTCAAGTTGCGAAATTGAAACATTATTCTGCTGCCATCTCTTTGTGTAAGCACTAATGTCTGTACTCTAAACATTATGATTAACTGCTTTTGTCATCTGGGCCAAATGGGCGGTAGCTTATCGGTCTTGGCAAAGTTGTTCAAGTTTGGTTTTGAACCCGACGTTGCCACCTACAACACTCTAATCAAGGGCTTCGTTATTGAGGATAGAATTTCTGAGGCAGCAGCACTTTTCTGTAAACTGCTGGAGGACGCGCCCTCATATCCCTTTACCAAATTAGGACAACCTAATGCCAGGACATATCTCTTTACCAATTTAGGACAACCTAATGTCAGGACATATACGGTAATGATTAGTGGACTTTGTAGCAAGGGCCGAATAAGTGAAGCAGAAAACTTACTTACTCTAATGAAGGAGAGGGGTTGTTCTCCAAATGGTTGCACCTACAACACAATTATCCAAGGGTGTATCAATAATAAAGAGACATCAAGGGCGATCGGACTTGTTCAAGAAATGGTAGAGAGGGGTTTCTCTGCGGATGATTCAACCATGAAATGGGTAGTTGATTTATTGTCTAAGGATAAACTAGATCCTGAATTGGTTGAACGTAATTGGTATTTTCAATTATTTGACACAATGCTTAAACCCTAAGAATCACTCCATATAAAAGCTAGCTGTGCTTCAGAAATTCCAATTTCTTTTCCTTCATTTTTCTTATTACAAATTGACTATCTTTTTTTCATATTAAAGTTGTATAGTGTGCTTTAGCAATCTTAATTATTTCCTCCTCATTATGTTTATATGATTAAGTTCTTATAAGCGTCTTGACCTAGATTCTTTTATAGTATCAGAGCATGCTCACCCACATCTGTTAGGCCGAGCGGCCTCACGTGCTGCTGTCACCCAATATAAGTATAAGTTGTCCATGTGTTTGGCTCATAAAAAAGTATCTAATTTTGCATTGTTGTGGTATTATATAATGTGAATTTGCTTCGTTTCTATTTTAGGTTTTGAAAACAATTTCAATTTTGCATCGTTTTGATGATACCCACCGATTGTTGAGAGAAATATCTCACTTTGAAAATGTGAGGTCTTGCATAGTGGCTTATAAACATTTGGGCTATTCTTTCCATTGCCAATGGGTTTTGGAATGGATGCCTAGATGCCTTCATGGTATTAGAGCATACTATCCACATGATGCATCTAACGGTCACTCGTACTCTCACGCAATATGAATTTTCCATTGTTAAGGTTTAAGTAACTCAACATGTGCAGTGGCGCATTGAGAGAGATCTCACATCGAAAATGTGAGGTCTTGCATAGTGGCTTATAAGGGGTTGAGCTACTTTTCCATTGGCAATTGGTTTTGGAATGGATGCCTAGATTCCTTGAAGATAAGTGAGACATAGGGAGGGAGCCGTCATAACTGATACATATTCAACTATTTTTTCCACATTTTTTTAAACTTGTGAAACCAAAACTCTTATACCAATATTTCAATGTGATGATTGAATGGAAGGTGTCTTACCTGGCCTTGATCATCTGTTTAAACTTATTTCCACTGTGCTTTAATGTTGCAATTTGCTTAATACTAAAGTGTGATGTATTTTCATCTTTCTGAGCTGCTATTACATTACATGGTTTCTCGATCTCATTCCAGTTGGTCCTAACATTATCTTTAACATGACATGTTCTTTATACTCCCTCTCTCCCTCTCAATTTTGAATTTCTTTTCTTTTCCTGTTTGGTGTTTCAGTAATATAGGCGTGTTGCAGGCGCATACAAATGATTTAATATGTGAAACAGAGTTTTAGCTGATGAAGAATGTTCTTATTTTGTTGTTGCTATGTGTCTAATTTGTTTGTTTGTTTTTTCCATGAATTCACCACTATATTATCACGCGGAAAAGGTAAAGGCCTCTCTATACTCCTTATGTATATGTATATAGTGTTTTCATTTGTTCTTTCAAGTATTTGGTGCCTTTTTTTATTTGGGATCTCTACATGAATTAATTATTTGTAGATTGCCAATTACTTGACTTGCATTGAGATGTTTGGCAAAGGATTCTCATGGGTGGTGCAAGTAGCGTGTACATCTGCATGTGAGTGTCATACTAGATTTGAACAGTATTTTACAATATGTATGTTTACAATGTAAACTAGATTTGAACAAGGTAAAAGGCTAGGAGGAGAAGCTGGATGAGGCTGAGGTCCTTGAATACACGGAAGGAAATAAAATACAAACGGAAGTTGTTGTTTTAATCAATACAGATTGGTAAAAATAAAGGAAACAGAAAGATGCGCCATGAAATTAGTGATGTTGAAAATGATGCCAGAAAACTGTAAATGTTATTCTTTTGGTGATTTATTGTGCCTTTAGACTATAATCTTTATTATTTAGATAAATAATCTGTTTCCTCCAAAGGCAGATGAGCCGGATCCTTATTGAAGAGTAGCTAAAATGTCAGGCTTAATAAGGAAATATGAGTAGTTAACTGATTTCCTAGTTGGCATTGGTGGGTGTTGTAGTGAGGCCAAATCCAAAGGGGAAGAGAGGGTCATAATGCGCATCTCCAACATTCATAGGTAGCTGATCAACAGTTTTAAACCAAGTGCGAGAAAGCTTGCCGGTGAAACCATAGTCACCAAATAAAACATCAGCTACTCCTTGGCCTTCAGTTCCTGGAAGCCAAGCTGCAACAAGTACATCAATCGAAGTGACATAGGGCTGGATCACAACAGGACGGCCAGAGATGACGATAACAACACATTTCACTGCCCTGCAAACATTAGTGATGGTGGTCGGGCCAGGGTCGGGGATTGTCAAATTTAAGTTGTAACCATATGTCTCGGCATATGGATGTTCTCCAACTATAATAATGGCATACGAGAAATTATTTGACTTTACAAATTCAGCGTCAGGATTCTCCTTGTACGCAAGTTGGGATTTTGGATCCACTGTGTTTTTTGTGGCAGTGAGAATAGTGGTACCTGTTGAAGAAAAATAAGTTTCATATAAGATTTTTAGTAGTTTGCATGCCTCATAAGGAAACATGTCCGCGATCCTTTGTCTTTTGAAATAGGTTTTGATAGAGCATGTTGAAGCATTATGGCTCATTTGGGAGTGATTATGGATATGCCAGAATCACTTATGTGAGGTGCTTCTCCATATGACTTTAAGTGATTTTCAGTGAGTATTGTTTGGGACCACTCAACAATGTCACCTCATGATCAAAACTGTTTTTTAGGTCAACATTCAAAGATCGCTCTGACAAAAAATTAGGCAAATTTGTCCCTAACCAATGAAAATATTCACAATAATAATCAAATGATCAACCGATTTCCAATTGCCTAATTTTTTGAGGGCAGTCCTTGCATGTTGACCTAAAAACTAAACAGTCCTGGTCATGAGATGACGTTGTTGAGTGAGTCCAAACAAGTGGTTAGCGCCGTATTAATTTAACTTAATTATTTTTCAAATAATGATGAGCAACTTTTGAAACACCAGAAAGATAAGGCTCTCAAATTTACCTTGTGTGAGATTGTTGCCACTTAATCCCTGCCACTCCATAGTCCACCCTCCACACTGATAGCCAAGATTATGTGCATGGCTGCCAGCTACAAGTATTTTTGAGGCCTTCTTGGGAAGGGGTAGCAATGGCTCGTCAGCAGATTCACCATTCTTAAGCAGCACCAGTGATTTCCTCACAGCTTCCCTAGCCAATTCTCTATGTTCCTGTGAAATTATCAGTAACAGAAAAGATAAGATTAACCAGTTTCCAGCATGAATTAATATTGCTTGCAGAATTGTGTCAAGTTTATCAAGAGCTACCTGACTGCCAAGCTGGTTGACCAGGCTGAGATCAGCCAACGGTTCCTCAAATAGTCCCATGACAAACTTAACTCACAAAATTCTCTTTACTGCATCATCAATTCTGCTCATGGGAATGATTTTATTTTTTACCAGGAAGGTTAAACCGTCGATGAATTCTGTATAGTTGTATGGAAGCATGACCTGTACCATGCAGAGAATTAGGTGTTCTTCAATTCAATTCAAGAAAGAAGAAAGAACAAAAAAAATAAAACAGGGCAACAAACAGAGATGTTGATTATTACCATGTCAATGCCAGCATTGATTCCTGCCTGAATTGAATAAGAGTAGTTGGCATGAGGTGGAGAGGTGATTCTGTCAATACCCTCCCAGTCTGAGATGACAAAACCCTGAAACAATCCACAAAGTTTTAGTGAAATGGATAAAAGGCCGAAATCGAAACTCAGAAATGCGAATTTACCCTAAAACGGAGAGTGTGCTTAAGGAAGCCGGTGATGAGATCACGGTTAGCGTGCATCTTTACTCAATTCCAGCTTGAGTACGATACCATAATGGTTGCCACACCTTTGATAATGGAGTCTTAGTAGGGTGGCATGTGAATGCTGAGCAACCCATGTTTGTTAACAGTGTGTTGTTCTCATTGATGCCCTTGTTTGTTCCACCATCTGCCACATAACGCTTTGCACAAGCTGCAACCTTTTTACTACCATAACATACCACCAACAGAAAATCATGGAACATTAAGTATTAACCATGAACAAGTTTGTTGTTTCGAATCTCAAACTGATTAACTTCTCAGTAAGATAAATGTGTTACGAGAACCGAAACCGTAAACATATGTTGATTCTTTTCTGTGATATGAATTCTAATTACTAAAATTAACAAAGTCCCTTTCATACAGTACCTACTGATGTTTCTCTGAAAAAGCTTAATGCATTTTCTTTTTTAATTTTTAAAAAAAAAAATTGAAGAAGATTCGAATTTGAAACTTCTTTCAATGTGAGGAATAGAAATACCACTAAATTATCTACCACCATTACTTTATGTCTTACACCTGCCAGAACCCAACATTTAGTCGGTTTCTGTTTCTTCATTTTGAAATTTAGTGGAACACATGGCCCATTCCTATAAGTCTTCACAAGACGATTCCTACATGACAAAAGTATCAATCTCAAATCCATGGCAAATGGATAAAAGAAGAAGACCTCTCAAACTCTAATCAAGCATCATTGATAGCAATGTTGGACCATTCCAAATAACAAAAGGGATGCACAAACTTTGACAGAAATTACAGAATAACAAAAACTTTGCACAACCCTAACATATATTTAGGCCAAAAGCTCTATGCACCAAGCCTTGAATGTTAAGGTATCTAATTATCTATTTAGAATTACCTTATCTGAGGAAAGGTGAAATCTTAGCACTACCTAATGTTTTTACTATGAAGCAAACCAAGGAAATTCTTACTTTCCTGCTACGAAGGGAACGCCCTTTGTAGAGTTAGCCGGTATCTCCCCTTGCAAAGCCAGGAATGATCTCAGTCATTGCTTGAACAATCTTGGGATCTTCACTGTAGCTTTCATAACATCGACCCCATCTTGGATCTCTGCAAACCTGCACACACAGACAGAAGAGAGGAATTTGAGCTCAGCTTAAATTAAAGTGACCTATGTGGATGCTAATTATTTATTTACCGCTATACATGGTGCAAAGACATATGGAATGCCTGTAGCTCTAACTTCGAGTGCCGTTGCAGCTCCGATCCTCTTAACAAGTTGAGGGTCTCTGCTTGATTTCAGTTTGAGGAAATTGACATTAGTACAAATTTACTCTTTCTTGAATTCTGTATAGTTTCAACTCCTAAGAAGACTAAAGAAACAACTTTCTCATTTGAATGGCATCAGATGTGTACTATGGTAGTTTGGATTTTGAGAAACATATTGATACTTGGCCCTGATTTTTGCCTCTCTCCAAACTAAATGCTAGGACAACACTTTTTTATTTTCTAAACTTAATCAATATTCAAAACTTTGAGACTAGGATTAGAAAAGAAAAGTAAGGGAAATGTTAGTATGGTTGAAGGCATATCTACTTGCATGGTAGCTCCAAGGCCAACATTGTGGGGAAAGATTGTTGCCTTGTAGACATTGTTGTGGCCATGAACAGCATCAATACCATAAATCAATGGAATTCCAAGCCGAGTTGATAAAGAAGTCTTTTGAAAATCATTCACCAGTTTAACCCAAGTTTCTGCAGAAGCCTTTTGTACTCTAACACACACAACCCCACTTAATATACTCCCTGCCCAAAACAAATTTCTTCTTCCCTTAAACAAAACTTACCTACATAAAATTAGACTTTTGATTCCAGTGATAGAGAAAAGAAAAGAAAAATGGAAGTCATGTTTACCAATGAAGTACTTCTTCATCACCTCAGCTGACGCAACACGGCGATCTATCTGCACCATTTGGCCAATCTTTTCCTCCAAAGTCATCCGGCTCATCAGATCCTTGATTCTAGTATTTAATGGTTGTTTGGGGTCCTTATATTTAATGTACTCTGCTTCTGCTATCGCTATGCTGCAGAAACATAAGAGAAGAAGCCCCGCCAAGAAGACGGGAAGTCTAGCCATTTCCTGTCCCAAATTATTTACACATGAATGCTGCAATGCCCGAGTAGAAAAGCCACTTTAAGATAGGAAGAGGAATGATCAACCAAAATTATGAAAAAGTAGAAACTCTACAACTAGAAATGAAACAGTAAAAGGTGAACCTTTTTTTAAAATTTTTTTTAAAGAAAAGTATTAAGCAGCCATCTTACTATGTTTAAAGAGAAAGAAATCAAAAGGACCCTTACATTGAAATAGAGAATGAAAGAGCACCCAGTTTTTAAGCACCTAAAAGACAATAAAAAAGTTACATTTCTTCAAGTCAGAAACAGAACACTTGCATAGTAGCTGTTTGGTTTCTAAGAAAAAAAGGAAAATAAAAGAGAATTGTGACTATGAATTTATATATGGTTTGTTGCTATTTCCTGATTAAACCCAACTGAGAGCTCTGTAATTGAATCACCACTAGGCTCACTTGAATGGAGGACTTCATCATTCTGGAAACTAAAAGTTTCTTGTTTCTCAGCAAACAAACATGGCATTTAAGAACTTGCATGTGGAACAAGAAACACTGGAAAGTGAGAAAGAACTCAGAACTTACAGACAAGTAAAGGAGACACAAGAGGCAATGACCTCTGCTCTGTTGAAGGAAGAGAGTGAGAGCCAGAGAGAGTTGAGTGAAAAATGTAAAGTTGGGACTTGAAAAAAAGCAGCTTTGTCTTGATTTACCAAACACCTTTTCATCCAGAATTTTAAAAATAAGCTGCTTATTTTAAAAGCACATTAACCCCAAAAGCCTTCAAAGGAAGTTGGCTGTCAAGTCAATTGATTGAAAGCTTTGATATGATACTTTTATCTTAGCGGGTGCAGAAAACTGACTTCTAGGAACGTAAACTTGTTTGCTTCTTCATTCATGTACTCATAAATTATCTGCTACTCTCTATTGTTCCAATTACCACAAGCAGTAATACTAAAGAGAGCAAGAAACGCCTTTAATTCAGAAAATGCTAAACAGAGCAACATCTAATATAACCTTGACTGGTATGGGAACTCCCATGGCACGTTGGTAGTGTGAGTAAGAAACCCCCTCTCCCTTTGTAGTTTAGACTATCGATTGTATTAAAAAATATAATAATCATAAATTACTGAATTAAATAGTTAAACAACAACCAATCACTCCAGGTAGAAGCCTATATGAGCGTCTGTCAGAAGGGGGTAGTAATAATATGACATGACAACAACTTATTTTATACTGTACTAAAAAAAATATAAGACCATATGCACGGATGATCATGTACATGGCCAAGACCTGTGAAATTATCTGCAACCATACTTTCTTCTCTGAAGATGTGTCAAACACAAAAAGGGAAGATTTGGTTCCGCATATGCCAAACATCTGGATGACAGAACGAATATTCCACGGTAGTTGGATATCTTTATTGACGATTTGCAAAACCTTTTAATCTCCCTCAATCTCTATATTGGATAGTAGTAATCTAAGAGCACACTGACGAGCATGATGAAGAGCCAACGGTTTTAATGCAAGTGTATCCATGACTTGTAGCACAACATATGAACTAGTCATGTTAAACATTGCTAAAGCATTACCATAATTTCTCATGCAATACGAATACTTATGAATGAATGTTAGTTCACTAGAATGCATGTCTGAAAAAAATACCTATTGGATTCATTGAGAAACTTTACTTACGAATTTAAATTAAAGGCTTATAAGCCTCTGATTAATGATTTTATTATTGAGATAAATAACCATCCATTTTGAAGAGTACTACATGAATACCTAGTTGAAATGGGTGGGGGTTGTAGTGAGGCCAAATCCAAACGGGAAGAGAGGGTCATAATGTGCATCTCCAACATTCATAGGTAGCTGATCGACGGTTTTGAACCAAGTGCGAGAAAGCTTTCCAGTGAAACCATAGTCACCAAATAAAACATCAGCTATTCCTTGGCCTTCAGTTCCTGGAAGCCAAGCTGCGACAAGAGCATCAATCGAAGCAACATAGGGTTGGATCACAACAGGACGGCCGGATATGACAATAACAACACATTTCACAGCACCGCAAACATTAGTGATGGTGGTCGGGCCAGGGTCGGGGATTGTCAAATTTAAGCTGTCACCAAATGTCTCGGCATATGGATGTTCTCCGACTATAACAATGGCATACGTGAAATTATTTGACTTCACAAAGTCAGCATCAGGATTCTCCTTGTAGACTACTTGTGCTTTTGGATCCACTGTGTTCTTTATGGCAGTAAGAATTGTGGTACCTGTTGAAAAAAAAAATCAGTTTCATGTAAGATTTTAGTAGTCCCTGTCAGGCCTCAGACAAACATGTCTCCAGTCCTTTATTTTTTAAAATAGGTTTTGATCATAGTATAAAAGCTCTTCGCTGCAGTACCATTAGGTCAACTCCAAATAATGATGACTTTCACACACCCGAAAGATGAGGCTCTCAATTTACCTTCTGTGAGATTGTTGCCGCTTAATCCCTGCCACTCAATAGTCCACCCACCACACTGATAGCCAAGATTATCTGCATGACTGCCAGCTACAAGTATTTTTGATGTCTTCTTGGGAAGGGGTAGCAAAGGCTTGTCAGCAGATTCACCATTCTTTAGCAGCACCAGCGATCTCCTCACAGCTTCCCTAGCCAGTTCTCTATGTTCCTGTGAAATTAGTAATACAAAACACTAGATTAAGTTTCCCACGTTAGTATTGCTTGTAGAATGGTGTCAAGTTTATCAATAACTACCTGACTGCCAAGCTGGTGGACCAGGCTCATATCAGCAAACGGTTCCTCAAATAGGCCCATGACAAACTTAACTCGCAAAATTCTCTTTACTGCATCATCAATTCTGCTCATGGGAATGATCTTATTTTTCACCAGGAAGGTTAAACCGTCAATGAATTCTGTATAGTTGTATGGAACCATGACCTTTAAGATGCAGAGAAATAGGCGTGTGAGAAGTCAACTAACTAACATCATCAAGTTTATTCAATTTAATTCAAGAAAGAAAGAAAGTAAGAAAGAAGAAAAAAAATAAAAATAAAAACATGCCAACAAAAAGAGATGCAGATTATTACCATGTCAATGCCAGCATTGATTCCTGCCTGAATTGAATAAGAGTAGTTGGCATGAGGTGGAGAGGTGATCCTGTCAATACCCTCCCAATCTGAAATGACAAAACCCTGAAACAATCCACAAGGTTGAATAATAATGCTTTAGTTTTAAAATTGATATTAGTGAAACGGACCAAGAACGGAAATAAAAACAGAAATATGATTTTACCCTGAAACGTAGCGTGTTCTTAAGGAAGCCAGTGACAAGATCATGATTAGCATGCATCTTTACTCCATTCCAGCTTGAGTAGGATACCATAATGGTTGCCACACCCTTGATGATTGAGTTATAGTAGCCTGGCATGTGAATGCTGAGCAAGCCGTGTCTGTTTATCACAGTGTTATTCTCATTGATGCCTTTGGTTGTTCCACCATCACCCACAAAATGCTTTGCACAAGCTGCAACCTTTTTACTTCCAACAGAAATAACAGAATATTATAAACTAAATAGCTTGTAAAATTAATAACAAACTTATGTTTGGAATCAAAAAATTATTAATGATTTTTTAGTTAATGTGTAACGAGAACTGGAATTGTAAATACGCTCTTTTCTCTATGGTGATTGATAATTCTAATTACTAATATTAACAGTCCTTTTATGCACAAATCAGAGTGCAACAATATGGGGAGAACAGTGGCCTTTGCAACCACAGTAAATTAACTTTGCAGTTCCTAGAGTACCTACTGATATTTCTCTGAAGGAGCTTAAATGCACTCTTCATCTCTTACTTTATTCAATAACCAACACCACCACCCTCCAAAGATAAGGATAAAAAGAAAGATAAAGAAAAAGGGAAGGGAAGGGAAGGAATTCCTATAGGAATCAAGGATGCCGTACTGGATTTATGTGGGCCAATAAAGCAAACTAGGACCAAATCAAACTTAATACTAGAGGATAAATATCTCTCCCTCTCTCTCTCTTTCTCTCTCTCTCTCTCTCTCTCTCTCTCTCTCTCTCTCTCTCTCTCTTTTAATTTTTGTTTGGTATTTTAGTGCTTCACTTTTGCTTTTGATTTACACAGTTAGTGGAACATGGTCCATTCACATAAGTCCACAACCAGATACATGAATACAAAAATGTTACTTTCATAGGACCATTATGACCAATGTACCAAGCACATTGAAATGGATGGAACTGAGGTTACAAATAAATAAGAGATGACAAAAACGATACAAACTATAAAAAAAAATTAAGCACTAACCTATAACATCAGATGATCAATTTTGAGATGGACAAAACTCAGGGTTACAAATATTTTTCACAAACCTATGACATAATTAGGTCAAAACAGTCTTGCATGTTAAGGTTCCAGATTCCTTCTGGTTTCGAGAAATAATCTCTTTTTACATTTTTCATAGAATGAAATTGCAAGACAGATACTATGCAAGTTTAAGTCTAATTATGTACAATTAATTACCTTATCTGATCATAGGCAAAAGTTTAGCACAGTTAAATGTTAACCAAACTAGTTTATTAAACAGACATAGACAACTTAAGTCAAAAACCAAGGAATTAAAATTCTTACTTTCCTGCTACGAAGGGAACACCCTTTCTAGAGTTAGCTGGTATCTCCCCTTGTAAGCCGGGAATGATCTCAGTCATTGCTTGAACAATCTTAGGATCTTCACTGTAGCTTTCATAACAGCGACCCCATCTTGGATCTCTGCAAACCTGCACAGATAGAATTAAGAGGAATCCCAGCTCAGCTTAAAGTGACTTAGGTTGATACTTGTCAGATGAACGATATAATTCTAGTTACCGCTATACAAGGGGCAAAGACATATGGAATGCCTGTAGCTCTAACTTCAAGTGCAGTTGCAGCTCCGATCCTCTTAACAAGTTCCAGATCCCTGGTTGATTTAAAGTTTGAGGAAGTTTATATTAGTACAAATTTTATCTTTGTTGAATTTTCTAAAGTTTGAACTCTGAAGAAGACTAAAGGCTAGCAGTTGAAGAAACAAATTTCTCAATTTTCTCATATATGGAATTGGCTCATCTCCATTTTTACAGAATTCAGGCTTTGAATATTACAGCACCAGAGACAGGAAAAGAAAACATTCACATGGCATCTTGAGACTAGGATTACAAAACAACTAAGCAAAATTTTAATATTGAGGGCATACTACTTGCCTGGTGGCTCCGAGCCCAATATTGTGAGGAAAGATTGTTGCCTTGTAGACGTTGTTGTGGCCATGAACAGCATCAATACCATAAATCAATGGAATTCCAAGCCGAGTTGATAAAGAACCCTTTTGAAAATCATTGACCATGTTAATCCAAGTTTCTGCAGAAGCCTTCTGTGCTGGAACGCTCCCACCCCCGCTTAATATGCTCCCTGCCCAAAACAGATTTCTGCTTCCATTAAATCCAACTTACATACAAATGAAGAAGTGACACTATTCTTTTTTAATCTATATAGGTTTTGTTCACAGAGAAAAGAAAATTGATAGTGATATTTACCAATGAAGTACTTCTTCATCACCTCAGCTGAAGCGACACTGCGGTCTATCTGCACCATTTGGCCAATCTTTTCCTCCAAAGTCATCCGGCTCACTAAATCCTTGATTCTAGAATTTAATGGCTGTTTGGGGTCTTTATAATTAATGTATTGTGCTTGAGCTATGGCTATGTAGAAACATAAGAAAAGAAGTCCCATCAAGAAGATGGGAATTCTAGCCATTTCCTGTTCAAATATTGTTACAGATGAATGTAATCCTCAATTAGAAAGCCACTCAGGCAGGAGGTACAGATACAGGAAGAGGAATTCTCAACCAAAATTTTGAAAAAGAAAAGAGTTCTAAAACAAGAACATGAAACAGTGTAAAGATGAAGAAAATTTCAAGAAAAGTATAAAGCTCATCTTATGTATCTCAGGAATTCAAGCACCAATGGAATAGTTGCAATATATTTATAAATAAAATTTAAAAAAAAAACCTGCAGCTAAAATTAGGCCCAGAGAAAGGAATCAAAAAGACCCTTGTGGCAAAATAGGGAGCTAAACAGAACCCAAGTTTCAAGCAACTACAAAACAACAACAAAAGGTTACATTTCTTCAAGTGAAAAACAGAGAAACAGAGCACAACCAAAAGTCCAAAACAAACAAAAAAAAAATTGACCCTTTTTGAAGAACTGTTTGGGGTCTAAGAAAAGAAAGGAGGATAAAAGAAAATTGGGATTTTAAATTTATGGGATGGTGTTACTGTATCATTTAGTTGGAACCAAATTCTTGAAACCAAACTGAGAGATGAGTAATTGAATCACCAATAGGCTCAGTTCAATGAAGCATTTCATCATTCTGGAACCTAAAAATTTCTCTTTTCTCAGCAAACAAACAAGGCATTAAAGAACTTGCATGTGGAACAAAATTCACTAAAAAGTAAGAACTTACAGAAACTAATGGAGACCCAAAAGGCAACAACGTCTTCTCAGTTGAATGGAGAAGAGAGAGAGAGAGAGAGAGAGAGAGAGAGAGAGAGAGAGAGAGAGACAGGGAGAGAGAGAGACAGAGAGACAGAGAGAGTTGCAAGAAAATGTGAAGTTGGGATTTGAAAAATGTGTATGGCAGAAGTGGATTTTATAGAACATTTGCAGTCATTTGACTGCAAAATTATGGTATGCAAATTTTATATCTTAGCGGGTAAAGAAAGGTGCTGACTTTTCCAGGAATGCAAACTTGTTTGTTTCGCATATAAATCATCCGTATCTTAAATTGGTCAAATTAGCACATATTCTTAACTATTGTTCCAACTTTTAAATTACTCAGTTGATCTTATACGAAATAATCTCACATCATTAATTTCTGGTATGATATTTTCATATTTACTATTTAGAAAATCATACACAAACTCCTATGAATCCTACGCATTGCCTTCTTAGGACAACACAAATCCTCCCAAAAAAATAGAACACCTGGCCAAATCATGAGATGCCAACCAATCAGACTCGCCCAATTATATGCGAGTGCTGCGGCACAAAACAGCTTGAAAAGCCCTCAGACAAGCAAAAAATAAAGCCACCAAGGAAGTCTACTTACAGTAAAATAATTTCGAAAATTCTACTTATATTAAAATGCATTCCATAATAACCATTACAATATGCTTATTAATAATTACTTCTCTTCCTTGCCTAATTCCAATTTCTTACACCAAAAATTACAAACAAAAACTAGAAAAAAGAAAAAAGAAAAAAAAACTTCATAAATTTAAAACCTTATCAGCCTTAGCTAGCCCAACATCCATCCGCGCCTACAAAAGTCGATCAGACAGCGAAGGCAGCCTTCGGATGAAGTTCAAAGCCGGCGGCGGCATCCGATCACGAAAGATCGGATGGCGCAGATAATAGAACCCAAACGCCATAGCCACCATCTTCGATGGCACCATGTACAGTATCACTGCCACAACGAAGCACAACCCCACAAAAATCCCCGTCGCACGTGGGTCCCGCCACGTCACCAAAGCCTGCACCCGCTCCCCTTGCGTCGCGAAATCTCCCAACACCGTCTGCACACGTGCACCGAGCATCCGCAGCTTATCGTACCTCGCCCGCACCACCTCGAATGATCTGGTGCTCGGCACCGAATCAAACTCCTCGTCCAGCTCGTCACGGTCAACGCTCTCCGCCAATGATAGCTTCGGGTCAAAGTGCTGAAATGCGGCCCGGGAGCGGAACCTGTAGTTCCAAGCACCAATAACGAACACATAAAACGCTAAAGTTGGGACTATCAGATCCGGGAACCACACAAGCAGCGCAAGCAAAGCGTGTACCAGAATCGTGGCCATTGGATTCTTCCACGAACGCGTGTCGTTTATCCACCCAACGACATCCATCACCCCCGCAACGACATTGATGATGCGGAAATAATTGGCGCGCACTTTCCTCATACTAAAGCCTTGTGAATCCGCGTCCAGCATGTAAAGCACGACATCCCGCCCCAGCGGCGGTTCAGATCGCGACAAGTGGGAGGCCACGATCTTCACCGCCGCTCTCCTCAACACATCTTGTTGGACCGGCCCCAGCGGCTTTATGTGATGCATCAACGGCAGCGATGGCTGCGAGTACACATGGACCAAATCCAAGGTCGGGCTCACGCGAACGAAGCGTACCGCGATCTCCACCTCACCCATTTTTTTCAAGCCAGTGGGTGATAAAACCAGCAGCGGATACGTATTCTTATACACTTTACCCGTAGTCAACGTAGATATACGCACCCGTAGCTTCCCGATACGGAAGTCAGGACGCGTGGCGTCTTTCGAGCCCTCGATTTCGAAACCCGATCCGGAATTGTCAAAAACGCCAATGCTCAGCACCGTACACGGATCGTAGACCTTAAACGTGTACTGCTCGTTCCACTTGGGCTCCAAACTATCACATACGGTACGCGTGCGTACCCATTTTGGTCCATACTTGGCCACACAGTAGGCGTCCGTGCATCCTTTACCGTTGACCGTCTTCACCGGTATCAAGTTCTTGCATCCGATGACTCCGAGCTCCACCGTGCCAAGCGGTGGCTTCCAGAGCTGCCTCGCAGTAGGGCGGTAGTCGCTGCACACGTGCGCCGTCTCGTCCATCACGTGATACCCGCCGTCGAAGCAAAGGCGCAAGTGCAATCTGCCTCTGTACATCCTCTTCTCGTCGCCGTCTGGATTTTCCAAGCTGAACCATCGCGACGCCACTTTGCGATCGTCCACGCGTCGTTCGACGGCGCTGAGTGGAATTCGCAGCACGCCCAAGGTGACCGGTCCCTTCGGTAGCCGGTTCTCAACGGTGAAAATTAAGTGGTCGCTGAACGGCTCGGCGGCTACGAAGATTAAGTCTTGGTTCCAAGACGGCACGCCGTTTCGGGTGACGGTAGACTCGGTCTTGAAGAATTGGAATCCGAGCTGGGCTTTGACCTGGAACGTGGCTTCCTTCAAATTCAACGACGCCGTTACGGGCAGAACGTCTTGCGCTTCGAGGACGGTGGCTCGGAGATACCAGAGCTTCGGAGACTGGTACACTTTGGCTCGTGCGTTTGGATTTTTCGCCGTGTCGGTCTTCCACGCGTCGGGGAATGAATCGTCTGCCTGGGTGCCCATCCACGTGGCAAGCATAAGATCGCCGTTGATGCGGGCCCCACCGCCCTCCAGCCGGTACCACTGCGGGGCCAAGGGGCTGTCCGGCGGGTCCCTCAGGGGTATTTCCATCACGTCGAAACAGATCCCGCCGAGGAACTCATGGCCGGAGGCCACGTCGGAGGCCGTTGCGGGGTCGAATACGGGTGGGTCCCAGACGGAGACTTCGAGGATGGAGGCATCGGACTGGTCGGGGGATTGGCGGGCGAAGGCAAAGGTCTGGTCCCACTCGAAGCAGTGGGTTTTTCTGGCGGGCTTGGATGTGATGTGGTAGTTGGCGGTGGAGATTTTTACAATTGGGCTGCCATTTGCTGGGAGGAAGCGCGCTTTCACAACTCGGACGAAGAGGTAGTGCATCTTCTCCACCAGATCAAACGACGGCCGGTCCATTGACATGCTTTCCGTCGGCTCCAGCTGCGACGTATAATTGAGTGCTCCACCGGGCACAACCGGGGGTCTCGGCATTGGTGGTGGACCGTTGGTTCGGTGGAATTTGACATCTGCCATTGATTTGGATACGGAGTGTGCCATTAGCTCAATTTCATGATCACGTTGCATGGGCATGGGAGTAGCTTCAGGTGCTACTGGTGGGGGTGGTGGGTTTGCCTGATCCTGATTTGCATCATCAGTGGCTGGTGGTGGCGGAGGTGGCGGTAAGGGACCCGATTCTGCTACTTCAGGAGCCTCGGTCTTTGGTGGCGGAGCAGCCTCAGTCGGCGGCTCTTCGGCAGGCTTCTCGGGTTCAGGTGGCTGTGTTTGTTCGGCTTCTTTTGGTGGCGCCGCTTCAGCTGGTGGCTGGTCTGTAGGTTGGGGCGAGGCGGATTCTGGTGGCGGTACCGCCTCTGACTGCGGAGGTTGTGCTGTTTCAGGCTTTGGTTCCTCCGCTTTGGGCGGCGGTGGCGGCGGAGATGGAGGCGGCACGACCTCATCCACATAATAAATCTTCAACCCAATGTCGCCGCGAATCCACGTGAACCAGCTCTTCTTCTGCAAAGGGAAATAAATCAAGGCCTCCTCACCTTTC
This sequence comes from Prunus fruticosa, assembly GCA_018703695.1. NCBI lineage: Eukaryota > Viridiplantae > Streptophyta > Magnoliopsida > Rosales > Rosaceae > Prunus > Prunus fruticosa. Next base: position 2,032,201 of record CM031923.1, on the reverse strand, counting down.
TTCACAAACTGGGAGGAACTCAACCGGATCCTGCCGAGAAAGTTGTTTCTGGTGGTGGGGCCGTAATTCTTGTCATGGTATACATCCAGCTCAAGCACATCCCCAAACACGTCAGAAGGCCTACTGAGATCGAAGTCGAGCAACTCGTTCCACACAGGATTCAAGTCGCTGAGCTTGGTTTGGGTGCGTCTTCGCTGCCCGCGGTAGTCCACCACCACGTAGGGGCTGGACGCGCCGCGGCCGTCTTTCGGCGACAGATTGCGAGCGTCGACAACTTCAACTATCAGTTTGTGTAGAGTTGCCATGAGTATTGGAACTTCGTTAGCTTATAATTGGAAATGAATTAACTTATATCTTCGCATCATACCTTACTTTGAAGTAATGTTTATCATGCTTTACTTTCAAGTAATGAGAAAAAGAAGAGGAGAGGAGTCATCATGATCAAATGGGAAACAGAAGGAAGAGAGTGTAGTGTAGTGGGATTCCACTTGGGGGTGGGCATTGGGCAAGGGAAAGAGGAAAAGGTGCTCAAAACTTCATCCCCAAGGGGCTTTATTGTTTCTTGATTTTCAAGAAGCTTTAGACTCTTGAGGCCAAAGACAAACATCCATGTCTCTTTTTCTTGGTAAGATAATAATACTTTTCTTTTATAGACTGAAGATTCTGTCTCTCAGTTTGCCCTTTCCCTTTGCCCATTCCATCTCAAATCAATATTTTAAATCTAAAGTCTTATTTCAAGCAATGATAATATGCTTTATGGTTTCAGGAGAGTGGGGTGATGCCAAGTGATGGCATCCTTTTTTCAAAGATGACTAGCTTTTGTGTCACCGACCCAAGCATGTTGCTTTTTATCATAACTGGAAATTTGACAAAGATGACACCTAGCTAGACGCTAGCTAGCAAGAAGCGAGTCCTCCAATCCTTTCCCACATTTCTTTAAATCCAAGTCTCATTCATACTGTCACTAGTAAAAGATGGTGTGGTTTGGGACAAAACACAATCTGCACCCACTATTCCTTAGTCACGGGTCTAAATTGGAGTTTCTATTGAGTAAAAGACCAACTGATACCCCACAACGATTATGAAGAACAACTGATACCCCACAACTCAGAACCACAATGACAGTGCATACTAAGTCGTGTGTCGATCGTTGAAAACTAGGGCGAAATCTTTATGTCGAATCCTACAAACCATAGTAAGATCATTTGTCGAGCACAAGATAAGGCTAAACCCTAACCATTGTTTCAAATTGGAGTAGAGAATTTTAGGAAGAAGCTTTGATCCGAAGAGAACTAAGTTGTTATTTCTCTATCGACAAAAAAAAAGAAAAAAGAAAAAAGGCTAAATTCGAGGGGTAAAACAGTAATCAAGCCTATAATACATAGGGCATGAGTTGGAGTTGCTTAATCACTTTATTTAGCATTTTTCCTTTTTATTAGAACTTTTTTGGTGCTGGAAAAATGAAAAAGGACCAATAGAAATGGTAGGAAACAGAACGAAGAGATCGAGTAGTGGGAGGTAAGAAAAGGATTTAAGGTGCTTAACTTAATCTCCAAGGAGGTATACTATACACCATTGGATTGATGATCTCCCAAGAGCTATATAATATAAATATTATTATAATTTTTTTTTTGTAGAGTTTATTATTTATTTATATTATCGTTAGTTTTTAATCTTTTGCTTGATACCAGAATGGATACCTTTGTTTTGTGAAATTCTACTGAAACCCCTCTAATTTTCTCGCTGACTACACCCCAATTCATTTTCGTTCATTTAAATTTCAAATATACTCCATTTAAAAAACAAAAGAACTCAACTGCATGTCACTGGGGACAGGGCTTTGACTTATAAGTTAAACGTGTCAGGTTCAAATTCCCGTAACATTTTAGTTGTGTACATTTGTGAAAAATTCTCTTTCATATAATTTAAACTATCGCTTTTACTAAAAAAAAATAAAAGGAACTCAACGGCATACGTGGCTTAACACCAGCAACGCGCAATGCGAGAAAGAAAGCAGGTTAATTCATCTCCTGTTGCTGGCAACCAATGTCTAAGATATTGACGGAAATATAAGTGGAAAAAATAAGGGGAAAGCAGATTAGTTTCTTGCGCACATTACTGTGGGAAAATCCGTTTTTGCATACCATTCTTTTAATGGGAGTTCATTGAAAATTTAAAGGAAAGAAATCAAATTTCAGCAATAAAACTCACATTAGTCAGGAGAACCGCGAAAATACAGAAAACAATTTATTTAAAATGGGTACAATGAATGAATCATTTATTCAATTTTTTTCCAGTTGGAAAACAGAAACTTTCATTGATTTATTGACATTATACAACATAACTTACAATCCCTAAATTTAAAATATCACATTTCAAATGGCCATGCCCTAACCTAGAAACTGGTCACCAAAGATCTAAAAAAATTAAAGGAAACAAAGTCCCAAAAAGGAGTATGAGATAAACTTCTGCTACTTTATGGATATGAAGGATATAAAAAGAATCCGCTGAGCTAATTCTGTACAGTTCACTGTACAGCAGTGTATTTAACCCAAAATGTAAACTGAAATAAACGAACAGGAGGTGCCTCTATTTCTACCTAATTTAAGATGGGTTCTTCACAATCCTAACGCTGCTGTAGAAGCGCCTAAGGTCCTTCATAGCCTTTTCCTCAATCTGAATTGATCGAATCGATGAGGGTGTATCCACCTCTGGTTTGAACCAGCGGTTCACTCCAGAGGCATCCAATGGTGAACCCTGACCATTAGTGACTGAGAATCCAGCCGTTTTAGTCTTTGGACTGTGGGAAAGACTATGATGTTGTTTTCCCTGATTTGAGACATAAATAAAGACACGTATGAGAATGGTAAATTAAACGCCTGAAATCTCCATGACTCTGGCATGTGGCAACAAGAAAACAACTCAAAAAGAATGCATGGAATTCAGTACACATAAAAAGGATATTAATGGTCCGAACACATAAGAAGAGAGAGAAAGGGTGCAATTCACATACCTGCTGCATTTGGATGTCCCTAAGAGAGGGGCGAGAAAGAAGGGGAGGAGTTCCCGAAGCAGTCCAAGGAGGTGTACCTCTTTCTCCATCAGATGCCACTGAAGTATGGGTTGCAACCCCTGGTATCGAGACCACTGGTATTGGCTTGTGTTAATTATCGTTAATATATATTCGGAATAAGGTACTACATACCTTGCGGAAGATTCCAAGTGAAAAACTGCTTGCAATTACTAGCCCACCGTGATGCTTCCACGTCACGAACACGCCAACAAGATTCTACACGTTCTTCGTCTCCAAGGTCGTTGGATTGGCTATGAAAGTTACTCCATTGATTCCACGTACCCAAGACCAAGGCTCTTGGTGAATTGCCTAGAGGGAGAGTGTTTAGGGAGATATGAGGTTTCTCTCTTTGTGGGTGTAAAACTCACTACAACTCTTTGATATGCACTCACACTTCTTGTCTCACACACACCAACTTAGAGAGCATGCACTAATGCTTCTCATCATATTTTTACTTGCACACACTCCATCTATTTATAGGAGTTGTTTTAGCTCATCTCAAGAGAGCATAAAACATGCACTAGTGCTTAGGTTGGTGGTGCACTAAAACAAGGTTTAGTGCCTTAAAACAAGGATTAGTGTAGTGCCATAAAACAAGGCTAAGTGCCTTAATTTGTGTAGTGCCATAAAACAAGGCTAAGTGCCTTAATTTGTGTAGTGCCATAAAACAAGGATTAGTGCATAATCATTATATTTTCCACTCACCCACTTAGGGTGTGATGACCTTGTTTTATTACATCTCCCACTCACCCACATAGGGTGTGATAACCTCATAATCATCTTAAACCTCTTGTATACACTCTTCTTCTCATACAGGAAATGGGTCGTGCGACCTTGCGAGAAAAAACGTACAGCTACAAGAGCACATTTTATTAAGTCATCACCAAACTAATAAAAGTGCATCATTTGAAATCATCTCGTACATACCCCAGACTTATTCAGACTACACCGGTATCAGCACTCTTAACCCCTTATAAAAGCAGTGCTACACCCCAAATATGTTTTGTACTCATGACATGTCAACAACAAATATGACATAGACGCTGGCCAGCTATGAGTCACAAAAACATGGTGTATTGTCGACAGTCTTCCTTAAGCGCTTATATCAATCCAACTAGACTTAACTGCTTTCTTAGACATGCCCCTTGAGACCTTATAATTGATCCTAGGAAAACAAGCTAAAGTAGCAACATCAAGCATCCTCTTCATGACATAGGCTAAAGTCAACTAAGGGTACATTTTTAGGATCTGAATTAATGATCCAAGTGGCTCACATAGTGATGAAGCAGGGATTCATTCATCACTCCCACTGTCGATCGCATCTAGCACATACAGTATGAAATGTATGCTATAACGTATTCTCATAAAACGAGCATGTCACTTGTCCAAGAATTGGACATACGTCATACGAATCTTAGTCTAGACATTACACAAATGTCTAACTTGAGTTCTAGTCTCAGTCACCCTCTCGCGCCCGTCCCGGAATCTCACATTCGGCTCAATAGAGGCTTCATAGATTTTATGGCAATTTTCTATGATCGACCTCTTTTCTTTTTCAAGGTCTCATCTTAGCTCCAACTAAGGCGACATTTAGAGAAGTGTTTTATCTTGCTGCCTACTTAGGCGCAGATATACATATATGTCATAATATGTTGTCTAAGCATTTTAGAACATAACACAAATGTCTCATCTTGCTCGCTATCTCAGCGCCAAGGTGAATCTCCCATGTGAGTGGGCTGACTCAAGCCTGGTGACAAATCTTTGTGCAAAAAACCATATCAATCATTCTAGAACAAGTACCATGGAAAAAACGATTAACATTGCATTAATAATAAAGTCAATTACAAAATAGGTATATTAAAACCTTCGTAGTCCCATACTCCTAATATGAGAAAGGAACACATCTCTAGCAATGGGTTTAGTGAGAGGATCAGCAACCATATTGCCACTTGAGATATGCTTTAATATAACCTCTCCTTGTGCTACCCTCTGTCTTGATATAGTGATATCTGACATCTATGTGTTTGGATTTTCCATGGTATTTCGGATCCTTTACATATGCCAAAGCAGATGTATTATCTAGTAAACAAGTCCTGCCTCACAGGTTTTGGCTGTATAGTTTAGTCGTTGCAAGAATCTTCTTAACCAAACAGCTTCCTGAACCTTGCCTGAGCAAGCAACATATTCCGACTCCATGGTGGATAGGGCTATGCAAGACTGTTTCTTGCTACACCAAGAGATAGCTCCACCTCCAAGTATAAAAGCATAACCAGAGGTGGATTTGCGTTCATCTCTGTCATTGGCCCAATCTGCATCGTTGTAACCTCTAAGTCTCAAATCGCCACCATGCTAGCATAAGACAAGATCAGCGGTACCTTGCAGATATCGAAAAATTCTCTTTACCTGCTTTCCAATGAGCAGGTCCAGGATTACTTTGATAACGGCTCACCATACCAACTGCATGGCAGATGTCTGGCCGTGTACACAACATAGCGTACATTAGACTTCCTATCGCAGATGCATAAGGAACTTTGGTCATTTGGTTTCTTTCCTCATCATTTTTAGGACATTGGTCAAGGGTTAGGACACATCCTTTTTCCATTGGTGTGTCTATGGGTTTGGAGTGATGCATACGAAAACGTTCAAGTATCTTCTTAATGTAAGTCTCTTGAGACAAACCGAGAAGTCCTTTTGAACGGTCTCTTATGATTTTCACTCCTAGCACATAATTTGCCTCACCCATGTCCTTCATTTCAAACTTTGCGGACAACCACTTCTTAGTGGCGACAATGGAATCCATGTCATTTCCTGCTATGAGAATGTCATCAATATACAATGAAAGAATCTGAACATTTTCCTTGGATCGTTTTAGATACACACAGTGGTCTTCTTCAACCATCTCAAAACCAAAGGAGATGATTGAGGTATGAAATCTAATGTTCCACTGTCTAGACGCTTGTTTGAGGCCATAAATAGAACGTTTGAGACGGCAAACTTTGCGCTCTTGTCCTTTGACCTCAAAACCCATTGGTTGATCCATATAAATCTCTTCGTCTAGATCTCCATTGAGAAATGCAGTCTTAACATCCATTTGGAAAAGGTTCAAATCCTTTTGTGCGACAATAGCTAGGATTAGGCGAATAGATGCAAATCTCACCACATGGGAGAAAGTATCATCATAGTCTATACCCTCTCTTTGAGTATAGCCTTTCGCCACAAGACGTGCCTTGTACTTGTCAATTGAACCATCCGCTTTGCGTTTGATTTTCAAGACCCATTTGTTTCCAACGGTCTTGCGCCCAGGCGGAAGGTCAACTAACTCCCAGACCTTGTTTTTGTCCATTGAGCTTATCTCATCTTGCATAGCAGTCATCCACTCTTTACTAGCTAAAGATGATATCGCTTCCTTATAAGAAGCAGACTCTTCTTCATCTATTGGAGTACACAAGAAAGTTTCCCCTTCAATTTCAAAAAATCGACGGGGAATATTTCCTCGTTTGCTCTTGCGCACCATTAAATCTTGAGTTTCTAGCAGTGTACAATCCTTTGGTATACTCCCACTAGGTTGCAGATCATTGTCACTTTCTTTAGCGATTACTGGATTAGGAGTCAATTCCCCATCCTCGCTTAAAGATTGTGAAATATCTTCACTTCCTTCCAACTCATGGAGGTCAAGATTCTTTTGGGCATCACCAATGCTAGGAAAATCATTCTCTATGAAATTCACATTTCGGGAATCTATTTCAGTCATTCCTCCATCAGCATGTTCACCATACATCACATAGCCTTTCGAGTGCTCGCAATACCTTATAAAGATATGTTTTTTACCTCGAGGGCCAAGCTTTCTATGTTTGTGGAAAGTATTATGAACAAAACCAGCTGATCCCCAAGGGCGCAAATGCCCCAAATTGGGCTTTTCGCCTTTCCATAATTCATAAGGGGTTGAAGTGACTGATTGGGAAGGCACTCGGTTAAGAATGTAGGCAGCAGTTAATATTACATCTCCCCAAAACGAAATTGGAAGATTAGCTTGCGCCATCATAGACCTAACCATGTCTAATAAAGTTCTATTCCTTCTCTCCGCAACACCATTTTGTTGCGGTGTATAAGGAACAGGAGTTGTCTGCGTATCCCCTTATTTTCACATAGTTCTTTAAACTGTTCAGAATAAGTACTCGCGTCCGCGGTCTGTACGAAGAGCCTTTAAACTCTTCTCTGTCTGATTCTCAACCTCAGCTATAAAACGCTTGAAACAATCCAAGGCTTCATAGCGGTGAGCGATCAGATAGATATAACCATATCGCGTGTAATCATCAATAAATGTGAGAAAATAAGAGGCGCCATGACGTGCCTTCACACTCATAGGTCCACAAATATCTAAGTGAACTAACTCTAGCGGTTGAGTAGCTCTCTTAGCCTTACCAAAAGGCTTTCTTATAGCTTTACCAGCTAGACAACATTCGCATATAGGTAGGTCAACTTTAGCGAGTGAGCCTAAAAGACCTTCTCTAGCTAACCTTGTCATCCTGTCACGTCCTATATGTCCTAGTCTAGCATGCCAAGTTGCAGAATCAACATGTACATCAGCATAAGCTATATAAGAAGATGAGTAATCGGAATCATTCAAATCCAAATAAAAGAAGTTATTCCTTAAAAAACCATGACCAACAATTGTACCATCCAATAACACATCCAAACCAGAAGAAGAAAACTTAAAACAATATCCATCACGCAAACACTCTAAAACTGAAAATAGATTATGCTGAATTCCAGGAACGTAGAGCACATTATTGAGGAGCAATGTGCGCCCATTGCGCATCTGAAGTTGATATGAACCAACTCCCAAAGCTTCTATATGGCTTCCATCACCCATGAACACACCAGAGGTGCCCTTTGGAATTCGTCGATAATCCAAAAAACCTTCTCGATCTCGAGTCACATGTTTGGTTTCTCCCGTATCTACAATCCACCCGGAGGATGTATTAGCAACTAAAACATGGTCACATACATATATGTGAGAAGGTTTAGATAAGAAAGATACCTTCTTCGGCTCAGTACAATCACGAGCGAAGTGACCCTTCTTATCACAGTTATAGCATTTGACTTTGGACAAGTCTTTCTTCCCACCACGCTTGCCCCGACGGCGCTTGGTTTTATTGTCATCCTTTGGTGCAAGCTTGTTTGCCTCATCCTGCTTATCTGCTCTTTCCTTTTCCTTTACGCTTAGACCCTTTAGTCTTAGACGTGCCACCCTGGGTGAAAAGGACAGTAGCATTGGTCGCCTCTTGGCGCTCCGATTCTAGCTCAACATGACGAGAAATATCAGAAAAATTCTTGATATTCTCATTATGTGTCATGATTTGTTTCATGGAGCTCCATGAATCTGGGAGGGATCTGATGACTGCCTGTACTTGCTGCTCATCAGTGAGGGTATTTCTAGCAGCCTTTAAGTCACGTATCATGCTAGAAAGCACCTTTAAGTGCTCATGAATCGTGTGCTTAGGATTTTTGCGATATACCTCAAACTTCAAGACCAAACTTCTAAGTCGAGTGGTGGACGTACCACCAAAATCAAACTTTAGTTGATCCCATAAAGCCTTGGCAGTAGGGTAGCTTTCATATCCCCCAATAAGATCATTGTGCATGCTGCTTAGCATAGTAAAGCGCGCACAACGATCCTTTTTGAACCAAGTCTGATAAGCTTCAAGATCACGGCGATGGTGGGCCGTTTGCCCAACCTCAGGTTCGATCATTGAATTGGTTAATGTTTCCAATAACTCCTGCTCATTCAAGAGATATTGAATTTTCCTATGCCAAATATCATAGTTGGTACCCTCAAGTTTGTCTCCCTTATTTAGATCAGCAACAACATTTTTGGTGGCCATTATCTATAAAACACAAGGATTGACTTTAGTATTAGCGTTTTGCACATTTCTATTTGTTTCAAAAATAACTTGAAAAGAATTATCCTTCCTTACAAATTTGGACTCGAAAATTTGCTATGCTTATAATCATCACCCAAAAAAGCAAGTCTAAATAATCATTTTCAATTACTTTTAAACAAATTTCTACTTAGAAAACACAAAGTTTCCAACCAAACAAATGTTTGCGCAGTCTCATAAAAGCGCATGGGCCTCTCATAGATCTAAAATTGGGAATCCATTTAATAGGTTAACCAATGAAAGTCCACCGAAAAAATGTGACCAGGTAAGTTTCGGGAGTAGTGGTGGAGATGAACTCGCTTAAATACCATTTCCTCTTAAACACCAAAGGTGTTTCCTTAAAAAACTTGCCTAGACATCACACATTTTTGGGTAGTCAATTCCACCAGTATGACCCATAAATTAACTCAACCAATCCTAAGTCCATATTTTGGCATGCTAAATATGAACAACTTAATAACATATTTAGTTTCTAAATAACATGTCATTATGTTGCAACTTCATAAACAAACAATTATTCATTTATTCCAAGTGATACTTAGCCAAATGATTTTTAGAAAATAGACGGGAGGAGTCCACAATTGGATTCCATTTATCTAAGATGAAGCTCTACAAAGGACATACGTGCTCTCACGCGCCTTCAAAGAGGATGTGTTCACAAAGAACACTGTTCACGAAGAACACTATTCATCTTGCTGAAATTTCCAGAAAAAATTTTCAGATTTTCATGATCATTTGGCCATCTTTGGAGACCTCTATCTCCTTCGTTATGCATCCAAATGACGCATACAATATATCATTGGAAAGCTCATGCAACAGAGAATATGCTAAGGCAAAGAAACAGTATAGAAAAATAATTTAACAGCATACAAACGTGCTCTCAAAAACTCGAAAACAAACTGTTTTTCATGCTCTTTGGTTTTAGTTTTTCTCCTAAACCACTCCTTTAAAAAGTACGAAAATTTAAAGGTAAGTTCTCATCACATAGAGGAACATACTTCATGGAAAGAAAACATCAAAAAACAATCGAACAAAAAACGAAGTTTCTTGGTTCATGCTTTCATGGTGGTTCTTGCGGAAGAAAAAACATATTCTCATGCATCAATCAACATGGCGAAAAGCAAGCATACAAGCTCTGATACCACTGTTAATTATCGTTAATATATATTCGGAATAAGGTACTACATACCTTGCGGAAGATTCCAAGTGAAAAACTGCTTGCAATTACTAGCTCACCGTGATGCTTCCACGTCACGAACACGCCAACAAGATTCTACACGTTCTTCGTCTCCAAGGTCGTTGGATTGGCTATGAAAGTTACTCCATTGATTCCACGTACCCAAGACCAAGGCTCTTGGTGAATTGCCTAGAGGAGAGTGTTTAGGGAGATATGAGGTTTCTCTCTTTGTGGGTGTAAAACTCACTACAACTCTTTGATATGCACTCACACTTCTTGTCTCACACACACCAACTTAGAGAGCATGCACTAATGCTTCTCATCATATTTTTACTTGCACACACTCCATCTATTTATAGGAGTTGTTTTAGCTCATCTCAAGAGAGCATAAAACATGCACTAGTGCTTAGGTTGGTGGTGCACTAAAACAAGGTTTAGTGCCTTAAAACAAGGATTAGTGTAGTGCCATAAAACAAGGCTAAGTGCCTTAATTTGTGTAGTGCCATAAAACAAGGATTAGTGCATAATCATTATATTTTCCACTCACCCACTTAGGGTGTGATGACCTTGTTTTATTACAGCTTGGAAGGCAAAAACGAACTCAGCAGAATCTTCCCATCACTTCTAGCATTGAAAGGATCTTCTGCATGACCTCTGTTTCTGGTTGACTGACTGTCCTTGGTTTTGCTTTGCTCATCCTGAATCGCACGAAGAGATGCAAATCCTTTAGGGATTTTGGCCCCACCCCATGCAGGGCCTTCACTTTTTGGGGAAGGTGGGGGTGGTGCAATGTATTTGGGGGCATCATCAAGAGCGCCACTCAAGAACATAGAAAGCCCACCCTTTTTATTCTTCTTCTTGGAAGTTATTGGTGATGAACACTTATTCTTGGTTAGGTTAAAATTGTCCTTCTGAACACACAAAGCTGACTCCTTAGTGGTTTGGTTTGTCATAATCCCTTCACTCATGGCATCTTCCTCCTATCAAAGGTACAATTCAAAGAATTTAGCAAATGAGATGAATAATTGCACATCGTTAAAATATGCATTCCCACTAAGTTGTAGAGAATATTTTAACCAGGGAAAGGGATACCAAAAATCAAGCCTTGTTTAAGAAGGCAGCAAAAATCCAATAGTAATTACGAAATGCAAGTTCAGAGTAAATCGCACACCAAGATCAAGTAAAAATGAAAGTGAAGTTAAACTATTAAAAAATGGGTGCAAGCTTTGATGTTCAATCAAAATACATTTTGCCATCTAGGTGGCATAACAAGCTATGGAAAGTTAAAAGGGTGAGACCAAAATCATCATCCGTATTTTGGATATCGCAAATGATCCCTGAATATAAAAGCCCTCACTTTAGTCCTCAAACTTTTGAATCAATAAATGTGGATCCAGTCTTTTGGTCCACATTCTGACTATAAAAAAAAAAAATTCTTTTGGTCCACACATCAATTTGATCCTTGTCGTCGCATTCCATCAAAACTTTCCCCAAAACTGGTCTCGTGTCATCATCTGACAAACTTTAAAGGGCTATTTTTCATCAAAATATAGCCCATCCGCCCAATACACAAAATAAAGCTCACGGCTCTTAACAATTTCAGGGATGACCATTCACGATAAGAACCCGTTGGATAATGCAAAACAGCAAGTATGAAGTTGTTAACCATCATAAATCATGCACGTCAAAAAATTGAAAAGATTTCAAACCCCATTCAAAGATTCAAACATCTCAAAAGAAAAACTCAATCATCTCAATTAGCTGGAAAAAGATGAGTTAGTGAATAACCATCTTTTACTGAAATCAATTCAAACCTGATAATAAAACGAATTTTGGAATTTAACAAGCTCACCTTATTTTTTGTGGTTTGAGAGATTTCAACACTCAAGAAATCCTTTGTGTGTTTTGGTTCTACTTCATCTCCAGGAAAAGAAGACCCTATATCCACTGGTGTGGCCATCTGTTTGTTCTTTCTCCTCTGTTTTTTTGATAGCTCAACCCTTTTGTTCCCTTTTCCATCTGGCTGAACTGAAGATGATGCCTTCAATTGTGGTGTCTCAACTGGAACACCAAGCTCAGCAAGCTCGCTTTCAAGAGCTGGCCTCGTCTGAAGCTTTGTAATTTGCTGGTCATCAAGAAGTTGCCCACTAGACTGTTTTGCTTCAAGCATCTCAATCTGCTGCAACTTTTTCCGCAAGGCTCGAACTTGCTTGCCGATACCATGATTTGGATCATCTTTGGGCTGTAGAAAGGAATCCGGTCTTTGGTGTATTTCATTTTTCGATGTGGATTGCTTTGTATGGCCGTCACGTGTCCTTTGAACCTCATTCTCACTATCGTCCTCTTCACTATAAATAGTAGCAGGAAAAGTAGCTGTAGGAGTTGGGAGACGACGGTAACTCCATGGTTCAGATGACCTTAGGTCCAATATATTTTCAAGGTAAGCTAGAATATCTGGTGAAGCACTAGCAATAGCTTGTGATGATACCGTAAATATATAGTCAAGGTTGCGTATGGCAATGTCCTGCAATAACAAACACAGCTTCAATAATTAAACAATTAAGTAGCATGTAAACTACAAATCTACAAAAACTTGGATCACAAGTCCCATAAACAGAAGCATGAGACAATACTACATCGTCTTGTAGTTCCTAAAGTGTTCAAGACAATAACCTGTCCTCCACTGTACTTTTATCTTCCAAAAGAAGATAAAGCAGACTGTATTGGAGATATTGATAACTAAACCACAAAACCTTACTGAGAATAAAAATAAATAAAAAAACTCAAGGGCCACCCAGAATCAGCACATACCACCTTATATATTATGCCCAAGAGTGGTGATATCCAGGTGACCCAACAACAGGAATCATATATATATGACATGAGGTCCAAAATTCCTGTTGTATAATACTTACACAACGTCGGCAGATGATCACAACACAACCAACAGAAAGCTGGACATAGATTCAAATCAGATACAATTTGAAACAGGTTAAGAGTTTCATAATTTTCCTTCACATATTGAGCAGTCCATGAGGAAGAATACCTCACAATACTTCTGTAAATCATCTGCCACGAGTGAATCAGCAATTTCAAGCAGTTGAATAGCATTTCGTGGCTCCACTAGATTCTCTCCTGCCACTTTTTCACAAAGACTTTTTAAGGTTGGTATGGGCCCCTTATCACTATCATCGTTTTGGATAGTAGGTTTAAGAGTATCGGACTCCATATCATTGAACATAAGATCTTCGTCAAGCTCTTCTAACTCATCTTTGACATTTGACTTCTGCTTCTGAGGGTTCTTCACCACATTGGAAGGATAGACAGGATGATAAGGGGAACCAATAATCAATACGTGTGTTTCACCTACAGAAACTGAAGTAGCCCGTTTTGTACCATGTAACCGAGTTACAACTGGTGGCTTATCCTTACCTTTCTTCCCATCCCACATGTAAACATCACCTGTAGCTGTAACGGCAGCAGTCCAGTATTTCCCTGCAGATATGTTCACCATATTTCTTCCACCCAGCGAATACAACTAGACAAACAAAAAAACATAGAGAAGATTAGAGATTGACATGTGTTGCTCGAAAGGATTAGACATTCAACAAAAACACTATTATGCTAAAGCAAAACCTGTTGGCATCTTAGATCAGGATCTGATGAAATCCAATAAAATAATGCACCATCATCTGTTAGAGCCATGCTATGTACCATCCCTGCGGCTATAGAAACCACATGAAGCCGTTCTTTGCGATGAAACTTCAAAGTGGTATTTCCACTCTTTTTCAAGTGTCTAGCAACTACAACACGTTTGGGCGTAACAATTCGATGACCCCAAGTGTATACCTGGTACATATGTACATACAGGATTTAGCTCAACTACAGCCAATAGGTGGAGAAGTATCGGACTCCATATCATTGAACATAAGATCTTCGTCAACCTCTTCTAGCTCATCTTTGACATTTGACTTCTGCTTCTGAGGGTTCTTCACCACATTGGAAGGATAGACAGGATGATAAAGGGAACCAATAATCAATACGTGTGTTTCACCTACAGAAACTGAAGTAGATCGACGTCGAGCAACTCGTTCCACACAGGATTCAAGTCGCTGAGCTTGGTTTGGGTGCGCCTTCGCTGCCCGCGGTAGTCCACCACCACGTAGGGGCTAGACGCGCCGCGGCCGTCTTTCGGCGACAGATTGCGACCGTCGACAACTTCAACTATCAGTTTGTGTAGAGTTGCCATGACTATTGGAACTTTGTTAACTATCAGCTTATAATTGGAAATGAATTAACTTATATCTTCGCATCATATACCTTACTTTGAAGTAATGAGTATCATGCTTTACTTTCAAGTAATGAGAAAAAGAAGAGGAGAGGAGTCATCATGATCAAATGGGAAACAGGAGGAAGAGAGTGTAAGTGTAGTGTAGTGGGATTCCACTTGGGGGTGGGCATTGGGCAAGGGAAAGAGGAAAAGGTGCTCAAAACTTCATCCCCAAGGGGCTTTATTGTTTCTTGATTTTCAAGAAGCTTTTAGACTCTTGAGGCCAAAGACAAACATCCATGTCTCTTTTTCTTGGTAAGATAATAATACTTTTCTTTTGTAGACTGAAGATTCTGTCTCTCAGTTTTCCTTTTCCCTTTGCCCATTCCATCTCAAATCAATATTTTAAATTAAAAGTCTTATTTCAAGCAATAATAACATGCTTTATGGGTTCAGGAGAGTGGGGTGCTGCCAAGTGATGACTAGCTTTTGTGTCACCGACCGCGGGTTTGTGTCACCCAAGCATGTTGCTTTTTATCATAACTGGAAATTTGACAAAGATGACACCTAGCTAGACGCCAGCTAGCAAGAAGCTAGTCATCCAATCCTTTCCCACATTTCTTTAAATCCAAGTCTCGTTCATTGGAAAAGTAATAATATATGGTTCGCATACAGTACAACTAATAAAAGATGGTGTGGTTTGGGACAAAACACAATATGCACCCACTATTCCTTAGTCACGGGTCTAAATTGGAGTTTCTATTGATTATGAAGAACAACTGATACCCCACAACTCAGAACCACAATGAAAATGCATACTAAGTCGTGTGTCGATGGTTGAAAACTAGAGCGATATTAGAGCCGAATTGTTTAAAACTAGCGCGAAATCTTTATGTCGAATCCTACAAACCAGAGTAAGATCATTTGTCGACCACAAGATAAGGCTAAACCCTAATCTTCTACATTACCACCATTGTTTCAAATTGGAGTAGAGAATTTTAGGAAGAAGCTTTGATCCGAAGAGAACTACATTCTCCCCCCTATAAATTTATTCCAACACAAACTAGAAAAAAAAAGATATACAGAAGAATACACTAGCAATACAAAAGCAATGAAGGGTTATACACTACCTATCTCTTTGGACTCAACTTTTTTGAAAACCTCAAGCACGTGTAAGCTTGGCAACAGCGACTCGGGACTATTTGGGAAAAGGGGTGGGGTCATATGCATTAAAAGCTTTTGCATTTTTTGTGAAAATTAAAAGCTTTTGCATGGCCATGAAAAACTACATTATAGCCTGCAACTGATTCGCACCAGAGGAAATTCAAACAGAGCCAAAAAAGAAGACCCCAACACTTGTTCCTCAGCCACAATCCCTTTTGGGTCTCTCAAGTCACAAATAGGAACCGTGCCCAGCACTCCGAGGAAACTCCATCTCCAACTTCAGACCTCTCGAGTCTCGCCACCACCATTTCGCCGCAGCCAATTTGCAACTCGCGACGCGCCGACTGAACTCCCCGCATCACTAGCCTAGTAGCAGGGTGGTCGTAGATCAGCCCTTTACGATCCAACAGAATCTAAGTCACAACACTGCCCATTCAACAAAATTGGCAACTTGCGTTTCTTCTTTGATCTCAAGCAGACTGAACTCCCCGCATCACTAGCCTAGCAGCAGGGTGGTCGTAGATCAGCCCTTTACGATCCAACAGAATCTAAGTCACAACACTGCCCATTCAACAAAATTGGCAACTTGCGTTTCTTCTTTGATCTCAAGCAGACTGAACTCCCCGCATCACTAGCCTAGCAGCAGGGTGGTCGTAGATCAACACTGCCCAGCCCTACTCTGAGGAAACTCCATCTCCAACCCTTCTCGCCTACTCGCCACCGCCCCAACTTCAGACTTCTCTCGCCACCACCATTTCGCGGAAATGCAGGGCTTGAAGGCTCGGATCCTGGCCTCCTTCGCCGTACTGTCTCTTGTCTACTGTGGCGTCGTCTCCACCTTTCTGTCTTTAGAACGGGTTTATCCGCCGAGTCACCGAGTACAGATCGAGCAGCTCCGAGCTCGTGACCGAGTCAGGCACGCCCGACTCTTGCAAAACGTGGCGGGCGGCGTTGTGGACTTCCCAGTCCATGGCTACGCCGAACCAAACCTGGCCGGGTAATTTTTATAGTCAATGCTGATAATTCTTGCATAATTTTATCGTCAAACGTAGAGGGCTTGAGTCTCTTGTTAATGCTGTTTTTATTTTATTATTTTTGGTGAAAATGTTAATGCTGTTTCGGTTGTTGATGATTGATGGATTTTTAGAGTAGGGAATATATAGTTTCGTTTTTAATAATTTATGTTGACTAAGTTTGGCTTTTTGCTGCTTGGTTCTGGGCGTTCTTTTCAATTAGGGACGATGGATCTTGTTTGTTTTGTATTTTTAATATAAAAAAGGACAATACTGGGCCCAAAAATCTATTTGGTAAAAGGGATGGATTGGTGTTTTTGTGTGCAGAAGGTAAAACAGGAAATCAAATTTGTATCATAACTCTTAGAGCTTTTTGGAAAACCTCAACAAGCACGTGTAGCGACTCAGGAAGAAAAAAGTTTTTGCAGTTTTAGTGAAAATTAAAAGCTTTTTTGCATGGCCATGAAGGAAAAAGAAAAATGAACGAAGAATGCCATTCTCGGCTAAAAATGATAAGAGGCCACATGGTGGTCCCACCAGGGACCACTGAAAGAGCATGCATGCTTCTGGTCTCTCTTTTGGAATATCCTAGGTAGGTTACCGCCGCTTTTCAACCAAATTGTTGGAGAAGAGAAGCTCATGTTAGCTGCCACTCTTAATTACTTTGATTTGTGTGCTTCTAGCTGCTAATCTTTTGTAGCTTTATATATGGAATCATGTTTGACTTCTGCTAATCAGTTTTGTACTCATCTTCAATTCTTCCATATTCAGGCTTTATTATACCAAAGTCAAATTGGGCTCTCCGCCAAAAGAATTCAACGTGCAGATTGACACTGGAAGTGAAAGCTTGTGGGTTGCCTGCAATTCCTGCAGTGATTGCCCCCGGTCTACTTGGCTTCCCGTAAACTTCTGCTTCTTTTTCTTGCTGTCTGTCATTCTCAAATTCTTCCATAGTAAAGCTTAACAATCTTACAACATTACTGTTCCATGTTTTACAGATTCAGCTCAGTTCCTATGATTCTGCCAGCTCATCAACTGCACGGTTGATCCCCTGTTCAATGTGCACCTCGGCATTTCAAGCCAAATGTTCTCCTCAGACTAACCAGTGCAGTTACAGTATTCAATATGCAGATGGAAGTGGGGCACTTGGACATTACGTATCGGATACACTACATTTTGACCGGATTCAGGGGCAATCCTATATTGACTCTTCAGCAGCCATTATTTTTGGGTGAGTTGTTTTAAAGTCTCTTATGCCACAATTGAGATGATTGAGTTTTATTTTGAATTTTGCTGGTGCTTGTAAGGTTCATATTTGATCAGATGCTTGGACATTTAATTGATACATTCCATTCACAAGGGTTCCATTCCCAACTGAAATTTTATTTCTTAAAATAGAGAATCCAAAATCATTGATCACTAGCTCAAACTTAGCTTTCGCAAGCCTAGAAACAGAAATTGAGTTCCTTGTCATAGCAGGAACAGAAACCACATCTATCAAATCCAAAATAATGTTAGCATTTGTCATATGTTGAATTAGTCTACTAGCTCATTAATGAATTAGTTTGTTTAGTCATTAATGAGGTTAGTAGATAGAAGCCTAACTTTGCCTAATAGTTTGGTAGCCTAATAGTTTGGTTGCCTAATAGTTTGGTGTAGACTTGACCTTGGGAATTCCAAGGTTGCCTAACTTTGGGGACTTGCCTAACATTGTGGGCTTGATTACTTGTATATATATGTGTTGATCGTAAGGAATGAAACATAAGTGAAAAATCAGAAAATATTCTACAACTCTCATTCTCTTTACATTTTCCACTCTCTACTCTCAATATTCTCTATGTTTTAGCATGGTATCAGAGCCTAATGGCTAATCCTTTGCTCCACGTGTGGCTGCACTTTGAGGGGGCATGTTGAAGTGGATCGACATTTTATTAAGAAGAAGCTCGATGCAGACATATTAATGAAGGAAGTCTCTTGTTATAGCTTTCCACAACTCTCTTGGCAAGTTGGGCATTGGTGATATCTATGCACCAACTTGAGGGGGAGTGTTAGCATTTGTCATATGTTGAATTAGTCTACTAGCTCATTAATGAATTAGTTTGTTTAGTCATTAATGAGGTTAGTAGATAGAAGCCTAACTTTGCCTAATAGTTTGGTAGCCTAATAGTTTGGTTGCCTAATAGTTTGGTGTAGACTTGACCTTGGGAATTCCAAGGTTGCCTAACTTTGGGGACTTGCCTAACATTGTGGGCTTGATTACTTGTATATATATGTGTTGATCGTAAGGAATGAAACATAAGTGAAAAATCAGAAAATATTCTACAACTCTCATTCTCTTTACATTTTCCACTCTCTACTCTCAATATTCTCTATGTTTTAGCAAATAAAACCAGACCGTAATCTAATCTTGATGTCTCCAATGAACTCCACCTTCACTTGAATTCCATTGCCGACATACACTTTTATTTCATCCTTAGTTGGCACCCTCTTGGTTGTGAATCCTTCCAAGGAATTAGAAACATGTATAGTTGCCCCATTGTCAAGCCACCAAGAGTCACTAGATATATCAACTAGGTTCGATTCAAAGCAAACTGAAATTTCTTCCTGACAGAAACTTGAATCAACTCATCCAGTGTCCATGATTCCTTTTGTGTCACATAGTTGCTCTTAACCTACTTCAAGTCATTTGGCAGTGAATTAAGTGCTAAATATATCAGCATGTTGTCATCTATATAGGCACCAAGGTTTCTCAGTTTCATGCCAATATCCATCATGTCCAGAATATATGTTCTTACACAGCCATCTCCTTCATATCTCATATCTGTTAGTTTCTTGATCCGTAATCCCATCTCTGCCTTCTCAGATTCCTTGAATTTTAGGCTGATGGTCTCAAGGAAATCTTTAGCATTGTTCAAGGGTGGAATTCCATCCCTTATTGTAGGTGACATTTATTTTTGCATGATCATAATAGACATCCTGTTTGCCCTTTCCCATTTGGCATAATGAGTCTTTTCTCTAATTATAAGTATGTTGTGTTGTGTTGATTGAATTAATTCTGAAACTGCCTTGGCTGATGGTGTTGGAAACATACAGGTGCACTACCTATGAGTCTGTGGGTCTTACTAGTTCAATTGAAACACTGGATGGGATATTAGGGTTTAGCCAACGGCCTCTGTCTGTTATATCGCAGTTGTCATCTCGAGGGTTGACTCCCAAAGTGTTCTCTCATTGTTTGAAGGGAGATGAAAAAGGAGGGGGTACACTTGCTCTTGGTGAGATTTTGGAGCCAAGTATTGTTTACAGTCCTCTTGTTCCACCACGGTACGTCTCTTGGAAACCTTTCTCTTATTTCTTTCTGCTTGTAATCTTTACTATCAAACTGTGAATTTTGGTGGGAAAGGAAATGGGAGAAGGAAATAAAGACTAGGGTTTAGACTAGGGAATGGGAGAAAGAAATAAAGACTAGGGTTTATAGCCACTGATTTCCGTTGGTTTGCATAACCAAGACATCCACATTTCTAACCTAGTCTATTTTTGTCTAATAGTTACTGGAAAACAAACTTATTAATAGTCTCAACTCTCAACTTACTAATAAAGAGTAAAATTTACCTAAATTAAAGGAAAATAGTAACTTATATGATAATTGGTTAAAAAAATAGTGATTATTGCCCAAAATTCTTCTAGTGCGTGTTGCTACAATTTATTATATGAAATCAATTCATTCACCAAGGGTTAGTGAGATGCTGTCACTTTTGGCTTTTTAAACTTTTACTTGTTAGCTATCTTATATTACTTCTTTGTTTTTGAGTTTTTCATATAGCGTCCTTCACCATTATTTTTCAGGCACAATTACTATTTAAATCTGGAGAGCATTGCTGTCAATGGGAAAATCTTACCAATTGATCCAGCAGCCTTCACATCACACGAGGGAGGAACTATTATTGACTCAGGAACAACATTGGCATACCTTGTTGAAGAAGCTTACGTTCCTTTTGTTCGTGCGGTAAGTTTATTCACTTGGTCTTACATATGGGTTGATTTGTGGTGTTTGGTTTGAAAAATAAGATATCTTCTCCTTACTAAAAGCTAATTTTGTGTTGGGATGTGTAGATAACTTCAGCTGTTTCACCATCTTTGACTTCCTTCATTTCAAGACGGAAACCAATGTTATCATGTAACCACCAGGTTGGTTCTATCTCTAAATATTTTTTAAGTTTCCCTCTAAAAAAAGCTATGGAGACCTGAATGACATTTTATGTTTCAGTTTGGCTGAGGTTTTTCCTCCAGTTAATCTAAACTTTGCTGATGCATCAATGGTGTTGAAACCAGAAGAGTACCTTACAAGTATTGTAAGTTGTTCCTCCATCTCCCTCTGTACAATTTCTTTTTTAAATTCATTGCATTAGACATATGATTATTGCAAATTGTAATGAATCATTGTATTGTTACAGGTAGGCATTAGTGCGTGGTGCATTGGTTTTCAGAAGGCTCAGGGACGGGTGACAATTTTAGGAGGTTAGGCCCTCAATTTCGGCTGGTTATTCAATTTTTGTGGAAAATTTTTTTGTTGATATTTGCTTGGATGAATCCTCTTCAAATTTTCTCAATGTGTTTACTTGTTCAGAAGCTTATTTATGCTGGGATTTATGCTAACTAATGTATTTTCTGGTCTACCTGGTGGTGCACAATGAAATGGCTTTTTGAGCACTTTTCAATTATTTTTTGTAATGATAAATATTGATGATCACAATTTGCTTTTGAAAACAGTGTATCTCAATCATAAATGTGTTGTCTTAATTATGACCTTTTTTTGTTTCTTCATTGCAGATCTTGTTTTAAAAGATAAGATAATTGTGTACGATTTAGCTCGTCAACGGATTGGATGGGCCAACTATGATTGTAAGTTCAATTATGAGTCTATATGAACTCTTATTTTATTTTATTTTTTTCAAGTTCTCCTTAGTATCTACGTCATACTTTGAAATTTTCTCTTTTTCAGGCTCATCACCTGTAAATGTCTCCATACCTGCTAATTATGCTCCACATCGAGTGAAAGCAGATCATCATCAGAAGGCTTGCTACTGAGCGTGCTAACAACAGGATTTGTAGTGATGTACTTGTTGGCATGACTTGTGAACCAATATCAAGAATTCTTATATTAATTGTATAACTTTAAATCCTAATTTATATAAGAATTTGGCCACCGTTGCATTATAAATATGACCTCTTATTTAATGAAACGTCTTATGTTTCAACATTTTCTTTAACAACAGCTTGTGAGATTTTGAATGTCGACGCTTAAAGCTTTCTGTGTAGGTGGATTAAAGTAGGAAAAATAAACTAACAAATATAATAATGATGATAATAGAAGATTACCGAAAAAAACCAAAAAAGAAAAAATTACAAAGAAAAGGGCAAAAAGAGAAGGGAAAGAAGGTAAGACGTCTGCCTTATGAGCAGCCCGTGTCAAGCGCGGAGAGACACACCAAACCCAACTAGTCTTAAGTAGCAAAACGTGCCACCAAATCAGGAGAGAGGCTTCATTCATTCGTCAAACCAAGTATAGGCTCATTTTTGTTCACCCAAAATTCTTAATCCCCAAAATGCCCTTCTAGTTCAAGACTCGGCTTCTCGGCTTCTCTCTCTCAGAGAGCGTTTATGCGTTTATGCCTTCCAGCCTTTGTTTGTGGTGAGGTATATTCTCCGCTTCGATACTCTTCAATACAGCGAAACAGGCACATCACCCGCCTATATGTTCCAGGATTCTACTCTATTGCTTGAATTTAAACGAGTGAAAATTCTCTCTCAGAAGAAAAATCAGGTGATTTATATATTGTTCTTTTCCTGGGTAATTCTTTTAACGCTTTATTTTGAGATTTCGATGCGATTCAATTCAGTTGTTGAGTATATCTCTAAGCTAATTATCTCTGTTTTTGCTGATTTTTGGAGTTTTTGGTAAATGGGTATTGATTGTTTTCTGGTTTATGGGTGTGATTAGCTGGTATATTGCCATTCTGGTGTCAGTTTCATATTTCATTTTCTTCTTTAGACTTCAATTTTCATTTTGTTTTTCTGGTGGTGGATTTAATTTGCTTTAATTGGTGCTCTTCAAATTCAATTGCTTTTTCTATGATCTTTTGTTATCTGGATTTCGAAATTGTGAGTTTATCCGTCCGTCTGTTTCTTGGCTTTTGAGGCCGTCGGGTGATATGGGGATTAGGTTGAACGTGTTTTTGATTTGTCATTCGACTGTAAGCCAGCTGTTAAGGACAAGTAGATCCCAGAGATGCATAAGTATAAGCCAACCTCTTCTCTGCCTGTTTGCTGCATTGCTTAGATTTCTGACTCATTCTGAGATCAGTTTTGGTTTTTTGCCTAGAACAATGTTTGCGTAAGGCTTTGATGTTAATTGGTACTCTTCAAATTCATCTGTTTTTTTTTCTCATCTCTTTTTTATCTGGGTTTCAAAAATTATTAGTTGATTGGTGGGCTTTAAGGTGATGCCAATTCTGTGTTGAAGTTTGCATTTTGATTCGATTGGGTGATGCAAGGATTAAGTTGACAGTATCTTTTGATTTTCCATTTGACTTAACCAAATGTTGCGGAAAGTAGGTCTCGGAGATGCTAACTATAACCCAACGTCTGCTTATTTCCTGCATTGATTAGATTTAAGACTCGGTGTTTGATCAATTTTAGTTCTTTGCTTACTACAGTGTTTCTGTGTTTCAGTTTCTATTGTGTCTGATTGGCTTATACTGAATTGAGAGGCTCATCATTTTATGTCTGGGTTTTTATATTATGTGCAAATGTTGTATAGATATATTATATTTGATACTGAAAGCAGAAGAGTAATGTGGTTGTTGTAAGCAAGCACTGCTCTTACCATTAATTTCCAGTATATGAAAATCATTTAAACAATTCACCTGTGCAATTTAGCCTTTTTGAGAATGCATTTAGCAGTAAATGTGTCAATCATTCAGAGGATGAGTTGTATAACATAAGATAAGATGCCTCTTTTTTCCAGCAATCCAGGTAATTTTTTGTTTATTTATTCCTATTATTTTATATTTGTTTCAGTTGGCAAGCTTGAAGGCATATTATACTGTCAGAGTAATTGAGAATACCGTCCTTCGCTTCACTTGTCTATTGAATATTTTGGTGTCGCATGAGCAGTAATTTGGGTCTTCCGGTGGCTTCTGCAAGGGATTTGTGTTCAGTATAAGGATGCCAATGATGACCGTGGGTACCAGTTGTTCAATTTATTGTTGCATCCATGTGATATAGCTACTTAATTTTCTATATATTGGAATTGGAAAATCAACTCTAACATGGATTAGATGAAACCAATTTCAACAACGGCGCCTGCTTGGTTGGTTGGCAACTTGGCATGAACTGACATCCTACTTTTCTGGTGGAAAAACACTAATTGTTTGGTGGCATTCAGCCTTGTGATTTAGACCAATGGAAGTCTCACCTCAAGGGCAAAAGCAGAAGTTGCAGTCACCTGCTCGCAAATTTTTGTCTACTGGAACGCAGAAAGATCTCTGGCTTGTTGTGCGAGAAGGATCATTGGCCGATGTGGATTCAGCACTATCACTACTGAAGAAGAGTGGTGGTGATATTAATTCAAGAAATATTTTTGGTCTCACTCCTCTTCATATTGCAACATGGAGAAACCACATTCCTATCGTTAGGAGGCTTCTTACAGCTGGTGCTGACCCAGATGCTAGGGTTTGTTGCTTTACTGATCTTTTAAGTTTACATGAATGCTTTTATGTTTTTGCTAGTGGCTGTCAAGTTGTTTCTTTTATATGCTTTTATACTGAAATGATTAATGCTTTTCTTGCTTTGATTCACCTGCACCTCTAAATTTGAGATGATATTCTGTCTTCTCTTCCTGTCATCTAATTGTATCTAAGATATAACTTTTCTAAGGACAGTGTTATCCAACCCAACGGTTTTACCAATCTTCTTTTGCAAACAACATGGCAAGCTGACATGTGATGATGTATTTATTTATTTTCCTGAATGTGATGATGAGGTGTGGCCATATCATTCGCCATGTAGGTTGGGAAAAGAAATTGGATAAGTAGTGTTCCTTTTGGTGTCGTACATGTTATAATCTTTCCTAAATCTTGTCTTACATAATTACTTAATATTCTAAAAACAAGTTAAGGGAAAATTTCTGAACCAAATATTTACCAAGCATGTCTTCTTGAAGGAACATATAATTAAATGAAATTAGAACTTTATGAAGTTCGTAACTATGTATAACCAATCATACGTGGAAATTCAAAAAATTAAGATAATCAATGATACTTGGAAAGTTGAAATATGTGGTATATAAATAATGCATTTAAAGTTGAAGAATTAACTTGCCCTTTTAGGTAAATACTTGGAAAGTTGAAATATTTGATCTATAAATAGATACTTTTGTATTCTATTCAGGTTTTTATTTTTCTTAAATGTGGAAACCAATTTTTTTGATTTATCTTTGCATGGCCCTTCATATAATTTATTGCAGGATGGGGAATCCGGATGGAGTAGCCTTCACAGGGCTCTGCATTTTGGTCATCTTGCTGTGGCAAGTATACTTCTCCAGTTTGGTGCTTGTATCTCACTGGAGGACTCTAAATCTCGAACACCTATCGATCTCCTATCGGGGCCTGTCTTGCAAGTTCTTCAAGATGGACATAATTCTGGTAGTGCTGTGTTTTGCCAAGATTTATGAGGATCATATACTGTTTCATACTGAATGTACTTGTGTGTACTTGTGGTTAGAGGTTTGCTGAATTGCTGTTGTTGTCTTTAGTTACTACAGAGGTTTATAGTTGGGGAAGTGGCACAAACTATCAACTTGGAACTGGAAATGCACACATACAAAAGTTACCATGCAAGGTGGATGCTCTTCATGGTTCTTTAATCAAGTTAGTTTCTGCTGCTAAGTTCCATAGTGCAGCAGTCACGTCTCAAGGAGAAGTCTACACTTGGGGGTTTGGAAGAGGAGGACGACTTGGTCACCCAGATTTTGATATACACAGGTATAAACATTTATGATACTATGTAGCCCCTGTCCAACATAATACAGGCTTTAACCTTGGTTGATTTAGCATTTCCCTGTAGTATTTAAAAATAATTTACTGAAAAGTTTTTGACTTGGTAATTTTTTTAATAAATGATATTCTTTAACATAGTATCAAATTTGAGTGTGTAGTATTTCAACCTTTACATGTTCATGTACAGAAGGACATGAATGCGCCCGTCGTTGTGGAAATAGAAATGATGCAAGTAGGAATGTAATTTCTAAGTTGGCAGAACTTTTTATCTTGAACTTGTGAAAACATTGAGATGCAAGAAACATACAAGCCATATTCATCCCTGGTTTTATTCTCCGTATGACTAAAAGTTGAATTCTGTCGCCTTTCACTTATAAAAGTGGCTAATCAATTGAAATTTTCATGCTTTAGCTAGTTGTACCTTTTGCGAAGCATGAATCAGTTCCATTTTATTATATGCATTTCAGTGGTCAAGCTGCAGTTATCACACCTCGTTTGGTGACTTCTGGTCTAGGGTCCCGTCGGGTAAAGGCAATTGCTGCAGCTAAACATCACACTGTTATTGCTACAGAGGGTGGAGAAGTTTTTACTTGGGGATCCAACAGAGGTAAATCATATGAGGACTTCCAACTAAAAGTGTTTGCAATTTGCAAACCACTTACCTGTCATAACAAAAGAAGCGCAAATTTAGTTGTCTTTAATCACTGGGTCCTTGCACGATTCAATATATGAGAAAATTGATTATTTTCCTTTAATGTATTCTGGTATTAGTAAAAGATTTATCTATGATCTATGTGTTGCTAACATCTGAGGACTATGGAAAATTGATTATTTTCACATGATGTTGGGCAGAGGGTCAGCTTGGGTACACTTCTGTGGACACCCAACCTACACCTCGAAGAGTGAGTTCCCTTAGATCAAAAGTTGTTGCAGTTGCTGCAGCAAACAAGCACACTGCTGTTGTTTCTGATAATGGTGAAGTTTTCACATGGGGCTGCAATAGGGAGGGTCAGCTTGGCTATGGTACATCTAACTCTGCGTCAAACTACACTCCAAGAGGAGTTGAATACTTGAAAGGCAAGGTTTTTACGGGTGTTGCAGCAGCAAAATTTCACACAATTGTCTTGGGAGTTGACGGGGAGGTAATTTTAACCCGATTTAACAGTACATATTCTTCACTTAGGCTCAAATATTAGATTTTTTCTTCTGTTCAGTTCAAGATATATTTTCAACCTATTTTATTACCCGTCTCTCTTGTGAATACTTCTCCACCTATTGGCTGTAGTTGAGCTAAATCCTGTATGTACATATGTACCAGGTATACACTTGGGGTCATCGAATTGTTACGCCCAAACGTGTTGTAGTTGCTAGAAACTTGAAAAAGAGTGGAAATACCACTTTGAAGTTTCATCGCAAAGAACGGCTTCATGTGGTTTCTATAGCTGCAGGGATGGTACATAGCATGGCTCTGACAGATGATGGTGCATTATTTTATTGGATTTCATCAGATCCTGATCTAAGATGCCAACAGGTTTTGCTTTAGCATAATAGTGTTTTTGTTGAATGTCTAATCCTTATGAGCAACACATGTCAATCTCTAATCTTCTCTATGTTTTTTTGTTTGTCTAGTTGTATTCGCTGGGTGGAAGAAATATGGTGAACATATCTGCAGGGAAATACTGGACTGCTGCCGTTACAGCTACAGGTGATGTTTACATGTGGGATGGGAAGAAAGGTAAGGATAAGCCACCAGTTGCAACTCGGTTACATGGTACAAAACGGGCTACTTCAGTTTCTGTAGGTGAAACACACATATTGATTATTGGTTCCCTTTATCATCCTGTCTATCCTTCCAATGTGGTGAAGAACCCTCAGAAGCAGAAGTCAAATGTCAAAGATGAGTTAGAAGAGCTTGACGAAGATAATGATATGGAGTCCGATACTCTTAAACCTACTATCCAAAACGATGATAGTGATAAGGGGCCCATACCAACCTTAAAAAGTCTTTGTGAAAAAGTGGCAGGAGAGAATCTAGTGGAGCCACGAAATGCTATTCAACTGCTTGAAATTGCTGATTCACTCATGGCAGATGATTTACAGAAGTATTGTGAGGTATTCTTCCTCATGGACTGCTCAATATGTGAAGGAAAATTATGAAACTCTTAACCTGTTTCAAATTGTATCTGATTTGAATCTATGTCCAGCTTTCTGTTGGTTGTGTTGTGATCATCTGCCTACGTTGTGTAATTATTATACAACAGGAATTTTGGACCTCATGTCATATATATATATATGATTCCTGTTGTTGGGTCACCTGGATATCACCACTCTTGGGCCAAATATATAAGGTGGTATGTGCCGATTCTGGGTGGCCCTTGAGTTTTTTTTAATTTTTATTCTCAGTAAGGTTTTGTGGTTTAGTTATCAATATCTCCAATACAGTCTGCTTAATCTTCTTTTGGAAGATAAAAGTATAGTGGAGGACAGGCTATTGTCTTGAACACTTTAGGAACTACAAGACGATGTAGTATTGTCTCATGCTTCTGTTTATGGGACTTGTGATCCAAGTTTTTGTAGATTTGTAGTTTACATGCTACTTAATTGTTTACTTATTGAAGCTGTGTTTGTTATTGCAGGACATTGCCATACGCAACCTTGACTATATATTTACGGTATCATCACAAGCTATTGCTAGTGCTTCTCCAGATATTCTAGCTAACCTTGAAAATATATTGGACCGAAGGTCATCTGAACCATGGAGTTACCGTCGTCTCCCAACTCCTACAGCTACTTTTCCTGCTACTATTTATAGTGAAGAGGACGATAGTGAGAATGAGGTTCAAAGGACACGTGACGGCCATACAAAGCAATCCACATCGAAAAATGAAATACACCAAAGACCGGATTCCTTTCTACAGCCCAAAGATGATCCAAATCATGGTATCGGCAAGCAAGTTCGAGCCTTGCGGAAAAAGTTGCAGCAGATTGAGATGCTTGAAGCAAAACAGTCTAGTGGGCAACTTCTTGATGACCAGCAAATTACAAAGCTTCAGACGAGGCCAGCTCTTGAAAGCGAGCTTGCTGAGCTTGGTGTTCCAGTTGAGACATCACAATTGAAGGCATCATCTTCAGTTCAGCCAGATGGAAAAGGGAACAAAAGGGTTGAGCTATCAAAAAAACAGAGGAGAAAGAACAAACAGATGGCCACACCAGTGGATATAGGGTCTTCTTTTCCTGGAGATGAAGTAGAACCAAAACACACAAAGGATTTCTTGAGTATTGAAATCTCTCAAACCACAAAAAATAAGGTGAGCTTGTTAAATTCCAAAATTCGTTTTATTATCAGGTTTGAATTGATTTCAGTAAAAGATGGTTATTCACTAACTCATCTTTTTCCAGCTAATTGAGATGATTGAGTTTTTCTTTTGAGATGTTTGAATCTTTGAATGGGGTTTGAAATCTTTTCAATTTTTTGACGTGCATGATTTATGATGGTTAACAACTTCATACTTGCTGTTTTGCATTATCCAACGGGTTCTTATCGTGAATGGTCCCTGAAATTGTTAAGAGCCGTGAGCTTTATTTTGTGTATTGGGCGGATGGGCTATATTTTGATGAAAAATAGCCCTTTAAAGTTTGTCAGATGATGACACGAGACCAGTTTTGGGGAAAGTTTTGATGGAATGCGACGACAAGGATCAAATTGATGTGTGGACCAAAAGAATTATTATTATTTTTTAGTCAGAATGTGGACCAAAAGACTGGATCCACATTTATTGATTCAAAAGTTTGAGGACTAAAGTGAGGGCTTTTATATTCAGGGATCATTTGCGATATCCAAAATACGGATGATGATTTTGGTCTCACCCTTTTAACTTTCCATAGCTTGTTATGCCACCTAGATGGCAAAATGTATTTTGATTGAACATCAAGGCTTGCACCCATTTTTTAATAGTTTAACTTCACTTTCATTTTTACTTGATCTTGGTGTGCGATTTACTCTGAACTTGCATTTCGTAATTACTATTGGATTTTTGCTGCCTTCTTAAACAAGGCTTGATTTTTGGTATCCCTTTCCCTGGTTAAAATATTCTCTACAACTTAGTGGGAATGCATATTTTAACGATGTGCAATTATTCATCTCATTTGCTAAATTCTTTGAATTGTACCTTTGATAGGAGGAAGATGCCATGAGTGAAGGGATTATGACAAACCAAACCACTAAGGAGTCAGCTTTGTGTGTTCAGAAGGACAATTTTAACCTAACCAAGAATAAGTGTTCATCACCAATAACTTCCAAGAAGAAGAATAAAAAGGGTGGGCTTTCTATGTTCTTGAGTGGCGCTCTTGATGATGCCCCCAAATACATTGCACCACCCCCACCTTCCCCAAAAAGTGAAGGCCCTGCATGGGGTGGGGCCAAAATCCCTAAAGGATTTGCATCTCTTCGTGCGATTCAGGATGAGCAAAGCAAAACCAAGGACAGTCAGTCAACCAGAAACAGAGGTCATGCAGAAGATCCTTTCAATGCTAGAAGTGATGGGAAGATTCTGCTGAGTTCGTTTTTGCCTTCCAAGCCAATACCAGTGGTCTCGATACCAGGGGTTGCAACCCATACTTCAGTGGCATCTGATGGAGAAAGAGGTACACCTCCTTGGACTGCTTCGGGAACTCCTCCCCTTCTTTCTCGCCCCTCTCTTAGGGACATCCAAATGCAGCAGGTATGTGAATTGCACCCTTTCTCTCTCTTCTTATGTGTTCGGACCATTAATATCCTTTTTATGTGTACTGAATTCCATGCATTCTTTTTGAGTTGTTTTCTTGTTGCCACATGCCAGAGTCATGGAGATTTCAGGCGTTTAATTTACCATTCTCATACGTGTCTTTATTTATGTCTCAAATCAGGGAAAACAACATCATAGTCTTTCCCACAGTCCAAAGACTAAAACGGCTGGATTCTCAGTCACTAATGGTCAGGGTTCACCATTGGATGCCTCTGGAGTGAACCGCTGGTTCAAACCAGAGGTGGATACACCCTCATCGATTCGATCAATTCAGATTGAGGAAAAGGCTATGAAGGACCTTAGGCGCTTCTACAGCAGCGTTAGGATTGTGAAGAACCCATCTTAAATTAGGTAGAAATAGAGGCACCTCCTGTTCGTTTATTTCAGTTTACATTTTGGGTTAAATACACTGCTGTACAGTGAACTGTACAGAATTAGCTCAGCGGATTCTTTTTATATCCTTCATATCCATAAAGTAGCAGAAGTTTATCTCATACTCCTTTTTGGGACTTTGTTTCCTTTAATTTTTTTAGATCTTTGGTGACCAGTTTCTAGGTTAGGGCATGGCCATTTGAAATGTGATATTTTAAATTTAGGGATTGTAAGTTATGTTGTATAATGTCAATAAATCAATGAAAGTTTCTGTTTTCCAACTGGAAAAAAATTGAATAAATGATTCATTCATTGTACCCATTTTAAATAAATTGTTTTCTGTATTTTCGCGGTTCTCCTGACTAATGTGAGTTTTATTGCTGAAATTTGATTTCTTTCCTTTATATTTCCGTCAATATCTTAGACATTGGTTGCCAGCAACAGGAGATGAATTAACCTGCTTTCTTTCTCGCATTGCGCGTTGCTGGTGTTAAGCCACGTATGCCGTTGAGTTCCTTTATTTCTATTTTTAATACTAGTAATAGTTTAAACTACATGATATCAAGGGTGGACCTACTCCAGCCTAGGGGAAGATTTATTAAGTATTTATAGCCCTTTATTGCTTGTGTATTGCTACTGTGTTGCCCTCGTATATCTTTTTTTTTTTTTTTCAAGTTTGTGTTGGAATAAATTTGTAGGGGGTATGATGTTTGTGTATTGCCATTGTATTGCCTTTTATTGCCTGTGTATTTCTACTGTATTGCCCTCATATATCCATTTTTTTCAAGTCTGTGTTGGAATAAATTTATAGGGGAGTATGGAGTTTTTGTATTGCCATTGTATAGCTCTTTATTGCTTGTGTATTGCTACTATATTGCCCTCGTATATCCATTTTTTTCAAGTCTGTGTAGGAATAAATTTGTAGGAGGTATGATGTTTGTGTATTGCCATTGTATTGCCCTATTGCTTGTGTATTGCTATTGTATTGCCCTCATATATCCATTTTTTTAAAGTTTGTGTTGGAATAAATTTACAGGGGAGTATGGAGTTTTTGTATTGCCATTGTATAACATTTTATTGCTTGTGTATTGCTACTGTATTGCCCTCGTATTGCCCTCGTATATCCTTTTTTTTTCAAGTCTGTGTTGGAATAAATTTGTAGAGGGTATGATATTTGTGTATTCACTACAAGAAAAACACCCTTTACTGACGGCTAAAAAGTGTCACTATAGCCATTAGATGACAGTTCCAAAATCGTCAGGGACGCCACTATCAGGAAAGGGTACCACCATACTTGACGCTTATTACCCGTCAAGAAATAGTGTTTCCTCACGGGTAAAAACCATCACGAATTAGTGAAAAACGGTCAATGAAAGCTTTTCTTGTCGCTTAATAAGTATCAACAAATATATTTCCTGGCATTTAATAAAACTTTCTTGATGGTTCTTAGCTGTCAAGAGTTGTATAACTAAAATTTAAAAAAAAAAGAAAAAAAAGAAAAAAAAAAAAAAAAAACTTTCCTAGACGACTAAAGTTTCAAAGAATTTAGTAGCTAAATGAATATATTAAAAAAATAACAAGCTAAAATTTAATATCCACTAAAATAGAATATTTAGATACAAACATTCAAAAACTCCCAATAACATGTTAACTATCTTGAGAAATGATATTTTAAAAACATAAAAAAAATTACATTAAAAACAATTCATGCTGAAATAAACCAAACTATCTAGTATAGTAAAACGTAGAACTTTCTAACTTTGAAGCTTGACTTTCTGTAGCACTTGTCTTTGTAGTTTAAGCCTCCATGTACACATCAATCTGCCAGTATAGGTAAGACATAAATTTAAAGAATTAAGAGATACAACCAATGAACACCTTGTCCAACACCAATAGTCTCATATCATGCACATATTCATTACCAAATATAAATGCCCACTTCTTTTGATTCAAATGCAGAGAAGAACTTAAGAGGAAACTCCAATTTGTGTTGTTTGGAAAGTTATTTGGAATTCTATAATGAGAGGAAACTCAAAATTCTTACTAGCGAGAAAAATTATCAACACAATTAGCACAAAAAGCATAAATCCAATTCCCTGAGCTTTCTTCTTCATGCAAAGTTGGGTACCAGCAAGGACTGGAAAATTAAAAGCCAATTTAAATATTGGCACAGAGAGTATTATAACAACAATAACCTCTACATTAAAGCATTCATAGAGTATTATAACAACAATAACCTCTACATTAAAGCATTCATTTATGCAAATGCATGAATGTTTCTCAGTAGAAGAGAATGCCAAGTTACAAGAAACGACCCTATTGAGAAATCCCAAAACCAACACATAATATCATTTAATCTGCTTAGAAACAATATAACTCTCAAGCCTCAACAACACAATCGTCATTGAAACTGAACAAAGTTTTTACAGTTGAGCTTGTTGGTGATTTGGAAGCAATTAGATACTGCTGAAGTGAAAAGAAAGGGATTAGTCCCACTCATCCCCTCTTCAGCATCATAGTTTGTTGCAAGTCAAAGATCAAGAAGGATTGGCGTTGTTCTATAAACCATATCTATCGTGAGCAGAATTTTGCTGCTGATGCTTTATCTGCTAGGAGCATTGATTTTGGTCCTGGGATTCATCTCTATGAGACGGTTCCTGACTTCCTGAAAGATATTTTGTATGCTGATGCCATGGGTGTGTCCAGGCATCGTTTTGTTGCTGCTTAGGTGTTGCTGTGCTGGGCTTTTAGCCCCCCTTATTACCAAAAAAAGAAAGAAAGGGATTATTCAATTTCTCCATCTCATATAGTCACTCTTCAAGATTTTCCTGTCTTGAGGCATATAAAATATTAAAGCATTACCCTGAGTGATACCTAGATTAGCATCTGCATGAATGTCAGCTACAACATTCGCATCATCTAAAATCTGCAAAAAAAACAAAAGTGAAAAAATTCTTGCATTATTAGAATAAAAAATCAAAAGTGGAAAACTTATTTCTGAAAGAAAATTAACAGCTCATTGAAAAAAATCCCAAAACAGCTACTTTTGCATTTTCTAAAAAGAGCAAACAAGACCAACCGTAATAAACATGAAAATGCATCTTCATCTGTGATACCCAAGGCTTCGGTTGCTTTACAACTTAATTTGAGAGTGAGGGAATTATATGTAGCCCACACCATCTTATGTCTACGATTCTCTCTCATGACACTATTCCTATTATAGAACAAAATGCAAAATCACATACCAAACTTAAACAATTTCAATTCTCAGCCATATACTTGTTGGACCCAACAAATAATGAAAACTTTGAAAAAGAAAAAAGAAAAAAAAAGAATGAGAACTAAAATTAAAAGAGGAAATGGAACCAAATCTAAAACATAATAAATTGTGAGAAATAAATAAGTTTCCTGTAAGGCATTAGGGATTACCTCAAATCATTTCCATAATATTGATTTGTTGCCTTCCCAGCAAGACCTTGGAAATTAAAAAAACAAAAAACAAAACTGAAATTCGTGAAAAATATATCAACAACAATACTACCCAGCATGAAAAGAAGAATCTAACCCCCAATTCTGTCCAAAACACGGAGAATCAAGAAGAGACATGCATCAAAATGAAAAATTAGTTTTATAAATGATTTGAACAACAGTCCCTTTTGCAAGCAATAGAACCCTGGATACATAAAAAAATTGAACACCTATAAACATCGAATTCATATCAGTGAATGAAAGCAGACCAAACATTTCAAGTGCTCTTCCAATTCGGTATAAGAGTCCTCAAAAAGTAGAAATTATGCAAAGAACTGGATGTATACAATTTCATATAAGTAAAAGATAGAGCAAAGGCTAGATAAGTGTAAATGGCTTCATCTAAAACTGGATGACCGAGAAAAGAATCACAAGCATCACCATTACCACACTCTTCAACTCCAAATCCATAAAAATTAAAAAATTAAAACTAAAAAACAAATCATATTCCCAGAAAAAGACCTAGAAATTCTTTTTTTAAAAACTTCCCCAATTTCTATATAATTCGAAAATAGATATTACAAAAAATATAATTAGGGCTTACAATGGAGGAAGAGAGACTAAGTGAGGGGTGAGCGAGCCACTGAGAGAGCACGAGCTAGCCACAGCGATAGAGAAAGAAAGGCAGAGCAAGAGTGAGAAAGAAAGAGCGAAAGAGAAGAGAGATATCGTGAGAGTGAGAAGGAACGAGAGAAGAGAGAGAGAGAGAGAGCGATAATGAAAATGAAAGTGACTGAGCGAGAGTGCGAATGAGAAAGAGAGAGAGGGCTTTTGAAAAATTGGGGTTTCACTTGTGAAAAATCAGATCCCGCTTTTATTTTTAGCGCCCGCCCACAATCGCTTCTTTTTTCTCTTATAGCGTTTCCTCTGCTATAACTTAATGCTATCTTCATTTTTTATTTTTTATATTTATTTATTTTTGGTATGAGACTAGATTGTTTAAAGTGTCAGCTTTTGTTTTCTCTCTTTTTCTCTTTTTCATAAGGGTGTTTTTTAGAGAGTGTCAAGTATACAAGGATTTTAATTGACGTTTTTTATAAAATGTCAAGAAAAAGTGATATAGAGTTGACGTTCTTTATTAAATGTCAAGGAAAGTGATATATAGTTGACGTTTCTTGTAAAACGTCATGAAAACCTACTATATAGTTGACGCTTTTTAAAAAGCGTCAAAGCTTCATAGAATAGGTGATGGTTTTGCAAAAAGCGTAACCATGAAGTGTCAACTAAGGCCCATTTTCTTGTAGTGATTGCCATTGTATAGCCTTTTATTGCTTGTGTATTGCTACCTGAATTGCCTTGTATATCCTTTTTTTTTTTAAAGTCTATGTTAAAATATATTTATAGGGGGAGTATGGAGTTTGTGTATTGCCATTGTATAACCCTTTATTGCTTGTGTATTGCTACTGTATTGCCCCTGTATATCTTTTTTTTTTTTTTCAAGTTTGTGTTTGAATAAATTTATAGGGGAGTATGAAGTTTGTGTATTGCCATTGTATAGCCTTTTTTTGCTTTTGTATTCCTATTGTATTGCTTCCATAGTAGGGAAATTGGGAAATTGGCGGTATATGGGTGTAAGAATGTGATTTCATCGAGGACGTCACGTCCTTTGTTTAGAAAACACGTTATATACATTCTGTAACAACTCGAACCTTAAATAATTTTTAATTATTAATTTATTCAAGTAAAAGACTATTTTACCCCGCAAATAATTTATTAGGTTTAAAGTTGATTTTTTGACCAGGAGGGAATTTGGGAATTTCGATTGTACCACTGCGTAGATCACGTCGAAGTGAGTTCGTAGACATGTAGTGAGCTCAAATCCGAGTTGTATTGAGTAAAATACGATTAAAATACTAAAAAGGGCAAAACCGTAATTTTGCAAGAAATCAGATTTTTTAAAAACCCATCTTTCTCTCTCTTCCATGTGACACTCTCTCTCCTCTCTCTCTCTCTCTCTCTCCCTGACGACTCCCTCTCTCACTCTCTCTCTTCGAATTCCGGCCAGCGGCCTAAGGCAAGCCACAAGACCGTGCCAAAAGGACCGGCCCTACTCCGCCGTCAAACCCCAGCCTTCTCGGCCACTCTCCGCCACTTTTCTCTCCGGAAAACGTGAAAAACCACTTGGTTTTTGACAGAGATTTCGCCGGTTTTTTTTGAGCTCTAGCTCGATGGTTGGATAGGATTTGATCGATTTCTAACCTAGGTGGTTCGATTTGTAACTCAAAGTTTGGCCAGATTTCGGGTTGAAATTTTGGCCACTTCCGGTTATTTTTCGGGGTAGGTCCAAGAATAAAAGTGACTCCAATAGATGTCCTGAACCTCTGGTAGGAATCTTGGCCCTAGATTTTGAGGTTTTTCAGGCAGCCACTATCGCTTAGGGTACTCACGCGCGCCTGGCGGTGTGGCGGCTTGTGGGTCCTGGAGCAGAGAGGCATTGTGTCCCGATGTGATCCCCTAGTTGTCACGAGCGCGCAGGTGTGCTCAGATTCCAATTCGATACCATTTGAGCCTCGAACGGGTTTCGCCTATTGTGCGATTTCTAGGTTCAATATGTTCGAACCATTGGATCGAACTCAAACTCACGTATGTTGTACCTCATATTTTTAGGATCATGTAGGATTCGACGGATCGTGAATCGGAGTCCCAGATACTCCGAAATTTGGGAACCCTAGGGTGAAATTAACCGGTAACCGTCCGATTTTGTGCGATCATGATCAATCCGACCATCCAATTCGGACCAAACTTCCAGGGTATGGTTATTAAAATATGTAGAACCTATAGAAACTCTCGAATTGTCAATTAGAGGTCGTGGACCCCACGGGTTCCCGGGTTGACCAATATGGAAATTTATCTCTTAACGATTCTCGGATCTTTTTAGAATGTTTCAATCATTGGAAATGTATATGTGGGCATAGGAATGATCTTAAACTCGGTGCACGTGCTTTTTGAAGTCGGGGGTCAGGGTTTTCAATTAAATGATTATGTGGATCTATTTTATTAATTAAACATTTGTAATGGTTTAAATAGGTACTTGGGCTCCATCAGACCCACATGAGGGACCCTCGAAGGGTAAGGTTAGCTCGGACGCTTAGTGAGTGGACTTTTGTATTATAAATGATTTTATGCAATTGAATTTCATTATTTGATTTTGAATAAGTTTTATTGACTATGGCTTTCCTAGCATGATTTGTTGGATTTAAATATTTATATTTATATGCTGCCAAGTTGAAAATGCTAAAAGGGTTTGGAAAGTAAGAATTGAGATAATTATCGGATTGAATGGAAGCAGGATTTAAGGATAATTAAGAAATAGTTTTATAAATTATACTATTTTTTAGAAATATTTATTTATTTTAAACCACCATAGGTACCCAGGAATTATAAAAATGTTGCCTCGGTATAAAAGTTGTCTCTGGAATGAATGTTGCCTCAGATAAAAATTGTTGCCTTCGGTATAGTTAGCGTGCTTGACTTTTGCCCCACGAGTCTTAGGGATATCCGGACCGTGTGGAGCGAGAAATGCAGAGCAGGGTTGACCAAATGTCTCCTGAGTCTAGCGAGGATTGCGCCTCGGGTGACTTTGTGTTCCCGAGGCCTGCGAGGATGTGTCGCTTCGGTGGCACGAGGAATTGATGGAAAATAAAGGAATTGACGGAAATATAATGGGTACACCTAGGTGGAAGGAAATTATTTCTTTTTCGATGTTTTCCTTTGGTTTGTTGAAATGTTGAATGACGGGATGTTTATATATATATATATATATGTTGAAATGTTGAATGATGGGATGTTTATATATATATATATATATATGCATGCTTTATTTTTGTACGAATATAGAATCTTGAAACAATTGAGTTTTCTAATTGTTTTTACAGAGGGGTTAGTATGTTCATGTACTATTTTCTAAAACTTTATTTTTGTCTACTCACATTTTTCAATGTTTTGTGCCCCCAGGCATTAGATGTGCATTAGAGAGTCACCACAGGGCAGATATCCCGCTTCATCCATCCTTTCCGCTACATAGGATTTCTTTGTAATTATACCTGTTTTATTGTAAATTCTAAACTAGTTGCTCTGATATTGCCCTAGGTTTCTATTTGGCCTGAGGCTATTTAGTTTGGTTGAACTGTTTGGACGTAAATTGAATGCATGCTGGGAGTTGGGATATGTATATATATGCTTGTTTAATAGGTGAAAATTTTGGGAAATGATCAAATTACAAGGGAGACTCTGCTGAATTTTCGGCAGAAGTTGAACTTGTAATAAACTTTGAATTTTAGCTAGAAGGGCAATTTAGTCATTTGTGCCCAGCATCCGCCAGGTGTCGGACATGCACATGGTTTGGCTCGGATTCCAAAGTGGAATTTGGGTCTGGTCTTGTCACATTCAGTGTATATTGCGTGTATATTGTATGTATATTGTCTGTTTATTGTTTGTATATTGCTTGTTCATTGTCTGTGTATAGCCATTTATTTTCTTTTATTACCATTGTATTGTATGTTTATTGCCGAATTATAGCTTCTATCATTTTTTGAGGAAAAATTAATATAAACTCTTAATTTTGACGGTACAAGGGTGTAAGGATGTGATTCCATCAAGGCCTCATATATGTGCTTGTATTGCTTTTGTATTGCCCCTGTATATGGCTTATATTGTGTAGGTATTGCCCCCATAGATGGCTTGTATTGCCTACTTATTGCGCAAAAACGAGGACTCTCAAACCAATTAATGTAAAAATAATGTAGAAAAAATCAGGCAATACCACAACACTACAATGTCAATACCATGACAATACAAGAGCAATAGGGAAACAATACAATGACAATACAAAACTCCACATTCCCACTATAATTTCATTTGAACACATAAAAAAAAGGTGATACATGGGCAATAAATGGGCTATCAATGGCCAAAAAAAAAAAACAAGGCAAATAAAAACAAGGCAAATAAAAAAAAGGTTATACGAAGGCAATTAGGAGCAATACCGTGGCAATAAGAACACAATAGGAGGCTATATAGTGGCAATACTAACGCAATATGAGGCTATACCGTAGCAATGCAAAAACTCTAAAAGTCCATCTTATGCAGGCAACGCGGGGCAAAACACAACGTATATAATGTTCTCTCTTCAATGTATAATATAAGTAAAAGTTTTTTTTTTTCCATTGCACAAACTTGCGAATATATAAAAAGAACAAATTCAAGACTGAAAATTTCAACTAAATTGAACTCAATTTCATTGAATGAGGACTAAATTACATGAGTGAAATATATAGTTCCTCGTAATTACAGGACATTTCCTGTAACTCAATGGAATGTTGTCCAACGCCAAATTGATGATGGTTCTCAATTACAACAATCTTCCAAAAGCCAAAAATCTAGGTCCAACTGTCATGAAAAAAAATGAACCCTGCCAGTGAACCCTGCAAAAGAGACAGCAAAACAAAAAAATTCCAGGTGCCTGCAAGTGAACCTTGCAAAAGAGATAACTGATATGGTTTATGGCATTTGCCTGCAACCACCTGTAGCAATGAAACATAATTTTAGAAAGAGAAACAAGGATGGTTATAAGAATTGGAGAGAAATTCTAGAGTGGAATGAACAAAGCAGTCTTGTAATTGGTGAACCCATTATCCAATTCCTCTACAAGCACAATCTAACTTTGCAAAAAGTGTTCTACATTGTACATGAGTGTAATTAAAGTAAGTGGTGGACATCAAGCACAATCTAGTGTTTTCTTCTTCTTAAGCTCACCATGACACCAAATTGCATCCAATTCATAGGCAGTAAAATTGGAAAATTGGAAAAATACCTTGTGGGGAAATTGGCAAAAGTGGAATTTAGGTAAATTTTTGAAATAATTGAAAATTTAAAACATTAAACCTATGAAAATAGGGAAATTCCAAATGAACAACATGAAAGCAATATCCAAGAGATATATCAGCAATAGAGTGACAATAGACACCTGATATGCAATACATAAGTAGTGTAAGGATTACTATTCACAAATGAGTCTCGTGACAGACAAAAAAAAAATTCCTTCTACCTCCCATAATTTGTCCATCCCATTTCTATGTCTCATACTTTCTCTATGTTCTCTCAATTATCAGAGCATCATTAACATGTTTAGGGTAGAACTTGGATTTTAAGCTAGAATAGCGCACGCACACGCACACAAAACATCATAGCATTAAGAAGACCAATTACATAACAAAAACACAGATTGTTCATATGTTTAAGATATAAAAGCTAAAAGTCCCAAATACTTTGAAACATACCTACTGTAGCTCTGATAAATCACAAGATCATTAAGAGTACTCAAAGCTACACCTCAGAGAGCGTTGAACACTACAATCTCTCAAGAAGCAACCATGGGAAACTGAAAATGAGAAACCCAAAGTAATGAGAAAATGCCTTTTCCTGCTTCCAAAACTATAAATATGCTAACAAATAATATTGAATTTGGTATAACAGAGCAAAAAACAAAACACACATCTTTACACAAAAATCCATGTTATCGTTGGTTTGTGATGGAATATGGGGTGCTGGAAATATGAGTTGCTTCAGCAGAGCTCTTTTGTATTCTGATTCACTTGGCCCCATTTGGTTCATGGGAAATGAGACTTAGGGATGGGAAATCAATTGCTTTCTCATGTTTGGTAAGTTCAGGAATGGGAAATCGTTGCCTAGCCCATGGGAAAGTAAGGGGAAAGTGAAGCCATCCTCCTACTTGGGTTTTGTTTTCCCTCATCATGGGAAAGTTTGGGAAAATGAGCCAATATTAAATAAATATTTTTCATGATCATTTTGTCCCCATTAACAATTTAGAATTACAATATATCATTAAATGCATTATTTTTTATTTAATTTAATATGGGTATAATTGAAAATTTATACAAACTTTGTTTTCCATTCATACTCAAAACAAATATAGGAAAGAAAATAAAGTGATATCTCTTGGTTACTTTCCCAGTGTTACCAAACGTGAGAAAGAAATCTTCAATTTCACGTCCCTTGGAAAATAACATGGGAAATGATTTCCCTTCAA
Source organism: Prunus fruticosa (assembly GCA_018703695.1). NCBI lineage: Eukaryota > Viridiplantae > Streptophyta > Magnoliopsida > Rosales > Rosaceae > Prunus > Prunus fruticosa. The sequence continues at coordinate 1,990,774 of CM031923.1, read as the reverse complement.
ACTCATTCCGTGAACCAAACAGTGTTTGCTGTCTAGGGCATTTAGCCCCCCTTCACCCAAAAAAAAAAAAAGATTTCCTGTTTTACCCTTGTGCAAACAAAAACACCAAAACCCAAAACGAAACCCAAACGACATCAATCCACAAACACCCCCTACCCTTCTGCAAACTCATCTTTTTACAAAACAAATTTTTTTAAAAAAATGTTCACAAAACAAAACCACCACTACCTTGAAATTAAAAATAGAACCCATCTTTTACCCAAAAAAGAAATTAAAAAAACCAATCTCTGATTCCCTCAACCCTTTTTTTTTGGACAGAAGATTTCCTCAACCCTTGATTTCCTTAGAAAATGTCGTTTTATTTGTGGGGTTAGCGTTGGGCTTTGATAAAGTTGTGCGTTTTGGCTGTTACTTTGAATATTTTTTTTATTATTTTTCTTTTTCCAGATCAATTTTTCTCTCCCCTCAGCTGTATATCTCTCTAGCTCTAACCATTGTTATACTCAATCTTAAGTGGCTTACCATTGTTTTCTTTATTATTTGAAAATATTTTGGAAGAATACTAAAGAAAGTAAATGAAATTAAAATTGATTGTTGAACGATGCTGATGATTTTTTAAAAAAAAAAACAAATTGAAAAAAAAAGAAGATATAAAGAATCAGAAGACATAAAATTTTGTAACCTTTGATCAACTAATGGTGTAGTATATCATTAGAGTTATATCCTATTATTAGGGTCAATATGTATTTTAAAATGTAAAATAAAAAGGAAATATGAAAATTAAATAACAACTAATGTACCAACACTACTACAAAAAGGGAAAAAGATGACCAGAAAAACAACGATGGTAGAACAAAATACTGTCGTTGTGTTTAGAAAGACGACGGTAATAGAAAACCGTCGTGGATAAGTAACTTAAACACCTAAAAAATTGAGATTCACTTGGGTATTTCTAAAACACGACGCACCCAACTTAAAAAGCATCATCTTATTAAATAGGTTTTCTTCAGACTTAAACTCTTACCCTAAAAACAATGACAGCAGGTATGAAGCCACCGACGTTAGGGATGACAACGGGTCGGGTAGGGGCCGAGTATAACAATACCATCCTTGTCCCCGCTCTCCGTCCCCGCCTCTGTCCTCAAACCCATCCCCGTTTAATAGGTTCGGGGAATCCTCGTCCCCATCCCCGTCGGGGGACTATCCCCCATACCCACCTTCGAATCCCTTTTTTTTTTTGCATAAAAAAATATTTATCATATATTTTAACATTAAATTTCATATTAAATTATCATTCAACACATCCAAATTAACTATAAAGTTCAACTCACTATTCAAAATCACATCAATATGAAATTCCAGAGAAGATTAGGAAGAATTAGGAGAGGAAGGTTAACTTAAGGTTAAACATAAATATTACAATTATACTTATACATATATATATATATTTATTTATTTAAATATAAACATATATATTTTCGGGTCGGGTTCGGGGATGGGGATGCCAATACCATCCCCTCCCTGTACCCAATACCCATTTGGTCTCGAAATCGTTAGGGTTGGGGATCTGACGAGGACCTGCCCCCGCATGGATTTTTGCCATCCATAACCGACGTAGAAAGTAAAGACAAAGATTTACCAAAATAGCGGCTGTGTTAACTCCTAGATAAATACGACAAACTGTTCTTAATCAGCGTAGTATAATTTTAATGGAATCCACGTCAGTATATTACTAATCAGCGCCGCATTAAAGCCATGTACCACGATGGTAAAAATAAATTTATTGGCGTATTACGCCCCAATGTACTACGATGATATCTATAACACTACTGTCGTATAGAGTAGTAGTGAACCACAACACTAGAAGAGTAGATAACGACGTCTAAATCATTTTACAACGTTGGTTTGTTCAATGAGCATCGTATAATATTATTTTACCACGTCGTTAACTGAAAAGTACCGTCGTATTTATTCAATTTATACAACTGCTCTTATCTGTAAACCATCGTCTTAATTTTTATTGCTTTTTAAGATTTTGTTTTTGGATTTTGGTAGCCTACGATGGTAGATCAACAAAATGACAAGAATTGAGAAAAACCTCGATGGTTTATATAGAAAACCGTCGTCACAGAGAAATTAAAATGAGATCCCAAGAGATATGAAATCTTACTAGTGGGAGCTATGTTCCTCATCATAATCGAACCACCAATATGAGAAAGACAATATTTTAGACATTGATGACGTGTGTGTCTTTGTGTCTTTGAGATACACAAAGCCACATGCACATCAAAATCCAAACTATTTGCCTCTAAACTAAACACCTTTAGAGAGGTGAGAGAGAGCCAAGGCATGAACTGACGACAACAAGCTTTGAGAAAGATAGGTTTTTGAGAAAGATAATTTTTTGAAAGTTAACGATGTGTGTGTTTTGGTATCTTTGAGATACACCAAAACACATACATCGTTAACATCCAAATTATTGCCTCCAGAGAGGTGAGAGGGAGCCAAGGCCTGAAGTGAGGACGGCAGGCAAGGGCCAGAAGAATGCGACTTTATGTCAAGTTCGAACCCTAAGTGAAAACTGAAAGTGAAAGAATGCGTGAAAAGCCCCAATTTAAACCAATAATCTTTACTAAACATGACGGTCCCTTTATAAATTGTATGGTCTAATATTAAAAAAATCCACGGCGCTTATTTTTTTATTAAGCGCCGTATTAACCTAATTTACCACGGCAGTAAAAGTAAACTTTTGTTGTGTAAAATCGTAATCAACCATGTCAGTTTCTACTATCCTAGCATCATTTTAAAGACATACTAGGTGGGTTGTGTCTACTAACCACGTCAATTTCTTTAGTTGTAGCATTGTTAAACTTATATTCCCATATCATTACGTGAAATATATTGTCATCAATTTTTTTTATACGACTGTTATTTCTGAATACCATCATCTTAAATTTGTATTGCTTTTTTAGATTTAATTTTTGAATTTTAGCAGCCTACGACGATAGATCAACAAAATGACAAGTGTGGAGTAAAACCACGACGGTTTTCTATGCAAACCTAAGAGATATGAAATCTTACAAGTGGGAGCTATGTTCCTCATCACAATCAAACCACCAACATGAGAAAGACAATATTTTAGAAGTAGATGATGCTTGTGTCATCAATATGTTGGACCTTCAGAGAGGTGAGAGAGTCACAAACACATCAACTTCCAAATTATTGCCTCCCAATCAAATCCGGACATTCAGAGAGGTAGAGAGAGCCAAGGGCGTATGCTACTTGAGTTAGAGTTGGAACCCTAATAGAAAAGTAAAACTGAAGAAAAGCCCCAATTTATTTTTACATCCATTGATTTATTCATAAAGAGCGCATGTTATTCACACTAACCATGGGGTTTTTTTTTGTAAAGAGTGCCGTATTAACACATGTACCACATCGACAAAAATATTCATTCGTCCTATAAAATTGTAAATAACCATGGCGGTTTATTATAAACAAGCGACGTATTAACTAATAATACCACGTTAGCCAAAGTAAACTTTTGTCGTGTAAAATTGTAAATAACCACGTCGGTTTCGTAATACTAAAAGTTGTTTGACTTTATTATCAACCACGTCGGTTTAAGTGACATATTAACTAATAATATCAAATCAACGAAAGTAAACTTTTGTCGTGTAAAGCTGTAAATAACACGTTGGTTTCTACTACTTTTGAGTCGTTTTAACGACATACTAGGCCAGTTTTTATAAAAACCGTCGTGTTATGGAACTTTGCGATTGTATATAAACTTTTTCATCACCTGACCTAAATTTTTACGCTTTCTCTAACTGATAAAATATTTCAGTTTCCTCTCAGTTCCCAAAAGCAGCGTGATTGAATCTCGTCATCTTCCTCGTCTTCGTCTCCAAATCTCCAAAGTTTACGTCGGAAGCAAACTTTCTTTGCACGCCAAAGGTTTTTTCTCACACTTTTTTTTTTTGTCAAAATCATTTCAAGTTTTTTTTTGTAAAAGGTTTTTCTAATTTAGATACCATGAAAGAAAGAGTCTGGAAACAAGACTCCATTTACAAAATGATGAAATCTTTCATTGGTTTGAATAATTTCACTAGTCTCTCACTCTCACATCGTGTTAGGACGACGGTTTTGTCTTGTTTACGTCATTTTAATTGACTCACCACGATGGTAATTAACTTCGTGCTATTGCAAATAGCACAACGGTAGTTAATCATCATCGTGGTGTGATAATTAATATGACATAAACAAGATAAAGCCGTCATCTTATTACGAGTAAATACAGAAACGATCATGGGGGAGAGAGATTTGAGCCCTTTTTTTGTTGGGTATTCAGTCTTAATAAGACAATTGTTTTTTCTTGTTTACATCGTTTTATTAAGAATACCACGACGATGGTTTACAACGGTCGTGCTAAAAGAAATAGCATGACAGTTGTGTTTTTCTATCGACATCTTCAACATAATATTATGTTGTTCTTTTTATTTAACCATCGTTTTTTTCACTTGCAGGTTTTATTCCTCTCTAAACATGGTTTGTAAATCTCAAAGTAAGGAGACTCAAGTATCAAAAGGTCAAAGCAAGGACCTTTCAGTTTCAAAGGCTCAAATGAATGAAGACAAAGCAGTTCAAAGCAAACCCTCGAAGAAGATGAGATTTACTTCAACTTTCGAGAAAGACCCTAGCTCAACGACATTTGATAAGGAGCCAAAATCGACTCGCGGTATCAACACAATGAGCTGTGTTGTGAAGAGGAAAATCCAGAAGATTAAACTCGTAGTTGAGTACAATAAAAGGGGCAGACCATAGGGCAAGGCTTCTGTTGAGATGCAATCCTACATTGGTGTTTTGGCACGCATCAGAGTCCCTGTTCTGGACAAGAATTGGACTCAATTGCCCAAGGATATAAAGGAGCAGATTTGGGAAGCTGTTGAAATGGCTTATGTTGTTGGGCAAGGGGGCAAGAAGATGGTGCTATCTTCTGCCCTCCAAAAAATGGAAGGATTTCAAGTCTACCTTAACGAGGCAGTTTATCCTTCCATTCACAAATGACAAGGACTAGTTAAAAGAACCCCCTAAGCTATATAACTTCATAGAGAAATCACAATGGGATACCTTTGTAGCTTCAAGGTTATTACCAGAATTTGAGGCTGTGCATTTTGAGCAGTCACAACGAAGAGAAAAATGCGAGTACAATTATAGGTTGTCTCGAAAACGGTATGTTGGTTTGGAGGACCAATTAGAAGAAACCATGCCCGGTGAAGAAATTGATCATTCTCTGTTATGGAGGAAGGCCAGAGAAGATAAACAGGGAAACATCCCCGATCCAAAGGTTGCAGAGAAAGCAAAATTAATTGTAAGTCTCACTCACTCTGTTCTAAATTTCAAAAACAGAGAATTTTAATTTCATTTAGACGTCTTTTGCTTTTCTAAACGTCGTTAGAAACGACACACAACGACGGTATTTATTTACTTCCGTTTCAAATAATATAGGACTTCGGTTTTTTTAGGAAATCGATGACTAGATTAAATTACCATGACGATTTATATTTCTGAGTTAGTCGTTTTATTTCAAAAGTTTTACAACTATCTTCATTCACACACACACTCTCCCTCTCCCTCTCTCTCTCTCTCTCTCTCTCTCTCTCTCTCTCTCTCTCTCTCTGTGTGCAATTGGTTTTTACTCTATTTCTAGTAAAGAATGCTTACTTTTGTTTTTTTTTAATCTATGCATTTGAATTATACGACAATTTTTTCGTTTACCAGACATTAGAATTCATACACAACGAAGGTAATTGTTTACCGTTGTTTGAAAAGACATATTACGTCAGTTTTTTCTAGAATCCGTCGTCTTCATTGAAATACCACGACAGTTTAAGTTTTTACTTTAGGGTCGTTTTTATTTTTTCTGTTTTACAACTTTCACTCACACACACAACTTTTGAATTACACGACGGTCTTTTCTCCCACTGATGTTAGAATTCGTACACAACGATGATATTTGTTTACCGCCGTTTGAATAATCATACTACGTCAGTTTTTTAAGAACCCGTCATCTTCAGTAAATACCACGAAGGTTTAGATTTTTGATTTAGGGTCGTTTTATTTTATCTTCATTTACTCACACTCACACACACACACACACACACACACACACACACACACTCTCTCTCTCTCTCTCTCTCTCTCTCTCTCTCTCTCTCTCTTTGCAATTGTTTTTAACTTTATTTCTGGTAAAGAATGCTGATTTTCTGTGAACTTTTTTTAATTGTGCATTTGAATTATATGACGGTTTTTTTCTCATGCCGGCGTTATAATTTTTACACGATGACAGTTTTAATTCACCGCCGTTTGAAATTATATATGACGTTAGGTTTGTCAAGAAATTGTCATCTTCACTGAAATGCCACCACGGTTTATATTTTTGAGTTAGTCATTTTATTTTATCCGTTTTACAATCTATTCACTCACTAACATCCTCTCTCTCTCTCTCTCTCTCTCTCTCTCTCTCTCACTTTTAGGATGAATTTAAAAAACAAGTCTCCGAGGGCACTCTGACTATCTCTTGGAAGCAATGATGTTTTGGCTTTGGCTTTGGGAACCCCAGAGCATGGTGGGAGAGTCAAAGGTATTGGAGCTGGGGTTTCCCCAAGTCAATTCTTTGATTTGCCGAGACAACACAAAATAAAGTTTGCTGACAAATTGAAGGAAAGTGTTATGGAGGAGTCAGAGAAGAGAGCTTGAGGATGGAGGCTAAGACAAAGGAGAGTGTTTTGGAGGCAGTCGGAGCAGAGAGGGAATATATGTTGAAACATTTTAATTAACTAATTCCCAATTTTGATCCCAGCATGCTCAAAACTCCAATTACCCGAATTCCTTTCCTGCCTCAAGAGCGAAGCCCCAAAAATTCAATGTTTGACAAAGCTAGCTGCTCGGGTGCCACGAATGTGAGACCCCTGGTTTTGGAGGAAGAAAATCCCAAGCTTGATGCTCATGCTGTTAAACAACAGCAAGATGAAACGATAAATTCTCTGACATTTGCGTTTTTCTGCTTTTTAAATTTTAATTAGACGTCACTATTTTTCATCTCGGACGTTAGAAATTTTTGTAAAAATCCGAAAAATAAACCGACAACTACTATGCACTCATTGAGATATTGTCTTTCCCCCAAAGCTTTGAAAAATGTAATTTTAGTTATAAAAATTACAAATGATAACAAAAATCAAAATTGTTTATAGACAAACCACGATAGTACTCATACTTTCGTAACATAACCCTAAGGTTTATGTGATCCATTGGTGGCCATAAATACAAATATATGAAATCCTGATTTAGCCTGCTAATATAGAATGCATTGTCCTAAGGAGTTCGTAGCAATTTTTGGTTTATTTTTGTCATACTTGTGTATTTTTTTAATTGTTGTAAAATTTAGGGGTTTAGGGTAGGGCTTTGAGCACTTCTAGCAGCTGGGTTTGGGGGGGGGGGGTGGTTTGGGCTAAAAGCTGATTCCAGCAGCTCAGGCTGGCCCGAGCTGGAGGTGGGGGCCACGAAGAAGGCTGGCCCAAGGGCAAGTCGAGCCCGAGATCCAAAACGAGGGGGGGCTGACGTCGCGCGTGGAGTTCAATTTTTTTTTACAGTTGGCACGCGCAAAATTTGAACTCCGCGCGCTGACTTCATCCCTGCACTGCGCCAACGGCTCTGAGACACATGGCGTCGTCTGGGCGCTTCGATCGTGATTCTCTCTTCCAATCCAACGGCAGCCAATATTTTTACAATAAAAATATGTAAAAAAATACCAAAAAATACTGGAATTTTTTTTCTATAAATACCTACCAATACTCTTCACTTTCAACACCAAATCCTCATACATTTTCTTCTACTTCTACTATTATTCACTTTTTTCTCAACATTTTATTCACTTTCAAGTTTTATTTTTCTTTATCATCTTTATGGCTTCTTCTATCGATGGTGTTGGGGCATGGAGCACCATGGAAGATGTTTTGTTATGTGAGTGTTGGGTCCAAATTTCTCATTGTCCCGTCACGGTAACGAGATTTAATTCTTTCAAATGTGGAAAAAAATTGATTCCGAATTTTGTGAAAGATCGGGTTCGACACGTACGGAAATGACATTGTCTAGTAGGTGGAAAATTCTCAATAAAGAGCTGGGCAAAAGCGATGGACAACTGTAGAAGCGGGGAAAATCTTACCGATGAGGTAAATTATTTGTAATTTTTGTTTTATTAATTTTAATGTCCTAATATTTTTTTATAAATGTTTCTTGCATTGTCAATATTTTGTTAATATTTCATAAATACCCAATATTTTGTTAATAGTTCTTGCATTGCCAATATTTTTTAAATGTTTCTTGCATTGCCAATATTTTTTTTAATGTTTCTTGTATTTCCAATATTTTTTAATGTTTCTTGCATTGCCAATATTTTTTTTAATGTTTCTTGTATTTCCAATATTTTTTTATAAATAGATTGTGCAAGCACAAATGTGGTATGGTGCTACTGGGCAAGGAAAAAAAATCTTTTAACCATAAAAAATGTTGGGAGGTAGTCAAAAATTGCAAACGTTTCAGAATTATTCCCACGGGTCCGACCGTTGTGTTGAACGAGACGCCACTCTATAATTCAACGACATCGGATTTGCCTCTCGATTCCTCGATGAGTGAAGACTCACCCATCCAGAAGGAGCCGAGGCCTATTGGGAGAAAGGCGGCGAAGGCAAAGAGAGGGAGTAATTCTACTAGTAATACATCTAAATTTTTGGAGGAAATTGCAAGGCAAAATGCCTTGAGACTTGAAATAGACAAGAAAAACCAAGAAGATGAGAGGGCATTTCAAGTGGAATATGCAAAAGAAAGGGAGTATACACGTAATCAAAACATTGAGAAGAAGGATTGGGAAACCATGGCCATGGATACAAGCCATATGTCCCCTGAAACAAAACAATTTTGGAAGCATGAACAAAAGGATGTTATGAGACGAAGACTTTTTCGTGACGATGGACCTAGCAACACGGATTGGTTAAATGATCAAAACCATTAAGTTAGTTTGCTTACCTTTTATTTTCATTGTATTTTAATGTTTTGTTTTGAAAATTAGTTGTAATTCATGTATTTTATTTCATTAGTAGTATTGGTTTTATTTGAGTGAATAAAGAAAGCATTCATTAAAATACCTTTTTATTCAAAACATTCCATACATAAAAAACAAACCACATCAAAGCATTAAAAATAAACAAACCACAACCAAAGCATTAAAAAAACAAAGCATAACTAAAAATAAAACATAAACATAATAAATAAAACAAACTTCTTCACTTCACTTCATTCACCGCCCATAAATGCTCTATCAAGTCAACTTGACGTCGTACATGAATATAAGACGATTGCATCTCCGTATATCGATCAATCATACGGGTCATTACACGACTGTCCCTAACCAACGGTTCATGCTGCACTGGTTCTCCATTTGGCCCTATGGGTTTTTCATAAATTCTTGTCAAGGTCGTGTTCATTGGATCCAGTTCGTACACGTCTTCAGAATCATAATCATACTCATCCTCCACAATCATGTTATGGAGGATGATGCATGTCATCGTTATGCTCCTCAGCACCTCCTCATCAAACAGACGTGCCACACCCCTAATAATAGCCCACCGGGCTTGGAGGATACCAAAGCACCTCTCGACATCTTTTGTTTGTACCTCTTTTGATAGATAGTAAATAATTTTTGCTTCTAGGATTGGGGATGCAGAATTGATTTCACAAATGTGGTCCACCTCGAGTAGATGTAGTCAGATAGATAATACCCATTTTGGTAGACTGTATTGTTGATTTGATAGGTGATATTTGGAGCTTCACCTCTCAAAACATCATTGAACACCGGGGATTGACCCAAGACGTTCAAGTCGTTTTGAGATCCGGCAACTCCGAAGAAAGCATGCCAAACCCATGTATCAAAACCTGCAACGGCTTCAAGGATGATACTTTTTTGGCCTTTCCGATTCCCATAATCTCCTTGCCAAGCAGTTGGGCAATTCTTCCACTGCCAGTGCATGCAGTCGATGCTACCAACCGTTCCTGGAAATCCTGGGTGTAGGCTTGCGAGGTAGTCCCTGGTGTACAGAGTTTCAACTGCATCACAAAATTTCACCAAGCTCTCCAAAGCAGTGGACTTCCCCATCCGGGTAATCTCATCCACCTAATTAGCAGATGACCCATACGCCAACATTCGTATAACAGCTGTGAACTTTTGTTCGGGAAGAAGTCCCAAATTTCCAGCAGCATTTTTCTTTTGAACAAAGTATTCATCATAATTGCAAATATCATGTATGACTTTATTGAACAAATGGGGTTGCATTCTATGTCGCCTTCGAAGATCAACATCAGAGTACAGAGAAGTTGGGATAAAATAATCTTCCAGAAGATTCTTACCCCGAGAATGTCTATGTCTGTCCACATTCGGGCCACAGCCTTCTCGTGAACCACGGCGGCTCTGGTTTTCTTCATCAAGCAAAGCCTCTACTGTGACAATTTGCTGATCTAGTTCTCTCTCCGCCCTTTTGCCTGCAGCTCGTCTACGCCTTCTTTCTCTAGTTTCTCGCATTTGCCTCTCCAACACCTTATTCATGTCTTCCATTGAGAATGGAGTATGAATTCTAAACTCTAAGAAATGAAAATAAAGAGAAGATGTGGTGTGAGAGGTATGAGCTGAGCCTCTGGTTTTATAGAATAATTTAGGCCGATAAAGATGACATGTGGCGCAATTTTAGAGGGTGAAAATCTTATTTGAAATTTGAAACCGAAAATCTTATCCGAAAATTTTATCCGATTATGAGATATGAATAGTATTGACACGTAGGAACCCAAAAATTTTATCCAAAAATATTGTCCAAATTAATTATTTAGGTAAACAAATTTGTGAAAAAAACAAAAAAATGAATAGTGTTTTCCCTTAGCCCTGGCAACCCTGGGAAACCAACATTGCTTTTTGCAAGGGCAGCCACTATTCACATGAATAGTAGCTGCCCTAGCCCCCCTCTTGCCATGCCAAGGGTTTGACTGCTGGAAGTGCTCTTAGGGTTTAGGGTATATTGAAACGACACCAGTTTTCTCTCAATCGTTTTTGGTCAATTACGCCCTTGGTAACACGCATTTGAATCCCAGAAAAACCAAAGCTCACCTATTTATTTAATATTTAAGACGTCGGTTTATTACAGAGCGCTGTGAAAAGTATTTACTACGGCGTTTTATTTAACATACCTGACGTAGTAAAGATTTACAACGCCACCATAATTAAAAAATTGTCGTCTTATATCTATATTAAACGACATTTTATTTGTACTTCCGACGTCTTTAAAAAACGCGGTCCTTTGCAATCTAAAATTTGAAGAATTCCCCTTAACTCTAAAACATTTCGCTCTCTCTCTTCAACTCAAATTCTAATCTTAAAGTTTTCACTCTCCATCCTCCGTCATATTAGATTGCGCTCTCCCTCTCAAAGCATTGGTTATATTCTCTGAGCTTTTTCTACCTGTAAGTACAAACCCTAATCTCTTTATTTAATGATATTGCGTTATGTCTTCTTAAATCAATAAATGATTTCATTGGTTTTGGTAGCTATGAGTTCTTAATATATGTTTTGGGAGCTATAAATCGGGAATGGAATTTGAAAAACCCATTTAGTGTTTGCATGCTTGTCATAATGAGTCTCTGTTATGGGTTCATATATGTTTGGTTGGCCATGGGTTCTTGGAAAATGATTGGGAATTGGATATTTATGTTTTGGGTTTTTGTAACCTACGACGACGGTCGATGGACCAAACCGTCGTCTATATTGTCGTTATACATTGGTATTTCTATTAGTTCCTTTGCATGAAATGTTTTTTTGGGTTTTGGTAGCCTACAGACGACGATATCTCCAGGAACTGTCGTCTTTAGGCTACCTAAACTAGAACATTGTTCTTCAAAAGCAATACAAATTTCTGGATTTAGGTAGCCTAAAGACGACAGGATCTCCAATAATTGTTGTCTTTAGATTACCTAAACCCAGAACATTGTTCTTCAAAAAGCAATAAAAATTTATGCTACCTAAACCCAGAACATTGTTCTTTAAAAAGCAATACAAATTTCTGAGTTTGGGTAGCCTAAAGATGACGGTAATTGGAGATACCGTTGTCTACATTACTATAACACGACGATCATTTGTAAATACCGTCGTCTGAAACTTGTTTTGTTTTTTTTTCAAATTATTCTCTGCTATGTGAATACCGTCGTCTGTCATTACTGGTCTTTTCACTTTATTATATATATGATTGTATAGTGTGGGAGATGGAAAAGTCATGGATGCATGTGGATAGAAGATCGAATGCATATGAGTTAGGGTGGAAGGATTTTTGAATTTTGTTGTAGAAAATCTTGGAAATACACCTCATATTCATTATCCATGTGTTAAACGTGAGAATATTCAATTTTGGGGTTGGAATTATAAGGGATCACTTATACTTTAATGGAATTGACCAAAGCTATAAGATTTGGACATGGCACGGAGAACCTTGCGAATGGACTACTAATGCTAGTAGAAATATGGAAGAAGATGAGCAAAGTAGGTGCAGTTTGTTTATGAAGAATTGGGGATGGATGATAATGATTTTGGCGATATTGGATATGATCCTTATAAGTTTGCCAATGTGATTGGAGATGGAGATCAACCATTGTACCCTAGTTGTAGTAAGTACACAAAGTTGTCGGCTTTGGTGAAGTTATATAATTTGAAATCAAAACATGGGATGAGTGATGTATGTTTTACAGAATTATTGATACTTCAAGGAAATTTGCTTCCAAAAGGAAATACGATACCTTCCTCTATGTATGAGGCAAAAAATACTTTATCTGCTTTGGGGATGAGTTATGAGAAAATCCACGCATGCCCCAATGACTGCATCTTGTATAGGAAGGATTATGAAGAGTCAACTAATTTTCCTACTTGTGGTATCTCAAGGTGGAAGGAAGGCAAAGATTCAATCTTGAAAGAGGGTGTGCCAGCGAAGGTGGTGTGATATTTTTCACGAATTCCAAGGTTTAAAAGGATGTTTCAATCACGTAAGATAGCTAAGAGTTTGACTTGGCGTGCTGATAGAAAATCAATTGACTGTCATATGCCTCATCCAGCAAATTCCCCATCTTAGAAACTTGTTGATGATAAATGGCCCGAGTTTGGTAAAGAGTTGAGAAACTGGAGATTGGCTCTCTCATCTGATGGATTCAATCCCCACAGTTCTTTAAGAAGCAGATACAATTGTTGGCCAGTTATCTTAGTTACATATAACCTCCCACTATGGCTTTGCATGAAACGAAAGTTCATGATGTTGACCTTATTGATACCCGGTCCTAAACAACTCGGAAATGTTATAGACGCCAGCCTTTGATTGATGATTTAAAACACTACTACAAAAAGTGCAAAAGATGACCATAAAAAGACGACGGTAGAACAAAATACCGTCGTTGTGTTTAGAAAGACGACGGTAACAGAAAAACCGTCGTGGACAAGTAACTTAAACAACTAAAAAATGGAGGTCAGCTTGAGTATTTTTTAAAAATGACGCACCCCAATGAAAAAGCGTCGTCTTATTAAAATGGTTTTCTTCAGAGTTAAATTCTAACCGAAAAACAACGATAGCAGGTATGAAGCCACTGACATAGAAAGTGAAGACGTCGGTTCAACAAAAAAGCCGCCGTGTGAACTACTACATAAACACGACCAAATGTTCTTAGTGAGTGACATATAATATTATGGAATCGACGTCAGTATATTATAAAAAAATGACGTGTTAAATCAATGTACCATGACGCGGAAGATATATTTAACGACTTATTACTTGGGTGTGTACTACAACGGCACCTACAACACTATTGTCGTATAGAGTAGTAGAGAACAACGACAATAGAGGAGTAGATAACGACATCTAAATTAGAATATCCATGTCATATTTATAAAATATCAAAATGTAATTACCACGTCGGTTTGTTCAATTAGTGATGTATAATATTTATTTACCATGTCCTGACGTTAAATTTACCGTCGTATTTATTCAATTTATACGTCTGTCTTCTCTGCAAACCGCCGTCTTAATTTTTAGTATTTTTAAGGTTTTTTTTTTTTGGTAGCCTACGACGGTTGATCTACAAAATGACAAGAACTGAGAAAACCGTCGTCACATGAAAATTAAAATGAGATCCCAAGAGGAATGAAATCTTACCATCGAGATCTTTGGATCTTGATCTTACCAAAGTGACGTTGAAGTGGTTTATACTGAACACTTTAGCTTCTATCCATTTGAAATCTGAAATGTATAAGAACCTAAAGAGACTCTTCAAATGTATAAGAACCTAAAGAGACTCTTCAAATCAGATTTCAAATGGATAAGAAGCTAAAGTGTCCACTATAAACCATTTGTCTTTCAGATACACAAACCATCGTGATGTGAGATAGGGCCAAGGGCAAGAAGAAGTTGGAACCCTAATTAAAAACTGAGAGTTAAAAAACGCGTGAAAAAAATCATATTTATACAAATTATGTTGAATATCCACGTCGGTTCTATTACATGTAGCGACGTCAAATTTATATAATAATCGTCGTTTCGTAATAATTGCAGACGTCATTTCCGTAAACTAAGGCCAACACCTTTTAAAATCAACAACGTCGGTTATGCATAAAATGACGACGTGGTAACATGTAATACCACTTCTACCAAAGTAAACTTTTGAAATACAACGGTGGTTTAAATAAACAAGCATCGTGATAACATATACTATCAGGTCATCAAAAGTAAACTTCTGTCGTGTAAAACTTAAATAACCACGTCGGTTTCGGAATTCCAAAAGTCGTTTGGATTTTTTAATAACCACGTCGGTTTCTACTTATTGTACGTCGTTATAACTACATACTAGGGCGGTTTTTAATAAAACCGTTGTTGTATTGAACTCTGGGAAAATATATAAACTTTTTCGTCACCTGACCTAATGTTCTACGTTCTCTCTCACCGATAAAATATCTCAATTTCCCTCTCATTTTCAAAAAGCAGCTTCGTAAGCATCATTGTCTGAATCTCGTCATCGTCTCCAAATCACCAAAGTTATGTCGGAAGGAAACTTTCTTTGCACACCAAAGGTTTTTTCTCAATCTCTTTTCTCTTTTTTCACTTTCATTTGAAGAGGGTTTTGAAAAAACGAGTCTGGAAACAAGACTCCGTCAAAATGAGGAAATCTTTCACTGGTTTGATTAAATTCATTAGTCCATTACTCTCACGACGCCTGAAGACGACAGTTCTCTCTTGTTTGCGACATTAGAATCGACACACCACGACGGTTGTTAAATCCGACCTAATGTAAATTGCATGACGGTGGTTAATAACCGTCATGGTGTGATAATTAATACGTCGGAAACAAGATAGAACCGTCGTCTCATGGGAGAAAGAACTGGCATTTTTCATGTATCACATCTCAGAAAGACGACGGTTGTATTTTGTGTTTGACGTTGTAATCCTGAACCACGTCGGTTCTTAGGCTTAATCACCGATGTGGTGTATCAACATTTACGTCGTGAACGAGATAAAATCGTCGTCCTATTTCCACACATGGTCTGAGAGACTGGTTAATAAGACGTCGCTGTTTTTGTGATACCTGTTGTGGTTTTTCTTTACAACAATGGTGGTGTTGTACAACTGTCGTCCGAAATTAAATATCACGGCTGAATTTTTTCCGACGTCGTTGTTTTATTATTACGTTGTTCTTTTTAAATAACTGTCGTTTTTTTGTGTGCAGATTAATTAAAAATGGCTTCGAAACCTCAAAACAAGGAAGCTCAAGTGTCAGAGGCTCAAAGGGATGAAGCCAAATAAGTTTCAAAGGCTCAAATGGAAGAAGGAAATTCAATTCAAAGCAAACCCTTGAAGAGGATGAGATTTTCTTCAACCTCCGAGAAAGAGTCGAGCACAGCCACATTTGTTGAGGAGGCAAATTGAGAGGATTAAGCCTGTGGTTGAGTTCAATAAAAGGGGCAGACCACATGGCAAGGCTGCTGTTGAGATGCAGTCTTACATTGGTGTTTTGGCAAGGACCTGAAGGAGCAGATTTGTGGATAAGAAATGGACTCAATTGCCCAAGGACCTGAAGGAGCAGATTTGGGAAGCTGTTCAAATGGCTTATGTTATTGGGGAAGGGTGTAAGAAGATGGTTCTGCGCCCTGCCGCCAAAAATGGAAGGATTTCAAGTATAACGTAACTAGGCAGTATATCCTTCCATTCGCACATGACAAGGAGAAGTTAAAAGAACCCCCTGAGCTTTATAAGTTCATAGAGAAATCGCATTGGGATTCCTTTTTAGCTTCAAGGTTATCCCCAGATTTTGAGGCTGTGCATTCTGGGCAGAAACAGAGAAGGGAAAAATTGGAGTACAACCATAGGTTGTCTAGAAAAGGGTATGTTGGTTTGAAGGACCAATTGGAAGAAACCATGCCCGATGAAGAAATCGATCGATCTCTGCTATGGAAGAAGGCAAGAGTGTTGACGTGAGTCTCCTAAGTAATCAAGGAGATTTATTTCCTTGATTAATTAATGGATTTACTTTCCCATTCTATTTAGTTGACGAATCTTTGTATAATTAGGAGATACTTTCCTAATTCTTTATTGTATCTCATTCCTTGTAAAGCACTCTGTAAACTCATATATATACCTCCTTATGGAGAAGAATAAAAAGAACCTAACATATTCAAACCTATATTCATATTTTAGCATCCTTGATTAATTAAGGGATTTACTTTCCCATTCTATTTAGTTGACAAATCTTTGTATAATTAGGAGATACTTTCCTAATTCTTTACTGTATCTCATTCCTTGTAAAGCACTCTGTAAACTCATATATATATCTGCTTATGGAGAAGAATAAACAGACCTAACATATTCAAACCCATATTCATATTTTAGCATGGTATCAGAGCAATCGATCCTCGGTTGTCTCTAAATCCTCATATCAAAGTTCTTCACACACAAACCCTAAATCCTCATATCAAATTTCCTCAAACACAAACCCTAACTCAAATTCCTCATATTTACAGATTTAGATTTAGATCTTCATAGCCAAATCCTCATATACTCTTATCACAAAACCCTAAACACATAATTTTTCTCTTATTCTTTAATCCTTCCGCTGCCATGGATATCGTCTCATCCTCCACAATTGCCACCACAGGTTCCCCAGGTTATGTTTTGCATAGTTCTTCAAAGAAACACACATGGGTCATTGACACCGGAGCCACTGATCACATGACCTTTGATCCTGGACAAATTTCCTCTCATACACCGTCTTCTCAATCGGTGGTGTCTAATGCCAATGGTACCTCGTCCTCAGGAATTGGGGAGGGTTCCCTCTCTCTCTGACTCCCTCACTTTGGATTCTGTGTTGATTGTTCCATCCTTACATCATAATCTCTTGTCTATTGCCCAAATTACTACGGCTTTGAATTGTACTGTAACCTTTTGGCCTACTCATTGTGTTTTTCAGGACATTCTTAGTAGCAAGACGATTGGTTGTAGTACTAGGAGGGGCAAACTCTACTGTCTGGACTTGGCATCTGACAGTGAAGCTAGCCTCAGTCAAGCTTACAACATTGGGGGTGCGAGTGTTGAGAAGCACACTTCCGAAGTATGGTTATGGCATCGCCGTCTTGGACATGCTTCTTTTGGATATTTACAGAAGCTATTTCCTTCCTTATTTTCCAAGTTAGAAATTTCCAGTTTTAAGTGTGACATCTGTGAACTGGCCAAGAGCCATCGTGTTCCTTTTCCCTTAAGCTCAGCTAAAAGTTTGGTTCCTTTTTCTCTTGTTCATTCTGATGTTTGGGGCCCGCCTAGAATTACCACTCCAGGGGGAGCTCGATGGTTTGTCGCGTTTATCGATGATTGCACACGTATGACCTGGGTTTCCCTTCTCCAAACCAAAGGGAAAGTCAGTTCCAAATTTCAGCAGTTCTATCACGTGGTAGAGACTCAATTTCATACTCGAATTCAGGTTCTTCGTTCCAGATAATGGAGGAGAATTTCTCAACCATGATCTGAATCAGTTCTTCCAAGATCATGGCATCATACATCAATGCTCATGCCCTTACACTCCCCAACAGAATGGTGTGGCTGAACGAAAGAATAGACACTTATTGGAAGTAGTTCGTGCCTCTCTCTTTGGTGCCAATATGCCTCGGTCTTTTTGGGGAAAGCCGTTCTCTCTGTAGCATACCTTATCAATCGAATTCCTTCCAGTATCCTCAATTTCCAAACCCCCCTTCAAACACTACACCACTATCTCCAAAACCTCATACCCCAAACCTGGAACCCCGGATTTTTGGCTGTGCGGTCTTTGTCCACTTACATAATCACCAACGCAGCAAATTGGATCCCGCGCTGAAAAGTGTGTTTTCATTGGTTATGCACCTCATCAGAAAGGCTACCATTGTTATCATCCTCCTAGTCAGAAAGTCTATACTTCTATGGATGTTGTGTTTCGGGAACATGATATATATTTCTCATCCGTACAGGAGGAGCATCGCGATGCCAACACTTCTCAAATTTCAGAAAATTTTCCTACAACATTTTTTCCAGATTCGTTACAACCTCAAAATGACTTGTCACAGGACACCAACGATCGGTCGCCCGACGCAACGACCGGTCGCCAAAGACTCTGCCTGAAAGTGTCCTGTCGCCTGCACCCGCGACCCGCCCCCCCAATATGTTTCTGAAATTATTCCGCTTCAGTCATCTCCCTCCATCACACTCAGGAGGAGAAAATTGAAGAGTTTGTGCCCGTTCCTGAGAATTCTTCAACTCCAGGACCACACCAATCACCTCCGAGGACGTCATTCAGGTAACTTCTCCACTTGAAACTGATAACAGGAATGAAATCTCTCTTGGTGATTGGATTTCAGAAGGCACAGAGCCTGCATATCAGATTCCAAAAAGAAAGAATCGTGGTAAACATCCAGTTCACTACGAAGCAGATCTTAATGCAAAGGGGGAATATCCCATCAACAATTATGTATCCCTCAACAGATTATCAGAGTCACGGGTATACTTTGTGAAGCAGTTAGCCGACATACCTGTTTCCAACAGTGTAAATGAGGCACTAGAAAACCAAAAATGGAGAGAAGCCATGAATGAAGAAATGTGAGCTCTTTAGAAGAATGACACATGAGAACTCGTGCCATTACCTCATGGAAAGAAGACAGTGGGATGCAGGTGGATTTATACTGTGAAACTCAAAGAAGATGGATCCATTGAAAGATATAAAGCTAGATTGGTGGCGAAGGGATACATACAGAGATATGGGATAGACTACCAAGAGACCTTTGCCCCAGGAGCCAAGATCAAAACTATCAGAGTCCTTCTGTCTCTAGCAGCAAATCTCGATTGGCCATTACATCAGTTTGATGTAAAGAATGCATTCTTACATGGAGACCTGAAAGAAGAAGTATATATGGACTTGCCACCAGGATGTAACTTCGCTCGTGACAAGGAGAATCAAGTTTGCAAGCTCAAAAAGTCATTATATGGGTTAAAGCAGTCTCCCAGGGCATGGTTTGGTAGATTCACTAAATCCATGAAGAATTTTGGATATACACAGAGTAATTCGGATCACACTTTGTTCTTGAAGCGTGATGGAAAGAAGCTTACTGCACTGATCGTTTATGTGGATGACATAATTGTGACTGGAAACGACACAGGAGAAAAACTGAAACTGGAGAAGTATTTGTCTCAGGAATTTGAGATGAAGGATTTAGGTGATCTGAAGTACTTTCTCGGAATTGAAGTAGCAAGGTCCGCAAATGGTATATTTCTGTCACAAAGGAAGTATGTATTGGATCTGCTCGCTGAAACAAGATTGCTTGGATGTAAGCCTACTGACACACCCATCGAGATGAATCACAAGTTGTGTGAAGAGATGGATCAAGAAACAACCAATAAGGAACAGTACCAACGCCTTTTTGGAAGGTTAATATATTTAGCCCACACAGGACCGGATATTGCATATGCTGTGAGTGTGGTTAGTCAGAGTTATGAATTTACCAAGTATGTCTCATAGGAATGCAGTTGATCGAATCTTAAGGTACTTAAAGTTAGCCCCTGGAAAAGGATTAATGTTCTCAAAAAATAGAGATCTTGAAGTTGTGGGATATCCAGATGCTGATTGGTCTGGCTCCATTACTGATAGACGCTCTACTTCAAGTTACTTTACCTTTGTCGGAGGTAATCTAGTCACTTGGTGGAATAAAAAACAAAATGTGGTTTTTCGGTCTAGTGCAGAAGCAGAGTATCGAGGAATGGCCCATGGAGTTTGTGAATTGCTATGGATTAGAAAACTATTGACAGAATTGGGTTTCAAGCCAAGAATGCCAATGGAGTTACATTGTGATAACAAGTCAGCCATTGACATTGCACATAATCTAGTCCAGCATGATTGCACCAAACATGTTGAAGTGGATAGACATTTTATCAAAGAGAAAATTGAGAAGAAGATCATCCGCCTACTATTCATAAAATCAGAAGATCAACTTGCCGATATGTTAACAAAAGCTGTTTGTAGCAGAGTGTTTCCTGACTCACTTACCAATTTGGCCATTGGTGACGTATATGCACCAACTTGAGGAGGAGTGTTGACGCGAGTCTCCTAATTAATCAAGGAGATTTATTTCCTTGATTAATTAAGGGATTTACTTTCCCATTCTATTTAGTTGACGAATCTTTGTATAATTAGGAGATACTTTCCAAATTCTTTACTGTATCTCATTCCTTGTAAAGCACTTTGTAAACTCATATATATACCTCCTTATGGAGAAGAATAAAAAGAACCTAACATATTCAAACCCATATTCATATTTTAGCAAAGAGAAGATAAAACATGAAACATCCTTGATCCAAAAGTTGCAAAGAAGGCAAAATTAATCGTAAGTCTCACTAACTCTGTTTTGTGTTTGAAAAACAGAGTGTTTTATTTTGGTATAGACGTCGCATGTTTAAATAACCGAAGTTATAATCTAAACACCATGACAGTTTATATTTAACGCCGTTTAAAAGACAATAGAACGTCAGTTTTTGCATGAATTAGACGTCTAGATAGAATCAATACGACGACTTAAATTCCAGAGGCCGTCTTGTTTTAATTTTACTCACGCACACACTCTCCCTCTCTCTCTATTTTCACTGAAATTTGTGGTGCACAATTTCAGGAAAAGAATGCATATTTCAATTGAGTTTTTTCACTTCTACATTAAAATTTACGATGGTTTTATCTCATATAGATGTTAGAATGTGTGTACAATGAAGGTAATTTTATGCCGCCGTTTGAAATTATGTACTACGTTTGTTTGTTCAACAGCCCGTCGTCTTAATAAAAATACTACGACGATGTTTGATTTATGTTCTATTAATCTGTTATAGCTTTTGAATATACATGGTCTTTTCTACCGACGTTGTAAATTATAAACAACGGCGATATTGAACTACCGACGTGTGAAATCAATACTATGTCAGTTATGTAAGAAAACTGTCGTTGTAAATGATATTATTCGTCGGTTTATTTATCTGTTTTACACTCTGTTCAATGTCTAATAATCTCTCTTTCTCTCTTTTAGGATGATTTGCAAAAACAAGTCTCCGAGGGCACTTTGACTGTCTCCAGGAGCAATGATATTTTGACTCTGGCTTTGGAAACCCCTGAGCATGGGGGGAGAGTCAGAGGAGTTGGAGCTGGCGTTTCCCCAACTCAATTCTTCAATTTGCCGAGACAGGCAGAGAGTAAAAATTGCTGACAAATTGAAGGAAAGTCTTATGGAGGCAGTCAGAGAAGAGACCTTGAGGATTGAGGCTAGGTCAAGGGAAAGTATTTTGGAAGCGGTCAGAGAGCGAGAGGGAAATTATGTTGGCACAATTCCGTCAACTAGTTCCTAATTTTGATCCCAACATGCGCAAAACCCCAATGACTACAATTCCTTTACCCCCTCAAGAACAATGCCCAAAAAATCCAATGTCTGATAAGGCAAGTTGCTCGGGGGCCACTAATATCAGACCCCTAGTTTTGAGGGAAGAAGATCCAAAGGCTAGAGCTGATACTGCTGAAAAACAACAAGATGAAACGGTAAAATCTCTAATATTTTCTTTTTCTGCCTTTTAAATTTTTAATAGACGTCGCTCTTTTAAATATCAGACGTTAAAATTTCAAACAACGACGATATATCTTTACCGATGTCGGAAAAGAACAATACGTTTCTTTCTTCCAAGAACTGTCGTTGTGAGTGAAATACCACGATGCTTTTACTTGTTTTGCATTTATTATGCTTTGAAAATAACGACGGTCTTTTTTGCCGACGTCTAATTCTTTTATAAACCTTCGTCTATTTCATTAAAGCATTAACTACATTTAATTAGACGACCTTTCTATAGTGTAGCGACATTATAACGTTTACACAATGACGGTTATGTATTTACTGACGTCTATAACCTTTCCTCCGTCAGTATGTTCTAGAAACCGTCGTTTATATTGTATACCACGTCAGTTTTTTTTGGTTTAGTTAGAGTCGTTTATTTTAGTTCATATACAAACTAACTTATATTTCTTTATTTATTTCTTGTCACAGGATCTCTCAAAGCTAGACATGCCACCTCCTCTGTTAGCCTTATGCCAATTTGTCCAGACCAAGTTGCAGCCTGCGAACGAGACTTCTGAAAGTTCACATACCAGGGGAAGTGTTTGGCACTGAGCATGATACCTTCCCCCTTTCTGAAGATATTTTGCAGTTTGGTTCCATGGTTGAGATTGGAAACACAGTGATTGCAGTATACATGAGGTAATTCTAGAAATCCCATTTTGTTTTACATTTCCCTTTCTTTTAAATTAAAATCTCATTTAATTGAATTTCATATATTTAGGTACCTATTTGACCATTTAAAAATGGCAAATATGGTAAACCTTATTGGCCTCGTCGACCCTAGGGTAGTCAGCTCTCAATCCCGGATCTCTCTCAGACCGAACAAAACAACTGTCAAACCGTCTCTGAAAACAGCAGATGGGGATCAATTTTGTTGGAAAAAATGGCTCACCTAAAGGATACAAGGTTGTTTTGGCGCTAAAGGAGGATTTTTTGAGTCTGCCTCAAGCAACCGGTCGCTAGGAATCGCGACCGGTCGCCAGAAGCAGATTGGAAGTCTGGAGGCAGAAATGAAGAGCGACCGGTCGAGGAAGCACGAGCGACCGGTCGCTGGACTTTTGTGACCGGTCGCCAGAAGCAGATTCAAAGTCTGGAGGGAAAAACCTCTGCGACCGGTCGCTCCAGTCGTGCCTGTGACGTTTTCCTTACGTGTTTTCAACTGTGTTTTCGATGGCTATCGCTTTCCACATGATTTCAGAGGCTTAGTGGGTCACTTCTGAGGTAAAAGAGGGTTGACTACCTGCTGGATAGTTGGGAGAGCACTCATGGCTAATTGGTTATCTTATTTTGGATTATCTCCTCTCCATTTTCTGGTTTAATGGAGGTGGCTGAGTGGGATTCTATTTACCTACTTGATTTGACATTTAGTCTAAGTGGTGACTAAAGGAAGGAACGTGGAGGACAATCAGATATCCTATCTCTTGTCCATTGGCTTGTGTAGGTAATGGGATGAAGTAAGATAACACAAGGGTGAAAGCAAGTTGAATAATAGTAAGTGGTAGAAGCTGGAATGTTAGAGTTTCTAAGTGTGAGTTTCAGAAAAGCCAATGGGAGAGCAAGAGAGTTCTCTAAGTGTATCAAGGTGTTGAGCAAGGGTGTGAGAGAAACAGATTGTGAGGGTAGTGTTCTAAGGGGGTTTCCTTTTGTAAACCAAAGTTGTAACCTATCTTCATTAGTGAAATTTCTCAAAGGTGATCACCAAAGAGGATGTAGGCAAATTGCTGAACCTCTATAAACACTTGTGTCATTTGTGTTTGGTTAATTTCTGTGTGTGTGTGTAAGACTCATCCATCATTGAGTTCTTTGTCCAAAGTCCATCAACAACAAGATCTTTAAGGGCAGTGAGTTAGTATTAATTCACAACAAGTGGTATCAGAGCTGTGTTTGGCAGCTGGAGCTAGTTCTTCTCTTGGAGTGCTAGTGTGTTGAAGATGGCAAGTGACTTGGAAGCTGAGAGTGGTAGCAGTTCACAGCATGTGAAGCAACCACAGGTAGCAAGCATGAAGGTGGAGTTAAAGCCTTTCACAAGGAAGGAGAACTTCACTCTTTGGCAACGAAGGATGAAGTCAGCTCTTACACAACAACAACTCCATGTTGTGTTGGTTGGCAAGGAGAAGAAGCCAGCAAGCATGACGGATGATGAGTGGGGAGTTCTTGACGAATTAGCCAGAGGAGCCATCGAAAACTATCTCTCCGATGAGGTGCTCATCAACGTGATAAAGGATACGGCGAAGCAAACATGGGAGAAGCTCGAAGAGATGTTTGCAGGGAAGTCGTTGTCCAACAAACTCTTCCTCAAGGAAGAGCTCCTGAATCTTAAGATGGAGGAGGGAGGAAATCTAATGGAACATCTAAGTAGTTTCAATAGATGTGTTGCTGACTTGCAGAGAATGGATGTGAATTATAGTCCGGAGGATAAGGCTCTTATGTTGTTAACATCCTTACCTCCGTCCTATAAACACTTCCGAACCACTCTTATGTTCGGGAAGGTTACTCTTGATTTTGAGCCTGTGGTGCAAGACATCATGACACACCATAGGATGGCTCAACGTTCGGGAGAAAACTCTCAAGGTGAAGGTCTAGTTGCAAAGACCGGAGAGAGATGCCGTTCAAAGAAGCGTGAAGGCAAGAAAGGCAATAGAGGAAGGTCCAAATCCAAGGCAAAAGAAGGTTGTTTCGAGTGTGGGTCAAATGAACATTGGAAAAAGAATTGCCCCATATGGAAGGAGAAGAAGAACAAAGGGAAGAATGCAGCAAACACAGCTGAGGATGTCACGGAAAGTGATGGTGAGCTTTTGTGTGTTAATAGCAATGTTAAAACAAATGCATTGGCTAATTCTTCAAGGTGTTCCTCTTCCGATTGGATTTTGGATTCTAGATGCTCATATCATATGTGCTCAAACAAGGAGTGGTTTGACACGTATGAGAAAGAAGATAGCAGTGAAGTGATGATGGGGGATGGCTCAATGTGTAGAGTCAAAGGCACCGGTACAATCAAGGTGAAGATGCATGATGGGACTGTTAGGACACTTGGAATGGTGAGGCACATTCCAAAGTTGCGTAAGAATCTCATTTCCCTTGGAACTCTTGACAAGAATGGTTATTCATTCAAAGCATATGGAGGGAAACTCATAATCTCAAAAGGTTCACTTGTGATTATGAAGGGAGAGATTCAACCTAACTGTCTATATAGATTGTGTGGTACAACAATCACAGGTGGAGCAGCTGTATCTACAAGCAAGAACTCGGAAGATGAAACTCAGCTTTGGCATTTAAGGCTAGGGCACATGAGTGAGAGGGGCATGCAGGAACTACACAACAGAAAATTGTTGGAAGGTGTTCAAAGTTGCAAGCTTGAGTTCTGCAGATGTTGTACCATGGGAAAGCAATCAAAAATAGCTTTCAAGCAGCGAAACAAAGAGGAAGAAAGCACGGGTGTGCTAGATTATATTCACACGGATGTATGGGGGCCATCACCGGTTAAATCGAAGGGTGGAGCTCGCTATTTCGTGACTTTCTTGGATGATTTTTCCAGGAAGGTTTGGGTCTACTTCATGAAGGAGAAATCTGAGGTCTTCACCAAATTCAAAGAGTGGAAGGCGGAAGTAGAGAACCTAACCGGAAGAAAGATCAAGATCCTAAAGAGTGACAATGGTGGTGAATATAAGGACAGCAAGTTCCTTGAGTTTTGCAAGAGTGAAGGCATTAAGAGGCACTTTACCGTGAAGAAGACAACCCAACAAAATGGAGCTGCGGAGAGGATGAACCGAACTCTCATGGAGCGTGAGAGATGTATGAGGATTCATGCAGGGTTGCCCGAATCTTTTTGGCAGAGACAGTAACCACGCTGCCTATTTGGTTAACCGTTCGCCTTCAAGAAATCTTGAGTTCAAGTGTGCAGAGGAGGTATGGTCTAATAAGTCAATTGATTATTAAAATCTTAAGGTGTTTGGATGCAGTGCATTTGCACTTATTCCTAGTGATGAAAGATCCAAGTTGAAGCCAAAGTCTCTTGAATGTATTTTCATCGGATTTGAGAGCGGTGTGAAGGGCTACAAGCTGTGGGATCCAGTGAACCACAAGAAGATACTCAGCAGAAATGTTGTGTTTGATGAGAAGACCATACCTATGAACAAAGTCAAGAATTCAGAAGCAAAGGAGGATGTTGTTGAGGAAGAAACAACCTTTGAAGTTCCACTCAAGAAGGTGTCAAGAAAGACTTCACAGAAACAGCCAACTGAAGACGTTCAGGAGGAGGTGGTGTCTGACATTGAGGAGGAAGAAGCTGGGCAACATCAACAACAAACTCAAGAAGAAGAAGTGGCTCAAGAACAGGTGGAGCCATCATCTATAGCTCGTTCCAGGCCCAAGAGAACCATCAAACCACCTCAAAGGTTTGGATGGGGAACGGATGCAGTTCACTATGCCCTAAATGCTAGTGAAGAAGAACCAACCACGTTCCAAGAAGCTGTTGAGAACAAGGAACGAGAAAGTTGGATGGAAGCTATGATGCAAGAGATGGAATCTCTACACCAAAACTCAGTTTGGGAGTTAGTTCCTAAACCCAAAGGTCGCAAGGTTATTGGCTGCAAATGGGTGTTTAGGAAGAAAGAAGAAATGCATGAGAAAGGTGCCACCTTATTCAAAGCTCGGTTGGTGGCCAAAGGGTTCTTGCAAAAGGAGGGAGTTGATTATGATGAAATCTTCTCTCTGGTGGTGAAACATACTTCTATACGACTACTACTCTCCATAGTAGCACAAGAGGACATGGAGGTGGAGCAAATGGATGTGAAGACTGCTTTCCTTCATGGTGAATTGGAGGAAGACATCTACATGAGCCAACCTCAAAGGTTCATTGAAGCAGGGAAGTAAAATCTGGTTTGCAGGTTGAAGAAGTCTTTGTATGGGCTGAAGCAATCTCCAAGACAGTGGAACAAGTGCTTTGATTCATACATGATGAAGATTGGGTATAGAAGATGTGAATCTGATTGCTGTGTATACACTCATGCATTCAAGGATGGTAATATCATCCTTTTGCTTCTTTATGTTGATGACATGCTAATTGCATGTAAAGACATGTCAAAAATCAAGAATTTGAAGACATTGCTTGGAAGGGAGTTTGACATGAAGGATCTTGGAGCTGCACAAAAGATCCTAGGAATGGAGATAAGGAGAGACAGAAATGCAGGC
The DNA here is from genome assembly GCA_018703695.1 of Prunus fruticosa. Classification (NCBI taxonomy): domain Eukaryota; kingdom Viridiplantae; phylum Streptophyta; class Magnoliopsida; order Rosales; family Rosaceae; genus Prunus; species Prunus fruticosa. Next base: position 1,963,308 of record CM031923.1, on the reverse strand, counting down.
AAGCTATGGCTGTCACAAGGCAAGTACATTTCCAAGGTACTTGAAAAGTTCAATATGATGGATTGCAAGCCGGTGTCTACTCCTTTGGCGGAGCATTTTAAGTTAAGTGCAAAGGAATGTCCTTCTACGGATGTGGAGAAGGAAGAAATGAGTAAGGTTCCGTATGCAAGCTTGGTAGGGTGTCTCATGTATGCAATGGTTTGCACACGCCCCGACTTAGCCCAAGCCGTAAGTGTGGTGTCAAGGTATATGGCGAATCCTGGAAAGCAACATTAGACAGCAGCAAAATGGATTCTCAGGTACTTGAAGGGCACCAAAAGGCTTGGGATATTGTTTGAAAGACAACAAGGAAAGGCATGTGTGTCGGGGTATGTGGACTCTGATTATGCAGGAGATTTAGACAAGAAGAGATCCACCACAGGATATGTCTTCACTTGTGGTGGAGGACCGATTAGTTGGAGAGCAGTGTTGCAATCGGTTAGTGCCTTGTCTACTACGGAAGCGGAGTATATGGCTTTAACGGAAGCTTCAAAAGAAGCGGTATGGCTGAAGGGATTGGCAAAAGAATTTGGGATAACTCAAGACTTGGTGGTGATTCTAAGTGACAGTCAAAGCGCTATTTGCTTAGTGAAGAATCAAGTGTACCATGGGAGGTCCAAACACATTGATGTGAGATACCACTGGATAAGGGATTGGGTGAATGATGGAGACATCACAATTATGAAGGTTCATACAAATGAGAACGCTTCAGATTGCCTAACAAAGCCAGTCACAACAGCAAAGTTCAAGCATTGTTTGAGCTTGCTCAATCTTGTTACATGCTAAAGATTGAGGTGGAGTTCTTGAGAGTTATCAGGACGATTCTCAAGACATTACAGATGTCCTGGAAGGCAATGATGTCCACAAGGAGTATTAGGCTCGCCATGGTGGAGATTGTTGGAAAAAATGGCTCACCTAAAGGATACAAGGTTGTTTTGGCGCTAAAGGAGGATTTTTTGAGTCTGCCTCAAGCGACCGGTCGCTGAGGAATTGGCGACCGGTCGCCAGAAGCAGATTTGAAGTCTGGAGGCAGAAACTGAAGAGCGACCGGTCGCTAGTTCTTTGCGACCGGTCGCAGGAAGCACGAGCGACCGGTCGCTGGACTTTTACGACCGGTCGCCAGAAGCGGATTCAAAGTTGGAGGGGAAAAACCTCTGACCGGGTCGCCAGTTCCTGGCGGACCGGTCGCTCCAGTCGTGCCTGTGACGTTTTCCTTACGTGTTTTCAACTGTGTTTTCGATGGCTATCGCTTTCCACATGATTTCAGAGGCTTAGTGGGTCACTTCTGAGGTAAAAGAGGGTTGACTACCTGCTGGATAGTTGGGAGAGCACTCATGGCTAATTGGTTATCTTATTTTGGATTATCTCCTCTCCATTTTCTGGTTTAATGGAGGTGGCTGAGTGGGATTCTATTTACCTACTTGATCTGACATTTAGTCTAAGTGGTGACTAAAGGAAGGAACGTGGAGGACAATCAGATATCCTATCTCTTGTCCATTGGCTTGTGTAGGTAATGGGATGAAGTAAGATAACACAAGGGTGAAAGCAAGTTGAATAATAGTAAGTGGTAGAAGCTGGAATGTTAGAGTTTCTAAGTGTGAGTTTCAGAAAAGCCAAGGGGAGAGCAAGAGAGTTCTCTAAGTGTATCAAGGTGTTGAGCAAGGGTGTGAGAGAAACAGATTGTGAGGGTAGTGTTCTAAGGGGGTTTCCTTTTGTAAACCAAAGTTGTAACCTATCTTCATTAGTGAAATTTCTCAAGGTGATCACCAAAGAGGATGTAGGCAAATTGCTGAACCTCTATAAACATTTGTGTCATTTGTGCTTGGTTAATTTCTGTGTGTGTGTGTAAGACTCATCCATCATTGAGTTCTTTGTCCAAAGTCCATCAACAACAAGATCTTTAAGGGCAGTGAGTTAGTATTAATTCACAACAAATTTTTCTTGGTCCCTTATAATCCAGGGTTAGTCCCCTTAACTATTTAAATTATTTTCCTTGTAATATTTTTCTTTGTAGTACTATTTAACCTATATGGATCATTATGCGTAGGGGTCATAGGGTGTTGGTAATTGTGAGACCAGCTAAGGAGACTGCCTATTACATGAATTCACTGCCAAACCGCTTCGTTGACGACGACATGAAAAGTATAGTGAATACGTAAGTTAATTTATTCTGATCTAAGATTTTTTTTTTCCTTTAATGCATTTGAAGTATACGACAGGTTTTTATAATACCGACGTTATAATGACAATACAACTACGGTAAGTTATTATCGATGTTTTAAATGATTTATTACGTCAGTATTGTCTTAAAAACGTCGTGTTAATTTAACTACCACGTCGTTTGGGTTTTATTTAAGAATGTTTTAAATTTTTCTGTTCAATTTTTTGTTATACGACGTTTTTCCTGTTACCGACGTTATAATGTTACACAACGACGATAGTTTCATACCGCCGTTTGAAACAAAATACAATGTCATTTGTTTTAAAAATCCGTCATCTTGACTAATTTACACAACGGTTACTATTTGTATTTAGATTTTTCGTTTTGTCATTAACACTCTTTGTTTTCTTGTAACAGGTCAATGAAAATGTTTAACATTCATGTAAACAAAAATTCATCACAAAAAACAGCCATTTGGAAAAATCTACACGGCACTCTTGAACAACCAACAAGTGTAGAGTGTGGCTATTATGTGATGCGATTCATAGGAGATATAATTCGTGATCCAGACCTAGCTTTCAAGAAGAAGGTAAAAGGCAAAATTTTAGATATACTTTCTTTATTTTACTACGTCAACTTCTTCTTTAAAACCATCGTTTGTATCTTTATAACACATTGGTTTTTTGGTTTATTTTGCAGTTTGAAAAGAAAAAAGATCGAGTTCAGGATACACAAGAACATATTGACGAAGTTATGCATGAATGGGCAGAATTCATTAACAAGAAAATACAGAATTATGACTGATGTACATAAATATTTATTAACAATGTTTAGGTTTATTTTAGTTTATTAAAAATGTAAATAAATATTTTTGTTGTAATCAATCGAACAATTCATGAAAACTTAATATAATTAATAAAACTTAATTTAATTCCCCAAAAACGACGTCTCATTCTAATTTAAACGTCTCATATGTGTATACAATGGTCGTCTTGCTATAACTGGAAATATAACATCGACGGCAATTCTTAAAAACGACATGTAACAATCATAAACACGATGGTTTATAATTAATTCATCTTGTACGGATAAATTTTGTACCAATATACTACGTCTGTTAGTACAACCATATCGACGTCTTAAAAATATACAAAGGCGGTGATCTTACAAAATTTGACGTTGTATATTCAAACAACGTCTGTTATCCAAAACAAGATGACGTGGTAATCTAATAACCCACGTCGGTTATCCAAATAGGATGACGTGGTAACATAATCATCCACGTCGGTGATTTAAAACAAGACGACTTGGGAACTTAATTATCCACGTCGGTGAGTGAAAACAAGATGACGTGGTAACTTAATAACCTTGTTTTGTGTTCCTTTCGACGTCTAAAACGATATAGGATGTTGTTTTATGTTGTTTAACGTCATTGTAAAGCGATCCAACGTCAGTTATGTCATTTGGCATTTCATTTTAATATGACTTTTATATTTTATTTAATTCAATAATAAATTCAAAACTAATTCCAAAAAATAAACTGACAACTACCATGCACTCATTGAAATATTGTCTCTCCCCTAAAGCTTTAAAAAATGTAATTTTATAAATATTTATTTATTTTATTTAATTACTAATATTAATAATATATTAAAAAAAATCCAAAAAATATACCGACAAATTCTATGCACTCATTGAGACAATATCTTGCCCGTAAAGGCCTGAAAAATGTAATTTTAGTTTTCAAAGTTCAAATGATAATAAAAGTAAAAAAAATTTAAAGACAAAGCACGATACTCCTTATACTTTACATAACATAACCCTAAGGTTTATGTGATCCATTGGTGCCCATAAATTCAAAATGATGAAATCCAGATTTTAGCCTACTATTATAGAAGGCTTGTTGTAAGGAGTCCGTAGCAATTTTCAGTTCATTTTTCTCATACTTGTGTATTTTTTTTATTTATAATTATTGTAAAATTTAGGGTTTAGGGTTTATTGAAACGACGCGGTTTTCTCTCGCTGTTTTTGGTCAACTACGCGTTTCGAATCCCAGGAAACCCAAACCTCGTCTAATTATTTAATATTTACGACGTCAGTTTATTAAGAGGTGACGTAAACATAATTTACTACGTCGTTTCCTTCATTTCTCGACGTATATTCTATTTACCACGTCGGTTTTGTATGTAAACTGCCGTCGTAAGTGAGTATTAAACATCGATAGCTAAGTATTTACCGACGTCGTTGATAAATGCGGTACTTGAAATTTTTGACCGCGATCTAAAATTTTCAGAATTTCCCTTTAACCCTAAAATAGTTCGTTCTCTCTCTTCAACATAAATTTGTCTGAAAGTTTTCGCTCTCTCTCAAAACATTGGGTATATTCTTCGAGCTCTCTCTCAAGCAGTTGTTATATTCTCTCAGCTCTCTCTCTCAAGCATTTGTTATCTTATCCATGTAAGTGCAAACCCTAATTTCTTTATTTAATGATATTGCACGGCTTCTTAAATCCATAAGTGTTTTCGTTTGTAGCTATATTTGGGTTCTTTTATGTTTTGGTGTTTGCATTCTTGTAATAATTACTCTCTGTTTGGGTTCTTTTATGTTTGTTTGGCCATGGGTTCTTGGAAAACAAATGGGGATGGAGATTTAAGCTGTGGTTTTTTTAATAAACCACGATGACGGTTGAAGGATCAAACCGTCGTCTAAATTTTTATTATACGTCGGTTGTTCATTTACTCCCGTCGTCTGAATTTTACTTCACAACTAGTAACCTAAAGACGACTATGTCTCCATTAACTGCCGTCTTTAGGCTACCAGAACCTAGTACTTTGTTCTTCAAAAGCAATACAAATTTTTGGGTTTGGGTAGCTCGATGACGACGGTAACTAGAGATGTCGTCGTTTGTATTTATATTACATGCCGATTATGTTGTAAAAATCGTCCTGTTGTTCTTGTTTTATTTTTTATTTTCAATTTGTTCTCTACTTTTAAATGTAGTAGTGTTTCATTGCTGGTCTTTTCACTTTATTATATATATATGATTTTATAGTGTGTGAGATGGATAAGTCATGAATGCATGCGGATAGAAGAGATCGAATGCATATGAGTTAGGGGTGGAAGGATTTTTGAATTTTGCTGTAGAAAATCTTGGAAATACAACTCATATTCGTTGTCCATGTGTTAAATGTGGGAATATTCGATTTTTTGGGGTTAAAATTATAAGGGAACACTTATACTTTAATGGAATTGACCAAATCTATAAGGTTTGGACATCCACGGAGAACCTTGGGAATGGACTACCAATGCTAGTAGAAATGTGGAAGAAGATGAGCAAAGTAGGTTCATTTATGTTTCTGAAGAATTAGGGATGGATGATATTGATTTTGCCAATATTGGATCTGATCCTTATGAGTTTGCCAATGTGATTGGGGATGGCGATCAACCCTTGTACCCTGGTTGCAATACATACACGAAGTTATCGGCTTTGGTGAAGTTATATAATTTGAAAGCAAAACATGGGATGAGTGATGTTTGTTTTACAGAATTATTGATACTTCAAGGTGAATTGCTTCCAGAAGGAAATACACTACCTTCCTCTATGTACGGGGCAAAAAAGACTTTGTCTGCTTTAGGGATGAGTTATGAGAAAATCCACGCATGTCCCAATGATTGCATTTTGTATAGGAATTAGTATGTCCTAATTGTCCTACTTGTGGTATCTCAAGGTGGAAGGAAAGCAAAGATAGATTCTTGAAAAAGGGTGTGCCAGCGAAGGTGGTGTGGTATTTTTCTCCAATTCCAAGGTTTAAAAGGATGTTTCAATCACATAAGACAGCTAAGAGTTTGACTTGGCATGCTGCAAAAAAATCAGTTGACGGTCATATGTCTCATCCAGCAGATTCCCCGTCTTGAAAACTTGTTGATGATAAATGGCCCGAGTTTGGTAAAAAGCCAAGAAACTTGAGATTGGCTCTCAAATCTAATGGATTCAATCCCCAAAATTCTTTAAGTAGCAGATACAGTTGTTGCCCAGTTATCTTAATTACATATAATCTCCCACCATGGCTATGCTTGAAGCGGAAGTTCATGATGTTGACCTTATTGATTTTCGGTCCTAAACAGCCCGGAAATGATATAGACGTCTACTTAGAGCCTTTGATTGATGATTTAAAATCTCTATGAGATGGGATTAGAGGAGTGTATGATGCACACATAGGACAATACTTTACACTCAGAGGTGTATTACTGTGGACAATTAATGATTTTCCTGCCTATGGAAACTTATCTGGTTGTGTCGTTAAAGGATATAAAGGTTGTCCAATATGCAGCGATGATACACCTAGTCACAAGTTGAAAAATGGCCACAAAATTTGTTACATTAGGCATAGAAAATGATTACCAATCAATCATCCATATAGGAGGCAACATGCAGCTTTTAATGGGAAACCTGAATATGGCACGCCTCCCGAGCCATTAATCGGAGAAGTGCTGCATATGGTTGAAGATATTAATTACATATGAGGCTCGAAAAATGGGGGAAGTGTTGGTGAGAATGACGGTGACAGAGTTTGTTGGAAGAAGAAATCAAAATTCTTTGATCTCGAGTATTGGAAATACCTCCCTGTGAGGCATGCCCTAGATGTTATGCACATTGAGAAGAATGTTTGCGATAGTATCATTGGTACGTTGCTAGAGATTCCTGGAAAAAATAAAGATGGGATTGCTGCTCGGTTAGATTTATTGAACATGGAGGTCAAAACTGATTTGCAACCCGAGTATGGAGAAAGACGTATTCGCTTGCCTCTAGGGCCTTGGAATTCGTCAAGAGCAGAGAGAGAGCGGGTTGCAATTCTTTCTATGGTATGAAGGTCCCTGAAGGTTATTCTTCAAATATAAAAATTCTTGTATCTTTAAAAGATTCAAGACTTCTTGGCCTTAAATCTCATGATTGTTATACATTAATGCAACAATTGCTCCATGTGGCAATTCGTTCTGTTTTGAAGAAGCCTGCAAGGTATGCAATAACTCGATTGTGCTTCTTCTTCAATGCTATATGTGCAAAGATGGTAGATGTTTCCAAGCTAGATAAGTTGGAAGAAGATGTAGTAGTTACTTTGTGTTTGCTTGAGAAGTACATTCCCCCTTCATTCTTTGATATCATGGTTCATCTAGTAGTACATCTTGTCAGAGAAGTTCATCTATGTGGGCCAGTATATTTTAGATGGATGTATTCGTTTGAAAGTTATATGAAAGTGCTAAAGGGGTATGTTTAGAATTGAACTCGTCCCGAAGGTTGCATTGCTGAGGGGTATATAGCTGAAGAAGTGGTAGAATTTTGTACCAAGCATCTATCTAATGTTAGTACAGTTGGAGTGCCTTCAAGCCAGAAGATGGGAGTTTCAAAGCCATTATTAGGTTGCACAGTGAGCTTAGTTGATATGGACTTGTTGAACCAGGCACATCTATATGTCTTGGAGAATACAGAGGAAGTCCTACCTTATATCGAGTACGTATGAGTTTAATTTTTCATATGTAGCCATTTTAAATATTATTACTCCTTATGTTTATCTTATATACAAGGGACCGCAATGCTTGATTTTTCGTGTCAATTGTAAGGAACATATGATCCACATCAAGACTGCTTATCCAAAATTTAGAAAGAGAACAAAGTGGCTACAAGATAAGCACAATAGCACTTTCATTCAATGGCTACGCTTTAAGGTACATATGTTATTGAATGACATATTGAACTTTTAATTTTCTTTCTTTCTATATGTTAGATTGAATTAAGATATATGTTTAATTTGCAGGTTCAAAGTGAACTTAATGGGGAAGACAATGATGGTGTATCAGAAAATTTGAGGTGGCTAGCGGCTGCTCCAAGCATGGCAGTGCCATCATATAGGAGCTATCTTATTAATGGTGTTAAATTTAACACCAAGGTACAAGATGATGTGCAAATTGTCCAAAATAGTGGAGTTTATTTACTTGCACATACTATGCAAGTTGCTAGTGCCAAGGATAAAAACCCTATTGTCTCCAATATGGGTTTTTATGGGGTTATTCAAGAAATTTGGGACCTTGATTATCAAAAGTTTAGAATCCCAGTCTTGAGGTGAGATTGGATAGATAACACTTCGGGCCTTGTAGTCGATGAACTTGGGTTTACCCTTGCAGATCTGAGTAAAATTGGACATAGGAATGACCAATTTGTTATGGCTTCTCAAGTCAAACAAGTATTTTATGTTGATGACCCAATGCATTGTGATTGGTCGGTAGTGTTATCAATACCTAATAGAGAATATAATGATGTTATTGGTGATGATGTGCTAGGTGATATTAGAATTGAGGGTGAGACATTTACTAGAGGGATACCAAATGTTGACACATTTGATGACCTAGTGGGTGAGTTTGGGAGTGAGAATATTGGAGATGGGTGTGAAGATATATGGATTGATTGATTGTTGTAATTTATGACATTAGTTATGCAGTTAATTGTATGACATTAATTAAGAGCTCTGTATATCATTTTAATTTCGATCACATTTTCAATCTGTAGGCTTTGGGCACGACAAATCAAAAATTAAAAATACTGGGTTAAAGTTGAAAATACGACGGTCAAGTTACAAAAATTGCAAAAAGAGACGGCTAAAATATAACCAACGTCGGGTTTCTACAAACGATGTGGAACGTCAATGCAAAAATTAAATAAAAACTGCCATTTGAAAAAGAAAACACGTCGGTTAATTAAAATTAATTTAAACAAGGCTAATAAATATTACCAACAACGACGGTAACGAAAGTGTTTGACGACGTACATTGAAGAATAACACGACGGAATAGAGCTTAAACACACGAATTTAAGGATAATACTACTTCCACCGATTGATAATTACCGACGTAAAAACAATGTTGCACGTCCGTTATAATAAAACAATTGACGTCTCAGAGAGAATACACACGTCAAACGGGGTTATAAAAGGGACTTATCAAACACCAACGACGTCAGGGAATAAACAAACCACCGACGTAGTCAGTTATATAACAACGTCAAATAATTGGATACTTGGGACATAGTAAAGTTCTTAACCACGACCTGTATTTAACAATAACCGACGTGAAATTCATAATTCAAGTCGTTTCCTTTCTTCTTAATGACGGTTAGGCTATAACAAACTGACGTAGTAAATTGGTAACCACGTCGTAAAATGGGACTCTTAGGCCATAGTAAATGGTCTAACCATGACAGATATTTTACATTAACCGATGTTCAAAATTAAATCCACGTCGTTTATTTTTCTGTTCACGCCGTCAAAATAACTTTCAACGTCCGTGGTGACCAAAAGGGTCGTGGTTAGAAGTTTGTGACGTCGGTTCTAAGTAAAGATATGCCATGTTAAACTTTTAAAACGTCAGTTTTTTTTAATAAAAGCTACGTCTAACCTTGTCCAAAAGTGTATTTTTATATGTTACATTTGCCATGTTATATGTTTTAGACGTCATTTTTATTATTTAGTGAACATAGTATATGTGAACCATGATGGTTTCTACATTTTACACGTCGGTATTCTTTAAATTACATACGTGGATAATCGTTTTTACGTTGTCTTTTTGGTTGTTCTTGACATTTAACATTTTTTAAACGTTCGTGTTTTACTAAAACCGTCGTCTAATATAGTTGAAGTTTTCTTTTTAAGCTTTTTATGTATGAATTAGACGTTGGTTTTAATTGTTTTACGACGTGGATTGTATTAACGACGTCGGTTATTTTCCGTCGTTATTTTATGTATTAATAGATGGCGGTCGATTTCACGTCGGTTTGAAAACATGCTACACGACGGTGGATTCTCGTTGTCTATTTCAATTTTTGTAGTAGTGAAATCTTTGTGGAATGGGATTAGTGGAGTGAATGATGCACACATAGGAGAATACTTTACACTTAGAGGTGTATTACTGTGGACAATTAATGATTTTCATACCTATTCACAGGTTGAAACATGACCACAAAATTTGTTACATTGGGCATAGAAAATGGTTACCAACATATCATCCATATCGGAGGCAGCTCAACTTTTAATGAGAAACCTGAATATGGCATGCCTCCTGAGCCATTAACCGGAGAAGAAGTGCTGCAGATGGTTGAAGGTATTAATTACAAATGGGGCTCGAAAAAAGGAAAGTGTTGGTGAGAATGATGGTGACAAAGTTTGTTGGAAGAAGAAATCAAAATTCTTTGATCTTGAGTATTGGAAATACCTTCCTGTGAGGCATGTCCTAGATATTATGCACATTGAGAAGAATGTTTACGACAATATCATTGGTACATTGTTGGAGATCCCTGGAAAAAATAAAGATGGGATTGCTGCTCAGTTAGATTTATTGAACATGGGGGTTAAAACTGATTCTTTGTCCGTTCTTAGAATTTGTTAAGAGCAGAGAGAGAGCGGTTTGCAGTTCTTTCTTTGGTATAAAGGTCCCTGAAGGTTATTCTTCAAATATAAAAAGTCTTGTATCTTTACAAGATTCAAGACTTCTTGGCCTTAAATCTCATGATTGTCATACCTTGATGCCACAATTGCTCCCTATGGCAATTCGTTATGTTTTGGAGAAGCCTGCAAAGTATGCAATAACTCGATTGTGCTTCTTCTTCAATGCTATATGTGCAATGACGGTAGATATTTTCAAGCAAGACAAGTTGGAAGAAGATGTAGTAGTTACTTTGTGTTTGCTTGAGAAATACTTTCCCCCTTCATTCTTTGATATCATGGTTCATCTAGTAGTACATCTTGTCAGAGAAGTTTTTCTATGTGGGCCAGTTTATTTTATATGGATATATCCGTTCGAAAGATATATGAATGTGTTAAAGGGGTATGTTTAGAATCGTACTTGTCCCAAAGGTTGCATTGTTGAGCTGTATATGGCTGAAGAGGATGTAGAGTTTTGCACCGAGCATTTATTTGATATTAGTACAGTTGGAGTGCCATCAAGTTAGAAGATGGGAGTTTCAAAGCAATTATTAGGTTGCACAGTGAGCTTAGTTGATCGGGACCTGTTGAACCAAGCACATCTATATGTCTTGGAGAATACAGAGGAAGTCCTACCTTATATCAAGTATGAGTTTTATTCTTTATGTAGCCATTTTAAGTTAATCCTTATGATTATCTCATATACAAGGGACCGTAATGCTTGATTTTTTCATATCATGTAGGGAACATATGATCCACATCAAGACCACTTATCCAAAATTTAGAAAGAGAACAAAGTGGCTGCAAGATAAGCATAATAGCATTTTCATTTAATGGCTACGCTTTAAGGTACATGTTATTGAATAACATATTGGACTTTTAATTTTCTTCCTTTTATGTTAGATTAAACTAATATATGATTAATTTTCAGGTTCAAAGTGAACTTAATGGGGAAGACAATAATGGCGTATCAGAAAATTTGAGGTGGCTAGCAGCTGGTCCAAGCATGGCAGTGCCATCATATAGGAGCTATCTTATTAATGGTGTTAAATTTAACACTAAGGCATAAGACGATGTGCAAACTGTCCAAAATAGTGGATTTTATTTACTTGCACATACTATGCAAGTTGCTAGTGCCAAGGATAAAAACCCTATTGTCTCCAATATGGGTTTTTATGGTGTAATTCAAGAAATTTGGGACCTTGACTATCAAAATTTTAGAATCCCAGTCTTCAGGTGTGATTGGATAGATAACACTTCGGGCCTTGTAGTCGACGAACTTGGATTTACCGTTGTAGATCTAAGTAAAATTGGACATAGGAATGACCAATTTGTTATGGCTTCTCAAGTCAAACAAGTATTTTTTGTTGACGACCCAATGCATTGTGGTTGGTCGGTAGTGTTATCAATGCCCAATAGAGAATAAAATGATGTTATTGGTGATGATGTGATAGGTGGTATTAGAATTGAGTGTGAGCCATTTACTGGAGGGATACCCAATGTTGACACATTTGATGACCTCATAGGTGAGTTTGGGAGTGAAATATTAGAGATGGGTGTGAAGATGTATGGATTGATTGATTGCTGTAATGTATGACATTAGTTATGCAGTTAATTGTATGACATTAATTAATGGCTCTATATGAAATTATTTTTATCACTTTTTCATTATGCAGGTGTAGGCTTTGGTCACGACCAATCCAGGATTAAAAATACTGGGTTCAAGATGTAAAATACGACGGTCCAGTTAACAAATTTCAAAAACTGACGTCTACATCATAACCAACGCCGTATTTTAACAAACAACATGGAATGAACAATGCAAAAGAACGTACATTAATAAAAACCTCCATTCGAAAGAAAAAACACGTCGGTTAATTAAAATTCATATTACATGACGGCTAATAGATATTTCAAACAACGAGGGTCATGATAAGATTTTCAAATGATTCACGTCGTAGATTTTCAAATAACATGACGGAACAGTGCTCCAACTGATGAATTTTATGACAACACTATGACTCCTGATAAATACTTACCGTCGTCTAAAGCGCACAATAAAGGCCACTCAATTCCATTACCTGCGTGAGAGCTCTTCTAACGCCAATCAAACGACAACAATCGATGTCTCAGAAAATACACACGTCAATGAGGGTTTCAAAAGCGCCATGTAAAAGGCCAACCACGTCCATTTCTATACTCTTACCGACGTGGGAAGTTAAAAAACAAGGACGAGCAATCGGATTGAAATTTTGAGATCGTGGACCCCACGGGGTCCTTGGTTGACTTTTTGAGAATTAATCGCTTTTTGAGTCTCAAGTCTCTTTTAGACTATCCGAGACATGGGGAAAAGCTTATGTAGGCATAGAAATGATCATAAACGTGATGCACGCACTTTTAGGAGCTGGGGGTTAGGGTTTTTAATTAAATGTTTATATTGAGCAATTTTATTAATAAAATATTCGTGATGGCTTAAATAGGTACTCAGGCTCTAGCTGTAATAACCTAGAATTAACCCTAAAAAAAAAAACTTTCAGATTGCGCACGACTAGGCCCCCCCCTCACCCCTTATTATTTTCTTCTCCAGCCGCCACCTCCAAAACTCCATAACCACCGCTCCCTCCCCGCCTCACCCTCGTCACCCGCTGCTAGATCTGCCGGAAAATGAGTGATGGGCATATTTTATATTATATATTTAGCCCCATTCTTAATATATTTTGGTTAATATTTTGAAAGAATTTTGATACTTTGAATTATATTTCCAATATAGGACTTCCGACTTCCTCTGGAGCAAAACATAATCAAATGGACGAATTTTGGAGTAATTCCAGTTGGAGGACATTCGTGAGTCACTTGGCTTGATCTTATCAAAATTTCAGACTTTTCTACCAAGTGGTTATTTTCTGGCGATAAAATAAAGAAGCAGTGCGCGGTGCTGGAATAGTGACGATTTGGGCTTTTATTGCGTTTTGGAGCCCAAGATGACCTCAGATGGGTTCGTGGCCTTCTGGAGAAGTGTTCGGAACATTTTTATCTTTAAAACGAGCTATATTGGGCTAGATTTGGAGCAGATTTGAGGCCAAAACGTGGCTGGGAAGATTGGGGGCAGATTCTCCTAATCCAATTTGGACTTTATATCCTAGTATTATCTTATTTTAACCTAGTTTCCTTGTGGGGATTGGGCAGCTAGGTTTTAGGAGGTATTTAAGTTATTTTTTACAGCAAATTTTGGGGACTTCTCTTTTGGCTTTTGAACGTGACTTTGCTAGGATTTTTGAAGAACTTCTACTTCAAGGTGTTTTCGACCTTTATTATTTGAATGAAGAACTTGATTATTTTTATTATGAACATGCGTAACTAACTCTCTTTTACTAGGGTGAGGCCATGAGCCTTAGCAAGAATATGTAGTTTCTGTCCAATTTGCTTATGATTATATGCATGCAGGTTTTCGAATTATTCATCACTGGGTTAAACTATCTAAGTGTCTTGATGCTTGATCACCATTAGGATGTTTAGAAAAGTAATTTGATGCAGTTTTGGTTGGAGGTCGGTCCCTAAAATTGACGAAGGCTTCTTGTGATTAATATGTGCAAGTTCACTTAGGATGAATACCACGTCTTAAGGGTTGCATGGTTTTTCAAAAGGTTTCACATAACTTAATGAGTCATGTATGTTTAGATTTGATCTGAATACCACAGACGAATTGCATGTGTGATATACGCTCTATGTTGGGGTCCAAGTAGGCATATATTAGGAATACCTAACCTTCGAAATATGCATGTATAGGTCATAAGTAATTGAGAGAACTATATAGAATTGTTAAGGTGACGGCGGATCCCTAGTGCTTTCTTAATTTGATTTCTAAAAACACAACTTTTTCTCTTGCTCTTAGCTTTAATTTTGCATATTGCCTTATTTTTATTAGTTAAATTCATTTTAATTTAAGGTTTCCAAATCAAACATCTCAATTTTCTCTTTTACAATAATTAATTAGGATTTGGTTTGCGACGAGTCATTTAATAATCCCTACGAGAACGACCTTGCGAGAATCATTTATACTACAATAACCTTGTCATTCTTGCAAGTTTTATAGGAGTTTTAACCTTGTTTGCGCAGGTACAAAAAAGCCTATCAATGAGCTCGGAATCGCCGGTTTTGACAGAAAATTCCTGGCCGTTCTCCCTCCTCCAGCCACCAAATTTGACGAATAAGGTATGGATTTCCACCTATTTTTCTTGTTCTAGCTGATGGTTGGGTAGGAATTGATCAATTTGCAACGTAGGCAACTCGATTTTCGAGTTCAATTTTGGTTGGTTTTCAAATAGAGATTCCGTCCACTTTCGGTCATTTTTTCAAGGTAGGTCCAAGAACTAAAGTGGTTCCAAATGGGGTTTTACACCTAGGGTAGGAATCTTGGCCTGCGATTTGGAGTTTTTCAGGCCGCCAAAATTTACTCCAGGCACCCACGCGCTGAAGCACGTGCGGCAGCGTGTGGGCCTGGTGATCGTTATTAATCCGGCATGTGGGCCAGGTGATCTTAATATATGTTGATCTAGGCACTCTTAGGATTGTGTAGAATTTCACGGATCGTGAATCGGAGTCCCGATATTCCAATTCAATATTTCAAAGTTTAATTAATCAATAACCGTCCAATGAGGCGATCGTGATGAATCCGACCATTCGATTGAGGCCAAACTCTCAGGACATATTTACTAAATATAATGGAACCTTTAGGAACTCTCAGATTCATAATTGGAGGCCGTGGACCTCACATTTGGAGATTTTATCGCTTTTTCAGTCCCAAGTCTCTTTTAGACCTTCCTAAACATGGGAAAAGCTTATGTGGGCATAGAAATGATTTTAATTTGATGCACGCACTTCTAGGAGCCGGGGGTCATGGTTTTTAATTAAATATTTATATTGAGCAAATTTATTAATAAAATATTCATGATGGATTAATCAGGCACTCGGGCTCGGCGGGACGTGCAGGAGGGACCTTCGAAAGGTCCAACTAGCTCGGACCCGCAATGAGTGGACTTTTAGTTGCTCTAATAAACTGCCCTAGGATTAAATTTAACTGTTGGAATGTAAATATATATGCATGCTGGCAGTTGGATTATAAATATTTGCTTATTTGACAAGCTGAATTTTGGGAAATGTTCAACTTACAAGGGAGACTCTGCCGAATTTTCGGCAGAAGTCAAACTTGAAATAAATTGAATTTTGAATAGAAGGGAAAATGGGTCATTTGTGCCCGGCCTTCACCAAGTGTCAGACACGAATGAGGTTCGCCTCGGACTCCAAAGTGGAATTTGGGTCGAGTCCTATCAACTTGGTTTCAGTGCATTAGGTTTAAATTCCTGAGACTTCGCACCTGGTTTGCATTCCTGTTTTACCTCGAATTCATGTTTCTTGTGACAGAATCATGGGCCCTAAATGTGGTGGTGCTCGTAGAGGGACTAGACAGTCGTCCCGACTCCGGGGCAGGATCCCCAGCCCAAACCAGTGGAATTTTCGATTCCTGAGCAGGCATCAGAACCTGCTCAGCAGTCTTTTGTTGAAGGTCTAGCAGGGGCCGTACCGGTGATGCCCACTGTGCCGGGGGATCCTAACTTCCAGGAGACACTGGAGCTATTGACTCAGGCTCTATCTAGGACTGGGGATTCCAGAGACCCATCCCTAAACTATGCTGATCAGGCTGGACGAATTGGAGCCACATAATTTGATGGTGATGGTGACCCAGCCGTAGCAGGAATGGATAAAAAATATAGAACATATCATGGAGGTGATGGATGTCCCACAAGAGCGTAGAGTGACCTTGGCTACTTTCTTTTTAGCCAGGAATGCTAGACATGGTGGGAGTCACTCAGGAGATAGTATTAGGATCCGTTAGCCATTACATGGCTAATTTTTAGAGCAGCATTTGATGGGTAGTTCTATCCACTCGCTTACCAAAACATGAATATGGAAGAGTTTCTGTCACACCCCGAATTTTCAACAACAATTCATCTGCAAATTTAAACAGAACAACCAACAATTCGAGACGCGAAGCTAGGAACCTTCAACAAAAGTACCTAGAAATTTAAACTTTTCTTTCTTGATACAACACTACCTGTTCCGAACCACAATGTCAATAATGACTCAACTCTTCTGAGTCAAATATTACATTACAAACTCACATAATAAATGAACAATCATTATATTACAAAATCTGCTCCTCAGAGTTCATTTCACACGCGGAAGTCTAACACTCACCAACACTCTCACACCACACTTGCACTATGTGGAACCACTAACGAGCCTCCTGCTCCTCACCTTAATTGTCCTGCTCACGGTCTCTACCACCTGCAGGATTTTCCCCTACACCATTGAATAGTGCACCGGGTTCACCAGGAACAACCCGGTAAGCTTTCTAAAGCTCGTATGAGTAAACCACGTCTAGAGTACAATATGTCAATTACACATAATATACAAACACATGCACTTTCATTAGCATACCACCATCCTTGTATAACCAAGGTAATCATAATCATCAATATCATCACAATCACAATTCTTTTATTTTATTTAAAGAACTGTTTTCGATCACCACCTGTGACCACACCAAAACTCTTTATTTCAAAGTAATTTTAACACGTCATTTATTTGACAGATAGAAGAGAGAATACTATGAACCTCTAATCTATAACACTACAAAACTCCAAAGTAGTGTTCACTCATGATTACACTCCAGTCATGAGTACTAGATGGCACCACACTAGGGCCACGAGAATGCCCACCTGACAAACTCCGAAGAGATTCAAGGTATTTTCCCCTAAATCCATCAACACCAAAACACCAAAACACCAACACCAAAACAAAATAAAATGTCTTTTCACACTAACATTTTTACAAAAAAAACAAACAGCATGTTAATTATAGCCATTAACATTCTCCAAGGTCACATTATAATAAATATAATAATTCGTGATTTTACTTACGATTAGGATGGTTTTACTCACCTTTCGTCCAAGCTGCGTCTTCAACAACTTAACGAATCCTCAATCTCAAACTTCAACAAGCAACTCAAACTCCAACAGTACCTAAGCGAAGTACAAAGCTCAACTTAGCACAAACTCCAAAATTCAAGATTTCGCATCTAATGACGAAAATGCCCTTTGGACCAACCGGGATCCAAAGCGATCAAATTCGTCCAACCAACTTCAAAACTGTGACGTACGTGCTGTCGACGTCAAATCATGACCAATGACACCCATTGTCCAAAAGGTCACTATTTGGGTCTCGTGGGTCCCACATGTCTAACCGACACTCCAAAAATCCGCCTTGGGCCCACGATCTCAGATTCCAAATCCGATTGCACCAATGGACCCTAAATAGTCCCGACATCACCCTGCAACAATTTGGGCCCAATCCAACGGTCGGATTATTCTACATTACACGATCGAATGGCGATCGCTCGTCTTAACTTTGAAACATGAAAACTTAAGATCGGGACGTCCGATCATCAATCTGTCTGAACCTACAGACTCCTCACAACACCAGATACAACATAATTAAAATTGGACACGATCCAACGGTCCGATCAACTCCGATCAATGGTCCAGATTTGTGAGGCTCCGAATCGTCAATTAAACGACGGAATCTCAACAATTTAAACATACTATCATGTTCAGTAACTCCAGGACTACATTCTGTTTCTAAAGCCCTAACTCAGAATCCCCACCATGCGCCACCACGCGCCGCCACCTCCGGTGGTGGTTCGGGTACTATTCTGCGACGGACCAACCCTAGAATCGCCGGTCAAGACCTATGCCAAAATGTTCGTAATACTTAGTAGAACAACTTTAATTCTTACCTCAAAGTCCAATTCGAAGTGTAAGTGGCTCAAACCGCCGGTTGAAGTTGTTGAATTCACTGTTGACGAACCAACTTCACGTCGTCGTCCTGCCTTCACTGCACCTCCGATGGCTCCGATTCTTCTTGGGTTATGCTCACAAGATAGCAGGCTTTCGATCTGGGTTGGTGGTGTTGATCACCTCCACCGTACACCACCGCAACAGCCGCCGGACATCGCCTCTCCGACGAGCTCTCAAACCTCCGAGGACCAAAATGAGAAATCTGATTTGCACAGTAACCCTCCACAATTTATAAACCAATAATCTGTCACTGTTTAAGTTTGCAATTAAGTCCCTGAAACTTCAAACGAGCATAACTTCTTCGTTTCAACTCCGATTCACGAACCGTTTGCGCCTACGCGTTCGTAAGATCAATCTCGATTTTTCAATTCAAAAATCATAATTTTCTCACTTCAATTTCTTGTACTTCCTTTGAAAAATCATAAACTTAATCATAAGGGTATTTTGTCCCAATTTGAGATTAAGTCACTTAATTCCAATATTTTCACATCAAACCAAATTCATACAACACCCAAAATAGTCACACAACTTAATAAGATTTTCCACAAAAATAATAAAACCAAATATTATTTTTGGGGTCATTAGTTTCTCCAGCTGGAACAGGGTGTGATGTCAGTGTTGGAATATGAAAAGAAGATTGACGAAAAAGTGTCAATTGTTCACCAGAGGATTGAAGACGTCCATCCTTGACATCGTGACAGGACAGCGGCTCACTAACTTTGGAGATCTGGTTATGTCTGCCTCACTAATCGAGAGTAGCCAGTTGCTAGTAGAAGGAGTCGCCGCCAGTGCGCTGTGTGTGGTAGGAACCATACCAAGCCTTGTCAACACGGTGCCACTGGGTGCTACCACTGTGGTCAGTCCGGACATTTTTGGAGGAAGTGCCCGATGCTCCTCCAAGGTGGAAAGATCACCATTACACCGACTCAGGGGGATGGCGCATAGGGAAAAGCTGAGTGGACACTGTCCAGTTGTGGGGCCCAAACCAATATAGCCAGCAAAGGTGGCAGCCAGCAAATGGGACGCGGTGGACGTTTCAAAGCTACGAGCAGAGTGTATAACATGTCATAGCAGGAGGCACATGCGTCACCTGATGTGATCATAGGTAGTTTACCAATTTTCGGAATTCCTGCTAGAGTTTTGATTGACCCTGGGGAGACGCACTTGTTTGTCACACATAGTTTTTCCCACAATACGGATGTGAGACTCACGGCTCTGCGTGAGGAACTTGCTATTTCCATACCCACGGGAGATGTCTTTACAGTTGGTGTGGTATACAGGGCCAGGATCGATTTTGGTAGGGGAGGCAATTTTGGAGGCCGATCTAATCCCTTTAGATATGGTAGATTTGGATGTTATCCTGGGTATGGATTGGTTAGAGAAGCATCATGCTTCGATTCATTGTTTCCGCAAAGAGGTTGTATTACGTAGTCCCAGACGACCTGAGGTGACATTTCAGGGGCGAGCGTAGAGTACTTCCATCTTGCCTCATTTCAGCTATGACGGCAAGACGGTTGCTCAGAAAGGGATGTTCAGGATATTTGGTACATGTGAATGATACCCGGGATAATGGATTCAGGTTGGAAGATATTCCAGCGGTACATGAATTTCCAGATGTGTTTCCGGAGGATCTTCCTGGATTACCTCCTCACCGAGAAATTGAAGACTCAATTGCAGGAGTTGGTGGATAAGGGTTTTATCCGACCTAGTTTTTCACCTTGGGGCACTCCAGTTTTGTTTGTGAAGAAGAATGATGGTACCATGAGATTGTGTATTGATTACAGACAGCTGAACAAGGTCACCATGCTGAACAAGTATCCGTTGCCGCGTATTGACGACTTGTTTGACCAGTTGAGGGATGCCAAAGTGTTTTCTAAGATTCATTTGAGGTCAGGTTATCATTAGCTACGGATTAGAGAAGAGGATGTGCCTAAGACAGCTTTTCGGACGAGGTATGGGCACTATGATTTCCTGGGGATGCCATTTGGTTTGGCTAATGCGCCAGCTACGTTTATGGATCTCATGAATAGAGTGTTCCAACGTTACTTGGATCGCTTTGTGATTGTGTTCATAGACGACATCCTGGTATATTCTAAAAGTCAAAAGGCGTATATGAAGTACATGGAGATTGTGCGGAAGACTTTACGGAGGAAACAATTGTATGCCAAGTTCAGGAAGTGTCAGTTTTGGTTGGACATAATGAGTTTCGTGGGACACGTGATTTCTGCAGAGGGTATTTATGTGGATCCCAGAAAGTGGAGGCAGGAGTGAATTGGCAACAACCAACTAATGTCACTGAGGTACGGAGTGTCCTTGGGTTAGCTGGGTACTATTGTCGCTTCGTGGAAGGCTTCTCCGCCATAACGGCACGTCTCACCCAGGATTGACACTTTCGGATGAAAGTGGGAACTTTGTTATTTACAATGATGCATCCCGACAAGGACTAGGTTGTGTGTTGATGCAACATGGTAGGGTAATCGCTTATGCTTCTAGGCAACTCAAGAAGGATGAGTTGAATTATCCTACTCATGACTTGGAACTCGCTGATGTAGTGTTCGCTATGAAGATTTGGCGGAAGTATCTCTACGGGGAAATGTGTCAAATTTTCACGGACCGCAAGAGTTTGAAATAGCTATTTGATCGGTTCATAATTGTATATCATTTCGTACCCTTCTAGCTTATGATTTGGTTATGTTTTTGAGTTAAACTTGTGCTTTTAATTCTTTTTGTGTTTATGTTTCAGTTCATTGAGCTTTAGGTAACAATGATGACTTTGGATAGGAAATGATGCAATCCATGCATGTTAAGGCCTTATTTGGGTGAATGGAAGAAGAGCTTAAAGACAAACTCAATTTGGCTACAACTCCTTGCCAGCCCAGTTTCGTAGGTCAACTTCTTGGCCTTGGATGAGCATGTTATGGGGCTCGAATGAGGTGATGATCTTCATGAAACGTTTTTCAATGGGTGTCTAGTACAACATATCCAAATTTCAGCCCAATTGGACATATGTGGAGTGCTTAGCCCGTCCAACACTCAACCTTGCTCAGCAGGATTTGCAGCTGCCAGCTTTTTTGCCATGTGCCTTACCCTAGCTATAACTGACTTTGTACCCAACATAATGAGTGAAGTAGGGAGGCATTCCAGCTATGAAATTCTAAATGAGCAAGTTGGTACATGATGGAGCTATTAAAGAGAAAGCATGTGCATGCATGTGAAGCAAAAGAAAGAAAAGAAATAAAATGAAGTCAATTCCAGTCCCTGTTTCGGCAGCCAACTTGCAGTGGCCAAAACGTACACTTCTACTGCTCCAATGGGAATACTTTCTTCATAGAAGTTGTTCCAATGGGTGTCTAGTATAACATATCCAAATTTCAGCCCCATTGGATACGGTTTGAAACCTCAGGCCTTCCTACACCAAGCCTAATTCAGAAGAATCGTTTTTTCCAGCAAAGGTGAAGAAAACCCACATGGGTTGGCAGCAAAAGGCAGCCACAAATTGAACACCTTTGATAATCCCATGTGAAGAAAGCTTGGAGTGCAGCAAAAGAAGTATGGGATGGAATTGATTCCAACAACACTAATATAGACAAGATGAGGTGGGAGTTATGGGTTGTATTAAAGAAGGAATGGTGGTGTTGGATTTCATCATGTTGTTCCTCCCTCTTAGCCCTATAAATAGAGAAGCCTTCAAGCTTCAAATCACACCCCAAGGGGGGAGCTCTCAAACACTTCTCTAGAGCTTCCTTCCCTTATCTCCCTCAAATTCTCTTAGTTTCCTTTCAAGTTGTCAATTGTTGTAACAAAATGATTTTACTAAATTTTCCTTCAAGTTTTCTTAGTTCCACTTTACTTTTATTTGTAATGTACATTCTTTATTAAGTATTCAAGTTTAATTAGTTTCCAAGTTTCAATTATGATTTTTGTTCTTATTCATTATGCTTATAAGTTAATATGCGAGTTTGAATGATTGATCACCATTTAGGCTTGCATGTTAGCTATCTTGGTTTGAATTAAGAGTAGACACCATGCTTTAATTCGAATTGAACTATGAATAGGAAGAGTATGTATGGACATTCGACAACAGGGATTAGATACATGCTTGGTTGTTTAAATTGTTCTTCTATGCTTAATGGGTTCCTAATGCTTAATTTTAGGTTAGACAACAAATGATCAAATTAGGGAATTAGGAACACAAGGTTATGACCAAACACCATGGCTTAATCATACTTTAGCTAGAATCAATCCGTTAATCTAATTGAACTTGGGAACTTATCTGCTTGAGTTATTTTCTTTTCTTCCTTTCTTGTTTTATTTATTTTCTTTTTCATTTCTATTTTGTGTAGGGGAAACAAATTGGATCATTCAATCACCAATCCTCGTGGGATCGACCTCGCACTTACATATGCTATACTACCAAACGGCTCGTGCACTTCCGAGTATCACAAGTTGAGGATGCAGCTGAATCCATGTTGGTGCAGCTGAATCGACGCAACACTGTTCACCCAGAGGGAATTGAATTTGACACAAAGGAGGTGGTTAGAGTTAATTAAAGATTATGACCGTACTATTGAGCATCCTCCAGGGAGAGCTAATGTGGTAGCTGATGCCCTCGCAGGAAGTCATCGGGATCTGTAGCTCATTTCTGAGGGAGGTATTTTCCACTGCTGATTGAGATGAGGAAACTGAGTGTTGGGATAGGTATGGATGATCAGGGAGCACTGTTGGCTACTCTCTACGTGAGACCAGTGCTAGTGGGGCGAATAATTGAAGCCCAGTCTTAGGATCCATTAGTTTGTACATTTAGATTAGAGGTTGAGAATGGTATTAGAATAGATTACTCGATAAGAAATGATGGGGCTTTAATGGTGGGTACCAGATTGTATGTTCCTGATGATGAAGCATTAAAAGGGGAAATTCTGGAGGAGGCTCATTGTTCAGCTTTTGCCATGCATCCTGGAGGACAATACCGTACACTGAGATAACATTATTGGTGGCCTTATATGAAGAAAGAGATAGTAGAGTATGTCAATAGATGTCTGGTTTGTCAGCAAGTCAAGGCAGAGCGACAGAAACCATCGGGATTGTTGCAACCACTTCCGCTTCCTAAATGGAAGTGGGAGCACATTACTATGGACTTCATGTTCAAACTCCCTCGAACACAGAGCAAGCATGATGGAGTATGGGTAATTGTGGATCGACTCACCAAGTCTGCTCATTTTCTTCCGGTGAAAGCGACTTATGCTTTGAATAAACTGGCCAAGATTTTTATAGATGAGATCCTCGGTGTACATCTCGATTTTGGACAAAGTTAAATGAAGATTTTGAGACCCAGTTGCGGTTTAGTACCTGCATTTCACCCCCAGGCTGATGGTTAGTCAGAAAGAACGATTCAGACTTTGGAGGATATGTTGAGAGCTTGTGCATTGTAGTTTTGGGGTGACTGGGATGAAAAGTTTCCACTCATGGAATTTGCGTATAATAACAGCTATCAAGCGAGCATTGGAATGTCACCATTTAATGCCTTGTACGGGAAGCAATGTAGGACACCATTGTACTGGGATGAAGTGGGTGAGCACAGATTGGAAATATCTGAGGATGTCGAACGGACAAAGAAGCAGGTTGAACTGATCAAAGAAAGACTCAAGGTATTTTTAAAATTGTTGCCTTGGAAAGGCGTGGTAAGATTTGGAAAGTGGGGAAAGTTAAGCCCTCGCTATATATGGCCGTATGAAATTGTAGAGCGTGTGGGCCCAGTGGCGTATAAACTTGCCTTGCCTTCAAACCTTTCCCGATTACATGAGGTATTTCACGTCTCCATGCTCCAGAAGTATATTTCTGATCCTTCCCATGTGCTGGAGGAACAACCAATAGAATTAGAGGATGATTTGAGTTATGTGGAGCAACCAGTTCATATTTTAGATTGGAAGAAGCAAGTGTTACGTTCTAGAGAGATTCCACTTGTGAAAGCCTTGTGGATGAGTCATAATGTAGAAGAGGCTACTTGGGAACCCGAGGAGAGATGCGGGCCCAGGACCCTCACCTCTTCGAGTGAGATGTATGTAAATTTCGAGGACAAAATTTTTATTTGGGGGGGGGGGGGGTAGATTGTAATAACCCATAATTAACCCTAAAAAAAAGTTAATAAAAAAGTTAATAAAAAAATAAAAAATAAAATAAAAAAATTCAGATTTTAACTCTCTCTCCCTCCCCAGATTGCGCATGACCAGGCCCCCTTGTTATTTTCTTCTCCAGCAGCCACCTCCAAACCTCCACAACCACCGCCATCGGCGTCGGCTAGCCCAGACCGGACCCGGCTTGACCTGCTGCCCCCTCCTCGCCTCACCCCTGCGTCACCCGCCACCAGGCCCGCTGGAAAACGAGCTCGGAATCGCTGGTTTGGACATAAAATTCTCGGTCGTCGTTCTCCCTCCTCCGTCCACCAAATTTGACGAATAAGGTATGGATTTCTGCCTATTTTTCATGTTCTAGCTGATGGTTGGGTAGGAATTGATCAATTTGTAGTGTAGACAACTCGATTTTCGAGCTGAATTTTGGTCGGTTTTCAAACCGAGATTCCAGCCACTTCCAGTCGTTTTTCAGGGTAGGTCCAAGAACAAAAGTTGTTCTAAATGAGGTTTTACACCTAGGGTAGGAATCTTGGCTGGCAGTTTGGAGTTTTTCCGGCCGCCAGAATTTACTCAAGGCACCCATGCGCTGCCGCGCGAGGGCCAGGGTAATGGACCGGCATTGTGTCCTAAAATGATCTCCTTGTCCTCACGAGCGCGTAGGTACTTTTGGATTCTAATTCCGATTGCATTTGAACTCCGAACGGATCTCGCCTATTGTGCGATTTCTGGGTTCGATATGTTTGAACCATTGGATCGCTGGCAATTTAATATATGTTGATCTAGGAACTCTTAGGATCGTAGAGAATTTCACGGATCGTGAATTCGGAGTCTCTTGATATTCCGATTCAATATTTCAAAGTTTAATTAATTAATAAATTGGAGGGTAAACTCTCAGGACATATTTCCTAAATATAATGGAACCTCTAGGAACTCTCAGATTCATAATTGGAGGTCGTGGACCCCGCATGTCCTGGGTTGACTTTTCGAGATTTTATCGCTTTTTCAGTCCCGAGTCTCTTTTAGTTCATCCTAAACATGGGAAAAGCTTATGTGGGCATATGAATGATTTTAACTTGATGCACGCACTTCTAGGAGTCGGAGTCAGGGTTTTTAATTAAATATTTATATTGAGCAAATTTATTAATAAAATATTCATGATGGATTAATCAGGCACTTGGGCTCAGGCAGAACCCGCAAGAGGGACCTTTGAAAGGTCCAGCTAGCTTCAACTTGCAGTGAGTGGACTTTTAGTTTTCTAAATGATTTTATGCAATTAAATTTCATTATTTGGTCTTGAATAAGTAGTTAATGATTCATGTTTTTCCTAGCATGAATTGCCGATTTTAAATATTTATTTATGTGCGTACGAGAATTGTATAAATATAGATATGCATGTGTGTTTTCTGTACAAGAATTGTATGCAACTTAACTGAGTTTTTCTTATAACGGTTTTTACGGAGGGGTTAGTATGTTCGTATGTTATTTTCAAAACTTTATTTTTTGGTCCACTCACATTTTTAAATGTTTTGCACCTCCAAGCAATAGACGTGCACTAGAAGGCCACCACAGGGCGTTCCGCTTCCTGCACTTCCCCTTCTTGATGTAGGATTTCTTTTGTAAACAAACTGTATTTTCCTTGAAATTCTGAGTTAGTTGCTTTGTAAACATCCTTGAAATTCTGAGTACAGGAGGGTTTCAAGGAGGGAGAGATAAGGTTTTCAGAGACGGGGGAAAATCTGAAAATTTGTCGAGCGCGAATTCACTTAAGTAGCCTTTTTTTAGCGTGTTTTAAAAGACGACGCTTGTTAATGAGAGATAAGGTTTTCAAAGACGGGTGAAAATTTGAAAATTTGTCGAGCGCGAATTCACTTAAGCGGTCATTTTTTAGCGTGTTTTAAAAGACGACGCTTTTTTTAAAAAAAACCGTCATCTTTACATATAATATACGACCCTTTTTTAAAAAAAACCGTTGTCTTTACATATAATAGATGACGGTTTTTTTTTATAAAAAGTGTCATCTTTACATATAATAGACGACCATTTTTTACAAAAAAGCGTCATCTTTACATATAATAGATGACCCTTTTTTAAAAGAAACCGTCATCTTTACTTCACTATAGACAACCCTTTTTTTACAAAAAAGCGTCATCTTTACATATAATAGACGACCATTTAAAAAAAAAACGTCATCTTTACTTCATAATAGACGACCCTTTTTAATAAAAAAACCATCATCTTTACATATAATAGACGACCTTTTTTATAATAAAAAAACCGTCATCTTTACTTCATAATAGACGACCCTTTTTAAAACAAAACCGTCATCTTTACATATAATAGACGACCCTTTTTAAAAAAAACCGTCATCTTTACTTCATAATAGACGACCATTTAAAAAAAAACCGTCATCTTTACATATAATAGACGACAGTTTTTTCAAAACAACCATGTCTTTACCAAAAAAAGGACACTTGATTTTTAAAAGACGACGCTTGTCATATCTCCTGTCGTCGTTTTTTGGTCAGATTTTAACTCTGAATAAAACCTTTTTAATAAAATGACGCTTTTTTATTTGTGTGCGTCGTTATAAAAAAATATTCAATAGTACCTCCGTTTTTTAGTTGTTTAAGTCACTTATCCACGACGGTTTTTTTGTTACCGTCGTCTTTTTAAACACAACGACGGTTTTTTCTTCTACCGTCGTCTTTTTCTGGCCGTCTTTTTCACTTTTTGTAGTAGTGTAATGACTAAAATGGACATGATGCTGAAAGTGCTTTTTACTAATCTGTTTGGTAAAAAATAAAACTGTAAAGTGCTTTTATACTTTTCTCCCTAAAAATTATATTAATCTTTGCTTAAAGAAAAGAAAAATTCAAATTGAATAAATTCCAACAAAGATAATTATGTATTGAATAAATTCCAACAAAGATAAAGAGATCACCACATTAGTAGGTTCATACACCATCCTTCATATTGAATAAGTAATAAATATTTTTTTTTGACAAATCCTTTGTCCTAATAAGCTTTGAATTGTAGCAATAAAAAAACATTGAAACTAGGCTTAAATAAATGGAAATAAAGAAACTGTCTAAGAAGATACATGCATTAAACTTGCAGCAATCTTGTTCCTTAATGTTTCTTGTTCTTGTGCTCTAGGCCCTTGAGTAATATGATATTCTTCTTGTGCATCACCCTCCATCTCCATTGCATTTGGGTTGTCATTCACTTTGTCAAAATGAATATCACGTTGGGCGTGCCTCCTCGTATAGTTGTGAAGTGCCATAGTTGCAATTATTATCTTCACTTACTTATCGAATGGATAACTGGGCATGTCTCGTAAAATACTCCACGTTTTCTTCCATACACCAAAAGTGCGTTCAATGACACTCCTAAGGGAAGAGTGTACATGATTAAATACTTCTCTAGAACCTGTTGGTTGAGTACTCCTACGAAAATCTGGAAGATGATACCTTTCACCTTTATATGGTCCCAAATACCGGCTCATTTGTGGGTAACCCGCATCCACAAGATAATATTTTCCTATAACCAATAAGATATGTTTAATTATAATATAATTTGGAAGTGCGAAAATTCGAAGTTTAATGATATGCACATATTTGAAACATTACCATTTGGAGGTTTGGGAAAATTTAGAGCATTATTTCGTAACGCTGATAAAAATACTCTTTTATCGTGTGTAGTGCCTTCCCAACCTGCACATGCAAATATGAATTGCATGTCAAAATTACAAGTAGCCATTATGTTTTGAGTCGGTATTCCTTTCCTGCCAATATATGGTACTTGATCTTCAGGAGGTACTGAGGCTTTAACATGTACGTCATCTATAGTACCAATGCAATCCTGCAAACAAGAAGAGAAACATTTCAATAAATATTACTTTGTTTGTAAAACAAATGATAAATTGTTGTATCTAATTTTTACCTTAAAATGGGGCATATATCTTGAATCTGTCAATATCTATTCTGGGACTCCCTTAAACTCAGGATCCAACGGTTTTATGATATCAACGGCCATAAGGCATATAATATCAAGTAATTTACCAAAGTATCTACTCACAGTTTCACCAGAATGTTGAAATCGTTCTTGTGCTAGCCTATTCCCTATACCATGTCCTAGAATTGGGAAAAACTACATACATCAAAAGCAATACACCAAGTCGTACAGGATGACAAGGATTCAAACACAGTCCCATATATTTTTCCCTTATTTTTTGGGTCAGCGATTTTGATTTTGATTCACAAAAGATTAATGGAAGTTAAAGAAATAAAAGTTTGCAGCAAAACTAGTTTATCATAAAGGGAATTAAAAGGAAAATGGAGCTTGTCGTTGGGTGATGATATCAAGTTTATTATCAAGTTAGAGGAGATATGCATTGTGGACCCATCACGACTCAACCACAATGAGGAGATATGCATTGTGGACTACACCTAGAATAAAACCAACAACTATGAGACCCATCACGATAAACTCTCAAGAAAATAAAAATAGCATATCATATGGGTCTTCAATGGTGGCTAATAAAAATACCAGCTATGGGTCTTCAATGGGGTCCACACGAAAACTTCCTGGCATGGACACCTTCATGCTTGAAAAAACCATGGACAACCAGTAGAAAAAATCTGGACGTATATAAAACATGGACGTATATAAAACCAGTAGAAACCATGGACAACCAGTAGAAAAAAAGAAGAAAAAAAAAAAGAGCAGCACGTATATAAAAAGTTTGAGAGATTGAAGAGATTGAAGAATCTACCTTGTGAAAGAGATTGAGAGAGATTTTTTTTTTGTCAAAGATAGGGAAATTTTATTAAAAGCGAGTAGAACAGTTAACATCCTTGGCTAGGCAATTAAACAACCAATCAGGACAAACAATATCCCAGCTGTGCCTGCCACCAAAACGAAAAACATGAGCTGCCACCAAATGTGCAGCTTGATTACAAGTTCGCGGAGTATGCAAAAACTCCACCTTATGAAGCTGTTGGGTCATATAAATAATATAAAAAAGAATCCCTTCAATCTCCACGTCCTGGCTAGTTTCCTGATTTAACATATTTGACAGGACCCGCCCCGAATTTCCTCGGAAACCGGGACGGATCCCGTCTAATAACCGGCATTCCACAGATGCCGGGCCCACTTACTAAAAACTGAGACTTTCTACCAAAATTTTGGCAGAGTCTCCCCTGGAAACAGGATAAAACCCAAATTTCAAACCTGTAAAGAAAACAGATATTTACAACCCAACAGCCAGCTAGAGCACGAAAAGTTATCCAAAATTCATACCTCACTCGTCGGAATTGGTGGCCGGACGCGGAGAACGAGCGGCTGGAAGTTTCGCGATAGTCCGGCCTGTTCTGGGCAAAATCCGGCGGCTGGACGACGGCCGGGGGCGGAGGATGGCCTGGGTTGCGTCGGGGAGGTCGGCCCGGTTATTTTGGCACCGGTCTCGTGCGCTGCCGTGGGCTGTGGCCGGAGATTCGAAGAGAGAGAGTGAGAGTGACAGAGTCGGGGAGAGAGAAAGAAATGAGAAAATTAAAAATGAAAATCTGATTTTTATCCAAATTAATTTCTGGAAATTTTCAATTAGGCCCTTAATGATTTTTCAATCGTATCTTCTTCGTTTCAAGTCCAATTCGAGCCTACCGCGTGTCTACGGACTAAGCTCAGTACAACCTTTCTAAAAACACCACTTGCTACTCCAAACTATCTCCGGATAAAAATTGACCCTTTTTGCCCCCACTTCAAGGGCAAAATTGGAAATTCCATTTTTAAATTAAATTAATTAGTGAATAGTCTTATTTTTGGGTCGGGATGTTACAATATTAATCAAGCTAAGTGAATCTGATTCCACCACCACCTTATCATACCCAAGTTCCAAGCAACGGATTAGAGCTTAACGCACCGCCTCTGCCTCCACCATTAAGGCCGACACACACCGCAAATCCGCTGTACCACCCGCACAAAGGAAGCCGCCAATGCCATCTCGAAGTACCCACCCCACCCCCCTGGCCTGTTTTTGTCGCCCAAGCGCCATCACAATTGAGCTTTCCAGAACCTGGGGGAGGACAAGTCCAGGTCGGAGTGATGGTGACTCCAGACTTGGGAGGCTACGTGAAGAAACTTGGGAGGCAACATGAAGATGAACTTTGGTGTCTACAGATTTGAGAGAAATACATGATGATAGATTTCTAACCTAATAAGGGTATTTGTGGAATTGCGAAAATTTCATTAAAGGGAGCACATTGCTTCAATTGAAAGCAGCTTTAAAAAGTAACCCCAAGGTTGCTTTTAAAATTTGCTATCAAAAGACCATTGCTTTTAAAATAAGCAGGATATTTTATTTTTACCAAACATCTTAAACTGCTTAACTTTAAAGTTAAGCAAGTTTTTGGCAAAAAAAAGCAATCTCAAACGGGGCCTTAATCACTTGAAAAACAGATAAAGTTGTACATATGTGGATTACAAAAAAGTTAAATAATTTGAAGTTATTGTATATTTTAGTCTCAAGCACATAGTTCTAAATCTCAAAAAAAGTAAATATTACTAATTTATTTAGTGCGTGCTAAATATTATTATTTCTTACTAGTTTAGTGTTCGATCCACCGAATTACACGAAAGACCTAAATTTTAGGAAAACCAATATCTCTTTGGTTGTCATTTTTATTTTATTTTGTCACCACGTAACTCTCTTTTTTAAAAAAAACCAGTATCTCTTTCGCATATAAAAAGTTGGTAAACAAGTTCGGCCATGTAGCGCTATTGTATTTAAAAAAAATGTACCATCCAGGTCCATTAATTTGATAACATATTGGGATTTAAAAAGGTTTTCTTCAGTATAGATAAATTTATCAACTTATTATGTAGCAGTGTACTACGACGGTATCTGTAACTGTACCTGCCCATAAGTTTGAACTAACCACGTCGGTTTGTTCAATTAACGACGTATAATATTATTTTACCACGTTATGAAGTTAAAAGTACCATTGTATTTATTCACTTTATACGTCTGACCTTATTTGTAAACCGACATCTTAATTTTTGTTGCTTTTTAAGATTTATTTCTTGGATTTTTGTAGCCTATGATGGTAGATCAACAGAATGACAAGAATTGAGAAAAACCACGACGATTTATAGAAAACCGTCGTCACAAGGAAATTAAAGTGAGATCCCAAGAGATACAAAATCTTTCCAGTGGGATCTATGTTCCTTATCATAATCGAACCACCAATGTGAGAAAGACAATATTTTAGACGTTGAGGATGGATGTATCTTTGTGTCTTTGAGATACACAAAGACACATACACATCAACATTCAAACTATTTGCCTCTAAATCCAAATTAAAGACGCAAGACAATTTTTCAAAAAGAAAATTCAAAAATTTGAGAAAGACAATATTTTCGGAAAGAAATTTTGAGATTTTTGAAAATTAATGATGTGTGTGTTTTGGTGTCTTTGAGATACACCAAAACACAAACATCGTTACCATCCAAATTATTGCCCCCAGAGAGGGGAGAGAGAGTTGGAACCTTAAGTGAAAACTGCAAGTGAAAGAACGAGTGAAAAGACCCGATTTAAACATATCATCTTTACAAACCACGACAGTCCTGCCATAATTCGTGCCGTCTAATATTAAAAATCCACGACGGTTTATACTTTCCTAGTGCCGTTCTAAAATCTTACTAGGGTAGTTATTTAGAATATAGAGGAGGGTTGTTTATATTAACCACGTCGGTTTTTTTAGTTATAGCGTCGTTAACATTGTATTACCACATTGTTATTTGAAAAAACCGTCGTCCAAAATTTGTATTCGTTTTTTAGAGTTCATTTCTGGATTTTAGTAACCTATGACGGTAAGTCAAGAAAATGAAAACTACTGTCATATTAATTCATTTTATACGTCTGACATTATCAGTGAATCGTCGTCTTAATTTTTATTTCTTTTAAGTTTCATTTCTTGGATTTTGGTAGCCTACGACAGTAGATCAACAAAATGTCAAGAACTGCGAAAAACCACGGCGGTTAATATAGAAAACCTCATCATAATCGAACCACCAATGTGAGAGAAAGACAATATTTTAGACGTTGATGACATATGTGTTTTTGTGTCTTTCAGATATACAAAATTACATACGCATCAAAATCCAAAACGGTTGCCTCACAAACGCGCACACACATCAACATCTAAACTATTGCCTCCAGAGAGGTGAGAGAGAGCCAAGGTCTGAAGTGAGGGTGGTAGCCAAGGGCAAGCATAAGTTGGAACTCTAATTGAAAAATGAAAGTGAAAGAAGGCATGAAAAAACCCAATTTATACAAATAATCTTCACTAACCAATTTGGTCCTCCTATACATCGTGTCGTCTAATTACAAAAATCCATGTCGGTGTGTAATAAATAGGGACGTATTAAAGTATATAGAGCTCCAGGAAAATTGCGGTTGTGTAAACCTATCTAACCACGTCGGTTTGGTAAACTAAATTCATTGACTTTTAAAACCAACAATGACAGTTCTCTATAAACAGGTGACATCGTAACTTATAATATAACTTCTTCAAAAGTAAACTTTTGTCGTGTAAAACCTAGATAACCACATCATTTTTGGAATACCAAAAGTCAATTGGCTTTATTACTAACCACATCGGTTTCTACTATTTTAACGCCGTTGTAAAGACATACTAGGGTGGTTTTGGACAAAACCGTCGTCTTATTGATCTTTGGGACAATATAAAAACTTTTTTGTCACCTAACCTAAAGTTTTACGTTCTCTCTAACTGTTAAAAATGTTCAATTTCCTCTCAATTTCCCTCTCATTTCCCAAAAGCGGCGTGTCTGAATCTCTTCATCTTCCTCGTCTTTGTCTCATTTCTTTAACCATATTCTTATTTGAAAATTTGAGCGGTTTTTTCTGTATCAACTCATAATAATAATACGGCGGTTTTATCTTAATTATGTCATTTTAACGCTCTTACCACGACGGATTTTCACATCCGTCGTTCTAAAGAATGTCACGACGGTTTTGTTTTTTTCCCGACGTCTTCACTGGAATCGTACGTCATTCTTTTTAATTAACCATTGT
The DNA here is from genome assembly GCA_018703695.1 of Prunus fruticosa. Lineage (NCBI taxonomy): Eukaryota > Viridiplantae > Streptophyta > Magnoliopsida > Rosales > Rosaceae > Prunus > Prunus fruticosa. The sequence continues at coordinate 1,929,502 of CM031923.1, read as the reverse complement.
TTTTTTACTTGCAGTTTTTGTTTCTCTCTAAATATGGTTTCGAAATCTCAAAGTAAGGAGGCTCAAGTATCAAAGGTCAAAGCAAGGACCTTGCAGTTTCAAAGGCTCAAATGAGTGAAGCCAAATCTGTTCAAAGCAATCCCGCGAAGAAGATGAGATTTATTTCAACCTCCGAGAAAGACCCAAGCTCAGTGACATTTGATGAGGAGCCAATATCAACTCGCGGTATCAACACAATGAGCTGTGTTGTGAAGAGAAAAATCTAGAAGATTAAGCCCGTGGTTGAGTACAATAAAAGGGGCAGACCATATGGCAAGGCTACTGTTGAGATGCAATCTTACATTAGTGTTTTGGCATGCACCAGAGTCCCTCATGTGGACAAGAAATGGACTCAATTGCCCAAGGACTTGAAGGAGAAGATTTGGGAAGCTGTTGAAATGGCTTATGTTGTTGGGGAAGGGGGCAAAAAGATGGCGCTATCGTCTGACGCCAAAAAATGAAAGGATTTCAAGTCTACCATAACAAGGCACTTTATCCTTGCATTCGCAAATGACAAGGATAAGTTAAAAGAACCCCCTCAACTTTATAACTTCATAAAGAAATCACAATGGGATGCCTTTGTAGCTTCAAGGTTATCCCCAAATTTTGAGGCTATGCATTCTGAGCAGTCATAGAGAAGGGAAAAATGTGAGTACAACCATAGTTTATCTCGAAAATGTAATGTTGGATTGGAGGATGAATTAGAAGAAACCTGTCCAAGTGGAGAAATCGATCGTTCTCTTCTATGGAAGAAGGCAATAGAAGATAAACAGGGAAACATCCCTGATCCAAAGGTTGCAGAGAAGGCAAAATTAATTGTAAGTCTCACTCTCTCTGTTCTAAATTGGAAAAATAGAGTTTTATAATTTAATTTAGACGTCTATTTTTTCATAATCGACGTTATAAACAAATACCACGGCGGTGTAAATTTACCGTTGTTTCAAAAAGTATAGGACATCGGATTTTTTAGTAAATAGACATTTGGATTGAATTATCATGACGGTTTTTATTTCTGAGTTAGAATTTTTTTTAAATGTTTTACAACTATCTTCTTTTACTGACACACACACACACACACACTCTCTCTCTCTCTCTCTCTCTCTGTTTTCTCTGCAATTAGTTTCTACACTATTTTTGGTAAAGAATGCTTACTTTTGTTAAGTTTTTTTTTAAATCTTCATTTGAATTATACGACGGTTTTTTTTATAAAACCGTCGTTAGAATGGACACACAACGATAGTAATTTTTTACCGCCGTTTGAAACACTTTACTATGTTAGTTTTTTCCAGAATCCGTCATCTTCAAGAAAATACCACGACGGTAGGGTCATTTTTATTTTTTCTGTTTTACAACTTTTACACACAACTTTTGTTTATACAACGATTTTCTTTCCTACCGATGTTAGAATCCTACACAACAACGGTATTTTCTTAGCACCGTTTGAAATGAAGTACTACGTCAGTTTTTTAATTAATCCGTCGTCTTCTTTGAATTACCATGATGGTATATTTTTTTATATCTATTTTACAATCTATTCATTCACTAACATTCTCTCTCTCTCTCTCTCTCTCTCTCTCTCTTTTAGGATGATTTAAAGAAACAAGTCTTCGAGAGCACTCTGATTGTCTCTGGAGCAATGATATTCTGACTTTGGCTTTGGGAACCCCAAAGCATGGTGGGAGAGTCAGAGGTGTTGGAGCTTGGGTTTCCCCAAGTCATTTCTTCAATTTGCCGACAAATTGAAGGAAAGTGTTATAGAGGCAGTCGGAGAAGAGACCTTGAAGATTGAGGATAGGGCAAAGGAAACTGTTTTGGAGGTTCAGAGCGAGAGGGGGAAATTTTGTTGAAACAATTGAGTCAACTAATTCCCAATTTTGATCCCAACATGCTCAAAACACTAATTACCCCAATTCCTTTCCTGCCTCAAGAGCAAACCCCAAAAAATCCAATGTCTGACAAACAAGCTGCTCGGGAGCCACAAATGTGAGACCCCTAGTTTTGGAGGAAGAAAATCCGAAGCTTGAAGTTGATGCTGGAGAAAAACAGCAAGACCAAACGGTAAAATCTCTAATACATTCTTTGTTCTGCTTTTTAAATTTAAAATAGACAACGGTTATTTTTCAACACCAACGTTAGAATTTTCAAACAACGATGGTATATATTTACCACCGTTTCAAATCACATAATACGTCTGTTTTGTCAAAGAACCGCCGTTGTGATTGAAATACCATGACGCTTTCACTTGTTTTATCTGCACAATAGTTTGTCATTTTATTAAAACTTAAAATAACGACGGTTTCTGTTAACCGTCGTCTAAGTCATTTACTACGTCATTTGTTTTACTTGTTTACAAGCCTGCATTTTGCTTTTTATTTATATGAACGTTTCGTAGTTTTACGATGTTAGTACTTGTACACGACGACGGTTCCTTTTAACCATCGTTTACAGTCTTTAATACGTCGGTTTTTCCAAATTATCGTCGTTTATATTTTAATACCACGTCGTTTGTATGGTTAAGTTGGGGTCGTTTATTTTACGTTTTTACAAATATCTTATTTATCTTTCTTTATTTCTTGAAATAGCATTTGTCAAAGCTAGACTTGTCACCTCCTCTGTTAGCCCTATGCCAATATGCCGAGACCAAGTTGAAGGCTTTGAACGAGACTTGTGAGGGTTAAAATTCCAGAGGAAGTGTTTGGGTATGAGAGCATGAGACTTACATCTTGCACGAAGATATTACACAGCTTGTATCAATGGTTGAGATCGTATCCATAGTGATTTCAGTATACATGAGGTAAATATAAAAAATCAATTTTTATTTCATGTTTATCTTTATTTAAAATTACAAAACTCATTTGAATTTCATATATTTAGGTACCTATTTGACTATTTAAAAATGGAAAATATGGTAAACCTTGTTGGCCTTGTCGACCCTGGACAAGTTAGCTCTCAATCTGGAATGTTATCTTCCAGAACAAAACATCTAGCAAACTGCTTGAAAAAGGCAGTTGGGGACTAATTCTTCTTGGTGCCTTATAATCCAGGGTTAGTCCCCTTAACAAGATTTTGTTTGTAATTTTTCTTGGCACCTAACTATTTAACCTATATATTGTGTAGGGGTCATTGGGTGTTGGCAACTGTGAGACCAAATAAGGAGACGGTATATTCTATGGATTCATTGCCAAACCACCCGGTTGACGAGGACATGAAAAATATAGTGAATACGTAAGTTGATTTACTACATTCTAATATGTTTTAGTAGGCTAAAATATTTGTCATTAACACTTTTTGTTGTCTTGGAGCAGTGCACTCAAAATGTATACCTCTCACGTAGGCAAACAATCATGTAAATTCGCCATATGAAGAACTCTACAAGGCACTCCACGACAACCAACAAATGTAGAGTGTGGCTACTACGTGATGCGTTCCATGAGAGATATAATCCATGATCCAACCCTAGCATTTGAGAGAAGGTCAAAAGCTCAAATTTAAATTTAAATTTAAATACTACGTCTGTTTTGACAAAACCGTCGTTTGTGTATTCATAAAACGACAGTGTTATATTAATAACCGTCATTTTTTATTTTTAACACGTCGGTTCTGTTTTTGCAGTTTGACAAGACTTGGAGCAGTGCACTCAAAGTATATATATATATATTCTATTACTGGCGTTATTTGTCTGTACAAAAGTATGACTTTTAGCAAATCCGTGATGAATGCATTGGATTCAAAGAATTGTTCATGTATGGATTTTGTAAAAAAAAATCAATGTATCGAACTATAATGGTAAATAAGTTGGCATAATAAGATTGCGATTTTATTCCTTATATAATTAGCGGCTTAAAATTGTTGAAACAATATGACTTAATTTCTAAGTTATTAGTGCTTTCCAAACCGACGATTATATGTAACTTATTTTTCACATGTACATGTGTACATAAGGATAAATCCAATAAATTGTGTATTCATGAAAGGATTTTTTTTTCCAGAGATTTATTTGTTGAACAAAACGGTAACTAAATTGACATGTTATGTTTCATGCCATAAATAACTTGGCAACCTAAACGAGTACAACTTGCGATTAAAGTATATATGACTCCAAGTTCGGCGTTGTTTGTTGGTACATAAGTATGAATTTTAGTAAATCTGCGATGAAACCACGGTAGATTGGAATTTAGATTTCTCAATATTATCTTATTGAAACTAAGGCCAGAATCCGATCCCAATATGTTATCGAATTAATGGACCTTGATGGTCTATTTTTTAAAATACAAAAACGCTACGTGGCCGAACTTGTTTACCAACTTTTTGTATGCGAAAGAGATACTGGTTTTTTTAAAACGGAGTTATGTGGTGATAAAATAAAATAAAAATGACAAGCAAAGAGATACTGGTTTTTTTTAAAATTTAAGTCTTTCGTGTAATTCGGTGGATCGAACACTAAACTAGTAAGAAATAATAATATTTAGCACACACTGAATAAATTAGTAATATTTACTTGTTTTGAGATTTAGAACTACGTGCTTGAGACTAAAATATACAATAACTACATATTAGTTAACTTCTGTGTAATCCTCATATGTACAAATTTATCTGTTTTTCAAGTGATTGCCACTTATATTTACCATATTTACTACAACGATTTGAGAATAGAAGACTATGTCCTATAAAGTGGAATTTCATGTTGTCGCCTAATTAGCGAAAATTGTTAGGTGTTACACTATTTCAATTATTTTTTTTCGTTGTGTTCGGTAATTTAGAATCACTTCACTGTTTGCTCGTATACCACACCTTTATCGTCACAGGATTATGAAAAGAAATTCAAACCAAGCAAACTATAAGTAAGAAGGTGATGTTATTTATTATCCATTCAAACACTTAACGAACATATTGGGAGAACATAAGATTTTTCGTGCACATCATAAGTACATGATATATATTGATGTATCAAGTAGCACTGATTATGGCATTTCCTTCTGTGCTTGCGGGTGTGTAGAGATGTCTTGAGGAATGAACTTCAATATTTCATTTGACGGACACTTACACTAACCCTCGACGCATTTGCAGTGGGCGCATTCAGAAGATGTTTGGCACGAATAATCACTACAAGAAAATAGGCCTTAGTTGACACTTCATAGTTGACGCTTGTTGAAGAACCATCAACTATTCTACTAATACTTGACACTTTTTAATAAATGTCAACTATATACCAATGTTTTGTGACATTTTATAAAAAACGTCAATTAAAGCCCTTTATACTTGACACTTCTTAAAAACCGTCAAGTGATGTTGTTATACTTGACGCTATTTAAAAGATAAAAAGGCAATATTTATTCTGTGGTTCGCAATATTTCGTTCCAAGTGTTCTCTGCCCTAATCGCTCCTCTTTTGTTTTTGGCGGAACTCGTTCTTTTTATATTGGTCACCACCTTATCCTTCGTTACAAAAACCAAAATCACAAGCCCTAGGTTTTCCATTGTTTCTTCAGGTGTGAAATTGGAAATACAAATGAAAAGAGCAAAAAGTTCTGAAATTGGAAATACAACCCGTAGGTTTATATTGATCTATCTCTCTTCTCTCTTCTTCATCTCTGCAACGCCAGCTTTCTAACTCATCCATCTCTGCAACGACAGCGCTACACCAAACCCAAAAAGAAATCAAAGACATTGAGCCTCTCTCCCCACTCGCTCCTCTTCTCTCCTGCTCTTCCATTCTTGTCTCTAGCGTGCTCGCACGATGACTCCTCTCACTGTTGGCACAGTCGCTCTTCCTCGTCACTAGCCAAGCGCGATCTTCTCTGGAATCTCTTCGCCGCCACTGTGACAGTCTGACAGGTAAACTCTTTTATTCCTCTTCCTCTTTAAATCTATTCCTAAATCTGTGATGGGCGAAGACAATTAGAGTTATGGTACTGTTGTTGGTTATTTTTCTTCATAAAGAATTCCCATTTTTTCAATTTTATTTTAGGATTTTGTTTGGGTATTTGATTCTTGTCACTGATTTTATTTCCTTGTAAAGAAATTTGGCTTCTTCTATTTGATTTTAGGGTTATGTTTGAGTATTTGATTATTTTATTTTGGATGTGATGAAATTGAAGCAATCTTTTTTTAGAATTTAATCCCATGGTTTTTGTTCGAAGTGATGCCCTGCTCTAATTTAAGGTTTTATTGTTTGAATATTTGTTGGCAAGACAGAGTGTGACAGAGGTAATAGTCCAGCCTTGTCATCTTTCTTCATAATCTTTGTGACACTTGGTTTAGCCTTTGGTGTTGCTTCGCCTGCACTATTGGTGTTGGTTATGTTTGTATTTTGTTGCTATTGTCTTTTCTGTTGTTTCTCTTGCTCTAAAATCTTTGGTTCTTGAACAATTATTGATGATATGTGCTCCTATCTCTTGCTCCATTGTAATTAGTGATTTTTATTGAAATCAGTGCCTAATGCATAAAGCCTTTAGTTTTAATTCATTTCTCTACGTTAGTTTTGGTTTCCTAAAGTAATAAGAACCTGTGCTCTGTGTTCTGGTTTCTACACATTTTAGACTTTAAGTTCAGGTGGTAGTTCGCTCTAAGTTGATTATATTTCATGTACAACACTAGAATAAGATTCATCTATGCCAATGATGAGGCTCTGTTTGGTTACTAGAATAAGAGTTTTACTTTCTAAATCTTTTACTGACAATTATTAAGAGGTTCTTTCTATATCTTAATTAGAATATCATTTGGGTCTTTGCTCCCTCAAAACAATTTATTGTATATCACAATGAGTGTGCTGACTTGGTAGATGTTTCAAATAATGACATCAAGAAGTCGTCTTCTTCTACCTCCCCGGTATTTCCTAGCTCAAAGAACCTCCAATCGCTTCCTCAACATTTACATGCTGCCCCGTCTTTCATTTCATCCCACTGGGTCTCGACCGATACTGTCAAATATGGGCTGTGCTTTTTGCAGTTTGAGATTTTAATCTTTAGGCTGTGAGATTTGCAGATTTTCAGTTTGTCATTTTTTATTTGGACAAAGCATATTTAGAAAAAGGTAAGCATTTTGTAATACTTTTGGATAGTTGTTGATTTGGTTTAATAATCAGATTTTTTGTTGCACTTATTAGGCTAGCTTGAATAGTTTGGATCATAGATGTTCTTGGAACTTTGAAGGTGAATATTTTCCCAGAGCCTACATTGAAACAATAAAGATTTTATTATTTTAGTTTTTTACATGTTTTAGATGATGAGGATGATGATGCTTGTGTTAATGCAGACGATGTTTTGAGTATCACTCAAGTGCTGCTTTATATTTAAGTGCTTAGGAAGGATCTTATATGCTGGTTTTAGGGATTTTCTAATTGTGCTGGTCAGAAGGTAGTCTTTAAGAAAACAGGTCTTGGAATTGGATTTTATGCTTTTTGCTAATTGTGGTGATAATTTTTCTCACTGATTAGACTTTTGAGTTTCCTCTCTTTAAAGAATTCCAAATAACTTTCTAAACAACACAGATTGGGTAGAAATTGGTTAATCTGTTATTTATATGGCAAGTTTTGGCTTCAAAGATTTGTTTGGATCTCCTCTTCTTTTAACGAAGACAGTGGGCTCTGTAAAAGAGAGATTTGATAAATTGAGGAGATGTGATAGTTTCTTGTAAAGTTGAAATGTGATTGTCTCTAATCATATTTTGTGCATAGTTGACTTCAAGTTATTCTCTGCATTTGAATCAAAGAAGTGGGCATTTGTATTTGGTAATGAATATGTGCATGATATGAGACTCTATTGGTGTAGGATAAGGTTGATGTGTTTATTGGTTGTATCTCTTAATTCTTTAAATTCATGTCTTACCTTTATTGGCAGATTGATGAGTTCATGGAGGCTTAAACTACAAAGACAAGTGCTACGGAAAGTCAAGCTTCTAAGTTAGAAGTTTTACGTTTTACCGTACTAGATAGCTTGGTTTATTTCAACATATATTGTTTTCAATGTAATTTTTTTAAGGGAGTTTCACTAAAATACCCAAAATGGGGGTTGAAATTATAAAAATACCCAACACCCAAAACACTTTATAAACATACCCAAAACCCATCATTACACACACTCAAAACTCATTTATAAACATACCCAAAAAATATACAATTGTTGATTGTGGGGTTGATTTTTGATATGTTTCTATGTTTAAATAGTGCTTGGGTATTTTTATAAATACATGTCTAGAATTGGTTATTTTTATAAAAATCTCTTTTTTTTAATGTATTTTTAATATTATTTCTCAAGATATTTAACATTATTACGAGTTTTTGAATGTTTGTATCTAAATATTCTATTTTAGTGGATATTAAATTTCAGCTTGTTATTTTTTTAATTTATTCATTTAGCTACTAAACTCTTTGAAACTTTAGTTGTCTAAGAAGCTCTTTTTTTTAAAAAAAAAAATTTTAGTTATACATCTCTTGGCGGCTAAGAAGCGTCAAGAAAGATTTACTAAATGTCATGAAAATATATTTGTTGATACCTATTAAGCGACAAGAAAAGCTTTCATTGACGCTTTTTCACTAATCCGTGACGCTTTTACCCGTCAGGAAACACTATTTTCTGACGGATAATAAGTGTCAAGTATAGTGTGCCCTTTCCTGACAGTGGCGTCCTTGACGCTTTGGAACCGTCATCTAATGGCTATAGTGACGCTTTTTAGCCGTCAGTAAATGGTGTTTTTCTTGTAGTGAATTTACAATTGGACCCCTTGCTTCGACTCCAAATTGCACACCTACCACAAGTAATATTTCAATAATTCATAATAAAACTGTTTTTTTGTCTTTATTGTGAACATACTGCTTTATGCATAAGTTGACGTTACAAAAATATACACTTAAACTAGACTTTATGGCTGAAAATATCGACAATTGTTAGGTTAAAGTATATAATTTTAACGATGTATCAACGACATATACACATTTTCAAAAATAAGTGAAGTCAACCACGTTGGAGAAAAAAAAATTCCTATATGCAGTTGTATTGCTCAAAGAAGTCAGCCCTTGAGGTTAGCCTATGTTGTTAGGATTAACGTTCGGATTATAGTATGTCAAGAATAAATTTCTCTTTCATTGTAACAAAAATATAAATTGAGAGAAGTATTTTACCATCATATGAAACAAGAAAGAGCACAATCAGGAAAGCTGACTTGAAGGAACCTTTCTCCATATCTATTCAATTTGTTGAAAGCTAGGAAGGATTATAGGTTTGTACGTGCTATAAAACTTAAATTCGGAGTCACTAGTTTTTTAAAAGACTACAAGATATATAGGCGAATTTGAAAACTATTTTCCATGATTGCACATTTCGGTGAGGTTGGATTCAACGAATTGTTCATGCATGAATTTTGTAAACTAATCAATTTATCGAACTATAATGGTAAATAAGTTAGCATAACAAGATTGCGATTTGATGCCTAGTATAATTAGGTGCATATTCAAGCTATAAAGCTTAATTTCTAAGTTATTTGTGCTCTCCAATCCTAAGATTATACGCAATTTATTTTTTGTAAATGCATGTGTAAAAAAGGATAGGATAAATAAATTGTGTATCCATGAAAGAAATATTATTTTAAGACATGAATTTGTTCTACCAGAATGATAACTAAATTAGCATATTAGGTTTCAAGCCAAAACGTGTACGACCTAAATTCAAAGTATATATATATATTCTATTACTGGCGTTATTTGTCTATACAAAAGTACGACTTTTAGCAAATCCGTGATGAATGCATTGGATTCAAAGAATTGTTCATGTATGGATTTTGTAAAAAAAAATCAATGTATCGCACTATAATGGTAAATAAGTTGGCATAATAAGATTGCGATTTTATTCCTTATATAATTAGTGGCTTAAAATTGTTGAAACAATATGACTTAATTTCTAAGTTATTAGTGCTTTCCAAACCGACGATTATATGTAACTTATTTTTCACATGTACATGTGTACATAAGGATAAATCCAATAAATTGTGTATTCATGAAAGGATTTTTTTTTCCAGAGATTTATTTGTTGAACAAAACGGTAACTAAATTGACATGTTATGTTTCATGCCATAAATAACTTGGCAACCTAAACGAGTACAACTTGCGATTAAAGTATATATGACTCCAAGTTCGGCGTTGTTTGTTGGTACATAAGTATGAATTTTAGTAAATCTGCGATGAAACCACGGTAGATTGGAATTTAGATTTCTCAATATTATCTTATTGAAACTAAGGCCAGAATCCGATCCCAATATGTTATCGAATTAATGGACCTTGATGGTCTATTTTTTAAAACACAAAAACGCTACGTGGCAGAACTTGTTTACCAACTTTTTGTATGCGAAAGAGATACTGGTTTTTTTAAAACGAGTTATGTGGTGATAAAACAAAATAAAAATGACAAGCAAAGAGATACTGGTTTTTTTTAAAATTTAAGTCTTTCGTGTAATTCGGTGGATCGAACACTAAACTAGTAAGAAATAATAATATTTAGCACACACTGAATAAATTAGTAATATTTACTTGTTTTGAGATTCAGAACTACGTGCTTGAGACTAAAATATACAATAACTACATATTAGTTAACTTCTGTGTAATCCTCATATGTACAAATTTATCGGTTTTTCAAATGATTGCCACTTATATTTACCATATTTACTACAACGATTTGAGAATAGAAGACTATGTCCTATAAAGTGGAATTTCATGTTGTCGCCTAATTAGCGAAAATTGTTAGGTGTTACACTATTTCAATTATTTTTTTTCGTTGTGTTCGGTAATTTAGAATCACTTCACTGTTTTGCTCGTATACCACACCTTTATCGTCACAGTATTATGAAAAGAAATTCAAACCAAGCAAACTATAAGTAAGAAGGTGATGTTATTTATTATCCATTCAAACACTTAACGAACATATTGGGAGAACATAAGATTTTTGGTGCACATCATAAGTACATGATATATATTGATGTATCAAGTAGCACTGATTATGGCATTTCCTTCTGTGCTTGCGGGTGTGTAGAGATGTCTTGAGGAATGAACTTCAATATTTCATTTGACGGACACTTACACCAACCCTCGACGCATTTGCAGTGGGCGCATTCAGAAGATGTTTGGCACGAATAATTTACAATTGGACCCCTTGCTTCGACTCCAAATTGCACACCTACCACAAGTAATATTTCAATAATTCATAATAAAACTATTTTTTGTCTTTATTGTGAACATATTGCTTTATGCATAAGTTGACGTTACAAAAATATACACTTAAACTAGACTTTATGGCTGAAAATATCGACAATTGTTAGGTTAAAGTATATAATTTTAACGATGTATCAACGACATATACACATTTTCAAAAATAAGTGAAGTCAACCACGTTGGAGAAAAACAAATTCCTATATGCAGTTGTATTGCTCAAAGAAGTCAGCCCTTGAGGTTAGCCTATGTTGTTAGGATTAACGTTCGGATTATAGTATGTCAAGAATAAATTTCTCTTTCGTTGTAACAAAAATATAAATTGAGAGAAGTATTTTACCATCATATGAAACAAGAAAGAGCACAATGAGGAAAGCTGACTTGAAGGAACCTTTCTCCATATCTATTCAATTTGTTGAAAGCTAGGAAGGATTATAGGTTTGTACGTGCTATAAAACTTAAATTCGGAGTCACTAGTTTTTTAAAAGACTACAAGATATATAGGCGAATTTGAAAACTATTTTCCATGATTGCACATTTCGGTGAGGTTGGATTCAAGGAATTGTTCATGCATGAATTTTGTAAACTAATCAATTTATCGAACTATAATGGTAAATAAGTTAGCATAACAAGATTGCGATTTGATGCCTAGTATAATTAGGTGCATATTCAAGCTATAAAACTTAATTTCTAAGTTATTTGTGCTCTCCAATCCTAAGATTATACGCAATTTATTTTTTGTAAAAGCATGTGTAAAAAAGGATAGGATAAATAAATTGTGTATCCATGAAAGAAATATTATTTTAAGACATGAATTTGTTCTACCAGAATGATAACTAAATTAGCATATTAGGTTTCAAGCCAAAACGTGTACGACCTAAATTCAAAGTATATATATATATATATATATATATTCTATTACTGGCGTTATTTGTCTATACAAAAGTATGACTTTAACCAAATCCGTGATGAATGCATTGGATTCAAAGAATTGTTCATGTATGGATTTTGTTAAAAAAAAATCAATGTATCGCACTATAATGGTAAATAAGTTGGCATAATAAGATTGCGATTTTATTCCTTATATAATTAGTGGCTTAAAATTGTTGAAACAATATGACTTAATTTCTAAGTTATTAGTGCTTTCCAAACCGACGATTATATGTAACTTATTTTTCACATGTACATGTGTACATAAGGATAAATCCAATAAATTGTGTATTCATGAAAGGATTTTTTTTTCCAGAGCTTTATTTGTTGAACAAAACGGTAACTAAATTGACATGTTATGTTTCATGCCATAAATAACTTGGCAACCTAAACGAGTACAACTTGCGATTAAAGTATATATGACTCCAAGTTCGGCGTTGTTTGTTGGTACATAAGTATGAATTTTAGTAAATCTGCGATGAAACCACGGTAGATTGGAATTTAGATTTCTCAATATTATCTTATTGAAACTAAGGCCAGAATCCGATCCCAATATGTTATCGAATTAATGGACCTTGATGGTCTATTTTTTAAAATACAAAAACGCTACGTGGCCGAACTTGTTTACCAACTTTTTGTATGCGAAAGAGATACAGGTTTTTTTAAAACGGAGTTATGTGGTGATAAAATAAAATAAAAATGACAAGCAAAGAGATACTGGTTTTTTTTAAAATTTAAGTCTTTCGTGTAATTCGGTGGATCGAACACTAAACTAGTAAGAAATAATAATATTTAGCACACACTGAATAAATTAGTAATATTTACTTGTTTTGAGATTTAGAACTACGTGCTTGAGACTAAAATATACAATAACTACATATGTACAAATTTATCTATTTTTCAAGTGATTGCCACTTATATTTACCATATTTACTACAATGATTTGAGAATAGAAGACTATGTCCTATAAAGTGGAATTTCATGTTGTCGCCTAATTAGCGAAAATTGTTAGGTGTTACACTATTTCAATTATTTTTTTTCGTTGTGTTCGGTAATTTAGAATCACTTCACTGTTTGCTCGTATACCACACCTTTATCGTCACAGTATTATGAAAAGAAATTCAAACCAAGCAAACTATAAGTAAGAAGGTGATGTTATTTATTATCCATTCAAACACTTAATGAACATATTGGGAGAACATAAGATTTTTCGTGCACATCATAAGTACATGATATATATTGATGTATCAAGTAGCACTGATTATGGCATTTCCTTCTGTGCTTGCGGGTGTGTAGAGATGTCTTGAGGAATGAACTTCAATATTTCATTTGACGGACACTTACACCAACCCTCGACGCATTTGCAGTGGGCGCATTCAGAAGATGTTTGGCACGAATAATTTACAATTAGACCCCTTGCTTCGACTCCAAATTGCACACCTACCACAAGTAATATTTCAATAATTCATAACAAAACTGTTTTTTGTCTTTATTGTGAACATACTGCTTTATGCATAAGTTGACGTTACAAAAATATACACTTAAACTAGACTTTATGGCTGAAAATATCGACAATTGTTAGGTTAAAGTATATAATTTTAACGATGTATCAACGACATATACACATTTTCAAAAATAAGTGAAGTCAACCACGTTGGAGAAAAAAAAATTCCTATATGCAGTTGTATTGCTCAAAGAAGTCAGCCCTTGAGGTTAGCCTATGTTGTTAGGATTAACGTTCGGATTATAGTATGTCAAGAATAAATTTCTCTTTCATTGTAACAAAAATATAAATTGAGAGAAGCATTTTACCATCATATGAAACAAGAAAGAGCACAATGAGGAAAGCTGACTTGAAGGAACCTTTCTCCATATCTATTCAATTTGTTGAAAGCTAGGAAGGATTATAGGTTTGTACGTGCTATAAAACTTAAATTCGGAGTCACTAGTTTTTTAAAAGACTACAAGATATATAGGCGAATTTGAAAACTATTTTCCATGATTGCACATTTCGGTGAGGTTGGATTCAAGGAATTGTTCATGCATGAATTTTGTAAACTAATCAATTTATCGAACTATAATGGTAAATAAGTTAGCATAACAAGATTGCGATTTGATGCCTAGTATAATTAGGTGCATATTCAAGCTATAAAACTTAATTTCTAAGTTATTTGTGCTCTCCAATCCTAAGATTATACGCAATTTATTTTTTGTAAATGCATGTGTAAAAAAGGATAGGATAAATAAATTGTGTATCCATGAAAGAAATATTATTTTAAGACATGAATTTGTTCTACCAGAATGATAACTAAATTAGCATATTAGGTTTCAAGCCAAAACGTGTACGACCTAAATTCAAAGTATATATATATATATATATATATATATTTTTCTATTACTGGCGTTATTTGTCTGTACAAAAGTATGACTTTTAGCAAATCCGTGATGAATGCATTGGATTCAAAGAATTGTTCATGTATGGATTTTGTAAAAAAAAATCAATGTATCGCACTATAATGGTAAATAAGTTGGCATAATAAGATTGCGATTTTATTCCTTATATAATTAGTGGCTTAAAATTGTTGAAACAATATGACTTAATTTCTAAGTTATTAGTGCTTTCCAAACCGACGATTATATGTAACTTATTTTTCACATGTACATGTGTACATAAGGATAAATCCAATAAATTGTGTATTCATGAAAGGATTTTTTTTTCCAGAGATTTATTTGTTGAACAAAACGGTAACTAAATTGACATGTTATGTTTCATGCCATAAATAACTTGGCAACCTAAACGAGTACAACTTGCGATTAAAGTATATATGACTCCAAGTTCGGCGTTGTTTGTTGGTACATAAGTATGAATTTTAGTAAATCTGCGATGAAACCACGGTAGATTGGAATTTAGATTTCTCAATATTATCTTATTGAAACTAAGGCCAGAATCCGATCCCAATATGTTATCGAATTAATGGACCTTGATGGTCTATTTTTTAAAACACAAAAACGCTACGTGGCCGAACTTGTTTACCAACTTTTTGTATGCGAAAGAGATACTGGTTTTTTAAAAACAGAGTTATGTGGTGATAAAATAAAATAAAAATGACAAGCAAAGAGATACTGGTATTTTTTTTAAATTTAAGTATTTCGTGTAATTCGATGGATCGAACACTAAACTAGTAAGAAATAATAATATTTAGCACACACTGAATAAATTAGTAATATTTACTTGTTTTGAGATTTAGAACTACGTGCTTGAGACTAAAATATATAATATCTACATATTAGTTAACTTCTGTGTAATCCTCATATGTACAAATTTATCTGTTTTTCAAGTGATTGCCACTTATATTTACCATATTTACTACAACGATTTGAGAATAGAAGACTATGTCCTATAAAGTGGAATTTCATGTTGTTGCCTAATTAGCGAAAATTGTTAGGTGTCACACTATTTCAATTATTTTTTTTCGTTGTGTTCGGTAATTTAGAATCACTTCACTTTTGCTCGTATACCACACCTTTATCGTCACAGTATTATGAAAAGAAATTCAAACCAAGCAAACTATAAGTAAGAAGGTGATGTTATTTATTATCCATTCAAACACTTAACGAACATATTGGGAGAACATAAGATTTTTCGTGCACATCATAAGTACATGATATATATTGATGTATCAAGTAGCACTGATTATGGCATTTCCTTCTGTGCTTGCGGGTGTGTAGAGATGTCTTGAGGAATGAACTTCAATATTTCATTTGACGGACACTTACACCAACCCTCGACGCATTTGCAGTGGGGGCATTCAGAAGATGTTTGGCACGAATAATTTACAATTGGACCCCTTGCTTCGACTCCAAATTGCACACCTACCACAAGTAATATTTCAATAATTCATAATAAAACTATTTTTTGTCTTTATTGTGAACATACTGCTTTATGCATAAGTTGACGTTACAAAAATATACACTTAAACTAGACTTTATGGCTGAAAATATCGACAATTGTTAGGTTAAAGTATATAATTTTAACGATGTATTAACGACATATACACATTTTCAAAAATAAGTGAAGTCAACCACGTTGGAGAAAAACAAATTCCTATATGCAGTTGTATTGCTCAAAGAAGTCAGCCCTTGAGGTTAGCCTATGTTGTTAGGATTAACGTTCGGATTATAGTATGTCAAGAATAAATTTCTCTTTCATTGTAACAAAAATATAAATTGAGAGAAGTATTTTACCATCATATGAAACAAGAAAGAGACCAATGAGGAAAGCTGACTTGAAGGAACCTTTCTCCATATCTATTCAATTTGTTGAAAGCTAGGAAGGATTATAGGTTTGTACGTGCTATAAAACTTAAATTCGGAGTCACTAGTTTTTTAAAAGACTACAAGATATATAGGCGAATTTGAAAACTATTTTCCATGATTGCACATTTCGGTGAGGTTGGATTCAACGAATTGTTCATGCATGAATTTTGTAAACTAATCAATTTATCGAACTATAATGGTAAATAAGTTAGCATAACAAGATTGCGATTTAATGCCTAGTATAATTAGGTGCATATTCAAGTTATAAAGCTTAATTTCTAAGTTATTTGTGCTCTCCAATCCTAAGATTATACGCAATTTATTTTTTGTAAATGCATGTGTAAAAAAGGATAGGATAAATAAATTGTGTATCCATGAAAGAAATATTATTTTAAGACATGAATTTGTTCTACCAGAATGATAACTAAATTAGCATATTAGGTTTCAAGCCAAAACGTGTACGACCTAAATTCAAAGTATATATATGTATATATATATATATTCTATTACTGTCGTTATTTGTCTGTACAAAAGTATGACTTTTAGCAAATCCGTGATGAATGCATTGGATTCAAAGAATTGTTCATGTATGGATTTTGTAAAAAAAAATCAATGTATCGCACTATAATGGTAAATAAGTTGGCATAATAAGATTGCGATTTTATTCCTTATATAATTAGTGGCTTAAAATTGTTGAAACAATATGACTTAATTTCTAAGTTATTAGTGCTTTCCAAACCGACGATTATATGTAACTTATTTTTCACATGTACATGTGTACATAAGGATAAATCCAATAAATTGTGTATTCATGAAAGGATTTTTTTTTCCAGAGATTTATTTGTTGAACAAAACGGTAACTAAATTGACATGTTATGTTTAATGCCATAAATAACTTGGCAACCTAAACGAGTACAACTTGCGATTAAAGTATATATGACTCCAAGTTCGGCGTTGTTTGTTGGTACATAAGTATGAATTTTAGTAAATCTGCGATGAAACCACGGTAGATTGGAATTTAGATTTCTCAATATTATCTTATTGAAACTAAGGCCAGAATCCGATCCCAATATGTTATCGAATTAATGGACCTTGATGGTCTATTTTTTAAAATACAAAAACGCTACGTGGTCGAACTTGTTAACCAACTTTTTGTATGCGAAAGAGATACTGGTTTTTTTAAAACGAGTTATGTGGTGATAAAATAAAATAAAAATGACAAGCAAAGAGATACTGGTTTTTTTTAAAATTTAAGTCTTTCGTGTAATTCGGTGGATCGAACACTAAACTAGTAAGAAATAATAATATTTAGCACACACTGAATAAATTAGTAATATTTACTTGTTTTGAGATTCAGAACTACGTGCTTGAGACTAAAATATACAATAACTACATATTAGTTAACTTCTGTGTAATCCTCATATGTACAAATTTATCTGTTTTTTCAAGTGATTGCCACTTATATTTACCATATTTACTACAACGATTTGAGAATAGAAGACTATGTCCTATAAAGTGGAATTTCATGTTGTCGCCTAATTAGCGAAAATTGTTAGGTGTTACACTATTTCAATTATTTTTTTTCGTTGTGTTCGGTAATTTAGAATCACTTCACTGTTTGCTCGTATACCACACCTTTATCGTCACATGTTGCGTAGATTCAGCTGCACCAAAATGGGTTCAACTGCATCCTCAACTTGTGATACTCGCAAGTGCACGAACCGTTGGTAGTTTAGCGTATGTAAGTGCGAGGTCGATTCCACAGGGATTGGTGATTGAATGATCCAACTTAATTTTCCTACAAAACATAAATGGAAACAAAAGAAACAAAACAAGAAGAAAGAATGTACATTACAAGAAAAATAAATTGCAACTATGAAAACATTAAGGAAACTAAGAGAACTTTGAGGAAGAAAGGAAGTGTTTGGGAAGCTTGAGGATTTTGTGAACTTGGAGAATTTGAGAAGAGTAAGGAAAGTGGTGTTTGGGAACTTTGTGGATTTTGGAAGAGAAAGTGTTTAGGAACTTTGAGAATTTGGAAGAGAGTGGTTGAGAAGTGTTTGGGAAATGTTTTAGAGCATGGAGAACTTTGAAAGAGAATAGGGAAGTGTTTGGAGAATTTATAGAAGAAGAGAAAGGAAAAATGCTTGAGATTTATAGTACTAGAATCTTGTTACAACAATTGAGAACTACAAAGGGAAACTAAGAGAGAATTTGAAGGAGAGAAGGGAAGGGAGCTCTAGAGAAGTGCTTGAGAGCTCCCCCCCTTGGGGTGTGATTACAAGCTTAGAGAACTTCCCTATTTATAGGCTTAGGGGAAGTGAAAATCTGAATTATACAATAGGTTTACCTACCACACTCACTTCACCAACTTACAACACTTAATTCACCTAACACACTATTACATTTGAAAACAATTCCTCTTGTCTTTAGGCTTAGTGTTGCAACTCCCACTTCATCATCTTTTGGCTCATTTGGCTGCTGCAAAATTCCACTCAAATATATGTATTGAATATGCTTCACCAAACTTTCCCACAATCAACAACACTTCATCATGCATATGTCATGCATGACAATGCATTGCAGCCAGCTTGTGGGCTCGTTTTGGGCTTGTTCATCGATTCTGAAAAATCTGCAAAAATATGGATCTTCAAGCTATGTGTCTTATCTTTCCAAGCACATGCAGCCCAGCTCAAGGAAAAATCGGAAAGGCCTTCAAATGTGATTTTTGGCCCAGTAACGCAGATGCTGCCGAATTTGACCTTAAGTTGCCAAAACATGTATAACTTTCTCTAGAAGACTCGGAATCACGAACCGTAAAATTCTACAGAAACTAGACTTCCGTAGCTTTCCAGTGATGTATGGCTCATTATCTGGTTCTTCTTGAGCAAGTACAGTCCAATCCGTGAAGTTGACTGATCTGCAGACACCTTTTTGAGCTAACTTGTCTCCAAATTGCAATTAGTGAGTCTCAAGCTTATAACACTGAAACATACACAAAAGAAGTTAAAAGCACAAGTTTAACTCAAAAACATAACCAAATCATAAGTTAAAAGGGTACAAATTGATATGTAATTATGCACCGATCAAATACCCCCAAACCTAGATTTTGCTAGTCCTCGAGCAAAACAAATGGAAAACAAAGAGAAAAACAAAACAAGAAGTTAACTAGACCACTTTCGCAGGTAATTCGATTGCATTTAGCGTATGCAACAAGCCTTTAAACCTCTAGGTATCCCTAGTAGGAGGAGTTGTGTCTCCTGAGGGTTTAACAGATTACAATTACCCACAAACGTTTTACCTGACTCTGTAAAACAAAGTAATTAGAAAACTTAAAAGATTGTTAGTCCTCAAGCAAAACTAAAAACAAAAACAAACATAAATACATTAACAAAAACAAAACAAAAAACAAAAAACAATTACAAAAATAAAAAGAACTCAAAACAATCTTTCCGAAGATTTTCTGAAGAGAAATGACTCATGCACACGACTTAAACGTTTTAACAATGAAAGCTCAGTTTTAGACATTATTTACAAGGTGGCAAAGTTCAAAACATAATATGCTCAAAGTGTAGTAGTGTGATTGCCAAATGCAACAAATTCCCCAATCTTAGTTTTCACACAATTTCAAAAATCATACAAAGCACAAGTTCAACTTCAAATCTCACCAAAGTTGTCCTCTCACAAATGAATCACTCGGAAGAGGGTTACAATGCAACACTCAGTTATAAACATGAGATTAGAGTTAAACCATAAAGACTTAACTCGAAATAGAAAGATGAAGAACTTGCATTAATATGATCTCAAGAAGGATGCCAAACCCTTAAAAATAGAAAAATGAATGCAATTCAACCACATGACATTTAAGATCAATTTAGGTCTTTAACATAGGTTGTAATGGGGCCAAGGGTGTAAGGTGAGTAAGAAATGAAAGGTATGGATAATACAAAGTCCAAGGAACTCGCAATGTAAGAGCATAAAACAATTGTTTACAAGACTTCGAATCATCACGAACAGATTTTTTTTTTTTTTACATGATCAAAACTCCTTATACCTTCATTTACATTGATTCATACTCCTCTCCTTCAATTGAACAAACACCAATTTATTTTGAAGGCCCAAAAATGAATTTTCAATCAACCACCACTTTTCTCTTTTCTTTCACCAATTGTGTGAAATTTTTTTTCTCTTTTTTTTTTCGAAATGTAACACCTCTTCCCAAACTTAGCATGAAAAACACATCACAATTAAAGCTCATGAGTTCCTTAGAAAGGTAAATATTTGTTTTTCGGGCTAAGGCGAGGAAATAAAATTGGTAAATGAAAGAAAAGGGTTACATGTAGGCTCAAAATGGTTAACAATGGAAAATCATGCTTAAGCATGCATAAGGTTAGCTTGAAAGGCACAAACGATCCAAAGAAGGCCTTAATATCATTTCTTTAAATGTCATGAAGTCAAATTGCACAAGAATGAATGACTTTTAAGTGTTCAACCAAATCAATGAATAATGAGATCAAACAACAACTTTGATGAAAAGAAAATAAGAGTACATGTATAACACTCATGAATTGAAGTACAAGGCTCAAAAGCTCACTTTATATGGTTGGTTATATAAGTCTAATTTATGCTTCATACAATTGTTTAGATCATGCAAATCCTTTAATTGGAAAATTATGAAACAAATGGCAAGTGTAAAGAAGGTTTCAAGAATATCATGATAGAACAATGCCAATTTTTATTTATTTATTTTTTTAATTTTTTTTTTTAAATTAAAATAAAATGAAATCCAATTTTTATTTAAGTCATGCAAACATTTATCATAATCTCATCAAATGTGTTCGGAAATTGACTCAAAAACAAAACAAGACTCAAATAGAAGAAAAACAAGAAATTTTTATTTTTATTTTTAATTAAGAAAAAAATAATACATGCTAAACTCCAATACCCCCAAACCTAGAAATGAACATTGTCCTCAATGTTTAAAAATTAGCCACAAACAATGTCATAACAACAAATGAAAGGCATTAAAGCAAATAAAAATTACAAAACACACAAAAATAAAATAAAATAATTACAAAATAAAAATTACAACACAAAACAAAAAAAAAAAAGAAACAGTAAACCCTAATCACACAATTCTGAAACCCAAAAACATTTTTGAAGCCCAAAGCCCACAATGAAATTAACCCAACAACGGTAAAACCCGACCCAACATGAAATCTCTGAAGCCCGCACGTTTAAATTTAATTTTTTCTTAAAAAGATAAAACGTGAATTATGAGCGCAAAGCGGGATTTCTAAAAAGAGGGAATGTGGTCCCTGATGTCGTCTCATGGATAGTCACGGGCAGAAGCAGGAGCCGCGTGTCGACGCATAGAGGCGCCGCAGACTCCACAAGCAGAAATTACGGGGCCATGGAAAGGCGCGACGACTTTGCTGAACGCGTCCGTTCAGACAAATCAAGTCGTGACAAATGAGTTGGAAACGGTTGGAAAGTGAGATGGTTGTGGGACTCGAGGAACTCTGGGGATTCAGAAAATGCTTAGATGCTGCACTGGCTAGGGTTTTGTGAAAGACTACATCTATAAGAAAGAAAAAGAAGGGGAAAAACACACAAAAGAGAAAACAAGCAAGAAAAAGAAAAAGAAAAGTGAGAAATCAAATGGCTTCTTCCTACCCCTTTTCGTTGGATCTCAACCTAGCTCCACCGACTCAAACACGAGGCCAAGCAGGAGCACCAGTATGGATGCCCTACTTTGCCTCCGCACGGGTCCAGTGACTGTCAATGACTCAATACTCCTGGACAACGATGTTGCCATTGGAGTTGGCAGAAATTTGGTGACTCCTAAAGATATACGTGTGTTCGGGACAAGGGATGACAACCGGGTCATGAGTGATGCCCTAGCACTGAGCATGCAGAGTACAGCATGTGTCGCAAGTTTGGTTCATCGCCTACTTGCGAAGTCCCATGAGGTAGAGGTGCTGAAAGGTCAGTTAGCGGCGGAGCACAGTATGGTTGAAGAGTGTCAGAGTGCTATAAAAAGCTTGAAAAGGGAGAGGGCCAGGATAGTGGAGGTGAATCGACACCAGCTAGACGTATTGCGGGACGAGAATAAAAACCTATCAAAGATGGTAGAGTTGTACTCTCGCGACATGCGGAAACAGCTGGAGGACCTAGACCGACCGGGTAAACGCAAGAAACCAGATCGCGAGAAAAGTTATACTGAAGCTAAGATTGCGATCTTTGGGAGCTCAAGTGATGAGCCCCAAGAGGCTGTACGTGAAGCCCCAGGAAGAGGATAGCCAGAGGGCCAAACTAAAAGCTCCTATGGTCGAGACACCGAGCGCCAAGAAGAAATGATTTCAGCTTTTATTTATTTTTTTAATTTTAAAAATGTATGTGCTTTTTTTTTTAATTGGGAAATAAAAATGTTATGTTATCTCAAAGACACGAATAACCCTAAATTTAAAGCACGACGATCAAACAAAAACATGAAAACCCAAACATACATTTTTATTTTTAATTAAGTAAACACACAAGTAACTGCTTTTTCTTTTAAGAGAAAAACTTAAGGATGACCAGTTAAGGGCCTCAGAAAAAACACAGCCAGGGGATCCGGGAAGGTTGGAGGGGTCACAATGGTCCCTCTTAAAACCCAAACTTCTTAGACACCGAAGGTGCCGCCTAAAGAACTCCTAGACACTGTATAGACTGCGGTTGCTCACTGGAGTTACCAAAAGTTTAGCTCATTCAAAGAATATCCTATGAGTTTTAAATTATACTAACTAATTAAATAAAAACAAAATAAAAAAACTGAAATAAACACACAATTCAAACAAGAATTTAAAAGAAGAGATGGGATTCTTGCACCAGGTGTCCAAGACGCATCTTTAATTTTATCTCTTCTTCCAACCAAATTCTTAAGAAACCTGTCAAACAAAAAAAAACAAGTTAATTTTAAATTAAAAAGAAAAACAATGAATAAAGAAAAATAAAATAAAATAAAAAGAAAAAGGAAAACACACTTCCCCAAACTTAAATCAAACAAAGACGACAAACGGAAAAGAAAGCACAGTTCCCTAACTAAAATAAACTAAAGATGATAGCCGAAAGGGAAAAGCAAAAACACAAAGCTCTAGAAAATGAAAGTAACGGGCAAAAATATTAAACACCAGAAAACACACGGAGAAAATAAAAAAAAGAAAAGTAAAGTAAAGGTGCTCCCCCTTGAAGCAATTAGGTCGAGCATGCCCGGGAAATCCGAAATGTTGTTGGCACCCTCATCAGCATATGTCTATTTAAACCACACCTCTTCAAGCGGATGATACCCAGCATTTCTTCCTGCAAACTCAAAGAAAAACATCAAAAAATTCAGAAACAAAACAATGGCATCCTTATGTGCTCACCTTGATGATCTCAACCTTGAATTGACCCTTGCGCCACCGAATGCGCAGATAAGGGCTCCTACAAACCATGTCTTCCCAAACTCCACATATCATCATGGTACGGCCTCAAACTTTGCTGAAGCAATACCGAACTTTTCTGAGGCGGTGTCGAACGGAGCAGTGCTGCTATGAGGCATGGTTGGCAGCAAGCTCACACCGACGGATCATCTGCATGTGGCGCAGAGGTCTGAACAAGGCAGCGGTGGAGGAGTCCAACAATTTAACTGTGCTCCACGCGGTCTCGGCTACCAACTTGGACATGCGATTATTGGCGAGGACACGGGAGTGTGCCGCGCTGAGCGAGGAAGTAGCTTCCCTGAAAGCTATGTTGGCGGACTCGCAGAAGCGGCTCTCCTGTGCCAATCAGCACGTGGAAGCACTGGAGAAAAGAATGAGGACCATGTGGAGCTGCTGCAGATTCTGCAAGTAAGAGAGAATAGAGGCATGCCATGAAGATGAAGATGAAGATGATGAAGATGTTGTTTTTATTTTTAATTTATTTGAATGTTTTTTTTGTTTTTTAACTTTTTAACTTTTTTTCTTTGTTTGCAGTGTTTGAATGAAATAAAAATGTGTTTTTAACACTCAGAAATAAACTAACTAACCACACCACGTAAATAAATACATAAACTAACTTAACAAAAAAAAAAAAAAAACAAAGAAGTTCCAAATTGATTTTTTTTTTAATTTATTATTATTTACAAATAACTGACCACACAAAGAAAAAAAAACAAAGAAGTTCCAAATTTCAATTTACAAGGAAAATAAATAAAACCTCAAATTCCAAAAAAAAAAAAAATTAAATTTTTTTTAATTTTTTAATTTTTTGTTTTTAAAATTTTTGTTTTTTTAAAACACACAAATATACAAGCAACTCATGGATGACCAGTTAAGGGCCTTAGAAAACACAGCCAGGGGATCCGGGAAGGTTGGAGGGGTCACAAAGGTCCCACTTAAAACCCAAACTTCTTAGACACCGAAGGTGTCGCCTGAAGAACTCCTAGACACTGTATTGACGGAGACGCTCATCTGGAGTTACCACGAGTCAGCTCATATAAAAAATCTTTTTAATTTTTTTTAAATAAAAGAAATAGAAAATTAAAATTACTGAAATAATAACAAAAAACCTAAAGAGAAAGGATTG
This sequence comes from Prunus fruticosa, assembly GCA_018703695.1. NCBI lineage: Eukaryota > Viridiplantae > Streptophyta > Magnoliopsida > Rosales > Rosaceae > Prunus > Prunus fruticosa. The sequence continues at coordinate 1,904,434 of CM031923.1, read as the reverse complement.
GAATACTCCCCCTTGAAGCGATTAGGTCGAGCGTGATGCATTTGGAGGTCGCGACTTCTCCCACTACTCCACACTCCCCATTCTTATGATTGAGGTTGCCATCTCTCTCCATTTTTATTAAGCTGACATTACTTGCTAAAACAAACACATAAAACTTGAAACAGAATTAAAGGATTAGGAAATAAAAACTAAAATGGAAAGGAAAATCAACACACGTCCAGTTTCATGCTTCAAAGTAATAAGCATCAAAGTAAATCAAACTAGCTTATGAAGTTCGTTCTTTCTCAAATATGATTATCCATATGGTGTGTGGTTTTAATCAAGTATTCAGAAAAAGCATTTAGCTATGGTGTTTAGTCTAAACACAAATTCCGAACCCATTAAGAACAAGAAGAACAATAGAGAACCAAGTAGAATTTAAACATGGTGTTTGTCTTCAATATCTACCCATTCATTCACTAATCAGTCCAAGAGTCATATGGTGTTTATGTAAACTTGAACAAGATATTTAATTAAGAGCAAGTGAATGAAACCATAAACTAGAAATAATCAACAAGCTACTTGAACCTTTTTGTTTTTGTGTGTTGTGTAAGCTGGGACTCAAACCCAGTTCTCTTGCTTGTCAGGCAATTGTCCTTGTCCGTTGGACTACAAACACAACTTGTCAATTAACCTCATTAACTTTAAAACATGAAACTGTCCAGTTATACAAAAGATAAAAATAAATAAAAAGTAGAAAAACCAAATAGAATCAAACAATGTTACCGATCCCGGCAACGGCGCCAAAAACTTGTTGCGTAGATTCAGCTGCACCAAAATGGGTTCAACTGCATCCTCAACTTGTGATACTCGCAAGTGCACGAATCGTTGGTAGTTTAGCGTATGTAAGTGCGAGGTCGATTCCACAGGGATTGGTGATTGAATGATCCAACTTAATTTTCCTACAAAACATAAATGAAAACAAAAGAAACAAAACAAGAAGAAAGAATGTACATTACAAGAAAAATAAATTGCAACTATGAAAACATTAAGGAAACTAAGAGAACTTTGAGGAAGAAAGGAAGTGTTTGGGAAGCTTGAGGATTTTGTGAACTTGGAGAATTTGAGAAGAGTAAGGAAAGTGGTGTTTGGGAACTTTCCCACAATCAACAACACTTCATCATGCATATGTCATGCATGACAATGCATTGCAGCCAGCTTGTGGGCTCGTTTTGGGCTTGTTCATCGATTCTGAAAAATCTGAAAAAATATGGATCTTCAAGCTATGTGTCTTATCTTTCCAAGCATATGCAGCCCAGCTCAAGGAAAAATCGGAAAGGCCTTCAAATGTGATTTTTGGCCCAGTAACGCAGATGCTGCCGAATTTGACCTTAAGTTGCCAAAACATGTATAACTTTCTCTAGAAGACTCGGAATCACGAACCGTAAAATTCTACAGAAACTAGACTTCCGTAGCTTTCCAATGATGTATGGCTCATTATCTGGTTCTTCTTGAGCAAGTACAGTCCAATCCGTGAAGTTGACTGATCTGCAGACACCGTTTTGAGCTAACTTGTCTCCAAATTGCAATTAGTGAGTCTCAAGCTTATAACACTGAAACATACACAAAAGAAGTTAAAAGCACAAGTTTAACTCAAAAACATAACCAAATCATAAGTTAAAAGGGTACAAATTGATATGTAATTATGCACCCATCATCACAGGATTATGAAAAGAAATTCAAACCAAGCAAACTATAAGTAAGAAGGTGATGTTATTTATTATCCATTCAAACACTTAACGAACATATTGGGAGAACATAAGATTTTTCGTGCACATCATAAGTACATGATATATATTGATGTATCAAGTAGCACTGATTATGGCATTTCCTTCTGTGCTTGCGGGTGTGTAGAGATGTCTTGAGGAATGAACTTCAATATTTCATTTGACGGACACTTACACCAACCCTCGACGCATTTGCAGTGGGCGCATTCAGAAGATGTTTGGCATGAATAATTTACAATTGGACCCCTTGCTTCGACTCCAAATTGCACACCTACCACAAGTAATATTTCAATAATTCATAATAAAACTGTTTTTTGTCTTTATTGTGAACATACTGCTTTATGCATAAGTTGACGTTACAAAAATATACACTTAAACTAGACTTTATGGCTGAAAATATCGACAATTGTTAGGTTAAAGTATATAATTTTAACGATGTATCAACGACATATACACATTTTCAAAAATAAGTGAAGTCAACGACGTTGGAGAAAAACAAATTCCTATATGCAGTTGTATTGCTCAAAGAAGTCAGCCCTTGAGGTTAGCCTATGTTGTTAGGACTAACGTTCGGATTATAGTATGTCAAGAATAAATTTCTCTTTCATTGTAACAAAAATATAAATTGAGAGAAGTATTTTACCATCATATGAAACAAGAAAGAGCACAATGAGGAAAGCTGACTTGAAGGAACCTTTCTCCATATCTATTCAATTTGTTGAAAGCTAGGAAGGATTATAGGTTTGTACGTGCTATAAAACTTAAATTCGGAGTCACTAGTTTTTTAAAAGACTACAAGATATATAGGCGAATTTGAAAACTATTTTCCATGATTGCACATTTCGGTGAGGTTGGATTCAACGAATTGTTCATGCATGAATTTTGTAAACTAATCAATTTATCGAACTATAATGGTAAATAAGTTAGCATAACAAGATTGCGATTTGATGCCTAGTATAATTAGGTGCATATTCAAGCTATAAAGCTTAATTTCTAAGTTATTTGTGCTCTCCAATCCTAAGATTATACGCAATTTATTTTTTGTAAATGCATGTGTAAAAAAGGATAGGATAAATAAATTGTGTATCCATGAAAGAAATATTATTTTAAGACATGAATTTGTTCTACCAGAATGATAACTAAATTAGCATATTAGGTTTCAAGCCAAAACGTGTACGACCTAAATTCAAAGTATATATATATATATATATATATATATTTCTATTACTGGCGTTATTTGTCTGTACAAAAGTATGACTTTTAGCAAATCCGTGATGAATGCATTGGATTCAAAGAATTGTTCATGTATGGATTTTGTAAAAAAAAATCAATGTATCGCACTATAATGGTAAATAAGTTGGCATAATAAGATTGCGATTTTATTCCTTATATAATTAGTGGCTTAAAATTGTTGAAACAATATGACTTAATTTCTAAGTTATTAGTGCTTTCCAAACCGACGATTATATGTAACTTATTTTTCACATGTACATGTGTACATAAGGATAAATCCAATAAATTGTGTATTCATGAAAGGATTTTTTTTTCCAGAGATTTATTTGTTGAACAAAACGGTAACTAAATTGACATGTTATGTTTCATGCCATAAATAACTTGGCAACCTAAACGAGTACAACTTGCGATTAAAGTATATATGACTCCAAGTTCGGCGTTGTTTGTTGGTACATAAGTATGAATTTTAGTAAATCTGCGATGAAACCACGGTAGATTGGAATTTAGATTTCTCAATATTATCTTATTGAAACTAAGGCCAGAATCCGATCCCAATATGTTATCGAATTAATGGACCTTGATGGTCTATTTTTTAAAATACAAAAACGCTACGTGGCCGAACTTGTTTACCAACTTTTTGTATGCGAAAGAGATACTGGTTTTTTTAAAACGAGTTATGTGGTGATAAAATAAAATAAAAATGACAAGCAAAGAGATACTGGTTTTTTTTAAATTTAAGTCTTTCGTGTAATTCGGTGGATCGAACACTAAACTAGTAAGAAATAATAATATTTAGCACACACTGAATAAATTAGTAATATTTACTTGTTTTGAGATTCAGAACTACGTGCTTGAGACTAAAATATACAATAACTACATATTAGTTAACTTCTGTGTAATCCTCATATGTACAAATTTATCTGTTTTTCAAGTGATTGCCACTTATATTTACCATATTTACTACAACGATTTGAGAATAGAAGACTATGTCCTATAAAGTGGAATTTCATGTTGTCGCCTAATTAGCGAAAATTGTTAGGTGTTACACTATTTCAATTATTTTTTTTCGTTGTGTTCGGTAATTTAGAATCACTTCACTGTTTTGCTCGTATACCACACCTTTATCGTCACAGTATTATGAAAAGAAATTCAAACCAAGCAAACTATAAGTAAGAAGGTGATGTTATTTATTATCCATTCAAACACTTAACGAACATATTGGGGGAACATAAGATTTTTGGTGCACATCATAAGTACATGATATATATTGATGTATCAAGTAGCACTGATTATGGCATTTCCTTCTGTGCTTGCGGGTGTGTAGAGATGTCTTGAGGAATGAACTTCAATATTTCATTTGACGGACACTTACACCAACCCTCGACGCATTTGCAGTGGGCGCATTCAGAAGATGTTTGGCACGAATAATTTACAATTGGACCCCTTGCTTCGACTCCAAATTGCACACCTACCACAAGTAATATTTCAATAATTCATAATAAAACTGTTTTTTGTCTTTATTGTGAACATACTGCTTTATGCATAAGTTGACGTTACAAAAATATACACTTAAACTAGACTTTATGGCTGAAAATATCGACAATTGTTAGGTTAAAGTATATAATTTTAACGATGTATCAACGACATATACACATTTTAAATAATAAGTGAAGTCAACCACGTTGGAGAAAAAAAAATTCCTATATGCAGTTGTATTGCTCAAAGAAGTCAGCCCTTGAGGTTAGCCTATGTTGTTAGGATTAACGTTCGGATTATAGTATGTCAAGAATAAATTTCTCTTTCATTGTAACAAAAATATAAATTGAGAGAAGTATTTTACCATCATATGAAACAAGAAATAGCACAATGAGGAAAGCTGACTTGAATGAACCTTTCTCCATATCTATTCAATTTGTTGAAAGCTAGGAAGGATTATAGGTTTGTACGTGCTAGGAGTCACTAGTTTTTTAAAAGACTACAAGATATATTGGCGAATTTGAAAACTATTTTCCATGATTGCACATTTCGGTGACGTTGGATTCAACGAATTGTTCATGCTTGAATTTTGTAAACTAATCAATTTATCGAACTATAATGGTAAATAAGTTAGCATAACAAGATTGCGATTTGATGCCTAGTATAATTAGGTGCATATTCAAGCTATAAAGCTTAATTTCTAAGTTATTTGTGCTCTCCAATCCTAAGATTATACGCAATTTATTTTTTGTAAATGCATGTGTAAAAAAGGATAGGATAAATAAATTGTGTATCCATGAAAGAAATATTATTTTAAGACATGAATTTGTTCTACTAGAATGATAACTAAATTAGCATATTTTAAGGCATGAATTTGTTCTACCAGAATGGCCTTTATAGTAATGCACGCACTTTTAGGAGCCGGGGGTAAGGGTTTTTAATTTAATACTATATTACTGAGCAGAGGTTTTAATAAAATATTATGATGGTTATACAGGCACCCGGGCACCAGGTGACCCGCTGGAGGGACCTTCAAAGGTTCCAGCTAGCTCAGAGTATCCTGAGTGGACCTTTTTGTTTTTCATAAAAGATTTTATGCAATTTAATCTTATTATTTGATCTTGAATGAGTTTATTCATTGATCAGAGTTTTAATAGCTTGAATTATCGCTTTTATATGTTTTATGTTTTATTTTTATATTTTACATGCTGCCGAGTTGAGAGTGCCTAGAAATTTTGGCATACTAGAGTTTTAGATAGTTAACAGATAAAAGGGCAGTAGAGTTCAGAGTTAAATAAGAATTTATTTTATTTCTCGTTAAATTATTTTTGAAACTATACTTTTCTTAGAAACCACCATAGGTACCCAAGATTAGTTAAGGTTGCCTTCGATAAATATGTTGCCTTCGGATTTAAATGTTGCCTTCGGTTATAATGATGTCTACGGACATCCAGCTTGCCTTCGGTTATAATGATGTCGACGGACATCCTGTTGCCTTCGGTTAGGTCAGCATGCTTGGCACTGCCCACCGGGTTTCGAGGATGCCCGGACCGTGAGGTGCGAGATTGCGGATCAGGTTGACCTAGTGTCCCCTGAATCCTGCGAGATTGCGGTTTGGGTGGACCTTGAGTCACCGAGACTTGCGAGAATGTGTCACTCCGGTGGCACGAGAATGGAATTGACGGATTATAGAGGAATTGACAGAAACATAAGGAATTGACGGAACAATAAATGGGTACATTTAAGTGGTAGAGTTAAAGTTGATTTCAATGCTTTCAAGGACTTAATGTTTTAATCAAGTGTGTGATTGACTATATATATATATATATATATGAATGCATTGATTCCAGGTACGAGTATTTATATAAGAAATAATTTAGTTTTATAATTGTTCTTACGGAGGGGTTAGTATGTTTATATGCTAATTTCCTAAAGCTTTGTTTCTGGTCCACTCACCCTTTAAATGTTTTGCGCCCCCAGGCAGTAGTCATGTGTCAGTGCGCCACCACCGGGCCGAGTCCATCTTCCGCCACATCCCTTGACAGCATAGGGTCTTGTATAATTATTTTATACTTGTAATCTTTTCTGTGTAGAGCTCTGATATTGCCCTAGAACACTTGTCTAACTGTTAGTATGTAAATTTTTGTATGCTGGGCAGTTGGTGTATATTTTTATATGCATGTTTGACAGGTGTAATTTTGGGTTTGGTCCTTTTCCAGAGGAGACTCTGGTAAACTTTTCGGCAGAAGTCAAACCCCAGTTTTTATTGAAATTTTAACTAGAAGGGCAATTAGGTCATTTGTGCCCCGCACTTGCCAGGTGTCGGACACGCACAGGGTCCGACTCGGATTTCAAAGTAGAATTTGGGTCGGGTCCTATCAACTTGGTATCAGAGCATTAGGTTAAATTCTTGTAGACTCTGCACTTTATGTGCAATCTAGTTTTAATAAGTTTCTGTTTCTTATGATAGAATCATAGGCCCTAAACGTGGTGGCCCTCGCCGAGGTACTAGACAGTCACCCCGACTCTTGGGACAGGGATCCCAGGCGGAGTCAGATGAATTCCCCACTCCTTCATCGGTACTTGAACCGGTAAAGCCATTAATTGTTGGAGGCCCAGCAGGGTCCGAACCAGCGACACCCACATTTCCAGGAGATGTTAGTTTCTCGCAGACTTTGGAGTTGTTGACTCAGGCCCTATCCAGAACTGGGAAATCCAGAGATCTTTCCCTGAGCTACGTAGAGTCAGGCTAAGAGGATTGGGGCCACCGATTTCGACGGTGATGGTGGCCCAGCTGTAGCCGAGCAGTGGATAGAGTGGATAGAGCGGATAGAGTGGATTATGGAGGTGATGGCCATTCCACACGATCACAGGGTGACCTTGGCCACTTCCTTCGTGGCCAGAGATGCTAAATATTGGTGGGAATCAGTTCAGGAGGAGATATCAGAACCCATCGGCCATTACATGGTCATATTTCATAGCAGAGTTTGATGTGCAGTTCTATCCACTCACATATCAGAACATGAAGATGGAAGAGTTTCTGTAGCTAAAACAGAGTGGGATGACGGTATTGGAGTATGAACAGAAGTTCAACGAACTATCTAAATATTGTATTCCACTGGTAGCAAATGAAAGAAAGAAGTGTCAGTTGTTCACCCGAGGATTGAAGGCGTCAATCAGGGACATTTTGATTAATCAGCGGCTAACTAATTTCGGAGATCTGGTTATGACAGCCTCACTAATTGAGAGCAGCCAGGTGATGGTCCGAGTATGGGATGATTCTCGTAGGCGACAGTTTGAGGAGGGTGGTCCCAGTCAGGGGTCACCAAAAAGGGGCAGTTTTAGTTCGGGATCATCTAGTGGCCGTAGTTATGGAGATTTTCGACCTGGAGTTAGTTCCAGTGGAGGCTCTAACCAAGAGTGGCAGTTTTGGGAACCCTCTGGAGGTGATACAGCTAGAGGTGCAGGGAGACAGTTCCACAGTCAAGTTTGAGCAGGAGAGGTCGTTCCCAGTGTGTAAAGTGTGGCAGGTACCATTCTGAACCTTGTCAACAGGGCGCTTCTAGATGCTATCATTGTGGACAGTCTGGACATTTCCGAGGGAATGCCCGATGTTCTTTCAGGGTGGAGAGATGGCAGTTGCACCGACTCAGGGAACACCAGGTTTTCAGGGGCCTCGTCTAGCGGTGGGACCCGGCCAGTGTAGCCAGCGGGGCGGTGACAGCGGAGGGGACGAGGTGGACGTTCCAGGGCTATGGGTAGAGGGTACAGGATGTCATAGCAGGAGGTACTGATATCACTTGACGCGATTATAGGTATGTTACATGTTTGTGGAATTCATGCTAGAGTTTTAATTGACAATGGGGCTACGCATTCATTTGCCACCCTAGTTTTGCCCACAACATTGACGTGAGACTCTCAATTTTACAAAATGAGTTGGCGGTCTCCATATCTACATGAGAGACCGTTATGGTTGGTACGGTGTATAGAGATAGTTTGGTGCTAGTATGAGAAGTATTTTGGGAGGCGGTTCTAGTCCCATAGAGATGATTGATTTGAATGTGATTTTGGGCATGGATTGGTTAACTAAACATCATGCCACAATAGATTATTTTAGAAAGGAAGTCGTGTTCCGTAGTCCTGAATGACCTGAGGTGACATTTTACGGTGAGCTCGGAGTACTTCCATCTTGCCTCATTTCAGCTACAACGACAAGACGGTCGCGTGGGAAAGGATCTTCAGGATACTTGGCGCATATTGGACACCCGGGATAGTAGATTGAGGTTGGAGGATATTCCAGTGGTACAGGAATTTCCAGATGTGTTTCCAGAGGATCTTCAAGTGTTACCACCTCATCGAGAGACTGAGTTCCCTATTGAGCTCGTTCCGGGTGCGAACCTCACTTCTCAGGCGTTGAACAAAATGGCACCAGCAGAGGGAAAGGGAGTTAAAGACTTAGTTACAAGAGCTGGTGGATAAGGGTTTCATCTGACCCAGTTCCTCACCATGGGGCGCTCCAGGAGTGTTGGTAAAGAAGAAAGATGGCACCATGAGATTGTGTATTGACAACAGGTAGTAGAGTAGGGGCACGGTAAGGAACCGGTATCCGTTACCATGGATAGACGATCTCTGTTTGATCAGCTGAAGGGTGCCAAGGTATTTTCTAAGATTGACTTAGGATCTGGGTATCATCAGCTACGCTTTAGAGGGGAGGATGTGCCTAAGACAGCACTTCGGATAAGGTATGGGCACTATGAGTTCCTGGTGATGCCATTTGGATTGACTAATACGCCAGCTGCGTTTATGGATTTCATGAACAGAGTGTTCCGACGTTCCTTGGATCACTTTGTGATTGTGTTCATAGACGATATCTTGGTATACTCCAAAAGTCAAAAAGCGCACATGAAGCACTTGGAAAATGTGCTGAAGACTTTGAGGAATAAACGGTTGTATGCCAAGTTCAGCTAGTGTCAATTTTGGTGGGATAGAGTGAGTTTCTTGGGGCACATGATTGATGCAGAGGGTATTTATGTGGTTTCCCAGAAAGTTGTGGCAATAGTGAATTGGCCACGACCAACTAGTGTTACCTGAGATACGGAGTTTTCTTGGGTTAGCTGGGTACTATTGTCGCTTCGTGGAGGGCTTCTCTACCATAGCGGCACTTCTCACTCGTTGACAAGGAAAGGCGTCAAGTTCGAATGGTCAGACGAGTGGAAGAGAGTTTTAACGAACTCAAGACCAGGTTGACCACGCTCCGGTATTAACACTTCCGGACGAGACAGGAAACTTCGTAATATACAGTGACGCATCCCGACAAGGATTAGGTTGTGTGCTGATGCAGCATGGTAGGGTAATCGCTTATGCTTCCAGGCAACTTAATGTTTGTGCCTAATAAATCACGGCCATGAGCTGACCAAAGGAGCCCCTTTTCCTCGGCCCTGGCACTCGCTCGAAGGACTAAAACGCGGCGTTTTGCCAAGATGCTTGGCCTTCCTGAAAGCAAAAGAAAAATTGCTAAGGCATGACCATCTCGGCCTAGATAATAGGCTGAGGCCGAGGCCGAACGAAATCACGGCCAAAAGCATTAAAGTCAAATCATCACGTGATAGCAGGGTCCCATGCTTCATTTAATGAACTAATGCCTCTGTTTATTGCAGCAAACCCACTGGCCACAAATAAGCATTTAATGCAAACCCACTGGCCACAAATAGGCATTTAATGCTCGAGGGAAGGTGGGAAGTGACTGAAGTCAGGTTATGGCGACAGGAAACAGAGTGATTAGACAGACATTTTCACAAGAATTCTTACAGCTTGAGAGATTGGGTGACTAACTATCAGAGCAATAAATGCGTCCCACGGCCAAAAGCGCAGAACCCACGATCAGGGCGGCGGCCGAGATTCACCAGGATTTATGGGGTCACACCACCATACTTCACGATCCCAAATGTCGATTGGACTACCCACTTGCTCTAATCAGACTCCACTATGCAAGATTTCAGCCTCGATTACCCCTCCAGGAACTCTTCCTATAAATACAAGACTCAAGACTACGTTCAAAGGGTTCAAACACCAAACCAAAGCCTCCCACGGAGCAACTTATATTTTCCTGTAATGCACTTTCAATATTTTACTTGCTTTCCTAAGAGTAGCGTTAGTTTGTAAGGAAAATCCATTCATCAATATATCATACGACCCTTCATTTTCAAGGCGCCGGAGCACCATCCCTGTTATTCGCCCATTCACCCCATATATCATACGACCGTCACTCACTGAGCAACGTGCCGAGCACCGCCCGAAACCCACCATCAACACCATTACTAAACGGCCTTGTAGCTCAGGTTGTGGACCTAACGGCCGAGATTAGTTCCTCTCTCGGCCACAATCGTTTGATCAGGAGTCAAGTCCACACAGGCGCACCACTTAACCATTTCCATCCACATCAACATCTCGACACACACGGTGAGACCGTGCTGGCACGCCCGCGCACAACAGCAACGCATCCAAAAGCAGGAAGCCGCGTGTCAACGCATATCCCTTCAGCCCGGAACTCCAGGCCGTGAGATTTGCGCGGTAGACACTTAAGATGCATGAGTTGAACTATCCTACTCATGTTTTGGAACTTGCCGCAGTAGTGTTTGCCCTGAAGGTTTGGCAACACTATCTTTATGGGGAAATGTGCCAGATTTTCACTAATCATAAGAGTTTGCAGTATCTTCTCACCCAGAAGGAACTGAATTTGAGGCAAAGAAGGTGGTTAGAGTTAATTAAAGATTACGATTGTACTTTTGAGAATCACCCAGGAAAAACAATGTGATAGTTGTTGCCTCAGCAAGAAGTCCTTGGGACCGGTAGTGCATTTTCGAGGGAGGTGTTTGCCATTGTTGGTGGAGGTGAGGAAATTGAGAGTTGGGCTATGTATAGATGATCAGGGGAGCACTGTTAGCTACCCTCCATGTAAGACCAGTGCTAGTGGAGCAAATAATCGAAGCCCAATCTCAAGACCCATTAGCTGTACATTGAGATTTGAGGTTGGGAATCGCACCAGGACGGATTATTCAGTGAGGAATGACGGAGCCTTGATGGTGGGCACGAGGTTGTATGTCCCCAATGATGAGGCACTAAAAAGGGAAATCCTTGAAGAGGCCCACTGCTCAGCCTTTGCTATGCACCTGGGCAACACTAAGATGTATCGTACTCTGAGAGAACATTATTGGTGGCGTTTCAGGAAGAAACAGAGATCACAGAGTACGTCAGGAAGTGTCTAAGTTGTCGCCTTGGAAAGGTGTAGTGAGATTTGGGAAGCAGGGAGAACTAAGCCCTCGCTACATTGGGCCTTATGAGATTGTAGAGCGTGCGGGCCCAGTAGCTTGTAGACTTGCCTTAACTCCAGACCTTTCCCGTCTACACGACGTATTCCACGTGTCTATGTTCCGAAAGTATATTTCAGACCCATCCCAGGTATTGGAAGAGCAGCCCATAAAGTTGAAGAAGGGTTTGAGTTAAGTAGAGCAGCCTATTCAGATTCTGGATTGGAAGATGCAAGTGCTTCGATCCAGAGAGATTCCATTGGTAAATGTGTTGTGGAGAAGTCACAACGTGGAAGAGGCCACTTAGGGACCCGAAGAGCAGATACGGGCCCAATATCCTAACCTCTAGAGTGACAGTCACGTAAATTTCATAAGGGGGGTAGATTGTAACAACCCAAACCTTAATTAATAGTTAATTAATAATTTATTAGAGGAAAAGACAATTATACCCTTAGAATATTTTATTAGGTTTTAAGTTGACTTTTTGACTGGGGAAGAATTTGGAGATTTTGTTTGTACCATTGCGCAGAGCGCGACGAAACGAGTCCGTAGACACGTAGTGGACTCAAATCGGACTTGTAATGAAGAAAATACGAGCAAATCACGAAATGGACAAAATTGTAATTTTGGAAAATCAGATTTTTAAAATCAGATTTCCCTCTCTCTCTCTCCTCACTATCTTCTTCTTCACAATCAGACCCCCCCCCTGTTTTTCTTCTTGCTCCAGCCAACACCCCAAACCACCATAATCACCTCTAGCCGCCACCACACCTCACCGGACCGGCCAAGGAAGCACCGCCTCCACCTCCGCAACCCAGCCCATCCTGCTCCGCCGTCCAGCCGCAACGAATCTGCCAGAAAAACTAGGAAATCGCATCAGTTTTGGCAGAATTTTTCTTGGCTTCGTTCGTCGTCATCCGGCCACCAAATCGGAGTAGGATTGGAGATTTTTTGAGGTTTGAAGGGTTAATTTATGGGTTGAGTTTCTGCCTGTTTTGCGTTGCCGTTATCAGTCACTTCCGGTCACTTTTTGGCCATAGTCCAAGAACAAAAGAGGTTCCAAATTAGGAGTTTTACCTAGGCTAGGAGTTTGGGCCCGCGGTTTGGAGATTTTCCAGCCGCCGGAATTTACTTTGCACACCCACGCGCGCCCGGTTCGTGGGCGGCGCGTGAGTCAGGCAGCAGGGACCACTCTTGGTCCTAGAACGATCCTCGTGTCCTCACAAGTGTTTGTGCCTGATAAATCACGGCCATGAACTGGCCGAAGGAGCCCCTTTCCTCGGCCCTGGCACTCGCTCGAAGGACTGAAACGCGGCGTTTGGCCAAGATGCTTGGCCTTCCTGAAAACAAAAGGAAAGTTGCTAAGGCATGATCTTCTCGGCCTAGATTATAGGCCGAGGCCGAGGCTGAACAAAATTACGGCCAAAGATATTAAAGTCAGATCATCAAGTGGCAGCAGGGTCCCACGCTTCATTTAATGAAGTAGTGCCTCTGTTTATTGCAGCAAACCCACTGGCCACAAATAACCATTTAATGCACGAGGGAAGGTGAGAAGTGACTGAAGTCAGGATTTGGCGACAGAAAGCAGAGTGATTAGATGCAGACATTCTCACAAGAATTCTTGCAGCTTGAGAGATTGGGTGACTAACTATCAGAGCAATAAATGCGTCCCCACGGCCAGTTGCGCAGAAACCACGATTAGGGCGGCGGCCGAGATTCACCGGGATTCATGGGGTCACACCACCATACTTCACGATCCCAAATGTCGATTGGACTACCCACTTGCGCTAATCAGACTCCACTATGCAGGATTTCAGCCTCGATTACTCATCCAGGAACTCTTTCTATAAATACAAGGCTCAAGCTACATTCAAAAGGTTCAAACACCAAACCAAAGCCTCCCACGGAGCAACTTATATTTTCATGTAATGCATTTTCAATATCTTTACTTGCTTTCCTAGGAGTAGTGTTAGACTATAAGGAAAATGCATTCATCAATATATCATACGACCCTTGGTTTTCAAGGCGCCGGAGCACCATCTTTGTTGTTCGCTCATTCACCCCATATATCATACGACCGCCGCTCACTGAGCAGCGCGCCGCAGCAACGCCCTAAACCCACCATTAACACCACCACTAAACGGCCTTGTAGCTCAGGCCGTGAACCTGACAGCCGAGATTAGTTCCTCTCTCGGCTACAATCTTTTGATCAGAAGGCAAGTTCAAACAAGCGCACCACTTGACCACTTCCATTCACATCAACAATCTCGACACACGGAGACCGTGCTGGCACGCTCGCGCACAACCGCACCGCACCCAAAAGCAGGATGCCGCGTGTCAACGCATATCCCCTCGGCCCGGAACTCCAGGCCATGAGATTTGCGCGGAGACACTTTTGGCACGCCCGGTGGCACTCTTGTCAAAAACTTATGGTGGAAACCAGGCCACAGGCAAGGCTCAAAAACAAAGCAATCGAAATGGCTTCTGAGACTCCTGAGTCCACTTCACCAATCACCAAGACCGAACATCCGGTCGGGATCTCGGCCAGCGTTCCAGGAACGACGGACCGCGCGGCCGAATCCATGCAGGAACAGGCAATGGTGGAGGACCTGATATCCAGCAGGCCTACAGGTTAGAGACATCCTTTATGGCCGCGATGGACAGATTCTCCTCGGAACTATGAACACTTTTCCAGGAGGGGATGCCGGCAGCCTTGCCCGCAACACCTCCTAGAGCCGGACAGAGAAGCCAAGAGCGCGAAAGAATCGAGCCTCACGGCAAGGAGTGGCAGCCTCGGCACCTCTGAGCAGCACCCAAGCGTCCAGGCTACGGCCAGCGTTCTTTGCCGCCAACAAGCAGCTGGGGGTAGTCCCAGCCCACATGGGCGAATCCTGGACCAATCCACCTAGCGAAGACGGCATGCGGCCCACTACATGCCTTAGCCAAAGCATTAGGACCAGGCGCAGTCCAGCCGGAGCAACGTGATCGAAGCTTTACCATGGCAATGCGATCAGAAGGGCTTAAGCCCCCGCACTACCAGGATGAATACCCGGTTCGGCCGGTCCGACGACAACGCAGACGTGCCTAGGTTCCCATTATGATGCCATCCAACAGAACCAGGTGGTTATACCTCGATGGCCGGTGGACCGAACCTGCCTCGGTCAAACCCACGAGGTCCTTCTAAAACTACCCGGCTCGGTCCGGCAGCGGCCGGGCCCGTTGCTCAAACGGCCCAGGCAGGAATCACCGCGAAACAATGCGCAGCAAGGCAGGCCGTTTCAAGGGTTTCAGTTCGAAGGAATCCGGCCTATCTTGAAAGACGTTTTAATAGAGAGGGAGCCGAGGGCACCAGGTTACCCAAGGCCGTGCCTATCAAGGGAACCTAGCAATTGGCGCAATTTATTTCCTAAAGTTTTTTGGGCACGCCGCGCCTTAAAAAACTCAGCCGCGGGCGCATCTCCTTATGTCTTGGCCGACGGCCATGACACCGACAAACTATTAAAGCGGAGGGATCGATTCCTTCAAGTTCTCGGGCACGTGGACGACAGAAGAATGATTACTCGCAGATGACACCCGGGAGTTTAGAAAATCCAAAACGTCGAGACTCGACGTCTACAACTCGGCGCAAGTTCAAAAGAGAATGGCGCCGAGGACGTACGACAAAAAAGTTAAGAAAAAAAAGGAAGGTAGGCGGACGGGTTAAACAGAAGGCGCGGCCATCATATAGCGAAGGAAAGTATACATTTCGTTTTTCAGAAAAGAAGGCCCTTGCCTTACATTTAGTTAAAAGGGTCATTACTTAAAAAAAAAAAAAGGGAACGGCCGGTCACGGCCGAAATAACATATACATATATCTGTCTGTAGTCATAAACAGAGGAGAAAAATATGTGTAAATAAAATAATGTATGTATGTGGTTAATTATTACATCCCAAAATATATCCAAGAACAGTCGCTCGCCGCCCTCCTAGACCCCTTCGCTGAACATCCCCCAGATCAGGCAGGTGATCCATCCCCTTCGCCTGCCATCTCGCTCGGATCAGCTTCCGCTCGGCCAGGGCCTTCTTCGTCTCGGTCGCGGCTTTGAGGATTTGCTTGGCCGAAGACTTCAGCGTGTTCCCGGTCGCGACCGCGCCATCTCGGCGCTGAAGTATGAGATCTCGACGGGCCGAAGACTTCAGCGCGTTACTATATGCAGTTGTATTGCTCAAAGAAGTCATCCCTTGAGGGTAGCCTATGTTCTCTTTCATTGTAACAAAAATATACATATATATATATATATATATATTCTATTACTGGCGTTATTTGTCTGTACAAAAGTATGACTTTTAGCAAATCCGTGATGAATGCATTGGATTCAAAGAATTGTTCATGTATGGATTTTGTACAAAAAAATCAATGTATCGAACTATAATGGTAAATAAGTTGGCATAATAAGATTGCGATTTTATTCCTTATATAATTAGTGGCTTAAAATTGTTGAAACAATATAACTTAATTTCTAAGTTATTAGTGCTTTCCAAACCGACGATTATATGTAACTTATTTTTCACATGTACATGTGTACATAAGGATAAATCCAATAAATTGTGTATTCATGAAAGGATTTTTTTTTCCAATATGACTCCAAGTTCGGCGTTGTTTGTTGGTACATAAGTATGAATTTTAGTAAATCTTCGATGAAACCACGGTAGATTGGAATTTAGATTCTCAATATTATCTTATTGAAACTAAGGCCAGAATCCGATCCCAATATGTTATCGAATTAATGGACCTTGTGTATCCATGAAAGAAATATTATTTTAAGACATGAATTTGTTCTACCAGAATGATAACTAAATTAGCATATTTTAAGACATGAATTTGTTCTACCAGAATGGCCTTTATAGTAATGCACGCACTTTTAGGAGCCGGGGGTCAGGGTTTTTAATTTAATACTATATTACTGAGCAGAGTTTTTAATAAAATATTATGATGGTTATACAGGCACCCGGGCACCAGGTGACCCGTCTGGAGGGACCTTCAAAGGGTCCAGCTAGCTCAGAGTATCTGAGTGGACCTTTTTGTTTTTCATAAAAGATTTTATGCAGTTTAATCTTATTATTTGATCTTGAATGAGTTTATTCATTGATCAGAGTTTTAATAGCTTGATTTATCGCTTTTATATGTTTTATGTTTTATTTTTATATTTTACATGCTGCCGAGTAGAGAGTGCCTAGAAATTTTGGCATACTAGAGTTTTAGATAGTTAACAGATAAAAGGGTAGTAGAGTTCAGAGTTAAATAAGAATTTATTTTATTTCTCGTTAAATTATTTTTGAAACTATACTTTTCTTAGAAACTACCATAGGTACCCAAGATTAATTAAGGTTGCCTTCGATAAATATGTTGCCTTCGGATCTAAATGTTGCCTTCGGTTATAATGATGTCTACGGACATCCAGTTGCCTTCCTTCGGTTATAATGATGTCGACGGACATCTTGTTGCCTTCGGTTAGGTCAGCATGCTTGACACTGCCCCACGGGTTTCGAGGACGCCCGGACCGTGAGGTGCGAGATTGCGGATCAGGTTGACCTAGTGTCCCCTGAATCCTGCGAGATTGCGGTTTGGGTTGACCTTGCGTCACCGAGACTTACGAGAATGTGTCACTCCGGTGGCACAAGAATGGAATTGACGGATTATAGAGGAATTGACGGAAACATAAGGAATTGACGGAACAATAAATGGGTACATTTAAGTGGTAGATTTAAAGTTGATTTCAATGCTTTCAAGGACTTAATGTTTTAATCAAGTGTGTGATTGACTATATATATATATATATATATATATATATATGAATGCATTGATTCCAGGACGAGTATTTATATAAGAAATGATTTAGTTTTATAATTGTTCTTACGGAGGGGTTAGTATGTTTATATGCTAATTTCCTAAAGCTTTGTTTCTGGTCCACTCACCCTTTAAATGTTTTGCGCCCCCAGGCAGTAGTCATGTGTCAGTGCGCCACCACCGGGCCGAGTCCATCTTCCGCCACATCCCTTGACAGCATAGGGTCTTGTATAATTATTTTATAGTTGTAATCTTTTCTGTGTAGAGCTCTGATATTGCCGTAGAACACTTGTCTAACTGTTTAGTATGTAAATTTTTGTATGCTGGCAGTTGGTGTATATTTTTATATGCATGTTTGACATGTGTAATTTTGGGTTTGGTCCTTTTCCAGAGATCTTTCCCTGAGCTACGTAGATCAGGCTAAGAGGATTGGGGCCACCGATTCCGACGGTGATGGTGGCCCAGCTGTAGCCGAGCAGTGGATAGAACGGATAGAGTGGATTATGGAGGTGAGGGCCATTCCACACGATCACAGGGTGACCCTGGCCACTTCCTTTGTGGCTAGAGATGCTAAATATTGGTGGGAATCAGTTCAGGAGGAGATATCAGAACCCATCGGCCATTACATGGTCATATTTCATAGCAGAGTTTGATGTGCAGTTCTATCCACTCACATATCAGAACATGAAGATGGAAGAGTTTCTGCAGCTAAAACAGAGTGGGATGACGGTATTGGAGTATGAACAGAAGTTCAACGAACTATCTAAATATTGTATTCCACTGGTAGCAAATGAAAGAAAGAAGTGTCAGTTGTTCACCCGAGGATTGAAGGCGTCAATCAGGGACATTGTGATTAATCAGACGGCTAACTAATTTCGCAGATCTGGTTATGACAGCCTCACTAATTGAGAGCAGCCAGGTGATGGTCCGAGTATGGGATGATTCTCGTAGGCGACAGTTTGAGGAGGGTGGTCCCAGTCAGGGGTCACCAAAAAGGGGCAATTTTAGTTCGGGATCATCTAGTGGCCGCAGTTATGGAGATTTTCGACCTGGAGTTAGTTCCAGTGGAGGCTCTAACCAGAGTGGCAGTTTTGGGAACCGCTCTGGAGGTGGTACAGCTAGAGGTGCAGGGAGATAGTTACAGTCAAGTTTGAGCAGGAGAGGTCGTTCCCAGTGTGTCAAGTGTGGCAGGTACCATTCTGAACCTTGTCAACAGGGCGCTTCTAGATGCTATCATTGTGGACAGTCTGGACATTTCCGAGGGAATGCCCGATGCTCTTTTAGGGTGGAGAGATGATAGTTGCACCGACTCAGGGAACACCACAGTTTTTAGGGGCCTCGTCTAGCGGTGGGGCCCAAACCAGTGTAGCCAGCGGGGCGGTAGGCAGGAGAGGGGGACGAGGTGGACGTTCCAGGGCTATGGGTAGAGGGTACAGTTTGTCATAGCAGGAGGTCCTGGCATCACTTGACGCGATTATAGGTATGTTACAAGTTTGCGGAATTCATGCTAGAGTTTTAATTGACAATGGGGCTACGCATTCATTTGCCACCCTAGTTTTGCCCACAACATTGACGTGAGACTCTCAATTTTACAAAATGAGCTGGCGGTCTCCATATCTACATGGGAGACCGTTATGGTTGGTACGGTGTATAGAGATAGTTTCGTGCTAGTATGAGAAGTATTTTTGGAGGCGGTTCTGAGTCCCATAGAGATGATTGATTTGAATGTGATTTTGGGCATGGATTGGTTAACTAAACATCATGCCACAATAGATTATTTTGGGCATGGATTCATTTGCCACCCTAGTAGATTGAGGTTGGAGGATATTCCAGTGGTACAGGAATTTCCAGATGTGTTTCCAGAGGATCTTCAAGTGTTACCACCTCATCGAGAGACTGAGTTCCCTATTGAGCTCGTTCCGGGTGTGAACCTCACTTCTCAGGCGCTGAACAAAATGGCACCAGCAGAGGAAAGGGAGTTAAAGACTTAGTTACAGGAGCTGGTGGATAAGGGTTTCATCTGACCCAGTTCCTCACCATGGGGCGCTCCAGGAGTGTTGGTAAAGAAGAAAGATGGCACCATGAGATTGTGTATTGACAACAGGTAGTAGAGTAGGGCCACAGTAAGGAACCGGTATCCGTTACGATGGATAGACGATCTGTTTGATCAGCTGAAGGGTGCCAAGGTATTTTCTAAGATTGACTTAGGATCTGGGTATCATCAGCTACGCTTTATAGGGGAGGATGTGCCTAAGACAGCACTTCGTATAAGGTATGGGCACTATGAGTTCCTGGTGATGCCATTTGGATTGACTAATACGCCAGCTGCGTTTATGGATTTCATGAACAGAGTGTTCCGACGTTCCTTGGATCACTTTGTGATTGTGTTCATAGACGATATCTTGGTATACTCCAAAAGTCAAAAAGCGCACATGAAGCACTTGGAAAATGTCCTGAAGACTTTGAGGAATAAACGGTTGTATGCCAAGTTCAGCTAGTGTCAGTTTTGGTGGGATAGAGTGAGTTTCTTGGGGCACATGATTGATGCAGAGGGTATTTATTTGGTTTCCCAGAAAGTTGTGGCAGGAGTGAATTGGCCACGACCAACTAGTGTTACTCGAGATAGAGAGTTTTCTTGGGTTAGCTAGGTACTATTGTCGCTTCGTGGAGGGCTTCTCTACCATAGCGGCACTTCTCACTCGTTGACAAGGAAAGGCGTCAAGTTCGAATGGTCAGATGAGTGGAAGAGAGTTTTAACGAACTCAAGACCAGGTTGACCACCGCTCCGGTATTAACACTTCCGACGAGACAGGAAACTTCGTAATATACAGTGACGCATCCCGACAAGGATTAGGTTGTGTGCTGATGCAGCATGGTAGGGTAATCGCTTATGCTTCCAGGCAACTTAATGTTTGTGCCTAATAAATCACGGCCATGAACTGACCAAAGGAGCCCCTTTTCCTCGGCCCTGGCACTCGCTCGAAGGACTAAAACGCGGCGTTTTGCCAAGATGCTTGGCCTTCGTGAAAGCAAAAGAAAAATTGCTAAGGCATGACCATCTCGGCCTAGATAATAGGCTGAGGCCGAGGCCGAACGAAATCACGGCCAAAAGCATTAAAGTCAAATCATCACGTGATAGTAGGGTCCCATGCTTCATTTAATGAACTAATGCCTCTGTTTATTGCAGCAAACCCATTGGCCACAAATAAGCATTTAATGCAAGCCCACTGGCCACAAATAGGCATTTAATGCACGAGGGAAGGTGGGAAGTGACTGAAGTCAGGTTATGGCGACAGGAAACAGGGTGATTAGACGCAGACATTCTCACAAGAATTCTTACAGCTTGAGAGATTGGGTGACTAACTATCAGAGCAATAAATGCGTCCCCACGGCCAGAAGCGCAGAACCCACGATCAGGGCGGCGGCCGAGATTCACCAGGATTTATGGGGTCACACCACCATACTTCACGATCCCAAATGTCGATTGGACTACCCACTTGCTCTAATCAGACTCCACTATGCAAGATTTCAGCCTCGATTACCCCTCCAGGAACTCTTCCTATAAATACAAGACTCAAGACTACGTTCAAAGGGTTCAAACACCAAACCAAAGTCTCCCACGGAGCAACTTATATTTTCCTGTAATGCACTTTCAATATTTTACTTGCTTTCCTAAGAGTAGCGTTAGTTTGTAAGGAAAATCCATTCATCAATATATCATACAACCCTTGATTTTCAAGGCGCCGAGCACCATCCCTGTTATTCGCCCATTCACCCCATATATCATACGACCGTCACTCACTGAGCAACGTGGCGGAGCACCGCCCGAAACCCACCATCAACACCATTACTAAACGGCCTTGTAGCTCAGGCTGTGGACCTAACGGCCGAGATTAGTTCCTCTCTCGGCCACAATCGTTTGATCAGGAGTCAAGTCCACACAGGCGCACCACTTAACCATTTCCATCCACATCAACATCTCGACGCACACGGTAGACCGTGCCTGGCACGCCCGCGCACAACCGCAACGCATCCAAAAGCAGGAAGCCGTGTGCACGAGGTTGTATGTCCCCAATGATGAGGCACTAAAAAGGGAAATCCTTGAAGAGGCCCACTGCTCAGCCTTTGCTATGCACCTGGGCAACACTAAGATGTATCGTACTCTGAGAGAACATTATTGGTGGCGTTTCAGGAAGTATAACGTAACTAAGCATTATATGCTTCCATTCGCACATGACAAGGAGAAGTTAAGAGAAACCCCTGCGCTTTATAAGTTCATAGAGAAATCGCAATGGGATGCCTTTGTAGCTTCAAGGTTAACCCCAGATTTTGAGGCTAAGCAGAAAGAGAGGAGGGAGAAATTGGAGTACAACCATAGGTTGTCTAGAAAAGGGTATGTTGGTTTGGAGGACCAATTGGAAGAAACCATGCCCAATGTTGAAGAAATCGATCGAGCTCTTCTATGGAAGAAGGCAAGAGAAGATAAAACAGGAAACATCCCTGATCCCAAAGGTTGCAGAGAAGGCAAAACTAATCGTAAGTCTCACTAACTCTGTTCTAAATTTGAAAAACAAAGTGTTTTATTTTGGTATAGACGTCGTTTATATTCAAATAAGCGACGTTATAAAATGAACACCACGACGGGCTTAATTTACCGACGTTTAAAAATGAATAGGACGTCGTTTTTTGAATAAAGTAGACGTCTAGATAGAATTAATACGATGGATTAAATTCCTCTATGAACTGCATTTTTGTTTTAAGTTTACTCACGCACACACTCTTCCTCTCTCTGTCTATTTCACTGAAATTTGTGGTGCACAATTTCTGGAAAAGAATGCATATTTCAATAGAGTTTTTTCACTTCTTCATTAAAATTTACGACGGTTTTATCTTATCTAGACGTTAGAATTCTTATACAACGACGGTAATTTTGTGCAGCAGTATGAAATTGGACATCTACGTCTGTTTGTTCAATAGTCTGTCGTCTTACTTTGAATACTACCACGGTCTTTGATTTATGTTTTAATCTGTTTTATTTTGAATATACGACATATTTTTATATACCGACGTTGTAAATTATAAATAACGACGGTATTTAAATACAGACGTTTTAAAGTAATACTACGTCAGGAATTTAAGAAACCCGTCGTTGTTTATAATTTACAACGTCAGTATATTTATCTGTTTTACACCCTGCTCAGTTTCTAACAATCTCTCTTTCTCTCTTTTAGGATGATTTGCAAAGGCAAGTCTCCGAAGGCACTCTGACTGTCTCCTGGACCAATGATGTCTTGATTCTTGCTTTGGGAACCCCCGAGCATGGTGGGAGAGTCAGAGGAGCTGGTGCCTGGCGTTACCCCAACTCAGTTCTTCAATTTGCCGAAACAGCAGAGAGTGAAATTTGGTGACAAATTGAAGGAAAGTGTGAGGGAGGCAGTCAGAGAAGAGACCTTGAGGATTGAGGCAAAGTCAAGGGAAACTATAATGGAAGCAGTTCAGAACAGAGAGGGGAGGCTATGTTGGCATATTTCCGTCAACTTTACCCCAATTTTGATCCCAGCCAGATGCTCAAAACCCCAATTTCTTCAATTCCTCCGATTACTTTACCCCCTCAAGATCAAAGCCCAAAAAATCCAATGTCTGATAAGGCAAGCTGCTCTGGGGCCACTGGTATGAGACCCCTAGCTTTGGAATTAGAAGATCCGAAGCCTGAAGTTGATACTGCTGGAAAAGAGAAAGAGGACACGGTAAAATCTCTGCTATTTTCTATTTCTGCCTTTTAAATTTAAATAGACGTCGCTCCTTTTAATATTCGACGTTAAAATTTAAAATAACGACGGTATATATGTCTGTTTCTTACAGGAAGCGTCGTGTTTAGTTAAATACCACGACGCTTTTACTTGTTTTTGCAAATTATTAGACATTAAAAATAACGACTGTGTTTTTTGCGTCGTCTAACTCTTTTATAAACCGTCGTCTATTTCATGATTTCATTAACTGTATTTATATTAGACGACCTTTCTATAGTATAGCGACGTTATAAATTCAACACAACGACGGTTATGTATTTACCGACGTGTATAACCTTTCCTCCGTCAGTATTTACTAGAAACCGTCGTTTATATTATATACCACGTCTGTTTTTTGGGTTTAGTTAGAGTCGTTTATTTTAGTTCACACACAAACTAACTTATATTTCTTTATTTATTTCTTGTAACAGGATCTCTCAAAGCTAGACATGCCACCTCCTCTGTTAGCCTTATGCCAACATGTCCAGACCAAGTTGTTGCCTACTAAGGAGGCTGTGGCAGTTCACATGCCCAAGGAGGTGTTTGGCGTTGAGCATGATACCTTCCTCTTACCTGATGATATTTTGCAGTTTGGTTCCATGGTTGAGATTGGAACCACAATGATATCAGTATACATGAGGTAATTCTCCCTAATCCCATTTTGTTTTACATTTTCCTTTCTTTTAAATTAAAATCTCATTTAATTGACTTTCATATATATATTTAGGTTCCTATTTGACTATTTAAACATGGCAAATATGGTAAACCTTGTTGGCCTCGTGGACCCTGGGCTAGTGAGCTCTGGAGCTGGATCAATATCAGACCGAATAAAAAACCTGCCAAACCGCCTGAATAGCGGATGGGAATCAATTTTTCTTGGTCCCTTATAATCCAGGGTTAGTACCATTTAAAGTATTTTCCTGAGCTTCTAATATTTTTCTTTGTAGTACTATTTAACCTATATGAATCATTATGTGCAGGGGTCATTGGGTGATGGTAATTGTAAGACTAGCAACGGAGACTGCCTATTACATGAATTCACTGCCAAAACGCATGGTTGACGACGACATGAAAAATATAGTGAATACCTAAGTTGATTTCTTCTGATTTAAGATTTTTCCTATAAAGTATTTAAATAAACGACGGTTTTTAATAATACCGATGTTATAATTAAAATATAACGACGGTAAGATATTACCGACGTTTTAATTTAACTACCACGTCAGTATTTTCTTAAAAACGTCGTTTTAATTAAACTAACACGTCGTTTGGGTTTTATTTAAGAACGTTTTAATTTTTTCTGCTCAATTTTTTGTTATACGACGTTTTACTCTTACCGACGTTACACTACTACAAAAATCGAAATAGACGACGGTAATCCACCGTCATGTATTCGGTTTTTCAACCGTCGTGAAATCGAACTGACGTCTTTTGATGCATAAAACCACGACGGTAAATCCCCGTCGTCTATTATTTGTAAAGACGACGCTTTTACTCAAAACCGTCATCTTTACTTCATAATAGACGACCTTTTTTATAAAAAAATCATCGTCTTTGCTTAATAATAGAAGACCCTTTTTATAAAAAAAACCGTCGTCTTTACATATAATAGATGACCCTTTTTATAAAAAAAACCGTCGTCTTTACATATAATAGACGACCCTTTTTATAAAAAAACTGTCGTCTTTACTTCATAATAGACGACCATTTTCATATAAAAAGGGTCGTCTTTACTTCATAATAGACGACCATTTTCATATAAAAAAGAGTCGTCTTTACATATAATAGACGACGGTTTTTTTAAGAACTTTCTTCTATTTGATGTAAAAACGACGGTTTTTGTTAAAGAACTATGTTTTATTATATCCAAAGACGTCGGTTTTGTTAAAAAGCCATCATCTATTAAATGTGAAGACGACAATTTCTTGAAATATTGTCGTCTATTAACTCTAAGACAACGATTTTTTAGTATATATACAGATGACGGTTTTTCCAATAAAACCATTGTTTTATTATCTTTAGTTTTTTGAAGAGTCAATAGTTATTACATAGTCAACCAATCTTTATTCAATTACATACATACTTCCTACCTATAATTAGAAATAACGGAGCTCACAAATTCTACTAATTTGATTTTAACTTCATCAATTTGTTCTTGGGTTGACTTAGCTCTGCCTTCTTGCACATTTTCCAAGTTGTTGGTGTCGGAAAAGGAAAGACCTGATCAAAGAGACCCCAATACTCTTAAACATAAACTTGTTTAGCAGTAATCTAACCTTAGCAAAAAGATCTATGCAGCTCTAGAATGACAGCAGAACACAATTGGCATAATTGGCAAAGTACCTGTTCTTGTGGTGGCACCATAACAAATGAAAAATCAGAGATTCAGAAAATTAACAATGAAATTCCAAAATAATTAAAGTAAACAACAAAAATAAAAAGTATTTTGGACCTGATGATGTTGTCGGTCCAAAAACAAACGGATCTAGTGAGGATGGGTATGTTTTGCCTCATCTTCTTCGTCAGCTTCTTCTTGATTATGAAGGCCTTGTGGGACGGCTGTGCATATTTATAAAAAACCCAAATGAGAAACTCACTTAAATCCCACGAAATTAGCACAATACATGAACAAACATATATATATATATATATATATATATATATATAAGACCGATTTCCATAAGTCTTTCTAGATCGAGTCGCTGAGTTTGATGAGCGAGTTGAGTGCCTGAGAGTGAGATCTTCTTTGAAGAAAGTGAAGGTCGAGATCTTTCAAATCAAACCTTTCAACCAGCTTTGATTCTCAAATACATAACCTCCCTCTATATCTTATGGATCTGCGAAGACCTCAATCTCTCAACTCCTTCATTCATATCGATTTTTTGATGATTTTGTAGAGAGTTTCATGAGGGTGTTTTAGAGAGTGCAGGAGGGTTTCAAGGAGGGAGAGATAAGGTTTTCATAGACGGGGGAAAATCTGAAAATTTGTCGAGCGCGAATTCACTTAAGTAGCCTTTTTTTAGCGTGTTTTAAAAGACGACGCTTGTTAATGAGAGATAAGGTTTTTAAAGACGGGTGAAAATTTGAAAATTTGTCGAGCGCGAATTCACTTAAGCGGCCATTTTTTAGCGTGTTTTAAAAGACGACGCTTTTAAAAAAAACCGTCATCTTAACATATAATAGACGACCCTTTTTATATAAAAAGGGTCGTCTTTACTTCATAGTAGACGACCATTTTCATATAAAAAGAGTCGTCTTTACATATAATAGACGACCAATTTTATATAAAAAGGGTCGTCTTTATTCATCATAATAGACGACCAATTTCATATAAAAAGGGTCGTCTTTACTTCATAATAGACGACCCTTTTTTCAAAAAACCGTCATCTTTACTTCACAATAGGCGACCCTTTTGTTTAAAAAGCGTCATCTTTACTTCATAATAGACGACCTTTTTTTTAAAAAAACCTTCATCTTTACTTCACAATAGACGACCCTTTTTTATTTATACTTTCATTAAATACAACATAAGATTTTGTGGTATCCACTAGTGTAAATATTTTAAATTGAAGATCAAATTGAGTCATTGTATTCATATAGGGTCAAGGAGTGTAGCTGTAAAAAATCATCAAAATCGAAGTTAAAATAACCGTTAAATCTTGATTTTTCGTTTATAACCGTCGAAATGTTTTGTCCCGTTACTTGATCTCTGATTTATTTGTTTTTCCGATTTTTGGCGTATATGATCTTGATTTGTAAACAAACAAGTTTGACGGTTGGATCATTGAAATTAGTTTCGTAGAATGCGTATGCCATCAAAACAATATATTCACTAACAATTAAGAGTTTATTTATACTTTTATTAAATATAACATAAGATTTTGTGGTATCCACTAGTGTAAATATTTTAAATTGACGATTGAATTGGTTCATTGTATTCATATAGGGTCAAGGAGTGTAGCTGTAAAAAATCATCAAAATCAGAGTTGAAATAGCCATTAAATCGTGATTTTTCGTTTATAACCGTCGTCTTTACACTACAACACATGAACCTTTCTATGACGTCTGATTTGCGTCATAAAAGGCATTTAATGACGCGGATCAGGCGCCGTTACCCACGTCGTCTAAAGGGGGGGTCATGGAAACTTTTTCAAAACACGACGTCTGTTCTGCGTCATGGAATAGGGTTTCAATGACGCGAATAACGCGTCATGGGAACTTTTTTAAAACACGACGTTTGTGATGCGTCATGGAATAGGGTTTCAATGACGTGCTATGCGCGTCATGGAAACTTTTTTAAAACACGACGTCAGTGCCACGTCATGGAATAGGGTCTCAATGACGCGGATAGCGCGTCGTGGGAACTTTTTTAAAACACGACGTTTGTTCTTCTCGTCATGGAATAGGGTTTCAATGACGCGGATGACGCGTCATGGAAACTCTTTTAAAACACGACGTCGTGCTGCTGCGTCATGGAATGTGGTTTCAATGACACAGTTTAGACGTCGTTGAAATTCTTTAAATTTTTTTTAAAATAAAAATTATTTATATATATATTCCATCATTTTAATTATGCAAAAAGAAATTAATATATAAAAGAAAAAATAAAGACACAAAGGCAAAGTACTTTAAATTATATTTCTATTACTCAAAATTATTTTTACAGTACAAATGAACTCTGTCCAATTAATTATCACAACAAAAATAAACATGATTAAAAATGAGAAAAAAGAAGCAAATAAGCATAGAAAACTTGCTCTGTACATGCAAATATGCGTTGACAATCCATCCATGATGAACCAAAAACAGAAGCTGCAGGCACAATCTGCAAATATACATTAGTTAAGTTTTCAAAATGTATCAAAACCACAGCATAACAAATAAGAAAGTAGAACTCATTGCAAAGTCACTATTATTTCAATGAAATTTGTTACAGAAAATTAATAAGTTCAGCAAATTGAACAAACGAACGTATAAAAAAAAATGAAAAACAATCGTTTCTGTAAAAATAAGGATGCAAGTAATAGAATAAAATTCTTTAATTTATTGAACACATAAGAAGTGTATTTCAGTGATAACTACATGCCATTATAGGTCACTTTTGACAACGAGTGCCCGATAGCAACAAATACTATAGAACACTGGATTATAGCTTAAAGAAAGTGGAAGAATCCCATCCAAAACACTCTGAAAGTAGAAATTAAATATTGTAAGACTTGCAACACCACATTGCAGAGGAGGGCACTTACGATGAACAATGACATCACTAGAGACCAGTTAATGGTCTTCGGTAGATACCTGTATCAGAAAAAGGAAAAGGAAAAGGGACATAATTATGACAGATTGTAATATGGCTAAATCTATCAAATGGTGACTCTGATCAATGGATCATTTAATAACACATCTTTCTTGCTAATAATGAAAGCATGAATCACAATTGAGGTTGAATAACCACGTCAAATCATCAACAACAAAAACATACCAGCTAAACCTATATCCACCATGACTATCTTTCTCAACCAAAAACACAAACATGCAAAAGAGTGATTTGAGTTCGAAAAAAGAGGTGGATAGTGTACCTTATAGCGATGTTGATGATGTGACGGAATTCTAGTTTTGTTAAAAGGGAAAAAAGGGTGCAAACCTATTCCCTTCCAATCTCAACAGTGACTTCTACTTTCAGAATTATTCTTATTAATGACATTGCCTATTTGACCTCTTAATTCACATACTGGATTCCAACGGGTGCGCCCAAGGCAATTGCTCCCAATGCATTTAGCAGAGCCCCTACAGAGTGTAAGACACAATAAGTTGTGATTTTTTCTTAATTAGTACTAGTAGTATTACAAAATGCTTAAAATTAAGAGCATTTTATATCGTTATAGTAAAAATTCATTAAGAAACAAAAAATCAGAGCACCAAAAAACAACAAATGGGAAATGTATCCACACGAAATTTACATACACCATAAGATAATAACTCAGAGCATGGTTGTCACCTCCAAATACTATAATGAAAACTCCATAGGTGACTTACATTCCTTTAAAACCGAATATAGCAAGCTTAGGAATTGTTATATACGAAAGCTTTTAAAACATTGACACGATCTCACTAAACTAGCAATTCAAAACTATATATGATAGAGCAGAAGATAAATTTGAACTGTGGACTAACCAGCAGGAAGTCCCAGTAGGCCACATCCTACAGCTTTCAAATACTGTAAACATCACATTAAAGACTATCAGAGAAACTACAATGAATCAGAAGCCACAAAGAAAGAATTAAACTCATAGCAGGCTTGTTGTTGGGTTGCTGAAAAAACCAATTTTTTTTTTTAAAAAATTTCCTGCATTTTCCATTCGTTTCTCAGCTACCAAACAGGAATATCAAAGGCATAAGAACTTACGGAGCATCGTTCATGGTCCTTCCTATACCGGCTGTAAAGAAGGATCACAATTGGGCACTCAAAAACTTCAAAGCGAAAAACCCAAATGAAAAATAATAAAACAATTAGAAAACAGAGATATTATGATGCAATCAAACAGGGAGGGTTTCGATGGGATGTCTTCTAGCTGATGAGGAGTTGAAGCTCTTGAATGTTCCAGTGAGAGAGAAGCCATAGATTGTGAGGGAGGGAGACAGAGAAGAAGCCAGAGAAAGAGAGGGAGGGTTTCGATGGGATTTGATGAGAGAGAGAGAGAGAGAGAGAGAGAGAGAGAGAGAGAGAGAGAGAGAAATTTGCAAAGTCTGAGAAGGAAGAGATCTGAGAGAACATTTGGGATTAAAGAATGAGTTAGAGATTGGAGATAGAATATGAGGAATCTGTAAGGGAGAGAGAATTTGACCCCAAAAAAAAAGACGCACCAAACTTAAATTTGGTGAAAAAAGG
Source organism: Prunus fruticosa (assembly GCA_018703695.1). Classification (NCBI taxonomy): domain Eukaryota; kingdom Viridiplantae; phylum Streptophyta; class Magnoliopsida; order Rosales; family Rosaceae; genus Prunus; species Prunus fruticosa. The sequence continues at coordinate 1,874,147 of CM031923.1, read as the reverse complement.
GCGGCACGCGAAAATTTTTGGGGGAAAAAATTATAAATCCATGACGCATATGCTACGTCGTCAAAGTGCTAAAGATTTTATGACGCAGAAGACGCGTCATGTTAAGGTTAGGAAAAAATTATAAATCCATGACGTCTCCCAAACGTCGTTGATTTTTGGGGGAAAAAATTATAAATCCATGACGCATATGCTACGTCGTCAAAGTGCTAAAGATTTTATGACGCAGAAGACGCGTCATGTTAAGGTTAGGAAAAAATTATAAACCCATGACGTCTCCCAAACGTCGTTGATTTTTGGGGAAAAAATTATAAATCCATGACGCATATGCTACGTCGTCAAAGTGCTAAAGATTTTATGACGCAGAAGACGCGTCATGTTAAGGTTAGGAAAAAATTATAAATCCATGACGTCTCCCAAACGTCGTTGATTTTAGGGGAAAAAATTATAAATCCATGACGCATATGCTACGTCGTCAAAGAGCTAAAGATTTTATGACGCAGAAGACGCGTCATGTTAAGGTTATTGAAAATATTTCTATCCGTAAAAAAATAGCAAACGTAATTAAAAGAGGTGGATGAAGTGGCGCAAAGACAAAAAAAAAAGAGCGACAGGCTTAAAATTTTGTGGGGAAAGAAATTACAGATCTATGACACGCATAAGACGTCGTTAATAAATATATCTATGACGTAGAATATGCGTCGTGAAATTTTTTCCATGATGTCTCCCAAACGTCGTTGATTTTTGGGGAAAAAATTATAAATCTATGACGCAGGTCCTGTGTCGTATACGGTAAATCTATGACGCAGGTCCTGCGTCGTCGTATAAGTACTTCATGACGTGTAGAGGACGCCGTTAAATTAACAGTATTAATGACGTATGATCAGCGTCGTCTAAACGTACTCAAATCAATGACACACATTCCGCGTCATGGAAAATGATTTTAATGACGCATCAAGCAAATGTCGTGATAACGGTGTCATAAACTCATTTCAACGACGCATTTTAAAAACACGTCATAGTTTATCACATTTAATGACGGGTATTTTTGATGCGTCATTAAATCTGCGTCATAAAAAGACACTTTTTTTGTAGTGTTACTTAATAATAGACGACCCTTTTTATAAAAAAAACCGTCGTCTTTACATATAATAGACGACCCTTTTTATAAAAAAAACCGTCTTCTTTACTTCATAATAGATGACCATTTTTATAAACAAAACCGTCGTCTTTACATATAATAGACGACCCTTTTTATATAAAAAGGGTCGTCTTTACTTCATAATAGACGACCATTTTCATATAAAAAAGGGTCGTCTTTACTTCATAATAGACGACCCTTTCCATATAAAAAGGGTCGTCTTTACTTAATAATAGACGACCCTTTATATAAAAAAACCGTCGTCTTTACTTATAATAGACGACAGTTCTTTCAAAACAACCATGTCTTTACCAAAAAAAGGACACTTGATTTTTAAAAGACGACGCTTGTCATACCTGCTGTCGTTGTTTTTTGGTCAGATTTTAACTCTGAAGAAAAGCTTTTTAATAAGATGACGCTTTTTTATTTGTGTGCGTCGTTATAAAAAAATTCTCAACAGTATCTCCATTTTTTAGTTGTTTAAGTCACTTATCCACGACGGTTTTTTGTTACCGTCGTCTTTTTTGAAACAACGACGGTTTTTTGTTCTACCGTCATCTTTTTCTGGTCGTCTTTTGCCCTTTTTGTAGTAGTGTTATAATGTTACACAACGACGGTAAGTTTTTACCGCCTTTTTAAACAAAATATCACGTCGTTTTTTTAAAAACTCCGTCGTTTTTTTAAAAACTCCGTCGTTTTGACTGATTTACCACGACGGTTACTATTTGTATTTAAATTTTTTGTTTTGTCATTAACACCCTTTGTTTTCTTGTAATAGGTCAATTAAAATGTTTAACATTCATATAAATAAAAATTCACGTAAACAGCAGGCCATTTGGAAATATCTACACTTCACTCTTGAACAACCAACAAGTGATAATGTGGCTATTACGTGATGCGATTCATGAGAGATATAATTTATGATCCAGACCTAAATTTCGAGAAGAAGGTATAACGCAACATTTTAGATATACTTTTGTTTATAACCGTCATTTGTATCTTTATAACACGTCGGTTTTTTGGTTTATTTTGCAGTTTGAGAAGAAAAAAGATAAAGTTCAGTATAAACAAGAGGATATTGACGAAGTTAGGCATGAATGGGCAGAATTCGTGAACAACTTATTACTGAAGGATAATTGATGTAGATAAATATTTATGAACAATGTTTAGGTTTATTTTAGTTTATTTAAAATGTACATAAATATTTTGTTGTAATCAAGCGAACAAACATCAAAAAAATTAAATTTTGTTTTAAAACTTGTTTAGTTCCCAAACACCGACGTCTGATTCTAATTTACACGTCTCATACGTGTACACAATGGTCGTATTGCAGTAACTGGAAATATAACATCGACGGCAATTCTTATAAACGACATGTAATAGTCATAACAACGACGGTTTATAATTAATTCATCCTGAATAAATGAATTTTGTACTTATATACTACGTCGGTTGGTATAAACTTATCGACGTGTTCATAATATACAAAGGCGGATACTATTAAATATCCGCCTTTGTATATTTAAACAACGTCCGTTATATACACTAAAAGGACGTGTAATAGTCATAACAACGACGGTTTATAATTAATTCATCCTGTATAAATGAATTTTGTAGTCATATACTACGTCGGTTAGTATAATCTTATCGACGTCTTAATAATATACGAAGGCGGATATTCTTAAATATCCGCCTTTGTATAATTAAACGACATCGTTTTATACTAGTTTAACGTCGTTGTAAATGGATACAACGTCGGATAGGTTATTTTTCATTTAATTTTTAATGACTTTTATATTTTATTTAATTCCATATTAAATTCAAAACTAAATCCAAAAATTAAACTGAAAACTACCAAGCATTGGAATATTGTCTCTATCCTAAAGCTTTAAAAAATATAATTTTGGATTTATTTTTTTTATTGTATTTAATTACTAATATTAATAATATATTCAAAACAAAATCCGAAAAATGTAATATCTTGCCCGTTAAGGCCTGAAAAATGTAATTTTAGTTTTCAAAGTTCGAATGATAACAAAATTCAAACAAATTTTGAGACAAAGCATGGTACTCCTTATACTTTATATAACATAACCCTAAAGTTTATGTGATCCATTGGTGCCCATAAATTCAAAATTATGAAATCCATATTTTAGCCTACTATTGTTGAAGGCATTGTTGTAAGGAGTCCATAGCAATTTTCGGTTCATTTTTCTCGTACTTGTGTTTTAAATTTATTGTAAAATTTAGGGTTTAGGGTTTTTTGAAACGACGCGGTTTTCTCCTGCTGTTTTTGGTCAACTTCATAAACGAAGACTAATTGAATTCGGTTTACGACGTCGGTTATTGAATAGCGACGTCCTTTATTTTTACAACGTCGGTCTTGTATACAACCCGCCGTTGTAAGTAAGAATTAGACGTCTATGTAAGTGTTGACTGTCGTCGTTGAAAACGCGGTACTTTAAAATTTTTGACCGCGACCTAAAATTTTCAGAATTTCCCTTTAACCCTCAAATAGTTCATTCTCTCTCTTCAACATAAATTTGTCTGAAAGTTTTCGTTCTCCCAGCTCTCTCTCAATATCCATGTAAGTACAACTCTAGTCCCTTTAACCCTAATTCTCTCAGCTCTCTCTCAAAGCATTGGGTACGTAGATTCTCCAAGATCTCTCTCCGAGCATTGGGTACGTAGATTCTCCAAGCTCCCTCTCAAATCATTGGGTACGTAGATTCTCCAAGCTCTCTCTCAAGCAGTTGTTATATTCTCGCAGCTCTCTCTCAATATCCATGTAAGTACAACCCTAATCTCTTCTTAAATCCATAAATGTTTTCGTTGGTAGCTATATTAGGGTTCTTTTATCTTTTGGTGTTTGCATTCTTGTAATAATTGCTCTCTGTTTGGGTTCTTTTATGTTTGTTTGGCCATGGGTTCTTGGAAAAGGAATGGGGATGGGAGATTTAAGCTTTTTTTTTTTTTTAAATTATGACGACGGTTGAAGGATCAAACCGTCGTCCAAAGTTGATTATACGTCGGTTGTTCATTTACTCTCATCGTCTGAGTTTTAAGCCGCAATGATAGCCTAAAGACGACGTTTTTTCTCCATTAAACGTCGTCTTTAGGCTACCAGAACACAGTTCAAATTTCTGGGTTTGGGTGTCTTAATGACGACGGTGACTATAGATGCCGTCGTCTTAATGAATATTAAACGACGATTATTTTTTTCAAACCGTCGTCTTGTCCATGTTTTATATTTAATTTTCATTTTGTTCTCTGCTATTTGAATGAGGTAGTGTTTCATTGCTGGTCTTTCCACTTTAATATATATATATATATATATATATATATTTATATGAATTTGATAGAGTGTGAGATGGATAAGTCATGGATGCATGCGGATAGAAGATCGAAAGCATATGAGTTAGGGGTGGAAGGATTTTTGAATTTTGAGTCAGAAAATCTTGGAAATACAACTGAGATTCGTTGTCCATGTGTTAAATGTGGGAATATTCGATTGTTTGGGGTTGGAATTATAAGGGAACACTTATACTTTAATGGAATTGACCAAAGCTATAAGATTTGGAGATGGCACGGAGAACCTTGGGAATGGACTACCAATGCTAGTAGAAATGTGGAAGAAGATGAGCAAAGTAGGTTCAGTTATGTTTCCTGAAGAATTAGGGATGGATGATAATGATTTTGCCAATATTGGATCTGATCCTTATGAATTTGCCAATGTGATTGGGGATGGCAATCAACCCTTGTACCCTGGTTGCAGTAAGTACACGAAGTTGTCGGCTTTGGTGAAGTTATATAATTTGAAAGCAAAACATGGGATGAGTGATGTTTGCTTTACAGAATTATTGATACTTCAAGGAGAATTTCTTCCAGAATGAAATACACTACCTTCCTCTATGTACGAGGCAAAAAAGACTTTGTCTGCTTTAGGGATGAGTTATGAGAAAATCCACGCATGTCCCAATGACTGCATTTTGTATCTGGAAGGAGTATGAGAATGCAACTAAATTGTCCTACTTGTGGTATCTCAAGGTGGAAGGAAACCAAGGATGGGTTCTTGAAAGAGGGTGTGGTAGCGAAGGTGGTGTGGTATTTTCCTCCAATTCCAAGGTTTAAAAGGATGTTTCAATCACATAAGACAGCTAAGAGTGTGACTTGGCATGCTGCAAGAAAATCAGTTGACGGTTATATGTCTCATCCAGCGGATTCCCCGTCTTGGAAACTTGTTGATGAAAAATGGCCCGACTTTGGTAATGAGCCAAGAAACTTGAGATTGGCTCTCTCATCTGATGGATTCAATCCCCACAGTTCTTTAAGTAGCAGATACAGTTGTTGGCCAGTTATGTTAGTTACATATAATCTCCCACCATGGCTATGCATGAAGCGGAAGTTCATGATGTTGACTATATTGATTTCCGGTCCTAAACAGCCCGGAAATGATATAGACGTCTACTTAGAGCCTTTGATTGATGATTTGAAATCTCTGTGGGATGGGATTAGAGGAGTGTATGATGCCCACATAGGAGAATACTTTACACTTAGAGCTGCATTACTATGGACAATTAATGATTTTCCCGCTTATGGAAACTTATCTGGTTGTGTTGTTAAAGGATATAAAGCTTGTCCAATATGCGGCGATGATACACCTAGTCACAGGTTGAAAAATGGCCACAAAATTTGTTACATTAGGCATAGAAAGTGGTTACCAATCAATCATCCATATAGGAGGCAACGTGCAGCTTTTAATGGGAAACCTGAATATGGCATGCCTCCCGAGCCATTAACAGGAGAAGAAGTGCTGCATATGGTTGAAGATATTAATTACATATGGGGCTCGAAAAATGGGGGAAGTGTTGGTGAGAACGATGGTGACAGAGTTTGTTGGAAGAAGAAATCAAAATTCTTTGATCTCGAGTATTGGAAATACCTCCCGTGAGGCATGCCCTAGATGTTATGCACATTGAGAAGAATGTTTGCGATAGTATCATTGGTACATTGCTAGAGATCCCTGGAAAAAATAAAGATGGGATTGCTGCTCGGTTAGACTTATTGAACATGGGGGTAAAAATTGATTTGCAACCCGAGTATGGAGAAAGACGTGCTCGCTTGCCTCCAGGGCCTTGGAATTTGTCAAGAGGAGAGAAGAGAGCGGTTTGCAATTCTTTTTATGGTATGAAGGTTCCTGAAGGTTATTCTTCAAATATAAAAAATCTTGTATCTTTAAAAGATTCAAGACTTCTTGGCCTTAAATCTCATGATTGTCATACCTTGATGCAACAATTGCTCCCTGTGGCAATTCGTTCTGTTTTGGAGAAGCCTGCAAGGTATGCAATAACTCGATTGTGCTTCTTCTTCAATGCTATATGTGCAAAGACGGTAGATGTTTCCAAGCTAGATAAGTTGGAAGAAGATGTAGTAGTTACTTTGTGTTTGCTTGAGAAGTACTTTCCCCCTTCATTCTTTGATATCATGGTTCATCTAGTAGTACATCTTGTCAGAGAAGTTCGTCTATGTGGGCCAGTATATTTTAGATGGATGTATCCGTTTGAAAGATATATGAAAGTGCTAAAGGGGTATGTTCAGAATCGTACTCGTCCTGAAGGTTGCATTGTTGAGCGGTATATAGCTGAAGAAGCTGTAGAGTTTTGTACCGAGCATTTATCTGATGTTAGTACAGTTGGAGTGCCTTCAAGCCAGAATATGGGAGTTTCAAAGCCATTATCAGGTTGCACAGTGAGCTTAGTTGATATGGACTTGTTGAACCAGGCACATCTATATGTCTTGGAGAATACGGAGGAAGTCCTACCTTATATCGAGTACGTATGAGTTTAATTTTTCATATGTAGCCATTTTAAATATTATTACTCCTTATGTTTATCTTATACACAAGGGACCGTAATGCGTGTTTTTTTCGTGTCAATTGTAGGGAACATATGATCCACATCAAGACCACTTATCCGAAATTTAGAAAGAGAACAAAGTGGCTACAAGATAAGCACAATAACATTTTCATACAATAACATTTTCATTCAATGGCTACATTTTCATACAATAACATCAAGACCACTTATGCGTGTTATTGAATGACATATTGAACTTATTTTACTTTTCTTTCTTTCTATATATATGTTAGATTGAATTAATATATATGTTTAATTTGCAGGTTCAAAGTGAATTTAATGGGGAAGACTATAATGGCATATCAGAAAATTTGAGGTGGTTAGCAGCTGGTCCAAGCATGACAGTGCCATCATATAGGAGCTATCTTATTAATGGTGTCAAATTTAACACCAAGGCACAAGATGATGTGCGAACTGTCCAAAATAGTGGAGTTTATTTACTTGCACATACTATGGAAGTTGCTAGTGCCAAGGATAAAAACCCTATTGTCTCCAATATGAGTTTTTATAGGGTTATTCAAGAAATTTGGGATCTTGACTACCAAAAGTTTAGAATCCCAGTCTTGAGGTGTGATTGGATAGATAACACTTCGGGCCTTGTAGTTGACGAACTTGGATTTACCCTTGTAGATCTGAGTAAAATTGGACATAGGAATGACCAATTTGTTATGGCTTCTCAAGTCAAACAAGTATTTTATGTTGACGACCCAATGCATCGTGGTTGGTAGGTAGTGTTATCAATGCCTAATAGAGAATATAATGATGTTATTGGTGATGATGTGCTAGGTGATATTAGAATTGAGTGTGAGCCATTTTCTAGAGGGATACCAAATATTGACACATTTGATGACCTAGTGGGTGAGTTTGGGAGTGAGAATATTAGAGATGGGTGTGAAGATATATGGATTGATTGATTGTTGTAATGTATGACATTAGTTATGCAGTTAATTTTATGACATTAATTCATAGCTCTGTATATCATTTTAATTCCGATCACATTTTCATTCTGCAGGCTTTGGGCACGACAAATCAAAAATTAAAAATAATCGGTTAAAGTTGAAAATACGACGGTCAAGTTACAAAAATCGCAAAAAGAGACGTCTAAAAAACAACCAACGTCGGGTTTTCACAACCGACGTGGAATGAATAACAACAAAAATGAAATAAAAACCGCCATTTGAAAAAGAAAACACGTCGGTTAATTAAAATTCATTTCAAACGGTTAATAAATATTTAAAACAACGACGGTAAATAAAATAATCAACGACGAACAATAATGTATAACACGACGGCAGAGTTCAAACCGACGAATTTAGGGACGATGATTAACATCGTAAAAAAATTGTTGCACGTCAGTTTCACACGTCGGTTTTGTTTTATTTAGAAACGTTGATAAAGATATTTACGTCGGTTTTGTAGTTGTTTTTGACATTTAACATTATTTAAACATCTGTGATTTACTAAAACCGTCGTCTATTACAGTCGAAAGGTCTCTTTTTATGCTTTTATGTATCAAATCGACGTCGGTTTTAGTTTGTTAATGACGTGTAATATATTAACCACGTCGTTTTTTTGTGTTCAAGCCGTCAAAATAATTTTCAACGTCTGTGGTGACCTAAAGGGTCGTGGTTATTATTGTTTTTACGTCAGTTCAAGTAAATATATGCCATGTTATATGTTTTAGACGTCAGTTTTTTTATTTAGTGAACGTAGTATTTATTAACCACGACGGTTTCTAAGTTTTACACGTCGGTGTTGTTTGATTTAGAGACGTTGATAAACATATTTACGTCGGTTTTGTAGTTGTTTTTGACATTTAACATTATTTAAATGTCTGTGTTTTACTAAAACCGTCGTCTATTATAGTCGAAAGGTCTCTTTTTATGATTTATGTATCAAATCGACGTCGGGTTTAGTTTTTTTATGACGTGTAATATATTAACCACGTCGTTTTAAAACGAGTTATGTGGTGATAAAATAAAATAAAAATGACAAGCAACGAGATACTGGTTTTTTTTTAAATTTAAGTCTTTCGTGTATTTCGGTGGATCGAACACTAAACTAGTAAGAAATAATAATATTTAGCACACACTGAATAAATTAGTAATATTTACTTGTTTTGAGATTCAGAACTACGTGCTTGAGACTAAAATATACAATAACTACATATTAGTTAACTTCTGTGTAATCCACATATGTACAAATTCATCTGTTTTTTCAAGTGATTACCACTTATATTTACCATATTTACTACAACGATTTGAGAATAAAAGACTATGTCCTATAAAGTGGAATTTCATGTTGTCGCCTAATTAGCGAAAATTGTTAGGTGTTACACTATTTCAATTATTTTTTTTCGTTGTGTTCGGTAATTTAGAATCACTTCACTGTTTTGCTCGTATACCACACCTTTATCGTCACAGGATTATGAAAAGAAATTCAAACCAAGCAAACTATAAGTAAGAAGGTGATGTTATTTATTATCCATTCAAACACTTAACGAACATATTGGGAGAACATAAGATTTTTGGTGCACATCATAAGTACATGATATATATTGATGTATCAAGTAGCACTGATTATGGCATTTCCTTTTGTTCTTGCGGGTGTGTAGAGATGTCTTGAGGTATGAACTTCAATATTTCATTTGACGGACACTTACACCAACCCTCGACGCATTTGCAGTGGGCGCATTCAGAAGATGTTTGGCACGAATAATTTACAATTGGACCCCTTGATTCGACTCCAAATTGCACACCTACCACAAGTAATGTTTCAATAATTCATAATAAAACTGTTTTTTGTCTTTATTGTGAACATACTGCTTTATGCATAAGTTGACGTTACAAAAATATACACTTAAACTAGACTTTGTGGCTGAAAATATCGACAATTGTTAGGTTAAAGTATATAATTTTAACGATGTATCAACGACATATACACATTTTAAAAAATAAGTGAAGTCAACCACGTTGGAGAAAAAAAAATTCCTATATGCAGTTGTATTGCTCAAAGAAGTCAGCCCTTGAGGTTTGCCTATGTTGTTAGGATTAACGTTCGGATTATAGTATGTCAAGAATAAATTTCTCTTTCATTGTAACAAAAATATAAATTGAGAGAAATATTTTACCATCATATGAAACAAGAAAGAGCACAATGAGGAAAGCTGACTTGAATGCACATTTCGGTGAGGTTGGATTCAACGAATTGTTCATGCATGAATTTTGTAAACAAATCAATTTATCGAACTATAATGGTAAATAAGTTAGCATAACAAGATTGCGATTTGATGCCTAGTATAATTAGGTGCATATTCAAGCTATAAAGCTTAATTTCTAAGTTATTTGTGCTCTCCAATCCTAAGATTATACGCAATTTATTTTTTTGTAAATGCATGTGTAGAAAAGGATAGGATAAATAAATTGTGTATCCATGAAAGAAATATTATTTTAAGAGATGAATTTGCTCTACCAGAATGATAACTAAATTAGCAGATTAGGTTTCAAGCCAAAACGTTTATGACCTAAATTCAAAGTATATATATATTCTATTATTGGCGTTATTTGTCTGTACAAAAGTATGACTTTTAGCAAATCCATGATGAATGCATTGGATTCAAAGAATTGTTCATGTATGGATTTTGTAAAAAAAAAAAACAATGTATCGAACTATAATGGTAAATAAATTGGCATAATATGATTGCGATTTTATTCCTTATATAATTAGTGGCTTAAAATTATTGAAACAATATAAATTGTTAGGTGTTACACTATTTCAATTTTTTTTTTTCGTTGTGTTCAGTAATTTAGAATCACTTCACTATTTGCTCGTATACCACACCTTTATCGTCACAGTATTATGAAAAGAAATTGAAACCAAGCAAACTATAAGTAAGAAGGTGGCATAAGATGATGTGCAAACTGTCCAAAATAGTGGATTTTATTTACTTGCGCATACTATGCAAGTTGCTAGTGCCAAGGATAAAAACCTTATTGTCTCCAATATGGGTTTTTATGGTGTAATTCAAGAAATTTGGGACCTTGACTACCAAAATTTTAGAATCCCAGTCTTCAGGTGTGATTGGATAGATAACACTTCGGGCCTTGTAGTCGACGAACTTGGATTTACCGTTGTAGATCTGAGTAAAATTGGACATAGGAATGACCAATTTGTTATGGCTTCTCAAGTCAAACAAGTATTTTTTGTTGACGACCCAATGCATTGTGGTTGGTCGGTAGTGTTATCAATGCCCAATAGAGAATATAATGATGTTATTGGTGATGATGTGCTAGGTGGTATTATAATTGAGTGTGAGCCATTTACTAGAGGGATACCCAATGTTGACACATTTGATGACCTCGTGGGTGAGTTTGGGAGTGAAATATTAGAGATGGGTGTGAAGATGTATGGATTGATTGATTGCTGTAATATATGACATTAGTTATGCAGTTAATTGTATGACATTAATTAATGGCTCTATATGAAATTATTTTTATCACTTTTTCATTATGCAGGTGTAGGCTTTGGTCACGACCAATCCAGGATTTAAAAATACTGGGTTCAAGATGTAAAATACGACGGTCCAGTTAACAAATTGCAAAAACTGACGTCTACATCATAACCAACGTCGTATTTTAACAAACAACGTGGAATGAACAATGCAAAAGAACGTACATTAATAAAAACCTCCATTTGAAACAAAAAAACACGTCGGTTAATTAAAATTCATATTACATGACGGCTAATAGATATTACAAACAACGAGGGTCATGATAAGATTAACATGATACACGTCAATGAGGGTTTCAAAAGCGCCATGTAAAAGGCCAACCACGTCCATTTCTATACTCTTACCGACGTGGGAAGTTAAATAACAAGGACAAGCAATCAGATTGAAATTTTGAGATCGTGGACCCCACGGGGTCCTTGGTTGACTTTTTGAGTCTCAAGTCTCTTTTAGACTAAACGAGACATGGGGAAAAGCTTATGTAGGCATAGAAATGATCATAAACGTGATGCACGCACTTTTAGGAGCTGGGGGTCAGGGTTTTTAATTAAATGTTTATATTGAGCAATTTTATTAATAAAATATTCGTGATGGCTTAAATAGGTACTCGGGCTCTAGCCTGTAATAATCCCTTTAGATATGGTAGATTTGGATGTTATCCTGGGTATGGATTGGTTAGCCAAGCATCATGCTTCGATTCATTGTTTCCGGAAAGAGGTTGTATTACGTAGTCCCGGACGACCTGAGGTGACATTTCAGGGGCGAGCGTAGAGTACTTCCATCTTGCCTCATTTCAGCTATGACGGCAAGACGGTTGCTCAAAAAGGGATGTACAGAATATTTGGTACATGTGAATGATACCCGAGATAATGGATTGAGGTTGGAAGATATTCCAGCTGTACATGAATTTCTAGATGTGTTTCCGGAGGATCTTCCTGGATTACCTCCTCATTGAGAAATTGAAGACTCAGTTGCAGGAGTTGGGGGATAAGGGTTTTATCCGACCTAGTTTTTTCACCTTAGGGCACTCCAGTTTTGTTTGTGAAGAAGAAAGATGGTACCATGAGATTGTGTATTGATTACAGACAGCTGAACAAGGTCACCGTGCTAAACAAGTATCCGTTGCCGTGTATTGACGACTTGTTTGACCAGTTGAGGGATGCCAAAGTGTTTTCTAAGATTGATTTGAGGTCAGGTTATCATCAGCTACGGATTAGAGAAGAGGATGTGCCTAAGACAGCTTTTCGGACGAGGTATGGACACTATGAGTTCCTGGTGATGCCATTTGGTTTGACTAATGCGCCAGCTACGTTTATGGATCTCATGAATAGAGTGTTCCGACGTTACTTGGATCGCTTTGTGATTGTGTTCATAGAAGACATCCTGGTATATTCTAAAAGTCAAAAGGCGTATATGAAGTACATGGAGATTGTGCGGAGGACTTTACGAAGGAAACAATTGTATGCCAAGTTCAGGAAGTGTCAGTTTTGGTTGGACAGAATGAGTTTCGTGGGACACGTGATTTCTGCAGAAGGTATTTATGTGGATCCCCAGAAAGTGTAGGCAGTAGTGAATTGGCCACAACCAACTAATGTCACTGAGGTACGGAGTTTCCTTGGGTTAGCTGGGAACTATTGTCGCTTCGTGGAAGGCTTCTCCGCCATAACGGCACGTCTAACTCATTTTACTAGAAAGGGAGTTAAATTCGAATGGTTAGATGAGTGTGAGGAGAGCTTCAATGAACTCAAGACCAGGTTGACCACCGCTCCAGGATTGACACTTTCGGATGAAAGTGGGAACTTTGTTATTTACAATGATACATCCCGACAAGGACTAGGTTGTGTGTTGATGCAACATGGTAGGGTAATCGGTTATGCTTCTAGGCAACTCAAGAAGCATGATTTGAATTATCCTACTTATGACTTGGAACTCGCTGATGTAGTGTTCGCTATGAAGATTTGGCTGCACTATCTCTACGGGAAAACGTGTCAAATTTTCACGGACCACAAGAGTTTGAAATATCTGTTCACCCAAAGGGAATTGAATTTAACACAAAGGAGGTGGTTAGAGTTAATTAAAGATTATGACTGTACTATTGAGCATCCTCCAGGGAGAGCTAATGTGGTAGCTGATGCCCTCGCAGGAAGTCATCAGGATTTGTAGCTCATTTCTGAGGGAGGTATTTTCTAGAGAGATGCAAGTGTTACGTTCTAGAGAGATTCCACTTGTGAAAGCCTTGTGGATGAGTCATAATGTAGAAGAGGCTACTTGGGAACCCGAGGAGCAGATGCGGGCCCAGGACCCTCACCTCTTCGAGTGACATGTATGTCAATTTCGAGGAAATTTTTTTTATAAGGGGGGGTGGATTGTAATAACCCATAATTAACCCTAAAAAAGAGTTAATAAAAAATTAATAAAAATAAAAAAATAAAAAAATTCAGATTTTAACTCTCTCTCCCTCACCGGATTGCGCACGACCAAGCCCCCCCTGTTATTTTCTTCTCCAGCCGCCACCTCCAAACCTCCACCACCACCTCCATCGGCGTCGGCTAGCCCCAGACCGGACTAGCTTGACCCGCCGCCCCCTCCTCGCCTCACCTCGTCATCACCCGCCACCAGACCTCCCGGAAAACGAGCTCGAAATCGCCGTTTGACGTAAAATTCCCGGTCGTCGTTCTCCCTCCTCCGACCACCAAATTTGACGAATAAGGTATGGATTTCTGCCTATTTTTCATGTTCTAGCTGATGGGTGGGTAGGAATTGATCAATTTGTAGCGTAGACAACTCGATTTTCGAGCTCAATTTTGGCCGGTTTTCAAACCGAGATTCCGGCCACTTCCAGTCGTTTTTCAGGGTAGGTCCAAGAACAAAAGTTGTTCTAAATGGGGTTTTACACCTAGGGTAGGAATCTTGGCTGGCAGTTTGGAGTTTTTCCGGCCGTCAGAATTTACTCAAGGCACCCACGCGCGCCCGGCGAGAGGCCAGGTAATGGACCGGCATTGTGTCCTAAAATGATCTCCTTGTCCTCATGAGCGTGTAGGTACTTTTGGATTCCAATTTCGATAACGTTTGAACTCCGAACGAATGTCGCCTATTGTGCGATTTCTGGGTTCGATATGTTTGAACCATTGGATCGCAGACAATTTAATATATGTTGATCTAGGAACTCTTAGGATCGTAGAGAATTTCACGGATCGTGAATCGGAGTCTCAGATATTCCGAATCAATATTTCAAAGTTTAATTAATTAATAAATGTCCAACCGGGCAATCGTGATTAATCTGACCATTCGATTCGAGGCCAAACTCTCAGGACATATTTCCTACATATAATGGAACCTCTAGGAACTCTCAGATTCATAATTGGAGGTCGTGGACCCCACATGGCCTGGGTTGACTTTTCGAGATTTTATCGCTTTTTCAATCCCGAGTCTCTTTTAGACCATCCTAAACATGGGAAAAGCTTATGTGGGCATATGAATGATTTTAACTTGATGCACGCACTTCTAGGAGCCGGGAGTCAGGGTTTTTAATTAAATATTTATATTGAGCAAATTTATTAATAACATATTCATGATCGATTAATCAAGCACTTGGGCTCAGGCAGAACCGCAAGAGGGACCTTCGAAAGGTCCAGGTAGCTTCAGACTCGCAATGAGTGGACTTTTAGTTTTCTAAATGATTTTATGCAATTAAATTTCATTATTTGGTCTTGAATAAGTAGTTAATGACTCATGTTTTTCCTAGCATGAATTGCCGATTTTAAATATTTATTTATGTGCTAGTATGTTCGTACGAGAATTGTATAAATATAGATATGCATGTGTGATTTCTGTACGAGAATTGTATGCAACTTAACTGAGTTTTCTTATAACGGTTTTTACAGAGGGGTTAGTATGTTCGTATGTTATTTTCAAAACTTTATTTTTGGTCCACTCACATTTTAAATGTTTTGTGCCTCCAAGCAATAGACGTGCACTAGAAGGCCAGCACGGGCAGTTTCCGCTTCCCGCACTTCCCCTTCTTGATGTAGGATTTCTTTTGTAAACAAACTGTATTTTCCTTGAAATTATGAGTTAGTTGCTTTGTAAACATCCTAGTTGCCTTCGGATAAGTCATCATGCTTGACTTTGCCCCACGAGTCTTAGGGATTTCTGGACCGTGGGAGCGAGGATTGCGGATCAGGTTGACTAATGTCTCCTGAATCCTGCGAGGATTGCGGCTCGGGTCGACTTTGTGTTATTGAGACCTGCGAGGACGTGTCACAATTTGTGACACGAGGAATTGACGGAAATAAAATGGGTATACCTTGGTGGTAGAAAGTTATTTCTTTTTTATGACTTTAATCGGTTTGATAATTTGTTTAAATGATTGAATGTGTATATAGATATAAATATGCATGCTTGACTCCTGTACGAATATAGTAGGCAATTTGATTAAGTTTTTTTAAATGTTTTTACGGAGGGGTTAGTATGTTATTATAGTATTTTCTAAAACTTTATTTTTGTCCACTCACATTACAGGAGAGACTCTGCCGAATTTTCTGCAGAAGTCGAACTTGTAATAAACTTTGAATTTTAACTAGAAGGGCAATTTAGTTATTTGTGCCCGGCACCCGCCAGGTGTCGGACACACACAAGGTTCGGCTCGGATTTCAAAGTGGAATTTGGGTTCGGGTCCTGTCATGAACAATTCTTTGAATCCAATGCATTCATCATGGTGTTGCTAAAAGCCATACTTTTGTACCAACAAACAACGCCAATAATAGAATATATATACTTTGAATATAGGTCGTACTTGTTCTGGCTTGAAACCTAATATGCTAATTTAGTTACCATACTTGAATATACTTTAAAATGAAGTGATTCTAAATTACCCAACACAACAAAAAAAAAGTAATTGAAATAGTGTAACACCTAACAATTTTCGCTAATTAGGTGCCAACATGAATTTCTAAAATTTATAACAAATAGCCTTCTATTCTCAAATGGTTGTAGTAAATATAGTAAATATAAGTGGTGGTTCTAATTGACCTCTTTTAGGCCTAGTTTGGAATTGCTACCGCTTTAAAAAAAAGCCGCTTCTGCCTGTGCTTTAAAAATAATAAGTTGTAAAATAAAGCAGTTAAACGTTTGGTAAACTGTAATTTTAAAAGTGCTATGACTATGAAAAGTAGTGTCAGAGCGTTTGGTAAATTTTACCATAAAAGTGCTGTAACTATTTATAACACTACTACAAAAAACGAAATAGACGACGGGGATCCACCGTCGTTGTAATGCTTTGAAAACCGTCGTAAATCGACCGCGTCTATTTGGGTGTCAAACTACGACGGCTTTTCACCGTCGTTGTTTATCTGTAAAGACGACGGTTTTTAAAGAAAATCGTCGTTGTTTAAAGGTAAAGATCGTTAATTATAGGATGAAAGACGACGGTTTTAAAAATCGTCGCGTATTGTATGTAAAGATGACGGTTTTTTATGAAAACTGTCACCTTTACATACAATAGACGACCCTTTTTTTAAAAAAAAAAAAAACTCATCTTTACTTCACAATAGACGACCCTTTTTTTAAAAAAACCGTCATCTTTACATATAATAGATTACCCTTTTTAAAAAAAAAAACCTTCATCTTTACATATAATAGACCCTTTTATAAAAAAAAACGTCATCTTTACCTATAATAGACGACCTTTTTTATAAAAACTGTCGTAATTATCTGTAAAGATCATGATTTATTATAAAAACCGTCGTCTAATAAGTTCCCAAATTGCTACATTTTAGTTCTTTTTGATTTCCTATGATGCTATACAACGATTTTAACTAGAAAACCAACCATAATGCTTTATTAATGAATATATACACTCAAAAATAGTTTCTTTCATAAAACTTGAAGATTTAATAGTTATTACATAGTTAACCAATCTTTATTCTACAACAAACATAATTCCTAACAAGACCTATGTACTCCTAATCCAAGCCTTCCACATCCAAACATACAAATGATGCCCAACTGAAGTCTCCTCCATCATCCCTGTAAATAAATCAAAATGACAAAGAGAGAAAAAAAAGCTAACATTATAAACATAAAAAATTAGGTAGAAGAGAAATTTACCATTGGACCATATTTCCATAGAAAACTTGTAAAATGAGCATAAAAAAGACCATCGAGAACCTGCAAAAGAAAAAATATATAAATAAAATGATAGTGAAACAAGAAGGTAACAAATTTTCAACAACAAAAAAACATACGACTCACATAGAAAACCTGCAAAAGAAAAAGTTATAAATTTGCAAGCTTCCTCCTCATCTCCTGATAATCAAATCAGAAAATCTAAAAAGAAACCAGAAATATAAAAAAAAATATGTAAACAAACCAGACAAATCAAGAGAGACAGAAAATTTGAAATCAGGGAGACAAAGAACATACTTGAAACGGAAAGAGACTAATCTAGAATTCACTAGCAAGATATAGAAGGGTATTGAGAGATTAGGTGACTTTCAAATCAAACCTTTCAACCAGCTTTGATTCTCAAATACAGAACCTCCCTCTACATCTTATGGATCTGCAAAAATCTCTCAACTCTTTCATTGATATTGATTTTTTGATGATTTTGTAGAGAGTTTCATGAAGGTGTTTTAGAGAGTACAGGAGGGTTTCAAGGAGGGAGAGATAAGGTTTTCAGAGATGGGGGAAAATCTGAAAATTTGTCGAGTGCGAATTCACTTAAGTAGCCTTCTTTTAGCGTGTTTTAAAAGACGACGTTTTTTTTAAAAAAAACCGTCATCTTTACATATAATAGACGACCCTTTTTAAAAACAAACCGTCGTCTTTACATATAATAGATGACGATTGTTTTTATAAAAAGTGTCATCTTTACATATAATAGACGACCCTTTTTTAAAAAAAAACCGTCATCTTTACTTCACAATAGACGACCATTTTTTACAAAAAAATGTCATCTTTACATATAATAGACGACCCTTTTTAAAAAAAAACCGTCATCTTTACTTCCCAATAGACAACCCTTTTTTACAAAAAAGCGTCATCTTTACATATAATAGACGGCCATTTCAAAAAAAAAACGTCATCTTTACTTCATAATAGACGACCCTTTTTTAAAAAAAAACCGTCATCTTTACATATAATAGACGACCTTTTTTTATAAAAAACCGTCATCTTTACTTCATAATAGACGACCCTTTTTAAAACAAAACCGTCATCTTTACATATAATAGACGACCCTTTTTAAAAAAAAACCGTCATCTTTACTTCATAATAGACGACCATTTAAAAAAAAAAACTGTCATCTTTACATATAATAGACGATTTTAACTCTAAAGAAAACCTTTTTAATAAAACGACGCTTTTTTATTTGTGTGCGTCGTTATAAAAAAATTTTCAATAGTACCTATATTTTTTAGTTGTTTAAGTCACTTATCCACGACGGTTTTTTTGTTACCGTCGTCTTTTTAAACACAACGACGGTTTTTTCTTCTACGGTCGTCTTTTTCACTTTTTGTAGTAGTGTAATGACTAAAATGGACATGATGCTGAAAGTGCTTTTTACTAATCTGTTTGGTAAAAAAATAAAACTGTAAAGTGCTTTTATACTTTTCTCCCTAAAATTATATTAATCTTTGCTTAAAGAAAAGAAAAATTCAAATTGAATAAATTCCAACAAAGATAATTATGTATTGAATAAATTCCAACAAAGATAAAGAGATCACCACAGTAGTAGGTTGATACACCATCCTTCATATTGAATAAGTAATAAATATTTTTTTCTGACAAATCCTTTGTCCTAATAAGCTTTGAATTGTAGCAATAAAAAAACATTGAAACTAGGCTTAAATAAATGGAAATAAAGGAACTGTCTAAGAAGATACATGCATTAAACTTGCAGCAATCTTGTTCCTTAATGTTTCTTGTTCTTGTGCTCTAGGCCCTTGAGTAATATGATATTCTTCTTGTGCATCACCCTCCATCTCCATTGCATTTGGGTTGTCATTCACTTTGTCAAAATGAATATCACGTTGGGCGTGCCTCCTTGTATAGTTGTGAAGTGCCATAGTTGCAATTATTATCTTCACTTACTTATCGAATGGATAACTGGGCATGTCTCGTAAAATACTCCACGTTTTCTTCCATACACCAAAAGTGCGTTCAATGACACTCCTAAGGGAAGAGTGTACATGATTAAATACTTCTCTAGAACCTGTTGGTTGAGTACCCCGACGAAAATCTGGAAGATGATACCTTTCACCTTTATATGGTCCCAAATACCCGCTCATTTGTGGGTAACCCGCATCCACAAGATAATATTTTCCTATAACCAATAAGATATGTTTAATTATAATATAATTTGAAAGTGCGAAAATTCGAAGTTTAATGATATGCACATATTTGAAACATTACCATTTGGAGGTTTGGGAAAATTTAGAGCATTATTTCGTAACGCTTATAAAAATACTCTTTTATCATGTGTAGTGCCTTCCCAACCTGCACATCCAAATATGAATTGCATGTCAAAATTACAAGTAGCCATTATGTTTTGAGTCGGTATTCCTTTCCTGCCAATATATGGTACTTGATCTTCAGGAGGTACTGAGGCTTTAACATGTACGTCATCTATAGCACCAATGCAATCCTGCAAACAAGAAGAGAAACATTTCAATAAATATTACTTTGTTCGTAAAACAAACGATAAATTGTTGTATCTAATTTTTACCTTAAAATAGGGCATATATCTTGAATCTCTCAATATCTATTTTGGGACTCCCTTAAACTCAGGATCTAACGGTTTTATGATATCAACGGCCATAAGGCATATAATATCAAGTAATTTACCAAAGTATCTACTCATAGTTTCACCAGAATGTTGAAATCGTTCTTGTGCTAGCCTATTCCCTATACCATGTCCTAGAATTGGGCAAAACTACATACATCAAAAGCAATACACCAAGTCGTACAAGATGACAAGGATTCAAACACACTCCCATATACTTTTCCCTTATTTTTTGGGTCTGCGATTTTGATTTTTATTCACAAAAGACTAATGGAAGTTAAAGAAATAAAAGTTTGCAGCAAAACTAGTTTATCATAAAGGGAATTAAAAGGAAAATGGAGCTTGTCGTTGGGTGATGATATCAAGTTTATTATCAAGTTAGAGGAGATATGCATTGTGGACCCATCACGACTCAACCACAATGAGGAGATATGCATTGTGGACTGCACCTAGAATAAAACCAACAGCTATGAGACCCATCACGATAAACTCTCAAGAAAATAAAAATAGCAGATCAGATGGGTCTTCAATGGTGGCTAATAAAAATACCAGCTATGGGTCTTCAATGGGGTCCACACGAAAACTTCCTGGCATGGACACCTTCATGCTTGAAGAAACCATGGACAACCAGTAGAAAAAATCTGGACGTATATAAAACCAGTAGAAACCATGGACAACCAGTAGAAAAAAAAAGAAAAAAAAAAGAGAGCAGCACGTATATAAAAAGTTTGAGAGATTGAAGAATCTACCTTGTGAAAGAGATTGAGAGAGAATTTTTTTGTTGTCAAAGATAGGGAAATTTTATTAAAAGCGAGTAGAACAGTTAACATCCTTGGCTAGGCAATTAAACAACCAATCAGGACAAACAATATCCCAACTGTGCCTGCCACCAAAACGAAAAACATGAGCTGCCACCAAATGTGCAGCTTGATTACAAGTTCGCGGAGTATGCAAAAACTCCACCTTATGAAGCTGTTGGGTCATACAAATAATATCAAAAAGAATCCCTTCACTCTCCACGTCCTGGCTAGTTTCCTGATTTAACATATTAATCAAGCTAAGTGAATCTGATTCCACCACCACCTTAGCATACCCAAGTTCCAAGCAACGGATTAGAGCTTCCCGCACCGCCTCTGCCTCCACCATTAAGGCAGACACACACCGCAAATCCCCTGTACAACCTGCACAAAGGAAGCCGCAAATGCCATCTCGAAGTACCCACCCCACCCCCCTTGGCCTGTTTTTGTCGCCCAAGCACCATCACAATTGAGCTTGACAGAACCTGGGGGAGGACAAGTCCAGGTCGGAGTGATGGTGACTCCAGACTTGGGAGGCTACGTGAAGAAACTTGGGAGGCAACATGAAGATGAACTTTGGTGTCTACAGATTTGAGAGAAACACGTGATGATAGATTTCTAACCTAATAAGGGTATTTGTGGAATTGCGAAAATTTCATTCAAGGGAGCACATTGCTTCAATTGAAAGCAGCTTTAAAAAGTAACCCCAAGGTTGCTTTTAAAATCTGCTATCAAAAGACCATTGCTTTTAAAATAAGCAGGATATTTTAGTTTTACCAAACATCTTAAACTGCTTAACTTTAAAGTTAAGCAAGTTTTTGGCGAAAAAAAGCAATCTCAAACGGGGCCTTAATCACTTGAAAAACAGATAAAGTTGTACATATGTGGATTACAAAAAAGTTAAATAATTTGAAGTTATTGTATATTTTAGTCTCAAGCACATATTTCTGAATCTCAAAAAAAGTAAATATTACTAATTTATTTAGTGCGTGCTAAATATTATTATTTCTTACTAGTTTAGTGTTCGATCCACCGAATTACACGAAATACCTAAATTTTAGGAAAACTAGTATCTCTTTGGTTGTCATTTTTATTTTATTTTGTCACCACGTAACTCTCTTTTTTAAAAAAACCAGTATCTCTTTCGCATATAAAAAGTTGGTAAACAAGTTCGGCCATGTAGCGCTATTGTATTTAAAAAAAATGTACCATCCAGGTCCATTAATTTGATAACATATTGGGATTTAAAAAGGTTTACTTCAGTATAGATAAATTTATCAACTTATTATGTAGCAGTGTGCTACGACGGTATCTGTAACTCTCCTGTCTGCAAAAGTTTGAACTAACCACGTCGGTTTGTTCAATTAACGATGTATAATATTATTTTACCACGTTATGAAGTTAAAAGTACCATTGTATTTATTCACTTTATACGTCTGACCTTATTTGTAAACCGACATCTTAATTTTTGTTGCTTTTTAAGATTTATTTCTTGGATTTTTGTAGCCTATGATGGTAGATCAACAGAATGACAAGAATTGAGAAAACCACGACGGTTTATATAGAAAACCATCGTCACAAGGAAATTAAAGTGAGATCCCAAGAGATATAA
The DNA here is from genome assembly GCA_018703695.1 of Prunus fruticosa. NCBI lineage: Eukaryota > Viridiplantae > Streptophyta > Magnoliopsida > Rosales > Rosaceae > Prunus > Prunus fruticosa. The sequence continues at coordinate 1,851,396 of CM031923.1, read as the reverse complement.
AATCTTTCCAGTGGGATTTATGTTCCTTATCATAATCGAACCACCAATGTGAGAAAGACAATATTTTAGACGTTGAGGATGGATGTATCTTTGTGTCTTTGAGATACACAAAGACACATACACATCAACATTCAAACTATTTGCCTCTAAATCCAAATTAAAGACGCAAGACAATTTTTCAAAAAGAAAATTCAAAAATTTGAGAAAGACAATATTTTCGGAAAGAAATTTTGAGATTTTTGAAAATTAACGATGTTTGTGTTTTGGTGATACACCAAAACACAAACATCGTTACCATCCAAATTATTGTCCCCAAGAGAGGGGAGAGAGAGTTGGAACCTTAAGTGAAAACTGCAAGTGAAAGAACGAGTGAAAAGACTCGATTTAAACATATCATCTTTACAAACCACGACAGTCCTGCTATAATTCGTGCCGTCTAATATTAAAAATCCACGACGGTTTATACTTTCCTAGTGCCGTTCTAAAATCTTACTAGGGTAGTTATTTAGAATATAGAGGAGGGTTGTTTATATTAACCACGTCGGTTTTTTTAGTTATAGCGTCGTTAACATTGTATTACCACATTGTTATTTGAAAAAACCATCGTCCAAAATTTGTATTCGTTTTTTAGAGTTCATTTCTGGATTTTAGTAGCCTATGACGGTAAGTCAAGAAAACGAAAACTACTGTCATATTAATTCATTTTATACGTCTGACCTTATCAATGAATCGTCGTCTTAATTTTTATTTCTTTTAAGTTTCATTTCTTGGATTTTGGTAGCCTACGACAGTAGATCAACAAAATGTCAAGAACTGCGAAAAACCACGGCGGTTAATATAGAAAACCTCATCATAATCGAACCACCAATGTGAGAGAAAGACAATATTTTAGACGTTGATGACATATGTGTTTTTGTGTCTTTCAGATATACAAAATTACATACGCATCAAAATCCAAAACGGTTGCCTCACAACCGCGCACACACATCAACATCTAAACTATTGCCTCCAGAGAGTTGAGACGAGAGCCAAGGTCTGAAAGTGAGGGCGGTAGCCAAGGGCAAGCATAAGTTGGAACTCTAATTGAAAAATGAAAGTGAAAGAACGCATGAAAAAACCCAATTTATACAAATAATCTTCACTAACCAATTTGGTCCTCCTATACATCGTGTCTTCTAATTACAAAAATCCATGTCGGTGTGTAATAAATAGGGGCGTATTAAAGTATATAGAGTGCCAGAAAAAGTAAATTGCGGTTGTGTAAACCTATCTAACCACGTCGGTTTGGTAAACTAAATTCATTGACTTTTAAAACCAACAATGACAGTTCTCTATAAACAGGTGACATCGTAACTTATAATATCACTTCTTCAAAAGTAAACTTTTGTCGTGTAAAACCTAGATAACCACATCGTTTTGGGAATACCAAAAGTCAATTGGCTTTATTACTAACCACATCGGTTTCTACTATTTTAACGCTGTTGTAAAGACATACTAGGGTGGTTTTGGACAAAACCGTCGTCTTATTGATCTTTCGGACAATATAAAAACTTTTTTGTCACCTAACCTAAAGTTTTACGTTCTCTCTAACTGTTAAAAATGTTCAGTTTCCTCTCAATTTCCCTCTCATTTCCCAAAAGCGGCGTGTCTGAATCTCTTCATCTTCCTCGTCTTTGTCTCATTTCTCTAACCATCTTCTTATTTGAAATGATCGTGGGAGAGAAAATCTGAGCGGTTCTTTCTGTATCAACTCATAATAATAATACGGCGGTTTTATCTTAATTATGTCATTTTAACGCTCTTACCACGACGGATTTTCACATCCGTCGTTCTAAAGAATATCACGACGGTTTTGTTTTTTCCCGACGTCTTCACTGTAATAGTACGTCATTCTTTTTAATTAACCGTCGTTTTTTTACTTGCAGTTTTTGTTTCTCTCTAAATATGGTTTCGAAATCTCAAAGTAAGGAGGCTCAAGTATCAAAAGGTCAAAGCAAGGACCTTGCAGTTTCAAAGGCTCAAATGAGTGAAGCCAAATCTGTTCAAAGCAATCCCGCGAAGAAGATGAGATTTACTTCAACCTCCGAGAAAGACCCAAGCTCAGTGACATTTGATGAGGAGCCAAAATCAACTCGCGGTATCAACACAATGAGCTGTGTTGTGAAGAGAAAAATCTAGAAGATTAAGCCCGTGATTGAGTACAATAAAAGGGGCAGACCATATGGCAAGGCTACTGTTGTGATGCAATCTTACATTAGTGTTTTGGCATGCACCAGAGTCCCTCATGTGGACAAGAAATGGACTCAATTGCCCAAGGACCTGAAGGAGCAGATTTGGGAAGCTGTTGAAATGGCTTATGTTGTTGGGGAAGGGGGAAAAAAGATGGCGCTATCGTCTGACGCCAAAAAATGAAAGGATTTCAAGTCTACCTTAACAAGGCACTTTATCCTTGCATTTGCAAATGACAAGGAGAAGTTAAAAGAACCCCCTCAACTTTATAACTTCATAAAGAAATCACAATGGGATGCCTTTGTAGCTTCAAGGTTATCCCCAAATTTTGAGGCTATGCATTCTGAGCAGTCATAGAGAAGGGAAAAATGCGAGTACAACCATAGTTTATCTCGAAAATGTAATGTTGGATTGGAGGATGAATTAGAAGAAACCTGTCCAGTGGAGAAATCGATCGTTCTCTTCTATGGAAGAAGGCAATAGAAGATAAACAGGGAAACATCCCTGATCCAAAGGTTGCAGAGAAGACAAAATTAATTGTAAGTCTTACTCCCTCTGTTCTAAATTGGAAAAACAGAGTTTTATAATTTAATTTAGACGTCTATTTTTTCATAATCGACATTATAAACAAATACCACGGCGGTGTAAATTTACCGTTGTTTCAAAAAGTATAGGACATCGGCTTTTTTAGTAAATAGACATTTGGATTGAATTATCATGATGGTTTTTATTTCTGAGTTAGAATTTTTTTTAAATGTTTTACAACTATCTTCTTTTACTCACACACACACACACACACACACACACACTCTCTCTCTCTCTCTCTCTCTCTCTCTCTCTCTCTCTCTTTTTTCTTGCAATTGGTTTCTACACTATTTTTGGTAAAGAATGCTTACTTTTGTTAAGTTTTTTTAAAATCTTCATTTGAATTATACGACGGTTTTTTTTTTATAAAACCAACGTTAGAATGCACACACAACGATAGTAATTTTTTACCGCCGTTTGAAACACTTTACTATGTTAGTTTTTTCCAGAATCCGTCATCTTCAAGAAAATACCACGACGGTAGGGTCATTTTTATTTTTTCTGTTTTACAACTTTTACACACAACTTTTGTTTATACAACGATTTTCTTTCCTACCGATGTTAGAATCCTACACAACAACGGTATTTTCTTAGCACCGTTTGAAATGAAGTACTACGTCAGTTTTTTAATTAATCCGTCGTCTTCTTTGAATTACCATGATGGTATATTTTTTTATATATGTTTTACAATCTATTCATTCACTAACATTCTCTCTCTCTCTCTCTCTCTCTCTCTCTCTCTCTCTCTCTCTCTCTCTCTCTCTCTCTCTTTTAGGATGATTTAAAGAAACAAGTCTTCGAGAGCACTCTGATTGTCTCAAGTGCAGTTTTCCTGTTACCATTTCTCCTGTGCCCACCTGTCACCCATCTAACTTTTTGACATCTGTCCTTCCATTTAACTCTAAGTTAACAGTGTTAAGTTTAATTAAATTAAACAATGAAAACTAAAAATTGAAGGAAAAAAAAGACCCAAGAGCGAACGCCCACCACCACCCCCAATCCTCAGCAACCCCATCTCCTTCTCACCGCCGCAAAGCCTCCTTTTCTCTACCTCTGCCCCCCTTCTCTCTCTCTCTCTCTCTCTCTCTCTATCCCCGCCCCCTTTTGATTTCTCTGCGTCCCTCTCAATCTCCCTCTCTTTCAAAGCGAGCGGTGCTCGATTGACGTTTCCTTGGGACAAATCTTTCATGGAAGCACTTTATCTATATGGGTTTAAGAGTTTCTTGAAGCAAATGGACACAGTGAGATGGTGGGTCTGATGAATGGGTGTGGTGGTGGAGATTATATATAACTTGCGGTCCCATCATCCCATCGAGCCATAAACAAACCCATGGCGGATCTGATGAACTTGGTCTGGAGCAGCAAAAACAAAGGCAAGGTTTTTACTGAATAGATGAGGCGAGGAAATGGAGTTTGTTTTTTTCAATAAAGTTAACAGTGTTAAATTTCTGTTAAGTCATGTAACACATGTCAAAAATATAAGAAGAGAAATATGGGGGCATAGGGGAAATGGTAACAGGAAAACTGCACTCGATTGTCTCTGGAGCAATGATATTCTGACTTTGGCTTTGGGAACCCCAAAGCATGGTGGGAGAGTCTGAGGTGTTGGAGCTTGGGTTTCCCCAAGTCATTTCTTCAATTTGCCGAGACAGCAGAGAGTAAAATTTGCTGACAAATTGAAGGAAAGTGTTATAGAGGCAGTCAGAGAAGAGACCTTGAAGATTGAGGATAGGGCAAAGGAAACTGTTTTGGGGCAGTCAGAGAGAGAGAGGGAAATTTTGTTGAAACAATTGAGTCAACTAATTCCCAATTTTGATCCCAACATGCTCAAAACTCTAATTACCCCAATTCCTTTACTGCCTCAAGAGCAAACCCCAAAAAATCCAATGTCTAACAAACAAGCTGCTCGGGAGCCACAAATGTGAGACCCCTAGTTTTGGAGGAAGAAAATCCGAAGCTTGAAGTTGATGCTACATAAAAACAGCAAGACCAAACGGTAAAATCTCTAATACATTCTTTGTTCTGCTTTTTAAATTTAAAATAGACAACGGTTATTTTTCAACACCAACGTTAGAATTTTCAAACAACGATGGTATATATTTACCACCGTTTCAAATCACATAATACGTCTGTTTTGTGATTGAAATACCATGACGCTTTCACTTGTTTTATCTGCACAATAGTTTGTCATCTTATTAGAACTTAAAATAACGACGGTTTCTGTTAACCGTCGTCTAAGTTATTTACTATGTCAGTTATTTTGAGTAACCGTCGTCTAAGTCATTTACTACGTCATTTGTTTTACTTGTTTACAAGCCTGCATTTTGCTTTTTATCTATATGAACGTTTCGTAGTTTTACGATGTTAGTACTTGTACACGATGACGGTTCCTTTCAACCATCGTCTACAGTCTTTAATACGTCGGTTTTTCCAAATTATCGTCGTTTATATTTTAATACCACGTCGTTTGTATGGTTAAGTTGGGGTCGTTTATTTTACTTTTTTACAAATATCTTATTTATCTTTCTTTATTTCTTGAAATAGCATTTGTCAAAGCTAGACTTTTCACCTCCTCTGTTAGCCCTATGCCAATTTGCCGAGACCAAGTTGAAGGCTTTGAACGAGACTTGTGAGGGTTAAAATTCCAGAGGAAGTGTTTGGGTATGAGAGCATGAGACTTACATCTTGCACGAAGATATTACACAGCTTGTATCAATGGTTGAGATCGTATCCATAGAGATTTCAGTATACATGAAGTAAATATAAAAAATCAATTTTTATTTCATGTTTATCTTTATTTAAAATTACAAAAATCATTTGAATTTCATTTATTTAGGTACCTATTTGACTATTTAAAAATGGAAAATATGGTAAACCTTGTTGGCCTTGTCGACCCTGGACAAGTTAGCTCTCAATCTGGAATGTTATCTTCCAGAACAAAACATCTAGCAGACTACTTGAAAAAGGCAGTTGGGGACTAATTCTTCTTGGTGCCTTATAATCCAGGGTTAGTCCCCTTAACAAGATTTTGTTTGTAATTTTTATTGGCACCTAACTATTTAACCTATATATTGTGTTGGGGTCATTGGGTGTTGGCAACTGTGAGACCAAATAAGGAGACGGTATATTCTATGGATTCATTGCCAAACCACCCGGTTGACGAGGACATGAAAAATATAGTGAATACGTAAGTTGATTTACTACATTCTAATATGTTTTAGTAGGCTAAAATATTTGTCATTAACACTTTTTGTTGTCTTGGAGCAGTGCACTCAAAATGTATACCTCTCACGTAGGCAAACAATCACGTAAATTCGCCATATGAAGAACTCTACAAGGCACTCCACGACAACCAACAAATGTAGAGTGTGGCTACTACGTGATGCGTTCCATGAGAGATATAATCCATGATCCAACCCTAGCATTTGAGAAGAAGGTCAAAAACTCAAATTTAAATTTAAATTTAAATACTATGTCTGTTTTTGCCAAAACCGTCGTTTGTGTATTCATAAAACGACAGTGTTATATTAATAACCGTCATTTTTTATTTTTAACACGTCGGTTCTGTTTTTGCAGTTTGACAAGAAAAAAAATCCAATTAAATATGTACAAGAGGATATAGACGAAGTCAGGCTAAAATGGGCAGAATATGTCACCAAGCAAATCCAGAATAATCAGTGACAAATTGTTTTTTTACAATGTACATAATTTTTTGTTATAATTATTTAACAATCAACAATTAAGGATATTTATGAGTTTACATGAAAGCCTATTATTTGAACACGTCTGTAATTCCAAAAACCGACGTCTTATTTGGGAATTGCAGTTGTACCGTTGCGTAGAGCACGTCGAGATGAGTCTGGAGACACGTAGTGGGCTCAAATCGGAGTTGTAACAAAAACGTTACGAAAAAAATAGTCTAGTGGCAAAATCGTAAATTTTTTGAAAATGGATTTTTTTTTTAAATCCTGATTTCTCTCTCTCTCTCTCTCTCTCTCTCTCTCTCTCTCTCTCTCCCCCCGGGCACAGTTGATATAAAAGTCGAAAAATGGATTGTGAAATAAAGGAAAATTTATGATGAATTTCATACTATAGTTTTCAAGCCCACCACGAGAGTACCCCTAGTTTGCCTTGAAATAGTTTTGTCATTTAAAAATTTCAGAATTCCCCTCTAACCCTAAAATATTTCATTCTCTCTCTTCAACATAAATTTGTCTTAAAGTTTTCGCTCTCTCTCAATGCATTGGGTATATTCTCTGAGCTCTCTCTCAAAGCATTGATTATATTCTCTAGAGCTCTCTCTCAAAGCATTGATTATATTCTCTGAGTTGTTCTACATGTAAGTACAAACCCTAATCTCTTTATTTAATGATATTGTGTTATGGCTTCACTATGCCAAATTTCACTTTCAGCAACACTAGATAGGCATCGGTAAAGAGGGAAATCGATGCTATTAGTAGATTAGGCATCAATTTCATAAATAACGATACTAAACAGATATAAAGACAGCAACGCACATTTTTGTTTATTTATGACGATGCCTTTATTCCCCTTTAGCATCATCTACATAAATACAGATGCCTAAAGTGATTAGCTTTTATTTTATTTTTAAGAGGGTCATTTTTTGGTGATATACCTCTGATGCCTAAAGTCTGAATCAACGCCCTAACTCAAAAATTTTACTCTCCCTCGCAAACTCTCTCTTGAAACTTCAGCTCCCTCTCAAACTCTAGCCCCAATTCTTCTAACTCCCTCTCAATTTTTTCACTCCCTCTGAAACTGTACCCTAAAAATTAATCTCCTGAACAAAACTCTCCTTTAGTCCCTCTGAAACTCTCTCTTTCTTCACTCTCCTCCATCACTACCCCATTCTTGCTAAAACCCTCAGATGCTCAGCCATTACAATTCATAGTGAGAATCATTCTTCCATTCGACGATTCTCAAGCCCAGACACTCGAACGGAAGTTTAAGTCGATGATTGTGTGATTTCATCTATTAGTTCGAAGCATTTCCCTTCCCCCCAAAAGTTAGGGTTTTGACCACACCCCACACCTCCTCTTCTAGTAAGCTTTTCTTCTCTCTTCACAACTTTAATTTAAGGTTAAACATTTTTTCTCTCAATACCTGGGAAAATCTTCAAATTTTAGTAATCGGCACCATATCAATTTTTATATATTTTTTTTATAGCTTTTTGTTGTATTATGTTGCTAAATTTGTGATTGATTATCTTGGAACCTGCTTGATGGTTTAATCTGATTCGGTGGCTTGGTTTATTTGATAATTTGATTCTGTGGCTTTTGTATTTTCATGTAGAATTGAGTTTTGGGAATTTTAATTTTTGATAGGTGTTTGCTTTCAGTCTAAGAGAAAAAATAGATATTTTGAAGCTAGCTCAGGTCTAGACCTTCCACAATTTAGAGAAGTCCATGGAACCTCTGCCATCCAGAACAGAGCCATGATAGTAATCCCAGTAGAATAGCATAATAGCAATGACAGATTATGTACAAAGCTTTGAAGGAAGACAGTTCTTGAAAGCCGAATAGCAGAAGATCACATTTAATCTAAATTGGTTTTGTGATGAGGCTCCTCCTTACAATTTTGTACTAAAAAACTTTCCATGTTTGAAATGTCAAGGGTTAGCTAAAACGTCCATTATTGACAACTCCAAATTCCATATATAGCAAGCTATACAACACATTAAAAAAATTCAAAGCACGAAAGCAACAAATTCGCATACCAAAATAAAAGCAAAATAACCACATTTTAGAAACACAAATAATTAATTAATTAAAAATAAGGTATGGTGTCAAATCAAGAGAAGAATGCAAATTCATGCTGCCAGGGATCGAAATTGACTTGGTTAAATAAGATATGAAGCATTGGTCATATCTGAATCAAGTAAAGGAAGGGGCAAAACGGACAATTAAGATGAGAGGAGGTAACCATCGTGATTGAGAAACAAGGAAACAATGGGAAAACAAGAGAAACATAAATAGAGAAAAGCACTCCAAAGTTCTTACCTATCAAAGCTTCAGAGTGAGTGCAACAGCCGTAGATGGCAACAGAGATGGAAAAGCTAAGCACCTCCAGAGGAAACAAACAGAGATGGTTAACACCCAGTGTCTAAAAAATCGATATTATCGCCGAAATATCGGCGATAATATCATTTTTTTTGCCCATTGATATTCTGGGAACAACCCAAGCATATTTCGTCCAAATATCGAAATTGTCGCCGAAAATATCGCTGATATGTCGATCCTGATATTATTGAGATTATCGATAATATCGATACTCTCTAGATTATGCCCACGACCCCACACTCCTCCCGGGGCTTATCGTCATCATCGTAATCAATAAAATCGCCATCTGGATTTTGTTTGTTTGCTGGGAAAAACTCAGAAATTGGGTTTTTGGAGCGGAGGGTGAAGGAGGAAGCTTTGTGGGTATGTAAGAGAGAGGAGGTTTTGAGAGGGAAAGAGGGTTTAGGGGGGTTTTGGGGGAGAAAGAAGGAGATTTTTTGTGGGTTAGAGGGAGGGGTGTGGGTTTGGAGAGAGAGGAAGAGAGAGGGGAGGGCTTGGTGGTGGTGGCAGCCATGGGAGAGTTGCAGAGAAGGTGTGTGTTGAGTAAGCGCAAGCGTAAAGCAACAGTGGAGGGAGGGAGAGGGTTTTCGGACTCGGAAGTAGAGGAGGAGTTTTGTTCTAGGTTTTTTTAGGAGTTTGATGGAATCACCATTTGGTGAGATAGCCTCCCAAACAAAGATTCGCATTGGAAAACCTTTTTTTTTTTATTTATTTAAAAAAAATTATTTTATGTAAATACTTCAAGTCACCCTCGTCGTTTTGGGGTAAGGGGCCGTACTTAGGGGTAAATTAAAAATTAAAAAATTTAAAACAATTAAAGGGAGGTTGGTTTTTATTTTTTTTTGGGACGAAAAGAGAGGTTGGTTTCTTCTACTATCATTACTATTATTTTCCTAGGTCAAGTTGCGCATGGAGGGATTCGAACCCCTGCCTCTCTGAGAAAGTCCAGTGCCTTATCCAACTCAGCTTCGTACTAAGTCACTCATGTATCTTACCATGCAATGTATAAAGTGTAAAATATTGTACTAATTCATTATATATAAATGATTATGGTGTGTTTAATCTTTTTTCATTAATTACTACATATTTTCTACACTCATAGTGTTTGCCAGCTCGCTATATAATCAACTTAAATCAGTTAAATCCATCATGCAATCTATTTCCTTCCAATTTTTTATGGTAAACTAATAGATAATTGACTAAATAAACATCCTGAAAAGTTTCAATAAAAATTTCCAAGTTTTTCTTACAATTTCCGTGGTTTTTATTTAATTTTTATCGATATTGATAATATCCCGATATTTGCATCGAAATTTCAGTGTTTTTGGCCTCCTGATATTTTTCGATATCACCGATATTTTAGGCCTTGTTAACACCCAAATCACAACAGTGTCGAAATAAAAAGAAACCCTAAATTTTTTTTTTCTTTACCTTTGTTGATTGAGGTAGAGCGACCGCAAGCCAACACCCAAATGGTTAGATTAAAACCCAAATCAGTAAACCTAAAATTACAACCCAAATCCCTCTGAACTAGAAGGAGGGAGGAGAGAGAAAGAGACGGGAGAGGGAGGAGAGAGAGAGAGAGAGAGAGAGAGAGAGAGAGAGAGAGAGAGGGAGACGAGTGAGACGAGAGTCTCTCTGTCTATGGCCGTGGCGAAAGCATGGCGACGAGGTGGGAAGCAAGACCGTGGAGAGAGGTAGAAGAAGATAGAAGAGAGATAAGAGAGAATGAGAACTATCGAGCTTAAGAAAAAATGTTCACTCCATGTTTTTTTTTTAAGCTTCAATTACAATGGTTGAAACAAAAACCATTGTTGAAAGTTGTGAAAAAAAATCAGAAAACCACATACCCTAAACCACAACGCTTAAAAACCCTTTTTAACAATGGTTACGTAATAACCGTTGTGGAAGAAACAACTACAACGATTTTGGAGCCAACCATTGTGTATTCAACGTTGTCTTTTTGAATATTTGTAGTAGTGTTGATCATAGGTATATTACCAGTCTTTGGGATTCCTGCTAGAGTTTTGATTGACCCCGGGGCTAGACACTCTTTCGTTGCACATAGTTTTGCCCACAATACGGATGTGAGACTCACGACTCTACGTGAGGAACTTACTATTTTCATACCCACAGGAGATATCTTTACAGTTGGTGTGGTATCCAGGGGTAGTATGGTTTTGGTAGGAGACGTAATTCTGGAGGCCGATCTAATTCCTTTAGATATGGTGGATTTGGATGTCATTCTAGGTATGGATTGGTTAGCCAAGCAGCATGCCTTAGTGGACTCTTTTCGGAAGGAGGTCGTACTCCGTAATCCCAAACGACCCGAGGTGACGTTTTATGGTGAGCATAGAGTTCTTCCATCTTGCCTCATTTTAGCCATGATGGCGAGACGGTTGCTCAGAAAGGGATGTTCAGGGTAATTGACACCCGGATAATTGATTGAGGTTGGAAGATATTCCAGTGGTACGAGAATTTCCGGATGTGTTTCTTGAGGATCTTCCTAGGTTACCTCCTCACCGGAGATCGAGTTCACTATTGAGCTTGTTTCAGGAACAAATCATATCTCTCAGGCACCGTATAGAATTGCACCAGCTGAATTGAGGGAATTGAAGACACAGTTCCAGGAGCTGGTGGACAAGGGTTTCATCTGACCCAATTTTTCACCTTGGGGCGCACCAGTTTTGTTTGTAAAGAAGAAGGACGGCACCATGAGGTTGTGCATTGATTACATGCAGTTGAATAAGGTCACTATGCGGAATAAGTATCCATTGCCTCGCATTTGTGATTTGTTTGATCAGTTGAAGGGTGCTAAGGTGTTTTCTAAGATTTACTTGAGGTCAGGCTATCATCAGTTGCGGATTAGAGAGGAGGATGTGCCTAGGATTGCTTTCCTGACAAGATAAGGCGTGGACAAAAAAATTACCGACGTGGATTATATCTTCAACGTCAGTTTGAGTACAATAATGGACGTGGTTAATTCTTTCACTACATCACGAGGATCCCATTGCGTGACGTTGTAACTCCTTACTGCGTCGGTTTATAATACATGATGACGTGGTTGTCCTTTTAAAAGTCCCTTGTTTAACCCTCCTTGATGTGTAAAATTTGAGATGTCAGCTGTTTTAGACTAACCGGCATGCAGAATATCTGTCACAACAGTTAATGGAACTTATCTGCCTTTTTTTCAGGCTTTAGACGACGGTTTCTTTTAATCGTGGAAGTAGTGTTTAACAAAATGGTCGGTTGAGACCCTCCACCGTCGTGTTATTATGAAATATACGTCGACGGTTGTTTTGTAGCCGATCGTTGATTTTTATTTAATTTTAATAAACCAACATGTTTTCATTTTCAAATGGCGGTTTTTGTTTCTTTACGGTCTTTTTCGTTTTCTTTCCACGACGCTTAGACGTCTGTTTTTCCAATTTTTTTTATTGGACCGTCGTATTTTACACTTTTAATCCTATTTTTTTAATTTTTGATTTGTCGCGCCCAAAGCCTGCATAATTAATGTCATACATTACAACAATCAATCAATTCATATATGTTCACACCCTTCTCTAATATTTTCACTCCCAAACTCACCCACTAGGTCATCAAATATGTCAACATTTGGTATCCCTCTAGTAAATGGCTCACACTCAATTCTAATATCACCTAGCACATCATCACCAATAACATCATTATATTCTCTATTAGGCATTGATAACACTACCGACCAACCACGATGCATTGAATCGTCAACATAAAATACTTGTTTGACATGAGAAGCAATAACAAATTGGTCATTCCTATGTCACTGCCATGCTTGGACCAGCTGCTAGCCACCTCAAATTTTATGATACGCCATTATTCTCTTCCCCATTAAGTGCACTTTGAACCTGCAAATTAATCATATATATCTCAATTCAATCTAACATATAGAAAGGAAGAAAATTACAAGTCGAATATGTCATTCAATAACATATATACCTTAAAGTGTAGCCATTGAATGAAAGTGCTATTGTGCTTATCTTGTAGCCATTTTGTTCTCTTTCTAAATTTTGGATAAGTGGTCTTGATGTGGATCATATGTTCCCCACATTGACATGAAAAAATCAAGCATTACGGTCCCTTATATATAAGATAAACATAAGGAATAATAATATTTAAAATGGCTCCATATGAAAAATAAAATTCATACGTAGTCGATATAAGGTAGGACTTCCTCCGTATTCTCCAAGACATATAGATGTGCCTGGTTCAACAAGTCCTGATCAACTAAGCTTACTGTGCAACCTGATAATAGCTTTGAAACTCCCATCTTCTGGCTTGAAGGCACTCCAACTGTACTAACATCAGACAAATCCTTGTTAAAAACTCTACAACTTCTTCAGCTATATATCGCTCAGCAATGCAACCTTCAGGACAAGTACGGTTTTGAACATACCCCTTTAGCACTTTCATATATCTTTCAAATGGATACATCCATCTAAAATATACTGGCCCACATAGACGAACTTCTCTGACAAGATGTACTACTAGAAGAACCATGATATCAAACAATGAAGGGGGAAAGCACTTCTCAAGCAAACACAAAGTAACTACTACATCTTCTTCCAACTTATTTAGCTTGGAAACATCTACCGTCTTTGCACATATAGCATTCAAGAAGAAGCACAATCGAGTTATTATATACCTTGCAGGCTTCTCCAAAACGGGAACGAATTGCCACAAGGAGCAATTATTGCATCAAATATGACAATCATGAGATTTAAGTCCAAGAAGTCTTGAATCTTTTAACGATACAAGATTTTTTTATATTTGAAGAATAACCTTCAGGGACCTTCATACCATAGAAAGAATTGCAAACCCTCTCTTCTCTGCTCTTGACAAATTCCAAGGCCCTGGAGGCAAACGAGTATGTCTTTGTCCATACTGGGGTTGCAAATCAAGTTTGACCCCCATGTTCAATAAATCTAACCGAGCAGCAATCTCATCTTTATTTTTTCCAGGGATCTCCAACAATGTACCAATGATACTATCGCAAACATTTTTCTCAATATGCATAACATCTAGGACATGCCTCACAGGAAGGTATTTCCAATACTCGAGATCAAAGATTTTTTATTTCTTCTTCCAACAAACTCTGTCACACCATCATTCTCACCAACACTTTCCCCATTTTTCGAGCCCCATATGTAATTAATATCTTCAACCATATGCAACACTTCTTCTCCTGTTAATGGCTCGGAGGTGTGCCATATTCAGGTTTCCCATCAAAAGCTGCTTGCTGCCTCCGATATGGATGGTTGATTGGTAACCATTTTCTATGCCCCATGTAACAAATTTTGTGGCCATTTTTCAACCTTTGATTAGGTGTATCATCGCCGAATATTGGATAAGCTTTATATCCTTTAACGACACAACCAGATAAGTTCCCATAGGCAGGAAAATCATTAATTGTCCACAGTAATACACTTCTGAGTGTAAAGTATTCTCCTATGTGTGCATCATACACTCCTCTAATCCCATCCCACAGAGATTTTAAATCATCAATCAAAGGCTCTAAGTAGACGTCTATATCATTTCCGGGTTGTTTATGACCGGAAATCAATAAGGTCAACATCATGAACTTTCGTTTCATGCAAAGGCATCACACTACAAGAAAAATACCATCTAACAACATGAATATAACAACGTGCGTTTAATGGGTGTTGTAAAATATACTTTTTACAACATGCTTTTGAATGTGTGTTGCCTAAATTTTTTTGACAACATGCAAGAGTTGCGTGTTGTTAAAAGGCTATTCTACAACACACACAAGTGCGTTGCAAGTTTCACTAAAGTCTACAACGTGCCTAGTACATTGTGAAATTTTTTTTTTTTTTGTAAGAGAAAACATATACTAAGTGACAACAAAGTTTATGCGGGAATTTTTTTCGCAAACTCCTTCTTTTTTTTTTTGGACTGAGCAAACTTGGTAATTTTTTTTTTCTTTTATGAAAACCAAGTTCAAATTGAGAAACCCATTCAACCTTAAGCCCTCTCACTCTCTCCTCCTCTTCCACCCCTCTCCCCCTCTCCCACCTCCCCCCTCTATCACTCCTTTGGTTTTCAGCCTATCCCTCTCAAACACCCCTTTCTCTCCCTTATTTTATTGCTATTTCATCTGTTCTGGAAAGCCCAAGCAAAGGAAGCATATGTAAGGCCCCATCCCTTTTTTCTATGGCTAACAAAAATTGTAATTAACTTTTAATTTTAAATTTTTGACTATTCTCTTTTGATTTTCAACTTCCTAGGTTATTTTTGGGGTCCAATTTTGGTTTTGATTGTTATGAAGGATTTAGGGTTTTGATTGGGTTTCCAAAGGCTATTCTTTGAATTGCTCTGTGTAATATTTGTCAATCCATAGGATTTCGATTTAGGATTTGGGCATTCACAATTCCTTCCATTCGATTTAAGGCTGAAAGTGTTTTTTTTCCTTCCTTAAGCAACTCTGATTCTGTTGGGTGGGCCGAAGACACTGTTAGTGTATAAACTATGAGCTAATTAAAGCTTAGCTTAAGCAATGCCTTGTAATCATGTGTGTATCCACTTTGGTAATTAAACCAAGTGTAGGGCCTTTATTGTAATTTGTCCAAGTGACATGTGGAGAGTGATCCATTAGTCTAGAGAGATGTGTGGCTGGGATTGTTTCACACGCTAGAAGCACTGAGCATCACTATGCATAACTAATCGTTATGCACAGTGTGTGTGTTGTGTGAGAAAGAGAACTTTCTCTCTGCTATTTGCAGAGCATAAAGCAATACATAAATCTTCTTCAAATCTGAGTGCCATTTTCGTTTCTTTCTTTTCCTAGCTAACACACACACACAATCAAAACTTCAACATGGCCTCAGAGCCAGGTTCGATCAATTAAGATCTGGGCGTAAGAAATTGAGCTCCACTCAAGATTGGTTGAGCTCGGGCGAAGTTGCAGAAAGTTCATAAAATCATATTTCGACTTGTGATTCGTTTCATCTAAGCTAAGAGATGGCTGGATCTGGAAGTTCTGAAGTGAGAACTCCGATCTTCTCCGATGAGAATTACGAATTTTGGAGAATCAGAATGACGATGATCTTCAAGGCTCATGGGTTATGGAAATTGGTTGAAAAGGTGATTTCGACCTCAGATCCAAAGAAGAAGAAGGCTGAAGGAAGCTCAGAAGAGGAAGTTGATGAGAAAACAGCAGCTGCCTATATGCAAGATGGATGAACATGGGTACTATTTGCTCTTTGGTGGAGGTATGTGTTGCATTTTTTATGGCCCCTCACTTGACAAACTAATTATCAAGGTTAAGATGAAGAGCAACAGATGTTATCCCCTATCCTTAATGCACAATGATCAAATTGCATTGAAGGCTAGTGTGACAAAATGCACTTGGATTTGGCACAAGAGACTAGGTCATTTAAAACTCAGAAGTCTCAAACGATTGAGAGAACAGAATATGGTTCATGGTCTCCCACATCTAGAAGAAACTAGTGGTGTATGTGAGGGATGTCAATTGGGAAAACAACATAGAGACTGGTTTCCTGAAGAGCAGGCTTGGAGAGCAAGAAATCCATTGGAATTGATACACACAGATCTGTGTGTGGTCCAATGCAGACTGAATCCATAGCTGGAAATAGGTATTTTATGCTACTTATTGATGATCACACAAGGATGGCTTGGGTTTACTTTCTAAGGTATAAATCAGATGCAATAAATTGCTTTAGAAAGTTTAAATCGATGGTAGAATTGCAAAGTGGGTTCAAAGTGAACTGTGTGAGAAGTGATAGAGGAGGAGAATTTACATCTAGTGAATTCAGCAAATTGTGTGAAGAATGTGGAATTCAAAGACAATTAACCACAGCCTATACTCCACAACAAAATGGAGTGGTGGAGAGGAAAAATAGGACTTTGGTGGAAATGGCCAAGGCAATGCTCCATGAGAAGAATATGCCTTACTTTCTATGGGCAGAAGCTGTTCACACAACAGTGTATCTTCTCAATTGATCACCTACCAAAGCATTGGAAAATATGACCCCATTTGAAGCATATAGTGGCAAAAAACCGGGCATTGGTCATCTCAAAGTGTTTGGATCCCTCTGTTATGTACATGTACCAACTGAAACAAGACAGAAGCTTGATGCTAAGAGTGTTAAAGGTGTATTTGTTGGATATTCTATTTGTGAGAAAGGGTACAGAGTATTTGATCCTTCCACTAAGAAGTTGATCTTGTCAAGAGATGTTGTTGATGAAGGTATGGCTTGGAACTGGAAAGAGCAGCAGAGATGTCGATTATAGTGCCAAATATTTGTTTGTACCTAATAAATCACGGCCATGAACTGGCCGAAGGCGCTCCTTTTCTCGGCCCTAGTACTTGCTCGTAGAACTAAAACGCGGCGTTTCGCAGGGATACTTGGCCTTCCCGGAGACAAAAGAAAAGTTGCTAAGGCACGAACATCTCGGCCTCGATTATAGGCCGAGGCCGAGCAAAATTACGGCCAAAGGCATTAAATTCTGATCATCAAGTGGCAGCAGGGTCCCACGTTTCATTTAATGAGGTAGTGCCTCTGTTTATTGCAGCAAACCCACTGGCCAAGAATAGGCATTTAATGCACGAGGGAAGGTGGGAAGTGTCTGAAGTCAGGGATTGGCGACAGAAAAGGCAGAGTGATTAGACGAGACATTCTCACAAGAATTCTTGCAGCTTGAGAGATTGGGTGACTAACTATCAGAGCAATAAATGCGTCCCCACGGCCAGTGCGCAGAAACCACGATTAGGGCGGCGGCCGAGATTTACCAGGATTTATGGGGTCACACCACCATACTTCACGATCCCAAATGTCGATTGGACTACCCACTTGCTCTGATCAGGCTCCACCATGCAGATTTCAAGCCTCGATTACTCCTCCAGGAACTCTTCCTATAAATACAAGGCTCAAGCTACATTCAAAGGGTTCAAACACCAAACCAAAGCCTCCCACGGAGCAACTTATATTTTCCTGTAATGCACTTTCAATATCTTTACTTGCTTTTCTAGGAGTAGTGTTAGTTTGTAAGGAAAATCCATTCATCAATATATCATACGACCCTTGTTTTTCAAGGCGCCGGAGCACCATCTCTGTTATTCGCTCATTCACCTCATATATCATACGACCGCGCTCACTGAGCAGCGTGCCGGAGCACCGCCCTAAAACCACCATCAACACCACCACTAAACGGCCTTGTAGCTCAGGCCGTGAACCTGCCGGCCGAGATTAGTTCATCTCTCGGCCACAATCGTTTGATTAAAAGTCAAGTCCAAACAGGCGCATCATTTAACCACTTCCATCCATCGAACATCTCGACGCACGTGAGACCGTGCTGGCACGCCCGCGCACAACCGCACCGCATCCAAAAGCAGGAAGCCGCGTGTCAACGCATATCCCCTCGGCCCGAAACTCCAGGCCTTGAGATTTGCACGGCAGACAATATTCAAGATCAATCTAGAGCTGTAATTGATTCCAGTCTACATGAGGTGACAGAAGTAGAAGACAGCTATCAAATGGAAGAACAAGAGAGAGATGTCCCTGAAACTGTTGCGATCACAAGACCATATGATCATACACCAGTTAAATGGAGAAACATTAGTGATATCCTAGCACAATGCAACCTTTGCATTGTGGAACCAGAGAAGTATGAGGAAGCTGCACAAGATAAGGCATGGATAAAAGCTATGGAAGATGAACTCTTTATGATTGAGAAAAATGGGACTTGGGAAGTTGTAGACAGACCAAGTGACAAACAAGTTATTGGAGTGAAATGGGTGTTCAAAACCAAACTTAATCTAGATGGTTCAGTGCAAAAGAACAAAGCAAGATTGGTTGCCAAGGGATATGTGCAGAAACTAGGAATTGACTATAATGAGACTTTTGCTCCAGTGGCTAGATTGGACACAATCAGGACTTTAATTGCTCTTTCTGCACAAAGAAGCTGGAAGCTATATCAACTAGATGTCAAGTCTGCATTCTTGAATGGAAAACTGCAAGAAGAAGTTTATGTGGAGCAACCTGAGGGATTTGTGCTTAAAGGCAAGGAAGATAAAGTTTATAAATTGCACAAAGCCCTTTATGGTTTGAAACAGGCACCTAGAGCCTGGTATGGAGAAATTGACAGCTATTTTGCTAAGTGTGGATTTAAGAAAAGCTTGAGTGAAGCTACTCTCTATACCAAGACAAGGGGAGCAAACGATATACAAATTGTATCCATCTATGTGGATGATATAATATACACAGGAAACAATCAAAAAATGTTGAATGAATTCAAGGAAGACATGAAAGAGAAGTATGAAATGACTGACTTGGGACTTCTTCATCATTTCCTAGGAATGGGAGTGATTCAGACAGATTCAAGCATCTTTATTCATCAAAGGAAGTATGCCTCTTCCTTGTTGAATAAGTTTAGCTTAAATGAGTGTAAACCTGTGTCCACTCCTCTTGTTGCTACTGAAAAATTAACCAAGGAGGATGGTAGTGGTGCTGCAGATGAAGAGAAATATAGGAAGCTTGTGGGAAGCTTGTTGTACCTCACTGCTACAAGACCAGATATAATGTATGCAGCTAGCTTATTAGCTAGATATATGCATGGTCCTTCAAATAATCACTATGGAACAGCTAAGAGGGTGCTAAGGTATGTTAAAGGGACATTGGATCATGGTTTGATGTATGAGAAAGGTAAGAAGGCAGTTTTGGTTGGATACTGTGACAGTGATTGGGGAGGCTCTATTGAAGATAGAAAAAGTACATTTGGCTATACATTCTCATTTGGAAGTGGAGTGTTTTCATGAGCGTCTATCAAGCAAAACTGTGTAGCTCTCTCTCCTGCAGAAGCATAATATGTTAGTGCTTCAGAGGCTACAACTCAAGCAATCTGGCTTAGGTTTGTTTTGGAGGACTTTGGTGAATTACAAGCAGATGCTACTCCTCTGAAATGTGATAACACATTTGCAATTTCCATCACTAAAAATCCTGTGTTTCACCAAAGGAAAAAGCATATTGACAAGCGGTATCATTTCATCAAGGATGCTCTACAACAAGGTGTTATTGATTTGGTTCAATGTCCTACTAAAGACCAAGTGGCAGACATCTTTACCAAGTCCTTAACAAAGGAGAGGTTCAACTATCTTAGAGATAAGCTCGGAGTTCGTATCAGCTCAAAGCTTAAAGGGGAGTGTTAGTGTATAAGCTATGAGCTAATTAAAGCTTAGCTTAAGCAATGCCTTGTAATCATGTGTGTATCCACTTTGGTAATTAAACCAAGTGTAGGGCCTTTATTGTAATTTGTCCAAGTGACATGTGGAGAGTGATCCATTAGTCGAGAGAGATGTGTGGCTGGGATTGTTTCACATGCTGGAAGCATTGAGCATCACTATGCATAACTAATCGTTATGCACAGTGTGTGTGCTGTGTAAGAAAGAGAACTTTCTCACTGCTATTTGCAGAGCATAAAGCAATACATAAATCTTCTTCAAATCTGATTGCCATTTTCGTTTCTTTCTTTTCCTAGCTAAAGCAATACAGAAATCGTTATGCACAGTTTTAAATTTCCTTATGTGTTCATTTGGTTATGAACTTTCATTTTGTTTTTAGTTTTGGATTCATTCTTTATTTTGTTTGGAATTTGGAAAACTGATTTCTAATTATGAAACATCTCTCTATTAAAATAACTTCATTAACTCCATGAAATCAGATTTGGGGCCTGGGCATAAGGTCTTGTTTGTAGGTGCTATTTTGAAGGAGATGAAAAGAGAAGAGGAAATTGAAAAGCAGACAAAGGAGATTACTCCACCAAAGTTAAAGAAGATGCCATCTCACGCCACCAATACCCTCAAGAGGTTTGAGTTTTTTATTATGAATTATTGAAATATTACTTGTGGTAGGTGTGCAATTTGGAGTCGAAGCAAGGGGTCCAGTTGTTCGTTATCCGTGCCAAGCATCTTTTGAATGCGCCCAATGCAAATGCGTCGAGGGTTGGTGTAAGTGTCCGTCAAATGAAATATTGAAGTTCATTCCTCAAGTCATCTCTACACATCCGCAAGGACAGAAGGAAATGCCATAACAAAAATATAAATTGAGAGAAGTATTTTACCATCATATGAAACAAGAAAGAGCACAATGAGGAAAGCTGACTTGAATGAACCTTTCTCCATATCTATTCAATTTGTTGAAAGCTAGGAAGGATTATAGGTTTGTACGTGCTATAAAACTTAAATTCGGAGTCACTAGTTTTTTAAAAGACTACAAGATATATAGGCGAATTTGAAAACTATTTTCCATGATTGCACATTTCGGTGAGGTTGGATTCAACGAATTTTTCATGCATGAATTTTGTAAACTAATCAATTTATCGAACTATAATGGTAAATAAGTTAGCATAACAAGATTGCGATTTGATGCCTAGTATAATTAGGTGCATATTCAAGCTATAAAGCTTAATTTCTAAGTTATTTGTGCTCTCCAATCCTAAAATTATACGCAATTTATTTTTTGTAAATGCATGTGTAAAAAAGGATAGGATAAATAAATTGTGTATCCATGAAAGAAATATTATTTTAAGACATGAATTTGTTCTACCAGAATGATAACTAAATTAGCATATTAGGTTTCAAGCCAAAACGTGTACGACCTAAATTCAAAGTGTATATATATTCTATTACTGGCGTTATTTGTCTGTACAAAAGTATGACTTTTAGCAAATCCGTGATGAATGCATTGGATTCAAAGAATTGTTCATGTATGGATTTTGTAAAAAAAAATCAATGTATCGAACTATAATGGTAAATAAGTTGGCATAATAAGATTGCGATTTTATTCCTTATATAATTAGTGGCTTAAAATTGTTGAAACAATATAACTTAATTTCTAAGTTATCAGTGCTTTCAAACCGACGATTATATGTAACTTATTTTTCACATGTACATGTGTACATAAGGATAAATCCAATAAATTGTGTATTCATGAAAGTATTTGTTTTTTTCAGAGATTTATTTGTTGAACAAAACGGTAACTAAATTGACATGTTATGTTTCATGCCATAAATAACTTGGCAACCTAAACGAGTACAACTTGCGATTAAAGTATATATGACTCCAAGTTCGGCGTTGTTTGTTGGTACATAAGTATGAATTTTAGTAAATCTGCTATGAAACCACGATAGATTGGAATTTAGATTTCTCAATATTATCTTATTGAAACTAAGGCCAGAATCCGATCCCAATATGTTATCGAATTAATGGACCTTGATGGTCTATTTTTTTAAATACAAAAACGCTACATGGCCGAACTTGTTTACCAACTTTTTGTATGCGAAAGAGATACTAGTTTTTTTAAACAGAGTTATGTGGTGATAAAATAAAATAAAAACGACAAGCAAAGAGATACTGGTTTTTTTTAAAATTTAAGTCTTTCGTGTAATTCGGTGGATCGAACACTAAACTAGTAAGAAATAATAATATTTAGCACACACTGAATAAATTAGTAATATTTACTTGTTTTGAGATTCAGAACTACGTGCTTGAGACTAAAATATACAATAACTACATATTAGTTAACTTCTGTGTAATCCTCATATGTACAAATTTATCTGTTTTTTCAAGTGATTACCACTTATATTTACCATATTTACTACAATGATTTGAGAATAGAAGACTATATCCTATAAAGTGGAATTTCATGTTGTCGCCTAATTAGCGAAAACAATTCTATCCTTTTCTCCATCGATCCTAGGATTTGTTTGCACAGCCTGTGAATCCTACATAGTTGGATAGAACTTCTTAAGCCGTTTTCCATTGATTAGCACAGCATGGATGTCTCCATCTTGATCTTGTAATCTGTATGCCCCCATTCCCAGAACCTGTTTGATTATGAAAGGGCCTACCCATGAGGGTGATCATTTTCCATAACGAGCCACGTGTGCTCCCAGGGGCAGAACTACCCTCCAGACTACTTCCCTTTCTTCAAAACTCTTGTTTTTAACTCTCTTGTTATAGGCTCTTGCCACAGCCTGTTTCCCTGCTAAGAGTTTGTTGAGGGTGTCAATTCTGCTTGTGTCCAATCCTTCCAATTCTAGCAACATTGCTTGAGAATAGTCTTCTCCAACCATATTGTATTGCTTGGCAATTCTAATGGACTGAACTGTAATTTCCATGGGCAGAATTGCGCCATGACCATAGGTTAGAGTATATGGGGTCATGCCAGTTGCATCTCTTTTTGAAGTTCTGTAGGCCCAAAGAGTTTCTGATAATTTCTCATGCCATTGCCTTAGATTCTCTTCAAGCATTTTTCTAATGATATTGATGATCACCTTGTTGCTTGATTCTGCCTATCCATTTGCCTAAGCATAGTAAGGAGTGGATTGGAGTAGCTTGATCTTGAGCCTGTCTGCCATATCTTGCATTTCTCTGGATATGAAAGAAGTCCCTCTATCAGTGGTGATTGATTCTAGTATTCCAAACCTGTGCACAATCTGTTCTTCTATGAAGGTAATGATCTCTTGAGATGTGGTGGATTTGACTGGCTTGGCCTCTACCCATTTAGTGAAATAATCCGTAGCCACAATGATGAAATAGTGTTGTTTGCTACTGGCTGGATAGATTTTACCAATGAAGTCCATTGCCCATCCTTTGAATGGCCATGGTCTGAATTCATCCTTGGTTTTTCAGACCAAATCTCCATTCCACTTAAGGTAGTTCAAAGCCATGATTCTTGTTCTTTTCTCAAAGGGTAGAGTTGGATACTACAAGTAATTCATGATAGGAGTCCTCCAATCTTCTTCAGTCACTATGGCAGAATTGACATCCATCTCCATTCCTCCTGTTCAGAACAGATGGCATACTCTTCTTCCCTACGTTGATGATCCTCTGTACTCAATCTTCAGGCATTTGTACCCCTGTTGCTATCTGAGCCATTTCATTGGCTGCAAAGTTCTCTTCTCTTGGAATATGTTCCCAAGTAGCCTCCCTGAATTATGTCAAAAGATTTTTGGCTACCACTAGATAAACAGCTAAAGAGGGGTTCAAACACTTATATTCTCCAGCAATCTACTTTAGTACAAGCATGGAATCTCCCATAATTTCCACAGATTCGATTCCCAATTCTACCAACATTTCGAGGCCAATGATCAAAGCTTCATATTCTACCCTGTTGTTGGTGCACTGGAAATCTAGCTGGAATGAATAATAGTGTCTAATTCCTAATGGATCTTATAAAACAATCCCTGCCCCAGAGGCTAAGTTAGCTCTGGATCCATCAAAGTACAGCTTCCACGGGGTAAGATAGACTGAGTATATGGGTTTGTTGATATATGTATGAGCTCTAGTCAATAGATCTGCATTGGCTATATCCATGGAATCCATGTTCTCAATCTCCTCTCCTGGATGATTTGCCAAGAAATCTGTCATAACTTGCCCTTTGACAGCCTTCTGAGGAACATATCTGAAAGCAAATTCTGTTAAAACCAAAGTCCATTTGCCAATTCTGCCTCTCAACATTGGCCTAGTCAGCATGTATTTGATCAGATCTATCTTGACAATGATGTAGATGGTGAAAGGGAGCATGAAATTTCTAAGCTTTATAGCAATGAAATATAAAGCCAGACACAACCTTTCAATTGCAGAGTAGTTTCTCTCTACTTCTGCCAGAAGTTCTGCTTAAGTAGCAGACTGCCTACTCTTTTCCTTCCCTATTATCTTGGGCCAAAAGGCTCCCAATAGATGTCTTTCATGCAGAAACATACAGTTTGAGTGGCCTGCCTTTAGTTGGCGGAGACATAACTGGAGGATTTCAGATGTAATGCTTAATTTCTTCAAAAGCTTGTTGGTGCTGTTCTTCCCACCTGAATATCTGTTCTTGTTTCAATTTTAACAATGAAGAGAAAGGTTGAATCTTTCCGGGAAAATTGGATATGAATCTCCTGAGAAAGTTGATCTTTCCTAAGAGGCTTTGCAATTCTTTCTTATTTCGAGGTGGTAGAGCCTCTATGATGGATTTTGCTTTATTTTTTTCAATCTCTATGCCTCTTTGATGGACCAAGAAGCCTAGGAAATTCCCTGCTTGAACCCCAAAAACACATTTCTTGGGATTCATTTTTAACTTGTGCTGGCGCATCCTTAGGAAAGCTTTCCTTAGATTGAGTACATGATTTTCCTTTTCCTGAGATTTTATGACCACATCATCTATGTACACTTCTAAGGAATGGCCTATCATGTCATGGAACATAGAATTCATTGCCCTTTGGTAAGTGGCTCCTGCATTTCTTAGGCCAAACAGCATTACAACATATTCAAATGTGCCTATGTGCTCTGGACACATGAAAGTAGTCTTGTGGATGTCCTCTTTTGCCACCATTATTTGATTATACCCTGCATTGCCATCCATAAAAGACAGCATGTGGTTATGAGCAGCTCCATCTACCAGCATATCTGCCATTGGCATAGGATATTCATCTTTGGGAGATTCTTCATTCAGATTTGTATAGTCCACACATATTCTGATCGCCCCTGTTTTAATTTTGAGAACTGGTATGATATTGGACAGTCAATCAGCATAGATAGCTGGTCTGATGAATCCTGCCTTGACCAATCTCTTTATCTCTTCCTTGACTTTTAATTTTGTTTCCATGAACATTCTTCTTCTGGCTTGTTTGACTGGAAGGCACCCCTCTTTGATTGGCAGCTTGCATTCTACTAATCCTCTATCTAGTCCAGGCATCTCATGATAATGCCATGTGAAACGTCTCTGAAATCATGCAAAAGTGCAATGATTTCACTGTTAAAAAGTTCTTCCAGCAGCACACTAACAAAAGTGGGTCTAGGATCTTCTTATGTCCCTAAATTTATCTCCTGTAGAGGATCTTCCACTTCTGGCAAATAGTCTCATGTGTGAATTCTAGATTCTGCATAGAGAGCTTCCTTTCTCCCCAGTATATCAACAATCTTTTTGTAATGGATCGGCTTCTTGCAGCTCGATCCTTTTCTTGTTGATTGGGGCTAAACATTAGAATTCTGGAGGTTCAGAATAAGAGATTTATTCCAGTCCTCTAAAGAACTGGCTAGACCTTTCTCAATGAGTCTCTGGGCCGTGACACCATGGGGGCAGCCATTCTGGTTGACTCCAAAGAATGTGAAAGGACCAAGGTCATCATGATAATACCTAGCCTCAAAACACATTGCAGAAGGTAGAAATGGTCGTGGATTGGCTTCTACTATTTCCATGAAGCCCTCTCCATGCCAAAGGGCCAGTTGTTGATGTAGAGTGGAAGGAACACATAGGCTCTGGTTTATCCAGTCCCTGCCAAGTAATGCATTGTAAGCAATTTTTAGCATCTTAGTTCCTACTATGACATCCACATCCAGGACTTCGTGGGTCTTGGTGATGCCCCCAGCGATATTGGTGACTGTTAAGCGCGTTGGAATCAGGTCCTTCTCTTTTCTGCCCATCTTGGCCAATAATCTGTGAGGTAACAGATTGATGGCTGCACCCCCATCTACCATCACTTTGGGGATGGAATCCCTCCAAAGTTTGCAGTGATGAACAATGGTCTGAGGTGGTTGGCCATTTCCTTGGTAGGTTTGGAGAAGCATACTCCTTCTGTTGATGTCTTGATGGTAGTTTTGTCTGTATGGCAGCAAAATTCTGCCGTTCTGGCACCTCTCTCATTTCAGCCAACCTGCATTCAAAGCCCTCTTCAGAGAACACATCTCCTTCCAAGGTACTTTCTTGTCCTTCTGCTTCTTCTTAACTGTTCTGGCAGGACAAAAACCATGTTGACATATAAGTCACCCTGCAACAGGCTTTCTAGTTCTACCCCAAAGGTCTGAGTTTCCTCATCTAGTTCTTCATTGTATCTCTCAATACAGTCCTCCTGCTCTTCGATTTCAGAGGAATCCAGTTTGGTCATCTGCAGATGGTTCATAATCTACCTATTCTTCTTCATATTCTTATATCCAATCTTCCTGCCCCTTGCTCTTGGGAAAACTCTGATTGTTCCTGTAAAGATAAAACATGGTGAAAGGAGGATCTGACCAACCCCTCATGTTGGTGTTTCATCTGTTCTTTCTGAACAACTTTCCCTAGACTACTCTCAATCCTGGCAGAACTGACATTCGTGAATACTTTAGTATCTTCACTGTTCTTCAGCAAGGTGCAGGATTGTCTATGGACTCTCATTCTATATGTTTTGGTCAATTCTAAGGTTGGCTTGCCATTTTTCTTAACAGAATACCATCTGCCATCAATGATGGTTGCCAAAGGCTTGCTATTTCCAGGCAATTTGACTGGTACTTCCTTCTTTGGTAGGTCAACTACCTTCTTGATTTGTTGGGCAAGCCTGGCATAGGACTTATGTCTGACTGTGCTTCTAGATAGAATTGGCACTGGTGTTTGTTGATATGAAGTTCTGATTTTGTCAAAGACACTCGTGGCAAGTGGAATCTGTTTGTCCAAAGCTACCTCTAGCTCACATTCACATTTACATCTCCTGCACAGAACTATTCCAGCTTAGATAGTAGCCTTTGGTAGTTGATCAAATCCTCTTGTGACTTTTCTGCCTCTGCTGCAGGCTGACTTCCACCTGTCAGCTTGCCTTTTTCCTGTTCCTGCCAGTTTAGATTGACCATGTTCACCTGTGGCTGAGGAAAAGGATCTGTAGTGACTGTAGGAGGCTTCTTAGCTAATTTTAGCTTTCCTGTGGTTCTTCCCCCCTATATAATGTCCCTAAAAACGACACAACTATTGGTGGAGTTGTTCTAGGAGTTGTACCACTTGCAATACTGCTGCCTTTGAGCTCTTCTGGCTTAGGCAACCTGTGAGGTGTTTCTATTGCCTTCTATAAGAACATCTCATCAAACAAAGCATCCACCTTGGTTAGATCAAAAGAATAGACCTTGTTCTGTGCTGGTTTGTTTGGGACATATCTACTTGTAAATGGAGGTGGCTTTTGATCTTTTGGTGGCTTGATCAAAGCCTTGCAGCTGATAGGATGTTTCAACTTTGCCATTTCTACTACCTGCTATCTCCATTTCTCTAGAACCTTCCTTCCCCGGACAACAAGAGCTTCCCCCTTCTGTCCAAGCCTAAATTCTTACTTGTTCTAGTATCCCAGCTCTATCTGTGCAATTAAAGGGTTTTCATGATATGGCCATACAAAAAAGGCACTGGTAATTCTGGCCAGAGTGAGAGCTGGGAAATAAGTTGAAATGTTTGAGATAAAAGCTACCTATCAAGCAAATTTAAAACAAATGAAAATTGCCAAGACTAGTAAGAGCAGAACATTGGATTTTGACTTCTACCTATTCTGGTGAACTGGGCTGGACTGGAGTGATCTTATACTGGAATTGCACGTCAATATCTTCAACTGGTGAGGTTTAGCTGGAAATCGATACCAATGTTGAAATTGGCAGAGCTTTACTCCGTTCTGGCCGTAGAAATACCTGCGGATGGGCAGAATTGAGATTTCTTCAGTCTGGATTGGACTGGTAGTGGTTGGATTGATGATTACTGCCTTTGAGCTATACCACAGTACATGTTCCCCTTGATTAAGGATCAAAACAAGGGCTGAAAGCTGTTCTGGCTGTTCTGAGCACTCAGAGATATACCTAAGAATTTGTTGCGGTTTTTATATTGTGTAAAAACCCAAATTCTGTTTAATTTGGCCTGAGCTAAACCAAATTTGTAACAGCAGAAAAATGAATTTTGTTCGCCTTTTCTAGAGCTAGATTGAATATGCAACGAGAGAAATCTCGTTCTCCTTAGCTGGTGAGCTATTTTCCTGGGCTAGATTGGAAATAGAAACCTGAGTTTCACTTGTTTTGCTGAAGGCTAAATGACTATTGAATTCGGAGGCTTTTGAGATCAAGTGATCTTTGATTTTCTGACAGTTTTGATTGAGAGTTTTTCTCTTGAGTGTTTGATTTTTGTTGTTGAGATGTTGATTGTGTGCTCTTTGCGAGCTCTTATCTCTCTGTATTTATAGGCAAAGTCCACGGTGCTTTACCCCTTGTTATCTGGGTATTTCTGCAAAATTCCTTTAACTATTGCATGCACAGCTCGAATTGTCGGACCTTGATGGCATTTTTTGTCAGTTTGAATTGTCATGATGATAATCCCCTTGGCTTCACTTTTCGCCCATCCCTATCAGTTTTCCTGGAAATCCTCTGCCCCTTTTGAGCTTTATGGATGGGTTCACGTGGGTTTTGGCAAAAATCTCTTTTCTTGTCTGTTGGTCTGGAGATGAGCGGTGGTGATTGATTCCTTGGGTCCTTCGAAACAAATTGGAGGCAAATTGGAGGCTAGGTGTCTGGACCAGCCGGGCTTTGTCTAATTTTAATTACTAATAATAGTAATAAAAAATTTTACCCTATGGTAACAGCTGAAATTACTCAAATTGACCTGGGCTTCTTCAATGTTTTGGACTGCTTCCTAACTTCAATTAAAATACCAAGCCCAAACTGAGTTTGTGGTTGTGGGAGCTAAATAAATGGGCTGGCATGTAGAATTTAGGCCCAAACATATATATAATGTATTTATTGGTTGGTTTACCCAAAGGGAGATTTTATTGGCACCCTAATATTTGCTCTTTGCCCCCACCCCCAAATACTAATTTTAAACATGAATAATCTATTTTATCCTTGTACATAATTACCGTTAAGGACAAAAAACATTTAAAAGTAAAATTAAAATTGCTCACTACACCCCACATATGTTCCTGCAACCCTTGTTAGACTTTTTTTCTCAAACCATCATGTTCCTACAACCCCAACGAGGTTTATACGTTTATATTGGTGAAAAAATATCTTGTATTTCTTCACGAAGGGTGCAGGGTGATATTGAAGTTAGAGAGGCTTCGAATGATGTATGAGTTTATTTTTTGGCATTTTTCAAGTTTTGGATTTCATGATGGTAGCTGGTTGCGTTCAACACAACAATACCGAACACAATAGGTAAATTCGGTGGAATTCCATCGAAACGTTGCACCTATTTTGGTTGTGTTTGACCGACTGTTAACTTAATATGTCGTGGGGATCCGCCATAACATGGAACGGTGTTCAATGGTGTATTACCGAACTTTTACCTAGGTTAGATGGCAACGAATTGAAATATATTTATTTTTCCAGTAATTTATTGTCGACCACAAATTTAATGCAAGCTGTTTTGACCTTGCTCCCATTGAAGGAACAAAAACAAGGTGACACCCCTTGACAGGACTCGCCCCTAATTCCTCGGAATTCTGGATGAATCCCGTAAATTATCTAATATTGTACCGATGCCGGACCCACATACTAAAGAAACGAGACTTTCTGCCGAAATTTCAGGAGAGTCTTCCCTGAAAATTGGACAATCCCAAAATTCTCAACCTATTAAAAACACATTTAATATCACCAACTGCAGCAAGCACAAGATAAATTCATGTAGTTTACATAAATGGCATCCGGCCTCCGATCAAACCCCCATGAATAACCAGCAACGCTATCAAGGTCTCTAAGTAGTCTAAGGTACACAATTTGGACTCTCGTGCCAGTTTTGTTAACAAACAAAGTGCAACCCAAGAGATATAGCAAATATGCTATGGCCAAATACATGATGTGCTCCTCTAAATCTGTATATGAAATATTGGAGAATCGTGCCCTTAACCATGACAAACTCACATACTCATCATTGTATTTGTGCAATTGTTCATTAGTCTCTTCATCAATCACTCCTAAGTAATTAACTAACAACTCGAAATTTGTGTCGTTATCATCTTCAAGCAAAGAAACCGCTGCACCAGACATAGAAATGCCTAAAATAGATGATACATCATCCAATGTGATGGTCATCTCACCAAAAGGCATGTGAAACGTGTTCGTTTTGGGATGCCACCTCTCAACGAATGTAGATACCACAATCTTATATGCATTCCGATAAGAACACCTAATAAGTTGCTCTAATCCAAACCTCTGAATGTACCCTTTGAATATATCATTATTTGGATTACCCCACCAATTCCACTCAGGAAGGGTAAATGTCTTTGACATGCGCCTAAGAGCAAGTCCACCCCAAAAGGCTAAGGCAAGGCAAAGGCAAGGCAAGGGCTGGCACTATTCATGTGAATAGTGGCAGCCTTGCCTTTTTTGGTTCGAACCCCAAAAGGCTAGGGCAAGGGCAAGAAAAAAAAATTATACAATAAAATATAAACAATTTAGAAATGTAAGAAATAAAATGATTATGCAAGAAAATAAATAAATATGGAAGAAAATATAAAAAATTTACAAATGCAAGAAAAAAAATTATTACAATTTACAAATATTGGAAGGAGAAGAGTTTGTATAAGGATTTGGTGTGGAAAGTGAATAAAATTGTTATGTATTTATAGGGAAAACATCCATAATTTTTTGGTATTTTAAAAAAAAATTGAAATTTTTTTCGATTTTTTTCTCTCCCTGACGTCGCGCCTTCAGGCTGGCCCCAAGCAGAATTTGCCCGTGGGCTTGCCAGGGTTGGTGGGACCCATGGCTTGCCCGGGATCCTACTCGCGCCCTAGAGGACTTCTAGGCTCGCAAGGGGGGCCTTCAGCCCGGTTTGCTCCAAGTGGTGGACTTGCTCTAAGGGGCTCACATTCCTAGCCAAATACCCAAAAAAAAAGAAAGTTAATTACCATGAACTAAACTTATATTCTGTCTTCTATTGTTAAGTAAAACGACTTACCTGGTTATTCCAAATTGCAACTGCTATGTGAGTTTTAAAACTCGTAAGTAAAGATGGATTAATGGGACCTACTTGAGATGGCTCAGGAGGCTCAGCATGTTCCTTAACATTACTATCATGAGTAGCAGCTACATCTTCAACCTCTACGTCAACATTACTATCATAAGTAGGAGCTACATCTTCAACCTCTATAGTATCCTCCTCAAAGTGATCTTGGAGAGCCGCTCTCTATCTCCTCATTGAGGCTGTGGGACGACGTCTATCTAGTCAAGATTATGAAGCCTCAGGAGTACCTCTACGAGCCCTCTTCATATCTAAAAAAATGATATTAAGTGCCCGTTTGGCATTGCTTATTTGGGGTGATAAGTGATTTTTAAAAAATTTTGAGAAGTCCAGCCCGTTGGTAAACTGTGAGAAAATCACTTATTGTTAAAAATTGCTGTGAGAGAAAGCTATAAGGGAAAGCAGCTAATGAGGTGCTTTCATTTTCTGATTATGCAGAAATTAGTTTTGAAGAGGCAGTGGGTTTAATGATTATGCCACAATCATTTTCTGATTATGAAGAAATCAATACCAACACTTTTAACAAAAAATTTACCAAACGCCAAACTGCTTTCCCTCACAGTTGATTTCTCTCAGGCAAATTGTACAGCGATTATTTTCACAGGCAGCAATGCCAAACTGGCCCTAAGTACAAACTCAGTAATGTATTCGGTAGTTGTGCACTGAAAAACGGAAACAAATTCGGTGGACTGCCACTGAAACAAGATAATGAAGCAATGTAACTATTTTGGTACAGACCAAGTTCAAATTCAGGAGACTACCACTGAAGCAATGTAACTATTTTGGTGGTAACCCACTGGAAGTAAAATCCAGTTTTGTAAAACCAGGTTCGAACCATACACCCACAAAGTTGAAATCAAAAATTAAAATCAAAGGGCTTTTCAAAAGTGAAATCAAACTTAGGCTTAATCAACACTTAGAAATGTAAATATAGAAATCAAAATTGAAATCAAATTTTGGCTTTTCGAAGGATTTTGAGATTAAATGGGATCTGCTGACAATGGGGGTTTGCGATGGCTGAGGCGATGTTAGTTTGCGATGGGGTGAGGCATTTGGGGTTGGCAATGGCGTGTTCGATGGAGGTTTACGATGGGGTTAGGGTTTGTTGCGATGGATCTGTTTCAAATTGGATGGGGTGTGCGAAGGAGTTTGTTACAAATCTACGAGGTGTGCAATGGGGTGTCTACAAGAGGAGGAAATTTTCGATGGGGTGAGACTTGATATGGGATGGGGTGGGGTTTGATATGAGATGAGGTGTGTCTGAAAGAGAGGGGGTTTTCGATGGGTGTTGTATGAGATATGGGATGGGATTTACACAGTAAGTCAGGAAATGGGGGTTCATGAGGGCAATTTAAAAAGAAAAATGAGGTATAGTGAGTAATTTTAAATTTTATTAAAATTCAGTTTGATGTAAAGAGAATGTGGAGTGCAAAGAGCAAATAATGCGGTTCATATAGAATTTCCCTTGCCAAAAGCAAACTATAGCGTGATAGAAATCATATAAAATTGTCAAAATTAAAAAAGAAATCCCAATATCAAATAGTAAATAAACAGAAACTACGTCCTTCGCAAAAACAGATAGCAACATGTACATGCCCTCACAATTTTGACTTCTTTCTTCTCAATCAAATTGCCTTTTCTGTTCTTTTTATATATATAATATTTATGTTCTTTCACTCAACAAACTTACAGAAAAATTACAAATGAAGCCACAGGCTCAATACCCTATGAATTGAATTGATATAAAGAAAAATAAAAAATGAATGCAAAACTTGAGTGCACACATCAAACCATACAGAGTGAATCACAAAGGGAGCTTGCATGATTCATCCCAATCTATACCAAACCTGCAATCTGTTTTAAGGGACATCAGTCCTCAAATTGATCACTAGAGCAACATGGTTGTCGAATGTGTTCATGAAAGAATGCGCGTTGAGGTTAGTTTCTGCCACCTCAAATCCTTTGGCTTATGCAGCAATTGGAGGTTCCTGCATATCAGGAGAAAGGCATAATTACAAGATAATAAAGCATAAAATCAATTCGCTTCTGGACTCAGATTATAATACATTTACCTACAATAATTATAGTGCACCTAAGAATATTTCTACTAATTAGTCATATTTTAATTTGCTTAATCATCTTGATAACTCTCTGAAGTTTCTAGCAAAATTTAACCAGAATTACAAAAGATAAACAGGGGAACTTAATTGTTAAAGTCAACCTACAAAAAGATGGATGGCTTTGGGGCCCTTTTAAGGGTGGAAACGCAGCAACATAAGGTGTATTAATACAAATTCTAGGTTTTCACATAAAAGTGCCATCACATGATTACCAGGAAATGAAGAATCATACAATACAAACGTAAGGGTACTCATAGGAGCAATAATGTAATACTGATAGCGACGTAACCAACCTTTGCAGTCAAGTTTGACACAGCCATATGGAACTTTTCTCTGGTTTTCGTACCTGCAGCCTGTCCTGCCTTTGCCACCTTACCAAAAGCACCATTTAACCAGGCTGCTCCAGCAGTCACATACCTGTCAACATCATAGAAGAGTTCATCAACAGACATTGTTCTCGGTTTTATTCTCATCTATCAATAGAGATGATTCTGCTGGAATGAAATCACTCTAGAGAGGTCATTAAAGTGGTTCGTCCTGATGAAAAATACTCTATCATGTCTTCCAATTTTCATGTCATTCTTTTCAGAGACTACAAATTTCTCTACAGGTTTTCATT
Organism: Prunus fruticosa; assembly: GCA_018703695.1. Taxonomy (NCBI): domain Eukaryota; kingdom Viridiplantae; phylum Streptophyta; class Magnoliopsida; order Rosales; family Rosaceae; genus Prunus; species Prunus fruticosa. Next base: position 1,816,973 of record CM031923.1, on the reverse strand, counting down.
TTTATGAGGGGTAGAGACGAGACCATAGAAACATAAAACAAGTTGCGGGGAGAGGGCTGCAAAAAGTTAATGTTTTTTATTTTTTATTTTTATAGATACAGAGTTCACATATCCATCCTCTTACTAATAGTAGGCGAAGAACCTACAAATTGAAACTTAAAGAATCCAAGGAACAAAAGCCACATCAGAATGAGTGCTACTTGGGGGTAAAGATCCTGGTATGTGTATGCACATCAAAGTTGTGGCATCCAACCTAGAACAATTGGCAATAGAGTCCGCATTTTATACATTATGATTCAAGGCGTAGAGTGCCCAATATAGATTTATATTCTCAACATACAGTATATAGAAGTGGCCTTTACGAGTAATTTTGATGTCTAGAGAATGTGTAGTTCCTACTGAAATAAGCTAAGCCTAGTACCCTCAAAAACTTCAAGGAAACAGGGTCCATGGATGGCCCAAGGAAACAGGCTTCTAGTTAAACAAATGAAAAATGCATACCACAGACCTCATTATTTGCAGATAATTCATTTTGCACTTTCAGCATCATTCTTATAGAATGTATGAAATAATTAACAGCAGCAGAAAAGTGCAAAATAGATTGGCAGATGATATTTTTTAAAGGGCTCACATACCTGCTTGTTTTGACAGCTGACCCTGTATCATTCAATTTTCTCTCTGCTGCAAATATTGCTGCCATTGTTTTATCTGAGACATGAAGCCTTTGATCAACCGACTTCACTTTCTCATTAACCACAGAAAAGCCTACTGTTAATTTCTCTGTGAGACCCACTCTCTTGTCAAAGGAAATAACCTTCTCTGATGCACTTGCTGTCAACCGATGTTTTTCATCAAATGCTTTAGCCTTGTTCACGGCATCTTGTCCAATAGCTGAACCTTTTGCAACAATACAGGTAACCACATCTTGTGCTCTATTAACATACACCCTTCCATTGGTAGGCGAGCTATTTCTATCCTGCTAACAGAGACATATTTACCCTGAGCCCATAAAATTGGAAACTTTGAAGGTAAACAACAATAAAGCAATGACTGGACATCTTGGGAAAATAAGCGCGTTAGTATCATAATATTCAAGATGGACCAAAAACAAGAAACAGTCACAATCCATGGACCAAAAACTAGAAACAGTCACAATCCAGTAAATGGATGTGCTAATAGGTATTCTATAATCTATAAGGCAGAAAGTTACGTAAGTTGGAAAAACGCATTCCATTTCAAATGATAAGTCATGTGTTCTTTCGCTCATTCGGATGCTGGAATGCACCAAAGGAATAAAGAGAGTGACACACCAGAGGAGCCTTGTATATCAACATTAAATTTCCACAGTAGTAAAGATCTTATATAGTGATGTAAGGCTTATAATACCCCACGAGGGATTTTTAAATGCCAACTCACAATTTTTCCATTTCCAGAATACTCTAATATCCACTAAAATTTACTTAATTAGCTACATATGAAATTTCTTCAACTAGGTCAGATTCTTAACACCTTGAGATATGTGGTGGTGTCAATGGCTACCTCAGCATTTGGTGAAAGAATTTCACCAGGAGCAGCACAAACAGCACTTTCCACCAACCTTACTTCCTGCAAGAATTGCACGAATGAACTACAAAGTTTTGGCTGCAGGAAAGAAACAGATTGCAGAAACTTTTAATGACGCTTACCAGCACCTCAGTTTTTGGTACATAATTTTCAACTGGAGATATAATCACGATCTGGTCTACTATTGTTGCTCCCTGCATCCAAACACACAGTTTTCATTACCTAGATCCAAAGAGCAGAAATGCATGCTCATTGAAAAGGAATCCATAACGCAAGTTCAAAACCCATAAATCATTTTAAATGAAGAAAATGCTTATTCAGCTGATGTCATGGAAAATAAGAAGATAAGGCACAAGTACATTGATAATGTGAGAACTTTAGATCAAACATCTATAAAGACATAGATTGAGTAAGATACTTTCCATACAATTATACCATTTGAACAGAGAATATTGCATGCAATCAACATTCAACAACAAACATGGAAACTGCCTTTTGTTTAAATATAAAATTATATTAACATAATCACTTTTTATTGCTACTCCTCACATTTAATTAGTTCTCTATTCACCAAAAAATGGAAAATGGGGGACAAGAACTTGAATGAACAACTCTCTGCTTTTGATTTATTTATAGGAAAAAACTCAATGCTTATTTTGCTTTCTTTATATCTCCTACTGTCTATCACCTCATTGTATACAGAAAAAGAAGGGGGAGATAAAGAATTTTGGCCTATAAGGATTCCAAGATTCAAAGTAATCCTAAAAGATTAAACAATGTGTACAAGAGTGCAAGACTGACCTTGACTCATTAGCTTAGTTTCAAGTTTCTGATACACCAATATCTTCCTTTTGGAATGAAATAAAATTTGATTATTTATTTTTGTATTACCGAATGACCAATTTTGTCCTCACGTACTTTTATTGCTTTCCAAAGCAACTCACATTGAGCATAAAACTAAAAGCACAAAAAGCCTAGCTTGAAGTTAAAGAAAAGTGTTCAATTAGAGGCTTGCTTCCAATAAGCTGCTTCTTTTCTCAAGTTTAATCAATGAAGGACCCTTAAGAAAAAAGAACAAAGGAAAGAAAGGAACTTGCTTATAAAGAAAATATAATTATAAGGCACTGACTTCAATTGCAAGAAAGTAAAAAACAAATTTGAGAAAATACCGATAACAACAACGCGATTTCAAGAGCTTTGGGATCCTTGAAAGTAACAAATGCAGTCTTTGATTGTCCAGGCTCACTGCACACATCCAATTCAAAAAGCAAGATTAACAATCGCAACAAACACTTACAACTGGTTTGGTTTGGTTGCTCAGTACATGCAAGAAAGATGGTAAAATTAAAAATAAAATAAAAACTTGGTTACATTGGCTTTAAGTCAAATTTATGAAAATAAACCTAAGTGAACTCTTTTTTCTTTTATTTTCCTAAAATTTTCTCCAAAAAAAAAATACTGGAAGGTAAACATATACTTTAAAATAGCTAGATTAAAGTACGCATGCGTTTAAGTAAATACATATTTTGCCTAAGTTGACTCTTCCCTTTTACTTTTTGACCTTTTTTTCCTCTGAAAATTACCGGGGAAAATATTAAAGTGTTCTTCTCCTTGTTTTTTCCTTAAATTTTCTCGGCAGCGAAACAAATTGAAAAACCCAGTGTTTAGATAAAAATAATATTATAAAAAAAACTAAAATTTTGAATTAAAGATAAATAAATAAAAAAGAAAGAAAGCGTACCGTTGGATCTGAATGCGTTCGATTTCTCCAGAGAATGAGAAGAACTCGTGAATTTCTCTATCACTAGCTAGATCTGATAGTTGTTTTACTTGGACTGTCCTCGTCTGCCAAAAATAGAATAAAATTAAATTCAAAATTCAAAACTATAAAAGACAAAAAATTAAGTACAAGTCGGGTTTATTTGAAGACCTGCAGCTGCTGCATTGTGATTGTGCTCCAAAAAGCTTTAATATGTTCTATGCGAAAGAGGGAAAGTCTTCAGAGGGATGTTGATGGTGGTGGTGATGATGAAGACAGTGGTTGGTGGTGGTGGTACAGCTGGGACTGACTGGGAGAAAAGTTTCCAAGTGCCAGTCACCAGAAGAGAGAGAGAGAGAGAGAGAGAGAGAATTTCAGCAGGATAGGAATGTATTTGTGATTCAACTTCACAATCAATATTTATAAACAACATGCATTCTTATTGACCGCCTATAATTTAATATTGATTTATTGACTGCCTATAATTTAATATTGTTTTATTTATAATTATTTTAAACTTTTAATTAATGTTAATAAATTTTTATATTATTTTTTGGCAAAACGTCATTTTTGGTCCATATGGTTTACTACCATGTGGTTTCAATTTGATCATTTTTGCTCATATGATTTTCAATTTAAGCAATTCAAGTCCAATCTCCAATTTTTGTCAAATTAAGTTAACTGCTGTTACTTGTTGAGGGGCATTTAAGTCCAAAAACAAGAAGGAGAGAAAACAAACAGTCAAAAGATAAGGGAAACTCCAGAATACAGCAGAAGATTGATCAATTTAAAAAGTGTTATAGCATTTATGATTTCATAAACTAGAGAGTATGATTGAAGTTTAAATTTTATAAAAAAAACTCTTAAAATAGCTTTTATATATATTTTTAGTTAAATTTTAATTAAAAAAATAAAGAACATGATTATGGATGCTTTTATGTAGCACATAACATGTCAACTCATGTAATCTGCCACACCATCTTTTTTATTTGTCAAGTTTTAATTTCATTATTTAATTGAAAAGAATAAAACTTAAACCAGGAGGCAAGGGCAGGGTAATACAGTAAAAGAACAAAAGCACGTTATGATTCTTTTCTTGGTCAATGCGAGATGCATTTCAATGGCTAAAGCGAAACATGCGTGATGCGTAAATTTGTAGTGGAGTCCGCGCGCCGAACGGGACCTGAGTTGGACCAGATTTTTCAATTGTTTCATCTCTACACTCTCACACTTACTCTCTATAAAATATAATAGTAAATATAAATAATAAAAATAAATAATATAATAATAATTTATAGACTTGCATTGTTTAGTCCTTCGAAGTGACAAATTTTTTCAATATGGCAAATGGATAAACAACGTGCAACTTAAGTTGTTATAAGTATTCAAAAATTGCATGTTAAATAATAGCTAAATATATAGTTATTTGTAAGTAATTTGTTGGAGAGATGCCATTTACTCAAAACTAAGGTATTTTAACTATTTACATCTTACAACATGTGAATATAGTGGAGAGTTTAAAAATGCGGACTGAACCGAGTGCGGATTTGTACTTGTAGTCCGTTTCAATAGGAAAGATTCTATAAAAAAGAAAGAAAAGAAAGAGTAGTTACTCGTATTCCTCTACTGTATCACAATAATTCTTGTGTCAAAAAATAAGACCTTCTGAACAAGCTCTTTCTCTAGCAAATCAAATCGGATGCTCGTTTTCAACTTTTCATAAATAAATAAAGAAAAGAAAAGGTCAGATGCCGTTTCTTATTATCACCTGTGCCTTGTGCAAGCCTTGGAGATATAACGGCCATTTATACATTTTAAAAGCCTCAGTCAGCTCAGCACCCATATTTTTTCAAAGAGAATTCCATGACATTCTCTATGTTCAGTTTATAAAAAATATTTTTGTGCAAGCATTGTTTGAAATACAGTAACAATATTTAGCCGTATAGCAGTTTAAATCACGACTTTTTAAATTTTATTATTAAAAAGAAAATACCAAGTCATGTTTCAGGTCTCGGGATGAGGCATTGAAACGAGGTATCAACCCGTTATTAGCTGACCATATGCCCAAATGATCACTGTAATTTACTCATAGGCTTAAAAACAAAACAAAAAACCAGAGGAACATTCAACGAAATATATTCACCATGTCATTTTGTGCAAGTAGGTCCTCTGAGATGCTTGAAACTGCTTCCTTCTCATCTTCGGTTTCTTGGAACTGTACATTCCAACTCCCCTGCAAAATTCAACCAAAGCATATAAAAAAACTTTCAGAACATCATCAAATAACTGTCAAACCATGAAAATCGACCATCAAGAAGGAAAATAATTTCTTCCTTCGTTTCGAGGGCGGGTGTGATGAGATAGAATTCAAACGAACAAATGTCAAAAGGGCTTCAACTTGTTCATTAATGCAATCACTGGTCTAGTTTAGCATGACTAATCTAGTTGGGACAAGTTTAAGTGCTATATAGACTAGCAATCAAAGAAGAAATAACACTAATATTTAAAAATCATAAACCAAAACAAAATATAGTAAGGAAAATTTGTTGCTACCAAACACTTAGGCAAGCCCTTTTCACTTATGTTTGAAATTGTTGAGACCATTGCCGTTTGGAAGTTGGAGTATTGAGTTTTTATTTTCCTAAAATTAATAGTGGTTGGTGCTGTGAATTTCTTTTGGTATGATCATCATAGATTTTCTGTAATTTTCTTCATGCTCTTCCTCATTAGTTGTTGTTACTGCTCTCTTTTTAGTTGTTTCCATGTTCTCTGGGAAATCAGTCAAGCATACAATGCAAAATAAATGTTGAATGAAAAATTATTCTCTTCCGACTTTGAAGAGGATGAATGCTTTCTAGAAGCCAGTGGATCTGGCACTAAAACCTTTTAATCACGCATGTGTTAGGGAAGCAGAGTAGTCATGCTAGAGAGTCAAAAAAAAGAAGAAGCAAGAATTGGTTAATTTCTTCAGACAACAGAAACAACTAAAAGGAAACCACTAACACCAAACAAATGAGAAAGAATATAAAGAAAACTTCAACAACAATATCACTATGACATCATAAGAAATTCACAATAACATAACAAAAAGGATTTTCAACGGTTCGTGTAAGAAAAAAATAGAAACAAGAAAAAGTTTGTACCTGCTAAAATCCAAGGGAGAACTACCAGATGTACTTTTCAGAATCCAAGGGTTAACTGACTTAGTCTACTTGAATGTAGAACATGATAGACTAATTTAGAACTCATATGCCATTTGAGTTCCATAGAATCTTAAAAGTTAAGTTTTTCATTTGATATTTCAGCAGAATAATAGCAAGTAAACAAACAAGAACAATTAAAGAAATACAAGAAAACGTTGAAATAAAATAATTTGAACAAAACACACTGACCCAAAAGCTTAATAGACATGTTAGGCAAGAACACATTTTATCTGCTAAAATCCAAGGGACACTTACCAGATGTACCTTTCAGAGGAATAAAATATGGAACGAAATAAATTGAAGAAAACACCCTGATCCAACCTATAGATCAAAGGACATGCTAGGCCAGGATTTGAGAAAAAAACCAACCAGGATTTGAGACCACAGACTCAGCAGCAGTCATAATCTTTACTTTGCTTTCAGCTTTTTTTAGCACAAATTCATGCACAATTAGGAAATCAAAGTGTACCAAAGCCTTTCGTTTTAAATAAGATGAGATAATAAGATAACACAATCGACATAGCATCAACTTTATTTGTTTATTTATTTTTGTGTGTTTTGGAATGGCTTCAAGCATAAGGGCTCAGCTTAAACATCTACAACAAACTCAGTTGTAAACTTACAAAACTAACACTCCTGCATTGATCCTGCATTACCCCACTCCTAATCGCACTTTTGTTGGATGCACATCCTTATGTGAAGTCTCATGTGATAATTCTTCAGTTCACGCTCTTGAGAAAGACAAGTTTTATCTCATACTATCTCTTCCTGTTATTGGTGGATTACTTGTCCACCTTCTTGTATGGTTTTTTTTGAAATAAAACTTCTCTTTTTCCAAAAACAAATAAATAAAAAGAAAGAGATATTTGCTTGCAAACAGTAGTAAATGTAATTCATCCACAGAGGGAGGATCAGTGCGCACCTCAACCAAAGGGGCTATCAGAAGCATCGGCAAACCGTTTCTTCATGATCATCCAGAGTGCGTGAGAGGAAGAAGCCCCAACTGTATATGGCAATAAATCTTCAGAGATTCTTGAATTAAGCCAAACCATTACACTTTGATCCCGATCCATCCATTTTTCAAACGCTGGATTCACTTGATTGGTGATTTTACCATTACTATCAAACAAAAAAGCAGGTGGACAGATCTCTGTCCCTTCAACCAAACCTTCTACTCTATATTTCCTGAGAACTTGACGAAATAGCCATTTCCATATGGTGAAATTAGGGCCAGTGAGTTTCATTGGAACCATAGTGCTGATGTTCTGAACAGTCATCTCTTGGACAGTGATCAGATGTGAAACAGGAATTGCTATTATTGGTGTTTGTTGATCTGCCAATTTAAGAAATAGAAGAAGAAAGGGTATACACAGACTCTTTAGTATGCAAGAAAATACAAGAAAGGATGAGAAGGCTCAAGAACGGGAGCTGTGTGGCTCTAGCTCCAACACCTTTGAATTATAGGAAGTATGGTAAAAATTGATTTCCATTAACTTTAACAAAGAGTACATCAATGATATATTGTACTTAGCATGAGAGCCACCCAAAAGGCATCTGAGCATTGAGTAATCAACAACAGTTTCAGTCAGCAATGGATTTAAAGAAATCAGAGAAAGGTTGTACAGGAACTATTATCTACTCTTTCTACTCCCTGATATATTCCATCACCATAATGTGCTTAAATGTAATTGTGCTCAAAAGTGTTTTATGCTCTCATAACATGAAAATATATGTCGAGGACAATTTTAAATGCATTTCATAGAAAATACTAGGAACCAACATCTCAGTTTTTGTGTTTACGATTGGGTTCAATTTCAGTGGATTTGCATATTAAAATAAACAGATAATTTTCAAATGCATCAAGTACGTACTTACCGCAAATGATGGAGACGAAAGGTAGCAGACTCTCAACATATTGAATCAGGTCATTTCCAGAGTCAAGCCCCTGAAGCATATATCGCTCACGTGAAACCACATCCTTTTTAAACTTGTCTTCGTTTTTATCAAGCCATTTCAACTCCACATTCTTGGAACTACGATCCCGCATCACAACTGTACCACTTTCCCTAACAAAGACAGGTACATCATTGGCAACCTTAAATAGCACAGTCCATGATTCATACACATCATATTCTCTCATGACCCAGATTACAACATATTCAAAATCAGGTCCATTAGCCCATGCACACAGGCACCCTTCTAAAAGAGCCCCCACTCGTCTGAAACCCAACTCATTTTCTTCACAAATTGGCAACATTACATTTCGGAACTCCTCCTTTGCCAAATCAAAAGCAATTGCAACTTGTGGCCTACATGATGTGTGCAGCCAATGGAGTGCCTCATTTGAAAGAGCCCCCTCACTATGCCCATGGGGTGAAAAGGGAGCTTGAATCTTTTTCCAGGAGTTGGCTCTCAATGAGAAGACTACAACAGGGTATCTGTTAGCTCTGTCAGTTTCATACGTCAACTCCGCGCCCACAATAACTTTGTAGTCATCAATGGCGGATACATAACCAAACCCATATTTGTAAAACTTCTTAATTTCTTCTGACCCGAAATCTGGGTCAGGTAGTTTCTGCAAGAATCTAGTGGATGGGTTCCAGATATAAAAGCATTCATGAAAATCAAGAGCTACACACACCAAACCATTGCAGGAGCCCACTACCTTGACTGCGAGGCCCGGTCGCTTGAATGGGAAGCTGAGATTTCTGACCAAAGAATTTCCACCAATTGCAAACGACGGCGTTTCCAAGTGTACGGATCGGAGATCAGAGGCAGTGGAGATGAGGAGGCTGGGACTCAGTGTTTGTTGCTCAGAAGCTACTTTGAAGTGGGATTTGGCGAATTGCGGGTCGTACAACAGAAAACGCCAGTGATTTGAGACGCAGATGAATCGGATCAAGGTTTTGACTGGCAACCTGGAGAGAATTTTGACTAAAATATCATCAGGTACGTGGGTCTTCTGCAATTTCTTGTTCGCCATTGGCAATGCCCATGAATTTTAGCTGTTGTCGCTGGAACCCTGAATTTGGAGAAGATGACAAGTCCTACAGTTCCTCCTCCCAATCCCAACCAACCACTCAAGAGACTAGTGTTAATTAAGCATGCAATTAATGAAAAATAATTTGTAACGGGGTGGACTCGGCTTGGTTTAACTGGACCGAATGGCGGGAACCGCGCATCCATTCCTGTATGCACGCCCTTTTTTGTGTCTTAAGACTTTCTTCTCTTTTTTGAATTTTTAAAATTTTCTTTTTATTATTTTCTTTTTTCTTTTCCGTTTGGTTCGTGGATTGAACTTCTTGAGAATAAACTTCCCATGTCTAATTTCATGAAATGGGAATGGAGGATGTTTGTTCTCATATTTGAAAACGATGGGAATTGAGGACTAAGAAATGTCATTTTCTCTCATTCCCATGTGTTGGTTCGTGCAGTATTAAGAATGAAAAGACGCATAAAAAAAAGAGGAATGAAAAAATGTTCAGTTTTTCAAAAATACCCTTAATTTTTTATTATTAAAAGTTATTTGAGTGCCGGGTGGTTAAGTGAGGGCGTTTGAGACGAAGTGGGAGGATGGAGAGTAAAGTGAAGAAATTTAAGTGCCGGGTCGTTAAGTGAGAGCAAGCTAAACTTCAAAAAGGTGAAACTGTAAATAGGCCTAATTTTTTTGTTCTTTTAGTTTCTTCGGTTCCAAATATTTGTATTTGATTTGTTTTGTAAATTAAATAAAATTAGAATGGCAACAAAACTGAAATTTTGGGAAAAGGTTGGGTCTATAGACCATTATTGGGCCTAAGCATATATTTTTTTTTCCTATGAAGAAAAGTGAAACTTGGCCTAAATTTTGAAAAGAGTCAAAGTATAAATTTTAAAATTCAAACCGAGACAAGCCACCCTCAAAGCCTTCTCAGCGCACTTTGATCCTCAAAACTCAGACTCACAGAAGAGCTACACTCTCAATTGCACTATGATTAAAGACTAAAATATCGATAAAACAATTAAATATTTAAAATATTATCATTTTTTCGGATCTAGAATATTTTAGAACATATCCATACACATATTGCATAAGTATTGATAATATAGGAAAATATCGACGTTGATAATTTCTCTCACATTTCAGCAACATTTGGCCAAAATATCGTTATAATATCGCGATAATATCAATAATATCGCGATAATATCAATAATATCGCGATAATATCAATAATATCGCGATAATATCAATAATATCGAGATGATGAAGAAAATGAAAATTTTGAAGAGTTATTTATACTAACACCCCCTGAGATTTGTTGTGTTTTCACAAAACCCCTTTAGATTTCAAAAATTACACGAACACCCCTGAAGTTTCAGTTTGTTTTCACATTTTCGTTTATTGTTTGTCCAAAAATTGATAATTTCATTGAAAAAAAACTTATGCAAATGACAAAATTAACCTCAATGAAGTATAAGCAATCTAATCTCAAAGGCCAACTTTGTCATTTGGAGAATTTTTTTGTATAAAATCATTAATCTTTGGATGAAAAATCAATGAAAAGCAATTTTGTGAAAACAATATAAAACCTCAGGGGTGATCTTGTAATTTCTAAAACCTCAAGGAGTTTTGTGAAAAAGTCGTAAACCTCAGGAGGTGTTAGTGTACATAACTCATATTTGAACCTTATAGGAATTCTATGTGGTACTAAGTCACTCATGTGTCTTAACATGCAATGTATAAAGTGTAAAATATTGTAGTAAATCACTATAAATAAATAATTGTGGTGTGATTAATATTCTTTCATTAATTACACTACATATTTTCTACACTCGTAGTGTTTGTTAGCTCGCTGTAGGGGTCTTTTTCTTCCAGGAGCCAGATGAATGGGCTTGGGCTGCTGTAAAGGATGAGCGGAGGAGGTTGCCCCTGTTTCTGAAGTTCAAAGACCAGGCTCCAAGAGAGTTTTGAAAGGGTTTGTGAAAACCCTTTGAAAACACCTTGGTTCCCTTCACCAATGAACCAAATAAACGTGACAAATTAGCAATGCAATGGCTTGGCATGAGGAGCTTGTGGGATGGGAGCTAAGCTTTCACAAGTTTACCAATTTGAGAGAGAGAAAAGCATGAGTTTCTTACAGAGGACAGAAATTAAGACTGGGGCAGAAGAAGATTAGGAAGGTTTTTTTTATCTCAGGAAAGAAGAAAACAACGGAGGAAGAGGATTGGGTGGCTTGAGTAAATTCTAGGTTGCTTGACAAAGCTTGGTCAGGCTTTGAAACTGGGTTGGTTTTCTGGGTAGCTAAGGCCCTCTTTTATAGCCACAAAGAACCCTAATTTTATCTAACCTCCTCCTCCCTTTTTCGTTTCTTTTTCCCACTTGATCCTATTTGATGCAATTTTCCTATCCAAGGCGCATGGGTAAGGAGCCCCTTTGGGGTTCCAAGGGTTTTGTGTGGCTGGACCTTCCTATAGGGGTGAGGCGCCACCTACTTTCCCTCCTGGTTTTTCAAGATAGAGCTTGCAGTGGAAAAGAAGATGGATAGAGGCTTTTGTCTAATGAGTATTCTTTCTACACTCATGGGTTTCCGTTGGTCTCTATCATGGCTTCCTATTTGACCATCTTGGAGTCCTAACAAGGGTGGAGCACGATGACAGTTTTTCTACAAGTTGCTGGGCTGGGCTCGTGTGCAATATTGGGCTGTCAACACATTATTTCCAGCGCTTAATGGGTTTTCGTCAAGCTACTGGGAATAGCCTATTTAATTTTGGGCATTTTATTGATGCTGGCTTTGTCTAAGGGCTATGGCAGACTATTAGATATCCTCCTAAGGCATTGGATCATTTTCTCCCATCTCTCATGCTAACCCATGTGTTTGGGCCCAAGAAATGGGCTTGAGTTTTGGGGCTCCCAAGCAGCCCAAAACTTCCGTTTCTCGGCTCATCAATGGGCCTCATGAAAGCTCGTTACCATCCATACCACAACCCACTCAGCAAGCCCCAGACATTTGCGTGGCTTGGGCCTACTTAAGCTTGTAGCATGGCGTGTTGCTTATTTGCTTGGCGTGGCATGTGTGTAAACGCATATAACGAACTTTTGTGTGCTTCAACCGGGTTTTTTCCCAATAATGTATCGCACTGGGCCAAGAATATTTTTGGGCCTAGCCTTGGATTTTTGGTCCTCAACATTAGCCCCCTTAATTATTATGGCCATGAATGAGTGATGGAATGGGCCGAATAATTAAACTTGATCCAAAAATCAAATTCATAAGCTCCAGCAGTTATTTGTGGTTTCCCAAACACCAACTTCCTCCTCCTTCTTTTTTCATTTATTATTTCTTTCTTCTTCTTCTTTACGCGCACCAGAGTGAACTTCTCTCCATCACTTTTTTCTACTTTCATTTTTCCTTCCTCCAACGAACTCAGAGCGAGAGAGAGAGAGAGAGAGAGTGAGATAGAGAAGAACCGCCCTTCTAGAGCCTCTAGGAGAGAGCTCAAGCCGAACCCAACTCCATTATCCCTCTTATGAAGAGAACCCACTTGTTGTTGTTGGAAGAGATTGTCTATGTGTAGACTCTTCTTCCAAAATTCCCAATTCCTTCTTTCTTGGTGCATCTGAGGCAGTCATTTGAGGGGGATTCCTTCGTGAAACAAGGTATGCCTTTTTCTCTTGCAATTTCTTGAATCTATTGAGGGGTTTATTGGGTTCTTCATCCTCATGGGGTTTTTCTTTTCTTGTTTTGGCAGCCAAGCGCGAGACCTCTCGACCTATCCATTCTTTGTTGTCGCTGCGACGAAAGTACCAACGGCGTAGTTGCTAGCAAGGAAGGGCTTGCGTCAGTTTTGGGGGTTCTCTTCTTTTCGATTTCTTCCTTTCGTGAGCTTGCTGGAAGAGTGCCAAAATTTGCGAGAAGAAATCACTGGTATGGGTTGGATCTTTTCCTTTTCTCCATTTTCCTTCCCCATTTTTATCATGTGTTGGCCCTCTTTGTGCTGGTGAAAAGGCTGAACTATGCACGATGTGCCTTTTCTATGTAGGTGTATACGTCCCTGGCACATGGAAGATGCCGGAAGCCTGCGTTGTATTCCCTGCTCCTGGAAGTTTTGAGTGTACCAATTTCACAACTTGGCAGTTTGGATTTCTATCTCGATTTCTGGGTAAATAGTTCTACTCTTTTGCCTGGAATCGTGAGTCTTTCTTTTGGCTTTGTAGGAATAGACATAGACTGGTGTTTGGCCTAGGCTCATCCTTCCTGTGAACATGTGCTTGATTAACTTTGGACCTTCGTTTATGTTGTGGGAAATAGAAATTGATAGAATGCATGTTTTGCAATTTTTTGCATTTTTGAGAGAGGATTTTTCTTGCCATGGGAATTGCTTGTCGATCATGGAACGAGAATTTTGCTTGCCATGGGTAAATTGCATGCTGCTTGGGCATTTGCTTAAGCGTTTCCTTTGGCATGAGCTTGACTTGCCATGCTTGGTGTATATTTTTGCGTGTGCTGCGTTCTTGACCTTTTTTTTTTATTATTGTTGAACTATTTGCATCACGAACGCATGCTTGTGATCGCATGCATGATTAATACATAGGATTAGAGGCTGTTAAAAGCTTGAGGAAAGCACCATTGGTTTCTTTTTATGAGCTTAGAACTTGGTCATGGATAACTGTTTATTTTATTTTTTTTGGCTTTATAGGGATAGACATAAACATGTGTATGATGGGTCTGCAAGGATGCTATGTAACTCATAGGGATTTGGTTTTTTTGTTTTTTGTGAAAATGGTTACTAGGAGGTAAATAGTGTTTAGTTTGTAACACTTGCTTTTTGAAAAAGGGTCTGCTGGAATGATTGATTGAGCATGGAATGAGAACTTTGCTTGTCATGAGCTCGAGTAATAGATTGCTTGATGCTTCAAAAATATTTTTTGTTTATGCATTTCGCTTGGCATGAGATAACTTGCTTTGCTTGGCATGTAAAGTTCATATGGCTTGCATGCTAGTGTGAAGATTGCTTGGCTTTAACACAGAGAACTAGCTTTATACTTTGCCCTTCTTTGTTGGCAATTCTTGCAGGGATTCACATAATAAGCCATAATGACCTCTGTGATGAGTGATGACCTATTTCCCCTTGCGCGATGGGTTGAAGAAGAGACTTCATTGCTTAGAAACACTTGCCAAGACTTGATCATAGGCACTGGGTAGGCTTTGGAGGCTACTCTCATTTCCAGGTGCTGTATAGAAGAACTGCATGTTTCCGGCGGCTTCTCGATTCTTTTCAATACCATTGCAGCATCACTAAGGGCTGGTCAAAGTGCTTCGATCGTGAGTGGGCAAACCCAACTACCGAAGATGTTTTGCGAATGATTGAAGGTTGCCAAGAAAACATCGCTTTTGACCCTATAGTAACGTGCTGGAAGGGTTTGAGCATGTGTCTTATTAGGACCTTGCGTGGACTTCCCGCTGGATACTTAGAAAAAGCTATAGCACATGCTGTTTTTAGAGCATGAGTTGCTTGTAGCATAAAGATGCATGCTTGATCCTTTAAAGCAAGAGTTGTTGTTAATGCGTTGAGCCTTAGGGAACACGAATTGGAGAGCCAGTGTAGTAAGCTACGAGACCTTCTCCTTGACAAATGAGCTACTGATAATGGCGCTTGGTGCATGGTGAAAACATCGAAAGGATCATCTCTCCGCGCTTCTTCTATTCTATTTTGGTCATGCACTGTGATCTAGTTGAGGTATCCAATTCTCCTTCTTTGCATCGTGATATGCATATATATTTTTTTTAGCAAGGCTATATCTTCCAGTACCATCTTTCTCTAACACCTGTTTTTATTTTGCCTTGCAGGTCGCATTTCTTTGTTGTGGGGGGCTAGCCGGCTCGGTGCGTAGTAGCTTTTCCTTTTGAAACTGCAGGGTGTATCGATCTTTAGCACAGTTGACTGCACTTGGGCTTGAGTTGTACCCCCAATTTTTTTCTTTTTTTTTTTCTTTTGGGAGATGTCGGAAGAGAAACATGAGAGAGAGCTGTGGTAAGCATCGCTCCCTCTTCCTCTTTCGTTTGCAGGGAGCTCCGTGAAGAAGGAAATTGAAGTTTTATGGTCCTTTTCAGTTCCTTGCATGGTAGCCTTGCTTAAGTGTATTAACTGCAATGATTTGGCATGGGTATAGGCATGTGTCTAAATGGCTTGAAACATTTTATTATGGCTTTGACCTATTTGAATGATCTTGATAATTCTTGGATTGCTTTCCCAACATATTGTAATTTGATTGGCATGTGGCTTGGGTTAGTGAGTCTGCTTGGCATGATGCAATAGCTCGTAATTTTTTCTACTGTAAAAGATAGGCTTGAATAAGAGAGGCTAGATAGGAAGGTTGAACAAAAGTGTTTTGTGTTTTTCGGCTATTGAAGTTTGATCCTTGGCTTCATTTCATGTTTGCTGGTTTAGCAAATGACATAGGGAATTTGGTTTTTAGTGGTTTGTACTTTGGAAATAAAGAAGACCCACAACAAGATGAGGAAAATAGCACGTTGTTAGTGCTTGAAGCATGGTTTGTTTGATTTGTCAAGTCTCTTTTATGCAGGGCATGATACTTGTCTTTTTGTGGCTGCATGAAGTACTTGTATTGATGCAGAGAGTTAAGTAGATAGGCTTCGTAATGAGCTCGTGGCATGTTAGCTTGTCACTTGTTGCTTGGTTTTCTTTCTTTTCTTAAATTTTGCTTCACTTTGCACGAAGTAACTTGGCTAGCATGTCTATTGTAGCTTGTTGCTTGAGGCTTTACGATGCTTGGATGAAGTTAGCATGAAATTTGAAGAGGCCTAAAGTAAACTGAAAAAATCTTCAACAACCTTCAGCGGCATGGTATGAAGTTGTATCCTCCTTTCATGTCTTGAGATCTATTGAAATTGCTCCCTGCTTTTCCATAACTTGGGCTCAATGTCATGTGGCATGCTTCTTGATATGGCAATGACAAACATGGGCATCTTATGGTTGTCAAATGAGTGTCGATGGCGTTGGAAGAAGTTATGCACACTCCTGCTTGCTCAACAATTCTAATTTGTGCAAGGGCTTGGATGCTTGTTTTCTTCATAATTGCGTAGTTGGATACCTTCACAATTGATGCTTCAATTTCCTCTTTATTACGTGAGCCTTAGTGGGTGGATATTGCTAGAGTACAGAGTCCTCCCCACAAAACTTTATTGCAGAAACTCCTTAAGCTCTTTTGTAGTGAAAGCATGCCAACTTGGATAATAATGCTTTGATGATGAGGCTTAGCAAGTGATGCAGGCATTAAAGCCAGATTTAGTAATATATCCTTCTAAAATTGCTTGCATAACAACTAGAGTGCTAGCTATAATTGTTGGGGTGTAACTGTTGCGGCAGCCTGGGGTTGTAAGAACTACAGTAGCATGGGTTGTACCCTTTACAGCAGCTCGAGTATTGTCTCTGGCTGCTATTATGAGTATGTTTTGGGGACAAAAGCTTGAGTTTGGTTGTGGAAACTAGTATAATGACTCAGAAAATTGACTCCTTTCAAAATGGCTAGGTATGCGGATTATTGTTTGGTGGTTTGCTTAGGCCAATGCAAGAGAAAATCTATTTGCTTGGCATGGATTTGATGGGTTAGGATGAAGCCCCCTTGTGGCTTGCACTTGTCAGGAGCCCCCAAGTCATCTCAGAAAGTTTCACGCTTGCTTGAAAGAAGTAGGAGGCAATTAAAAGAGAAGCCCCCTTGTTCATCTACAAGGTTTCAATAATTGCCTCAGTCTCTCCTTGTGCCTGACCATCATCAAAGCTTGAGCATGAGCACCTACAGAGTCTTCCAGCGACAAGGCATGGCAGAATTGCATATTGGTATCTCTGCATACCTTCCCTTTTTTTTTTTAAACATAGGTTGTACTGATCTTTGGTGTGTACCAATTTGTTTTGCTAGGATTGTATTTCTTTTGGATAGTCTGAGGCTCATGTTGTTGGAACTTTGAAACGTGGTATGGTTATGCATGAACTGTTGGGATTTGGAATGTATTGAGATAATAAGTTTCAGCTTGTTTTGTACACTTTGCTTGGTTGGAAATGACGAAAATGACGAAAATGCGTGAACTATTGTAACTTGGAATGCATTGAGATAATGAGTTTCAGCTTGTTTTGTACACTTTGCTTGGTTGGAAATAATGAAATGCATGAATTGCTTGAGATTTTAATAGGTTGGATTGTGGTAGGTGCAAGGTACATGCTGCCAAAATTTTGGCAGAACCTTAAACAAAGCCCTAATGCATTGCTTTAATGCTTTTGCAAGACTTCCTCAGTTAGTTAATCCTCATTCCTCCATGAACAGTGAGAGGCGCCGGAAAGAGAAAGAAGATGTCTTTCATTTTTGCATCCTGACCAGAGTGTGGCATGATGTCTCAACATATGCAATATGCGACCTACGAAAAATTGTAATATTAGGCAACAACCTTTTAATATTTCGATATATCAATACTATAGTGGCCAAAATAATAATTTTGATGATGCCATGGGATGATAGCTTTGGCATTTAAAATGAAATGAAGCCATGATTTATTAGAGTGGTAGACATTAACCAGACATTAAAGAGTTTAATGCATATGGTACAATTGTAATGCATCATACTATAAGAACAATATAAGAGTTAAAAATGATCATCATGGAGTGGCATATGTCTCTTTTAATCTAAAAGATAGCATCATGCTTGTTATCTAGTTCATGCACATAGATAATAATCATGTAAGCAAAAAGGTGATAACAAGGTGGTGTCGAATGAAAGCATGTTTGCCCTTAGCATAGAGATGATGAACAAATAGCCAATCAAAAATGCTTGAAGTACTAAACTATTGACATAGTAAAGGCATGATGTCATATTAATTTAGTAAATGCACTTGAAAACTTTTAGATATGAGGATAAATTATCATCATGTATCAAGAGATGATGGTATATTTGGCATGACAAGATATAATATTTTAATATAAAACCATTTAAGGAAAAGATATCTTATCTCTTTGTAGATTCTACTCGAAATGGGTGTGCTGAGACGATGAGCTGCGCAACAGTGTGGGCGCAGTGCGAAGAATGGAGGATAGGCAATGACAGTTTCTTGACCTCCTAGTTTCTTTTGTAGTGTTGATTTCATTAGGTGGTGCTTGGCAATTTGACCATAGGCAATGGTAGATTTACGTGGTCGGCAACATCGAGTCTGCCAAACTTTTGGCAATGAGCGGTGGTCGGTGGTATCAATGAGATTTTCCTTGATAGCATGCCCTCACTTCTTTTTTTTTTCTTCAAGATTAACACATGATATTGCTTGTGCATGATGCTTGTTAACAGCTTGGGATCCCATCTAAGTGGCTTTGCTTGGTATAGTTACTTAGCTTTTGTAAAGAAAAGTTTGCTTGTCTATTTTTTTTTTAAATGAACATGTTTTGCAAAATAGAAGAGAGCAAAAGCAAGGAAAGAATTCTAGAGGCTTTTTGTTTTTCCAAAATACTCCATTCTCATTGCAAATATCCTCTTACACCTTGGCATGCCATAATGGTGGTGTATTCTACAAAAGTTATGAAAGCATATGGTGAAAACACAAAAGGAGTTGATCTTTGAAATAAATTTGAAAAGCCAAAAATAAAAGGATAGGTGCAAAAGCAACTCAGTAGTAGTAAGGCTTTGAGCCACTTCACATTGACGAATACTCCAATCAAATCAAGCCCCCAAGTATGAGAGGGCCAAGGGGTGTGCATGACTTGCAATAGCATGAAAGCTTGTGGCTTAGGTTGGCATGTATTTGGCATGTGTTGCACTAGGATGCCATGCTCTGGAGAGATATTTAACAGAGCCACAGCTCCTGCTTTACTTGCATGCGGCTCATAACCCAACCAATCAAAGAGTGATTTGCAGCTCATAACCCATCACACTTTCTTCAACCTCTGTGAGGTTAGGAGAGGTTATGGCAGCTGTCTCCTGATAACCTTGCTGACCAAATGAATCCCCCAAGTGTCGTTCTTCCAACATGTCTGATGTGAATACTTCGGTGCCTGGAACCATTCTCCCATCCATCAGCAAGTGGCCATGAGGTGTTATAACTTGAAGTTTTTGAATATCTGCACCAGTAAGCTTTCTCCATGTTTCCACTAGGCTCCCAAATAGCATCTGATGGCTTTGGGTCATTCTTCAATGTGTGGCACAATACGTCGTCGTCGAGCAAGTCATCAAAGCATGTAATGACAGCAGCCATCTCCCTTCCCCTTCGTTTTGGCAAGGGGTTTTCGTCAACGCTTGCCTCTTAAAGGGTAGCTCAAGAGTTCCGTCATGTATCTTGGCATGCAAGATCTTCCTCAAAGTTTGACAAGCAATTGTTGGGTAACCCACAAACTGATGATAACTGCAGTACCTCAGATCGCCCCTTTCCTCCATGGTAGGGACCTTGTAGGGCCTGAGGGGTTTGATTGCACTATGAACAAACACTGTATCAAGAATGGCATGGAATTCTTCATCTTTGCACGGCGTGGCGGGTATATCTGCTGTCTTTTCTTTTGCATGAATTGTAGTAACTAGATGATTTTTCATCCTCATCTAAGTTTGGTGTGCTTCTGGCAGCAGCTCTTCTAGCGATGGTGTTTAAATTTCTATGACATGGATGCATGAGTTGACACATAGACTATATGAGCTTGGCATGGGGAATCAGAGCTTGGCTTGTGGTGTGGGAGATAAGTACCCACAAGTTCAGCATCAAAGAGAGATTTATCTGATGGGTACAGGAACATAGGGTTCCATGCTCCTTGAGGCTTGAGGTGTAGAGGAATGTACTCATCATCTTGGGAAGAACATAGTGCTTGACTGATATATAATTTCTGCATGACCAAAGGAGATGGTAGTTAAAATAATATATGTGTTGCAGCTTGCAAATTAATATAATTAATATTTGTCAATTTTAAATGGATGTCATCCAATGTCATTAAATAACGAATGAATCACACATCAATATTAAAACCAACATAGGTAGTGTTCAATAATATGCAAGCTTTGGCAATAATTAAAGCCTGTGGTGATGCTCGTGCTTTTGGTGGTGTGTAAATGCCTAGCATTTGTATTCCTATCAAAGTGAAAGACAAGAAATAAAGGAAGCTAAATAGTCCAACTTCACTGTGTTGGTATTGGCCTAAAACATGATATATATCAGGAAGGAAATTTATCAATACATGTTTACATTTGAATAGATGACATGCTCGTGCTGTTTTTGCAAGTATAGATGTAATGGCATATGACATGATAGTATATACTTTATTGTGAAATCTATAGAGCTAGGAAAAAATGGATTTTCTTATCTTTTTTGTTGGCCTCCAACATAGGGCATGTAGATTGTGGAACCGACATTGGCATAGAGAGTCGAGGTATTCTGTGGGCAGTGCCAAAGACAAACACGATGCAAGCAATGTTCCGGAGAGGACTTGTTCAATTTTGAGTTGAAGAGCATGCGTAGCTTTGTGCAAGATATGGCTATATTGTTCTAGAGTTAGCCAAGTCTCCTCTGTTGGCCAGAGAAGATGGTTTCTCTTTATCAGATGCTTGGCTTGTGTTTGGCTCTTTCTTTTTTTGAAAAAAAAATGAAGCCCCCAAGTATTTTGGGGTTTGCATGTGTAATTTGCTCAATGGCATGAATAATGCATTTGCCAAAGCTTCCAGGGCCTTCTTGCAAGATCTTGTTTTGCTTGAGAATAGAGATCTAACGCACAAACAAATTGAGCATGTGAGTAATCTATATTATATTTGTTTTGCAAAGTGGATAGTCAACAAAAGGAAAAAACAAAGAAAGAAAGAGAGAATGTTCTTATCTCTTAATTTTATCTGGTTTATTGCTTCTGGTCCACTTCTTTGGAGGCATTGGTGAAGATGGCAGTCTGGGTCCCCAGGAGAGTCACCATTTATGTAGGGGTCTTTTTCTTCCAGCAGCCGGGCGAATGGGCTTGGGCTGCTGTAAAGGATGAGCGGAGGAGGTTGCCCCTGTTTCTGATTTCAAAGACCAGGCTCCAAGAGAGTTTTGAAAGGGTTTGTGAAAACCCTTTGAAAACACCTTGGTTCCCTTCACCAATGAACCAAATAAACGTGACAAATTAGCAATGGAATGGCTTGGCATGAGGAGCTTGTGGGATGGGAGCTAAGCTTTCACAAGTTTAGCAATTTGAGAAAGAGAAAAGCATGAGTTTCTTACAGAGGACAGAAATTAAGACTGGGGGCAGAGGAAGATTAGGAAGGTTTTTTATCTCAGGAAAAGAAGAAAACAACGGAGGAAGAGGATTGGGTGGCTTGAGTAAATTCCAGGTTGCTTGACAAAACTTGGTCAGGCTCTGAAACTGGGTTGGTTTTCTGGGTAGCTAAGGCCCTCTTTTATAGCCACAAAGAACCCTAATTTTATCTAACCTCCTCCTCCCTTTTCGTTGCTTCTTCCTACTTGATCCTATTTGATGCAATTTTCCTATCCAAGGCGCATGGGTAAGGAGCCCCTTTGGGGTTCCAAGGGTTTTGTGTGTCTGGACCTTCCTATAGGGGTGAGGCGCCACCTGCTTTCCCTACGGTTTTTCAAGATAGAGCTTGCAGTGGAAAAGAAGATAGATAGAGGCTTTTGTCTAATGGGTATTCTTCCTACACTCATGGGTTTCCGTTGGTCTCTGTCATGGCTTCCTATTTGACCATCTTGGAGTCCTAACAAGGGTGGAGCACAATGACAGCTTTTCTACAAGTTGCTGGGCTGGGCTCGTGTGCAATATTGGGTTGTCAACACATTATTTCCAGCGCTTAATGGGTTTTCGTCAAGCTGCTGGGAATAGCCTATTTAATTTTGGGCATTTTATTGATGCTGGCTTTGTCTAAGGGCTATGGCAGACTATTAGATATCCTCCTAAGGAATTTGATCATTTTCTCCCCTCTCTCATGCTAACTCATGTGTTTGGGCCCAAGAAATGGGCTTGAGTTTTGAGGCTCCCAAGCAGCCCAAAACTTCCGTTTCTCGGCTCATCAATGGGCCGAATGAAAGCTCGTTACCATCCATACCACAACCCACTCAGCAAGCCCCGGGCATTTGCGTGGCTTGAGCCCACTTAAGCTTATAGCATGACGTGTTGCTTATTTGCTTGGCGTGGCATGTGTGTAAACGCATATAACGAACTTTTGTGTGCTTCAACCGGGTTTTTTCCCAATAATGTATCGCACTGGGCCAAGAATATTTTTGGACCTAGCCTTGGATTTTTGGGCCTCAACACTCGCTATATAATCAACTTAAATCAGTTAAACCCATCATGCAATGCATTTCTTTCCAATTTTTTGATAATTGACTAAATAAATATCCTCCGAAGTTTCAAGAAAAATTTTCAAGTTTTTCTTACAATTTTCGTGGTTTATAGTCAATTTTTATTGATATCGATAATATCCCAATATTTCTATCGAAATTTCCGTATTTTTGGACTACCGATATTTCCAAAATTATCGACATTTTAAACCTTGGTTGTGACATATCAGTGCCTTCTTTCTTCAGCACTGTGAAGGAACTCGTGTTTAAAAAAAGGGGTTGTTCTTATTATGGCATTGGTCACGACACCATATTAGGGAAGATTTTATCACTTGATCAAATTTGGTTAGGATAGAATAGTAACACAATCCAGTGGATGGACCAGGACTGGTCTTTTGATATAATGTAACAGTGGTAGCTGAGCAGAGGCCATGCGATTGGGCAACACATCAATAGGTGTGGAGGTATCAGTAACACATAAATTAAGAAAGTCTATCTCTGGCATATAAATTAAGAAATTAGTTGAAAATAGTGATGACATGTATACTGATCCCCAGAATTATGCCTTGGAAAACTTGTCATATAGCCGGTTGTGAGTAGAGTAGTTCATATTTGGTGTACTCTTGTTGGGCACAATCCAAAAAACTCTACCCAAAAGCATGGTAAATGTTTGAAGAAATGCATTAATTTAACACGTACAAAAAGACAAAATTAATACCTTAAGAAATAAATAAATGATGCCTGAACTACAAAGAATTTGAATTGTTAAAATGGTATTTCTACATTGGGTATATCTAGAGATTGCTTACAATATGGCTTGAACCCAGGTGTCTTTGGGAAGGATTGGGGGAAAAGGACCGCTTGACTACTGCGGTACAACCTCAATGACCTTTAAGCAATTATCTAAGAGAGGGATTCGAACCCTCGGTAAACAAAAGTCTACATAGCAGTTCCAATGCTAATAGGTCAAACTCATTGTAACGCATGTTTAACTTTTCTATTATCATAATGAGAACAACTACCAATAACAACAATGAAAAAAGAAAAAAGAAATGATGATGTATGAGATGTATGAGACTCCAACAATCACAAAAGAATAAAAATAAAAATAAAACTCAAACAAAAGAATAATAAAAAGGAAGATGAGGTTGGAATGGGGTTTGGAAAAGTTGCTAAAAAGGAGGTCAATTCATACTCATTGTCTAATAGGAAATCCACCAACCTTCGGCTACAAAACAAAATTCACATGGTTCATGGACAGCAACAGTCCGAACTATAACACATCATCATCAACTGAAGCTTCACTTTCCACTAGACTTACACATTGTCCACCACTATCTTATCAGCCCTTAACTGGCATGCCCAAAAAGTGAAAATCCCTTCCTTGGTCTCCAAGTCATCTGCTTTCATATAAGTCCATTTAATATTGTTGCTCTAAATGCTCTTCCTATGGGCACCAAAATGCTAAACATGTCAGCCCTCAATCTTGAAAGTGAATGCAAAGAGATTCATGATTCTTGGGGACAGCTAAACCAATTGGCTCTGGCTTTGGCTAGCCGAACCAGGCTTGAAAGGCGACAGATTAGAGAAACTTACAAGGCAATTTATGGAGAGGACTTGACAAACAGACTCCAAAAGGCAGATCAAATGGCTGACAACAGAAAACAGGCAGCTGCTGGTGTTGGGGTTTCACCAAAATTATGTGCAGCCTTGTCCATGTGGATGATAGAGCAGCACGATCGCGATGCAATCATGATCCAGGAGGCCCTTGATGATCAGCAAGGTGACACAAACTATAGCGCTCTTGTAGAGATTTTTGTTGGTCGAAAATCAAGTCAAATCCTTCTCATCAAACAAGCATATCAGAGAAGATTTAGGAGGCAGTTGGACCAAGATATCATCCATATTGAGCCTCCCCATCCTTACCAAAAGGTGATTTAATTAATCAAGCTTGTTATATAGTAATGAAGCCAAAAACATAAACACACAATTATGTAACAGATACTGGTGGCATTGGTTGCATCCCACAAGGCACACCAAGCAGATATTAGCCAACATATCGCCAAGTCGGATGCACGGAGGCTCTACGAAACAGGGGAGGGGAGTTCAGGGCCCATAGAAGCTGTTGTACTAGAAATACTAAGCAAACGGAGCATTCCACAGCTTAAACTTACATTTTCTTGCTATAAACACATCTATGGACATGAGTATACAGAGGTAAATAACTAGCATGATTACTTTTCTGGAATTTCCACATTTGGCTTACTTTTCTGGAATTTCCATTATCAAATTAAACTAAAGAAATTTGAAACCATGGCTAATTACTTGGTATACTGCAGTACCTGAAGACCAGAAACTCTGGAGAATTTGAAAACGCAATGAAAACAGTCGTCCAATGCATCTACAGACCAGCTACCTATTTCGCTACGGTAATCATCGTTTTCTCTTCTATTTCCTTTTGAGCTAATGGTCTCGGTTTGGTACGAAACAAGGAAGAAGTGGAATTAAAAAGAAAAAAAGGCCTCAGACTCACAGTTTGGAACATGGTGATACTAAAACTTGAGCAGATATTGTATGCAAGCATCAAGGGGTCCATGACCGATAAAGGCGCATTGGCACGTGTGATGGTGAACAGAGCTGAAGTAGACATGGATGAAATTCGAAGGGAGTTTAAGAGGCAGCATGGGATTGAACTCAGAGATGCATTATGTGACAGTGACAAAATCCCATTTGGGGATTACAGAGACTTTCTTGTTGCCTTGACGGCCTCCAAATGAACTGCCACCACAGGCTAAACCTATTATATATATATTCTATATAATCATCGCTTGATGATGTTTTCAACAACTTGAATTTGTTATTGATCGAATATACCCATTTCTCTTTTCATTTGTCATATTAACTAATGTACATTTTATACTTTAACTAGCTTGCACAAAACACTCCGTCCCTAATTCCTATTATTACTCTTCTGAAATTTACGAAATTGATATTGTCATACAATATAAGAAGTGCATATACTGTTGTTGTCTGCTAGATTAGTACCTTGGCTGATGTGTTCCTGAAGTATTAGCATATCTTGAGGACAAAGAAATTATTCCCTCTGTATGCACCAAGAAGAAAACTCCGGGAGAAGTAAACAAAAAAGGGATTTATTCTCTTTCAAAAGGAAAACCCAGAGGAAACCTTTTCGCCTAGCTTCTAAATGCCCTTTTCATCATGTATAAGATAAGCAAAGAGAGGCCCTCATTTGGCCAAGAAACTTGATAACATTTCCTTTACTTGAAACCTTCAAAAGAAAACAAAGAAGCATAAAATCTCCAATGGAAACCAAGCTTGTAGCAAACAATGAGCAGTGTTACGAGGACTTCGAACCGTTTTGCCGGTGGAAGAAAGAGGAAGGACTTGACATTCTTGAGGTTCATCTACCAGGTACTGCTAGATCGTGTTGATTCTTTTCTGAATACGTAAGCATTTGACTAACAACATAAGTGCGACAACAGAACATTATGTTCAGCGGGTTACATCCCATGTCATGTTTCTCTTTTATTTTGTTTTACTTGTTGATGCATGTAGGTTTCAAAAGACAAGATGTCAGAGTTCAAATCAACAACAAGGGCATCCTAACCATTAGTGGAAAGCAATCTATGGAAGAAGAAACTGCATCACCACCCAGCCGCTTCCTCAAAGAGATCAAAATGTCTACAAATTGTGATACGAGTGGAATCCGTGCTAAGTTTTCGCATGGAATTCTTTCCATTTCTATGCCTAAGAAAGTGCCAAACCTTTCAACACAATTATCAGGCAGCGGAGACAAGATTAAGGCCGCTGAAATTGCCACATGGTCGTCAATTAATTACTATTTACGTGGTTTAAGAAGCAAAGTTTTAAGCAAGGAGATGGTTCTGAAGATGGCGGGGGTCGCTCTGGCAATGGCTCTTGGAGGTTATGCAATATATAGATATCCAAAGTCAGCTTGTGTCCAAAACTGAATTGACATACGCTGTACATCATTTTCAGATCAAATTTCACTACTTTGATTATTTTTCAAGTTGGCTGTTTTTATTTATTTATAATTTATAATTTTATTAGTTTGGTTTTTAGTGCTGCTGTTGCCAATTCTATCTTTAAACCATTGCAATTATGGTCACAAAGCAGAATTTCCATCAAACGAAGTTTCCAGAATGCCAGTGGCACATACTGTTGCAAAGATATTGTTATTGTTATCATGATACTTGAATTTAACCCTCATTGATTTCTTTTTGTCAATTTAACACTTGAATTCTTTACAAATAGCCAATTTCACCCTTGCCATCAAGTCTTTGCATTCAATTTTTTTTAAAATCCAAATTAACTAATTATATTTAGTATCACGTCCTTGCCCCTCCTCTATATTTCTTTCTTGAGGTTGGTTTGAATACTTTAGGTTAGTTGTATTATTTTCCATAAGGAGGTATATATAGGAGTTTACAAGGATGCTTTATAAGGAAATAGATATAGTAATTAATTAGAAGAATATCTCCTAATTATACAAGGATGTGTAAGCTATATAAATAATGAAGTAAATCACCTAATTAATTAGGTTAACTCACGTCAACACTCCTCCTCAAGTTGGTGCATACACGTCACCAAGGACGGATCCAGGAATTTTAGTAGGGGTGGGCTATTTTTTTTCTTTTTTCTTAAAGCAACTGGCATCTCTACCGCGAATGCAGGAGACTTTTTTTCCATCATGCCCGTGCGGGAGAGTTTCCCCATCACCCACATTGCGCAACTAATAATTTTTCAAAAATAATTTCCTATCGCGGGCGTAGTGCGACTCAAAAGTTAACAAACAAACCCTAAATCATAAAAACTTAACAATAACAATTAAAATTGAAAATTAAATAAAAATAAAGAGAGTAACTTACTAAGACTGAAGAACCCACCGAAGATAAATTGACACAATTTTGGAGAGGAAGAGAAGTACTTCTTCTTTGATTCTCTTTTTAGGCATTTAGGCAATTTTTGTTTCGTTTGGTTGGAGGCTTGTTTTTTGTTTGGTCAAATGGTTGGAGGCTTTTGTTCTATTATATTCGTTGGTTATTTTTGGGCTTAGTGGATTCCTTATCCACTCCTTGTGTGTGGGGTTAAAGATGGCTAAGTGGGCAGTCTTCTTTTTATATTAGAGTGATCGGCTGACTTATGTATAGAGGGGTAGGCAAGTTTCTAAAATTCCTAAGTTAGCCTGCACCTTTAAACCTATTTACTAAATCAGGGACTGGGCTGGAGCCCACTCCAGCCCAACTGTAGATCCGTCTTTGCATGTCACCAATGCCCAACTTGGTAATTGAGTTATAAAACACTTATCCACAGACAGCTTTTGTTAAGACATCCGCTAAATCATCTTCTGATTTTACAAAGGGTAACAAGAGATGATCTTGTTCTCAATTTTTTCTTTGATGAGATGTCTATCCACCTTAACATGTTTAGTTCGATCATGTTGAACTCGATTATGAGGAGTATCGATAGCTGACTTGTTATCACAATGTAACTTCATTAGCTTCTTTGGTTTAAAACCTAATTCTGTCAAGAAACCTTTGATCCACAATAATTCACAAACTCCTTGAGCCATTCCTCAATGCTCTGCTTCTGCACTAGACCGAGCAACCATTTTTACTCCACCAAGTGACTAGGTTACCTTCAACGAATGTAAAGTAACCCGATGTAGAGTGTCTATCTGTAATAGAACTAGCCCAATCAACATCTATATATCCAACAACTTCAAGATTTCCATTCTTTGAGTACATTAATCCCTTTCCAGGGGCTGACTTTAAGTATCTTAAGATATGATCACCTATATTCCTATGAGAAACACTGGGTGAATGCTTAAACTGACTAACCATACTCACATCATATGCAATATCTGGTCTTGTACGTGCCAAATATATCAACCAGTGCAACAAATAATCACCAAGCTGCCTACGATGAGAGCACCTATTTTGGGGCTCCCACTCAAACTTTATTTAGCTGCCACGAATACAGCAGTTGGGGCTCTGCTAGCCCAAGATGGTCACGATGGGGAGGAGAGTCCCATTTATTATGTGAGTAGACAATTGAGAGGGGCTGAAACGAGATACCCAAGAACCGAGCTCTTGTGCCTTGCTCTTGTCTATGCTGCACGCGTCTGCGGCATTACTTCCTCGCCCACAAGCTACAGCTCATAGTAAAGTCTGACCCCGTAAGGTATTTGCTCACAAGGCCGGTGCTATCTGGACGTCTTGCGCGTTGGTTGCTACAACTGTCCGAATTTGATATCACGTGCACAACTCCTAAGGCCATCAAAGGGCACGCTGTAATTGACATACTGACTCTATTTCCTGAAGTAGAAGAATTAACTCTTTCCGAGGAGGTTCTGGAGAGCTGCCGGAAATGGTGGCTGTTGTTACAGAGGAGGAACCATGGACCCTCTACTTCGAGGGTTCTTCTACATCGAATGGTGGAGACCGAGGGACAAGCTACGGCCCTCTCATTCAAACTAGATTTTCCATGCACAAATAATGCGGCGGAGTATGAGGCTTTCATTATGGGAATGTCCACAGCGAGAGAGATGGGTGAGAGAAAATCAAAATTATTGGGGACTCAAACTTGGTGCTAAGTCAATTACAAGGGAATTTCGCTGTGAAGGAGGCAACATTGGCACCATATCGTACAACTGCCGAAAAAATCATTAATTCTTTCAAGCAAGTCGTGATGGAGCACATTCCCGAGTCACCAATATATGCTGCTGATGCTCTGGCTACGTTGGGGTCAAAGCTTTCGTTTGTCCAAGAGTAGCCCAATATTACTGTGATAAAGAAGGATATGCCCATAGTCGAAGCAATGTTCCGAGAAGAGCTGCTGGAAGTAGAAGATGATTGGAGGAAAGCTGTGAAGGAAAAGATGAGCAAGGGAAGCGACCTCAAAGAATTAAGGGATTACATGATCATCTTTGGGGAGCTTCAGAGACGCCTTCCAGGGGTGTTTTGACTCGGTGTGTAGGAGTAAGCAGAAGCGCAGAGAAGGTTGCAAGAAGTACACGACGCCACCTGCAGCTTGGAGCCAGTGATCAGTTTGTATTGGCATCTGCAACGCAAGGGTTATTACTGGCCAGAGATGAAGAAGCAGTCGGCTAAAATCCAATCCAATTGCCCCATGTGTTCTACGATACCCTCAACCGAAGAATCTTTCACCATCTCATTCGCAGAGGATTGGAGAGCTCCTTACTTAGCATTTTTTTTGTTGAAGGGACTTTACCAACCAATTCTAAACTTGCCTACAAGCTTAAGAAGATGGTAAAGAGATACTTCGTAGACGGGTCGAACACTTTACTGTAAAGGGTTTAATGGCGAACCATTGAGATGCTTGGGAGAACCGGAGGCACATCAGGTCATGCAAGAAATACATGCTGGAGAGTGTGGAGAGCACCAGGGAATGAAGAGGCTTCACCAGGCAGCTGCTGAGTTTTGGGTATTATTGGCCTACCATGAAGAAAGATGCTCACGACTTCGTCAAAAAATGCCACACGTGCCAAATTCATGCCAATCTGAGTCACAAGCCTCCCACATTGTTACAAGACATGCACACTCCTTGGCCTTTTCATACTTGGGGGCTTGACTTAATTGGAACGATCCATCCCCCCTCCGACGGTTACATATGGATTCACACTGCCACGGAATATTTCACAAAGTGGGTTGAAGCAATCCCTCTTCGAAAAGCCACGGGAGCTGCCATCTCAAATTTTATTCGAGAATACATTGTGTGTAGGTTTGGAATTCCATATAAAATGGTGATTGACAATGGCACGCCTTTTGTTAACAAACAAGTGACCTCGACGCTTAGTGGCTACAGTATCAAGCATTGCCGCTCCACACCTTATTACCCACAGGGAAATGGTCAAGCAGAGGCTACAAACAAAACCATATTGAGGATTTTGAACAAAATGGTATACGAGTACGAAGGAGGTTGGAGTGTTCATCTGCCGGATGCCTTGTGGGCTTACCGCACCTCTCCAAGAAGCGCCAGAGGTTTTTCGCCTTATTCTCTTGTGTATGGGTCTGACGCCATCTCACCTGGAGAAATCACCATTCCCACGGCCAGAGTATCGGCTGTCAATGATCTTGAATGGGATATGAAGTCATGCTCAGATTGGCGCCTATTAGACCTTGAAGCCGTCGATGAAAAAAGAGCGGAAGCCGAAAGAAGAACAACACTTTACCACAAAACCATTGCCCAAGCTTACAACAAAACAGTCAAGCCGCAAGCCTTCAAGCAAGGAGACCTCGTGCTAAAAGTTGTCGAGCATGTAAGAAGACAAGTATCGGGACCTTCCAAGTTTGCCTCGCAATGGGAAGGACCATTCGCAGTCAAAGAAGTTTACAGCAGCGGCTATTATCGCTTGGTCTCTGTCAAGGAAGGCATGCTAACGGATCCCATCAACGGGAAGTGGCTCAAACCGTACTACCTGCTAAGTTAGTTTTATATTCTGCACTTTCGTTATTGCATTTCTTTTCATTTCGGATATGAACTCCTCCTATGGTTTCACTTGGTATTTTGGAAAATTCTTGTATGATGCACCACTATGGTAGCATGAGCTTTGCAATGAAAATGAAGGAGTATTTTGAAAAAGAAAACCTGCCTCTGAAATATTACTTTATGTATCCCAAACTTACTTTGCACCAAACACTATATATATGTACGTATAAAAAAATAATAATAATAATAAAAACAAAAAAAAAAACAAACACACGCCACTTAGCAGTAAAACATGCCAAGCAAAGCCACTTGGATGGGGTCCCGAACTATCGACAAGCATCAGGCCCAAGAAAAATAACATGGAGTAGGCAAAGCCAAGCCATTACTAAAAGACATGCATTCCTGAGATGTCGGAACAATGAAATTGCTATGCCCTTTTGATAAGCAACCAGAACATGCAAAACAACTGGGAAGTTTACAAAAACTTAGCAAAAACCATGCATATACTAGTATGACCCTTTTAGGGCATGACAAGAAGGTGTTTTGCAGGCCCAATGGTTAGACAAAATTTTGGCAGCATGTACTTCGTTTTTAAGGATATCCAACCTGCCAAAAGATCTCAAGCAATTCACAAAGACAAATTCCACCAACCAGGCAGCATATATATACATATCAAACAGAAGTTACAATGTGTCTTTAACATCCAAGAAAAAAAAAAGAAAACGTAGGTTCCAGTAGCTTGAACACAAGAGCGTTCCAGTACAAGTGTTGGAACATCTAAAGGAAATACAGCCTAAGCACAACTAAGTCATACAAGTCAGAAACTAATGTGTTCTTCAATGTGTCCGGCTAGTTAGCTTTACACCAAGCAAAGGAACAACCTGCAAAACAAGGCAAGGATGAATGTCAGAAGAAAACAAGCAGGTGCTAGATAGGATTGCGAAGAAAAAAAAAAGGAAGAGAGAGAAGGAGCATGAGTAAGGAGGGATGAAGAGTCACGGACCTCAAAACCATCGGACACCGCTAGAAAAGGACAGAAGAAGCCTTGTGAGAGGATCTGGTTACCGCCTCTGCTACGCAACCGGCGCCATCAGCGGAAACGCCTTGGGTGAGAAGGAGGGCACGCAATTCCCTATGTTGATTTTCCAGCTCGCAATGCTTAAGATTCAGGGCCTAGCTGCTACCCTTATTTCATCAGGTCCGGAGAATGATCCCATGCTATGAACGACATGTGCCCCGAAAACAACACGTGCTAAACCTCGCATCAGGTTCAAGAGGAAATCTACCCGAAAGCCCAAGGTCATGGCTTCGTAAACTGCATCCCGCCAGCAGAGGAGTCGATGGTCCGTAATATCCAATAATTACATGGTATCCATTCCATGAAGCACCAAACCAAGGGTCCGGAAAGCAGCGCGCACCGCGAGAAGGAGGAGGTGATGCTAGTAATATCCATGAAGTCTCCATATTTGTCTATAGATTTCTCCAAAGCCTCAACTGTCTCAGGATAAACGAGAGCTCCTCAAAACGTTGCGTAGCCATTAAATTGGTGACAAAGTGGCAAGAGCTCATCTGCAGACCGAAGGACCTGGACTCCACCATCAAAGAAGGCTCTAAATGCAATAAAGGACCGCTCCCACTCCAGCCAAGATGTGTTAGATGAGTGCCCTGCAGGAACGATCTCGGTAACAATATCATTAGCCAAGGCCTCCTCATCAGTGAATGAAATCAACGGAAGAAGTGCTGGAGGGCTCGCTTCTGGTATCCGGAGAAGTGGTTGAATGTGGGATGAAGCGGGCAATGTACCAAGAAAGGTAAATGTCTTACTCTGGAAAGCTGCTGGAAGAGTTGGTGAAAGGTCAGGCTCGAGGTCCCTTCGGAGGTCCTGTGAGTTGAAATGACTCGGCAAGGGCCGCTTCAACCAATGAGTCGAATGTGCCAGGAGAAAGGAGGTAACACAGGCACAATTTCCATATTATGAGCAGTGTGCCCAACCTGAAAAAAAAAAATATATGTACATATGCAAGGATAAGCGTGAGGTAATTAACAAGCCATGTCCCATGCACAAGCAAAAGGGCAAGAGATGGGCGACTGCCCAACTAAAGAATGAATAAGCAGAGTGGACAATGGGTACCTCCTGGACACTCTGTGCTGTTTGTGCCTAATAAATCACGGCCATAAACTGGCCGAAAGGACCTCCCTCGGCCTTAGCACCCATTCATGAATTAAAACGCGGCATTCCGCCAGGGTGTTTTTGCCTTCTTCAAAACAAAGGAAAAACGACGAAGGCGTAATCATCTCGGCCTCGACCGCGGTATTGCAGGCCGAGGCCAAAGGAGGAAAAGACACGGCAAAAGATATTAGAGTCACATCGCCACATGGCAGCCGGGGCCCACACTTCATTTAATGAAGTAATGCCTCTGACTAGCAAACCCACTGGCTGTAAAGAGGCATTTAATGCACGAGGGAAGAGGGGAAGTGACTAACGACAGGATTTGGCGACAGAAATCAGAGTGGTTAAGCGCAGACATTCTTACAAAAAATTCTTACAGCTTGAGAGATTAGGTCACCAGCTATCAGAGCATTAAATGCGTCTCCATGGTCAGAGGCGCAAAACCCACGATCAGGGCGGCGCCCGAGATTTACCATGATTTATGGGGTCACACCACCATGCTTCACGATCCCAAATGTCGATTGGACTACCCACTTGCTCTGATCAGGCTCCACCATGCAGATTTTCAGCCTCGATTACTCATCCAAGAGCTCTTCCTATAAATACCAAGCTCGATCTACATTCAAAGGGTTCAAACACCAAACCAAAAGCCTCCCACAGAGCAAATTATATTTTCCTGTAATGCACTTTCAATACCTTTACTTGCTTTCTTAGGAGTAGAGTTAGATTGTAAGGAAAATCCATTCATCAATATATCATACGACCCTTGATTTTCAAGGCACCGGAGCACCATCTCTGTTACTCTCTCATTCACCCCACATATCATACGACCGTCGCTCCCTGAGCAACGCGCGAGCACCGCCCAAAACCCACCATCAACACCACCATTAAACGGCCTTGTAGCTCAGGCCGTGAACCTGACGGCCGAGAGTCAGTTCCTCTCTCGGCCACAATCGTTTGATTAGGAGTCGAACTCAAACAGGCGCACCACTTAACCATTTCACCCACATCACCATCTCGACGCACGTGAAACCGTGCCTGGCACGCCCGAGCACAACCGCACCGCATCCAAAAGAAGGACGTCACGTGTTAACGCATATCCCTCGGCCCGAGCACCAGGCCGTGAGATTTGCGCAGCTGACATGTGCAGGATCAGCAACTTCAGCAGCAAGGTTCGGGCCATCAGTGACGTCGGTAATCTGCAGAGTAAGGGCAAAGGATAAATAGGCAGCTCACGGAACAAGGAAATAAAAGCAAAACAGGGCATAAGACGTGTCGGGCACCGATTCAATGCTGGTGTGACTCGCACTGCTCTCAGTAAATCCAGGGAAAGCATCCGAGCCACCCCTGTTCTTCCTGGCAGTTGCTGGAATGCACAAATGCATCTTCAGCATGATCGTGGTGATCACCCTCACCAAAATCCTCACGAGTACCATCGATGTCGCCGACATCCTCTTGTTCCGGAACACTGGCCTCAGTCTCAGTGGCATCATCGCCGTCACTATCGTCATCAATGGTCACCACGGTGCCAGCTCCGGAAGCTCCGCTATTACTTGTGCGAGCCCCACTAAACCTTGTCTCCAGAATACGCATGCTACGACGTTTTGGGGGTCACGTGTGGGGTCACAGGGGTAGTGCTGCTCCTCTTCCTCTTCGGGGTGGTCCCCATTTTCCCTTGAGAAAAGAAAAGAGAATAAGCAAAGCGAAAGATATATATAAATACATAGATATATATGCACATAGATATATATGCACACACACGTGTGACAGGTAAAAAAAAAAAAGGAGGGAAAGAAGGAGAGGGAGCAAACAACTTGGAAGCTTGAAAGTAGTTGATACTTACTACAAAGAGAGGTGCTTTCCGGCGCCTTGCCAGCGCGGCCCTAGCTCTCCAGGGCAGGAGGTTTTGAAGGCTGTGGACGTGCTGGGGGAGTTACTTCTTTAGTTTGGGGAGGGCCACTCGACGCCACCTTTGGAATGAACCTTCTAGGTTTACCTGCGGTCCGCTCCTTCTTCGCGCTTGGCTCCTCCTCCCGTTTCTGTTTACCTGACGCCAGTGTTGCCCCTTTTCCGGAATTGCAGGGACTCTGTGTTCTCGGTCTCTGTTTCGTCTTGGAGAACTCCCCGAAAATGTCACCACTTTTAGAAATAAAAGGTAGGTTGCGCTTCACGCTTAAGGGAACTGCTTTCTCTTCTGATACTAGACGAGCAAGGAGAGCGGTAGTCGGAAGCAATCTGTCACAAGGGGAGGATTGGAACTCGGGGGCGGGAAGCAAGGCAACGGTTCCAGGAGGCTTGATAACCGGGTGAGAAACCACCAACTCTTCTCTTGCCGGCTAGGACAGGGGGCCTAACGCCGTCCGGCACGTTACGATGGCTCCAAAAAACCATGTGAAGTAGGAAGGGGTCACCATGGTTAGGATTGGCTGGCACGCCCTGGTCAAGTCCAAGCTGCCGTCTGACCCGGTGGGGTGAATAGACTCCAGAGATCTCCGAGCGGCTGTCACCTAAAGTGGGCAGTGGGAGGCTTGCGGCATTCAACAGGGAATACCTTCTGAAACGGAAGCCTTGAGACATCACTGCTGGAACCTCAACGGTGTCATCAACATCAGCATAAAAGGGCACAAAAGTAAAGGTCTCTGCCGAGGTGCCGTAAGGATGGAAGACGAAGTATTGTATGTCATCCAGCAACTTTAGAAAGTTCTGGCCTTTCCTCTGCATTCGCTTAAACCACCTGCAGACAAGGGGGAGACTATTCGGCAAGAAAGAACCATTGCCCCGGTCAGGAGACTACAGAGCACGCGAATAGGGAAGTGGGTATACATCCAATCCCTTAAGATGTTCCCATAAAATCACCTGCAAGAAGCCGGAATTCAAGAGGGTCTCTACACCCATGGTTCCCGCTACATTTTTCTGCAAAATCTGACACTGATCAAGCAACCTGTAAAAGTGCCCTAGGAATATCGGGGCTAGAGGGATCGAGTCACCGCGAGCAATAGCCAAAGCCAAGGGAAATACTCGCTCATGAGGCAATCCTGAGAAAAGTCGCAGAGCACGAACCGCCCAAGCCACAGCGATATGAATGCAGCCAGTCGCCAAGGCCCCTGCCTATTTGCATCACCAAAATATTGTATCCAGTTGCTGAAATCAGAGCGAAGTGCTGGGAGAAGTAGGAGCGCCCTTTCGCAGGACTGCAAGAGTGTTTATCTCTTCCGAGTAAGAGCAATATCAAAAGGGCTCCGGTCACCACAGCAGGGAGGCGAGTTATGTTTGCTACGTCCTCGAGAGTGGGAGTGAATTCGCCCCATGAACATATAAAGGTGTGGGTGGCGGTGCTCCACCTCCGGACCACGTGGCGTAGCATCCTTGCCTCAATGTGAATATCCCACAGCTTGGAGAGGAAAACGGCATCAAGAACTTGTGCCCGGCGTAAAATATCGCAAGTAGATGGGTCCAGCAGCTCGTGATCCACCCACTCTGACCAGCCTTTATTGATGCTACAAGGGCACTGAAGAGACAGGGGACGGCGGGAAATAAGCCTCTCTCAATGTAGCACCTAGATACGGAAGCAGGGTTGATCACGGGGGCGGTCTCAGGCAGTGGCTCGTCACCAACAACAAAATTCTCGCAAGCTTCTTCAAGCGGCAAGAAGGGTCCCCCATACTTTGAGGTTGTCATCTATGGAGTAGAGGCGGTCCATCATGATTGGCGGAAGATCGGGAGATGCCATGATAGAGGTCACTGAGTCACAGATATCTACAAAAAAAGGGGGGGGGGGGGGGGGAACGAAATGCATAAGTTCCAGCGCCTTCACGAATAGCCCAAGAACTCAGAATCTCATTATAGCAAAAAAAAAAATCGAAGGGCAGAAAAAACACACGCACGCATATACACATCTCCTCCACTTCTACAATTTCATCAAAAAAAAAGGGGGCTACTCGATGCAAGTACAAAAAAAAACTACAGGAGTTAATCGTCTAAAGGGGCCATGGATTGATTGCTCGACATGGTACATGCCTATGCTTTTCTGCCCTGCTTTGGCATCATCTAGAGATTTCGTGTTCAACTAGGACAAATTAACGCTTGGAGAATGCTTAAAATCACCAATCAGTGGTGCATATCCAAAATTCGAGCTTGGGTATATAGAAGAAGAAAAAAAGGGGGAAGGAGAAGCAACGCTTACCACCACTCTCACGCGCGTTCTTTCTAGCAGGCTGTCAAATCAAAGGAAGATAAGGGGAAATCGAAAGACTGCTCTGCAATTTCCTCTCAAAGTCACCCCACGCCCTGCGAAATGGCCTCCTCGAACTTAGCCTTGAGCGGATTGAAGAGGAAGCTCGCAAGATTAGGGTTCTTAAAGGAGAGGCGGTTGTCTCCTCCCAACGAGCGCGAGCGGTTTCTTGATGCTTAACCGATTGGCAGTTATGGATTGGTGCCTTTTGACGCTTTGTTGTCTCAAGAGGGAAACAGAGTAGAAAGTTTGGGTTAGCATGCACAGAAAAAAAAAAAAAGGCTAAGGAAAAAGAGAAGGAAAAACGGGAAGTGATATTTTTTTTTTTTTTAAAGACGAAGCGCTTACCTGGGGAACGTGAAGGACTGCTGGAAGACAATCATAGCAGCACAGCACGTGGGAAACAAGAAGGTCATGTCATCTGACATGGATTTGACTTTTGGGCTGGGTTTGATTATTCGGCCCATCTCAATAGTTGGTCATGGCCCCAATAATCAAGGGGGCTAATGTTGAGGCCTAAAAATCCAAGGGCTAGGCCCGAGCTTATTCTCGGCTCGGCGCAAATAATTAATCACAAAAGAAACTCGATCGGGGCATAATGGGAAATTGTAGGACACACCTACACGAGCCATGGGTCACATATCACGCCAAGCAAGCATGCCAACGGCTTTATAAATTCACGCTCATCAACCTAGCCGACGCTATTCGATCCGATCACAGCTTATTATGGTGCAATAGAACTTGAGCCCAAGCACGCTAAATAAACACGCAATGCCATCAAGCCATGCTACAAGCTCAAGTGGGCCCAAGCCACGCAATCACCCGGGGCTTGCCTGAGAAGGTTGTGGCATGTATGGATACGAGCACTCACAGGGCCCATTGAGGGACCAAGGAATGGAAATTTTAGGCCACTTGGGAGCACTAAAACTCAAGCCCATTCCCTGAGCCCAAATACATGGGTTAGCATGAGAGAGAAAAATGGGGTCCAATGCCTTAAGAGAGCATCCCATAGGTTGCTGTAGCACTTAGGCAAGCCCATGATTAGTTAGAACGCCCAAAAACAAATAAGCCACTTCCAGCAGCTTAACGAAAACATGTGGGCCGCTGGAAAAGGGAGCACCAATAACCCCAATATTATACACAAAGCCCAGCCCAGTGTTTTATAAAAATTCAGCATCGAGCTCCACCCTTATTAGAACCCCAAGGTAGTCAACGAGGAACCATAGCAAGAACCAGAGGAAATCCATGTACGTAGAAGGAATACCCACTGGATAAAGGACTTCATCCATTCCCTCCTTTCCTCTCCGAGCTTCAGTTTGAAAACCAAGGGGAAAAGCAAGTGGTGCCTCACCCCCATGGAGAGACCTAGCTGTGCAGAAAACCTTGGAACTCAAGACAGTTTGCGCTCCGGGGAAGAAATTTCACCAAAAGGAGTGAATGGAGAGAAGTGAAGGAAAGTTGGGAATGGAAGATCGACCGAATTAGAGCCCTGGGCACCTATAAAAGAGAGCTCCCTCTACCCAGCGAAAACACACCATTCCAGAGCAAGACCAAGCTTTGTCAAGCCAACTAGAATTTACCTCATCCTTATTTCCATTGTTTCTCTCCTTTTCTTGAAACAGAAACCTTCCTAATTTCTCCCTTCTTCCACTTTAAACCTTCTTTTCTGAAAGAAATTCATGCTTTGATCTCTCTCTCTCTCTCTCTCTCTCAAATTGCTAAACCTGTGAAAGCTTAGCTCCCATGCCACAAGCTCCTCACACTAAGCCATAAACGAATTTGATACGCTTTTCTGGTTGTTGGTGAAAAGAACCCAAACGTATTTTTCTAAGGCTTCAGGCAAGTCTTTTAAAAATTCTTTTGGGAGCCTGGTTCTTGAACTCAGGCTTCAGGAGGTTTTCTTCGTTTTCTTCTTACAACAACCCAAGCCCATTCGTCAGGCTACTAGAACAAAAAGACCCCTACACTCCTCTAAGGCGGAAAGATCACCGTCACACCGACTCAGGGCAGCTGGCGCACAAGGCAAAGCTGAGTGGACACTGTCTCAGTAGTGGGGCCCAAACCAATATAGCCAGCAGAGGTGGCAGCCAGAAAAGGGGACGCGGTGGACGTTTCAAAGCTACGGGCAGAGTGTATAACATGTCACAGCAGGAGGCACAGGCGTCACATGATGTGATCATAGGTAGTTTACCAATTTTTGGAATTCCTGCTAGAGTTTTTCTTGACCCTGGGGAGACGCACTCGTTTGTCGCACATAGTTTTGCCCACAATACGGATGTGAGACTCACGGCTCTGCATGAGGAACTTGCTATTTCCATACCCACGGGAGATGTCTTTAGAGTTGGTGTGGTATACAAGGGCAGTACAATTTTGGTAGGGGACACAATTTTGGAGGCTGATCTAATCCCTTTAGATATGGTAGATTTGGATGTTATCCTGGGTATAGATTGGTTAGCCAAGCATCATGCTTCGATTCAGTATTTCCGGAAAGAGGTTGTATTACGTAGTCCCGGACGACCTGAGGTGACATTTCAGGGCGAGCGTAGAGTACTTTCATCTTGCCTCATTTCAGCTATGAAGGCAAGACGGTTGCTCAGAAAGGGATGTACAGGATATTTGGTACATGTGAATGATACCCGGGATAATGGATTGAGGTTGGAAGATATTCCAGCGGTACATGAATTTCCAGATGTGTTTCTAGAGGATCTTCCTGGATTACTGTTGCGTAGATTCAGCTGCACCAAAATGGATTCAACTGCATCCTCAACTTGTGATACTCGCAAGTGCACGAACCGTTGGTAGTTTAGCGTATGTAAGTGCGAGGTCGATTCCACAGGGATTGGTGATTGAATGATCCAATGCAATTTTCCTACACAAAAAATGAAAACAAAAGAAACAAAACAAGAAGAAAGAATGTACATTACAAGAAAAATAAATTACAACTAAGAAAACATTAAGTGAACTAGAAGAACTTTGAGGAAGAAAGGAAGTGTTTGGGAAAAGTGTTTGAGGACATGGAGGCTTTTTGGAGAAGAAAGTAGAAGTAGAGAATTGTTTGAGAAAGTGTTTGGAGAATTTGATGAAGAAAGTGTTTGGAGAATTGGAGGATTTTGGAAGAGAAGGTTTGAGAACATTGGGAATTTGGAAGAGAGGAGAGATGTGTTTGAGAAAGAGAAGGGAGAAGTGTTTGGGAAATGCTTGAGAATATGGAAACTTTTGGAGAAGAAAGGAAAGTGGTGTTTGAGAACTTTGTGGATTTTGGAAGAGCATGTGTTTGAGAGCTTTGAGAAGGGAGAAGAAAGTGTTTGGAAAGTGTTTGAGAATTTGATGAAGGAATGGGAGAAGTGTTTGGGAACTTTGAGAATCTTGGAAGAGAAAGTGTTTGGAGAACATGGGGAATTTGGAAGGGAAGAGACATGTGTTTAGGGTTTGGAGAGTGTTTGGAAGAGAATAGAGAAGTGCTTGGGATTTAATAAAAAGAAAATTGAGTAGAATGATCTTATTACAACAATTGAGAACTACAAAAGGGAAACTAAGAGAATTTGAGGGAGAGAAGGGAAGGGAGCTCTAGAGAAGTGCTTGAGAGCTCCCCCCCTTGGGGTGTGTTTACAAGCTTAGGAAACCTCACTATTTATAGGCCTAAGGAGGTTGAAAATCTGAATTATACAATTGAATTATGTAAACACACTAACTTCACCTAACACACAACACTTAATTCACCAACTTAACCTAACACACTATTGCATTTGAAAACAATTCCTCTTGTCTTTAGGCTTAGTGTTGCAACTCCCACTTCATCATCTTTTGGCTCATTTGGCTGCTGCAAAATTCCACTCAAATAATAGGTATTGAATATGCTTCACCAAACTTTCCCACAATCAACAACACTTCATCATGCATATGTCATGCATGACAATGCATTGCAGCCAGCTTGTGGGCTCGTTTTGGGCTTGTGGCTTCAATCTGAAAAATCTGGAAAAATATGGATCATGAAGCTCTTTGTCTTATCTTTCCAAGCATATGTAGCCCAACTCAAGGAAAAATCGGGAAGGCCTTCAAATGTGATTTTTGGCCCAGTAACGCAGATGCTGCCGAATTTCACCTTAAGTTACCAAAACATGTATAACTTTCTCTAGAAGACTCGGAATCATGAACCGTAAAATTCTACAGAAACTAGACTTCCGTATCTTTCCAATGATGTATGGCTCATTTTTTGGTTCTTCTTGAGCAAGTACAGTGCAATCCGTGAAGTTGAC
This sequence comes from Prunus fruticosa, assembly GCA_018703695.1. Taxonomy (NCBI): domain Eukaryota; kingdom Viridiplantae; phylum Streptophyta; class Magnoliopsida; order Rosales; family Rosaceae; genus Prunus; species Prunus fruticosa. The sequence continues at coordinate 1,775,027 of CM031923.1, read as the reverse complement.
TGATCTGCAGACACCGTTTTGAGTTAACTTGTCTCCAAAATACAATTAGTGAGTCCTTAAGCTTATTACACTGAAACAAACACAAAACTTATTAAAAGCACAAGTTTAACTCAAAAACATAACCAAATCATAAATTAAAAGGGTACAAAATGATATGTAAATATGCACCGATCAAATACCCCCAAACCTAGATTTTGCTAGTCCTCGAGCAAAACAAAAAGAAAACAAAGAGAAAAACAAAACAAGAAGTTAACTAGACCACTTTCGCAGGTAATTCGATTGCATTTAGCGTATGCAACAAGCCTTTAAACCTCTAGGCATCCCTAGTAGGAGGAGTTGTGTCTCCTGAGGGTTTAACAGATTATCAATACCCACAAACGTTTTACCTGACTCTGGAAAACAAAGTAATTAGAAAACTTAAAAGATTGTTAGTCCTTAAGCAAAACCAAAAACAAAAACAAACATAAATACATTACTTAACAAAAACAAAAACAAAAACAAAAACGATTACAAAAATAAAAAGAACCCAAAACAATCTTTCCGAACATTTTCTGAAGAGAAATGACTCATGCACATGACTTAAACGTTTTATTAATAAAAGCTCAATTTTTAGACATTATTTACAAAGCGGAAAAGTTCTAAACACAATATGCTCAAAGTGTAGTAGTGTGATAGCCAAATACAACAAATTCCCCAATCTTAGTTTTCACACAATTTCAAAAATCATACAAAGCATAAGTTCAACTTCAAATCTCACCAAAGTTGTCCTCTCACAAATGAATCACTCAGAAGAGGGCTATAATGCATCACTCAGTTATAAACATGAGAATAGAGTTAAACCATAAGGACTTAACTCAAAATAGAAAGATGAAGAACTTGCATTAATATGATCTCAAGAAGGATACCAAACACTTAAAGGTAAGAAAATGGATGCAATTCAACCACATGACATTTAAGATCAATTTAGGTCTTTAACATAGGTTGTAATGGGGCCAAGGGTGTAAGGTGAGTAAGAAATGAAAGGTATGGATAATACAAAGTCCAAGGAACTCGCAATGTAAGAGCATAAAACAATTGTTTACAAGACTTCGAATCATCACGATTAGATTTTTTCTTTTACATGATCAAAACTCCTTATACCTTCATTTACATTGATTCATACTCCTTTCCTTCATAAACACCAATTTATTTTGAAGGCCCAAAAATGAAATTTTCAATCAACCACCACTTTTCTCTTTTCTTTCACCAATTGTGTGATTTTTTTTTTTTCTTTTTTTTTTGTATTTTTTTTTTCGAAATGTAACACCTCTTCCCAAACTTAGCATGAAAAACACATCCAAATTAAAGCTCATGAGTTCCTTAGAAAGGTAAATATTTGTTTTTCGGGCTAAGGCGAGGAAATATAATTGGTTAAATGAAAGAAAAGGTTTACATGTAGGCTCAAAATGGTTAACAATGGAAAATCATGCTTAAGCATGCATAAGGTTAGCTTGAATGACACAAACGATCCAAAGAAGGCCTTAATATCATTTCTTAAAATGTCATGAAGTCAAATTGCACAAGAATGAATGACTTTTAAGTGTTCAACCAAATCAATGAATAATGAGATCAAACAACAACTTAGATGACAAGAAATTAAGAGTATGTGTATAACACTCATGAATTGAAGTACAAGGCTCAAAAGCTCACTTTATATGGTTGGTTATATAAGTCTAATTTATGCTTCATACAATTCTTTAGATCATGCAAATCCTTTAATTGAAAAATTATGAAACAAATGGCAAGTGTAAAGAAGGTTTCAAGTATATCATGATAGAACAATGCCAAATTTAATTTAATTTTTGTTTTAAAATAATTTAAATTTTTTTAAAAAAAGAAATTAATTTTTTTTTAATAAAATAAAATGAAATCCAATTTTTATTTAAGTCATGCAAACATTTATCACAATCTCATCAAATATTGTTCGGAAAGTGATTCAAAAACAAAATAAGACTCAAATAGAAGAAAAACAAGCAAAAAAAATTTAAATTTTTTTTTTTTTAAATAAGAAAAAACAAATACATGCTAAACTCCAATACCCCCAAACCTAGAAATGAACATTGTCCTCAATGTTTAAAAATTAGTCACAAACAATGTCATAACAACAAATGAAAGGTATTAAAGCAAATAAAAATCACAAAACATACAAAAATAAAATAAAATAATTACAAAATAAAAATTACAAAACAAACAATCAAACAAACAAAAAAAATAAAAATAAAACAGTAAACCCTAATCACATAATTCTGAAACCCAAAAATATTTTGAAGCCCAAAGCCCACAATTTCAAAACACAAACCATGGTGAATTTAACCCACTTAGAAACCCAAACTAAAGTGAAACCCGACCCACAATTTGTTTTCATTTCCGGCTTTTATTTTTTTATTTATTTATTTTAGTTTTGTAAAAACAAACTATCGAACCGTGATTAGAAACACAAAGAGCGGGATTATTTTTTTAAAACATGGGTCATGATGTCTCGGTTCAGTGTAAGGGACCAACAGACAGGGCGAGACACGTGTCGACGCATAGAGGCGCCGCAGACTCCACAAGCAGAAATTACGGGGCCATGGAAAGGCGCGACGACTTTGCTGAACGCGTCCGTTCAGAAAGGACATGTCGAGATAAATGAGTTGGGTGTGGTTGGAAAGTGAGAAGGTTGTGGGACTCGAGGAACGCTTGGGGATTCGAAGAAATGCTTAGACGCTGCAATGGTTAGGGTTTGTCAAAGACTATCTATAAGAAGGAAAAAAGAAGGGAAAAAACAAAAACACAAACTCAGAAACCCAAAAGAGAAAAGAAGAAAGAAAAAAAAAAAACTGAGAAATCAAATGGCTTCTTCCTACCCCTTTTCCTTGGATCTCAACCTAGCTCCACCGACTCAAACACGAGGCCAAGTAGTAGCACCAGGATGGATGCCCTACTTTGCTTCCGCACGGGGCCCTGTGACCGTCAATGACTCAATACTCCTGGACAACGATGTTGCCATTGGAGTTGGCAGAAATTTGGTGACTCCTAAAGATATACGTGTGTTCGGGACAAGGGATGACAATCGGGTCATGAGTGATGCCCTGGCACTGAGCATGCAGAGTACAGCATGTGTCGCAAGTTTGGTTCATCGCCTACTTGCGAAGTCCCATGAGGTAGAGGTGCTGAAAGGTCAGTTAGCGGCGGAGCACAGGATGGTTGAAGAGTGTCAAAGTGCTATAAAAAGCTTGAAAAGGGAGCGGTCAAGGATAGTGGAGGTGAATCGACACCAGCTAGAAGTGTTGCGGGACGAGAATAAAAACCTATCAAAGATGGTAGAGTTGTACTCTCGCGACATGCGGAAACAGCTGGAGGACCTAGACCGACCGGGTAAACGCAAGAAACCAGATCGCGAGAAAAGTTATACCTGAAGCTAAGATTGCGATCTTTGGGAGCTCAAGTGATGAGCCCCAAGAGGCTGTGCGTGAAGCCCCGAAGAGGACAACCAGAGGGCCAAACTAAAAGCTCCTATGGTCGAGACACCGAGCGCCAAGAAGAAATGATTTCAGCTTTTATTTATTATTTATTTTTAAAATGTATGTGCGTTTTTTTTAATTGGGAAATAAAAAGTTATGTTATCTCAAAGACACGAATGACCCTAAATTTAAAGAACGACGATCAAACAAAAACATGAAAACCCAAACATGCATTTTTATTTTTAGTTAAGTAAACACACAAGTAACTGCTTTTTCTTTTAAGAGAAAAACTTAAGGATGACCAGTTAAGGGCCTCAGAAAAACACAGCCAGGGGATCCGGGAAGGTTGGAGGGGTCACAATGGTCCCTCTTAAAACCCAAACTTCTTAGACACCGAAGATGACGCCTAAAGAACTCCTAGACACTGTATAGACTGCGGTTGCTCACTGGAGTTACCAAAAGTTTAGCTCCTTCAAAGAATATCCTATGAGTTTTAAATTATACTAACTAATTAAATAAAAAAAAAAAAAAAAAAACTGAAATAAACACACAATTCAAACAAGAATTTAAAAGAAGAGATGGGATTCTTGCACCAGGTATCCAAGACGCATCTTTAATTTTATCTCTTCTTCCAACCAAATTCTTAAGAAACCTGTCAAACAAAAAAAACAAGTTAATTTTAAATTAAAAAGAAAAACAATGAATAACGAAAAATAAAATAAAATAAAAAGAAAAAGGAAAACACACTTCCCCAAACTTAAATCAAACAAAGACGACAAACGGAAAAGAAAGCACAGTTCCCTAACTAAAATAAACTAAAGATGATAGCCGAAAGGGAAAAGCAAAAACACAAAGCTCTAGAAAATGAAAGTAACGGGCAAAAATATTAAACACCAGAAAAAACACGGAGAAAATAAAAAAAAAAAAAGTAAAGTAAAGGTGCTCCCCCTTGAAGCAATTAGGTCGAGCATGCCCGGGAAATCCGAAATGGTGTTGGCACCCTAATCAGCATATGTCTATTTAAACCACACCTCTTCAAGCCGATGATACCCAGCATTTCTTCCTGCAAACTCAAAGAAAAACATCAAAAAATTCAGAAACAAAACAATGGCATCCTCATGCGCTCACCTTGATGATCTCAACCTTGAATTGACCCTTGCGCCACCGAATGCGCAGATAAGGGCTCCTACAAACCATGTCTTCCCAAACTCCACATATCATCATGGTACGGCCTCAAACTTTGCTGAAGCAATACCGAACTTTTCTGAGGCAGTGCTGCTAGGAGGCATGGTTGGCAGCAAGCTCACACGGACGGATCATCTGCATGTGGCGCAGAGGTCTGACAAGGCAGCGGTGGAGGAGTCCAACAATTTAACTGTGCTCCACGCGGTCTCGGCTACCAACTTGGGCATGCGATTATTGGCGAGGACACGGGAGTGTGCCGCGCTGAGCGAGGAAGTTGCTTCCCTGAAAGCTATGGTGGCGGACTTGCAGAAGCGGCTTTACCTTGCCAATCGGCACGTGGAAGCACTGCAGAGAAAAAATGATGACCATGTGGAGCTGCTGGAGATTCTGCAAGTAAGAGAAAATAGAGGCATGCTATGAAGATGAAGATGAAAATGAAGAAGTTGTTTTTATTTTTAATTTACTTGAATGTTTTTGTTTTTGTTTTTTTTTTGTTTTACTTTTCTTTTTCTTTGTTTGTAATGCTTGAAATGAAAAAAAAATGTGTTTTTAACACTCAGAAATAAACTAACTAACCACACCACGTAAATAAATACATAAACTAACGTAACGAAACAAAAAAGTTCCAAATTGATTTTTTTTAATTTATTAATATTTACAACTAACAAAAAAAACAAAAACAAGAAGTTCCAAATTGCAATTTACAAGGAAAAATAAAAACTCAAATTTCAAATTTTTTTTTGTTTTTTAAATTTTTTTTTTTTTTTTTAATTCTAAAAAAAAAAAAAAAAACTAACAAATATACAAGCAACTCATGGATGACCAGTTAAGGGCCTCAGAAAAACACAGCCAGGGGATCCGGGAAGGTTGGAGGGGTCCCAAAGGTCCCACTTAAAACCCAAACTTCTTAGACACCGAAGGTGTCGCCTAAAGAACTCCTAGACACTATATTGACCGAGACGCTCACTGGAGTTACCACGAGTCAGCTCATATAAAAAAATCTTTTTAATTTTTTTTTTAAAATAAAAGAAATAGAAAATTAAAATTGCTGAAATAATAACAAAACAACTAAAGAGAAAGGATTGGAATACTCCCCCTTGAAGCGATTAGGTCGAGCGTGATGCATTTGGAGGTCGCGACTTCTCCCACTACTCCACACTCCCCATTCTTATGATTGAAGTTGCCATCTCTCTCCATTTTTATTAAGCTGACATTACTTGCTAAAACGAACACAGAAAACTTGAAACAGAATTAAAGGATTAGAAAATAAAAACTAAAATGGAAAGGAAAATCAACACATGTCCAATTTCATGCTTCAAAGTAACAAGCAACAAAGTAATCAAACTAGCTTATGGAGTTCGTTCTTTCTCAAATATGATTATCCATATGGTGTGTGGTTTTAATCAAGTATTCAGAAAAAACATTTAGCTATGGTGTTTAGTCTAAACACAAATTCCGAACCCATTAAGAACAAGAAGAACAAAAGAGAACTAAGTAGAATTTAAACATGGTGTTTGTCTTCAATATCTACCCATTCATTCACTAATCAGTCCAAGAGTCATATGGTGTTTATGTAAACTTGAACAAGATATTTAATTAAGAGCAAGTGAATGAAACCATAACTAGAAATAATCAACATGCTACTTGAACCTTTTTGTTTTTGGGTGTTGTGTAAGCTGGGACTCAAACCCAGTTCTCTTGCTTGTCAGGCAATTGTCCTTGTCTGTTGGACTACAAACACAAGTTATCAATTAACCTCATTAACTTTAAAACATGAAACTGTCCAGTTATGAAAAAGATAAAAATAAAAAGTAAGAAAACCAAATAAAATCAAACAATGTTACCGATCCCCGGCAACGGCGCCAAAAACTTGTTGCGTAGATTCAGCTGCACCAAAATGGATTCAACTGCATCCTCAACTTGTGATACTCGCAAGTGCACGAACCGTTGGTAGTTTAGCGTATGTAAGTGCGAGGTCGATTCCACAGGGATTGGTGATTGAATGATCCAATGCAATTTTCCTACACAAAAAATGAAAACAAAAGAAACAAAACAAGAAGAAAGAATGTACATTACAAGAAAAATAAATTACAACTAAGAAAACATTAAGTGAACTAGAAGAACTTTGAGGAAGAAAGGAAGTGTTTGGGAAAAGTGTTTGAGGACATGGAGGCTTTTTGGAGAAGAAAGTAGAAGTAGAGAATTGTTTGAGAAAGTGTTTGGAGAATTTGATGAAGAAAGTGTTTGGAGAATTGGAGGATTTTGGAAGAGAAGGTTTGAGAACATTGGGAATTTGGAAGAGAGGAGAGATGTGTTTGAGAAAGAGAAGGGAGAAGTGTTTGGGAAATGCTTGAGAATATGGAAACTTTTGGAGAAGAAAGGAAAGTGGTGTTTGAGAACTTTGTGGATTTTGGAAGAGCATGTGTTTGAGAGCTTTGAGAAGGGAGAAGAAAGTGTTTGGAAAGTGTTTGAGAATTTGATGAAGGAATGGGAGAAGTGTTTGGGAACTTTGAGAATCTTGGAAGAGAAAGTGTTTGGAGAACATGGGGAATTTGGAAGGGAAGAGACATGTGTTTAGGGTTTGGAGAGTGTTTGGAAGAGAATAGAGAAGTGCTTGGGATTTAATAAAAAGAAAATTGAGTAGAATGATCTTATTACAACAATTGAGAACTACAAAAGGGAAACTAAGAGAATTTGAGGGAGAGAAGGGAAGGGAGCTCTAGAGAAGTGCTTGAGAGCTCCCCCCCTTGGGGTGTGTTTACAAGCTTAGGAAACCTCACTATTTATAGGCCTAAGGAGGTTGAAAATCTGAATTATACAATTGAATTATGTAAACACACTAACTTCACCTAACACACAACACTTAATTCACCAACTTAACCTAACACACTATTGCATTTGAAAACAATTCCTCTTGTCTTTAGGCTTAGTGTTGCAACTCCCACTTCATCATCTTTTGGCTCATTTGGCTGCTGCAAAATTCCACTCAAATAATAGGTATTGAATATGTTTCACCAAACTTTCCCACAATCAACAACACTTCATCATGCATATGTCATGCATGACAATGCATTGCAGCCAGCTTGTGGGCTCGTTTTGGGCTTGTGGCTTCAATCTGAAAAATCTGGAAAAATATGGATCATGAAGCTCTTTGTCTTATCTTTCCAAGCATATGTAGCCCAACTCAAGGAAAAATCGGGAAGGCCTTCAAATGTGATTTTTGGCCCAGTAACGCAGATGCTGCCGAATTTCACCTTAAGTTACCAAAACATGTATAACTTTCTCTAGAAGACTCGGAATCATGAACCGTAAAATTCTACAGAAACTAGACTTCCGTATCTTTCCAATGATGTATGGCTCATTTTTTGGTTCTTCTTGAGCAAGTACAGTGCAATCCGTGAAGTTGACTGATCTGCAGACACCGTTTTGAGTTAACTTGTCTCCAAAATGCAATTAGTGAGTCCTTAAGCTTATTACACTGAAACAAACACAAAACTTATTAAAAGCACAAGTTTAACCCAAAAACATAACCAAATCATAAATTAAAAGGGTACAAAATGATATGTAAATATGCACCGATCAATTACCTCCTCACCGAGAAATTGAAGACTCAGTTGCAGGAGCTGGTGGATAAGGGTTTTATTCGACCTAGTTTTTCACCTTGGGGCACTCCAGTTTTTTTTGTGAAGAAGAAGGATGGTACCATGAGATTGTGTATTGATTACAGACAGCTGAACAAGGTCACCGTGCTGAACAAGTATCCGTTGCCGCGTATTGACGACTTGTTTGACCAGTTGAGGGGTGCCAAAGTGTTTTCTAAGATTGATTTGAGGTTAGGTTATCATCAGCTACGGATTAGAGAAGAGGATGTGCCTAAGACAGCTTTTCAGACGAGGTATGGGCACTATGAGTTCCTGGTGATTCCATTTGGTTTGACTAATGCGCCAGCTGCGTTTATGGATCTCATGAGAGAGTGTTCCAACGTTACTTGGATCGCTTTGTGATTGTGTTCATAGACGACATCCTGGTATATTCTAAAAGTCAAAAGGCATATATGAAGTACTCGGAGATTGTGCGGAAGACTTTAAGGAGGAAACAATTGTATGCCAAGTTCAGGAAGTGTCAGTTTTGGTTGGACAGAGTGAGTTTCGTGGGACACGTGATTTCTGCAGAGGGTATTTATGTGGATCCCAAAAAGTGGAGGCAGTAGTGAATTGGCCACAACCAACTAATGTCACTGAGGTACGGAGTTTCCTTGGGTTAGCTGGGTACTATCGTCGCTTCGTGGAAGGCTTCTCCGCCATAACGGTGCATCTCACTCATTTGACAAGAAAGGGAGTTAAATTCGAATGGTCAAATGAGTGAGGAGAGCTTCAATGAACTCAAGACCAGGTTGACCACCGCTCCAGTATTGACACTTTCAGATGAAAGTGGGAACTTTTTTATTTACAATGACGCATCCCGATAAGGACTGGGTTGTGTGTTGATGCAGCATGGTAGGGTAATCGCTTATGCTTCTAGGCAACTCAAGAAGCATGAGTTGAATTATCCTACTCATGACTTGGAACTCGCTGATGTAGTGTTCGCTATGAAGATTTGGCGGCACTATCTCTACGGGAAACGTGTCAGATTTTCACGGACCACAAGAGTTTGAAATATCTGTTCACCCAGAAGGAATTGAATTTAACACAAAGGAGGTGGTTAGAGTTAATTAAAGATTATGACTGTACTATTGAGCATCATCCACGGAGAGCTAATGTGGTCGCTGATGCCCTCGCAGGAAGTCATCGGGATCTGTAGCTCATTTCTGAGGGAGGTATTTGCCACTGCTGATTGAGATGAGGAAACTGAGTATTGGGATAGGTAAGGATGATCGGGGAGCACTGTTGGCTACTCTCTACGTGAGACCAGTGCTAGTGGGGTGAATAATTGAAGCCCAGTCTTAGGATCCATTAGTTTGTACATTGAGATTAGAGGTTGAGAATGGTACTAGAATAGATTACTCGATAAGAAATGACGGGGCTTTAATGGTGGGTACCAGATTGTATGTTCCTGATGATGAAGCATTAAAAAGGGAAATTCTGGAGGAGGCTCATTGTTCAGCTTTTGCCATGCATCCTGGCAGTACAATACCGTACACTGAGATAACATTATTGGTGGCCTTATATGAAGAAAGAGATAGTAGAGTATGTCAATAGATGTCTGGTTTGTCAGCAAGTCAAGGGCAGAGCAACAGAAACCATCGGAATTGTTGCAACCACTTCCGCTTCCTGAATGGAAGTGGGAGCACATTACTATGGACTTCGTGTTCAAACTCCCTCGAACACGGAGCAAGCATGATGGAGTATGGGTAATTGTGGATCAACTCACTAAGTCTGCTCATTTTCTTCCGGTGAAAGCGACTTATGCTTTGAATAAACTAGCCAAGATTTTTATAGACGAGATCCTCGGTTTACATCTCGATTTTGGACAAAGTTACATGAAGCTTTTGAGATCCAGTTGTGGTTTAGTACTGCATTTCACCCCCAGGCTGATGGTCAGTGAGAAAGAACGATTTCAGACTTTGGAGGATATGTTGAGAGCTTGTGCATTGCAGTTTTGGGGTGACTGGGATGAAAAGTTACCACTCATGGAATTTGCGTATAATAACAGCTATCAAGCGAGCATTGGAATGTCACCATTTGATGCCTTGTACGGGAAGCAATGTAGGACACCATTGTACTGGGATGAAGTGGGTGAGCACAGATTGGAAATATCTGAGGATGTCTAACGGACAAAGAAGCAGGTTGAACTGATCAAAGAAAGACTCAAGGCAGCCTGGAGAATCGACAAAAGAGTTATCTGAGTTATGCAGATAACAGGATAAAAGATCTTCAGTTTGAGGTTGGTGACTAGGTATTTTTAAAATTGTTGCCTTGGAAAGGCGTAGTAAGATTTGGAAAGTGGGGAAAGTTAAGGTCTCGCTATATTGGGCCCTATGAAATTGTAGAGCGTGTGGTCCCAAGTGGCGTATAGACTTGCCTTGCCTTCAAACCTTTCCCGATTACATGAGGTATTTCACGTCTCCATGCTCCGGAAGTATATTTTTGATCCTTCCCATGTGCTGGAGGAACAACCAATAGAATTTGAGTTATGTGGAGCAACCAATTCATATTTTAGATTGGAAGATGCAAGTGTTATGTTCTAGAGAGATTCCACTTGTGAAAGTCTTGTGGATGAGTCCTAATGTAGAAGAGGCTACTTGGGAACCCGAGGAGTAGATGCGGGCCAAGTACCCTCACCTCTTCGAGTGACATGTATGTAAATTTCGAGGATGAAATTTTTATAAAGTGGGGTAGATTGTAATAACCCAGAATTAACCCTAAAAAAAAGTTAATAAAAAAATATAAAATAAAATAAAATAATTCAGATTTTAACTCTCTCTCCCTCCCCAGATTGCGCACGACCAGGCCCCCACTTTTATTTTTCTTCTCCAGCCGCCACCTCCAAACCTCCATAACCACCGCCATCGGCGCCGGCTAGCCCCATACCGAACCGGCTTGACCTGCCGCCCCCTCCTGGCCTCACACCATCGTCGTCGCCCACCACCAGACCCGCCGGAAAACGAGCTCGAATCACCGATTTTGACATAAAATTCCCGATCGTCGTTCTCCCTCCTCCGGCCACCAAATTTGACGAATAAGGTATGGATTTCCACCTATTTTTCATGTTCTAGCTGATGGTTGAGTAGGAATTGATCAATTTGTAGCGTAGACAACTCGATTTTCGAGCTAAATTTTGGCCGATTTTCAAACCGAGATTTCGGCCACTTCCAGTTGTTTTTCAGGGTAGGTCCAAGAACAAAAGTTGTTCTAAATGGGGTTTTACACCTAGGGTAGGAATCTTGGCTGGCAGTTTGGAGTTTTTCCGGCCTCCAGAATTTACTCAAGGCACCCACGCGCTGCCGGTGCGTAGGCTAGGTAATGGACCGGCATTGTGTCCTAAAATGATCTCCTTGTCCTCACGAGCGCATAGGTACTTTCGGATTCCAATTCGGATAACGTTTGAACTCCGAATGGATCTCGCCTATTGTGCGATTTCTGGGTTCGATATGTTTGAACCGTTGGATCGCAGGCAATTTAATATATGTTGATCTAGGAACTCTTAGAATCATATAGAATTTCACGGATCGTGAATCGGAGTCGCGGATATTCTGATTCAGGATTTCAAAGTTTAATTAATTAATAATCGTCCGACCGGGCAATCGTGATTCATTCATACCATTCGATTCAGAGGCCAACTCTCAGGACATATTTCCTAAATATAATGGAACCTCTAGGAACTCTCAGATTCATAATTGGAGGTCGTGGACCCCACATGTCCCGGGTTGACTTTTCAAGATTTTATCGCTTTTTCAGTCCCGAGTCTCTTTTAGACCATCCTAAACATGGGAAAAGCTTATGTGGGCATATGAATGATTTTAACTTGATGCTCGCACTTCTCCTAGCCGGGAGTCAGGGTTTTTAATTAAATATTTATATTGAGCAAATTTATTAATAAAATATTCATGATGGATTAATCAGGCACTTGGGCTCAGGTAGACCCGCAAGAGGGACCTTCGAAAGGTCCAGCTAGCTTCAGACCCGCAATGAGTGGACTTTTAGTATTCTAAATGATTTTATGCAATTAAATTTCATTATTTGGTCTTGAATAAGTAGTTAATGACTCATGTTTTTCCTAGCATGAATTGCCGATTTTAAATATTTATTTATGTACTAGTATGTTCGTACGAGAATTGTATAAATATAGATATGCATGTGTGTTTTCTGTACGAGAATTGTATGCAACTTAGCTGAGTTTTCTTATAACGGTTTTTACAGAGGGGTTAGTATGTTCGTATGTTATTTTCAAAACTTTATTTTTGGTCCACTCACATTTTTAAATGTCTTGATGTAGGATTTCTTTTGTAAACAAACTGTATTTTCCTTGAAATTCTGAGTTAGTTGCTCTGTAAACATCCTAGTTGCCTTCGGATAAGTCAGCATGCTTGACTTTGCCCCACAAGTCTTAGGGATGTCCGGACCGTGGGAGCGAGGATTGCGGATCAGGTTGACTAATGTCTCATGAATCCTGCGAGGATTGTAGCTCGGGTCGACTTTGTGTTACCAAGACCTGCGAGGACGTGTCACAAATTGTGACACGAGGAATTGACGGAAATAAAATGGGTATACCTAGGTGGTAGAAAGTTATTTCTTTTTGATGACTTTAATCGGTTTGATAATTTGTTTAAATGATTGAATGTGTATATAGATATAAATATGCATGCTTGACTCCTGTACGACTATAGTAGGAGATTTGATTAAGTTTTTTTTAAATGTTTTTAAGGAGGGGTTAGTATGTTCTTATAGTATTTTCTAAAACTTTATTTTTGTCCACTCACATTATAGGAGAGACTCTGCCGATTTTTCGGCAAAAGTCGAACTTGTAATAAACTTTGAATCTTAACTAGAAGGGCAATTTAGTTATTTGTGCCCGGCACCTACTAGGTGTCGGACACACACAGGGTTCTATCATGAACAATTCTTTGAATCCAATGCATTCATCATGGAGTTGCTAAAAGTCATACTTTTGTACCAACAAACAACGCCAATAATAGAATATATATACTTTGAATATAGGTTGTACTTGTTCTGGCTTGAAACCTAATATGCTAATTTATACCATTCTGGCCCAACAAGGGGTCCAATTGTTGAAATCTTAATTGTGGTAGGTGTCCAATTTGGAGTAGAAGCAAGGGGTCCAATTGTTCATTATCCGTGCCAAACATCTATTGTATGCAGCAAATGCTCATGCGTTGAGGGTTGGTGTAAGTGTCCGCCAAATAAAATATTGAAGTTCATTCTTCAAGACTTCTCTACACATCCACAAGCACAGAAGGAAGTGCCATAATCAGTGCAACTGATTATACTAGGCATCAAATCGCAATCTTATTATACTAACTTATTTACCATTATAGTTCGATAAATTGATTTGTTTACAAAATCCATGCATGAACAATTCGTTGAATCCAACCTCACCGAAATGTGCAATCATAGAAAATATTTTTCAAATTCGCCTATATATATTGTATTCTTTTAAAAAACTAGTGACTCCGAATTCAAGTTTTATAGCACGTAGAAACATATAATCCTTCCTAGCTTTCAACAAATTGAATAGATATGGAGAAGGGTTCATTCAAGTCAGCTTTCCTCATTATCCTCTTTCTTGTTTCATATGAGGGTAAAATACTTCTCTCAATTTTTATTTTTGTAACAATGAAAGAGAAATTTATTCTTGACATACTATAATCCTAACGTTAAACCTAACAACCTAGACTAACCCCAAGGGCTGACTTCTTTGAACAATACAACTGCATACATGAATTTTTTTTTCCTCCCACGTGGTTGACTTCACTTATTTTTTAAATGTGGATATGTCGTTGATACATCGTTAAAATTATATACTTTGACTTAACAATTGTCGATATTTTCAGCCATAAACTCAAGTTTAAGTATATATTTTTGTAACGTCAAGTTATGCATAAAGCAGTATGTTCACAATGAAGAGAAAAACTAGTTTTATTATGAATTTTTGAAATCTTAATTGTGGTAGGTGTGCAATTTGGAGTCGAAGCAAGGGGTCCAAGTGTTCGTTATCCGTGCCAAACATCTATTGTATGCGGCAAATGCTCATACGTCGAGGGTTGGTGTAAGTGTCCGCCAAATAAAATATTGAAGTTCATTCCTCAAGACTTCTCTACACACCCGCAAACACAGAAGGAAATGCCATAATCAATGCTACATTATACATACAATATATATCATATACTTAAGATGTGCTCCAAAAATCCTATGTTCTCCCAATATGTTCTTTAAATGTTTGAATGAATAATAAATAACATCATCTTCTTACTTATAGTTTGATTGGTTTGAATTTCTTTTCATAATACTATGACGATAAAAGTGTGGTACACGAGCAAAAAATGAAGTGATTCTAAATTACCCAACACAAAAAAAAAAAAAGTAATTGAAATAGTGTAACACCTAACAATTTTCGCTAATTAGGCGCCAACATGAAATTCTAAAATTTATAACAAATAGCCTTCTATTCTCAAACGGTTGTAGTAAATGTAGCAAATATAAGTGGTGGTTCTAATTGACCTCTTATAGGCCTAGTTTGGAATTGCTACCGCTTTAAAAAAAAGCCGCTTCTGCCTGTGCTTTAAAAATAATCAGTTGTAAAATAAAGCAGTTAAACGTTTGGTACACTGTAATTTTAAAAGTGCTATGAGTATGAAAAGTAGTGTCAGAGCGTTTGGTAAATTTTACCATAAAAATGCTGTAACTATTTATAATGTCTAAAATGAACATGATGCTGAAAGTGCTTTTTACTAATCTGTTTGGTAAAAAATAAAACTGTAAAGTGCTTTTATACTTTTATCCCTAAAAATTATATTAATCTTTGCTTACAGAAAAGAAAATTTCAAATTGAACAAATTCCAACAAAAATAATTATGTATTGAATAAATTCCAACAAAGATAAAGAGATCACCACAGGAGTAGGTTCATACACCATCCTTCATATTGAATAAGTAATAAATATTTTTTTTTTGACAAATCCTTTGTCCTAATAAGCTTTGAATTGTAGCAATAAAAAAAAACATTGAAACTAGGCTTAAATAAATGGAAATAAAGAAACTGTCTAAGAAGATGCATGCATTAAACTTGCAGCAATCTTGTTCCTTAATGTTTCTTGTTCTTGTGCTCCAGGCCCTTGAGTAATATGATATTCTTCTTGTGCATCACCCTCCATCTCCATTGAATTTGGGTTGTCATTCACTTTGTCAAAATGAATATCACGTTGGGCGTGCCTCCTTATATAGTTGTGAAGTGCCATAGTTGCAATTATTATCTTTACTTGCTTATCGAATGGATAACTGGGCATGTCTCGTAAAATACTCCACTTTTTCTTCCATACACCAAAAGTGCGTTCAATGACACTCCTAAGGGAAGAGTGTACGTGATTAAATACTTCTCTAGAACCTGTTGGTTGAGTACCCCTACGAAAATCTGGAAGATGATACCTTTCACCTTTATATAATCCCAAATACCCGCTCATTTGTGGGTAACCCGCATCCACAACATAATATTTTCCTGTAACCAATAAGATATGTTTAATTATAATATAATTTGAAAGTGCGAAAATTCGAAGTTTAATGATATGCACACATTTGAAACATTACCATTTTGAGGTTTGGGAAAATTTAGAGCATTATTTCGTAACGCTGATAAAAATACTCTTTTATCGTGTGTAGTGCCTTCCCAACCTGCACATGCAAATATGAATTGCATGTCAAAATTACAAGTAGCCATTATGTTTTGAGTCGGTATTCCTTTCCTGCCAATATATGGTACTTGATCTTCAGGAGGTACTGAGGCTTTAACATGTACGTCATCTATAGCACCAATGCAATCATGCAAACAAGAAGAGAAACATTTCAATAAATATTACTTTGTTCGTAAAACAAACGATAAATTGTTGTATCTAATTAGTCAAACAATATGGGTAGAATATTTTCAGATATATTTCATTCTCCGAAAGGAGGTATTTATAATACAGGTTACAAACCCTAGTAGGGTTTAATTAGGAAATAAGTGGAATCCTAACTATATAATATCTACACAAAAGGAAAAATAAATAAAACCCAAATAGAATAGGATATGCTCTACTCGCCAACACTCCCCCTCAAGTTGGAGCAAAGACGTCATGCATGCCCAACTTGTCAAGCGAGTTGAGAAAGATACTTGTAGAAACAGCTTTCGTAAGAACATCAGCTGAACTGATACTCTCTGAACAGATGAAGGGGAAGGACACAATCTCCGCATCCAACTTTTCCTTAATGAAATTTCGATCAACCTCCACATGCTTTGTACGGTCATGTTGTACAGGATTATGAGCAATTGCAATCGCAGCCGTATTGTCACAATATAACTCCATGGGTTTTTTAGGTCCAAAACCAAGGTCTTTCAACAATCTTCTCAGCCATAGTAACTCAGATACACCATGGGCCATTCCCCGATACTCAGCCTCAGCACTAGATCTAGACACCACCTTTTGTTTCTTGCTCCTCCACGTAACAAGATTGCCACCCACAAACATAAAATACCCAGATGTCGAACGCCTATCCCTGGTCTGAACCTGCCCAATCAGCATCTGTATACCCTTCTACGTTTGTATGGCCATACTTGGAGAAAATTAACCCCTTGCCAGGAGTTACTTTCAGATACCTTAAAATACGAGTCACAGCCCCCATATGATCTACACTAGGAGAGTGCATAAACTGGCTCACTATATTTACAGCATACGCAATATCTGGACGAGTATGAGCCAAATAAATCAACTTCCCCACAAGTCGTTGATAACGTTCTTTATTGAGTCGGAACTTGATCGGGATATATCCCCAACTTATGATTCTGCTCACTAGGGGTATCAATCGGTTTACAATCCAACATTCCAGTTTCTGCAAGTAAATCCAAAACATACTTTCTTTGGGATAGAAAAATACCATGTTTAGATCTGGCAACTTCAATCCCAAGAAAATACTTTAAATCACCCAATGATTTCATCTTCGAACTCAGAAGCTAGATACTTCTGAAGACTCTGGATCTCTACATGATCATCTCCAGTCACAATCATATCATCAACATAAATAATTAAAGCCGTCAATTTACCTTTATGACGCTTTCAGAAACAAAGTATGATCAGAGTTACTTTGCACATACCTAAACTTCTTCATAGATGCAGCAAATCTTCCAAACCACGCTCTTGGAGACTGCTTTAATCCATACAAGGATTTCCGTAGCTTGCACACCACACCCTCCTTAGAAGTCACAGGGATACCTGCGGAGGATCCATATATATTTCTTCCTTGAGATCACCATGGAGGAATGCATTTTTGACATCAAATTGTAGCAGCGGCCAGTCACGGTTAGCAACTAAGGATAAGAGTACGCGTACAGTGTTGAGCTTAGCTCCTGGAGCAAAAGTCTCTGTGTAATCCACTCCATATGTCTGAGTATACCCTTTTGCTACTAATCTTGCCTTGTAACGGTCAATGGAACCATCAACCTTGTGCTTCAAAGTAAACACCCATCTACACCCAACTGCCTTTTTCCTTTTGGTAAAGGAACTAACTCCCAAGTAGCATTCTTGTTCAAGGCTTCCATCTCAACATGCATTGCATCTACCTAGTTTTGATCAGATAGAGCATCCTGCAACTTAGTTGGCACACATACACTAGATAATTGACACAAATATGATGCATATGACTTAGATAAACGATGAGTTGACATATAATGGTTAATGGGATATTTAGACTTGGCATGTATATCAGGAGAATATTGTACTTTAGGTTTCCCACGGGTAGTACGTGGGGCAAAAAATAGGTAGGCATATCACTAGAAAGTACCTCATTATCACAACTTGATTGAGGCAATGGCAGGGGCAGAGGGGGGTATATTATCAATTTCATCTGTACGAGAGTCGTCAATATCACTGTTATGTCCTTCTGAGAGAGGCTCGAAAACACCATCATTTTCGTCTCGCGACCGGTCGTGGCTTTCCTCGCGACCGGTCGCGTCACTCACTCGTATCGGTACTGTTCTCGCTCGTCGACGCGGGCGACCGGTCGCTTCCTATGTGCGACCGGTCGTTTCCTTCGCGACTGGTCGTTTCCTCACTGCTGCGCCGGTCGCTTCGCTCGTTTCGGTCCTGTAGTCCCAGCTCGACACGAGCGACCGGTCGCGTCCTATGAGCGACCGGTCGTTTTCATCCTGTTCGCCAATAAATTCCATATTTTCCACTCCGAAACTCTTCAATTCACTCCCCCTCTCCCCCTGAATTGAAGAGGAGGGAGAAACATAATAGGGTACTTTTTCATGAAATGTGACATCCAAAGTGACATGTACCTTCTGAGTAGGCGGGTGATAACACTTATAACCTTTATGAGTCGTAGAATAACGAATGAAGACACAGCGGAGAGCACAAGGATCAAGTTTACTCCTTTGATGAGAGTAAACATGAACATACGCAACACACCCAAACACCTTCGGAGGTAACTTAGAGACCGAAACCGGAGGAGTAAGAGCACATAACACATCAAGTGGAGTCTTGAAGTCAAGAACCCGACTAGGAGTACGGTTAATCAAGTAGGCGGCGGCCAAGACACCATGTCCCCAAAGATGATGGGGAACAGACATATCCAACATAAGAGAGCGGGCAATTTCAAGTAACTGACGATTCTTCCTTTCAGACACGCCATTCTGTTGAGGAGTGAATGGAGTGGTAGTTTGGTGAATGATACCGTGATCACGAAAGAACTGATTCAATGTATGATTCACATATTCACCGCCATTATCGGTCCAAAAAAACTTTAACATGAGCACGAAACTGAGTAGACACCATGGCACAAAAATCAGGGAGAATGGAGGCAACATCATGTTTATTCTTCATCAAATACACCCATGTTAAGCGAGTGCAGTCATCAATAAACGTAACAAACCAACGGAAACCATTTGAAGTCACACGAGCAGGACCCCATACATCAGAATGGACTAACTCAAAAGGCAAGGCAGCTTTATTATTACTTAAGGGAAAAACAGGTACGGTGACTCTTGGCCATTACACAAGTCTCACATTTGAAGCTAGACTCATCACAAGAGCGGAATAAAGATGGAAAGGACGCTTAAGGTAGCCAAATGACGGGTGTCCCAAGCGACGATGCCATAACCAAATTTGTTGTTTGTCTTTAACACTTGGAACGTTGAACAGGATTATTAACGACACGATCACGAACTGGTGCAGAAGGTAATGTCAAATAATACAACCCCCCTATCCGTTTACCATGCCCAATCACCTCGTGAGTCTTGAGATCCTGAAAAGAGCAATGGGTAGGATATAAAGTAGCAGAAGCATTAAGTGTATCAAGTAAGCGACCAACAGATAACAAGTTACAATGGATATTGGGAACTAATAACGCACAGAGACAAGGACAGAGTTGGGGTGAGAGAAATGGTGCCCTCGCCAGTAATTGGAGAGGGCAAACCATTAGCACTAGTTATGTATGGGTCACGGGTGTTACTAGACAACTCATCAAAAAATTTAGCATTATAAGTCATATGATCAGAAGCACCAGTGTCAATTATCCAAGTATTAGAGCCAGTACCTGGAATAGAGTCAGAAACACGCAAATTCGCAGAAGCGGCAGCAGTACCAACAATGGAATTATCACCCATGATTGTAGCAGAAACTCAACAAATCACGTAGGGTATACAACAGATCACAGCACAGACACAAATATGGCAGATGCACGAAGACAATAGAGGCACAAACACAGGAGAGGCAGATGCACGAACACAGTAGAGGCACAAACACGATAGAGCACACAGCGGAATACGGCAAAGGCACAGACACAAGAACCCTAAAAGAAATTAGGGCACACAGTAGAACACGGGTGGGCACAACACACACAGGTCACCAGAAAGTCGGCTCTGATACCAAGTCAAACAATATGGGTAGAATATTTTCAGATATATTTCATTCTCCGAAAGGAGGTATTTATAATTCAGGTTACAAACCCTAGTAGGGTTTAATTAGGAAATAAGTGGAATCCTAACTATATAATATCTACACAAAAGGAAAAATAAATAAAACCCAAATAGAATAGGATATGCTCTACTCGCCAACATAATTTTTACCTTAAAATGGGGCATATATCTTGAATCTCTCAATATCTCTTCTGGGACTCCCTTAAACTTAGGATCCAACGGTTTTATGATATCAACGGCCATAAGGCATATAATATCAAGTAATTTACCAAAGTATCTACTCAGTTTCACCAGAATATTGAAATCGTTCTTGTGCTAGCCTATTTCCTATACCATGTCCTAGAATTGGGCAAAACTACATACATCAAAAGCAATACACCAAGTCGTACAAGATGACAAGGATTCAAACACACTCCCATATATTTTTCACTTATTTTTTGGGTTTGCAATTTTGATTTTTATTCACAAAAGATTAATGGAAGTTAAAGAAATAAAAGTTTGCAGCAAAACTAGTTTATCATAAAGGGAATTAAAAGAAAAATGGAGCTTGTCGTTGGGTGATGATATCAAGTTTATTATCAAGTTAGAGGAGATATGCATTGTGGACTGCACCTAGAATAAAACCACCAGCTATGAGACCCATCACGATAAACTCTCAAGAAAATAAAAATAGCAGATCAGATGGGTCTTCAATGGTGGCTAATAAAAATACCAGCTATGGGTCTTCAATGGTGTCCACACGAAAACTTCCTGGCATGGACACCTTCATGCTTGAAGAAACCATGGACAACTAGTAGAAAAAATCTAGATGTATATAAAACTAGTAGAAACCATGGACAACCAGTAGAAAAAAAGAAGAAAAAAAAAAAAGAGCAGCACGTATATAAAAAGTTTGAGAGATTGAAGAGATTGAAGAATCTACCTTGTGAAAGAGATTGAGAGAGATTGAGCGAATGGTTGTCTCCAAACTTGGGAGGCTACGTGAAGAAACTTGGGAGGCAACATGAAGATGAACTTTGGTGTCTACATATTTGAGAGAAATACGTGATGATAGATTTCTAACCTAATAAGGGTATTTGTGGAATTGCGAAAATTTCATTAAAGGGAGCGCATTGCTTCAATTGAAAGCAGCTTTAAAAAGTAACCCCAATGTTGCTTTTAAAATCTGCTGTCAAAAGACCATTGCTTTTAAAATAAGCAGGATATTTTATTTTTACCAAACATCTTAAACTGCTTAACTTTAAAGTTAAGCAAGTTTTTGGCGAAAAAAAACAATCTCAAACGGAGCCTTAATCACTTGAAAAACAGATAAAGTTGTACATATGTGGATTACAAAAAGTTAAATAATTTGAAGTTATTGTATATTTTAGTCTCAAGCACGTAGTTCTAAATCTCAAAACAAGTAAATATTACTAATTTATTTAGTGCGTGCTAAATATTATTATTTCTTACTAGTTTAGTGTTCGATCCATTGAATTACACGAAAGACCTAAATTTTAGAAAAACCAGTATCTCTTTGGTTGTCATTTTTATTTTATTTTGTCACCACGTAACTCTCTTTTTTAAAAAAATCCAGTATCTCTTTCGCATATAAAAAGTTGGTAAACAAGTTCGGCCATGTAGCATTATTGTATTTAAAAAAAATGTACCATCCAGGTCCATTAATTTGATAACATATTGGGATTTAAAAAGGTTTTCTTCAATATAGATAAATTTATCGACTTATTATGTAGCAGTGTACTACGACGGTCTCTGTAACTCTACTGCCCGCATAAGTTTGAACTAACCACGTCGGTTTGTTCAATTAACGACGTATAATATTATTTTACCACGTTATGAAGTTAAAAGTACCATTGTATTTATTCACTTTATACGTCTGACCTTATTTGTAAACCGACATCTTAATTTTTGTTGCTTTTTGAGATTTATTTCTTGGATTTTTGTAGCCTATGATGGTAGATGAACAGAATGACAAGAATTGAGAAAAACCACGACGGTTTATATAAAAAACCGTCGTCACAAGGGAAATTAAAATGAGATCCCAAGAGATATGAAATCTTTCTAGTGGGATCTATGTTCCTTATCATAATCGAACCACCAATGTGAGAAAGACAATATTTTAGACGTTGAGGACGGATGTATCTTTGTGTCTTTGAGATACACAAAGACACATACACATCAACATTCAAACTATTTGCCTCTAAATCCAAATTGAAGATGCAAGACAATTTTTCAAAAAGAAAATTCAAAAATTTGAGAAAGACAATATTTTTAGAAAGAAATTTTAAGAAAGACAATTTTTTGAAAATTAACGATGTGTGTGTTTTGGGGTCTTTGAGATACACCAAAACACAAACATCATTACCATCCAAATTATTGCCCCCAGAGAGGGGAGAGAGAGTTGGAACCTTAAGTGAAAACTGCAAGTGAAAGAACGAGTGAAAAGACCCGATTTATACATATCATCTTTACTAACCACGACAGTCCTGCTATAATTCGCACCGTCTAATATTAAAAATCCACGACGGTTTCTACTTTCCTATTGCCGTTCTAAAATCTTACTAGGGCAGTTATTTAGAATATAGAGGGGGGGGGGGGGGGTTGTTTATATTAACCACATCGGTTTTTTTAGTTATAGCGTCGTTAACATTGTATTACCACGTCGTTATTTGAAAAAACCGTCGTCCAAAATTTGTATTCGTTTTTTAGAGTTCATTTCTGGATTTTAGTAGCCTATGACGGTAGGTCAAGAAAACGAAAAGTACTGTCATATTCATTCATTTTATACGTCTGACCTTATCAATGAATCGTCGTCTTAATTTTTATTTCTTTTAAGTTTCATTTCTTGGATTTTGGTAGCCTACGACGGTAGATCAATAAAATGTCAAGAACTGCGAAAAACCACGACGGTTAATATAGAAAACCTCATCATAATCGAACCACCAATGTGAGAGAAAGACAATATTTTAGACGTTGATGACATATGTGTTTTTGTGTCTTTCACATATACAAAATTACATACGCATCAAAATCCAAAACGGTTGCCTCACAAACGCGCACACACATCAACATCTAAACTATTGCATCCAGAGAGGTGAGGACAGAGCCAAGGTATGAAGTGAGGGCGGTAGCCAAGGGCAAGCAGAAGTTGGAACTCTAATTGAAAAATGAAAGTGAAAGAACGCATGAAAAAACCCAATTTATACAAATAATCTTCACTAACCAATTTGGTCCTCCTATACATCGCGTCGTCTAATTACAAAAATCCATGTCGGTGTGTAATAAATAGGGACGTATTAAAGTATATAGAACGCTAGAAAAAGTAAATTGCGGTTGTGTAAACCTATCTAACCACGTCAGTTTGGTAAACTAAATTCATTGACTTTTAAAACCAACAATGACAGTTCTCTATAAAAAGGTGACATCGTAACTTATAATATCACTTATTCAAAAGTAAACTTTTGTCGTGTAAAACCTAGATAACCACGTCGTTTTCGGAATACCAAAAGTCAATTGGCTTTATTACTAACCACATCGGTTTCTACTATTTTAACGCCGTTGTAAAGACATACTAGGGTGGTTTTGGACAAAACCGTCGTCTTATTAATCTTTGGGACAATATAAATTTTTTTTTGTCACCTGACCTAAAGTTTTCTGTATCAACTCATAATAATAATACGACGGTTTTATCTTAATTATGTCATTTTAACGCTCTTACCACGATGGATTTTCACATCCGTCATTCTAAAGAATATCACAACGGTTTTGTTTTTTTTCCGACATCTTCACTTTAATAGTACGTCATTCTTTTTAATTAACCGTCATTTTTTTACTTGCAGTTTTTGTTTCTCTCTAAACATGGTTTTGAAATCTCAAAGTAAGGAGGCTCAAGTATCAAAAGGTCAAAGCAAGGACCTTGCAGTTTCAAAGGCTCAAATGAGTGAAGCCAAATCTGTTCAAAGCAATCCCGCGAAGAAGATGAGATTTACTTCAACCTCCGAGAAAGACCCAAGCTCAATGACATTTGATGAGGAGCCAAAATCAACTCGCGGTATCAACACAATGAGCTGTGTTGTGAAGAGAAAAATCTAGAAGATTAAGCCCGTGGTTGAGTACAATAAAAGGGGCAGACCATATGGCAAGGCTGCCTGTTGAGATGCAATCTTACATTAGTGTTTTGGCATGCACCAGAGTCCCTCATGTGGACAAGAAATGGACTCAATTGCCCAAGGACCTGAAGGAGCAGATTTGGGAAGCTGTTGAAATGGCTTATGTTGTTGGGGAAGGGGGCAAAAAGATGGCGCTATCGTCTCTACGCCAAAAAATGAAAGGATTTCAAGTCTACCTTAACAAGGCAGTTTATCCTTGCATTCGCAAATGACAAGGAGAAGTTAAAAGAACCCCCTCAACTTTATAACTTCATAAAGAAATCACAATGGGATGCCTTTGTAGCTTCAAGGTTATCCCCAAATTTTGAGGCTATGCATTCTGAGCAGTCGGAGAAGGGGAAAAATGCGAGTACAACCATAGTTTATCTCGAAAATGTAATGTTGGATTGGAGGATGAATTAGAAGAAACCTATCCAGTGAAGAAATCGATCGTTCTCTTCTATGGAAGAAGGCAATAGAAGATAAACAGGGAATCATCCCTGATCCAAAGGTTGCAGAGAAGGCAAAATTAATTGTAAGTCTCACTCCCTCTGTTCTAAATTTGAAAAATAGAGTTTTATAATTTAATTTAGATGTCTATTTTTTCATAATCGACATTATAAACAAATACCACGGCAGTGTAAATTTACCGTTGTTTCAAAAAGTATAGGACACCGGCTTTTTTAGTAAACAGACATTTGGATTGAATTATCATGATGGTTTTTATTTCTGAGTTAGAATTTTTTTTAAATGTTTTACAACTATCTTCTTCTACTCTCACACACACACACACACACACACACACACACACACACACACTCTCTCTCTCTCTCTCTCTCTCTCTCTCTCTCTCTTTTTCTGCAATTGGTTTCTACACTATTTTTGGTAAAGAATTATACGACGGTTTTTTTAAAAAACCGATGTTAGAATGCACACACAACGATAGTAATGTTTTACCGCCGTTTGAAACACTTTACTACTTCAGTTTTTTCCAGAATCCGTCATCTTCAAGAAAATACCACGACGGTAGGGTCATTTTTATTTTTTCTGTTTTACAACTTTTACACACAACTTTTGTTTATACAACGATTTTCTTTCCTACCGATGTTAGAATCCTACACAATAACGGTATTTTCTTAGCACCGTTTGAAATGAAGTACTACGTCAGTTTTTTAATTAATCTGCGTCTTCTTTGAATTACCATGATGGTAGATTTTTTTATATTGTCTTTTACAATCTATTCATTCACTAACATTCTCTCTCTCTCTCTCTCTCTCTCTCTCTCTCTCTCTCTCTCTCTCTTTTAGGATGATTTAAAGAAACAAGTCTCCGAGAGCATTCTGATTGTCTCTGGGAGCAATGATATTTTGACTTTGGCTTTGGGAACCCCAAAGCATGGTGGGAGAGTCATAGGTGTTGGAGCTTAGGTTTCCCCAAGTCAGTTCTTCAATTTGCCGAGACAGCAGAGAGTAAAATTTGCCTGTCAAATTGAAGGAAAGTGTTATAGAGGCAGTTAGAGAAGAGACCTTGAAGATTGAGGATAGGGCAAAGGGAAACTGTTTTGGAGGGGTCAGAGAGAGAGGGAAATTTTGTTGAAACAATTGAGTCAACTAATTCCCAATTTGATCCCAACATGCTCAAAACTCCAATTACCCCAATTCCTTTACTGCCTCAAGAGCAAACCCCAAAAAATCCAATGTCTAACAAACAAGGTGCTCAGGAGCCACAAATGTGAGACCCCTAGTTTTGGAGGAAGAAAATCCGAAGCTTGATGTTGATGCTGCTAAAAACAGCAAGACCAAACGGTAAAATCTCTAATACATTCTTTGTTCTGCTTTTTAAATTTAAAATAGACAATAGTTATTTTTCAACACCGACGTTAGAATTTTCAAACAATGATGGTATATATTTACCACCGTTTCAAATCACATAATACGTTTGTTTTGTCAAAGAACTGCCGTTGTGATTGAAATACCATGACGCTTTCACTTGTTTTATTTGCACAATATTTTGTCATTTTATTAGAACTTAAAATAACGACGGTTTCTGTTAACCGTCGTCTAAGTTATTTACTATGTCAGTTATTTTGAGTAACCGTCGTCTAAGTCATTTACTACGTCATTTGTTTTACTTGTTTACAAGCCTGCATTTTGCGTTTTATTTATATGAACGTTTCGTAGTTTTACGATGTTAGTACTTGTACACGATGACGGTTCCTTTTAACCGTTGTCTACAATCTTTAATACGTCGGTTTTTCCAAATTATAGTCGTTTATATTTTAATACCACGTCATTTGTATGGTTAAGTTGGGGTCGTTTATTTTACTTTTTTACAAATATCTTATTTATCTTTCTTTATTTCTTGAAATAGCATTTGTCAAAGCTAGACTTGTCACCTTCTCTGTTAGCCCTATGCCAATTCGCCGAGACCAAGTTGAAGGCTTTGAACGAGACTGTGAGGGTTAAAATTCTAGAGGAAGTGTTTGGGTATGAGAGCATGGGACCTACATCTTGCACGAAGATATTACACAGCTTGTATCAATGGTTGAGATCGTATCCATAGTGATTTCAGGATACATGAGGTAAATCTAAAAAATCAATTTTTATTTCATGTTTATCTTTATTTAAAATTACAAAACTCATTTGAATTTCATATATTTAGGTACCTATTTGACAATTTAAAAATGGAAAATATGGTAAACCTTGTTGGCCTTGTCGACCCTGGACAAGTTAGCTCTCAATCTGGAATGTTATCTTCCAGAACAAAACATCTAGCAGACTACTTGAAAAAGGCAGATGGGGACCAATTCTTCTTGGTGCCTTATAATCCAGGGTTAGTCCCCTTAACAAGATTTTGTTTGTAATTTTTCTTGGCACCTAACTATTTAACCTATATATGATCATTTTGTGTAGGGGTCATTGGGTGTTGGCAATTGTGAGACCAAATAAGGAGACTGTATATTCTATGGATTCATTGCCAAACCACCCGGTTGACGAGGACATGAAAAATATAGTGAATACGTAAGTTGATTTACTACATTCTAATATGTTTTAATAGGCTAAAATATTTGTCATTAACACTTTTTGTTGTCTTGGAGCAGTGCACTCAAAATGTATACCTCTCACGTAGGCAAACAATCACGTAAATTCGCCATATGAAAAACTCTACAAGGCACTCCACGACAACCAACAAATGTAGAATGTGGCTACTACGTGATACGTTTCATGAGAGATATAATCCATGATCCAACCCTAGCATTTGAGAAGAAGGAAAAAAGCTAAAATTTAAATTTAAATTTAAATACTATGTCTGTTTTTGCCAAAACCCTCGTTTGTGTATTCACAAAACTACAGTTTTATATTAATAACCGTCATTTTTTATTTTTAACACGTCGGTTCTGTTTTTGCAGTTTGACAAGAAAAAAGATCCAGTTAAATATGCACAAGAGGATATTGACGAAGTCGGGCTAGAATGGGCAGAATATGTCACCAAGCAAATCCAGAAATAATCAGTGACAAATTTTTTTTTTACAATGTACATAATTTTTTTGTTGTAACTATTTAACAATCAACAATTAAGGATATTTATGAGTTTACATGAAAGCCTATTATTTGAACACGTCTTAATTCCAAAAACCGATGTCTCATACTAGTTAACACGTCTCAACAGCAAAAATAACTAACGTCTTTTGCTAGATTGAAATAAAACATCGACTACATATATAACCCGATCCTAAATAAATCTTTAATTAATAAAATATTCAAAGAAAAGACAATTTTACCCAGAGAATATTTTAAAGCTTTAAAAGTTGACTTTTTATCCGGGAAAGGATTTGGGAATTTCAGTTGTACCGTTGCATAGAGCACGTCAAGATGAGTCTGGAGACACATAGTGGGCTCAAATTGGAGTTGTAACAAAAAAGTTACGATAAAAAATAGGCCAGTGGCAAAATCGTAAATTTTTTGAAAAGGGATTTTTTTTTTAAACCTGATTTCTCTCTCTCTCCCTCCCCCCACGCACAGTCCTCCCCCCCCCCCCCCCTTTTTTTTTCTTCCAGCCGGTGGCTCGAAGAGCCACCACCGACATGTCTGGCCGTCATTCTTGGCGGCACTGGTTCCAAAAGGACTGCACCTTAGGAACTCTCGGATCGGAAATGGGAGGTCGTGGGCCCGGTTGACCCAATGTAGAAAGTTTGACCCTCGGTTGACCGTGAGTCTTCCGAGGTAGTTCACCCTTCGAGAAGTTCTAGAACGACCGTGTAAACGAGGCTTGACTGTTTGTGAACTATTTTGATTATGTTTGGACGATGAGTTTATGTTATAGTGTTATTCTGATATTTGAAGTTTATTTCATTATTTATTTATTTATTGATTATTATCATGGGTAGTATTAGAGTGAATGACCGGGTGATATTGGATTATTCAAATGTTTATAAGCTATCAGGTAATCGCTTTTATTTTCTTTGGGTATTATACTATGCTGGGTTGTGTAAAGTTAGGAAAGGCTTATTAATTTGGATTTTGGTGTGGACGAGAAATTAATTAATTAAATATTTATTAAATATTTAAATTTAATATATATACTCAGTGGTTTGAAGATGATGAATCATGGATATTAGTTTTTATCAGAATGTGGTGTATATTTTAAGTGTAGTTGAGAACTAATTTTAGGAAAGTTGATATAAAAGTCGAAAAATGGATTGTGAAATAAGGGAAAATTTATGATGAATTTCATACTATAGTTTTCAAGCCCACCACGAGAGTACCCCCAGTTGCCTTGAAATAGTTTTGTCATTTAAAATTTTCAGAATTCCCCTCTAACCCTAAAATATTTCATTCTCTCTCTTCAACATAAATTTGTCTTAAAGTTTTCGCTCTCTCTCAAAGCATTGGGTATATTCTCTGAGCTCTCTCTCAAAGCATTGATTATATTCTCTGAGCTGTTCTACATGTAAGTACAAACCCTAATATCTTTATTTAATGATATTGTGTTATGGCTTCACTATGCCAAATTTCACTTTCAGCAACACTAGATAGGCATCGATAAAGAGGGAAATCGATGCTATTAGTAGATTAGGCATCAATTTCATAAATAACGATACTAAACAGTATATAAAGACATCAACGCACATTTTTGTTTATTTATGACGATGCCTTTATTCCCCTTTCGCATCATCTACATAAATACAGATGCCTAAAGTGATTAGTTTTTATTTTATTTTTAAGAGGGTCATGTTTTGGTGATATACCTCTGATGCCTAAAGTCTGAATCAACGCCCTAACCCAAAAATTTTACTCTCCCTCGCAAACTCTCTCTGAAACTTCAGCTCCCTCTCAAACTCTAGCCCCAATTCTTCTAACTCCCTCTCAATTTTTTCCCTAAAAATTCATCTCCTGAACAAAACTCTCCTTCAGTCCCTCTGAAACTCTCTCTTTCTTCAGTCTCCTCCATCACTACCCCATTCTTGCTAAAACCCTCAGATGCTCAACCATTACGATTCACAGTGAGAATTATTCTTCCATTCGACGATTCTCAAGCCAGCTCGCACAATTTCTCAAGCCCAGACACTTAGACGGAAGTTTAAGTCGACGATTGTGTGATTTCATCTATTAGTTCGAAGCATTTCCCTTCCCCCCAAAAGTTAGGGTTTTGACCACACCCCACACCTCCTCTTCTAGTAAGCTTTTCTTCTCTCTTCACAACTTTAATTTAAGGTTAAACATTTTTTCTCTCAATACTGGGAAAATCTTCAAATTTTAGTAATCGGCACCATATCAATTTTTATATATATTGTTTTATAGCTTTTTGTTGTATTATGTTGCTAAATTTGTGATTGATTATCTTGGAACCTGCTTGATGGTTTAATCTAAATCCGCCATTTGAAAAACACAACATGTCGGTTAATTAAAATTAAATTACACGACGGCTAATTGATATTAAAAACAACAACGGAAATGAAAATAATGAATGTCGTACATTTAGAAATAACACGAAGAAAAAGTGCTCCAAACAATGACGGAAATGAAAATAATGAATGTCGGATATTAATTACCGTCATCTAAAGAGAGCATTAAAGGCAACTCTTTTCCAGAACTGTCATGACAGCTCTTCTAAACGTTGGTTAGATGAAAAAAAAATGACGTTCGAGAGTACATACGTCAAGGAGTGTTATAAAAGCGTCTTTTAAAAGGCCAACCTCGTCAAATTCTATACACTTACCGACGTGGTAAGTGACATAACAACGTCGGAAAATTAGACTCGTGGGACGTATTGATAAGATTAACCACGGTCGTTATTTTACATTAACCGCCGTTAAACTGTGATCCACGCGTTTTATTTCAGGTTAACGCCGTCAAAATTACTGTTAACGTCTATGGTAAAGACCAGGGTCGTGGTTAGCTATTTTTACGTCGATGCCCAATAAATCTCTACCATCTTAAGGACTTCATACGTCAGTGGTTTTAAAAAAGTGTCATCTAAATTTGTCCAAGTGACTTTTTTTACCATTTAAACGTCGGTTCTCGCAAGTACCGAACGTGGAATAAGTTAAACAAGTCTTTGTTTTCCTTTTTAGTGACGTGGAAGATATTATATGAGACGGTCATTCTACATCTATGTTGTGGTTAATGCATTGTACGTAGGTTACTTTATGAGTCTTGACATGTAATATTCTATACACGTTTGTTTTTTTCTGAAGTGTCGTATGCCGTTGTGGAATATTTCTTCTTTTTTTTTTGCATTTTAATATATTTTAGACGTCAGTTTTTTTAATTTGTGAACGTAGTATATGTTAACCACGATGGTTTCTGTGTTTTACACGACGGTAGTTTTTCAAATAGAGATGTGGATAACGTTTTTTACGTCAGTTGTAAGAAGTTCTTGACATGTAATAATGTTTAGAGGTCTC
Organism: Prunus fruticosa; assembly: GCA_018703695.1. Taxonomy (NCBI): domain Eukaryota; kingdom Viridiplantae; phylum Streptophyta; class Magnoliopsida; order Rosales; family Rosaceae; genus Prunus; species Prunus fruticosa. The sequence continues at coordinate 1,743,682 of CM031923.1, read as the reverse complement.
TATTTTCCTAAAACCGTTGTCTAAGTTTGTCGAAGTTTTCCTTTTTTGCTATTTATATAGTAATTAGACATCGGTTTTTAATTTATTGTGGCGTTGTATGCTTTCTCACCTATTTTTCGTGCTCTAGCTGATGGTTGGGTATGAATTGATCGATTTCTAGCGTAGGTAACTCGATTTGTAACTCAAAGTTTGGCCAGATTTTGGGTTTAAATTTTGGCCACTTCCGGCCATTTTTCGGGTTAGAATAAAAGTGGCTCCAATCGGTGTTCTGAACCTAGGGTAGGAAGCTTGGGCAGCGGTTTGGAGGTTTTCCGGCCGCTGGAAATTTAACAAACTACCCACGCACTGCCAGCTCGTGTGGCGGCGCGTGGGCAGTGTGGTGGAGCTACATTCCACCCTAAAATGAGCTCCTAGTTGTCATGAGCACGTAGGTATGTTCGGATTCCAATTTGGATACCGTTTGAGCATCAAACAGATTTCGCCTATTGTGTGATTTCCGGGTTCGATATGTTCAGACCTTTGGATCAAACTCAAATTCACGTATGTTATACCCCGTATTTCTAGGATCATGTAGGATTCAACGGATCGTGAATCGGAGTCCCGGATACTCTAAAATTGGGAACCCTAGGGTTAAATAACCTTAATCGTCCGATCGTCCCGATTCGGACCAAACTTGCAGGGCATGGTTATTAAATTATGTAGTACCTATAGAAACTCTCGGATTGACAATTGGAGGTCGTGGACCCCATGGGGTCCCAGGTTGACTGATAGGGAAATTTATCGCTTATCGAGTTCTCGGGTCTTTTTAACCGTTTCAATCATGGGAAATATATATGTGGGCATAGGAATGACCTTAAACTAGGTGTACGTGCTTTTAGAAGCCGGGGTAAGGGTTTTCAATTAAATAATTATGTTGAGCTATTTTATTAATTAAATATTTGTAATGATTTAAATAGGTACTCGGGCTCCATTTGGACCCACAGAGGGGGACCCTGGAAGGACCAGGCTAGCTCAGACGCTCAATGAGTGGACTTTTGTTTTACAAATGATTTTATGCAATTGAATTTCATTATTTGATCTTGAATAAGTTTTATTGACTATGGCTTTCCTAGCATGATTTGTTGGATTTAAATATTTATATTTATATGCTGCCAAGTTGAGAATGCTAAAAGGGTATGGAAAGTAAGAATTGAGATAATTATCGGATTGAATGGCAGCAGGATTTAGGGATAATTAAGAAATAGTTTTATAAATATTAATGTTTTTCAGAAATATATATTTATTTTAAACCACCATAGGTACCCAGGAATTATAAAAATGTTGCCTTGGTATAAATGTTGCCTCAGTATAAAAGTTGTCTCTGGAATGAAGGTTGCCTCAGATAAAAATTGTTGCCTTCGGTATAGTCAGGGTGCTTGACTTTTGCCCCACGAGTTTTAGGGATATTCGGACTGTGTGGAGTGAGGAATGCAGATCAGGTTGACCAAATGTCTTCTTAATCCAGTGAGGATTGCGGCTCGGCTGACTTTGTGTACCCGAGGCCTGCGGTGGCACGAGGAATTGACGAAAAATAAGGGAATTGTCCGAAAATAAAGGAATTGACGGAAATATAATGGGTACACCTAGGTGGAAGGAAATTATTTCTTTTTCGATGTTTTCATTTGGCTTGTTGAAATGTTGAATGATGGGATGTTTATATATATATATATATATATATATATATATATATATATATATGCTTGCTTTATTTTCTAACTGATTTTACGAAGGGGTTAGTATGTTCATGTACTATTTTCTAAAACTTTTTCAATGTTTTGCACGCCCAGGCATTAGACGTGCATCAAAGCGCCACCACAGGGCAGATATCTCGCTTCATCCATCCTTTCCACTATGTAGGATTTCTTTTGTAATTATACCTTTTATTGTAAATTCTAAACTAGTTGCTCTAATATTGCCCTAGGTTTTCATTTGGCCTAAGGCTGTTTAGTTTGGTTGAACTGTTTGGATGTAAATTGAATGCATCCTTGGAGTTGGGATATGTATATATATGCTTTGTTGACAGGTTGAAATTTTGGGAAACAAGCAAATTATAGGAGAGACTCTGCTGCATTTTCGGCAGAAGTCGAACTTGTAATAAACTTTGAATTTTAGCTAGAAGGGAAATTTAGTCATTTGTGCTAGGCACCCGCAGATGTTGGACACGCACAGGGTTCGGTTTCGGATTCCAAAGTGGAATTTGGGTCGGGTCCTGTCAACTTGGTATTAGAGCATTAGGTTTAAATTTCTGTAGACTTTGCACCTTTTTCGCATTTCTGTTTCAATGAATTCATGTTTCTTGTGACAAAATCATGGACCCTAAATGTGGTGGCACTCATAGGGGAACTTGACATTCGTCCCTTCTCTTGAGCCAGAGAATCCTCGGACTTCTGGGTCTAATAGGAGCCATACCGGTGATGCCCACTCTACCGATTGATCCAAATTTTCAACAAACACTGGAGTTATTGACTCAGGCTTTATCCAGAACCGGGCAGTCCAGAGATTCATCCTTGAGTTATGCTAACCAGGCTCGAAGAATTGGGGCCGTAGAGTTTGATGGTGATGGTGATCCTTCTGGAGCAGAAGAGTGGATAGAAAAGATGGAAAGGATCATGGATGTGATGGATATTCCATAGGAGCGCAGAGTGGTCCTGGCCACTTTCTTTCTGTCCAGAAATGCCAGACATTGGTGGGAGTCCCTCAGGATCCGTCAGCTATCACATGGTTAGGGTTTAGCTTTTGATGAGCAATTCTACCCACTAGTCTATCAGAATATGAAGATGGAGGAATTCCTGAGTTGGAACATGGTAGCATGACAGTATTGGAATATGAGAAAAAATTTAATGAGTTGTCCAAGTCCTGTGCACCACTTGTGGCGGATGAGAGGAAGAAGTATCATTTGTTCACTAGAGGATTGAAGGCCTCCATCCGAGACATCGTGATTGGACAGCGTCTGATTAATTTCGAAGATTTGGTGATGTCTGCCTCATCATTGATTGAGAGTCGTCAGATGATGGTCCGGGGGCGTAGTGATTTTCGCAGACACCAATATGACATGGGTGGTCCCAACCAGGGGTCATCCAAAAGAGATAGTTATAGCTCCGGGATCATCCAGTGGCCGCAGCCAAGGAGGTTTTCGTGTTGGAGTTCAGCTCCATCGGAGGGTCCAACCAGGAGTAGGAATTTTGGATGGACCCCATTCCGGAGGTAGTACAGCCAGGAGGTTCTAGGAGACAGCTCCAGCCGGTTTTCAGTGGGAAGAATTGTTCCCAGTGTGCTTTGTGTGGCTGGTACCATACCTGCCCCTGTCAGCATGGTGCCACTGGATGCTATCACTGTGGTCGGTCTGGGCATTTTCGGAGGGAGTGCCCGATGCTTTTACAGGGTAGAAAGACTCCGATGGGCCAACCCAGGGGACCGGTGCACAGAGCAGAGTCAGGGTACATAACAGGTTTGTTAGGACCTTGTCTAGTGGTGGGGCCCGAGACCAGTATGGCTAGTAGAGGTGGTAGTCAGCAGAGGGGACGTGGAGGACGTTCCAGGGCAATAGGCAAGGTATATAACATGTCTCAAGGAGGCACATGCGTCACCTCATGTGATCACTACTACAATAAAGTTAATAGACAACGGTTTTTAGCCGTTGTTGAAAGTCTTCTAAAACCGTTGAGGTTAGGAGTGTCGTCTTTTCTACCTATTTATGACAACGGTCAAAAACCGTTGTAATATGTCACTTTCAACAACGGTTTTTAAGGAAAACTGTTGTGAATTCTCATATGGCCCTTTCAACAACGGTTTTGCTCATTAACAGTTGTAGTATAACCCTTACTACAACGGTTAATGAGCAAAACTGTTGTAGTATTAGACTTACTACAACGGTTGTTCAAATTAACCGTTGTAAAATTGAACTTTCAACAACGGTTACTCTCAATAACCGTTATATCATGTGCACTTCTAACATGCCATTGCCACCTTAATATATTAAAATATTGCACTGTATCGAGCAATCTTGAGACTACTATATCTCTTTTATGTATTTGAGCAGATTATAATGTTTATGTACATTTGGAAACATAACCAATGGGCCATAGGGGGAGGGAGACAAAAGAAAAGTGGCTGCAATATTTGTATATACAATACAGGCCTTTTATTTGGTGTTGTCAATATTGCAGAAAATGTCATCCAAAAAATCCAGAAATGGCACAAATATTCAAATGCAGAAAAAGAGACCAAAACTGAATTCATGGTTTGAAGACTATACCTCAGTTTGAATGCAAAGCAAAAGTGATATCAACACTCAACTCAAAGGTTGCAAATACTTGTCAGTTTTGGAGGCCAAGTCCAAAGGTTGGGCTGATGATCTCAACTCTCAACTCAAGTGAAGGGTTTGAAGGCACAGGAGGAGCAAAGTATCTTTGCATCCACTCCACTCTTTGGTTTGTATTTTTAGGCTAAAAACTACACAACAATCTCTGCAAAAGTACCAACAATTGTAAACTGTAAATCTTATGGAGTTTATTAAAGAGGGAGGCAAGGAAATTAAGAATGCATTATTTTTTGGGTTGTAAATTTTGTGGTTTAGGAAGCCCAGGTCAGTGTGAAAACTTAACTGTAAATTATAGATTAATGGGGGGAAAAAAACAGGGGAGTGGGGGAAATGAAGTCACCTCAAAAAATGCAGTTGAAGGTGCGTATGGAAACGCAACAAATATGAACTGATGTAGTTTTACTCCCATTGTATTTCCATGGATAGAAGGAATTTTCTTCTTAGCAAGATAGTAACTGCATTCACAATAACATGTTTGCAAAAATATCATTACAATAGCTAAAACTATGGATGAGAAACTCCAAATGCACGGTGCTGATGATGTATAAACTAAAACCAAAAGTATAACTTAACATCTGCATTTTACTTTGTAACTGCACCATGTGGTATGTATGACAAAAGCTAGCTCAAGTTTAAGAGAAAAAGTAGATATTTTGAAGCTAGCTCAGGTCTAGACCTTGCACAGTTTAGAAAAGTCCATGGAACCTCTGCCATACAGAACAGAGCCATGATAGTAATCCCAGCAGAATAGCAGAATAGCAGTGACAGAGATTATCTACAAAGCTTTGAAGGAAGACAGTTCTTGAAAGCCAAATAGCAGAAGATCACATTTAATCTAAATTGGTTTTGTGATGAGGCTCCTCCTTACCATTTTGTACTAAAAAACTTCCCATGTTTGAAATGTCAAGGGATAGCTAAAACGTCCATTATTGACAACTCCAAATTCCATATATAGCAGGCTATACAACACATTATAAAAATTCAAAGCACGAAAGCAACAAATTCGCATACCAAAATAAAAGCAAAATAACCACATTTGAGAAACACAAATAATTAATTAATTAAAAATAAGGTATGGTCTCCAATCAAGAGAAGAATGCAAATTCATGCTGCCAGGGATCGAAATTGACTTGGTTTAATAAGATATGAAGCATTGGTCATATCTGAATCAAGTAAAGGAAGGGGCAAAACGGACAATTAAGATGAGAGGAGGCAGCCATCGTGATTGAGAAACAAGGAAACAATGGGAAAACAAGAGAAACATAAACAGAGAAAAGCACTCCAAAGTTCTTACCTATCAAAGCTTCAGAGTGAGTGCAACAGCCGTAGAGGGCAACAGAGAGGGAAAAGCTAAGCACCTGCAGAGGAAACAAACAGAGATGGTTAACACCCAAATCATAACAGTGTCGAATAAATTGAAACCCTAAATTTTTTTTTTCTTTACCTTTGTTGATTGAGGTAGAGCGACCGCAAGCCAACACCCAAATGGTTTGATTAAAACCCAAATCAGTAACCCTAAAATTACAACCCAAATCCCTCTGAACTAGAAGGAGGGAGGAGAGAGGAAGAGACGGGAGAGAGAGAGCAAGAGAGAGAGAGAGAGAGAGAGAGAGAGAGAGAGAGAGAGAGTGTGTGGAGAGAGGGAGACGAGAGAGACAGAGTCTCTCTGTCTATGGCCGTGGCGAAAGCAATGTGACGAGGTGGGAAGCAAGACCGTGGAGAGAGGTAGAAGAAGATAGAAGAGAGATAAGAGAGAATGAGAACTATCGGGCTGAAGAAAAAATGTTCACTCCGTGTTTTTTTTTTTTAAAGTTTCAATTACAACGGTTGAAACAAAAACCATTGTGGAAAGTTGTGAAAAAAATCAGAAAACCATATACCCTAAACCACAACGCTTAAAAACCCCTTTTAACAACGGTTACGTAATAACCGTTGTGGAAGAAACAACTACAACGGTTTTGGAGCCAACCGTTGTGTATTCAGCGTTGTCTTTTTGAATATTTGTAGTAGTGTCAATCATAGGTATATTGTCAGTCTTTGGGATTCCTGCTAGAGTTTTGATTGACCCCGGGGCTAGACACTCTTTCGTTGCACATAGTTTTGCCCACAATATGGATGTGAGACTCACGGCTCTGCGTGAGGAACTTACTATTTTCATACCCACGGGAGATATCTTTACAGTTGGTGTGGTATACAGGGGTAGTATGGTTTTGGTAGGAGACGTAATTCTGGAGGCCGATCTAATTCCTTTAGATATGGTGGATTTGGATGTCATTCTGGGTATGGATTGGTTAGCCAAGCACCATGCCTTAGTGGACTCTTTTCGGAAGGAGGTCGTACTCCGTAATCCCAAATGACCCGAGGTGACGTTTTATGGTGAGCGTAGAGTTCTTCCATCTTGCCTCATTTCAGCCATGATGGCGAGACGGTTGCTCAGAAAAGGGATGTTCAGGGTACTTAGCTCATGTAATTGACACCCAGGATAATAGATTGAGGTTGGAAGATATTCCAGTGGTACGGGAATTTCCGGATGTGTTTCTTGAGGATCTTCCTAGGTTACCTCCTCACCGGGAGATCGAGTTCACTATTGAGCTTGTTTCAGGAACAAATCCTATCTCTTAGGCACCGTATAGAATTGCACCAGCTGAATTGAGGGAATTGAAGACACGGTTCCAGGAGCTGGTGGACAAGGGTTTCATTTGACCCAATTTTTCACCTTGGGGCGCACCAGTTTTGTTTGTAAAGAAGAAGTATGGCACCATGAGGTTGTGCATTGATTACATGCAGTTGAATAAGGTCACTATGCGAAATAAGTATCCGTTGCCTCGCATTGGTTATTTGTTTGATCAGTTGAAGGGTGCTAAGGTGTTTTCTAAGATTGACTTGAGGTCGGGCTATCATCAGTTGCGGATTAGAGAGGAGGATGTGCCTAGGACTGCTTTCCGGACAAGATATGGCCATTATGAATTCTTGGTGATGCCATTTGGACCAACTAATGGACCAGCTGCGTTTATGGATCTCATGAATAGAGTGTTCCGAAGTTATTTGGATCGCTTTGTGATTGTGTGTGAGGAGACCTTTAATGAACTCAAGACCAAGTTAACCATCGACGTACAGATAATTATTCACGTCCCTAATTGAAGGAATACAAACTTTATAACCTAGAAACTGTCGTGGTTAACTTATACTACGTTAAATGAATAAAGAAACCGACGTCTAAAATATCAAAGACAACGAATACACACCAAAACGACGTTGAAAGAGTATTACATGTCAGTAGTCTCATAGGACCGTCGTTTATGTGATTATCCACGACGCAATGTAGGAAGACAATGCCGTTTTAACCATATACGTCTGTTTCTTGCGAGATTTGTCGTTTAAATTACACAAAGAAGCCCCTTGGACAGAGTTAGACGTCGCTCTTGCTGGAAAACGACGTTTAAACATTTTAAAATGACACAATATTACTTAATAGCGACGTAACAAATCTTACCCACGGTTGCTCTTCTTAAAGACTGACGTTAAAAATAATATTGAAGGCGTGGACAAAAAAATTACCGACGTGGATTATATCTTCAACGTCAGTTTGAGTACAATAATGGACGTGGTTAATTCTTTCACTACGTCATGAGGATCCAATTGCGTGACGTTGTAACTCCTTACCTGCGTCGGTTTCTAATACATGATGACGTGGTTGTCCTTTTAAAAGTCCCTTGTTTAACCCTCCTTGATGTGTAAAATCTAGATGTCAGCTGTTTTAGACGAAACGGCATGCAGAATATCTGTCACAACAGTTAATGGAACTTATCTGCCTTTATTTCAGACTTTAGACGATGGTTTCTTTTAATCGTGGAAGTAGTGTTTAACAAAATCATTAGTTGAGACCCTCCATCCACTATGCCAAAAAAGGGCTTTAGCAACGGATAAAATCCGTTGCCTATTACACATAAATACCGTGGTATTCAAGCCTGTTGCCTATTACCATGTAATAGGCAACGGATATTCTCCGTCGTCGCTGTTTGTCACTTACTACATCGGATATTTGGTAAACTCCGATGCGTAAATGATTTTCGAGTGCCAAAAAAAGGTTGACTTCTGACGCCTAAACCCGAAACAGCATCAGTAGTTTCAAAAGGGATGAGGCTAAAGAGATCTAACAGGATTAAGTGACATCTACTATGCTGATGCATATTATCAATTACAACATCGTAGAAACAAATAATTGTGTTGTGAATTGTGTTATACATCATCGCTTTTTTTATTTTGTAGATGTAAAAAACCTCCAATAGTGCTAGTGGTTACATAAATGCTGATGCTACTTCTCGTTTTAGGCATCAGTGATAATAAATGTCTGGTTGTTGTTTTTATCTTTCAACTTCAATTATTTCTGGAAAAATGAAGTTGTTATAAACAGTAAGCATCACTTATGTAAGCAAAGGGTAGGTATTTAGCTTGTTTCACATCACACTTTACTTAGTTACTGTGTTAGTATTTAAGAAAAGCCTCATTTCCAAATCATGTTGTGTTCCCATTGCTCATTAAAAAAAACAAATATATCCATAATTGTCTATACATATATGCGCAAAATACTTGAATGATCCATACTTATCACATCCAAATCACAATTTTACCAGCCCTACACCACAAATTATCCATACTTGTCTATGCATAAGCAAAATACTAGCTAGAAAGACATGTAAAATGAAGGAATGTTTAGCTCAATCAAAAAGCCATTCTAGGACATGAGTTGCCAATTCTTCTCGCACCTCATCCAATTCCATTTGGGTGTATGTGTCCTTCCTTCTAGCTTTATACTGGGAAAAAAGAAAAAGAAAAAAAGCATGTAAATTGTAAACACAAACAGCAGAAATATAAACATAAAACTTAAAAAGTGCAAGGTACTAAATTTGCATAAGATATGTTGTCATTTCAAATTTACCAATATGCAAATTTACCAAATCATATTGGTGAACAAGAAAATCTAATTTGTCAACCAAACTAATTAGATGACAGCAAGTCATTAAATGGATCCCACTTCATGTTTCAACTAGGAATTAAATGATCATGTGATGGGGTAGAGAGTAAGCAAGAATCAATTTTTCTGTTAAGAGTAAGATAAGAGTCAATGGTGAACCATATGCAACCAGACCTCAGCATAAGAGTCAATTCTATTAGTTTTTTTTATCTAGAGAAGAAACTTCATAAATCATGAACTCAGCAACAAAAAATCAGAACACATTACTTCATTAGACATGCGACCATCACAGTCATGAAACTTTCACGCAATCAGGGAAAAACATTAATGTTTTGAGATCATAATGCACATGCCAAGAGAGGTAGAGAAACTACACCAATGCCAAAAGATGAAGCAAGTTTTGCACGCTCACTCTTGTAGTCACTCCATGTTCCTTGTGAAAACAAGCAAAGCACATCCAAGTTCATAGAAGTTTCTGTTCCTTCAAGCTGCAAATATTACAGAGTCAAAAGAACTATTCCTACAATGACATTCGTAGCATGAAAACCCAATAACAATAATAAAAAAATTTAATTTTCTCTTTGGCTACACCAAAATTCTGATTTAGACATTTCTTGTTCATAAACAATGACCTAACTCCTTAAACAACAGAACCCTTCTCTCAACCAAAACAAGAATAACATTTCTGTTTAGCTAAGAACAACATCCCAAATAATTAAAAATTAAAAATTTACCACATCATATTCCACCACATCAATTGGCCATCGTTAATTGGGAAAAAAAAAATACCAGTTGTAGCAGTGAGGATATCATCTCCTATTTTCCAAACTTAACATTCAAATTCTCCATTCATTCTTAGTTTCTACCACCACAGAGCAGAAAAGGAAAATTTACAACAAAACAGAGAAGGAAAGAAAAAGAAAAGAAACCTGAACCAAACATCTCCAACTCCTGGAAAAGTTCTTTTGATGCTGTATGTAATAAAAGCCAGTCTTTTTTCTCCCTTTCACCTATATATTTTCAAAGTAGACAAGTTGGATTAGCACAAGTTTGTGCTTAGCTAGCACATATTAATGACTGATAGTAACCTTCCTTTTTTATGCAGCTTCCTCCTGAATGGACTGATCAGTTTAGTTAGGCATTCAGGGTTAGAAGCAGAACCATTTACTACTTCAATTATTGGCCTCATCATTTTTGGTGTATTTTTTTTTTAACAGTTAATTTATTTTACCAGACAATTGCTGCAAGATTGTGAGATTTATATATTTTCTTTTCCCATTAATATTTGCTTTAATGCTGCAAATTCACAATAACACAAGGGCATGCACAATATGTATATCAGATACCAGAAGACCTTCACTTTGTGCTAAGAATGAGGCATACCTATGAGCCTCTAGGCTACCAATCTGGTTTTTACCTCTCCCAACTATTTTCCTCTACCAGAAACAACTCTGCCTCATCAGTGCTTCCTTCAAAGCAGTCCCCAATCTAGAAACATATGTTATGTGACTGGCCACCCCTTCACAATTCAAAATTTAACAGCGAAAAGAAATTAACAAAAACACAAACTACATCTTTTTGACTTTCTTTTTATATGCCATGGCATCTCCAGATGCCTAAAGCAAACCTGATGTATAGATTCCTGCCTCCTATTTGGCATTGAATCTTTAGAAGCTTTGCAAATCTACTAGACCTAAGCAGTGAACCTCCCATTTATCACATATACAACTTATCAATATTTTACATGAAACTACGCAGATTGAGTAAACAACAGAAGAATAAGAAGAAAAAACAGAATAATTCAAAACAAATAAACAAATGCCCATCAACAGCATCCAGTTGTGACAAAATCTTCATTAAATTGGTTGATAGGTCCTCTTTTTGTTCCTCAATTATATAAAATTACAATCCATGCTACAATAAAAAGGTTTTGGCTTGAAAATCTAGGGTTTCTTCTAAGAAATTAAAATCAAACAGAGAAAATTAACCTATTGAAAATGGCAGCAAGAGTATTGAAGTTGAGAGGGTCCTCGACGAATAACATGAGCTGTGCAGCCCTAACGGCAGATCCAAACCTAACAATTGGAGCTCTGGTCATGGCGCCTATTGATTCTGGCCACCAAGGTACCCTCCATCGTCCGCTCCAAGGCCTCGCGTCGGATCGTCGCCTCTCTCCGGCAGTCCCCAAGTTTCAATGCTTGCTCGTACGACACCGTCGTTCCGGACAACACCGATTGGAGGATCTCGCTGTGAATCGTAAGAGTTGGGCATCTGATGGTTTTAGCAAAATGGGGCAGTGACGGAGGAGAGAGAAGAAAGAGAGAGTTTCAGAGGGACTGAAAAAAATGAGAGGGCGAGGAGAGAATTTTTCAAGAGATGAAGTTTTAGGGTGACAGTTTGAGAGGGAGTGAAAAAATTGAGAGGGAGCTGGAAGTAATTGGGGCTAGAGTTTGAGAGGGAGATGAAGTTTCGGGCAGCGAGTTTGGAGGGAGAACGTGAAAATTTGGGATTAGGGTTGACTCGACTTTAGGCATCAGAGGGATGTTATCAAAAAATGTCCCTCTTAAAAATAAAATAAAAACCAATCACTTTAGGCATCTGTGGTTATGTAAATGATGCTAAAGGGGAATAAAGGCATCGTCATAGAAAAACAAAAATTTGTGTTGATGTCTTTATATATGTTTAGTATCGTTATTTATAAAATCGATGCCTAATTTACTAATAGCATCAATTTCGTATTTACCGATGCCTATGCAGTGTTGCTAAAAGTGAAATTTGGCATAGTGATCGTCGTGTTATTCTGAAATATACGTCGACGGTCGTTTTGTAGCCGGTCGTTGATTGTTATTTAATTTTAATAAACCGACATGTTTTCATTTTCAAATGGCGGTTTTTGTTTCTTTATGGTCTTTTTCGTTTTCTTTCCACGACGCTTAGACATCTGTTTTTCCAATTTTTTTATTGGACCGTCGTATTTTACACTTTTAATCCAGTTTTTTTAATTTTTGATTTGTCGCGCCCAAAGCTTGCATAATTAATGTCATACATTACAACAATCAATCAATTCATATATGTTCACACCCTTCTCTAATATTTTCATTCCCAAACTCACCCACTAGGTCATCAAATATGTCAACATTTGGTATCCCTCTAGTAAATGGCTCACACTCAATTCTAATATCACCTAGCACATCATCACCAATAACATCATTATATTCTATATTAGGCAATGATAACACTACCGACCAACCACGATGCATTGGATCGTCAACATAAAATACTTGTTTGACTTGAGAAGCCATAACAAATTGATCATTTCTATGTCACTGCCATGCTTGGACCAGCTACTAGCCACCTCAAATTTTCTGATATGCCATTATTCTCTTCCCCATTAAGTTCACTTTGAACCTGCAAATTAATCATATACATCTTAATTCAATCTAACATATAGAAAGGAAGAAAATTATAAGTTGAATATGTCATTCAATAACATATATACCTTAAAGTGTAGCAATTGAATGAAAGTGCTATTGTGCTTATCTTGCAGCCATTTTGTTCTCTTTCTAAATTTTGGATAAGTGGTCTTGATGTGGATCATATGTTCCCTACATTGACATGAAAAAATCAGGCACTACGGTCCCTTATATATAAGATAAACATAAGGAATAATAATATTTAAAATGGCTCCACATGAAAAATAAAATTCATACGTACTCGATATAAGGTAGGACTTCCTCCGTATTCTCCAAGACATATAGATGTGCCTGGTTCAACAAGTCCGGATCAACTAAGCTTACTGTGCAACCTGATAATAGCTTTGAAACTCCCATCTTCTGGCTTGAAGGCACTCCAACTGTACTAACACCAGACAAATCCTCAGTGCGAAACTCTACAACTTCTTCAACTATATATCGCTCAGCAATGCAACCTTCAGGACAAGTACGGTTCTGAACATACCCCTTTAGCACTTTCATATATCTTTCAAATGGATACATCCATCTAAAATATACTGGCCCACATAGACGAACTTCTCTGACAAGATGTACTACTAGAAGAACCATGATATCAAACAATGAAGGGGGAAAGTACTTCTCAAGCAAACACAAAGTAACTACTACATCTTCTTCTAACTTATTTAGCTTGGAAACATCTACCGTCTTTGCACATGTAGCATTGAAGAAGAAGCACAATCGAGTTATTGTATACCTTGCAGGCTTCTCCAAAACAGAAAGAATTGCCACAGGGAGCAATTGTTGCATCAAGTATGACAATCATGAGATTTAAGTCCAAGAAGTCTTGAATCTTTTAACGATACAAGATTTTTTTATATTTGAAGAATAACCTTTAGGGACCTTCATACCACAGAAAGAATTGCAAACAACTCTCTTCTCTGCTCTTGACAAATTCCAAGGCCCTGGAGGCAAACGAGTATGTCTTTCTCCATACTCGGGTTGCAAATCAAGTTTAACCCCCATGTTCAATAAATCTAACCGAGCAGCAATCCCATCTTTATTTTTTCCAGGAATCTCCAGCAATGTACCAATGATACTATCGCAAACATTCTTCTCAATATGCATAACATCTAGGACATGCCTCACAAGAAGGTATTTCCAATACTCGAGATCAAAGATTTTTGATTTCTTCTTCCAACAAACTCTGTCACACCATCATTCTCACCAACACTTCCCCCATTTTTCGAGCCCCATATGTAATTAATATCTTCAATCATATGCAGCACTTCTTCTCCTGTTAATGGCTCGGGAGGTGTGCCATATTCAGGTTTCCCATTAAAAGCTACATGCTGCCTCCGATATGGATGATTGATTGGTAACCATTTTCTATGCCCCATGTAACAAATTTTGTGGCCATTTTTCAACCTTTGACTAGGTGTATCATTGCTGAATATTGGACAAGCTTTATATCCTTTAACGACACAACCGGATAAGTTCCCATAGGCAGGAAAATCATTAATTGTCCACAGTAATACACCTCTGAGTGTAAAGTATTCTCCTATGTGTGCATCATACACTCCTCTAATCCCATCCCACAAAGATTTGAAATCATCAATCAAAGGCTCTAAGTAGACTTCCATATCATTTCCGGGCTGTTTATGATCGGAAATCAATAAGGTCAACATCATGAACTTTCGTTTCATGCAAAGCCATCACAATACAAGAAAAATACCATATAACAACATGAATATAACAACGTGCGTTTAATGGGTGTTGTAAAATATACTTTTTACAACGTGCTTTTGAATGTGCGTTGCCTAAATTTTTTTGACAACATGCAAGAGCTGCGTGTTGTTAAACGGCTATTCTACAACACACACAAGTGCGTTGCAAGTTTCACTAAAGTCTACAACGTGCCTAGTACGTTGTGAATTTTATTTTATTTTTTGTAAGAGAAAACATATACTAAGTGACAACAAAGTTTATGTGGGAAATTTTTTCGCTAACTCCCTCTTTTTTTTTTTGGACTGAGCAAACTTGGTAATTTTTTTTTTTCTTTTATGAAAACCAAGCTCAAATTGAGAAACCCATTCAGCCTTAAGCCCTCTCGCTCTCTCCTCCTCTTCCACCCCTCTCCCCCTCTCCCACCTCCCCCCTCTATCACTCCTTTGGTTTTCAGCCCATCCCTCTCAAACACGCCTTTCTCTCCCTTATTTTATTGCTATTTCATCTGTTCTGGAAGCCCAAGCAAAGGAAGCATATGTAAGGCCCCATCCCTTTTTTCTATGGCTAACAAAAATTATAATTAACTTTTAATTTTAATTTTTTGACTATTCTCTTTTGATTTTCAACTTCCTAGGTTATTTTTGGGGTCCAATTTTGGTTTTGATTGTTATGAAGGATTTAGGGTTTTGATTGGGTTTCCAAAGGCTATTCTTTGAATTGCTCTGTGTAATATTTGTCAATCCATAGGATTTCGATTTAGGATTTGGGCATTCACAATTCCTTCCATTCGATTTAAGGCTGAAAGTGTTTTTTTTCCTTCCTTAAGCAACTCTGATTCTGTTGGGTGGGCTGAAGACACTGTTAGTGTATAAGCTATGAGCTAATTAAAGCTTAGCTTAAGCAATGCCTTGTAATCATGTGTGTACCCACTTTGGTAATTAAACCAAGTGTAGGGCCTTTATTGTAATTTATCCAAGTGACATGTGGAGAGTGATCCATTAGTCTAGAGAGATGTGTGGCTGGGATTGTTTCACACGCTGGAAGCACTGAGCATCACTATGCATAACTAATCGTTATGCACAGTGTGTGCCTGTGTAAGAAAGAGAACTTTCTCTCTGCTATTTGCAGAGCATAAAGAAATACAGAAATCTTCTTCAAATCTGAGTGCCATTTTCGTTTCTTTCTTTTCCTAGCTAACACACACACACAATAAAAACTTCAACATGGCCTCAGAGCCAGGTTCGATCAATTAAGATCTGGGCGTAAGAAATTGAGCTCCACTCAAGATTGGTTGAGCTCGGGCGAAGTTGTAGAAAGTTCATAAAATCATATTTCGACTTGTGATTCGTTTCATCTAAGCTAAGAGATGGCTGGATTTGGAAGTTCTGAAGTGAGAACTCCGATCTTCTCCGGTGAGAATTACGAATTATGGAGAATCAGAATGACGACGATCTTCAAGTCTCATGGGTTATGGAAATTGGTTGAAAAGGGGATTTCGACCTCAGATCCAAAGAAGAAGAAGAAGGCTGAAGGAAGCTCAGAAGAGGAAGTTGATGAGAAAACAGCAGCTGCCTATGTGCAAGATGCTAAGGCTCTGGGCATTATTCAGACTGGGTTTTCAGAGATTAGATTTTCGTGGCTAATGCTGAAACAATAAAAATGGCTTGGGATTTGTTGTATGGAGAGTATCATGGTGGTGATCAGGTGAGGTCTATAAAACTACAAAATTTGAGGCGTGAATTTGAGTATGCTAGGATGAGAGATGATGAAACCTTATCTGGTTATTTGACAAGGCTAAATGACTTGATAAACCAAATGAAAACATTTGGTGAGCTTCTGTCTAATGAAAGACTTGTCCAGAAAGTGTTGATTAGTCTTAGTAAACCATACGATCCTATATGTTTGGTTATTGAAAATACCAAAAGTTTGGAGACTGTGGAATTGCAAGAAGTTGTGGCTATTTTGAAAAGCCAAGAGCAGAGGTTTGATCTGCATAATGTGGATACCACTGAAAGAGATTTTGCTTCACTCTCTGTGAGCTCAAAAGGGCAACAAAATAGGGGTAACTCTCAGTCCAATGGCCCTAAGTCTCAAAAGAATTGGAATTCTACAGGGAAACCATAGGAGTCAAAAGGAAAGTCTCAACAGAACAATCCTGCTCCAAATCACAGATTTCAGTTCATCACAGCCGGCTAATCAAGAAGCTGTGAAGCCTTAGTGCAGAGTGTGCTCTAAGTACCATTTTGGAGAATGCAGATATAAAGGTAAGCCAAAATGTTACAATTGTGATAGATTTGGTCACTTGGCTAGAGAGTGTACTGGGGGAAGACTACTCAAAAGGCTAACTGTGCAAATCAAGTGGAGGTTTCTGGTAAATTTTTCTATGCTAATAGTGCAATTACGGATGTCAAAATGTATGGGAATTGGTACATTGATAGTGGTTGTAGCAACCACATGACTGGAAATGCTGAGTTGCTTGTTGATGTAAGGACAAATGTTCATGGAAAGGTGCAAATGCCTACTGGAAATCTGGTAGATGTTGCAGGAATAGGTTCATTAGTGATTGACACTAGTGTTGGCAAGAAATACATCAGGGAAGTCATGTTTCTACCTGGACTGAAGGAAAACTTGTTGAGTGTTGGTCAGATGGATGAACATGGGTACTATTTGCTCTTTGGTGGAGGTATGTGTTGCATTTTTGATGGCCCCTCACTTGACAAACTGATTATCAAGGTTAAGATGAAGAGCAACAGATGTTATCCCCTATCCTTAATGCACAATGATCAAATTGCATTGAAGGCTAGTGTGACAGAATGCACTTGGATTTGGCACAAGAGACTAGGTCATTTAAACCTCAGAAGTCTCAAACGATTGAGAGAACAGAATATGGTTCATGGTCTCCCACATCTAGAAGAAACTAGTGGTGTATGTGAGGGATGTCAATTGGGAAAACAACATAGAGACTGGTTTCCTAAAGAGCAGGCTTGGAGAGCAAGAAATCCATTGGAATTGATACACGCAGATCTATGTGGTCTAATGCAGACTGAATCCATAGCTGGAAATAGGTATTTTATGCTACTTATTGATGATTACACAAGGATGGCTTGGGATTACCTTTCTAAGGTATAAATCAGATGCAATAAATTGCTTTAGAAAGTTTAAATCGATGGTAGAATTGCAAAGTGGGTTCAAAGTGAAGTGTGTGAGAAGTGATAGAGGAGGAGAATTTACATCTAGTGAATTCAGCAAATTGTGTGAAGAATATGGAATTCAAAGACAATTAACCACAGCCTATACTCCACAACAAAATGGTGTGGTGGAGAGGAAAAATAGGACTGTGGTGGAAATGGCCAAGGCAATGCTCCATGAGAAGAATATGCCTTACTTTCTATGGGCAGAAGCTGTTCACACAGCAGTGTATCTTCTCAATTGATCGCCTACCAAAGCATTGGAAAATATGACCCCATTTGAAGCATATAGTGGCAAAAACCCGGGCATTGGTCATCTCAAAGTGTTTGGATCCCTCTATTATGTACATGTACCAACTGAAACAAGACAGAAGCTTGATGCTAAGAGTGTTAAAGGTGTATTTGTTGGATATGCTATTTGTGAGAAAGGGTACAGAGTATTTGATCCTTCCACTAAGAAGTTGATCTTGTCAAGGGATGTTGTGTTTGATGAAGGTATGGCTTGGAATTGGAAAAAGCAGGCAGAGATGTCGATTGTAGTGCCAAATATTCAAGATCAATCTAGAGCTGTAATTGATTCCAGTCTACATGAGGTGACAGAAGTAGAAGACAGCTATCAAATGGAAGAACAAGAGAGAGATGTCCCTGAAACTGTTGCGATCACAAGACCATATGATCATACACCAATTAAATGGAGAAACATTAGTGATATCCTAGCACAATGCAACCTTTGCATTGTGGAACCAGAGAAGTATGAGGAAGCTGCACAAGATAAAGCATGGATAAAAGCTATGGAAGATGAACTCTCTATGATTGAGAAAAATGGGACTTGGGAAGTTGTAGATAGACCAAGTGACAAACAAGTTATTGGAGTGAAATGGGTGTTCAAAACCAAACTTAATCTAGATGGTTCAGTGCAAAATAACAAAACAAGATTGGTTGCCAAGGGATATGTGCAGAAACCAGGAATTGACTATAATGAGACTTTTGCTCCAGTGGCTAGATTGGACACAATCAGGACTTTAATTGCTCTTGCTGCACAAAGAAGCTGGAAGCTATATCAACTAGATGTCAAGTCTGCATTCTTGAATGGAAAACTGCAAGAAGAAGTTTTTGTGGAGCAACCTGAGGGATTTGTGCTTAAAGGCAAGGAAGATAAAGTTTATAAACTGCACAAACCCCTTTATGGTTTGAAACAGGCACCTAGAGCATGGTATGGAGAAATTGACAGGCTATTTTGCTGAGTGTGGATTTGAGAAAAGCTTGAGTGAAGCTACTCTCTATACCAAGACAAGGGGAGCAAACGATATACTAATTGTATCCATCTATGTGGATGATATAATATACACAGGAAGCAATCAACAAACACTACTACAAAAAAGGCAAAAGAAGACGGGAATTCACCGTCGTGTATCGTGTTTTCAAACCGTCGTAAAATCGACCGACATCTTTTCCAAAGTAAAACCACGACGGTAAATCACCGTCGTTGTTATAACAAACAACGTCATTAACAAAAAACAACCGACGTTTGTATATTGAAAAATGAACCAAAAAATTGTCAAGGATAAGAATAGACGACCTATTTTATACAAACTCCGTCGTGTAAATAAATACAATACGTCTTTAAATAAATAAAATACGACATTATTAAAACATACTACGTCCAATATATTTATATAACAGTCATGAAATGATTTTTCCACTTCGTTTTTTCCATTAATATTGACGTGGAAATAGCGGTTAGGGTAAATCACCGTCGTTGTTATAACAAACAACGTCATTAACAAAAAACAACCGACGTCTGTATACTGAAAAATGAGCCAAAAAATTGTCAAGGATAAGAATAGACGACCTATTTTATACAAAACCCGTCGTGTAAATAAATACAATACGTCTTTAAATAAATAAAATACGACGTTATTAACACATACTACGTCCCATCTATTTATATAACCGTCGTGAAAAGATTTTTCCACATGGTATTTTCCATTAATATTGACGTGGAAATAGCGGTTAAGGTAATTACTTACGACACATGTATTTCTATAAACGACGTTATATTTACCAAACAACGTCGTCCACAACTAAAAGACAACCGTGTTTCAGAATTTATACGTCATCTTTAAACACAAAACCGTCGTCTAATATTTTTTAAACGGAACAAATTTTCATTCGAATCGCGTATAAATTTATATTAACGACATGATCTGAAAATAAACGACGTGGAAAATATGTTAGGCTCATGACTTACGACATATTTATTTCTATAAACGACGTAGTATTTTATATACAACGTCGTGATCATGTAAAAGACAGCCGTGTTTCCAAATTTATACGTTGTCTTTACCAAAATAATAGTCGTCTAATCAATCTGAGACGGCAAAGTTTTTCAACCAATCGCCGTGGAAAATATATTTAACGACATAAGAATAAAAAAGAGACGTGGATATTCCCATATAACGTTGTTTTTGTAAAAGAACGACGTCCAAATATCCTTTTACGTCGACAAATTTACCTATGGATTTCAAATTACGTCGTGAATTGTTTTTTTTTTCACTTCGTTTTTGACATAACAAGTGACGTGGTAAAACTTTAAGACGACGATTTTTGATTTGTTACGGACGAGTTCATGATCTAAGACGTCATCTTTTGTAACGTTCAGGTTCGATATGTCGCCTTTTAGACGTCGGTATTATGGTACTGGAGTCGTGTTATTTGTAATTACATGTCGGCTCTTTATGCTTCTCCGACGTGATATCGTTAATAACTGTTTCACAATACCGTCGTCTTTCTTCAATTTTACTTCGCTTTTAGACGTCGGTAAATACAATGTCGTCGTTGAATGCTCCAAAACGTCGTTTTTTATTGACGTCGTTTTTTCAGGTTTTATGAGGACCGTCGTTTTATAATACTGAACCAGTATTTTATGGATTGATTGTTTGTGGCCAAAACCTGCATAATGAAAGTGAAAAAAACACATTACAATTTATTACAAAATTAATGTCATACAGGAGTGCTGTTTAGGGCATAAGTAATTTCATAAATTACAAGAGTATCATTCAATCCATATATCTTCACACCCATCTCTAAATATTTTGACTCCCAAACTCACCCACCAGTTCATCAAATGTGTCAACATTTGGCATCCCTCTAGTAAATGGCTCACACTCAATTCTCACATCACCTAAGACATCATCACCAATAACATCATTATATTCTCTATTAGGCATTGATAACACTACCGACCAACCACGATGCATCGGGTCGTCAACAAAAAATACTTGTTTGACTTGAGAAGCCAAAACAAATTGGTCATTCCTATGTCCAATTTTACTCAAATCTACAAGGGTAAATCCAAGTTCGTCGACTACACACTACTACAAAAAAGGCAAAAGACGACGGGAATTCACCGTCGTGTATCGGGTTTTCAAACCGTCGTAAAATCGAGCGACATCTTTTGCAAAGTAAAACCACGACGCGAAATCACCGTCATTGTTATAACAAACAACGTCATTAACAAAAAAAACCGACGTCTGTATACTGAAAAATGAACCAAAAAATTGTCGTGGAGAAGAATAGACGACCTATTTCATACAAACTCCGTTGTGTAAATATATAAAATATGTCTTTAAATAAATAAATTATGACGTTATTAAAACATACGGCGTCCAATATATTTATATAACCGTCGTGAAATAGTTTTTCCACTTCGTTTTTTCCATTAATATTGACGTGGAAATATCGGTTAGGGTACATCACCGTCGTTGTTATAACAAACAACGTCATTAACAAAAAACAACCGACGTCTGTATACTGAAAAATGAGCCAAAAAATTGTCAAGGATAAGAATAGACGACATATTTTATACAAACTCCGTTGTGTAAATAATACAATACATCTTTAAATAAATAAATTATGACGTTATTAATACATACTACGTCCAATATATTTATATAATCGTCGTGAAATGATTTTTCCACTTCGCTTTTTCCATTAATATTGACGTGGAAATAGCGGTTAGGGTAAATCACCGTCGTTGTTATAACAAACAACGTCATTAACAAAAAAAACCGACGTCTGTATACTGAAAAATGAGCCAAAAAATTGTCAAGGATAAGAATAGACGACCAATTTTATACATACATAGTCATGTAAATAAATATACTACGTCTTTAAATAAATAAAATACAACGTTATTAAGATATACGACGTCGCATATATTTCATAACCGTCGTGAAATGATTTTTCCACTTCATTGTATATAAAATTAACGGCGTGGAAAATATGTTAGGCTCATGACTTACGACATATTTATTTCTATAAACGTCGTAGTATTTCATATACAACGTCGTGATCATGTAAAAGACAGCCGTGTTTCTCTATTTATACGTCGTCTTTACCAAAATAATAGTCGTCTAATCTATCTGAGACGGCGAAGTTTTTCAGCCAATCGACGTGGAAAATATATTTAACGACATAAGAATAAAAAAAAGAGACGTGGATATTCCAAATTTACGACGTCCAAATATCATTTTACGTCTTCAAATTTACCTTTGGATATCAAATAACGTCGTGAATTGTTTATTTTTTACTTCGTTTTTGATATAACAAGCGACGTGGTAAAATTTTAAGACGACGATTTTTTATTTGTTACGGGACGAGTTCATGATCTAAGACGTCGTCTTTTGTAACGTTTAGGTTCGATATCTGTCCTTTTAGACGTCGGTATTATGGTACCTGGAGTCGTGTTATTTGTAATTACATGTCGGCTCTTTATACTTATCCGACTTGATATCGTTAATAACTGTTTCATAATACCGTCGTCTTTCTTCAATTTTACTTCGCTTTTAGACGTCGGTAAATTCAATGCCGTCGTTGAATGCTCCGAAACGTCGTTTTTTATTGACAATTTTATGAAAACGACGTATGTTTTTCACAGTTTTGTGAGGACCGTGGTTTTATAATACTGAAATCAGTATTTTATGTACTGATTGTTTTGTGGCCAAAACCTGCATAATGAAAGTGAAGAAAACACATTACAATTTATTACAAAATTAATGTCATACAGGAGTGCCGTTTAGGGCATAAGTAATTTCATAAATTACAAGAGCATCATTCAATCCATATATCTTCACACCTATCTCGAATATTTTGACTCCCAAACTCACCCACTAGTTCATCAAATGTGTCAACATTTGGCATCCCTCTAGTAAATGGCTCACACTCAATTCTCACATCACCTAAGACATCATCACCAATAACATCATTATATTCTCTATTAGGCATTGATAACACTGCATCGGGTCGTCAACAAAAAATACTAGTTTGACTTGAGAAGCCAAAACAAATTGGTCATTCCTATGTCCAATTTTACTCAAATCTACAAGGGTAAATCCAAGTTCGTCGACTACAAGGCCGGAAGTACTATCTATCCAATCACACCTAAAGACTGGGATTGTAAACTTTTGGTAGTCAAGGTCCCAAATTTCTTGAACGACACCATAAAAACCCATATTTGAGAGAATTGGGTTTTTATCCTTGGCACTAGCAACTTGCATGGTATGTGCAAGTAAATAAACTCCACTATTTTGAACTGTCCGCACATCATCTTGTGCCTTGATGTTAAATTTAACACCTTTAATAAGATAGCTCCTATATAATGGCACTGCCATGTTTGGACCAGCTGCTAGCCACCTTAAATTTTCTGATACCCCATGATTGCCTCCCTCATCAAGTTCACTTTGAACCTGCAAATTAATCATATCTTAATTCAATCTAACATAGAAAGAATAAAATTAAAAGTCCAATATGTTATTAAATAACATATACCTTCAAGTGTAGCCATTGAATGAAAGTGCTATTGTGCTTATCTTGCAGCCACTTTGTTCTCTTTCTAAATTTTGGATAAGCGGCCTTGATGTGGATCATATGTTCCCTACATGACACGAAAAATTCAAGCATTACGGTCCCAAACATATAAGATAAACATAAGGAATAATTTAAAATGGAAACTTAAGGAATAAAACTCATAGTCGATATAAGGTAGGACTTCCTCCGTATTCTCCAAGACATATAGATGTGCTTGGTTCAACAGGTCCCGATCAACTAAGCTCACTGTGCAACCTGATAATGGCTTTGAAACTCCTATCTTCTGACTTGATGGCACTCCAATTGTACTAATATCAGATAAATGTTCAGTGCAAAATTCTACAGCTTCTTCAGCTATATAACGCTCCGCAATGCAACCTTCAGGATGAGTACGGTTCTGAACATACCCCTTTAGAACTTTCATATATCTTTCGAACGGATACATCCATCTAAAATATACTGGCCCACATAGACGAACTTCTCTGACAAGATGTACTACTAGATGAACCATGATATCGAAGAATGAAGGTGGAAAGTATTTTTCAAGCAAACACAAAGTAACTACTACATCTTCTTCCAACTTATCTAGCTTGGAAACATCAACCGTCTTTGCACATATAGCACTGAAGAAGAAGCACAAACGAGTTATTGCATACCTTCCAGGCTTCTCCAAAACAGGAACGAATTGCCACAGGGAGCAATTGTTGTATTAAGGTATGACAATCATGTGATGTAAGGGCAAGAAGTCTTGAACCTTGTAAAGATACAAGATTTTTTATATTTGAAGAATAACCTTCAGGGACCTTCATACCATAGAAAGAATTGCAAACCGCTCTCTTCTCTGCTCTTGACAAATTCGAAGGCCCTGGAGGCAAACGAGTACTTCTTTCTCCATACTCGGGTTGCAAATCAGTTTGACCCCCATGTTCAATAAATCTAACCGAGCAGCAATCCCATCTTTATTTTTTCCAGGGATCTCCAGCAATGTACCAATGATACTATCACAAACATTCTTCTCAATGTACATAACATCTAGGACATGCCTCACTGGAACGTATTTCCAATATTGAAGATCAAAGAATTTTGACTTCTTCTTCCAACAAACTCTGTCACCATCATTTTCACCTCCACCTCCCCCTTTTTTCGAGCCCCATATGTAATTAATATCTTCAACCATATGCAGCACTTCTTCTCCCGTTAATGGCTCCGAGGCGTGCCATATTCAGGTTTCCCATTAAAAGCTGCACGTTGCGTCCTATATGGATGATTGATTGGTAACCATTTTCTGTGCCCAATGTAACAAATTTTGTGGCCATTTTTCAACCTGTGACTAGGTGTATCATCGCCGCATATTGGACAAGCTTTATATCCTTTAACAACACAACCAGATAAGTTTCCATAGGCAGGAAAATCATTAATGGTCCACAGTAATGCAGCTCTGAGTGTAAAGTATTCTTCTATATCATTTCCGGGTTGTTTAGGACCGGAAATCAATAAAGTCAACATCATGAACTTTCGTTTCATGCACAGCCATGGTGGGAGATTATATGTAACTAAGATAACTGGCCAGCAACTATATCTGCTACTTAGAGAACTGTGGGGATTGAATCCATCAGATGAAAGAGCCAATCTCAAGTTTCTCGACTCATTACCAAACTCGGGCCATTTATCATCAATAAGTTTCCAAGACGGGGAATCCGCCGAATGAGACATATGACCGTCAATTGATTTTCTAGCAGCATGCCAAGTCAAATTCTTAGCTGTCTCATGTGATTGAAACATCCTTTTAAACCTTGGAATTGGAGGAAAATACCACAACACCTTCGCTGCCACAAAACTGTACCTACTATGGTCATCATCTTCTTCAACATTTCTACTAGCATTAGTAGTTGGTTCCCAAGGTTCTCCATGAAATACCCAATTCTTATAGCTTTGGTCAACTCCATTAAAGTATAAGTGATCCCTTATAATTCCAACCCCAAACAATTTCAAATTCACACATTTAACACATGGATAACGGATATGCGTTGTAGTTAGAAGATTTTCTACAGAAAATTGCAAAAATGCTTCCACCCCTAACTCATATGCCTTCGATCTTCTATCCAGAGTGCATCCATGACTTATCCACCTCCGACACTATATCCTATTATCTATAATAAGGTGAAAAGACAAGCAATGACTATCACTATAGCAGATTATATAAGGTTTTAATAGCAAATAATATGATATACAGACGACGGTTTTTAAACAACAAAAGACGTATTACACATATTTAGACGACGGGTTTTACACAAACCATTTTCCACGACCTAAACTATTAACTTCCCGCCGTCTAATGTCAAGAAAACAACGTCGTCTATAGAACCAAGAGCGTCGGTTGAAAAATATTTTACGTCGCTTTTTAAAAACTGTGACGTTGTTATGTGTGTACAACGTCTTTTTGAAGAAACGACGGTTTTTCACAACATGAAAAGCTCAACAAATTTGGTTCAGCATGATCTTGGGTTTTTCACAACATGAAAACCTCAACAAATTTACAGGGAGGTTGACGGTGCATTTTTTGGTTATATTTTAAATTTATTATGAATATTTTGAATTTAATAGATATAAAGACGACGGTGTTCTATATAATTATGTCGTTGCAAGTGTGATTACATGTCGGTCACACAATTTCCGTTTTTAAAAAATAATGAAAACCTATTTGAAATTCATAGGGAAAAAAAGAATGTACATTATACATAAAATTTGCACAAAAACTTGTCTAATTCTAACCAATTTTGTACAAAAACTTGTCTAATTCTAACAAAATTTGTACATTTTATAAAAATGTTTAAGTATGCTAAAATTCCTCTACTCCATATGAACACAAACAAACTCTGCCCATTCTTTCCTAACTTCTTCAATGGCAGCTTGGGGGTATGGCGCTTGATCCTTTCCCTTGGCAAACTGCAATCCATAAACAAAGATTAATCTCACAGACGGCACTATTTTTCATTTACCGACTTATATATATTCAACGACGGTATTTTTAATCTACCGTCGTTGATAATATAAAAACCCACATAAAAATAAATATGAAAATTTTCTTCTTACAATCTTCTCAAATTCCAGGGAAGGATCCAAGATGATGTCTCTCATAAAGCGCATCACATAATACCCGCATTCTACACTGCTTGGTTGCTTTGGAGTGCCGGGCAGAGTTTTCCAAAGAGGTGCTTTACGGCCTATTCTGCCTATGTGTGAATTATACATTTTTAAAGCACTGTTCACTATGTTTTTCCCCTCCTCATCCACAACTCGATTGCCAGGGCGTGGATCCAGAAAAATAGATGGTCTCCTTCTTTGCTCTCACAATGATCAAGACCCAATGACGGCTGCACAAAATAAATATAAAGGTTAAATAATTTTATATGCAGAGCATCATACAAACAAAATACTATTTTTTGTTTGGAGACTAACCCTGGATTGTAAGGCATCAGGAAAATCTGTTCACCATCTGTTTTTTTGAAGTCGAACTGAATATCGATACGTGATCTTTCAGTTAATGAACCAGCATCGGCACTAACTAGAGCAGGGTCTATAAAGCCAACCATATTCACCATATTTGCAGCTTTCAAATGATCAAATAGGCACCTAAATATATGAATTGAAACCATGAGTGTTTTTTTTTTCAACATAAAGGAGAGTGTCAAATGAATATTTGATAAGGACAAACCTCATATATACTGCAACTACAGGAGCCCCAATTTCTTCCATGCCAGCAAATTGGGTAATATCTTCATGCAAGACGAAGGTATTACGATCTATGCCAAACACCTCCTTCTCAATTGTAGAGGTCATAGCCTTCTCCAGAGGCTTTAGTGTCGATTCCACATAACTACAAAAGGATTGTAAAGAAGATGGCAACTCCAGCTTTGAATAATCTGGTACTTCAGGATCCTGTTTGAAGAAATAAAGCAACATAAAGTGACGTGGTAAGTAAATAAATACGACGGTTTAAATAACAAACCGTCGTCTGAAAATAAGTTACACGACGGGAAAAAACTACCGTCGTAATGAATACTTTATTACGTCGTTTAAATAAAACCGACGTCTAATTCAAATGCAAAATTCATAATTAATGAATTTACCTTTTCAATTTGCTTTTCTCCAACACTGGATTGCTGTTTTAATAAATAAAGAGATATATATATATAAAAAAGCTTGTACAACAATTTAAACATTCAATTAAATAAAAAATGCCGTGGAAATTTAAAACAAACGACGGTTTAAAGAAAATATAGACGTCTGAAAATTGAAAAACAAATGAAAAAGGCAAAGTTATGAGAATTTACCTTTTCAT
Source organism: Prunus fruticosa (assembly GCA_018703695.1). Taxonomy (NCBI): domain Eukaryota; kingdom Viridiplantae; phylum Streptophyta; class Magnoliopsida; order Rosales; family Rosaceae; genus Prunus; species Prunus fruticosa. The sequence goes on along the minus strand of CM031923.1, from coordinate 1,715,772 downwards.
CTTTCTTTTCTTCAATCTTTTCTACATCCCCAGATTTCTGTTATAAGAAATAAAGAAATATATATAAGGCATTGTACAAAAAGGAAAAAAAATTAAATTAAACCGTCGTGGTAATGAATAACAAACAACGGTATGTAAGAATTACAGACGTCTAAATTTAATTAAACGACGGTAAATAATAAACGTCATGGTAATTCATATATTACGACGGTATGTAAGCTTGTACAACAATTTAAACATTCAATTAAATAAAAACTGCCGTGGAAAATTAAAACAAACGACGGTTTAAAGAAAATATAGACGTCTGAAAATTGAAAAACAAATGAAAGAGGCAAAGTTATGAGAATTTACCTTTTCATCTTTCTTTTCTTCTATCTTTTCTACAATCTTTTCTACTATCTTTTCTACATCGCGGATTTCTGTTATAAGAAATAAAGAAACATATATAAGACATGTATAAAAAGTAAAAAATTAAATTAAACCGTCGTGGTACTATATAACAAACGATGGTTTGTAATAATTACAGACGTGTAAAATTCATTAAACGATGGTAAATAATAAACGTCGTGGTAATTCATTCATTACGACGGTAATGAGAATTGAAAAAAAAATGAAAAAGGCAAAGTTATGAGAATTTACCTGTTCAACTATCTCAAGTATCTTTCCTTCTACTATCTTTTCTACTTTCCCGAATTTCTGTTTTAAGAAATAAAGAAATATATAAATGACATTGTACAAAAATTAAAAACAAGTAAATAAACCGTCGTGGTAAACCTTAACAGAAGACGGTATGTAATAATTACAGACGTCTAAAAAACATCAAACGACGGTTTAATAAAAATGCGTCGTGGTCTAACTTTAACACGGTGGTAAATATAAACAAGAAACAGAGAGAATTCAAAGTTCAAAGACGTTACCATTTCTTCCTGCTTTCCCCATTCTTGGCAGTATCCTCCTCAAATTGTAGGGCTCTAACATCAAGTGCCCCAGAGCAGCTTGCTTTGTCCGACATTGGAGTTTTGGGACTTTGCCCTTGGATTTGGGACATTGTATTCAGTTTCAGCACGCTTGGATCAAAATTGGGGATGAGTTTGGAAAGCTGACTCAGCAAATTTTCCCTCTCAGCTTCTACCAATTGCTTGGTCCTAGCCTCCATCTTTAAACTCTCTTCCCTTGATCTAGCCTTCATTTTCAAAGTCTCTTCTTGAAGGACAAGTCTTACACTTTCCTTCAATTGATCGGCAAACCTTACCTTCTGTTGTCTAGGTAAATTGAAGTATTGCTTAGGGGAAATCCCAGCCCTACCCCTCTAACTCTTCCTGGATGCTCGGGACCCAAAGCCAATGTCAAAACATCATTGGTTCCTGAAAGAGAAAGAGTGCCTTCAGAGACTTGCTTTTGCAAATCATCCTAACAAACAGACATAATAAAAAGTCAAGAATAAGGAAAAAAACGACGGTTATTTATAAAAAATCGACGTAATATAATATTTCACACGACTCAATAACATAACAATCGACGTAATATAATATTTCAGACGACGCTACCTAAATACCGACGTTATTAATTTATTAACACGATGTCAATAATAAACAACCGACGTCTTATGATATAATTACAAAAAACAGAGTAGTGATTCCAGATTCAGACCTTTAACGACGCTTTTTAAAATATTTCGACGTAGTAATATTTTTCACACGACGCAAAAATATAACAGCAAATGTAATAAATTTTTTAAAACAGAGTGAGTAGGCTTACAATTAATTTTGCTTTCTCTCCAGTCTTTGGATCCGGGATGTTACCATGTTTGTCTTCTCTAGCTTTTTTCCATAAGGTAGATCGATCAATATCTACCCCAGGTATGATTTCCTTCAATTGCTCCTTAAAACCAACATATCCTTTTCGAGACAATCGATGATTGTACTCAAGTTTCTCCCTCCTCTGTGATTGTTCTTCATGCACCGCCTCAAATTTTTCAGATAACCTTGAAGCTACAAAGGCATCCCATTGAGCTTTCTCTATGAATTTGTATGTTTCAGGGGGTTGCCTTAATTTCTCATTCTCCTTGATGAATGGAAGGATATGAACCCTCTTTTTGTAGACTTCAAATCCTTCCATTTCTTGGCGGCAAAAGATAGCACCATTTTCTTGCCCCCTTGACCAACCACAAAAGCCATGTCAACGGCTTCCCAAATCTGCTATTTTATATCCTTGGATATTTGAACCCGTTTCTTGTCCACAAGTGGGACTCTGGAGCGTGCCAACACACCAATGTAGGACTGCATCTCACTATGTGCAAGGCCACATGGTTTCCCTTCTTCATTGTACTCAACAATAGGCTTGATTTTCTGAAATTTTCTCTTCACAACACGGGGCATTGTGCTTATAACCCGACCTGACTTTGGCTCCTCAGAAATAGTTGCCGTGCTGCCTGGTTCTCTCTAGAAGATGAAACAAACTTCATCTTCTTCGAGGACTTGGCTTGAGGATTTACAACTCGAAGCTCCTTACATTCATTTTTTTTCAAGCCAGACTCCTTACTTTGGGATTGAGAAACCCATGGTTACAAACAAATCAAACCTGCAAGTGAAAATATATCAGTGAAATTAAGAAAAATCACGACGATTATTTATAAACTACGACGTATTATAATATTTCAAATGACGTAAGAACAAAACAATCGACGTAATAATAAATTTTCACGACGGTAATTAACCACCGACGTGATAAAATATTACAACGACGTAAGTAATAAACAACCGACGTCTTATGATATAATAAAAAACAGAGTATTAAATATTACAACGACGTTAATAATAAAAATTCGTCGTGGTATTGAAAATAAAACGACTTAAATATTAATATACCGTCGTCTATACCACAAAAACAAATTAGGAAAAACGTAAAATATTTTCAACAGAAAAATAATTAAAAAGATTTTCGAAACAAAAACCATTGTTCAGAGAAATCAAACCTGCGATGAATATATCCTTAAAAATCAAATACAAAAAAAGAATATCATTTTAAAAAACAACAAAGAACATTTTCACACGACGCTAGGGTGACTGACGAACCGTCGTGGTCTATAAATCTAACCACGTAAATAACAAGCCACCGTCGTCTTATTTAGTTGAAGTAAAAGAACCAGAGTAGTGTTCAAACTTGGAAACTTTCCGTCTTTGTCTGCAAATTTTATCAAACTTGGAAAGAAAAAATGTAAAAAGATTTAAAAAAACGAAAATGATATGCGCATGCAAAACAGGAACAAAAATCCTTCCATAAATGCTTACCCTTTGCTTGCAATGAAAGCTTTCTCCTGGAGTTTGGTGTTTCAGTTCAGAGATGAAGACGAAGAGGAGAGGAAGACGAAAAGTTTTCTCTCGGAGATAAGCTTGAAAGTTTGAAACAGTTCTTTGAGAATGAAAAATGAGAGAAGCTTGAAAGTTTTTCTCGGGTTTGGAAACAGTGCAAGTATGGGTCAGGAAGGCGAAAAGTTTAAAATAATAAAAAACCGTTTCATAAAAACGACGCTATTAATAGTATGCGCCCTAGTATGAAACATTATACGGCGCTATTGTTAACACCGCCCTATAATATTACTTTACACGACCCTATGTTTTAATGAACAGCCGTTTTTAAATCGAATTACACGACGCATTTTTCTTCAAAAAGATGAATCACGTCATTTTCCAATATACCCAACGACCTTATATTCAATAATAACGACGTGAAAAATTAATACCACGCCGTTTTAATTACTCATACCGACGTGTAACTTTTTTAATTACACAATAAATTAATTTTCCAAAAAATTACAACGTCGTTTTTATATAGCGTCGTCGTTGTTAATTAATTTATACGACCTTATTTTAATTTTAAACGACGTTTATGTTATCATATAAACGTCGATAATTTAAAAAAACCGACGTGGTATATAAGATTTGTTTATAAATAATGGGTTTTCTGTCTTTTTGCGTCTTCATTTTTCAATTAGGGTTTCAACTTTTTCTCACCTCTCTGGAGGCACATCACCTCTCTGTCTCACCTCGCTTTCATTTTTCAGTTTGGATGTTGATGTGTGTGCGCGTTTGTGTATCTGAAAGACACAAACACACACACATCATCTAAAAATTGTCTTTCTGCACAGAAGGAGAACAAGGTCTGCATCAGCCCTCTTTCTCAGCTCCTCCATGATGGGGTTCTCCTGGGTTGATCTCCATGGTCTTCTTGCTCGACATGTACCCAGCCGCTCTGTTATCCCTCAAGGCCTGAGCCTTCATGATTCTTTCCATGTTGGCAGTCCAGGACGCACGGTCGGTCAGACACACCACAACCTTCTCCACTCTGTCACCCAAAACATCCTTCACAACCTTGCAGAGTCCCTCAAACTTCTCCTTCAACTCTTCCTTCTTCTTTGCCTCGTCTTCACTCTCATCAAGCTTGAGACCTTCCTTGGCGGCTGAGACAAGCTTCTTGCCCTCAAACTCCTTGTGAGAGTAATTGGCACATCATCCACCTAAAACATTGCCTTTGTTCATTCTGTTCGATTATGATGAGGAACAATGGTAAAAAACGAATAATGGTTCGATTATGATGAGGAATAGAGTTCATTCTGGTAATGATAGACGAATAATGGTAAAAAATTTGTACGTCGTTAATTTAACAAACCGTCGTGGTTAGTACAATTATGCAACAGTAGAGTTATGGATACCGTCGTAGTATAGTATAATTAAAAAGTCAATAAATTATATTTACAGTCGTGGTAACTTAACTTAAATCGGCGATTTTTTTTGTAATTAACCGTCGTAGATTCATTTGAATTTATTCGTCGCTGACTAAGAAAATTGGGTCGTGTTTATTAATTAATTAACACGGCGTCTTATTTTTATATCGTCGTCTTTACTTTCTACGGCGGTGATTTCATAGATGCAGTCGTTCTTTTTAGGTTCAGATTTTAACTCTGAAAAATACCTTTGTAATAAGACGACGCTTTTTTAATTTGGTGCGTCGTGGTTTAAAAATATCTATACGTGTATCCGTTTTTTAGGTGTTTAAAGTATGTTTCTACGACGGGTTTCTATTACCGTCGTCTTTTAAAAAACAACGACGGTTTTTTGATCTACCGTCGTTGTTTACTGGTCGTCTTTTGCCATTTTTGTAGTAGTGACAAGGCCGGAAGTACTATCTATCCAATCACACCTAAAGACTGGGATTGTAAACTTTTGGTAGTCAAGGTCCCAAATTTCTTGAATGACACCATAAAACCCCATATTTGAGAGAATTGGGTTTTTATCCTTGGCACTAGCTACTTGCATGGTATGTGCAAGTAAATAAACTCCACTATATTTTGAACTGTCCGCACATCATCTTGTGCCTTGATGTTAAATTTAACTCCTTTAATAAGATAGCTCCTATATAATGGCACTGCCATGTTTGGACCAGCTGCTAGCCACCTTAAATTTTCTGATACGCCATGATTGTCTCCCTCATTAAGTTCACTTTGAACCTGCAAATTAATCATATCTTAATTCAATCTAACATAGAAAAAAGAAAATTAAAAGTCCAATATGTTATTGAATAACATATACCTTGAAGCGTAGCCATTGAATGAAAGTGCTATTGTGCTTATCTTGCAGCCACTTTGTTCTCTTTCTAAATTTTGGATAAGCGGCCTTGATGTGGATCATATGTTCCCTATATGACACGAAAAATTCAAGCATTATGGTCCCAAACATATAAGATAAACATAAGGAATAATTTAAAATGGAAACTTAAAGAATAAAACTCATACTCGATATAAGGTATGACTTCCTCCGTATTCTCCAAGACATATAGATGTGCTTGGTTCAAAGGTCCCGATCAACTAAGCTCACTGTGCAACCTGATAATGGCTTTGAAACTCCTATCTTCTGACTTGATGGCACTCCAATTGTACTAATATCAGATAAATGTTCAGTGCAAAATTCTTCAGCTATATAACGCTAGCAATGCAACCTTCGAGATGAGTACGGTTCTGAACATACCCCTTTACAACTTTCATATATCTTTCGAATGGATACATCCATCTAAAATATACTAGCCCACATAGACGAACTTCTCTGACAAGATGTACTACTAGATGAACCATGATATCGAAGAATGAAGGTGGAAAGTATTTTTCAAGTAAACACAAAGTAACTACTACATCTTCTGCCAACTTATCTAGCTTGGAAACATCAACTGTCTTTGCACATATAGCATTGAAGAAGAAGCACAAACGAGTTATTGCATACCTTGCAGGTTTCTCCAAAACAGAACGAATTGCCACATGTAGCAATTGTTGCATTAAGGTATTAACATCATGTGATTTAAGGCCAAGAAGTCTTGAATCTTGTAAACATACAAGATTTTTTATATTTGAAGAATAACCTTCAGGGACCTTCATACCATAGAAAGAATTGCAAACCACTCTCTTCTCTGCTCTTGACAAATTCCAAGGCCCTGGAGGCAAACGAGTACTTCTTTCTCCATACTCGGGTTGCAAATCAGTTTTGACCCCCATGTTCAATAAATCTAACCGAGCAGCAATCCCATCTTTATTTTTTCCAGGGATCTCCAGCAATGTACCAATGATACTATCACAAACATTCTTCTCAATGTGCATAACATCTAGGACATGCCTCACCGGAAGGTATTTCCAATACTCAAGATCAAAGAATTTTGACTTCTTCTTCCAACAAACTCTGTCACCATCATTTTCACCTCCACCTCCCCCTTTTTTCGAGCCCCATATGTAATTAATATCTTCAACCATATGCAGCACTTCTTCTCTCGTTAATGGCTCTAGAGGCGTGCCATATTCAGGTTTCCCATTAAAAGCTGCACGTTGCCTCCTATATGGATTATTGATTGGTAACCATTTTCTATGCCCAATGTAACAAATTTTGTGGCCATTTTTCAACCTGTGACTAGGTGTATCATCGCCGCATATTGGACAAGCTTTATATCCTTTAACAACACAACCAGATAAGTTTCCATAGGCAGGAAAATCATTAATGGTCCACAGGAATGCAGCTTCTAAGTGTAAAGTATTCTCCTATGTGTGCATCATACACTCCTCTAATCCCATCCCACAAAGATTTTAAATCATCAATCAAAGGCTCCAAGTAGACGTCTATATCATTTATGGGTTGTTTAGGACCGGAAATCAATAAAGTCAACATCATGAACTTTCGTTTCATGCACAGCCATGGTGGGAGATTATATGTAACTAAGATAATTGGCCAACAACTATATCTGCTACTTAGAGAACTGTGGGGATTGAATCCATCAGATGAAAGTTCATTACCAAACTCGGGCCATTTATCATCAGCAAGTTTCCAAGATGGGGAATCTGCCGGATGAGACATCTGACCGTCAATTGATTTTCTGGCAGCATGCCAAGTCAAATTCTTAGCTGTCTCATGAGATTGAAACATCCTTTTAAACCTTGGAATTGGAGGAAAATACCACACCACCTTCGCTGACACACCCTCTTTCAAGAACCCATCTTTGGTTTCCTTCCACCTTGAGATACCACAAGTAGGACAATTAGTTGAATCTTTATACTCCTTCCTATACAAGATGCAATCATTGGGGCATGCGTGGATTTTCTCATAACTCAGCCCCAACGCACACAAAGTCTTTTTTGCCTCAAACATAGAGGCCGGTATTGTATTTCCTTCTGGAAGCAACTCGCCCTGAAGTATCAATAATTCTGTAAAACATACATCACTCATCCCATGTTTTGCCTTCAAATTATACAACTTCACTAATGCCGATAACTTGGTGTACTTTGTACAACCAAGGTACAATGGTTGATCTCCATCCCCAATCACATTAGCAAACTCATAAAGATCGGATCCAAAATCACCAAAATCATTATCATCCATCTCTATTTCTTCAGACACAAAACTGTACCTACTATGGTCATCATCTTCTTCAACATTTCTACTAGCATTAGTAGTTGGTTCCCAAGGTTCTCCATGAAATGTCCAATTCTTATAGCTTTGGTCAACTCCATTAAAGTATAAGTGATCCCTTATAATTCCAACCCCAAACAATTTCAAATTCACACATTTAACACATGGACAACGGATATGCGTTGTAGTTAGAAGATTTTCTATAGAAAATTGCAAAAATGCTTCCACCCCTCACTCATATGCCTTTGATCTTCTATCCAGAGTGCATCCATGACTTATCCATCTTCGACACTATATCCTATTATCTATAATAAGGTGAAAAGATAAGCAATGACCATCACTATAGCAGATTATATAAGGTTTTAATAGCAAATAATATAGTATATAGACGACGGTTTTTAAACAACAACAGACGTATTACACATATATAGACGACGGGTTTTAAAAAATCGTCGTCTAATGCTAGCAAGAAACAAAGGCCAGCGAACTTGAACCACGACGGTAGTTAAAAAATGCGTCGTGGTATAAAAATTCAGACAAACCGTCGTCGTATGCATAAAAAAGATATCGAAATCCAGTTTATTTTCAAGAACCCAAAATATATTCAGAACACAACATATACATTAATTTTTATGTTGGGTATTAAGAACACGTATACTAAGCACGAAACCAACATATACTAAGTATGAAAATATTAAATCCATTCCCGATTCATAATAACAGAGAGTGATTAAAAGATCCGACAACATTAAATCCATTCCCGATTCCTGAAAACATTAAACATTAAATCCATTAACCCATACCGTCGACAACATTAAAAAATCACAAAACCCTTTACCACAGAACTGAATATCATTCAATGAATTTACAAGCATGAGATTAGGGTTTGTACTTACAGGTAGGCAGAGCTCATATATTATGGCCAACTTGGTCTCGACGGAGTTGTAAACTTGGGCAACTTGGATTCGACGGAGAGCCCAACTTTGAATTAGAGTTGAAGTGAGAGAGCGGAGCGAAATGTTTTAGGTCACAGACTATGGCCAACTTGGTTCAGGGTTACAAGTATAAGAGTTAAAATCTGAAAATTTTAGGTCGGGTGAAATTTTTAGAAAGCGCGCTTTTAAAAAACTTCGACGGAAAAAAAAAAAACAACCGTCGTTAAAATAACAACCTAAACATGACGCTTATTTAAAAAATGACGTCGTTGTAAATATCCTTACGACGCAAAAACAAACTACCGTCGTTAAAATGTCAAAAGAAATATGACGCCTATTAAAATAATTGGGTCGTGGTATCTCCATACGACGTAAAAAAAACAGACGTATTAGAAAATTAAATAGACAAATATACCCTAAACCCTAAACCCTAAACCCTAATAAATAAAACCTAAATTATATATATATATTTTTAAAATAATTTTTCAAACGGATTAGGGTTTTATGGCCTAAAATATCTCGTCCATAAAACCCTAAACCCTAATCCCTTTTCTAAATTTATTTAAACCCTAAACCCTAAACCCTAAACCATTAAAGTATAAGTGATGTTGTGACTCATGAAAACATTTTTCTTTTTGGTGGTAATTTTAAATTTGTATAACTCAAACTTAATTTTTTAAAGCTTAAGGGGGAAGAAAATATCTCAATGACTTCATAGGAGTTGACGTTGCATTTTTTGGATTTATTTTAAATTTATTATGAATATTTCGAATTAAATAGAATAAAATATTATTAATAAAATCCACAAACCACGTCGGCGTTAAGAAATTAAAGACGTTGTAAATCATAATAAACGACTTACTTTTAAAACAAACGTCGTTTAAAGATAAAACCATGGCCATTTTTACACAGAAAACAACGTACAAACCATATTCCACGACCTAAACTCTTAACTTCTCGCCGTCTAATATCAAGCAAACAATGTCGTCTATAGAACCAAGAGCGTCGTTTGAAAAACCTTTTACGTCGCTTTTTAAAAAACTATGACGTTGTTATGTGTGTACAACGTCATTTTAAAGAAACGACGGTTTAGAAATGCGCTCTTCGTAAATCATCGACGGAAAACAAAAAAACCGTCGTTAAAAATATAAATAAACATGACGCTTATTACATCGATACCCTAAACCCTAAACCATAAAATGTAAACCCTAAATTATATATATATGTTTAAATAATTTTAGAAAAGGGTTTATGGTTTTACGGCCTACTATATATTAACCATAAACCCTAAACCCCAAAAATAAACCTTTATCCCCATAAACCCTAAACCCTAAACCATTAAAGTATAAGTGATGTTGTGACTCATGAAAACATTTTTCTTTTTGGTGGTAATTTTAAATTTGTATAACTCAAACTTAATTTTTTAAAGCTTAAGGGGGAAGAAAATATCTCAATGACTTCATAGGTGTTGACGTTGCATTTTTTGGATTTATTTTACATAGAATAAAATAGAATAAAATATTATTAATAAAACCCACAAACCACATCGGCGTTAAGAAATTAAAGACATTGTAAATCATAATAAACAACTTAATTTTAAAACAAACGTCGTTTAAAGGTAAAACCATGGCCATTTTTACACAGAAAACGACGTACAAACCATATTCCACCGTCTAATATCAAGCAAACAACGTCGTCTATAGAACCAAGAGCGTCGTTTTAAAAACCTTTTACGTCTCTTTTTAAAAAACTGTGACGTTGTTATGTGTGTACAACGTCCTTTTGAAGAAACGACGGTTTAGAAAGTGCCCCCGTGTTTTTACAACATGAAAACCTCAACAAATTTGGTTCAGCATGATCTTGGGTTTTTCACAACATGAAAACCTCAACAAATTTACAGGGAGGTTGACGGTGCATTTTTTGGATATATTTTAAATTTATTATGAATATTTTGAATTTAATAGATATAAAGACGACGGTGTTCGATATAATTATGTCGTTGCAAGTTTTATTACACGTCGGTCACGCAATTTTCGTTTTTTTAAAATAATGAAAACCTATTTGAAATTCATAGGGAAAAACAGAATGTACATTATGCATAAAATTTGCACAAAAACTTGTCTAATTCTAACCAATTTTGTACAAAAACTTGTCTAATTCTAAGAAAATTTGTACATTTTATAAAAATGTTTAAGTATTCTATAATTCCTCTACTCCATATGAACACAAACAAACTCTGCCTATTCTTTCCTAATTTCTTCAATGGCTTCTTGGGGGTATGGCGCTTTATCCTTTCCCTTCGCAAACTGCAATCCATAAACAATTATTATTCTAACAGACGACGCTATTTTTCATTTACCGACGTAGTTTATATATTCAACGACGGTATTTTTAGTTTACCATCGTTGATAATACAAAAAACGACATAAAATAAATCTGGAAATTTTCTTCTTACCATCTTCTCAAATTCTAGGGAAGTATCCTTTATGATGTCTCTCATAAAGCGCATGACATAATACCCGCATTCTACACTGCTTGGTTGCTTTGGTGTGCCGGAGAGAGTTTTCCAAAGAGGTGCTTTACGGCCTATTCTGCCTATATGTGTATTATACATTTTTAAGGCACTGTTCACTATGTTTTTCCCGTCCTCATCCACTACTCGATTTCCAGGGCAGTGGATCCAGAAAATAGACGGTCTCCTTCTTTGCTCTCACAATGATCAAGACCCAATGACGGCTGCACAAAATAAATATAAAGGTTAAACAGTTTTATATGCAGAGCATCATACAAACAAAATCCTGTTTTTTGTTTGGAGACTAACCCTGGATTGTAAGGCATCAGGAAAATCTGTTCACCATCTGTTTTTTGAAGTCGATTGGCTACGACACGTGATCTTTCAGTTAATGAACCAGTGTCGGCACTAACTAGAGCAGGGTCGATAAAGCCAACCATGTTCACCATATTTGCAGCTTTCAAATTATCAAATAGGCACCTAAATATATGAAATGAAACCATGAGTGTTTTTTTTTTCAACATAAAGGAGAGTGTGAAATGAATATTTGATAAGGACAAACCTCATATATACTGCAACAACAGGAGCCCCAATTTCTTCCATTCCAGCAAGACTGGGTAATATCTTCATGCAAGACGAAGGTAGTACGATCTATGCCAAACACCTCCTTCTCAATTGTAAAGGTCATAGTCTTCTCCTGAGGCTTTAGTGTCGTTTCCGCATAACTACAAAAGGATTGTAAAGAAGATGGCAACTCCAACTTTGAATAATCTGGTACTTCAGGATTTTCTATTTGAAGAAATAAAGCAACATAAAGTGACGTGGTAAATAAATAAAAACGACGGTTTAAATAACAAACCGTCGTCTGAAAATAAGTTACACGACGGGGAAAAAATACCGTCGTAATGAATACTTTATTACGTCGTATAAAAAAAACCGATGTCTAATTCAAATGCAAAATTCATAGATAATGAATTTACCTTTTCAATTTGCTTTTCTTCAACATTGGATTGCTGTTTTAATAAATAAAGAGATATATATATATATATATATATATATATATATAAGAAAGCTTGTACAACAATTTAAACATTCAATTAAAAAAAAACTGCCGTGGAAATTTAAAACAAACGACGGTTTAAAGAAAATATCGACGTCTGAAAATTGAAAAACAAATGAAAAAGGCAAAGTTATGAGAATTTACCTTTTCATCTTTCTTTTCTTCTATCTTTTCTACATCCCCAGATTTCTGTTATAAGAAATAAAGAAATATATATAAGACATTGTACAAAAAGTAAAAAAAATTAAAAAGTAACAAATTAAATTAAACCGTCGTGGTACGAAATAACAGACGACGGTATGTAAGAATTACAGACGTCTAAAATTAATTAAACGACGGTAAATAATAAACGTCGTGGTAATTCTTTTATTACGACAGTTATGAGAATTGAAAAACAAATGAAAAAGGCAAAGTTATGAGAATTTACCTGTTCAACTATCTCAACTATCTTTCCTTCTACTCTCTTTTTCTACTTCCCCGGATTTCTATTTTAAGAAATAAAGAAATATATAAATGACATTGTACAAAAAGTAAAAACAAGTAAATAAACCGTCGTGGTAAAGCATAACAGAAGACGGTATGTAATAATTACAGACGTCTAAATAATATCAAACGACGGTTGAATAAAAAATGCGTCGTGGTATAACTTTTAACACGGCGGTAAATATAAACAGAAGAAAGAGAGAATTCAATGTTCAGAGACGTTACCATTTCTTCCTGCTTTTCCCCATTCTTGGCAGTATCCTCCTCAAATTGTAGGGCTCTAACATCAAGTGCCCCAAAGCAGCTTGCTTTGTCCGACATTGGATTTTTGGGACTTTGCCCTTGGATTTGACCGGGGTTAGTATTCAGTTTCAGCACGCTTGGATCAAAATTGGGGATGAGTTTGGAAAGCTGACTCAGCAAATTTTCCCTCTCAGCTTCTACCAATTGCTTGGTCCTAGCCTCCATCTTTAAACTCTCTTCTCTTGATCTAGCCTCCATTTTCAAAGTCTCTTCTTGAAGGACAAGTCTTACACTTTCCTTCAATTGATTGGCAAACCTTACCTTCTGTTGTCTAGGTAAATTGAAGTATTGCTTAGGGGAAATCCCAGCCCCTACCCCTCTAACTCTTCCTGGATGCTCGGACCCAAAGCCAATGTCAACACAACATTGCTTCTTGACAGAGTAAGAGTGCCTTCAGAGACTTGCTTTTGCAAATCATCCTAACAAAAAGACATAATAAAAAGTCAGAATAAGGAAACACACGACGGTTATTTATAAAAAATCGACGTAATATAATATTTCACACGTCTCAATAACATAACAATAAACGTAATATAATATTTCAGACGACGCTACCGAAATACCGACGTTATTAATTTATTAACACGACGTCAATAATAAACCACCGACGTCTTATGATATAATTACAAAAAACAGAGTAGTGATTCCAGATTCAGACCTTTAACGACGCTTTTTAAAATATTTCGACGTAGTAATATTTTTCACACGACGCAAAAATATAACAGCAAACGTAATAAATTTTTTAAAACAGAGTGAGTAGGCTTACAATTAATTTTGCTTTCTCTGCAGCCTTTGGATCCGGGATGTTACCATGTTTGTCTTCTCTAGCTTTTTTCCATAAGGTAGATCGACCAATATCTACCCCAGGCATGATTTCCTTCAATTTCTCCTTAAAACCAACATATCCTTTTCGAGACAATCGATGATTGTACTCAAGTTTCTCCCTCCTCTGTGATTGTTCTTCATGCACAGCCTCAAATTTTTCAGATAACCTTGAAGCTACAAAGGCATCCCATTGAGCTTTCTCTATGAATTTGTATGTTTCAGGGGGTTGCCTTAATTTCTCATTCTCCTTGATGAATGGAAGGATATGAACCCTCGTTAGTGTAGACTTCAAATCCTTCCATTTCTTGGCGGCAAAAGATAGCACCATTTTCTTGCCCCCTTGACCAACCACAAAAGCCATGTCAACGGCTTCCCAAATCTGCTCTTTTATATCCGTGGATATTTGAACCCATTTCTTGTCCACAAGTGGGACTCTAGAGTGTGCCAACACACCAATGTAGGACTGCATCTCACTATGTGCAAGGCCACATGGTTTCCCTTCTTCATTTTACTCAACAACAGGCTTGATTTTCTGAAATTTTCTCTTCACAACACGGGGCATTGTGCTTATACCCCGACCTGACTTTGGCTCCTCAGAAAATGTTGCCGTGCTGCCTGGTTCTGCCCCAGAAGATGAAAAAAACTTTATCTTCTTCGAGGACTTGGCTTGAGGATTTACAACTCTAAGCTCCTTACATTCATTTTTTTTCAAGCCAGACTCCTTACTTTGGGATTGAGAAACCATGGTTACAGACAAATCAAACCTGCAAGTGAAAATATTTCAGTGAAATTAAGAAAAAACATGACGATTATTTATAAACTACGACATATTATAATATTTCAAACGACGTAAGAACAAAACAATCGACGTAATAATAAATTTTCACGACGGTAATTAACCACCGACGTGATTAAATATTACAATGACGTCGATAATAAACAACCGACGTCTTATCATATAATCACAAAAAACAGAGTATTAAATATTACAACGACGTTAATAATAAAAATTCACCGTGGCATTAAAAATAAAACGACGTAAATATTAATATACCGTCGTCTATACCACAGAAAAACAAATTAGGAAAAACGTAAAATATTTTCAACAGAAAAATAATTATAAAGATTTAAAACAAAAACCATTGTTCAGAGAAATCAAACCTGCGATGAATATATCCTTAAAAATCAAATACAAAAAAAGAAGATCATTTTAAAAAACAACGAAGAACACTTTCACACGACGCTAGGGTGACTAACGAACCGTCGTGGTCTATATATCTAACCACGGAAATAACAAGCCACCGTCGTCTTATTTAGTTGAAGTAAAAGAATCAGAGTAGTGTTCAAACTTGGAAACTTTCCGTCTTTGTTTGCAAATTTTATCAAACTTGGAAAGAAAAAATATAAAAAGATTTAAAAAAACGAAAATGATATGCGCATGCAAAACAGTAACAAAAATCCTTCCAGAAATGCTTACCCTTTGCGTGCAATGAAAGCTTTCTCCTGGAGTTTGGTGTTTCAGTTTAGAGATGAAGACGAAGAGGAGAGGAAGACAAAAAATTTTCTCTCGAAGATAAGCTTGAAAGTTTGAAAAGGGCTTTGAGAATGAATAATGAGAGAAGCTTGAAAGTTTTTCTCGGGTTTGGAAACAGTGCAAGTATGGGTCAGGTAGGCGAAAAGTTTAAAATAATAACAAACCGTTTCATAAAACGACGCTATTAATAGTATGCGCCCTAGTATGCAACATTATACGGCGCTATAGGTTAACACCGCCCTATGATATGACTTTACACGACGCAAGGTTTTAATGAACCGCCGTTTTTATATCGAATTACACGACACATTTTTCTTCAAAAAGATGAATCACATCATTTTCCAATTTACCCAACGACCTTATACTCAATAATAACGACTTGAAAAATACATACCACGTCGTTTTAATTACTCATACCTGACGTGTAACTTTTTTAATTACACAATAAATTAGTTTTCCAAAAAATGACAACGTCGTTTTTTATATAGCGTCGTTGTTAATTAATTTATACGACTTTATTTTAGGTTTAAATGACGTTTATGTTTTCATATAAACGTCGATAATTTAAAATAACCGACGTGGCATATAAGATTTGTTTATAAATAAGAGTTTTTCTGTCTTTCTTTCGTCTTCATTTTTCAATTAGGGTTTCAACTTCTTCTTGCCCTTGGCTCTCTCTCACCTCTCTAGAGGCACATCACCTCTCTGTCTCACTTCGCTTTGATTTTTCAGTTTGGATGTTGATGTGTGTGCGCGTTTGTGTATCTGAAAGACACAAACACGCACACATCATCTAAAAAATTGTCTTTCTGCACCCAGAGGTGAGGAGAGCAGTCTCGAACAGAAGGAGAACAAGGTCCTTCACTGACTTGTCATTCTTGTCTGCATCAGCCCTCTTTCTCAGCTCCTCCATGATGGGGTTCTCCTGGGTTGATCTCCATGGTCTTCTTGCTCGACATGTACCCAGCCGCTCTGTTATCCCTCAAGGCCTGAGCCTTCATGATTCTTTCCATGTTGGCAGTCCAGCCGTACTCGCCTGTCACCAAACAGGAGGGAGAGTCTACCACACGGTCAGACACCACAACCTTCTCCACTCTGTCACCCAAAACATCCTTCACAACCTTGCAGAGTCCCTCAAACTTCTCCTTCAACTCTTCCTTCTTCTTTGCCTCGTCTTCACCCTCATCAAGCTTGAGACTTTCCTTGGTGGCTGACAAGCTTCTTGCCCTCAAACTCCTTGTGAGAGTAATTGGCACATCATCCACTTCTAAAACATTGCCTTTGTGTGTTGGTTCGATTATGATGAGGAACATAGTTCATTCTGGTAATGATAGACGAATAATGGTAAAAAATTTGTACGTCGTTAATTTAACAAACCGTCGTGGTTAGTACAATTATGAGGACGGTAGAGTTATGGATACCGTCGTAGTATAGTATAATTAAAAAGTCGATAAATTTATATTTACAGTCATGGTAACTTAATTTAAATCGGCGAATTTTTTTGTAATTAACCGTCGTAGATTTCTTTGAATTTATGCGTCGCTGACTAAGAAAATTGGGTCGTGTTTATTAATTAGTTAACACGGCGTCTTATTTTTATACCGTCGTCTTTACTTTCTACGGCGGTGATTTCATAGATGCAGTCGTTGTTTTTAGGTTCAGATTTTAACTCTGAAAAATACCTTTGTAATAAGACGACGCTTTTTTAATTTGGTGCATCGTGGTTTAAAAATATCTATACGTGTACCGGTGTTTTAGGTGTTTAAAGTATGTTTCTACGACGGGTTTCTATTACCGTCGTCTTTTAAAAAACAACGACGGTTTTTTGACCTACCGTCGTTGTTTACTGGTCGTCTTTTGCCCTTTTTGTAGTAGTGAAATGTTGAATGAATTCAAGGAAGACATGAAAGAGAAGTATGAAATGACTGACTTGGGACTTCTTCATCATTTCCTAGGAATGGGAGTGATTCAGACAGATTCAAGCATCTTTATTCATCAAAGGAAGTATGCCTCTTCCTTGTTGAATAAGTTTAGCTTAAATGAGTGTAAACCTGTGTCCACTCCTCTTGTTGCTACTGAAAAATTAACCAAGGAGGATGGTAGTGGTGCTGCAGATGAAGAGAAATATAGGAAGCTTGTGGGAAGCTTGTTGTACCTCACTGCTACAAGACCAGATATAATGTATGCAGCTAGCTTATTAGCTAGATATATGCATGGTCCTTCAAATAAGCACTATGGAATAGCTAAGAGGGTGCTAAGGTATGTTAAAGGGACATTGGATCATGGTTTGATGTATGAGAAAGGTAAGAAGGCAGTTTTGGTTGGATACCTGTGACAGTGATTGGGGAGGCTCTATTGAAGATAGCAAAAGTACATCTGGCTATGCATTCTCATTTGGAAGTGGAGTGTTTTCATGGGCGTCTGTCAAGCAAAACTGTGTAGCTCTCTCTCCTGCAGAAGCAGAATATGTTAGTGCTTCAGAGACTACAACTCAAGCAATCTAGCTTAGGTTTGTTTTGGAGGACTTTGGTGAATTACAAGCAGATGCTACTCCTCTAAAATGTGATAACACATTTGCAATTTCCATCACTAAAAATCCTGTGTTTCACCAAAGGACAAAGCATATTGACAGGCAGTATCATTTCATCAAGGATGCTCTACAACAAGGTGTTAATGATTTGGTTTATTGTCCTACTAAAGACCAAGTGGCAGACATCTTTACAAAGTCCTTACCAAAGCAGAGGTTCAACTATCTTAGATATAAGCCCGGAGTCATATCAGCTCAAAGCTTAAAGGGGAGTGTTAGTGTATAAGCTATGAGCTAATTAAAGCTTAGCTTAAGCAATTTGTAATCATGTGTGTATCTGCTTTGGTAATTAAACCAAGTGTAGGGCCTTTATTGTAATTTTTCCAAGTGACATGTGGAGAGTGATCCATTAGTCTAGAGAGATGTGTGGCTGGGATTGTTTCACACGCTCGAAGCACTGAGCATCACTATGCATAACTAATCGTTATGCACAGTGTGTGTGCTGTGTAAGAAATAGAACTTTCTCTCTGCTATTTGCAGAGCATAAAGCAATACAGAAATCTTCTTCAAATCTGAGTGCCATTTTCGTTTCTTTCTTTTCCTAGCTAACACACACACACAATCAAAACTTCAACAGACACCACTCTAGCAAGTCGCTCTACTTGTGAAGGAATTTGCTTCAAATTCTGTTAGATATATGGTATTCATTTTCTTCTTTCAATCTATTTTCTTCATTTTCTTTAAAGTATTGGCATGTGCTGCTGTTTCTTTTCAACCTAAATCCAATCTTTCTATGAATTTCTCTACAATCTCTTTCTAATTTGTTCTTTTTATTGTTACGGTTTCCTTTTTTGGGGCTTTCGTCTCTGTAGTGACTTGCCCATTCTCAAGCGAGTTATTTCTTGCTCCATTCTGAATGTTAGCTTGTTGCTCATTCTTTACTCTGTTATTTGGATGTTAGTTTGAATCTCTCTATTTTTAGTTGGTACTTCACATTCTTACTTGAATCTCATTGGAAATCTCAAATGGAACCACTAGTTTTAAATTTCCTTATGTGTTCATTTGGTAATGAACTTTCATTTTGTTTTTAGTTTTGGATTCATTCTTTATTTTGTTTGGAATTTGGAACACTGATTTCTAATTATGAAACATCTCTCTATTAAAATAACTTCATTAACTCCATGAAATCTGATTTGGGGCTTGGGCATAAGGTCTTGTTTGTAGGTGCTGTTTTGAAGGAGATAAAAAGAGAAGAGGAAATTGAAAAGCAGACAAAGGAGATTACTCCACCAAAGTTAAAGAAGATGCCATCTCACGCCACCAGTACCCTCAAGAGGTTTGAGTTTTTAACTTATATTTTGAAAATCACAATGGATGACTGCTAAAATTAGTTTTCTGACAAAAATGTAGGGGATTTTGATAAATAGCCAAGGCCACAGATCAAATGCAGGTTTGATTCTTGTTAGCTTGTGTCTGCTATTACTAGGAGGTTTTTGCATAGGTTACATGTGGTTTGGTGTGTTAGAGATTGATTTTTGTTGTTATATTCTTGAGTGAATGGTTATATGTAACTTATTTTAGCATAGGTTATATGTGGTTTGGTTTTTTGCATAGGTTATATGCAACTTATTTTTCACATGTACATGTGTACATAAGGACAAATCCAATAAATTGTGTATTCGTGAAAAGAATTTTTATTCAGAGATTAATTTGTTGAACAAAACGGTAACTAAATTGACATGTTATGTTTCATGCCATAAATAACTTGGCAACCTAAACGAGTACAACTTGCGATTAAAGTATACATGACTCCAAGTTCGGCGTTGTTTGTTGGTACATAAGTATGAATTTTAGTAAATCTGTGATGAAACCACGGTAGATTGGAATTTAGATTTCTCAATATTATCTTACTGAAACTAAGGCCAGAATCCGATCCCAATATGTTATCGAATGAATGGACCTTGATGGTCTATTTTTTTCAATACAAAAATGCTACGTGGCCGACCTTGTTTACCAACTTTTTGTATGCGAAAGAGATACTGGTTTTTTTTAAAACAAAGTTATGTGGTGATAAAATAAAATAAAAATGACAACCAAAGAGATACTGGTTTTTTTAAAATTTAAGTCTTTCGTGTAATTCGGTGGATCGAAAATACTAAACTAGTAAGAAATAATAATATTTAGCACACACTGAATAAATTAGTAATATTTACTTGTTTTGAGATTCAGAACTACGTGCTTGAGACTAAAATATACAATAACTACATATTAGTTAACTTCTGTGTAATCCTCATATGTACAAATTTATCTGTTTTTCAAGTTATTAAAAGAGGTCAATTAGGACCGCCACTTATATTTACCATATTTACTACAACGGTTTGAGAATTGAAGACTATGTCCTATAAAGTGGAATTTCATGTTGTCGCCTAATTAGCGAAAATTGTTAGGTGTTACACTTATTTTTTTTTTTTTGTGTTCGGTAATTTAGAATCACTTCACTGTTTGCTCGTGTACCACACCTTTATCGTCACAGTATTATGAAAAGAAATTCAAACCAAGCAAACTATAAGTAAGAAGGTGATGTTATTTATTATCTATTCAAACACTTAACGAACATATAGGGAGAACATAAGATTTTTGGTGCACATCATAAGTATATGATATATATTGATGTATCAAGTAGCACAGATTATGGCATTTCCTTTTGTGCTTGCGGGTGTGTAGAGATGTCTTGAGGAATGAACTTCAATATTTCATTTGACGGACACTTACACCAACCCTCGAGGCATTGGCATGGGCAGCATTCCAAATATGTTTGGCACGGATAACGAACAACTGGACCCCTTGCTTCGACTCCAAATTGCACACCTACCACAAGAAATATTTGAATAATTCATAATAAAACTGTTTTTTGTCTTTATTGTGAACGTACTTCTTTATGCATAAGTTGACGTTACAAAAATATACACTTAAACTAGACTTTATGACTGAAAATATCGACAAGTGTTAGGTTAAAGTATATAATTTTAACGATGTATCAACGACATATACACATTTAAAAAAATAAGTGAAGTCAACCACGTTGGAGAAAAAAAAATTCCTATATGCAGTTGTATTGCTTAAAGAAGTCAGCCCTTGAGGTTAGCCTATGTTGTTAGGATTAACGTTCGGATTATAGTATGTCAAGAATAAATTTCTCTTTCATTGTAACAAAAATATAAATTGAGAGGAGTATTTTACCATCATATGAAACAAGAAAGAGAACAATGAGGAAAGCTGACTTGAATGAACCTTTCTCCATATCTATTCAATTTGTTGAAAGCTAGGAAGGATTATAGGTTTGTACGTGCTATAAAACTTAAATTCGGAGTCACTAGTTTTTTAAAAGACTACAAGATATATAGGCGAATTTGAAAACTATTTTCCATGATTGCACATTTCGGTGAGGTTGGATTCAACGAATTGTTCATGCATGAATTTTGTAAACAAATCAATTTATCGAACTATAATGGTAAATAAGTTAGCATAACAAGATTGCGATTTGATGCCTAGTATAATTAGGTGCATATTCAAACTATAAAGCTTAATTTCTAAGTTATTTGTGCTCTCCAATACTAAGATTATACGCAATTTATTTTTTTGTAAATGCATGTGTAGAAAAGGATAGGATAAATAAATTGTGTATCCATGAAAGAAATATTATTTTAAGAGATGAATTTGTTCGACCAGAATGATAACTAAATTAGCAGATTAGGTTTCAAGCCAAAACGTGTACGACCTAAATTCAAAGTATATATATTCTATTATTGGCGTTATTTGTCTGTACAAAAGTATGACTTTTAGCAAATCCATGATGAATGCATTGGATTCAAAGAATTGTTCATGTATGGATTTTGTAAAAAAAAAAAATCAATGTATCGAACTATAATGGTAAATAAATTGGCATAATAAGATTGCGATTTTATTCCTTATATAATTAGTGGCTTAAAATTGTTGAAACAATATAACTTAATTTCTAAGTTATCAGGGGCTTTCCAAACCGACGATTATATGTAACTTATTTTTCACATGTACATGTGTACATAAGGGTAAATCCAATAAATTGTGTATTCATGAACGGATTTTTTTTTCAGAGATTAATTTGTTGAACAAAACGGTAACTAAATTGACATGTTATGTTTCATGCCATAAATAACTTGGCAACCTAAACGAGTACAACTTGCGATTAAAGTATACATGACTCCAAGTTCGGCGTTGTTTGTTGGTACATAAGTATGAATTTTAGTAAATCTGTGATGAAACCACGGTAGATTGGAATTTAGATTTCTCAATATTATCTTACTGAAACTAAGGCCAGAATCCGATCCCAATATGTTATCGAATGAATGGACCTTGATGGTCTATTTTTTTCAATACAAAAATGCTACATGGCCGACCTTGTTTACCAACTTTTTGTATGCGAAAGAGATACTGGTTTTTTTTAAAACAAAGTTATGTGGTGATAAAATAAAATAAAAATGACAACCAAAGAGATACTGGTTTTTTTAAAATTTAAGTCTTTCGTGTAATTCGGTGGGTCGAACACTAAACTAGTAAGAAATAATAATATTTAGCACACACTGAATAAATTAGTAATATTTACTTGTTTTGAGATTCAGAACTACGTGCTTGAGACTAAAATATACAATAACTACATATTAGTTAACTTCTGTGTAATCCTCATATGTACAAATTTATCTGTTTTTCAAGTTATTAAAAGAGGTCAATTAGGACCGCCACTTATATTTACCATATTTACTACAACGGTTTGAGAATTGAAGACTATGTCCTATAAAGTGGAATTTCATGTTGTCGCCTAATTAGCGAAAATTGTTAGGTGTTACACTTATTTTTTTTTTTTTGTGTTCGGTAATTTAGAATCACTTCACTGTTTGCTCGTGTACCACACCTTTATCGTCACAGTATTATGAAAAGAAATTCAAACCAAGCAAACTATAAGTAAGAAGGTGATGTTATTTATTATCTATTCAAACACTTAACGAACATATAGGGAGAACATAAGATTTTTGGTGCACATCATAAGTATATGATATATATTGATGTATCAAGTAGCACAGATTATGGCATTTCCTTTTGTGCTTGCGGGTGTGTAGAGATGTCTTGAGGAATGAACTTCAATATTTCATTTGACGGACACTTACACCAACCCTCGAGGCATTGGCATGGGCGGCATTCCAAATATGTTTGGCATGGATAACGAACAACTGGACCCCTTGCTTCGACTCCAAATTGCACACCTACCACAAGAAATATTTGAATAATTCATAATAAAACTGTTTTTTGTCTTTATTGTGAACGTACTTCTTTATGCATAAGTTGACGTTACAAAAATATACACTTAAACTAGACTTTATGACTGAAAATATCGACAATTGTTAGGTTAAAGTATATAATTTTAACGATGTATCAACGACATATACACATTTAAAAAAATAAGTGAAGTCAACCACGTTGGAGAAAAAAAAATTCCTATATGCAGTTGTATTGCTTAAAGAAGTCAGCCCTTGAGGTTAGCCTATGTTGTTAGGATTAACGTTCGGATTATAGTATGTCAAGAATAAATTTCTCTTTCATTGTAACAAAAATATAAATTGAGAGAAGTATTTTACCATCATATGAAACAAGAAAGAGAACAATGAGGAAAGCTGACTTGAATGAACCTTTCTCCATATCTATTCAATTTGTTGAAAGCTAGGAAGGATTATAGGTTTGTACGTGCTATAAAACTTAAATTCGGAGTCACTAGTTTTTTAAAAGACTACAAGATATATAGGCGAATTTGAAAACTATTTTCCATGATTGCACATTTCGGTGAGGTTGGATTCAACGAATTGTTCATGCATGAATTTTGTAAACAAATCAATTTATCGAACTATAATGGTAAATAAGTTAGCATAACAAGATTGCAATTTGATGCCTAGTATAATTAGGTGCTTATTCAAACTATAAAGCTTAATTTCTAAGTTATTTGTGCTCTCCAATCCTAAGATTATACGCAATTTATTTTTTGTAAATGCATGTGTAGAAAAGGATAGGATAAATAAATTGTGTATCCATGAAAGAAATATTATTTTAAGAGATGAATTTGTTCGACCAGAATGATAACTAAATTAGCAGATTAGGTTTCAAGCCAAAACGTGTACGACCTAAATTCAAAGTATATATATTCTATTATTGGCGTTATTTGTATGTACAAAAGTATGACTTTTAGCAAATCCATGATGAATGCATTGGATTCAAAGAATTGTTCATGTATGGATTTTGTAAAAAAAAAAAATCAATGTACCGAACTATAATGGTAAATAAATTGGCATAATAAGATTGCGATTTTATTCCTTATATAATTTGTGGCTTAAAATTGTTGAAACAATATAACTTAATTTCTAAGTTATCAGGGGCTTAAAATTGGCTTAACGAACATATAGGGAGAACATAAGATTTTTGGTGCACATCATAAGTATATGATATATATTGATGTATCAAGTAGCACAGATTATGGCATTTCCTTTTGTGCTTGTGGGTGTGTAGAGATGTCTTGAGGAATGAACTTCAATATTTCATTTGACGGACACTTACACCAACCCTCGAGGCATTGGCATGGGCGGCATTCCAAATATGTTTGGCACGGATAAACGAAACAACTGGACCCCTTGCTTCGACTCCAAATTGCACACATACCACAAGTAATATTTCAATAATTCATAATAAAACTATTTTTTGTCTTTATTGTGAACATACTGCTTTATGCATAAGTTGACGTTACAAAAATATATACTTAAACTCAACTTTATGGCTGAAAATATCGACAATTGTTAGGTTAATGTATATAATTTTAACGATGTGTGAACGATATGGACACATTTTAAAACTAAGTGAAGTCAACCAAGTTGGAGAAAAAAATTCCAATATGCAGTTGTATTGTTCAAAGAAGTCAGCCCTTGAGGTTAGCCTAGGTTGTTAGGGTGAAAACAGGCCTTAGTTGACACTTCATAGTTGACGTTTCTTGAAAAACCATCAACTATTCTACTAAATTTTTACATTTTTTAAAAAACATCAACTATATAAACGTTTTCATGACATTTTATAAAAAACGTCAGCTAATGAATATAACAATGACGTTTTTTTCATAAATCGAAAACCTCTAGCATCGTCATGAGACTACCAAACAAATAATCAAAGTCAAATAAGAATGAGAGAAGACCAAAATCGATTTTCAGCAGCATATAACAATCAACAAAGCTTTTCGTTTCCTTACATAGTATATAAAAAGCTTTTCAGCAACATAGGCTTTTTCTTCAGAGTAAGGAAACGAAAGGTAAAACTTGAGCAAGGCGATAACACAAAGCGATAAAGCTAGCAAACAACTACAGAGTTGTACCATAAACACAAATCACACACCAATATCCATGGGCATAGAATATTTTGTTAAAACTTCCCAAAATCCATCCATAGTGCTGCAAAGATCACAAAACCGATTCAACACATATTCATAAATTTAGTCAGAAACACCCAATTTTGATAGCCATTTAGAAACTGTGGTAACCCTGAAATAGAAAAACATAAATTGAAGGAGAGATAGGCTTGAAGACTAACCTTCAAATTTGATCCAGAGAGATGTGTACTTTTTTTTTTTAAATTAATGAAAAGTTTGGTGGTTTTTTTTAATGTAAGTTTTGGCACATTGGAAAATATGAATTCCCGCACTATGGAAATTGTGAAATGATGCCTATTTTGGTGGAAATTAAACTCGGGAATTTGATGCCTCAATTTCCACGATTTTTTCGCGCGTCATTTAATAAATTCCGCGCTTAAGTTACCAAACAAGGGAATTATCAATTTCTCCTCTTAAATTCCCGGATTTTTAGCTAAATTCTGAGTTATTTTCTCATTCCAAATGGAGGGTAAAGGAACAATTTCGTGACATTTATTAGAAAGTGTCAGCTACTCTTCCAAAAAAAGGGACAATAATCATCCATTTGTTTTTTATTTTTAAAAGAAAACCTGGAAGCTATTTCACTTTCCCTTTGCCTCTCTCTCTCTGCCTTGCGCCTCCCAGCCTTCTCTGTTTTTTTTTTTTTAATCTCTGCCCTTTCCTTTCAATCGTTGTTGACTTTTCTCTCCAAAGCGTTCAGTTCCTTGGCTCGCTAGAATCTAGACGGCGTTACCTCCGACGACCTTGATAATGCCAGTCACGATTAGGTTTTCATCTTTCTTCAATCTACCTTTTTCGTTTTATTTCTGTATTAATGTTTCTAGATCTCATGGTTTCTTTTGGTGCAGGTATTGGGAGGTGACGGATCTACGATTTTCTCTTTCTCAAGATCGCTATATCGCTCAACTCATCTATGTGCTCTCAATTTCTCGCTCAATTCATCTCTGCTCTCACGCTTTCCCTTAGTCATCTCTCTGCTCTTACTCTCTCATATGACAACGCTAACCTCTGAAACCACAAACCCACCGAAGTCCAAACTCTCCTCCCTCTACAACATTTGGTCTCAAATCAGTCCAAATTATCAATTTTTTATGTTTCTCCGACTCCTAATTCTCCTTCAGGTAAAAGCTAAAACACATTTATTTTATCTTATTGATATGCATAGATTTTTTGGTTTATGCTATTGTCCTAAATTCACTTCTCAAAACCCACGCCTTGAATTTATTGAGGAAATTTTAGTAAAATACTGTGATGTCTTTTGTGTTTGGTATCACTGATTAAAAGTAGTTGCTTGCTTACTTTGTTGTAATTCTAGCTTTGTTTTCGTTGGTTGTGATAAGAGTTCATTCAGAGTTCGATTTTCTGATATTTCATATATGTGCTTAATTGTTGTGAGCTTAGAATTTGTGTCATCTTAAGCTGCATAATTTTATACCACTGATTTAATCCCAGCTCCTTGCTTGTTTGTGTGTTCTGTCTTGTGTTGTCTATGGTCAAGCCAACTTACATAAAAGGTTAGAACACGCTTTGACATATATACTATTTTAATTATGCCACACAAGGTCTGATTTAGACACATGGATATTAGTCATGTTCTCTATTATTAAAGGTTTGAGTTTTCTGATTCATATTTGGAGTTCGAAGTTTCAATCTTAGGCTGTGATTTTTGCAGATTTTTGTTTTTTCAATTTCTATTTGGAGAGCATATGCAGATAAGGTGAGCATATTTCATATTACTTTTGGACTAGTTGCTCATTCATCGGCTACTAATTGATATAGAGTTTTTTTTTTTTATATATACATTGAGTTTAGGTTTCAATCTTGGTCCATAATTTGTGCAGATTTTCAGTTTGATTATATTTAGATGCACTTACACTCAAGGATTCTAGATTAGTTTTTGACTAGTTGTTGATGTGGTTTAATTTCCGGTTTGGCTATTAGGCTCTAATCATCAATTTTAAGTTAGTCTTTGCTTTCCTCTTCTTTCTTTGATGTTTTTTGTTTGTGGTAACAAAGAGAAGAGAAACAGAGAAAATGATAGTTGAGATTTTAAGAAATAGGTTTCAATCTCTTTGACTAAATTATTACAAGTAGCCATAGAATTTGTACTCGGAGTGTGAGATTAACTAACTAAGCATGTGCTAATGCTTACTAACTGCGACTTGTTAGAGTTTGAGCTCTACTAAGCTATGTTATTAGTTTGGAGTGGGTTGTGTTTGTATAATTTTTTTTCCTTAAATATTAGTTTGGAGTGGGTTTTGTTTAGATGTAGGTGCATATTGGTCTAGAATTTCTTATTCAAATTGTTTTCCCTATTATCCTACATGCATATTGGTTTTCATGGTCATCATATGCTGTTTCAGGATTGTTTATAAAACAAAGACCAGAGAGTATTGAGATATATAAAGATGTGGATGGTGGTACAACAAATAATACGGTAATTGGTCTAGAACTACTTGTTCAAATTGTCTTCCTTCTTATCATACGCAAATTGGTCAGCTGACTTATGTTTTAGTCAATTGAATTTGTCTTTATCCAAGAGAATTCCCAATTTGTTAGTTTCTGTAGTTTCCTTTTAGTCTCTACAGTTTTTGGCTGACCTTGTGCTTTATTTTTTTTGGTGTACATCAAGTGCAAGGCAAATAAAAGCAATTAACTGAGAATTGGATGTTCACTTGGCATTGTACAGCAGAAAGAGTGGTGAGCACCTCATTGTTCCTTATTTTGTATTTTATTTACAAAAGGAAAATTACTGAAATGGTTGTTTTGGTTAATTTAATCATAGGGAAACTGAAATCAGCAGCCCCATTTGAACTTGTGCAGCCATATATGAAGAGGCAGCATCCCCATTCGAACTTCTGCAGCCATATATGAAGAGGAGGAAGACACAATTTTCATGTGATATATGTTGATCAAGGTAATATGGGTTCTCTTCTTCTTTCTTATTGCATACAACATGTCTGAGGCAAAGGACAACTAATTGAAAATAGGTTGTTTATCAAATTCATTTAGGTTTGCAATATAGAACAAGCATGCACTTTTAGCCACTTTGAAAGTCATCATAAAAACAATTTCATTGTATGAGATGATTCGATTACTAGCTAGTTATCAATTGTTGTAGGTCTTGACAAATCTTTGATCCATAAATTCATATTTTCTTAGATTGGTATTGATTTGGGTGATTTCAACCATGAAGGAAGTGTTAGGCTGGTAATGGGCATTACTTGGAGCTGCTATGAGGAAAGTAAAGCTTCTAAGGGACAAATTCCTTATAATTGAGACTTAATTACTAGATACCTTGTTTCTTGTTAGTATGTTTAATTTTAAATTTAATTCATATTGTAATTGTAATAATATTTATAGACAACTTGAATGTTGTAACATTTTTTTTTTGTTGATCAAATAGAAAGATTCATTCAACCGTAGCACCAACCAAAGATAAAGTTTACAAACGAACGGAGAGCGTTAGTATGGCCTCATTAAAACCTTGCCATCCAAAACCCCAATGGGGAAAATCCGGTTAAGGAAAAAGAGTGCCACCGCATCTCAAAAACAAACAATGAATTACACCATAGCTATATCCTTATCTAAAAGAATGCTTAACCATGGAGGAGCACAGTCTTTCCAAAAAAGTCGAGATCTCACTCTCAACCCATGCTGAGCTAGACTATGTGCCATCCCATTACCCTCCCGGTGTTGGTAGAACACTCCAGCCACCTCTCGATCAACCATTAACCGACGAACATCCTCCACCACATTACCAATATTACTCCACCAATCCAAACCATCTTTAAGAATAGAAACAGCTTCTTGAGAATCAAGACCAATGGTAAACCGAGTAAAACCCATGTATCCCATCATCAATAACCCTTCCCGGATAGCCACCAACTCCGTGCCCAAAACATCCAAACCAAGTGGACCAAACGATGCGAAACCACAGATAAAGTTTCCGGCGTGGTCACGACAACATCCCCCCAGACCCTGACCACGTTTCTCACGTCCCACAGCCCCATCACAGTTAAGGAGAAGAGTATTGACTCGTGGTTTCAACCAACGGGCCTGTGGAGAGACGAGGGGGAGCTTGGACTGCTCCTCACAAGATTTAAACACTTCCAGCATTTCCATCGTGTTTTCCACCATATTATCCACCCGTGTAATCCGTTTCCCATGCAAAGAATCATTACGTAGTTTCCACACACTCCACGCACAACAAGCAAAGCGCTCTAAGTCAGACTTTCAGCATTGAAGCCACAACCTCAAAAGCATCAGCGAAGGTGCCCCCCGCCATATTAATTCGCCGTGGAAAGCATCTTCAGGATAGTTCCCACACCTTGAGCACACATGAGACGGAAGCACCCTTTTCTTAAATAAATTGACTGCAGTTGGTAGAATTTCAGTACATGCATGCCAAAGCAGCATCTTAATTTTGTTGGGGACAGCAAGCTTCCAAATTCACATCCAGAAGCCTTCTTGAGCACTCTGATCCGATCCCCCCACTCCAAAATCCTCATCACACTGCCTTACCGCCACACGATACACAGTTTTAACGGAATATTTCCCGTTCTTTGAGAAAAAACCAATATTTGCTATCACCTAGCTGTGAAACTGATCCCAAAGCGATGCCAGAAATGATAACCCGATCTTCCAAGCTAAAATGTTGCTCTAACAGTGGTAAATTCCAAGAGCCAGAAGCCGTTAGAAGGTCAGAGACCATAGAAGTCCGCTCCAGCCCTCTAGTCATCAACGGTTTAAACGTAAATGGTTTTGGAAGCCACCTATCTTGGAGAACACGGATAGAAGCTCCATTGCCCACCCTCAAAAGCAAGCCATCCTCAATAACCTCACGTCCCCACAGAATAGATCTCCATATCATTGACGGCGAACTCCCTAAACTAGCCTGCATAAAATCATCCTCTGGAAAATATCGGGCTTTAAGCATCTTAGCCACCAGAGATGTGGGGTTCTCTAAAATACGCCAAGCCTGTTTTACGACCATGGCTTTATTAAAAGCTTCAAAGTGTCTGAAACCAAGGCCTCCCAGCCATTTTGGTTTACACAATTTTCTCCAACCCAACCAATGAATTCCTTTCCTACCACTCTTCCCCCACCAGGATCGTGCAATCACAACAGATAATTCCTGACACAAAGATTTTGGCAGCTGAAAAACTCCCATTGTATAAGTAGGTAGTGCCTGACCAACCGCCTTAATTAAGACTTCCTTGCCCGCGCCGAGGCAACTTCGTATCCCAAGTATTAAGCTTGCGCCACACTTGTTCTCGCACATGATTAAACATCCGGGATTTGCTGCGTTGAGCTTAGGTGGGCAGCCCAAGGTAGCGTTCATGACATGTAACAATCGGCACTCCAAGCATTTCAGCAATCAGTTGCTTCATCACTTGGATCAGTGTTGGGGCTAAAACAAACTGCGACTTATCAAAATTAATTTTCTGACCAGATGCTCTCTCATACATGCTGAGAATCTGAATCAAATAAGCACAATCAGCAAGATGGGCATTACAAAAAAATAGGCTATCATCTACAAAAAATAAATGAGAAATAGTAGGTGCTCCCTGAGCCACGGAAATGTCGCTAATACGCTTGATTCTGAGTGCGTTAGAAAGCAAAGCAGATAGTCCCTCCGCACAAATTAAAAACAGATAAGGAGAGAGAGGATCTCCCTGACGCAGCCCCCTTGATGGCACAATCATTCCTGAAGCCACCCCCCGAACTTGAACAGAGTATGTAACAGTGGATATACAATCCATGATTAGCTCCACCCACGGTAAAGCCCAAAAGCTTAAGCATAGCCTCAATAAAGGTCCATTCCACCCTGTCATAAGCTTTAGACATATCTAGCTTTAGTACCATTTTCTTCAGCTTACTCCCACCACGCCGTTTAATAGCATGGATGCTTTCAAAAGCAGCAAGAATGTTGTCTGTAATCGGTCGTGTAGGGACAAACGCGCTCTGAAAATCGGAGATGATAAGCGGCATAATAGGCTTCAACCTATTAACTATAGTCTTGGAAATCATCTTATAGATTACCGTACACAAACTAATCGGCCGAAACTCCGTAACTTTAACCGGATTGTCAACCTTAGGAATGAGCGTCAAAAGTGTGTGATTAATTGCTTTCACACTGGCACCCCCATTCAATACATTAAGGCAGTACCCTACCACATCATTGCCTACCACCCCCCAATACTTCTGATAAAACAGTGCCGACATACATCCACTCTTGGAGACTTAGTAGGAAACATTTGACCCAAAGAAGTTTCGATCTCCTCCCTTAAGAAAACTTGATTGAGGCGCAAATTTTGAGATGGAGTGAGTATCGGTTTGATCACCTCAGTGACTGCCCCTACCTCATGAAGTCCATTGGAAGCAAACAAGCCTTGAAAATAATCACAAAAAACAATGCCAATACTTTCAGTAGATGTACACCATATCCCCTGATCATCTACAATAGTCTTAATTAGATTCCGTCGTCCCCGCATTTTTGCATGTTCATGGAAAAATCTAGTATTTTTGTCCCCATATTTCATCCATGAGACCCGCGATCTCTGCCTCCACAACATTTCTTCTCTTTCCAGGAAAACATACATTTCCCTACAAATATCTCTCTGTTGAACCTCAACTCCTGGAGAAGACCTTCTGTTTTGGGTGTCATCTAACTTCCTGATGCGGACATCATTAGTTAGTTTCCTGATTTATTAGTTTCCTAGATTCTCAAGTTTTCCAGATTTCACTAGGATTTTAGTTTCCAGATTTTTAGTTGGATTTGATTTAAGTTTCCTAGTTTATTTTTACTTAGTTCCTTGGTGGATTAGGATTTCTGTTTTAGTAAGGGATTTTTATCCTATTGTCTCTAGGTTTTAGTTTGCTATAAATACCCCCCCATGTAGTTCTTTAAAATTCAGTTGTTGAGATATAAAGAAAAGCTTATTTTCCAGAGATTGGAGACTACTTGGTGTGAAGCCAAACCCCTGGAGCGATTCCAGACCTATCCCCTTTTGTTCTATTTTCTGTTTTCCATTGTTTTTGCTTTCGCTAAACTACCTAAATATTCAATTCACCCATATCCTACATCACTTCCGCTGCAGACTTCGGAGCTGTGTGGGTATTCGGCCTACATGGTCATTATTCCACGTCCGCAGAGGCCCTTGACATGCCTTCAATTTCTCTACGACAGTTCCAGTCTCAGACTCCCAAGCATGCGTAATGACGTCTTGGCAACCCTCAACAGGAGTCCACATTTCCTCGAACAAAAACCGCTAATTATGCTTCCGGGCCCAAGTACTTGGTCTCAAATATGACAACAAAGGGAGATGGTCAGACACCATAGAATTCAGATAATGCGTTGTGACCTCAGGAAAGGTCCTAACAAAGTCACCATTAGCCACCATTCTATCCAGCCGAAGCTTTACATTCCCAGCACCTTGCCACCGGTTAGACCATGTAAACTTATACCCCTGAAACCGAATAGTTGTCAAACCACACTCCTCCAAAGCTTCCCGAAAGGCCCTCATTTGTGACATGGGTCGGAAGCGGCGACCCAAGTACTCATGAGCCTCAAGTATTTCATTGAAATCCCCACCTACAAGCCATGGCCCTTGAACAGTCCCTGCAATTCGTCGTAGCAAATCCCAGAGGTGCCTGACGTAACCTCGTTTCAGGATTACCATAAAACCCAGGAAAGCGGAAAGTCTCCATATCCACACCCTTTAAAATAGCGTCAATATCCCCTGGAGAAGAAGAAAGAATAGATACTTCCACTCCGTGTTGCCATAACAAAGCTAAACCCCCCGCCCTTCCTTCTCTTCCCACACTGAAACACCCTATCACACCCAACTGCCATTGCACACACTCCATCTGTACGCACCGTCTTTTTGGTCTCCGACAAAAAAAGATGATACGAGGCTTTTTATCTCTAGAAGGAATCTCAGAGCTCGGAATGTTCGTGGGTTGCCCAGACCCCGAACATTCCAGCATAATATTGTCATTGCTCGTGATGGGCCCAACCCTCGGGACCCATCACGGGTGTGCGCTTAGCACCAGATATAGTATCTGAGTCATCACAGGGACTCCCCTGGGCCTGGCACGGCCCCGCTGAAGCCACGTCGTATACTACCTTTGGAGAATAAGGTTGGCGGCCCCAGATAGCAGAAGCCGCAGTAGGAAGGATCAGTGAGGTATCCCCATCCAGCCGCAGGGGACCCATATCCGACCTCGCAGCCTCAGCGACCCCAAGGTTCAGATGCACCCTACCTTCCCTGTGGCCAACCACATCACCATCGGCCCCTTGTGAGGAAACCGTGACCTCCTTTTCCTTGTGCACTCGACGCCTTTTAAAGACTTGCGCCAGGGGGCAATCCATCCCACTATCCATCTCCATCATTCCTTGCCCGTCAAAGGCCTCGTCGAAGGATCGAACCACCCCCGTCCTGTTTGTGCCTAATAAATCTCGGCTATGAGCTGGCCGAAGGAGCCCTTTCTCTCGGCCCTGTCACTTTATCGAGGAACTGAAACACAGCGTTTCGCCAAGGTACTTTGTCCCCCTGGAGACAAAAGAAAAATGCTAAGGCATGTTTATCTCAGCCTCGATTGCAGGCCAGAGGCCGAGGCCGAGCAAAGTCGCGGCCAGAAGTATTAAAATCAAATCATCACGTGACAGGAGGGTCCCATACTTCATTTAATGAAGTAGTGCCTGCTTTAATGCAGCAAACCCACTGGCTACGAATAAACATTTAATGCATGAGGGAAGGTGGGAAGTGACTGAAGTCAGGTTTTGGCGACAGAAGGCAGAGTGATTAGACGTGGACATTCTCACAAGAATTCTTGCAGCTTGAGAGATTAGGTCACCAGCTATCAGAACAATAAATGCGTCTCCACGGCCAGAAGCTCAGAACCAACGATCAAGAACGGCAGCCGAGATTCACCAGGATTTTAGGGGTCACAACACCATACTTCACGATCCCAAATGTCGATTAGATTGCCCACTTGCTCTAATCAGGCTCCACCATGCAGATTTTCAGCCTCGATTACTCCTCCACGAACTCTTCCTATAAATACAAGGCTCAAGCTACATTCAAAGGGTTCAAACACCAAACCAAAGCCTCCCACGGAGCAACTTATTTTTTCCTGTAATGCACTTTCAATATCTTTACTTGCTTTTCTAGGAGTAGTGTTAGTCTGTAAGGAAAATCCATTCATCAATATATCATACGACCCTTGATTTTCAAGGCGCCGGAGCATCATCCTGGTTATTCGCTCATTCACCCCATATATCATACGACCGCCGCTCACTGAGCAGCGCGCCGAGCACCGCCCTAAACCCACCATCAACATCACCACTAAACGGCCTTGTAGCTCAGGCCGTGAACCTACCGGCCGAGATTAGTTCCTCTCTCGGCCACAATCGCTTAGTTAAAAGTCAAGTCCAAACAGGCGCACCATTTCATCACTTGCATCCAAACCAATCTCGATGCACGGTAGACCGTCCTGGCACGCCCGTGCACAACCGTATTGCACCCAAAAGCAGGAAGCCGCGTGTCCACGCACATCCCCTCGGCCCGGAACTTCAGGCCGTGAGATTTGCCCGGAGACACGTACGCTCGCTCGGGACGGCATCGAAGCCGTGTCATCCTTTTGAGGTTCGTCATCAAACAAACATAGCCGTTGGCCTGTTAAATGATTCTCTTCTACAGGATACTATACACATCCTTCATTATCGTTTTCCACCGTCTGTATTGTTCAACTTCAATAGCCCCTGAGGCCTTGACACTGCATGCAAACGCCCACAATATAAACAGAAATACGGGAGCCGCTCATATTCGATTTCATACTGTTTAGCCGGTTCATTTGCCGACAAACGCAGTGTGACACATCGTTTTAGCGGCTCATTGATTTTCAAACCCACCCTAATACGTAGAAAGCTCCCCAAGCAGTCTCCATTTAAGCCACGATCCACCATGTAGAACGTACCCAAAAAATTACCTACTTTTTCTCCCATGGCCGGGGTCAGAAAAATCGGCGGAATACGGCGCACACGCACCCAAAAACTTTGCGAATCCATCGAAACGGACATAGGATCCACTTCACCATCAGTGCTCGCCAGGAGCAACAGCGCCCTATCAAAAGTCCAAGGGGAGCCCCTCATCACCTTCTTCCTATCGAAATCTATTTTGAAAGAGAACTGGAACCTCTTGGGGTCGTCCAGAGACACCGCAGTGAACTCCTCCCTGGTATGCCAAATCCTCTTCAACGTGCCAAATAAAGCCTCCTTATGAAACGCCTTTGAAGTGAGCAATTTCCCAACAAGCAAGAACCGTTCAGCCTTCAAATTTCCCAGATCCTCTAACCCGACAACCTCCACTAATTCAGATTTTGAAATTGCCAAGGAAGAGGTGAGACCTGATACCAGTTCCTAAGATTATACGTAACTTATTTTTTGTAAATGCATGTGTAGAAAAGGATAGGATAAATAAATTGTGTATCCATGAAAGAAATATTATTTTAAGAGATGAATTTGTTCGACCAGAATGGTAACTAAATTAGCAGATTAGGTTTCAAGCCAAAACGATTACCACCTAAATTCAAAGTGTATATATTCTATTATTGGCGTTATTTGTCTGTACAAAAGTATGACTTTTAGAAAATCCATGATGAACGCATTGGATTCAAAGAATTATTCATGTATGGATTTTCTATAAAAAAAATCAGAGTATCAAACTATAATGGTAAATAAATTGGCATAATGAGATTGCGATTTTATTCCTCATATAATTAGTGGCTTAAAATTATTGAAACAGTATATGTGAACATGAGTATGAATTTTAGTAAATCTATGAGTACAACTTGCAATTAAAGTATATATGACTCGAAGGTCGGCGTTGTTTGTTGTTACATGAGTATGAATTTTAGTAAATCTATGATGAAACCACAGTAGATTGGAATTTAGATTTCTCAATATTATCTTACTGAAACTATGTCCAGAATCCAATCCCAATATGTTATCGAATTAATGGACCTTGATGGTCTATTTTTTAAAATACAAAAACGCTACGTGACCGAACTTGTTTACCAACTTTTTATATGCGAAAGAGATACTGGTTTTTTTGTTTTTTTTTTCAAACAGAGTTATGTGGTGATAAAATAAAATAAAAGTGACAACCGAAGAGATACTGATTTTTTTTTAAATTTAAGTCTTTAGTGTAATTCGGTGGATCGATGATCCAGGAGGATCTACCAACCAAAATAAACATAATATAATATAATTATAATTAATTATATTATATTATAAAATTATTTAAACCATAAAAACTAATGGTTTATAACAAATTATTACAAACCATAAAAAGTTAATGGTTTCAAAGTGAGTGAGATTTTAGGCCATTCATTCTTTATGACTTAAAATAATTTACTATTTTAGTTTTGTTAATTTTAGCAACCAAACCTTGTATAAATATGTAAGTTATTCATTGAAATGAATCAAGCAATTCTGAAAGCAGAACTCAAAGCATTTCCTTAGCTTCTTCCTTTTTGTTTCTCTAATTGTCTTAAAATTCCTCTCGTTCCCTTATTCCTATAAACTAAGAATTCATTTCTATTGACTAGAAGTTTTGGATCAAGTGGTATCAGAGCACCAGATCCGAAAGGGTGACGGTGGTTTATGGTCTCAACTCGCAACCAACGCAAAACTTCTAGAGAAGAACTTTTGGGTCCTTTGCTCGTGCATCGAAAGCCAAGGTCCAAGAGAGACATTATGACTAGAGAAAACAAACAAGATACATCTAGTGATGGCGATCGCATCACTATGAATGAGCAGCAAGTTGAAAACTTGTCTGCATCAATCCTTAAACTCGTGGAGAGTTTGAAGATTGGAAAACCTTCACGTCCATCAACTTCATATGAGCCTAAACAAACGCTCAAGAAAAAGGTTGTTGAGGATAGCGAAGATGAAGATGACACAGAAGCTAATCGAACGAAAAAAGGAAGCTGAATCAGGTGACAACAAAAATTCTATTGATACTTTAAAAATTGATTTTAAGGTTGATATCCCAATATAAAGGAGATGTTGATCCTGGAAAGCTGGATAATTGGATAGATACATTAGAAACTTATTTAACAGTTTATAAGTATTCTCATGTGCAAAAGATTAAATTTGCAAGTTCGAAACTTTCAAGCCATGCCCTTACATGGTGGAAGTCCTATCGGAGACGGTATGATGTCTCAGAATTGACTTGGAAGAATTTCAAGATGCTTTTAAGAAAAAAATTCTATCCAGTTGCCTATGAAGATGAAAGATGGTATAAGTGGCAACACTTCAAACAAAGATTTGGGCATCCTGTACAAGAGTATACAATAGAGTTCCATAACCAAGCTATGGTTCTGGACATTGACATTGACGACTACGACAATTTCATGAAGTATACTGGAGGTCTTGGCGACTAAAATTGTTCACCGTAGATACTATTGAAGAAGCTACTGTGAAGGCCATTGCCATTGAGGCGAAAAATAAAAGAATTGACAAGAAGGATGACAGATCAAAACCTTTCAACAAAGCTGAACTGGCAGAAAAAGGGGAAGCAGAGTAAGGAAGGTCAAACACAGAAGGTCTCCTGTGATCACTGTCAAACCAGCAAACATGCCAAAGACAAGTGCTGGATACTCCATCCTGAGTTGCGGCCAAAGCGTGAGAAAAACAACCATGGGAGAAATGACAGAAAAGCCACCTTAACTGCACAATTGGCAGAAGAGCTTTTAGAGTTGAAGTAACCTGATGTTACACTTACCCTTATGACAAGACCAGGAGATACTGAAGACACGTACAACCGTGAAGAGTTGTTTCATATGAATATTCAGGTGAAGCAAAGTGTTGTTCAAGCTATCATTGACCCTAGAAGTCAGAAAAACCTGATTTCAGAGGCTTTAGTAAGAAAAGTGGGCTTAGACACCACACCACATCCTAAGCCGTACCCGCTAGGATGGATTCAGAAGGACGTTGACTTACAGATCACGAAGCAATGTACCTTCAAATTTGTTATCACAAATCAATATATCGATGAGGTGACATGTGAGGTGGTTCCTTTGGACGTTTGCCAAGTCATATTAGGCATTCCATATTTATGGGAGCGAGATGCCATTCATTATCGGAGGCTTCGCAAGTATCGACTTGTGAAGGATGGGAAGGAGTTCCACATCAACGCTTGCAAGCCTCAAGCTACAAATAATTTGCTTACAGATAATTCCTGACACGCTAACCAAGCCAAGAGGTTAGTCAATTCATATGGGCGATTTGTTTTATTGATGATTCGACCGCAAGATCAGAAGTTCCTGGAGCTGTGACATTGTCTACATTGTCTTTATCTCCTACACAATGCTCAGACATAGGGAAATTATAGAAGAAGTTTAAGGACTTATTTCATGTTGTGCAGGGTTTGCCACCACGGAGAGCTGTGGAACATGAGATCCAGTTGGTAGGAGATTCACCTCTACCAAACTTGGGTTTGTATCGTACTTCTTTGACGGAATCTAACGAGATCAAGAAGCAAATTCAGGGACTTCTTGAACAAGGAGTCATCAAACCTAGCCGCTCACCATGTGGTTCGCCAGTGTTACTTGTGCCTAAGAAAGACGGAGGCTGGCGTATGTGTGTTGATTATAGGGCACTCAACAAAATAACCATCAAGAATCGGTATCCATCACCGAGGATTGATGACTTGCTAGATCAACTATATGGTGCACGCTACTTCACTAAGCTTGATCTCAAATCTGGCTATCACCAAGTTCGCATCCATGAAGAAGATACTTGGAAGACTGCATTCAAAACAAAGCAGGGATTGTTTGAGTGGTTAGTCATGCCATTCGGGTTATGTAATGCTCCAGCTACCTTCATGCGATTGATGAATGAGGTACTCCGCCCTTTCATTGACGACTTCGTCATTGTATACTTAGATGACATTCTCATATTTAGTGTCACATGGGAGGACCATCTTCATCATATTGCTCAAGTTTTGGAGGTTCTACGAACAAATCAATTACAGTTAAACGGTAAGAAGTGTGAATTTGGGAAACAACACCTTGTATACCTGGAATTCATTGTTGGTGCAGGAGAACTGAAAATGGACCTAGCGAAAGTACATGTGATTTCTCAATGGCCTACGCCATGTTCAATAACTGAAGTTCGGAGCTTTATAGGTGCATGCCAATATTTGTGAAAGTTTATTCGGCACTTTTCACAAATTGCAGCACCCTTACATTCTCTTACAAAGGCCAATCAAAAGCTTGAATGGTTCAGAAACCATGAAGAATCTTTCCAGTTGTTGAAACGAAAGATTACATTAGCCCCAGGTACTAGCATTACCTGAATTTGCAGAAACCATTTGAAGTAGAAGCATATGCATCAAACTATGCCATGGGAGCCGTATTATTTCAGGATGGGAAACTAGTTGCATAGCATTCTGAGATGTTTAGTGGACCGGTATTGAACTATCCGACTTATGACAAGGAACTGTATGCAATGCATCAAGCAGTGAAGCATTGGAGAGCTTACTTGTTGGGAAAAGAAGTTGTAGATCACTTAGATCATAAACCTCTTCAGTTTTTAACTACACAGTCTAAGTTGCAGCAAGCTTGCCATATGAAATGGATGTCTTACCTACAAAAATTCAATATTGTGATAAAGTACAAGAAAGGAGCAACTAATAAGTTGGCTGATATGTTATCTAGACCACCTACACCAGTTAGTTCCGCATGCTGGTGGCTATGCAAATCCAACCCATTGTTCCTTCTGAATATGCCAAAGGGTATGACACATATACTGATTTCAACTCAGCCTATGCCAAGCTACAACAAGGAAAGACTAGTGAGTTTGAACTGAAGGATGGACTAATGTACAAGGGAACACAATTGTGCATTCCAGAAGATGGCGACAGATTCCAAGTGGATTTGTGAGGCTCATACTTCCAAAGTAGCAGGACATTTTGGAGTTGAGAAGACTTTATTGAATCTTCGTCGCTATGTGTATTGGCCAAAGATGCATCTTGATTTTTCACGATACATTCGAGGTTGTGTTCTATGCAACACACCGAAGCCTTCCAACAGAAATTTAGGATTGTTTCTTCTGTTACTAGTACCTAGCCGACCTTGGGAGACTATCTCGATGGATTTCTTAGGTGGATTGCCTAAAACCAAGTATGGAAATGACTAATTGTTTGTGGAGGTAGATCATTTTAGTAAGATGATGATTCTCATTCCATGCAAGAAAGCTGTTCCTGGAGAAGGAGGGCAGCTAAGTTATTTTTCCAACATGTTTGGAAGCATTTTGGCTTACCTGCATTGATTATTTTTGACAAAGACAGTCGATTCTTAGGCCAATTCTGGAGGTCGTTATAGGGAATGATGGATACCAGATTGAAGAGAAGCACTACATTTCATCCACAGGGCAGATGGGCAAATGTTGGTCGTAAACTAGACTATGGTACACTTGTTGAGCGGTACAATTCCAAGCATCCGAAGACTTGGGATGAAAGTCTCCCTTACTTACAGTTTGCTTTCAACTGAGCAATTCATGGCTCCACACTCAAATCTCCATTTGAGGTTTGTTTGGGTTATTTACCCCAGAGTCCTTTTGATTTAGCATTCACTATGAGTGACCAACCATTAAGTGGGAAAGAAGAAGAAGAAGAAGAACATATTCGAGCACATAAATTTCTCGAACGAGTTAGAAAGATTCATACTAAAGTAGAGGCACAATTGAAACGCTCTCAGCAACGATATAAAGCTCACCATGATAAGCATCGTGTGCCATGTAACTTCAAAGAAGGTGACCTAGTATGGTTACACCTTGGAAAAGGAGCGGCCAAACCGGTGAAGGCAAGAAATTGAAGCCTATTCGTTGTGGACCGTTCAAGATCATCAAACAAATTGGTGATAATGCCTTTCAACTTGAATTACCACCATACATGTATATGTACTCGGTCATGAATACCGAGGCTTTTTGAGCCATCTCTACTTGATGATGATCCTGACGAAGACACACGTCTTCCATCAGTTGATGACTTAAAGATTGAACAAGAAGATCCTTTGCATGAGGATTGTATCTTGGAATAGAAGGTTCGCGAGACTCGACATGCAAAGTATGAGTATTTCTGTATTGGTAGAAATGGTATATTCGAGGCAAGGTAATAACAGAGTTTCCTCATCTCAATTTAGCTTGACCAAGAGCTCAAGCATCTTAAACCGGGAGCCATGAAACAGGAGGATCTACCAACAAGAATTCCTCTAAAATTCCTCTCGTTCCCTTATTCCAATAAACTAAGAATTCATAGTTCTATCGACTAGAAGTTTTGGATCAATCGAATACTAAACTAGTAAGAAATAAGAATATTTAGCACACACTAAATAAATTAGTAATATTTACATGTTTTGAGATTTAGAACTAAGTGCTTGGGACTAATGTAACAACCCAAACCTTAATTAATTATTAATTATTAATTTATTCTAGGAAAAGACAATTATACCCCTAGAATATTTTGTTAGGTTTAAAGTTGAATTTTTGACTAGGAAGGAATTTGGGAATTTTGATTGTGCCATTGCGCAGATCACGTCGAAATGAGTCTGGAGACACGTAGTGGGCTCAAATCCGAGTTGTATTGAGGAAGTTATGATCAAAAAAACGTAGAGGGGCAAAATCGTAATTTTTGCAAGTCATATTTTTTAAAGAAAAAAACTCTCTCTTCTCTCTCTCTCCAATTCGCAAACCAGACCACCCACCACCGACGTTTTGCTTTGTTTTGTTTTGTTTTTCAGTCGACGCCACCCTACCTCCATAACCATTGTCGCCCCGCCCCAACCCTTGAGACTGGTCCCAATCGAACCGCCATCGCCTTCTCCCTTCAGCTCAGCCAGTCTTTGCAGCCAACAGCCGAGAAATCCGTTGGAAATCGACGAGAAACGGGCCGGTTTTCACGAAATTTCACCGGCTTCGTTCTCCGTCCTCCGACCGCCATTTTCGATGATCAAGGTATGGAATCTCATCTACTCTTCGAGCTCTAGCTAATGGTTGGGTAGGATTTGATCAGTTTCTAGTGTTGATAGTTTGATTTTGGATTCAAAGTTTGGCCGGATTTCGGATTGAAATTCCGGCCACTTCGGCCATTTTTAGGGGTATGTCCAAGAAAAAAAGTGGCTCCAATCAATGTCCTGAACCTAGGGTGGGAATCTTGGCGCTTAATTTTGAGATTTTTCTGACAGCCGCTAGCGCGTGGGCAATGTAGCAAAGGGGCATTATGTGCCAATGCGATCCCCTAGTTGTCACCTGCGTGTAGGCATGCTTGGATTCCAATTCAGATACCGTTTGAGCCTCGAACGGATTTCGCCTATTGTGGGATTTCTAGGTTCGATAGGTTCAGACTGTTGGATCGAACTTAAACTCACATATGTTATACCCCGTATTTCTAGGATCGTGTAGGATTCGACGGATCGTGAATCGGAGTCCCTTCTGAAATCGCGAACCCTATGGTGAAATTAACCGTAACCGTCCGATCGTGTGATCGTGATTAATCCGAACCGTCTGATTCGGACCAAACTTGCAGGATAGGGTTATTAAAATATGTAGAACTTATAGAAACTCTCGAATTGTCAATTGGAGGTCGTGGACCCCACGAGGTCCCGGGTTGACCGATAGGGAAATGTATCGCCTATCG
The DNA here is from genome assembly GCA_018703695.1 of Prunus fruticosa. Lineage (NCBI taxonomy): Eukaryota > Viridiplantae > Streptophyta > Magnoliopsida > Rosales > Rosaceae > Prunus > Prunus fruticosa. The sequence goes on along the minus strand of CM031923.1, from coordinate 1,672,453 downwards.
ATTCTCGGGTCTTTTCAGACCGTTCTATCCGTCCGAAATGTATATGTGGGCATATGAATGATCTTAAACTAGGTGCACGTGCTTTTAGAGGGCGAGGGTCAGGGTTTTCAATTAAATGATTATGTTGAGCTATTTTATTTATTAAATACTTTCTAATGGCTTAAATAGGTACTCAGGCACAGCTGACCCGCATGAGGGACCCTCAAAAGGTCCAGCGAGCTCGGACGTCGGACACGCCAAGGTTCGACTCGGATTAAATACTTTCTATTTTATTTAGTCATTTGTGCCCGGCACCCGCTAGGTGTCGGACACGCACAGGGTTCGACTCGGATTCCAAAGTGGAATTTGGGTCGGGTCCTATCACTAAAATATACAATAACTACATATCAGTTAACTTCTTCATAATCCTCATATGTACCACCACTTATATTTACCATATTTACTACAACGGTTTGATAATAGAAGACTATATCTTATAAAGTTTGGAATTTCATGTTGTCGCCTACAACGGTGTAATTGTTAGGTGTTACACTATTTCAATTACTTTTTTTCGTTATATTCGGTAATTTAGAATCACTTCACTGTTTGCTCGTGTACCACACCTTTATTGTCACAGTATTATGAAAACAAATTCAAACCAAGCAAACTATGAGTAAGAAGGTGATGTTATTTATTATCCATTCAAACATTTAACGAACATATTGGGAGAACATAAGATTTTTGGTGCACATCGTAAGTATATGATATATATTAATGTATCAAGTAGCATTGATTATGGCATTTCCTTATGTGCTTGCCGGTGTGTAGAGATGTCTTGAGGAATGAACTTCAATATTTCATCTAGCGGACACTTACACCAACCCTCGATGCATGAGCGTTGGCCGCATTCAATAGAAGTTTGGCACGGATAACGAACAATTGGACCCCTTGCTTCGACTCCAAATTGCACACCTACAACAAGTAATATTTCAATAATTCATAATAAAATTGTTTTTTGTCTTTATTGTGAACATTCTGCTTTATGCATGAGTTGACGTTACAAAAATATACACTTAAACTCGACTTTATGGCTGAAAATATCGACAATTGTTAGGTTAAAGTATATAATTTTAACGATGTATCAACGACATATACACATTTTAAAAATAAGTGAAGTCAACCACGTTCGAAAAAAAAAAATTCCTATATGCAGTTGTATTGTTCAAAGAAGTCAGCCCTTGAGGTTAGCCTAGGTTGTTAGGATTAACGTTCGGATTATAGTATGTCAAGAATAAATTTCTCTTTCATTGTAACAAAAATAAAAATTAAGAGAAGTATTTTACCATCATATGAAACAAGAAAGAGCCCAATGAGGAAAGCGGACTTGAATGAACCTTTCTCCATATCGATTCAATTTGTTGAAAGCTAGGAAGGATTATAGGTTTATACGTGCTATAAAACTTAAATTTGGAGTCACTAGTTTTTTAAAGGACTACAAGATATATAGGCGAATTTGAAAACTATTTTCTATGATTGCACATTTCGGTGACACTACTACGAAAATCGTTCCAATGAGGCGTTGGTATTGTTCATTATTGGTTGACAACCAGTTCATATCTTCACACAACTTGTGATTCATCTCAATGGGTGTGTGAGTAGGCTTACACCCAAGAATTCTTGTTTCAGTGAGTAGATTCATCACGTATATGACTTTCTGAGCTTGCAAACTTGATTTTTCTTGTCAGGAGCTAAATTACATCATGGTGGTAAACCCATGTATACCTCTTCTTCCAAGTCTCCATGTAAGAAGGCATTTTTAACATTGAACTGATGTAGTGGCCAATCTACATTTGCGGCTAGAGAGGAGGACTCGGATAGTGTTGATCTTGGCTACTGGGGAGAAGGTCTCTTGGTAGTCCACCCCATATCTCTGTGTGTACCCTTTCATCACCAATCTAACTTTATATCTTTTAATGGATCCATCTGCTTTGAGTTTCACAATATAGATCCACCTGCATCCCACCATCTTCTTTTCGTGAGGTAAAGGCACAGGCTCCCATGTGGCATTCTTCTGAAGAGCTCATATTTCTTCATTCCTGGCTTATTTCCATTTTGAGCCTTCTAATGCTTCAGTCACATTATTGGGGACAGATATATCGGCCAACTGCTTCACAAAGTGTACATGTGACTAATAGGGGTATATATATCTTTTATGCTTTCTAAAATCAAATCATCATGGTATATTTCATTAGTGTTATTAGTTTCAGGGGGAGATGTTACTTGAATGACTTACTCAAAAGGTGATTGATGTGGTACTAGAGTTGAAGGTGGGTCTGAAGCAGGCAAAATCTCAGAAAATAGTTCAACGTTCTCCTAATTTTGGCAGCGTGGAGTCAACCGATCATTTTGACATAGTGGCTCTGCCTGAAGGAATAAAGAGGGGCAACTGGTCGTGTGGGAAAGGTGATTTAAGCAGGCCCCCAAACATCAGAATGAATAAGGGAGAAGGGAACCAAACTTTTATTTGCACTTAATGGGAACTCAATACAATGGCTTTTAACCAATTTACACATATCACATTGGAAACTAGAAACATCAAAACAAGAAAATAATGATAGAAACAACTTCTTCAGATAACCAAATGAGGCATGCCCAAGACGTTTATATCATAACCAAACTTTGTCTCTCTGCCTCTAGAACTAGCTCCGCTTGTTATGACAGCTTGACCAACCTTGGTCTCACTATCTGGTTCCCAGTCCAAGTAGTAGAGTTTGCCTTACGTAGTACAACAACCAATCATCTTCCCCGTGACGATGTCCTGAAAAACACAATGATTCAGCCAAAATGTTATAGTACACCCCAAAGTAGTAGTAAGTTGCGCAACATACAACAAGTTATGGTTCAAGGATGGAACAATCAATATAGAATCCAAATGTATGGAGTTAGAGAGACATAAAGAGCCCTCCCCAACCATAGGGGAGGGGGTACCATTAACATTAGACACCACCGTCTGAGTGGTTGGTTTGTGACTAATAAATTGGCCAGGATCAAATGTTGTGTGATCCGTAGCACCCAAGTCAGTAATCCATGTGGGCTTCGAGAAGACGTATGAAAAGTAAAACCTTCGGTGGTGGCGATAGAAGCACAAGCCCGGGTAGCCAATTTAGCAGGATTGACAGCATGCTTCTATAAGTTTGCAAGGAGGGAGAGAATCATGGGGGTCCTGACATCGCAGCATAAGTAAGATTGCTATAAGTGTGTGTTTGTGATTAAGGAGTTGATTTGAGAATTTTAGGAATTTGATGTATAAATTTGATTTATGAATTTGATTTTAGAGGTATTTGTTTAAAGAGTTTGATAAGAGGATTTGATTTGAGAGGTAAGGAGTTTGATTTGGAATTTGAGGGTATGATTTGACAGCATAGAGACAACCTGGGATCCATTACTCGTATACCATGCTAAAATATGAATATGGTCTGAATACTTTAGGTTAGTTGTATTCTTCTTCATAAGGAGGTATATATAGGAGTTTACAAGAGTGCTTACAAGAAAATAGATACAGTAATTAATTAGGAGAATATCTCCTAATTATATAAGGATGCGTAAACTATATAAAACAATGAAGTAAATCACCTAAGTAACTTAGGAAATAAATCTCCTTGATTTAGTAGGTTAACTCACGTCAACAGTGAGGGGAATGCTCTCAACAACGGCCATGGGTGGTTTTTTTCAGTTGAAGGAAATGAATATTTTTTTAACCAAGAAAAAGGAAATGAATATTTCATTCCAAGAAAAAGCGATACAACAATCAGCAAAATAAACAGGGGCTCAACTACAGTATAGTAAAAGCCAAATCCAAACACCAAAGTCTCAGGCTCAAAAACAACAAAAATTTCCCAAATTATAGAAACCCTAGAGACAATATCCAACCCTACCCAGAGTAAGTCGTTGTCGCCAACATTGCCACCACAAAGAGAACAAAGTACAAAGGAGCTGTGCAAAGGATCTATAAAGCATGGAGTTGGGGTATCAAGCCACCAATGCATCATACTCAAGTAATCCATCAAGTGGTCAATTGACTATGGCACTATAGAGCCCACTATTAATGCATATCTTAGTCTCAAATCTGAGGATGGGTTGTAGGTGGGAAGCATTAGCAAGAGCAAACAATACACAATCAAGTCAAACATAGGGAAATAGCCTTATTATGTTACTTTTCTTATTTTAAGTTTTTATGTGCTCGTAAAAGGTTTTGACGGAATATCGACTTTCTGAACAAATTTTAGCACAACACCAACTGGAGAAGAAAGCTAAGACATTGAAGATCATTGTGTCAAGTTTTCATAATTTTTCATGAAGCCAATTGTTCTAGAATTTGAAGTCAACACATCCCAAGTTGAATTCTCGTCAAAACTGTGTTGTTGTGGGAGATTGAAGGCTTGGAGACTTTCGTAAATTTTCTTAGTGACATGTGATATATGTCTCAAAAGTTAAGAGACAGAGCTACAATTCCAAAAAAATTTCAAAATTTTCCATTCAAGAGAGGACGTGGAGCTTAGGCATGCGCATCACCATTGTTTTCCGGGTTCTATCTTTTGTCATGACTTTTCTTATGATTTTTATTATGACTATGTGTAACTAAATATTTTTTCTAGGGCATGATGAAACCCTAATATGATGATCCGGTTTTCTCATTCTTCTTATCTTTTGATTGCCTTTTGATGTTGGATTCTTAATCAATGTGCTTATAAACTTGATTGAATGTCTTGATGCTTAACTACCATCTAGGTTTCTAATTGAGTTAATTGATGCAAATTAGAGTAACACACCACAACTAATTTGACATTTGCTTCTTGTGGTTAGGAATTGTAATTCTTCTAGGATAAATACCATACTCCTAGGGTTTACATGTTTATCAAAGGTTTTCACAAAGCTCAAAAGAGTTTCTATATGCGTTCATATTTGTACTAAATACCATAGATTACATGTAGGAATATACGAGCTAGCTTAAATATCATAGGTAATTCAAGCAAAAGGAAAATTAATCAACAACATCAATTTAATAAATTAACGGATAGGTAATTAAGAGGCTAGATTGCATTATTAGTGGTGGATTCGGTGTCCTTTGTGCTTTTATATATTGGTTTTCAATCCCTTTAAATATCGTGTGTTTTATTTGTTTTGATTTTAAAGTTTTTATCAACTTTAGTTCAATCAATCAATCAATCAATCAATCGTTTGTTTAATTAGGTTTAGTGCAATTTGTTGGTTTGACTTCGTACTCGCATATCTCTATACTAAATATTGTTGATTCATGCGCTTGCGAGTAATTTAATTTGTGATTTTTTACTATTCTTTTCTAGGAGTTTGAAAATCTACATCAAGTTTTTCCAAATTTTTAAATATTCTTTTCTTGATGTAGAAAAGAATTTATGAGGTTGAACCTAAAAGGATTTATTTACCAACTTAATCACCTAAATTGCACTAAACCTAATTAAACAAACGATTGAGTGATATTAAACAAAAATTGACAAAATCTTAAAAACCAAAACAAATAAACATACAACAATTAAAGGGGCTGAACATCAATTTATAAAAGCACTATCCACCACTAATAATCCAATCTAACCTCTAAATTACTTATCCGTTAATTAATCCAATTGTTGTTGTTAATTATTTTTTGCTTTTTTTCATGAATTACCTATGGTATTTAGACTAACTCATATATTCCTACATGCAATTTGTTTATGGTATTTAGTAGAAATAAGAATATAGACTCTTTAAGCTTTGTGAAAGTTTTGATAACCATGTAAACCCATCTAATGGGTTGTATGGGCTATAGGCCATGCCAAAAAAAAATTTATTTTTAAATGTGATGTAGTCTTAGCCCAAAAAAATATATATATAGCTAAATAGAAGGGATAGCCCAATTCGTACCTGCATCAAAAGCAAACAGAGTCAAAACCTACTTGAGTGGTAAAACAAAAACAAAAAACATCAGTTCGTGAGGGTGAAAACGCAAAGAGGCCGACAAAGCCAAAGGCACCCCACCAGCAATTGGTCCAGCTCCAGGTCAACAAATTAACAAGCCAATTTCTCCTCTTTATGTTTGTTGAGGTAATTTTCTTCACTTAGTTCTTATTAGGGAGTTATAATTATATTTTTTTTTTATAAACAACATTTAGGGATTTTTGAATTTGGGGATTTTTGAATATGCTTACATACATCATTCATGTTATAGGTTATACTTATAATGTCAGATCATCACCGAAATCCTAAGAGAGTGAAGAATATTTTGCATTTTTTTAAGAAAAAAAATGAAGGATCATCAAGTAGCATGCCTTCTAGCCCTTCTTCATCTTCTCCAATTTGTGGGGAGAAACCTCCTTCTGAATTTCAAAGAGTCGAGATCTCAAAGAGTCCATTGTGATCAACAAGTTGATACCAATTCTCTTGAACGTGATCCGGGATTACGTCATCAAATATGCACATATTCAATTAATGAACGTGATAATGTTCGAAGAGCATATATTCTGATAGGATTTTAGCCACCTGCAAAACAGAGGTTAAAACGCTATATATACTCGCAAATTGGGAAGAAAGTTTTGAAGGATTATTAATTGGTTGAGAAAATCAGGAAGATAAGACACTAAGGCAAGGTGTCCACAACAAGCAATCCAATATAGCACTTACGTTCATTAATCCATTAAGAGGTAATTCCAGGTTGAAAATTGGTTACCTTACGTTTATTCTCCCTATGGCATTTAGCCTAGAATAATTCCTACAACATGCAATCTCCCTATGGCATTTAGGCTAGATATAAACATGAAGAGTACGATGAGCACAAGTAACCAAATCAATCATGTAATTCTTATGGCATGGCATTTACTGTAAGTAATCACACCTTTTAATTGCAAGAAGCATACTCAAAATCAGTGTGGCATTCACTAAATTTTGCATCATATAACTTAGTCATATACCATAATGGTGATCAAGCATCAAAGCACATAACCAGTATAACAGTCGGCAATTAAAAGTTCAAACACAAAATCACATTAATGGATAAATAAACATACAGTACTATATCATCATGCTAGGGCTTAACCCCACCCTAGATTAAGGTTTAGTTACACATGAACATAATTAAAAACACAGAAAATAAAATCATAAGAGTGACGGAAGAAACCCTGAAATACAACGTCGCACACAAACTCCTAGAGCCGTATTCTCCTCTTGATGAATGGGTCGTCAAAAATCCTCTTTTCTGACCTAGGCTTTTCTTTTTATATGATCTCTCTACCTTTTCCTAGTCCTAGTAAGCCTCAAATAACTTAACTTGCAAGGCATGAACAGCCAAACAAATTGTAACCAATAGGAAATATAAAAAAAGAAAGTACAAGTCAGCTTTCCTAATTCTTTGCAGCTTACAGCAGCTATTCCGATTCTGGGCTTTTGGTGGGCTTAATCTTCACCAAATTGAACGTGTAAGATCTCATTGGAGAGGTATTGACGTCAGCTACAAGTTGTATGACAAATAGTTTCCAAGAAAAATCCCATAAACTTGACTAAAATCGTCCTCAAGCCCAACAGCTCCAATCTGCCCTTATGGCACATGCCCTGAAATTAATAATTCGTTCTGAACAGTTGGCTGGTCCAATAGCTCTCAAACTTTGACATAACGTCTCTTGACCTCTTATATTTCATCTCCAAGTGGTCTCAACCAAAATCTCCTAGTAAAAAGTAATTTCTCCATTTTTGGCATTTTAGAGTTCCTGAAAACACAAAAGCTGGGATATGTGAAGATCTCTATAGAACAATCAACTTTTGCATATAATATCTAGATGAAAGAGTAAATTTATATGATTTATAAATGACTTATAATATTCTCTTAGGACCATGTCAACCCACATTCACGCCACTTAGGTGGGAATCAAAATCCTCGATTTCAACAATGTTGGTTCAAACAATTCCCTTGGCTTGAGTATTCTGTTCATGAAGATAAAAGGTTTTGTTTTCCATGCTTTGTTTTTGAAACTGATCATTCACACAAGGCATTCGCTATAGGTGGGTTTAAAAATTGGAAGAGAGTTGGTTCGGAAAAATGTGTTTTCCTTGGTCATGTAGGCAATATAAATTCTCCACATCATCTTGCTATGCAAAAGTGGGTGGATTTAAGCAACCCTTCTCAACATATTGACAAAGTGGTGCAATCACCACAAGATGTTACAAAAAATCAGTTGAGACTTACAAGCACGATTGAGTCCATTAGGTATCTAGCAAATCAAGGATTGGCTTTTAGAGGTAATGATGAATCTTGTGAGTCGTCAAATCAGGGAAATTTCATTGAGTTGATAAAAGCCTTTTCAAGAATGAATGTAGAAGTTGAAAAAGTCATCTTAGAGAATGCTCCTGGAAATGCAAAATATATTGCATCAACGATACAAAAGGAGATCCTAAATATTTTTGCTAACAAAGTAAGGAAGAAGATTCGTGAGGAAGTTGGAGAGGATGGAAAATTTTGTATTCTTGTTGATGAAGCACTTGATGAATCTAAAAAGGAACAAATGACTATTATCCTAAGATTTGTTGGTCGTGATGGGTTTATTTAGGAACGGTTTTTTGAGATTATAAGTGTTCATGATACTAATTCCTCAACTCTTAAAACTGACATTTGTAAAGTGCTTGGTAAACACACTCTTTTAGTTAAAAATATGTGTGGCCAAGGATATGATGGTGCTAGCAATATGCATTGTCAATGGAATGGCTTACAAGCATTGTTTCTCAATAATTGTCCATATGCATATTATATACATTGCTTTGCTTATCGCCTCCAACTAGCATTAAATGCTGCAGCTAAAGAGGTAGGAGTTATTTGGAGATTTTTTTCAATGTTGAATAATATTGTGAATTTTGTTGGTGCTTCTGCTAAACGTCATTCTGAGTTGAAATTATCTCAAAAAGTTGAAATTCAAGGGTTGTTAGAGGCTGGAAAACTTGGAATGGGTACAGGGGCTAATCAAATTCGTTGTTTGCAACGACCTGGAACTACTCGTTGGGGGTCTCATTTTAGTTCTATCAGAAGTTTGATTGATTTATTTGGTGCAACCAAGACACTTCTTGATGAAATAGGTCGTAATGGACCTATATCACAATTTCATGGGGGAAGCTGAGAGTATTTATATTGCCATGATGTTGTTTGAATTTATTTTTTCCTTACTTTTGTTGGAAAAAACTATGGGATTCACAGATTTTCTTTGTCAATCACTTCAAAGCAAATCTCAGGACATTGTAAATGCTTTGAATCTTGTTTCAAGTACAAAAATGAAGCTTGATGAGTTGAGAAATAATGGTTGGGATGATTTTATCAAAAGTGTGCTATCATTTTGTGAATAACATGACATTAGTGTACATGATATGAGTGCTCGTCATAAAATGGGTAGAGGTTGTTCTTGTCAACAATAGGATTCTATTACAGTTGAGCATTATTTCCGTATTGATGTATTTAATGATGTAATAGATTTTCAGTTAGTAGAGTTAAATACTAGATTTCCAGAGCAAACCGTGGAACTTCGTTATCTTACCTCAACAATGGATCCCTATGATTCATTTAAGCAGTTTAACATTAGTGATATATGCAATCATGCTGGGAAGTTTTATCCTTAAGATTTTACTACCACTAAGTTGTAGGCTTAGATCAACATTTGGGATTTTATAAGACCGATATGGATCGTCTTCCAGCCATCAAGAATCTTGATTCTATTCCTAAATTACTTAAGTGCTTACTTGAAACAGGGTTAACACACACTTGATTGATAGATTGATTCGTTTGGTGTTAACTCTTCCGGTTTCTACAGCAACAACAGAATGTGTATTTTCTTCTATGAGACTTATCAAAAATCGACTTTGGAACCAGATAAATGATGAGTTTCTTGCTGATTGTATGACACTTCACATTGAAAAAGAATTTGTTGATAGTATCGATAACGAATCAACAATTAGTGATTTCAACTCTTTGAAGCCTAGAAGGGTGAAACTCAAATAGTTGTATTATATATTTGCATTGCATATTTATTTATTATTGTCTTTTTTTACTAGTTTATATCTTATGTACTAGATGCATTTTGAGGGTAAGGCTCAATATGTCCCCCCTGATTAGGTGTGTAATTTTTGTTATCAATGAAATTTACTCGTACCGTCGAGTTTGTTTATAAGGGAAATCCAACCCAGTGTATTTTGAAATCCTGGATTCGTCTCTGCCTATGAGTATGGTATTTACCCTAGAAGAATTAAAATTTCTAACTACAAGAAGCAAGCCTCAAATTAGGTATGGTATTATTCTAATTTGCATCAAATAACTCAACTTTCAACCCAGATAGTAGCTAAGCTTCAAGACATTCAATCAAGTTTATAAGCATGGTGATTAAGAATCTAGCATCAAAAGGAAATCAAAGGATAGGCAAAATAAGAAAACTAGATCATCATATTAGGGTTTCATCATGCCCTAGAAAAGTATTTAGTTACACATAGTCAAATTAAAAATCATAAAAAAAGTCATGCAAAAATATAGAACTTGGAAAACAATGGCAATGCGTACCCCTAAGCTCCACATCCTATCTTGAATGGAAATTGAGTAAAAGGTGGTAGGTTGGGTAGAGAGAGCTTAGGGTGGGCTTATATAGTGAAAAGTAACTAAAACTAACTCTAAGAAGGTCCGGAAAAACTCTCCCACAACAAATTAAAATCCTAAACAACTAAGTAAACAAACTAGGAAAGAATCCTTCTTTTACTAGGAAACTCGTCTTGCATGCACGTTTTACCAAATTCATGCATGAACAATTTGTTGAATCCAACCTCACCGAAATGTGCAATAATGGAAAATAGTTTTCAAATTCGCCTATATATCTTGTAGTCTTTTAAAAAACTAGTGACTCCGAATTTAAGTTTTATAGCACGTACAAACCTATAATCCTTCCTAGCTTTCAACAAATTGAATAGATATGGAGAAAGGTTCATTCAAGTAAGCTTTCCTCATTGTGCTCTTTCTTGTTTCATATGATGGTAAAGTACTTCTCTCAATTTTTCTTTTTGTTACAATGAGAAATTTATTCTTGACATACTATAATCCGAACATTAATCCTAACAACATAGGCTAACCTCAAGGCTGAATTCTTTGAACAATACAATTGCATATAGGAATTTTTTTTTCTCCAACGTGGTTGACTTCACTTATTTTTTAAAATGTGTATATGTCGTTGATACATTGTTAAAATTATATACTTTAACCTAACAATTGTAGATATTTTCAGCCATAAAGTCTAGTTTAAGTGTATATTTTTGTAACGTCAACTTATGCATAAAGCAGTATGTTCACAACAAAGACAAAAAAAAGTTTTGTTATGAATGATTGAAATATTACTTGTGGTAGGTGTGCACACTACTACAAAAAATGAAAATAGACGACGGGGATCCACCGTCGTTGTAATGCTTTGAAAACCGTCGTAAATCGACCGCGTCTTTTTGGGTGTCAAATTACGACGGCTTTTTACGTCGTTGTTTATCTGTAAAGACGACGATTTTTAAAGAAAATCGTCGTTGTTTGGAGGTAAAGATCGTTAATTATAGGAGGAAAGACGACGGTTTTTAATAAAACCGTCGTGTATTGTAGGTTAAGATGACGGTTTTTTATGAAAACCGTCATCTTTACATATAATAGACGACCCTTTTTTTAAAAACCGTCATATTTACTTCACAATAGACGACCCTTTTTAAAAAAAACCGTCATCTTTACATATAATAGACGACCCTTTTTAAAAAAACCGTCGTTAATTATCTGTAAAGATCATGATTTATTATGAAAACCGTCGTCTAATAAGTTCCCAAACTGCTACATTTTAGTTCTTTTTGATTTCATATGATGCTATACAACAATTTTAACTGGAAAACCAACCATAATGCTTTATTAATGAATATATACACTCAAAAATAGTTTCTTTCATAAAACTTGAAGATTCAAACATAAGTCCTACCAATTAAGTAGTACAATCTTTTCCTAACAAGACCTACATACTCCTAATCCAAGCCTTCGTCATCCAAACAGACAAATGATGCACAACTGAAGTCTCCTCCATCATCCCTGTAAATAAATCAAAATGACAAAGAGAGAAAAAAAGCTAAGATTATAAACATATAAAATTAGGTGGAAGAGAAATTTTACCATTGGACCATATTTCCATAGAAAACTTGTAAAATGAGCATAAAAAAGACCATCGAGAACCTGCAAAAGGAAAAATATATAAAGAAAATGATGGTGAAAAGAGAAGGTAACAAATTTTGAACCAAATCAGATAATATATACGACTCGCATAGAAAACCTGCAAAGAGAAGGTCAAAAAAACATACGACTCGCATAGAAAACCTGCAAAAGAAAAAGTTATAAATCTGCAAGCTTCCTCCTCATCTCTTGAGAACCAAATCAGAAAATCTAAAAAGAAACCATAAATAAAAAAAAATATGTAAACAAACCAGACAAATCAAGGGAGACAGAAAATCTGAAATCAGGGAGACGAAGAACATACCAGAAACGCAAAGAGACTAATCCAGAATTCACTAGCAAAATATAGAAGGATATTGAGAGATTAGGTCACTTTCAAATCAAACCTTTCATGAGAGTGTTTTAGAGAGCTCAAGAGGGTTTCAAGGAGGAAGAGGTTTTCAGAGATGGGGGAAGATCTGAAAATTTGTCGAGCGCGAATTCACTTAAGCGGCCTTTTTTTAGCGTGTTTTAAAAGACGACGCTTGTTAATGAGAGATAAGGTTTTCAAAGACGGGGGAAAATTTGAAAATTTGTCGAGCGCGAATTCACTTAAGCGGCCTTTTTTTAGCGTGTTTTAAAAGACGACGCTTTTTAAAAAAAAACCGTCATCTTTACATATAATAGACGACCCTTTTTTTAAAAAAACCGTCATCTTCACATATAATAGACGACCCTTTTTTTTAAAAAACCGTCGTCTTTACATATAATAGACGACCCTTTTTTTTAAAAAACCGTCGTCTTTACATATAATAGACAACCCTTTTTTTAAAAAAACCGTCGTCTTTACATATAATAGACGACCCTTTTTAATAAAACTGTCATCTTTACATATAATAGACGACCCTTTTTAAAAAAAAACTGTCATCTTTACTTATAATAGACGACAGTTCTTTAAAAAAAACCCGTCATCTTTACGTATAATAGACGACGGTTCTTTCAAAACAATCATGTCTTTACCAAAAAAAGGACACTTGATTTTTAAAAGACGACGCTTGTCATACCTGTCGTTGTTTTTTTGTCTATTTTGAACTTCTGAAGAAAACCTTTTTAATAAGACGACGGTTTTTTATTTGTTTGCGTCGTTATAAAAAAATATTCAACAGTACCTCCGTTTTTTAGTTGTTTAAGTCACTTATCCACGACGGTTTTTTCTTCTACCGTCGTCTTTTTCTGGTCGTCTTTTTCACTTTTTGTAGTAGTGGCAATTTGGAGTCGAAGCAAGGGGTCCAGTTGTTCGTTATCCGTGCCAAACATCTATTCAATGCGCCCAATGCTTCTGCGTCGAGGGTTGGTGTAAGTGTCCGGCATATGAAATATTGAAGTTCATTCCTCAAGACATCTCTACACACCCGCAAGCACAGAAGGAAATGCCATAATCAGTGCTACTTGATACATCAATATATATCATACACTTATGATGTGCACCAAAAATCTTATGTTCTCCCAATATGTTCGTTAAGTGTTTGAATGGATAAAAAATAACATCACCTTCTTACTTATAGTTTTCTTGGTTTGAATTTCTTTTCATAATACCTGTGACGATAAAGGTGTGGTACACGAGCAAATAGTGAAGTGATTCTAAATTACCGAACACAACGAAAAAAATATATATATATTTATAAATAAACCCAATCCTAGACATGTATTTATAAAAAAACCCAACCACTATTTAAACATTGAAACACACCCAAAATCAACCCCACAATCAACAATTATATATTTTTTGGGTGTGTTTATAAATGGGTTTTGAGTGTGTGTAATGATGGGTTTTGGGTGTGTTTATAAAGTGTTTTGGGTGTTGGGTTTTTTTATAATTTCAGCCCCCATTTTTGGTGTTTTAGTGAAACTCCCAAAAAATAATTGAAATAGTGTAACACCTAACAATTTTCGCTAATTAGGCGACAACATGAAATTCAAAACTTTATAAGAAATAGTCTTCTATTCTCAAACCGTTGTAGTAAATATGGTAAATATGAGTGGGGGTCCTAATTGACCTCTTTTAATCACTTGAAAAACAGATAAAGTTGTACATATGTGGATTACGAAGAAGTTAACTAATATGTAGTTATTGTATATTTTAGTAAGCACGTAGTTCTGAATCTCAAAACAAGTAAATATTACTAATTTATTTAATGTGTGCTAAATATTATTATTTCTTACTAGTTTGGTGTTCGATCCACCGAATTACACGAAAGACTTAATTTTTAAAAAAACCAGTATCTCTTTGGTTGTCATTTTTATTTTATTTTATCACCACATAACTCTGTTTAAAAAAAAACCAGTATCTCTTTCGCATACAAAAAGTTGGTAAACAAGTTCGGCCACGTAGCGTTTTTGTATTTAAAAAAATAGACCATCAAGGTCCATTAATTCGATAACATATCGGGGATTGGATTCTGGCCTTATAGTTTCAGTAAGATAATATTGAGTAATCTAAATTCCAATCTACTGTGGTTTCATCATAGATTTACTAAAATTCATACTTATGTACCAACAAACAACGCTGACCTTGGAGTCATATATACTTTAATCGCAAGTTGTACTCGTTTAGGTTGCCAAGTTATTTATGGCATTAAACACAATATGTCAATTTAGTTACCGTTTTGTTCAACAAATTAATCTCTGAAAAAAATCCTTTCATGAATACACAATTTATTGGATTTATCCTTATGTACACATGTACATGTGAAAAATAAGTTACATATAATCGTCGGTTTGGAAAGCACTGATAACTTAGAAATTAAGTTATATTGTTTCAATAATTTTAAGCCACTAATTATATAAGGAATAAAATCACAATCTTATTATGCCAATTTATTTACCATTATAGTTCGATACATTGATTTTTTTTTTTTACAGAACCCATACATGAAGAATTCTTTGAATCCAATGCATTCATCATGGATTTGCTAAAAGTCATACTTTTGTACAGACAAATAACGCCAATAATAGAATATATATACTTTGAATTTAGGTCGTACTCGTTTTGGCTTGAAACCTAATCTGCTAATTTAGTTATCATTCTGGTCGAACAAATTCATCTCTTAAAATAATATTTCTTTCATGGATACACAATTTATTTATCCTATCCTTTTCTACACATGCATTTACAAAAAATAAATTATGTATAATCTTAGGATTGGAGAGCACAAATAACTTAGAAATTAAGCTTTATAGCTAGAATATGCACCTAATTATACTAGGCATCACATCGCAATCTTATTATGCTAACTTATTTACCATTATAGTTCGATAAATTGATTTGAATGGATAATAAATAATATCACCTTCTTACTTGTAGTTTGCTTGGTTTCACTACTACAAAGTGAAAAAGACGACTAGAAAACCCAACGGTAGAACAAAAAACCGTCGTTGTGTTTAAAAAGACCACGGTAATAGAAAACCGTCGAGGATAAGTAACCTAAACAACTAAAAAATGGAGGTCCTCTTGAATATTTTTTAAAAACGACGCACCCCGATAACAAAGCGTCGTCTTAGTAAAATGGTTTTATTCAGAGTTAAATGTAGTTCGAAAAACAACGACAGCATGTATGAATCCACCGACATAGAAAGTAAACACGACGGTTCAACACAAAAGCTGCCCTGTTAACCCATACATAAACACGACCAAATGTTCGTAGTGAGTGTCGTATAATATTACGGAATCCACGTCGGTAAATTAAAAAAAAACAACGTGTTAAATCAATGTACCATGACGCGGACGATATATTTATCGACTTCTTATTTTGGAGTGTACTACGACGGTACCTACAACACTACTGTCGTATAGAATAATAGAGAACAACAATAGCAGAAGAGTAGATAACGACGTCTAAATTAGAATATCCACGTCATATGTATAAAGTATCAAGATGTAATAACAACGTCAGTTTGTTCAAATTACCGTCGTATTTATTTGATTTGTACGTCTTCTTTCTCTGTAAACCTCCGTCTTAATTTTTATTGCTTTTTAAGATTAATTTTTTTTACGCTCCAACACTTTGCTAATATCTTTCTTAATATCTTCTGAACTACTGTAAGACATTTCAAACCTTCAGTAAAGAGAAAAGAAAAATCAATAAAGGAAACTGAGATTAAGGGCTTGGTTTTGCATAAGGAAAATCATCAAACATACAGGACTGAGAACACTGCCATTTGAAATCTGAAATGTATAAGAAGCTAAAGTGTCCACATTTGTCTTTCAGAGCCAAGGGCAATAAGTGAGACAAAGCCAATGGCAAGAAGAAGTTGGAACCCTAATTGAAAACTTAAGGTTAAAAAACGCGTGAAAAAAAAATCATATTTATACAAATTATATTCAATATCCATGTCGGTTCTATTACACTTAGCGACGTAAAATTTAAATAATAGACGTCGGTGGGTAATAATTAACCACGAGAACGACGTCGTCTATTGCAAAAGTAAACTTTTGTCGTATATTTCCCAGAGAACGATGTAGTTTTAAGAAAACCAAAGAGGTCATTGCCTTTTAATTAACGACGACGGTCTACTAAAACAAAGTTTCGTTGAATTTAAGTAACCACGTTGGTTTCCTAAAAGGAAGGGTCGTGTAAAACTTAAATAACCACGTCGGTTTCGGAATACGAATAGTCGCTTGGCTTCATTAATAACCACGTCGGTTCCTACTTATTGTACGTCGTTATTACTACATACTAAGGTGGTTTTTAATAAAACCGTCATCGTATTGAACTCTGGAAAATATATATAACATTTTCGTCACCTGACCTAAAGTTCTACGTTCTCTCTCACCGATAAAATATCTTAGTTTCCCTCTCAGTTCACAAAAGCAGCTTCGTAATCATCGTTGTCTGAATCTCGTCATCGTCATCGTCTTCGTCCCCAAATCACCAAAGTTGACGTCGGAAGGAAACTTTCTTTGCACGCCAAAGGTTTTTTCTCAATCTCTTCTCTCTTTTTTCACTTTCATTTGAAGAGGGTTTTGAAAGAACAAGTCTGGAAACAAGACTCCGTCAAAATGACAAAATCTTTCACTTGTTTGATTAAATTCATTGATCCATTACTCTCACGATGGTAGTTAAATCCGACCTAATGCAAACTGCATGACGGTGGTTAATAACCGTCATGGTGTGGCAATTAATACGTCGGAAACAAGATAAAACCGTTGTCTCATGGGAGAAAGAACCTGCATTTTTCCTGTATCACATCTCAGTAAGATGACGGTTGTTTTTTGTGTTTGACGTTTTAATATGTAAACCACATCGGTTTTAGACTTAATACCCGACGTGGTGTATCAATTAATACGTCATGAATGACATAAAACCGTCGTCCTATTGTCATACATATTATGAGAGAACTGTCTAATAAGACGTCGGTGATATAATTTAAGATATAATTTCTTTATTTAAGATATAATTTCTTTATTTAAAAGGCTATTACGTCAACTTTTCCTTTAAAACCGTTGTTTGTATCTTTATAACACATTGGTGTTTTCGTTTATTTTGCAGTTTGAAAAGAAAAAAGATCAAGTTCAGTATAAACAAGAACATATTGACGAAGTTAGGCTGGAATGGGCAGAATTCGTTAACAGGCAATTACAGGAATGATAAGTGATGTACATAAATATTTATTAACAATGTTTATTTTAATTTATTAACAATGTACATAAATATTTTTGTTGTAATCAATTGAACAACAATCAAAAAAATATTTTTTGTTGAGATTTTTTTAGTTTAGGATATTTATGTCTTTAAATGAATTCAAAGGACAGTAATTCATAAAAACTTAATTTAATTCCCAAAAACCGATGTCTCATTCTCATTTAAACGTCTCATATTTGTATACAATGGTCGTCTTATTATAATGGGAAATATAACATCGACTGCAATTCTCAAAAATGACATGTAACAGGATTAAACACGACGGTTTATATTTACTTCATCTTGTACGGAAAATTTTTGTACAGATATACTACGTTTGTTAGTACAACCATATCGATGTCTTAAAGCTATACAAAGTCGGTTATCTTACAAAATTTGACGTTGTATATGTAAACAATGGCGGTAACAACTTTAGAAAACACGTTGTATATACAATCCACGTCGGTTATATAAAACACGATGATGTGGTAACATTATATAACCCACGTCGGTGATTTAAAACAAGATGACGTGGTAAGGTAATAACGTCGTTTTGTTTTCTTTTCACGTCTAAAATAATTTAGGACATCGTGTTGTGTTGTTTAACGTCGTTGTAAAGGGATCCAACATCGGTTATGTCATTTGTCATTTCATTTTAATATGACTTTTATATTTTATTTAATTCCTAATATTCATAATAAATTCAAAACTATTTCCAAAAAATAAAATGACAACTACCATGCACTCATTGAAATATTGTCTCTCCCCTAAAGCTTTAAAAAATGTAATTTTACAAATATTTTTTTTATTGTATTTAATTACTAATATTCATAATATATTAAAAAAAATTCTGAAAAATAAACCGACAAATTTTATGCACTTATTGAGACAATATCTTGCCCGTAATGACCTGAAAAATGTAATTTTAGTTTTCAAAATTACAAGTGATAATAAAAGTCAAAAAAATTTAGAGACATAGCATGATACTCCGTATACTTTTCTTAACATAACCCTAAGGTTTATGTGATCCATTGGTGGCCATAAATTCAAAATTATGAAATCCAGATTTTACCCTACTATTATAGAAGGCATTGTTGTAAGGAGTCCGTAGCAATTTTCTGTTCATTTTTCTCATACTTGTGTATTTTTTTTATAATTATTGTAAAATTTAGGATTTAGGGTTTAGGGTTTATTGAAAACAACGCCGGTTTTCTCTCGCTGTTTTTGGTCAATTACGTGCGTTCGAAAATCCCAGGAAACCCAAACCCCATCTAATTATTTAATACTTAAGACGTCCGTTTATTAAGGGGTGACGTACAAATACTTTACTACGACGTTCTCTTTATTTGTCGACGTATTTTCATTTTATAACGTCGGTGATTTACTTAAATTGCCGTCGTAAGTATGTATTAAACGTCGATATCTAAGTGTCTACCGTTGTCGTTGAAAAACGCGGTACTTTGAAATTTTTTACTTCGATCTAAAATTTTCAGAATTTCTCTATAACCCTAAAATAGTTCATTCTCTCTCTTCAACATAAATTTGTCTTAAAGTTTTCGCTCTCTCTCAAAGCATTGGTATATTCTCCGAGCTCTCTCTCAAGAAGTTGTTATATTCTCTCAGCTCTCTCTCAATATCCATGTAAGTACAACCCTAGTCCCTTTAACCCTAATCTCTTCTTAAATCCATAAATGTTTTGGTTTGTAGCTATGGATTCTTAATTGGTAGCTATATTAGGGTTCTTTTATGTTTTGGTGTTTGCATTCTTGTAATAATTACTCTCTCTTTTGGGTTCTTTTATTTTTGTTTGGCCATGGGTTCTTGGAAAAGGAATGGGAATGGGAGATTTAGACTGTGGTTTTTAGTAAAGCACGACGACGTTTGATGGATCAAACCGTCGTCTAAATTTTTATTATACGTCAGTTGTTCATTTACTCCCGTCGTCTGAATTTTAGTTTTCAATTGGTAACCTAAAGACGACTGTGTCTCCATTAACCGTCGTCTTTAGGCTACCAGAACCCAGATTTTAGAATTTTTTTCTTCATAAAGCAATTCAATTTTCTGGGTTTCGGTAGCTTAAAGACGATGGTAACTATATATGTCGTCGTCTGCATTTCTATTTCACGACGATTATTTTGTAAAAACCGTCATCTGATTCTTGTTTATTTTTTTTTTCAATTTATTCTCTGCTATTTGAATATAGTATTGTTTCATTGCTGGTCTTTTCACTTTATTATATATATATATGATTTTATAGTGTGTGAGATGGATAAGTCATGGATGCATGCTGATAGAAGATCGATGGCATATGAGTTAGGGGTGGAAGGATTTTTTAATTTTGCTGTAGAAAATCTTGGAAATACAACTCATATTCATTGTCCATGTGTTAAATGTGGGAATATTCGATTGTTTGGGGTTGGAATTATAAGGGAACACTTATACTTTAATTGAATTGACCAAAGCTATAAGATTTGGACATGGCACGGAGAACCTTGGGAATGGACTACTAATGCTAGTAGAAATGTGGAAGAAGATGAGCAAAGTAGGTTTAGTTTTGTTTCTGAAGAATTAGAGATGGATGACAATTATTTAGGCGATATTGGATCTGATCCTTATGAGTTTGCCAATGTGATTGGGGATGGAGATCAACCCTTGTACCCTGGTTGCAGTAAGTACACGAAGTTGTCGGCTTTGGTGAAGTTATATAATTTGAAAGCAAAAGATGGGATGAGTGATGTTTGTTTTACAGAATTATTGATACTTCAAGGAGATTGGCTTCCAGAAGGAAATACACTACCTTCCTCTATGTACGAGGCAAAAAAAGACTTTCTTTGCTTTAGGGATGAGTTATGAGAAAATCCACGCATATCCCAATGACTGCATTTTGTATAGGAAGGAGTATGAAGATTCAACTAATTGTCCTACTTGTGGTATCTCAAGGTGGAAGGAAAGCAAAGATGGGTTCTTGAAAGAGGGTGTGCCAGCGAAGGTTGTGTGGTATTTTCCTCCAATTCCAAGGTTTAAAAGGATGTTTCAATTACATAAGACAGCTAAGAGTTTGACTTTGCATGGTGCAAGAAAATTAGTTGATGGTCATATGTCTCATCCAGCGGATTCCCCGTCTTGGAAACTTGTTGATGATAAATGGCCCGAGTTTGGTAAAGAGCCGAGAAACTTGAGATTGGCTATCTCATCTGATGGATTCAATCCCCACAGTTCTTTAAGTAGGAGATATAGTTGTTGGCCAGTTATCTTAGTTACATATAATCTCCCACCATGGCTTTCCATGAAGCGGAAGTTCATGATGTTGACCTTATTGATTTCTGGTCCTAAACAGGCCGGAAATGATATAGACGTCTACTTAGAGCCTTTGATTGATGATTTAAAATCTCTTGGGGGTGGGATTAGAGGAGTGTATGATGCACACATAGGAGAATACTTTACACTTAGAGGTGTATTACTGTGGACAATTAATGATTTTCCTGCTTATGGGAACTTATCTGGTTGTGTCGTTAAAGGATATAAAGCTTGTCCAATATGCGGCGATGATACACCTAGTCACAGGTTGAAAAATGGCTACAAAATTTGTTACATTGGGCATAGAAAATGGTTACCAATCAATCATCCATATAGGAGGCAACGTGCAGCTTTTAATGGGAAACCTGAATATGACACACCTCCTGAGCCACGCCTCCGAGCCATTAATCGGAGAAGAAGTGCTGCATATGGTTGAAGATATTAATTACATATGGGGCTCGAAAAATAGGGGAAGTGTTGGTGAGAATGATGGTGACAGAGTTTGTTGGAAGAAGAAATCAAAATTTTTTGATCTCGAGTATTGGAAATACCTCCCGTGAGGCATGCCCTAGATGTTATGCACATTGAGAAGAATGTTTGCGATAGTATCATTGGTACATTGTTGGAGATCCCTGGAAAAAATAAAGATGGGATTCCTGCTCGATTAGATTTTTTGAACATGGGGGTCAAAACTGATTTGCAACCCGAGTATATAGAAAGACGTACTCGCTTGCCTCCAGGGCCTTGGAATTTGTCAAGAGCAAATTCAAGACTTCATGGCCTTAAAATCTCATGATTGTCATATCTTGATTCAACAATTGCTCCCTGTGGCAATTCGTTCTGTTTTGGAGAAGCCTACAAGGTATGCAATAACTCGATTGTGCTTATTCTTCAATGTTATATGTGCAAAGACGGTAGATGTTTCCAAGCTAGATAAGTTGGAAGAAGATGTAGTAGTTACTTTGTGTTTGCTTGAGAAGTACTTTACCCCTTCATTCTTTGATATCATGGTTCATCTAGTAGTACATCTTGTCAAAGAAGTTTGACTATGTGGGCCAGTATATTTTAGATGGATGTATCCTTTTGAAAGATATATAAAAGTGCTAAAGGGGTATGTTCAGAATCGTACTCGTCCCGAAGGTTTTATTGCTGAGCGGTATATAGTTGAAGAAGCTGTAGAGTTTTGTCCTGAGCTTTTATCTGATGTTAGTTCAGTTGGAGTGCCTTCAAGCCAAAAGATGGTAGTTTCAAAGCCATTATCAAGTTGCACAGTGAGCTTAGTTGGTCTGGACTTGTTGAACCAGGCACATCTATATGTCTTGGAGAACACGGAAGAAGTCCTACCTTATATCGAGTACGTATGAGTTTAATTTTTCAGACGTAGCCATT
This sequence comes from Prunus fruticosa, assembly GCA_018703695.1. Lineage (NCBI taxonomy): Eukaryota > Viridiplantae > Streptophyta > Magnoliopsida > Rosales > Rosaceae > Prunus > Prunus fruticosa. The sequence goes on along the minus strand of CM031923.1, from coordinate 1,649,857 downwards.
TTAAATATTATTATTCCTTATGTTTATCTTATATACAAGGGACCGTAATGCTTGATTTTTTCGTGTCAATTTTAGAGAACCTATGATCCACATCAAGACCACTTATCCAAAATTTAGAAAGAGAACAAAGTGACTACAAGATAAGCACAATAGCACTTTCATTCAGTGGCTATGCTTTAAGGTATATATGTTATTCAATGAATGACATATTGAACTTTTAATTTTCTTTCTTTCTATATGTTAGATTGAATTAAGATATATTATTAATTTGCAAGTTCAAAGTGAACTTAATGGAGAAGAGAATAATGGCATATCAGATTACTTGAGGTGGCTAGCAGCTGGTCCAAGCATGGCAGTGCCATCATATAGGACCTATCTTATTAATGGTGTTAAATTTAACACCAAGGCACAAGATGATGTGCGAACTATCCAAAATAGTGGAGTTTATTTACTTGCACATACTATGCAAGTTGCTAGTGCCAAGGATAAAAACCCTATTGTCTCCAATATGGGTTATTATGGGGTTATTCAAGAAATTTGGGACCTTGACTACCAAAAGTTTAGAATCCTAGTCTTGAGGTGTGATTGGATAGATAACACTTTGGGTCTTGTAGTCGACGAACTTGGATTTACCCTTGTAGATCTGAGTAAAATTGGACATAGAAACGACTAATTTGTTATGGCTTCTCAAGTCAAACAAGTATTTTACGTTGACGACCCAATGCATCGTGGTTGGTCGGTAGTGTTATCAATGTCTAATAGAGAATATAATGATGTTATTGGTGATGATGTGCTAGGTGATATTAGAATTGAGTGTGAGCCATTTACTAAAGGGATACCAAATGTTGACACATTTGATGACCTAGTGGGTGAGTTTGGGAGTGAGAATGTTAGAGATGGGTGTAAAGATATATGGATTGATTGATTGTTGTAATGTATGACATTAGTTATGCAGTTAATTGTATGACATTAATTAAGAGCTCTGTATATCATTTTAATTATGATCACATTTTCATTATGCAGGTTTTGCGCACTACAAATCAAAAATTTAAAATACTGGATTCAAGGTGGAAAATAAGACGATCTAGTTAAAAAAAAACTAGAAAAACAGACGTCTACAATAAAACCAACGTCGTATTTTTACAAACGTCGTGGAAAGAAAATGCAAAAGACCGTAAAGAAATTAAAAGCGACATATGAAAATGAAAACACGTCGATTTATTAAAAATTAAATCACAAGCGGGTGTAATAAACATCAACGACGGCCTACAAAACAACGCACGACGTATATTACATTATAACACGACGTTTCAATATTCCAACCGACGAATTTCTAAAACAGTCCATCCACAATTAAAATCTACCATCGTCTAAAGAAGAAATAAAGGCATCTCTTTTCCATTAACTGCCGTGACAGATCTTCTGCACGTCGGTTATTCTCAAATATTTGACGTCTAAGAGAACACATACGTCAAGGAGGGTAACACAAGTGACTTTTAAAACACTAACCACGTCAATATCTTGTAGAAACCATCGTGGTAGAAAAAACCACGTCAATACTCGTGACGTAGGGAGAATTAACCACGTCCTTTATTTTTTAAAAAGTGACGTTCAAAATATAATCCATGTCATTTCTTTTCCTCTACAGACCTTCAATATTATTTGTAACGTCAGCCCTAACAAAAGTAGTCGTGGATATGACTTTTTACGGCAGTATTCAGTAATATTGCGACATTTTAAACTATTCACACGTCTGTTCGTAGAAAAAGCGACGTCTAAATCTATCATTTAAATGACGATTCTTGTAAGAGATGGACGTGGAATATATTTAAAAAGTCATTTTTCTTTATAGTCCGACGTGGATAATATTATAAGCAATGTTTTTTCCACCAGTGTGTCGTTTTTAATACATTTTACGTCGGTTATTCCGTGATTAATGACATGTTATACGATTTTAAACGGCTGTTCTTTTGTATATACGACGTTTTTTAAACGTCGGTTTGTTTATTTAGTTAACGTAGTATATGTTAACCACGACGGTTTTGGTTTTATGCAAATCTTTATTCCTTCAATTAGGGATGTGGATAATTATCTGTACGTCGTTTCCTTTGTGAATATTGACATGTAATATACTTTAAACGTCTGTTCTTTTGTGGTTGTGTCGTTTGTTATTAGTTAGGAGTCAGTTTTTTATTTATTCAACGTAGTATAAGTTAAACACGACCATTCTTTTGTGTTTGTGTCGTCTTTTGTCTGTGTGACGGCAGTTTGTTTATTTATTTAACATAGTATACGTTAACCACGACAATTTCTATGTTATACAAGTCATATTCCTTCATTTAGGGACGTGGATAATTATTTGTACGTTGGTTTTTGTTTTAATATTGACATGTTACACAATTTAGATGTTTGCGTTTTAATAAAACCGTAGTCTATGTTTGTCGAAGGTTTCATTTTACAATATAAGTATCATAATTAGACGTCGGTTTGTAAATTTTTTTTACGTTGAATGTTTTAACAACGTCGGTTATTAGCCGAAATTATTTTATATACCAAAAGATGGCGGTTGATTTCTCGATGGTTTGAAAACCTTCTAGACGATGGCACTACTACAAAAAAGGCAAAAGACGACAGGAATTCACTGTCATGTATCCGGTTTTCAAACCGTTGTGAAACCGACCGACATCTTTTCCAAAATAAAACCACGACGATAAATACCCGTCGTTGTTATAACAAACAACGTCATTAATAAATAATAACCGACATCTGTGTACTGAAAAATGAGCCAAAAAAATTGTCAAGGATAAGAATAGACGACCTATTTTAACAAACAAACGTCGTTTAAAAGGCAACACATGACATATTTTAACAAAACATGGCCGCAAGAGACTCATACCACGACGAAAACTAAAACTCACAGCCGTTACATAAACCTTTCACGACACATGATCAAACAAGAAACGTGAAATATAGTTATGACGTCTTTAAATAAATAAAAGACGACGTTATTAACTCATACTATGTCACCACTATTTATATAACCGTCGTGAAATAAATTTTCCACTTCTTTTTTTCCATTAATATTGACGTGGAATTAGCGATTAGGGTAATTACTTACGACACATGTATCTCTATAGACGACGTTATATTTTATGAACAACGTCGTCCACAAATAAAAGACAACCATGTTTCAGAATTTATACGTCATCTTTAAAAACACAATCGTCGTCTAATGTATTTTAAACGGCACAAATTTTCAGTCGATCGTCGTACAAATTTATATTAACGACATGATCTGAACATAAACGACATGGAAAATATGTTAGGGTCATGACTTACGACACATTTATTTCTACAGTTGACGTTGTATTTGATGGACAACGTCGTCATCATGTAAAAGACAGCCGTGTTTCGAAATTTATACGTCGTCTTTACCAAAATGACAGTCCTCTAATCTATTTGAGACAACAAATTTTGTCAGCCAATCGCCGTGGAAAATATTTTAAACGACATAAGAATAAAAAAGAGACGCGGATATTCCCATATAACGTTGTTTTTGTAAAAGAACGACGTCCAAATATCACTTTACGTCGACGAATTTACCTCTGGATTTCAAATAACGTCGTGACTTGTTCTTTTTCCACTTCGTTTATGAGATAACAAGCGACGTGGTAAAATTTAAGACGACGATTTTTGAGTTGTTACGGGACGAGTTCATGATCTAAGACGTCGTCTTTTGTAACGTTCAGGTTAGATATCTCGTCTTTTAGACATCGGTATTATGGTATTGGACTCGTGTTATTTGTAATTACATGTCGGCTCTTTATGCTTCTCCGACGTGATATCGTTAATAACTGTTTCACAATACCGTCGTGGTTCTTCATTTTTACATTGCTTTTAGACGTCGGTAAATACATTGCCGTCGTTGAATGCTCCAAAATGTCATTTTTTAATGACAATTTTATTAAAACGGGCCGTCTTTTTTCACATTTTTATCAGGACCGTCGTTTTATAATATTGAACCAGTATTTTATGTACTGATTGTTTTGTGGCCAAAACCTGCATAATGAAAGTGAAGAAAACACATTACAATTTATTACAAAATTAATGTCATACAATAGTGCCGTTTATGGCATAAGTAATTTCATAAATTACAAGAGCATCATTCAATCCATATTTCTTCACACCCATCTCTAATATTTGACTCCCAAACTCACCCACCAGTTCATCAAATGTGTCAACATTTGGCATCCGTCTAGTAAATGGCTCACACTCAATTCTCACATCACCTAAGACATCATCACCAATAACATCATTATATTCTCTATTAGGCATTGATAACACTACCGACCAACCACGATGCATCGGGTCGTCAACAAAAAATATTTGTTTGACTTGAGAAGTCAAAACAAATTGGTCATTCCTATGTCCAATTTTACTCAAATCTACAAGGTTAAATCCAAATTCGTCGACTACAAGGCCAGAAGTACTATCTATCCAATCACACCTAAAGACTGGGATTGTAAACTTTTGGTAGTCAAGGTCCCAAATTTCTTGAATGACACCATAAAAACCCAAATTTGAGAGAATTGGGTTTTTATCCTTGGCACTAGCAACTTGCATGGTATGTGCAAGTAAATAAACTCCACTATTTTACATCATCTTGTGCCTTGATGTTAAATTTAACACCTTTAATAAGATAGCTCCTATATGATGGCACTGCCATGTTTGGACCAGCTGCTAGCCACCTTAAATTTTCTGATACGCTATGATTGTCTCCCTCATTAAGTTCACTTTGAACCTGCAAATTAATCATATCTTAATTCAATCTAACATAAAAAGAAGACAATTAAAAGTCCAATATGTTATTGAATAACATATACATTGAAGCGTAGCCATTGAATGAAAGTGTTATTGTGCTTATCTTGCAGCCACTTTGTTCTCTTTCTAAATTTTGGATAAGCGGTCTTGATGTGGATCATATGTTCCCTACATGACATGAAAAATTCAAGCATTACAGTCCCAAACATATAAGATAAACATAAGGAATAATTTAAAATGGAAACTTAAAGAATAAAACTCATACTCGATATAAGGTAGGACTTCCTCCGTATTCTCCATGACATATAGATGTGCTTGGTTCAACAAGTCCCGATCAACTAAGCTCACTGTGCAACCTGATAATGGCTTTGAAACTCCTATCTTCTGACTTGATGGCACTCCAATTGTACTAATATCAGATAAATGTTCGGTGCAAAATTCTCCAGCTTCTTCAGCTATATAACGCTAGCAATGCAACCTTCGAGATGAGTACGGTTCTGAACATACCCCTTTAGAACTTTCATATATCTTTCGAACAGATACATCCATCTAAAATATACTGGCCCACATAGACGAACTTCTCTGACAAAATGTACTACTAGATGAACCATGATATCGAAGAATGAAGGTGGAAAGTATTTTTCAAGCAAACACAAAGTAACTACTACATCTTCTTCCAACTTATCTAGCTTGGAAACATCAACTGTCTTTGCACATATAACATTAAAGAAGAAGCACAAACGAGTTATTGCATACCTTGCAGGCTTCTCCAAAATAGAACGAATTGCCACAGGGAACAATTGTTGCATTAAGGTATGACAATCATGTGATTTAACGCCAAGAAGTCTTGAATCTTGTAATGATACAAGATTTTTTATATTTGAAGAATAACCTTCAGGGACCTTCATACCATAGAAAGAATTGCAAACCGCTCTCTTCTCTACTCTTGACAAATTCCAAGGCCCTGGAGGCAAACGAGTACGTCTTTCTCCATACTCGGGTTGCAAATCAGTTTGACCCCCATGTTCAATAAATCTAACTGAGCAGCAATCCCATCTTTATTTTTTTCCAGGGATCTCCAGCAATGTACCAATGATACTATCACAAACATTCTTCTCAATGTGCATAACATCTAGGACATGCCTCACTGGAAGGTATTTCCAATACTCGAGATCAAAAAATTTTGACTTCTTCTTCCAACAAACTCTGTCACCACCATCATTTCCGGGTTGTTTAGGACCGACTCCAATTAGTTGAATCTTCATACTCCTTCCTATACAAGATGCAATCATTGGGGCATGCGTGGATTTTCTCATAACTCAACCCCAATGCACACAAAGCCTTTTTGCCTCATATATAGAGGTCGGTATTGTATTTCCTTCTGGAAGCAACTCGGCCTGAAGTATCAATAATTCTGGAAAACAGACATCACTCATCCCATGTTTTGCCTTCAAATTATACAACTTCACTAATGCCAATAACTTGGTGTACTTTCTACAACCAGGGTACAATGGTTGATCTCCATCCCCAATCACATTAGCAAACTCATAAGGATCGGATCCAAAATCACCAAAATCATTATCATCCATCTCTATTTCTTCAACACAAAACTGTACCTACTATGGTCATCATCTTCTTCAACATTTCTACTAGCATTAGTAGTTGCTTCCCAAGGTTCTCCGTGAAATGTCCAATTCTTATAGTTTTGGTCAACTCCATTAAAGTATAAGTGATCCCTTATAATTCCAACCCCAAACAATTTCAAATTCACACATTTAACACATGGACAACGGATATGCGTTGTAGTTAGAAGATTTTCTACAGAAAATTTCAAAAATGCTTCCACCCCTAACTCATATGCCTTCGATCTTCTATCCGAGTGCATCCATGACTTATCCATCTCCAACACTATACCCTATTATCTATAATAAAGTGAAAAGACAAGCAATGACCATCACTATAGCAGATTATATAGGGTTTTAATAGCAAGTAATATAGTATACAGACAACGGTTTTTAAACAACAACAGACGTATTGGACATATATAGACGACGAGTTTTCAAAAAACGTCGTCTAATGCTAGCAAAAAACAGAGGCCAGCAAAATTGAACCACGACGGTAGTTAAAAAAACCGTCGTGTATAAAAATACAGACGACGGGTTATTAAAAAACCGTCGTAGTATGCCTAAAAAAGCATTCTAAATATCGAAATCCAGTTTATTTTCAAGAACCCAAAATATATTAAGAACACAACATATACATTAATTTTTATGTTGGGTATTAAGAACACGTATACTAAGCATGAAAACATTAAATCCATTCCCGATTCATAATAACAGAGAGTGATTAAAAGATCTGACAACATTAAATCCATTCCCGATTCATGAAAACATTAAACATTAAATCCATGAACCCATACCTCCGACAACATTAAAAAATCACAAAACATATATCTAAAACCCTTTACCACATAACTGAATATCATTCAATGAATTTACAAGCATGAGATTAGGGTTTGTACTTACAGGTAGCCAGAGCTCACAGATTATGGCCAACTTGGATTCGACGGAGCTTGGAGAGCCCAACTTTGAATTAGAGTTGAAGTGAGAGAGCGGAGCGAAATGTTTTAGGTCACAGACTATGGCCAACTTGGTTCAGGGTTACAAGTATAAGAGTTAGAGCGAAATCTGAAAATTTTAGGTCGAGAGAGAAATTTTTAGAAAGCGCGCTCTTTAAAAAACATCGACGGAAAACAAAACAACTGTCGTTAAAATTTCAACATAAACATGACGCTTATTACATTAAAGACGTCGTGGTAAATATCCTTACGACGCAAAAACAAACTACCGTCATTAAAATGTCAACATAAAATAATTGCGTCGTAGTAACTCCTTACGACGCAAAAAAAAAAAAACTGACGTATTAGAAACTAAGTATATATGTGGTGTTTGGTTTTGCTGGGATTTTAAACTCGTGTATGCGAACGGGTTTAGGGTTTAGGGTGGAATGAACAGAAAATTAAATAGACAAATATACCCTAAACCCTAAACCCTAATAAATAAAACCTAAATTATAAATATATATTTTTAAAATAGTTTTAGAAAAGGGATTAGGGTTTTAGGGCCTCTAATATCTCGTCCATAAAACCCTAAACCCTAGTCCGTTTTCTAAAATTATTTAAACCCTAAACCCTAAACCATTAAAGTATAAGTGATGTTGTGATTGATCAAAACATTTTTCTTTTTGGTTGTCATTTTAAATTTGTATAACTCAAACTGCATTTTTTAAAGCTTAAGGGGGAAGAAAATATCTCAATGACTTCATAGGAGTTGATGTTGCATTTTTTGGATTTATTTTAAATTTATTATGAATATTTCGAATTAAATAGAATAAAATATTATTAAAAAAACCCACGAACCACGTCGGCGTTAAGAAAGTAAAGACGTTGTAATTCGTAATAAACGACTTACTTTTAAAAAAGACGTTGTTTAAAGGCAAAACCATGGCCATTTTTACACCGAAAACGACGTACAAACAATATTCCACGACTTAAACTCTTAACTTCTCGCCGTCTAATTTCAATTAAACAACGTCGTCTATAGAACCAAGAGCGTCGTTTGAATAACCTTTTACGTCTCTTTTAAAAAACTATGACGTTGTTATTTGTGTACAAAGTCATTTTAAAGAAACGACGGTTTAGAAAGCGCTCTTCATAAATCATCGACGGAAAACAAACAAACCGTCGTTAAAAATATAAATAAACATGATGCTTATTACAATAATAGCCTAAACCCTAAACCCTAAACCATAAAAAATAAACCCTAAATTATATATATATTTTTAAATAATTTTAGAAAAGGGTTTATGGTTTTACGGCCTAATATATATTAACCATAAACCCTAAACCCCAGAAATAAACTTTTATCCCCCTCAACCCTAAACCCTAAACCATTAAAGTATAAGTGATGTTCTGACTCATCAAAACATTTTTCTTTTTGGTGGTCATTTTAAATTTGTATAACTCAAACTGCATTTTTTAAAGCTTAAGGGGGAAGAAAATATCTCAATGACTTCATAGGAGTTGACGTTGCATTTTTTGGATTTATTTTAAATTTATTATGAATATTTTGAATTAAATAGAATAAAATATTGTTACAAAAACCCACAAACCATGTCGGCGTTAAAAAAGTAAAGACATTGTAAATCGTAATAAACGACTTACTTGTAAAACAGACGTCGTTTAAAGGCAAAACCATGACCATTTTTACACAGAAAACGACGTACAAACAATATTCCACGACTTAAACTCTTAACTTCTCGCCGTCTAATTTCAATTAAATGACGTCGTCTATAGAACCAAGAGCGTCGTTTCAATAACCTTTTACGTCTCTTTTTAAAAAACTATGACGTCGTTATTTGTGTACAACGTCATTTTAAAGAAACGACGGTTTAGAAAGTGCCCTTGGGTTTTTCACAACATGAAAACCTCAACAAATTTGGTTCAGCATGAACTTGGGTTTTTCACAACATGAAAACCTCAACAAATTTACAGGGAGGTTGACGGTGCATATTTTGGATTTATTTTAAATTTATTATGAATATTTTGAATTCAATAGATATAAAGACAAACAAACCACGTCGGCGCTAAGATAAGAACAACATTGTAAACTTATAAACGACTTACTTGTAAAAACAACCGTCGTGTAATGGCTATCGGGGACGTACATACTATATATCACGACGCAAACAATTAATTTAGCATCGTCTAAATTCCTTTTACGTCGGTTGTAAATGTACAGTCGTGTTTTTTATTCCATTATTTTATTTATTAACCACGTTTGTACTCCATAAGACGACGGTGTTTGATATAATCATGGGCGGAACCAAGGCAAGGGCTGCCCTTGGCTCTAGCCCAGGGACAGTTTGGGAAAAAACAAATTAAATATACATATAATCTAATATTTTAACTAAATATATATATATAATCTCAACACCAATATGCATAGTAAGAGGTCTTCCACATTTGTATTTGGTGTTAAAGTTTGTCCCAACAACAATTTAAAAAAAATTCTATTAATTTGTCTCCAAAAGTGAAGCATTTTTCTAAATAAAATTCACCTTTTCGTGAATAATATGGCTCTAATTTTTTTTTTCCTTGTGTTTACAATTAACATGATTTATATGATTTAATGTATATTTTTATTTCTAGAAAAATTATAGAAAATGTAAGTACAAAAAAAAAAATTATCATTAGATTTTAAGCCAATAACTTTAGCTAGCCCACCCATTGAAAAATTTCTGGTTCCGCCCTTGGATATAATTATGTCGTTGGAAGGTTTATTACACGTTGGTCACGCAATTTCTTTTTTTTTAAATAACGAAAACCAATTTTAAATTCATAGGGAAAAAAAGAATGTACATTATATATAAAATTTGTACAAAAACTTGTCTAATTCTAACCAAATTTGTACAAAAATTTGTCTAATTCTAACAAAATTTGTACATTTTATAAAAATCCTCTACTCCATATGAAGACAAACAAACTCTGCCCATTCTTTCCTCACTTCTTCAATGGCTTCTTGGGGGTATGGCGCTTGATCCTTTCCCTTTGCAAACTGCAATCCATAAACAATGATTATTCTAACATACGACGCTATTTTTCATTTACCGACGTAGTATATATATTCAACGAGGGTATTTTTAATTTACCGTCGTTGATAATACAAAAAACCACATAAAATAAATCTGAAAATTTTCTTCTTATCATCTTCTCAAACTCCAGGGAAGGATCCATGATGATGTCTCTCATAAAGCGCATGACATAATAGCCACACTCTACACTGTTGGGTTGCTTTGGTGTGCCTGGTAGAGTTTTCCAAATAGGTGCTTTACGGCCTTGTCTGCCTATGTGTGAATTATACATTTTGATAGCACTGCTCACTATGTTTTTGCCCGCCTCATCCACAACTCGATTTCCAGGCAGTGGATCCAGAAAATAGACGGTCTCCTTCTTTGCTCTCACAATGATCAAGACCCAATGACGGCTGCACAAAATAAATATAAAGGTTAAATAGTTTTATATGCAGTGCATCATACAAACAAAATCCTGTTAAGGAGACCAACCCTGGATTGTAAGGCATTAGGAAAATCTATTCACCATCTGTCTTTTGAAGTCGATTGGCTATGACACGTGATCTTTCAGTTAATGAACCAACGTTGGCACTAACTTGAGCAGGGTCGATAAGGCCAACCATGTTCACCATATTTGCAGCTTTCAAATTATCAAATAGGCACCTAAATATATGAAATGAAACCATGACTGTTTTTTTTTTTTTCAACATAAAGGAGAGTGTGAAATGAATATTTGATAAGGACAAACCTCATATATACTGCAACCACAGGAGCCCCAATTTCTTCCATGCCAGCAAACTGTGTAATATCTTCATGCAAGACGAAGGTAGTATGATCTTCACCAAATACCTCCTTCTCAATTGTAAAGGTCATAATCTTCTCCTGAGGCTTTAGTGTCGTTTCCACATAACGACAAAGGGATTGTAAAGAAGATGGCAACTCCAGCTTTGAATAATCTGGTACTTCAGGATTCTCGTTTTAAGAAATAAAGCAACATAAAGTGATGTGGTAAAGCAATAAACACGACGGTTTAAATAAAAAAACGTCGTCTGAAAATAATTTACACGACGGGAAAAAAATACCGTTGTAATGAAGAATTTATTATGTCGTATAAAAAAAACCGATGTCTAATTCAAAAGCAAAATTCATAGATAATGAATTTACCTTTTCAATTTGCTCTTCTCCAACACTGGATTTCTGTTTTAATAAATAAAGAGATATATAAGAAAGCTTGTACAACGATTTAAACATTCAATTAAAACCAAAACTGCCGTGGAAATCCACGTCTAAAAATTGAAAAACAAATGAAAAAGGCAAAAGTTATGAGAATTTACCTGTTCTTCTATCTTTTCTTCTATCTTTTCTACTATCTTTTCTACATCCCCGGATTTCTGTTTTAAGAAATAAAGAAATATATATATATATGACATTGTACAAAAAGTAAAAAAAATTAAAAAGTAAAAAAATTAAATAAACTGTCGTGGTAAAGCATAACAGAAGACGGTATGTAAGAATTACAGACGTCTAATTATCATTAAACGACGGTAAATAATAAACCATCGTCTAAATCACATAAAAACTTTCAGAAATTCAGATTCCAGAGTGTACAAGCCTCTTTTCGCAGAAACATAGATAACAGCAATTGCAGAGAAAAAGAGTGAGAGAGAGAGAGAGAGAGAGAGAGAGAGAGAGAGAGATAGAGAGAGTGGGATTGTGTCAGTGAAGATAGCTTGTAAAACAAGTAAACTAAATACTACAATAACTCAATCCTTTCCACCGTCGTGGTATGAAACACAAACGACGGTTTATTAATAAATGCGTCGTGGTATAACTTTTAAAACGGCGGTAAATGTAAACCGTCGTTGTTTTTTAATTTGAACGACTGTGATTCACAATAACGACGTCTAATGGCTTTTTGAAAAACAGAGAATTCAACGTTCAGAGACGTTACCATTTCTTCCTGCTTTTCCCCATTCTTGGTAGTATCCTCCTCAAACTGTAGGGCTCTGACATCAAGAGCCCCAGAGCAGCTTGCTTTGTCTGACATTGGATTTTTGGGACTTTTCCCTTGACCTTGGATTCGAGGGGGTTAGTATTCAGTTTCAGCATGCTTGGATCAAAATTGGGGATGAGTTTGGAAAGCTGACTCAGCAAATTTTCCCTCTCAGCTTCTACCAATTGCTTGGTTCTAGCCTCCATCTTTAAAGTCTCTTCTCTTGATCTAGCCTCCATTTTCAAAGTCTCTTCTTGAAGGACAAGTCTTACACTTTCCTTCAATTGATCGGCAAACCTTACCTTTTGTTGTCTAGGTAAATGGAAGTATTGCTTAGGGGAAATCCCAGCCCCTACCCCACTAACTCTTCCTGGATGCTCGGACCCAAAGCCAATGTCAACACATCATTACTTCCTGATCCAGTAAGAGTGCCTTCAGAAACTTGTTTTTGCAATTCATCCTAACACAAAGACATAATAAAAAGTCAGCATAAGAAAACACATGATGGTTATTTATAAAAAAAATGACGTATTATAACATTTCACACGACTCAATAACATAACAATCGACGTAATATAATATTTCACACGACGGTATTTAACTACCGACGTGGTTAATTTATTAAAATGACGTCAATAATAAACCACCGACGTCTTACAAAAAACAGAGTAGTGATTCTAGATTCAAACCTTTAACGACGTTTTTTTAAAAATTTCGATGTAGTAATATTTTTCACACGATGCAAAAATATAACAGAAGACGTAATAAGACTTATCACGGCAATACAATTTAATAAAAATTTAAAACATAGTGAGTAGGCTTACAATTAATTTTGCTTTCTTTGTAACCTTTGGATCTGGATGTTACCATGTTTGTCTTCTCTAGCTTTCTTCCATAAGGTAGATCGATCAATATCTACCCCGAGCATGGTTTCCTCCAATTGATCCTCCAAACCAGCATATCCTTTTTCAGACAATCGATGATTGTACTCAAGTTTCTCCCTCCTCGGTGATTGTTCAAAATGCACAGACACAAATTTGTCAGATAACCTTGAAGCTACAAAGGCATCCCAGTCAGCTTTCTCTATGAATTTGTATATTTCAAGGGGTTGGCTTAATTTCTCCTTCTCCTTGATGAATGGAAGGATATGATGCCTCGTTAGTGTAGACTTGAAATCCTTCCATTTCTTGGCAGCAGAAGATAACACCATTTTCTTGCCCCCTTGACCAACCACAAAAGCCATGTCAACGGCTTCCCAAATCTAATCTTTTATATCCTTGGATATTTCAGCCCATTTCTTGTCCACAAGTAAAGTGGGACTCTGGAGCGTGCCAACACACCAATGTAGGACTGCATCTCAGTATGTGCAGGGCCACATGCTTTCCCCCTTTTATTGTACTCAACAACAGGCTTGATTTTTTGAAATTTTCTCTTCACAACACGGGAAATTGTGCTTATACCCCGACTTGACTTTGGCTTCTCAGAAAATGTTGTCGTCCTGCCTAGTTTTGTCTTCGCAGATGAAACAAACTTCATCTTCTTCGAGGACTTGGCTTGAGGATTTACAACTTTAAGCTCCTTACATTCATATTTTTTCAAGCCAGAGTCCTTACTTTGGGATTGAGAAACCATGGTTAAGACAAATCAAACCTGCAAGTGAAAATATTTCAGTGAAATTAAGAAAAAACACGACAGTTATTTATAAAAACCGATGTATTATAATATTTCAAACGACGTAAGAACAAAACAATCGACGTAATAATAAATTTTCACGACGGTAATTAACCACCGACGTGATTAAATATTACAATGACGTTAATAATAAACAACCGACGTCTTATGATATAATTACAAAAAACAGGAGGGTTGATTCCAGATTCACACCTTCATGGGAAAAAATTTTGGATTTTCATTTACTAAAACGTCATTTTTAAAAACATTCGACGTGGTATTGAAATTAAAACGACATAAATAATAATATACCGTCATCTCTACAACAGAAAAACAAATTTGGAAAAACGTAAAATATTTTCAACAGAAAAATAATTAAAAACATTTTCAAAACAAAAACCATTGTTTAGAGAAATCAAACATGCGATGAATATATCCTAAAAAATCAAATACAAAAAAAGACGATCATTTTAAAAAAAACAATGAAGAACACTTTCACACGACGCTAGGATGACTGACCAACCGTCGTGGTCTATAAATCTAACCACGTAAATAACAAGCCACCGTCGTCTTATTTAGTTGAAGTAAAAGAAACAGAGTAGTGTTCAAACTTGGAAACTTTCCTTCTTTGTTTGCAAATTTTATCAAACTTGGAAAGAAAAAATGTAAAAAGATTTAAAAAAACGAAAATGATATGCGCATGCAAAACAGGAACAAAAATAGTGAGAAATGCTTACCCTTTGCATGCAATGAAAGTTTTCTCCTGGAGTTTGGTGTTTCAGTTCAGAGACGAAGACGAAGAGGAGAGGAAGACGAAAAGCTTTCTCCCGGAGATACAGAAATAGCGCTTTGAGAATGAAAAATGAGAGAAGCTTGAAAGTTTTTCTTGGGTTTAGAAACAGTGCAAGTGTAGGTCAGGTAGGCGAAAAGTTTAAAATATTAACAGACCGTTTCATAAAACGACGCTATTAATAGAATGCGCCCTAGTATGCGACATTATACGGCGCTATAGGTTTATACCGCCCTATTACATTAGTTTCCACGACACCTAGTTTTAAGGAAACGCCGTTTTTATATCCAATTACACGACGCATTTTTCTTCAAAAAGATGTATCCCGTCATTTTCAAATTTACCAACGACCTTATACTCAATAATAACGACGTGAAAAATAAATAGCACGTCGTTTTAATTACGCATACCGACGTGTAACTTTTTTAATTACACAATAAATTAGTTTTCCAAAAAATGACAACGTCGTTTTTTTATATAGTGTCGTTGTTAGTTAATTTATATGACCTTATTTTAGGTTTAAACGACATTTATGTTTTCATATAAACGTCGATAATTTAATATGACCGACGTGGTATATAAGATTAGTTTATAAATAAGGGTTTTTCTGTCTGGAGGCACATCACTTCTCTGTCTCACCACGCTTTCATTTTTCAGTTTGGATGTTGATGTGTGTGCGCGTTTGTGTATTTGAAAGACACGAACACGCACACATCATCTAAAAAAATGTCTTTCTGTTGCGGCCGTCATTTTTCTGAAAGCAAATGTTTTGGATGTGGATGTGTGTGTGCCTTTGTGTATCTCAAAGACACAAAGACACACCCATCATCCATTTCTAAAATATTGCCTTTGTGTGTTGGTTCGATTATGATGAGGAAGAGAGTTCATTCTGGTAAGACTTCACTTTAATTTGATGGTAACGACGGTTTCCTATATAAACCGTCGTGGGGAAAAAAATCCAATAAATAAATCTTAAAAAGCAATTAAAATTAAGACGATGGTTTATAGATAATGATAGACGTATAATGGTAAAAAATTTGTACGTCGTTAATTTAACAAACCATTGTGGTTAGTACAATTATGCGGACAGTAGAGTTATGGATACCGTCGTAGTATACTGTAGTTAAAAAGTCGATAAATTTATATTTACAGTCGTGGTAACTT
Organism: Prunus fruticosa; assembly: GCA_018703695.1. Taxonomy (NCBI): domain Eukaryota; kingdom Viridiplantae; phylum Streptophyta; class Magnoliopsida; order Rosales; family Rosaceae; genus Prunus; species Prunus fruticosa. The sequence goes on along the minus strand of CM031923.1, from coordinate 1,633,787 downwards.
AATTTAAATTGGCGAATTTTTTGTAATTAACCGTCGTAGATTTTTTTGAATTTATGCGTCGCTGACTAAGAAAATTGGGTCGTTTTTATTAATGAGTTAACACGGCGTCTTATTTTTAAATCGTCGTCTTTACTTTCTACGGCGGTGATTTCATAGCTGCAGTCATTGTTTTTAGGTTCAGATTTTAACTCGGAACAAAACCTTTGTAATAAGACGACGCTTTTTTAATTTGGTGCGTCGTGGTTTTAAAATATCTATGTGTATATCGGTTTTTTAGGTGTTTAAGTTATGTTTCTACGACGGGTTTCTATTACCGTCGTCTTTTAAAAAACAACGACGGTTTATTGATATACCGTCGTTGTTTCCTGGTCGTCTTTTGCCCTTTTGTAGTAGTGTGGTGGATTCCCGTCGTCTATTTCAATTTTTGTAGTAGTGTTTGAATTTCTTTTCATAATACTGTGATGATTAAGGTGTGGTACACGAGCAAACAGTGAAGTGATTCTAAATTATCGAACACAACGAAAAAAAATAATTGGAATAGTGTAACACCTAACAATTTTCGCTAATTAGGCGACAACATGAAATTCGAAACTTTATAAGAAATAGTCTTCTCTTCTCAAACCGTTATAGTAAATATAAGTGGTGGTCCTAATTGACCTCTTTTAATCACTTGAAAAACGGATAAAGTTGTACATATGAGGATTACAAAGAAGTTAACTAATATGTAGTTATTATATATTTTAGTATCAAGCACGTAGTTCTAAATCTCAAAACAAGTAAATATTACTAATTTATTTAGTGTGTGCACTACTACAAAAAACGAAATAGACGACGGGGATCCACCGTCGTTGTAATGCTTTGAAAACCGTCATTAAATCGACCGCCATCTATTTGGGTGTCAAATTACGACGGCTTTTCACCGTCGTTGTTTATCTGTAAAGACGACGGTTTTTAAAGAAAATCGTCGTTGTTTAGAGGTACAGATTGTTAATTATAGGATGAAAGACGACGGTTTTAAAAACCGTCGTGTATTGTATGTAAAGATGACGGTTTTTTATGAAAACTGTCATCTTTACATACAATAGACGACCCTTTTAAAAAAAAACAGTCATCTTTACTTCACAATAGACGACCCTTTTTAAAAAAAACAGTTATCTTTACATATAATAGATGACCCTTTTTAAAAAAAATCGTCATCTTTACATATAATAGACGACCCTTTTTATAAAAAAAAACGTCATATTTACCTATAATGGACGACCTTTTTTATAAAAACCGTCGTTAATTATCTGTAAAGATCATGATTTATTATAAAAACCGCCGTCTAATAAGTTCCCAAATTGCTACATTTTAGTTCTTTTTGATTTCCTATGATGCTATACAACGATTTTAACTAGAAAACCAACCATAATGCTTTATTAATGAATATATACACTAAAAAATAGTTTCTTTCATAAAACTTGAAGATTCAATAGTTATTACATAGTTAACCAATCTTTATTCTACAACAAACATAATTCCTAACAAGACCTATGTACTCCTAATCCAAGCCTTCCCCATCCAAACATACAAATGATGCACAACAGAAGTCTCCTCCATCATCCCTGTAAATAAATCAAAATGACAAAGAGAGAAAAAAAAAGCTAAGATTATAAACATAAAAAATTAGGTGGAAGATAAATTTTACCATTGGACCATATTTCCATAGAAAACTTGTAAAATGAGCATAAAAAAGACCATCGAGAACCTGCAAAAGGAAAAATATATAAATAAAATGATAGGATTTTCAACAACAAAAAAACATACGACTCACATAGAAAACTTGCAAAAGAAAAAGTTATAAATCTGCAAGCTTCCTCCTCATCTCCTGATAATCAAATCAGAAAATCTAAAAAAAAACCAGAAATATAAAAAAAAAAATATGTAAACAAACCAGACAAATCAAGAGAGACAGAAAATCTGAAATCAGGGACATAGAGAACATACTAGAAACGCAAAGATACTAATCCAGAATTCACTAGCAAGATATAGAAGGGTATTGAGAGATTAGGTGACTTTCAAATCAAACCTTTCAACCAGCTTTGATTCTCAAATACAGAACCTCCCTCTACATCTTATGGATCTGTGAAAATCTCTCAACTCTTTCATTGATATCGATTTTTTGATGATTTTGTAGAGAGTTTCATGAGGGTGTTTTAGAGAGTGCAGGAGGGTTTCAAGGAGGGAGAGATAAGGTTTTCAGAGACGGGGGAAATCTGAAAATTTGTCGAGCGCGAATTCACTTAAGTAGCCTTTTTTTAGCGTGTTTTAAAAGACGACGCTTGTTAATGAGAGATAACGTTTTCAAAGACGGGTGAAAATTTGAAAATTTGTCGAGCGCGAATTCACTTCAGTGGCCATTTTTTAGCGTGTTTTAAAAGACGACGCTTTTAAAAAAAAAACCGTCATCTTTACATATAATGGACGACCCTTTTTTTTAAAAAACCGTCATCTTTACTTCACAATAGACGACCTTTTTTTACAAAAAACGTCATCTTTACATATAATAGACGACCCTTTTTTAAAAAAACCCGTAATCTTTACTTCACAATAGACGACCTTTTTTTACAAAAAAACGTCATCTTTACATATAATAAACGACCATTTTAAAAAAAAAACCGTCATCTTTACTTCACAATAGACGACCCTTTTTTACAAAAAACGTCATCTTTACATATAATAGACGACCCTTTTTAAAAAAAAACCGTCATCTTTACTTCACAATAGACGACCCTTTTTTACAAAAAACCGTCATCTTTACATATAATAGACGACCCTTTTTTAAAAAAAAAACCGTCATCTTTACATATAATAGACGACCCTTTTTTACAAAAAAGCGTCATCTTTACATATAATAGACGACCATTTTTTTAAAAAAACCGTCATCTTTACTTCACAATAGACGACCCTTTTTTACAAAAAACGTCATCTTTACATATAATAGACGACTCTTTTTTAAAAGAAACCGTCATCTTTACTTCACAATAGACGACCCTTTTTTACAAAAAAAAACTTCATCTTTACGTATAATAAACGACCCTTTTTTAAAAAAAACCGTCATCTTTACTTCACAATAGACGACCCTTTTTTACAAAAAAACGTCATCTTTACATATAATAGACGATCCTTTTTAAAAAAAAAAACCGTCATCTTTACTTCACAATAGACGACCCTTTTTTACAAAAAAACGTCATCTTTACATATAATAGACGATCCTTTTTTAAAAAAAAAACCGTCATCTTTACTTCACAATAGACGACCCTTTTTTACAAAAAAGCGTCATCTTTACATATAATAGACGATCCTTTTTTAAAAAAAACCGTCATCTTTACTTCACAATAGACGACCTTTTTTTACAAAAAAACGTCATCTTTACATATAATAGACGACCATTTTTTAAAAAAAACCGTCATCTTTACTTCACAATAGACAACCCTTTTTAAAAATAAAAAAAAACCGTCATCTTTACGTATAATAGACGACCTTTTATTTAAAAAAAAAAACGTCATCTTTACTTCATAATAGACGACCCTTTATAAAACAAAACCGTCATCTTTACATATAATAGACGACCCTTTTTTAAAAAAACCGTCATCTTTACTTCATAATAGACGACCCTTTTTAAAAAAAACTGTCATCTTCACATATAATAGACGACAATTTTTTCAAAACAACCATGTCTTTACCAAAAATAGGACACTTGATTTTTAAAAGACGACGCTTGTCATATCTCCTGTCGTCGTTTTTTGGTCAGATTTTAACTTCTTAAGAAAACCTTTTTAATAAGACGATGCTTTTTTATTTGTGTGCGTCGTTATAAAAAAATATTCAATAGTACCTCCATTTTTTAGTTGTTTAAGTCACTTATCCACGACGGCTTTTTTGTTACCGTCGTCTTTTTAAACACAACGACGGTTTTTTCTTCTACCGTCGTCTTTTTCTGGTCGTCTTTTTCACTTTTTGTAGTAGTGGTGCTAAATATTATTATTTCTTTCTAGTTTAGTGTTCGATCCACCGAATTACACGAAAGACTTAATTTAAAAAAAAACCAGTATCTCTTTGGTTGTCATTTTTATTTTATTTTATCACCACATAACTCTGTTTTTAAAAAACCAGTATCTCTTTTGCATACAAAAAGTTGGTAAACAAGTTCGGCCATGTAGCGTTTTTGTATTTTAAAAAATAGACCATCAAGGTCCATTAATTTGATAACATATTGGGATTGGATTCTGGCCTTAGTTTCAGTTAGATAATATTGAGAAATCTAAATTGATCTTAGAGATAATCACCAACCGTTAGTTAACTTCCAAGAAATAAGCAACAAAACTCAAGACATTATCCAAGGGGTACCAAACTTAAAATGAACAACTTGGAGTGTAGTGTGTGAAATAGCCAACATTAATATAACCCACGATTTATGCTTCACAAAAGTTAAATAACCAAATAAAACAAGCTTCAACTTCAAATCTCACCAAGGATGTTCACTCCAATAAACACTTGAAATTTGCCTAGGTATTGCCACTCATGTAAATGTGAGAAGAATCAAAACAATAGAATATAATCAGATAATCGAAATAAAGCACAACACATGAATAAAAGATACATGGAAAGATATCGCATACTTCAAAATTTTAAAGCACCTAACCATAGTCCTCCACACCTATTCACCACATGATGAACAACACTTCTCCTTGGATCAAATAGAACTTTCACTAAGGTTGTAATGGGGCTTAAGGTGATGGATGAACAAGAAAAGAATATTGCAAACGACAAAGTATAGAGAACCATTAATAAAGCATCCTTTGATAATGAGAGATTGTTGAACTTTGTATCATGCAAGATAGACTCAATATTTTGAGCTTTCCTTTTTCTCTTCTTTACTTTTCTTGAATTGACCAATTATTTTGATGAGTTACCATACCCCCAAACTTATGCTTGTGAAATACTTAGGATATAGCACTTTCTTTCTTTTCCCTACGACATTTTTCTTTTGTTTTCACAACATTTTTCACATTCCTTTGTTTTTGGCTTTTGTAATATCTTTGAATTAGAATCTCATTAAAATATAATGCTTTAATAGTTCTTTAGAAAGTGTAGGGATGTATAAATGGAAGGGTTATTAGGGTACATGTGATGTGGTTTAACAAAGAAAAGGCAGGCTAACTAGGGATAATTAATGCACGGGTTGGCTAGAAGGCTCAAACAAAAGAAACAAACCCTAGGCCAAAACAAATACTTGACCAAAACAAAGAATAGTGAGATCACAACGACTTGTAAAAAAGAAAGTTATAGAATATATCATATAACACTAAAGAAAAGAAAGCTCATGTAATGATGGTTATATAAGTGTACACTAGTTCTTATTTAGCAATGTAAATCATGTGAAACCTCCAATCGAACATCATATTAATGTGGCTATGTGCATAAAGATTTGTCAAGTCTCATAAAAATATGGCTAACACAAAGATAATGTAAAAAATTAATATCATGCTCAAATTTTCTTGAAAGTTAATTCAAAATTAAGATCAAATATCATTAGAATTGGAAAGTGACTACTTAAAACAACTAAAAACAAAACTCAAAGTAAAAAAGAAAATATTTTTGGGTTTTTCTTTATTTTTTATGGATTTTTTTTAATTAATAAGGAAAAAAACACAAACTAATTTTTTCTATATAGTTTTAGTTGCTTCGGGTCTAATTGTAACCTAGGTAATTAGAACCTAGGTGATGTGTGATATAAATAAGAGACTTTATGAGGGTTGTGGAAACATAACAAGGGATATAAGAGAGGCACCAAAAGGTTGAGCAAATGGTGGGGGAGAAATTAAAACTTAGGGTTTAGAAAGGGTCTAAGGGCTTATTCTTGTAACCAAAGTTGTTCTTTTTGACGAGTGAAATTTTTTATGGTGATTACCTAAGACGTAGGCACAAATCACTAAATCTCGTTAAATTATTGTGTTCTCGTGGTTTGATATTTAATTTTGCATGGTGTGTTGGTTTTTATTTATTGTTTATTTTGCATGATGTGTTGGTTTTTATTTATTGTTTATTTTGCATGTGTGTGCTCATCATAGTCTAATAATAATTAGAGCTTGGCTGGTTTGTACAACATAATTGAAATACTAATTTTCATTAAGTATGAAGTTAGAAATAGTTAGTGTCTCCTTGTTTGTGCCCAATTTTTGAAATTTTCTTCATTTATGGCCAAAATACGTGATGTACGTCAAATATAGGAAAACTGAACATATTAATGAAGATATTATCTTGGTTTCATATATGAGAATCTTGATATTGCCAAAATATGACTAATGAAGATATTAATGAAGATATTATCTTTGCTTTATTTTGAAGGAAAATAAATATGAAGTGTCAATTATCTTCTTGCCAACTAATGACGATTTGATATGATTTGTTAAGGATCTCATGGAGCTAAAATAAGAAATATTTTGCAATCAGAAATCTTGCATGCCTAGTCTTGCCCACCAAGTAATCTTGGCTGACAAGGGATGAGCTACTATATAAAGAGGATCAAAAGAAGAAGAAACAGACACACCAACTCTCTGAAAAACACATCTACAATATGTTTCCACATAATTCCTATTGGTTTGCTAATTCCGACATTGGTATCGATTTCCAACTGATGTGACATTCCAGTTGTGATTGTTCTCATCTCTTGCTAAAGTTCTGGCCCTCTTGTGGCTTAACTTTCAAGTTGTGATAGGTATCACCAAGCTCTCTGGCAAGAGGTTGTAGCTTGTCCTTCATGGAAATGGCAGCTAGCCCATCAACTCCTTCACCCCATGGCACCGCAACTTAACTCCAGATTGACAGATCGATGAATATGTAGATTCAATGAATAAAAGATCGATTTCTTCAAGAAACCATTCTTGAAGAAATTAATCCAAGAATCTGATCTATATATGAATGAGAATGTGTTTAAATATCCTAGATGCAGATTTTAAATAACAAAGAAGATTTCAAAAACAATTTGAAAATCTCATTTTGGAAACCTCATATCTCACTCATCTCACCATTTGCAGAGGGGAAGAAGAAGATGACTCTCTTTCTCTCTCTCAAAACTAATGAATGAATGAGTGAATAGGATTTCAAATATCAAAGCATATTTTAAAAATCATTTTTCAAAATCTCATAATGAAAACCTAGACTTCAATGAGAAGAAAGAAAAGTAGAGAAGAAAGGCTCTCAAAATTCTCTCTTTCTATCAAAGTGACGTCTACAGTGTTGTTGCCTCCCTTTTTACCCAAAAAGAAATCTGCCCTAAATTCCCCCAGCTGGCAGCCACTCATTGACTTCATAATAAGACTAAAATGGAATTACTCATCTAGCAGAAAAATTGGTGAATATAGGAAGGAGTAGAATATACAACTATGTGTATTCACTTCTTACATTGACTTTGGTTTTACCCATTGCAACTGCTTCGGTTGAGAGAACTTTTTCAGCTATGAATATTGTGAAAACACCATTGCGTAACAAAATGGGGAATCAATGGTTGAGCGATAGCTTGGTTGTTTACATTGAGAAAAATGTTTTTTCTTGTATTAGTAATGCAAATATAATGTGACATTTATATGAAATCTTATCGGCAACAATTGTAGGTTAATTGTAATGTTTTTTTTTTCAATTAATTATGAATAACATTAGTATTATTTAAATTATAAGGACATTTAGTTATCTATCTTTTTTTTTGGGAGCTTCTAGCCTTTAAAAATTGCATATCCGCTGAAAATTTCCTGAATCCGCCAATGAAGGCCGCACTTGAAAAGGCTAAAATTGTGCCGCAAAAAATATACGTTCCTGGAACTAAAGACGTCATTGGCTTTAGAAAAAGATTTTGCTATAAGACCAGCTGTCTGGGAAGAATGGCAGGTGGATCATGCCATGAATTTGAACTTGCGCCATTATTACTTCTATATTTTAATTTTCTCCAATATCTCAATATATAAATATAGACACGTACACCCATTTTCATTTTGAAACTTGTAAACAATTTTATAACATGGATAAACAAACATTTAGCATAAACAGTTTCTATGTGACATTTTATAGCAATCACAATTGCATGTTAAAAGGAATTCATCATGCATGATGCACTTAAGAGTCACGTATCCAGGTTGGATAGCCAAGATATATCTTTGACCACTGATTTTGAAGTGTTTTCCACAGACTATACGTTTTTGAGGAAATGCTAGCCAGCCATATCCATTTCCTTATACTTCCCATTTTCACCTTTTGATTATCTCCTTGGATCCGTCAAAACAATAACTTGTGTTGATGTGATGGCTTTATATATGTCCCTTAAGTGAGATGATCTCTTATCTATTGATCGTTGGATCAGGCTAACTAATTTAATTTAACGGCTAATCAATTTGATCCAACATTTAAAAAATAAAGTCTCATCTAAGGGCCATATATAAGATCCTCACTGTAGAATTCTTGATTTATGTAAAGCCCAAAGCCACAAGGCCCATCCATCTAGAACACAGATTTGAACATTTAAGATAGACGCATAAAGATTTAGAGATATCTATGCGTACCTAATACTCAGAAATACTTTTATTTAATAAAAGTTCAGTAGTTTTTTTTTTTTGGCTGAATTGAGCCATGTGACTTTTAATTTTCAATTTACAACACGAATATTATCACAAAGATTATTTTTAGGGATTTGAATCTCATCGTGTATGGAACATAAAAGAAGTCCTTATATTCATCTGGCATCGTATATGGAACATAAAAGAAGTCTCTATATTTGTTCTTTTTTTTTTTCTTCCAGGATTGATTAATTTCTGGATTTTATATATTATTGAACCAAAATCTTTATCCAATTCGCGAGCAAAGAAATATGTTCTATGTCTACTCGGGAAAAAGGAGGAACTCGAAAAGAAAAGAAAAGAAAAGAATTAGAGGAGGAGGACAACAGACAAGTAGTGTGCCTTGTCACGGGATGAGCGAACGGCGTGGCAGAAGCAAAACACACATTTCGCTCGCTCAAACACAACCCGTGCGGCCCATGATCCCTTCAAATCCCAGTCAGCCTTCTCCCACTTCATGATATTCATGACTCTCACAACTCTGCGAAGATTCACCATCAAATGTTGTCTCCCATGAGCACCATGCCCCATAGCTAGACAACGAGTCACACTTCGTTGTGACAATACAATCACCCCGCATCCGGCAACGAACCCTCGACGCCCATACATCAAGCGTTGCATAAGACACGTCAACTGCATCGACCACATCACATGCCAAACTCGTGGATCGCTCATGTCCAAGTCAAGACATAACGATCCAACACACCATCGGTTTACCCTCACTTCTGTTGGTCATTCTGTTAGCAACCAAGATAGCCCACATCCTCAAGCTATACACGCAAGCTGTCATGCTCGCATGTCGCCCAAGCCTTGGCGACATATGTATTCTGAATGTCCCTCATAATCATATATGCATTGCATGGGGTTGCAACCCATGCGTACTGGCATCCGAATATCTTCCTTACATATTGGACAAGGCCGAACCCAAGCCAAGTCCATCGAGTATTGTCAAATGCCTCGCTTGCTGACGGCATAGCGCATGCCATACGTTGACCTCACTCTTCACAACAATGCGCAATACGAATGGCCCCGTGTGTTCGTACTGCCCTCAGAAATCCTTTCCCTCAGAGACATAGATTGTCCTTCAACAATCTTATGCTCACCCCCTATGACTACCTCCAATGTCATAAGGATACTCGCTTAGTGCCACAAGGGTGTAAGCACCAGGGGTGGTGGAGAGCATGACTTGCGAGGGCACAATCTCTCTCACTCCAACTCTGTCCTTGTCTCATGCGAAGTTAATTCCCAATATCCATTGTAACTTGGTACTGTCTCTAGGTGGCTTCTGGTTTTTCAAGAATTACATTACACTTCTCCTTTATGGATTTTACAGTATAAATGGGATATGGTTGTTGCGGAAGAAAAGATAGAGAATTCGGAGAAAGGAGGGAAGGGTTAGTATTTTATTTTTTATTTTTTATTTCGAAAGCATGGCTAGAGTCTAGAGTATGATGTCGTTTTAGTTGGAAGAGTTGGGCTGCTGGAAGAAGCTTATGAGCTGATAAACAAAATGCCAATGGAACTAGGTTCTTGGGACTGGATGGCTGGCTAAGTCAGCTTAGGAGACTCTTGTTCTGGAAATGACGCTTTTAGCCCTCACTTTGACAACCAAATTGATATACTATCACTGTAGGACCTAATTGCAACTACTTGTCAAGTTGGCAGACCTAATTGCCCCAAAAAAAAGTTTCGGGACTCAATTGAAACTCGAGGTAAAGTTTATGGACCTCTACAATTAAAAACTCTAAAAGCTTTATGATTGCAAATTGCCTACACAAATGCTTATTTCTTTGATTTGGCATTACTGAGTGATATTGACGGGCTTTTTCATTATATATAAATGCGTAGGAGAGATGGTATACAAGTTGGTATCTAAAGATGGTCTCCCTAGCATGACCCATAAGTAAAAGAGTAGTCTTATACAAATTATTTATCGTTGGAAGTTTACAAGTACCAAGGGCGGCCTAGGCATGGTGCAAGTAGTGCCACTCCACAGGCCCTCGATTTTTGAGGGGCGCCAAATTTATTTTACTTTATATTATATAAATTAATTTTATAAAAACTTTATATATACTCCAGCGTACAATGCATTGACACAAAAAGTGTATTTGGTGGAGCTTGTTTCTAGCTCATATGCCTTGGTACAAGACAAGGCCAAAGTTCGAGTCTTAGTGATGTCATTCTATTCGTATTTTTATTCTTTTTTCATTGTAACAACAAAATTTAAAATAGTTTTAAAAAAACATAAGCACGTGAAAAAAAAAACCAAAGAGAAAAGATCCAACTAAACTAACAGCAGTATATATCACACCCAAACATAAAAAAGTACTTTCTTCCATTCAAAACAAAACCAAAAAAAAATTCATCATGCCTTCTTCTTTCTCTTGAACTCTTAATTTTTTTACCGACCATATTAATATTTAACTTTATCAAATGAAAACATTAAAAAATTTATGAATTTGAGTTGTGGTTGTTATTACATGCTAATTGATGATAAATTTTGACATTAAGTCATGGCAAATTTATTTTTAGTATTTTCATATTAGATTATGTGAGGGCTCCAATTTAAGTTTCACACAGCCCAGGCCTCAAAATCTTAGAACCAGTCTTGACAATACTACTCAATTATATTGATCATTAGTTTTTAGATTTGTGGTAGATGGGAGGGGTTACGTCACTTACTTCTATTTTAGTATATTGTGTTAAAAGGGCATCAGCTAAGTTTCTCCGCATGCCTTGTTTTAAAGAAATGCAAAGGCAGAAAAGAAAGACAGGTTAGGAATATGAAACATGCTAAGAAATATTCTCTTTTGGACCAACCTACACGAAACCTGTGATTCCATCCGTTCCGGCTATATATATATGAGAATGAGAGAGAGAGAGAGAGAGAGAGAGAGAGAGAGAGAGAGAAGAAAAGCAACTTAAGCGGTTGCCATGGATTCTAACGGTGAAGTCGTTAGCATTATACGTTCTTATGAGAATTTCATGCCTTACTGCAAGTTCCAAAGAGACGAAGAATACGATACATACCAGATTCCTCTCCATGGTAATTTCCTATTTTAATTTTTTTTTCTAGATATCCTTGTGTTTATTGTTTATAGTTCCTTTTATTATGGTCCGGACGTGATGCATTGCTTTATAAGGACAATATGCTCGAAAATGCTATGATAAAAGGAACAAAAGTATCTGAATATATAAGCTTGGAAAGTTGGTGATAGTGGAAATTATGGATACGTATATTAATCGCCATACATGTGTAATTTAATAGTATTTCTATCGGTTGTGTTAAAAGAAGTTCCAAATTCAATTCAGTGATCCCCAATTTATAAAATTATAAAAAAAAATGCGTCTATTGATCAAAAAATATTATTTTTCCGAGATTCTCATACTTTTTTCTTTTAAAAAAAAAAATTTAAAACCAATGTTCATACTATTTTTCTTTAACAAAGTTCGGTCATCCATTTTAAATTGGGGAATTTAGATGAACAAAACCATCACCTTACGTGCTCAGCTTTGACATACCATCAATGAAAGGTCAATCGAAAGCTAACGTTTCTAAAAAACCCTCAAGTAAAGTAACCTGAGACGATTGACTTCTTCTATTGGTTAGGTTAGTTGAGTCGGATAATGTACCCACCACCCGAGTTCGAATCCCTCAACGTGTAGATTAGAGTAGTTTCATTATCATCTTGTCCAAAAAAAAGAGAAGAATACAGTACTATAGCTTGCAATTTACAAATTAAAAAAATCAACTTTTGAATCTAACGAATAAAGCTTCATTAGAGGAGAATCGAGGAAAGCGCAAAATATCATCTAGTGAGTCTACATAAAGTTCACTCTAATTAATCTTTCTCTGAAGAAATTGAGTTACTTATAACTAGTTTTGGAAGGTAATGATTTCTCTTGTTGTATAATTTGCGTCGGTACGTATTAGGTTTCAAGATTGCACAATTCAATGTATGCTTGAATGACGAGAAAGAGACCATAAAGATTGAAGGCCAACGTCCTGTGGATGGAACCAGATGGAGTCGTTTCCACCAAGAATTCAAAGTGCCTTGTGATGTTTATGACACCAAGGATCTTCATGCAAGGTTTGGTAATGGGGTTCTTTCCATAAGGCTGCCAAAAAAGAAACCTTCAAATGACGCATCTGATTCAGTTGTCAACAAAGGCTTGTTTTTGAGGCTGAAAACTAGTAAAATGGCGATCCTGAGAATTGCAGTAGCTGTTGTTGTGGGCGTGGCTGTTGGAGGTTACGTAACCTTCAAATGCTTGCCATCTAAGCACGCTATTGAGAAGCACTAATCAATTCAAACTCGTATGAGTCTAGTGCCTTTGTCAATATTCATATGCATTTCTAGTTGCATGTACATGCTTTACACAAACGGGTAATTTTATAATATAGCTTTCGTTTATGGTTCTTTTTCTTTGAGGGTTCTATGGCTGTGGGTCCTCTCATAATCTAAACGTTATGCCAATCAATTTTCATATATATTTATTTTAATACAAGCTATAGTAACTATAACAGGGAGCACTGGCGGAGCCAGAAACCTTTTACAGAGGGGTCACCTTATATATTGAAATATATTTTTCTTTACTGGGACATTTGAATTAATGTTTTACTTGATACAACATTGCTAAATTTGATTACTATACTCTATTAATTTACATATCACATTAACTATCTACTCATCAATACTAGCAAAAGATATTAAATGTACTTCGTTAAATATACACACTAAGAAAATTCGAATTATAGTTTATTAATGCAATCAGAGTCAAAATAAGATAAAAAGAGATTAAGAATGGGTAGAGAGAGAATAAAAGCATAAAAACAAGAAAAGGGCACTTTGAAATTTGATAAAGGATATGTAATTGCATTAAGAAAACCAAGGTCTCAATAACATTGAGAGGGGGCATAGGACACCCAAGCCTTAGCTCCCTCTATCCCTAAGAAGGAGGGGGGTTTCTCACACACTATTCCAAGGTGTCATGGGAATTTGAACCTGAAAACAGTGTGGTCTACAAGTTAAGGCAATTTTCCACTCCACTAGACCCCTTCAGCAATTTTCATATATATATATAATAATTTTTTTTATACAAGTGATTTTTGGGGATTCAACACTTGGACTTGATATTGAATGCCCAGGAGTCTTCATCATTACACAATCAATTTTCATTTTTGCTGCAAAATTTTCCTCCATTAACAATCTATAGAAGCCATATCATTCTCCTAAAAAACCGCCATATCACTATTAGGAATACATATTCATGAAGGGTTTTTAACTTAAGTAATCCTTGAATTTATACATGATTTTCAATTTCGTCCTCAAATGTGTTTTTTGAGGTTATAAGGTCCTCCAACTCTTTCATTCGTCCATATTGAGTGCTTCAATCACATTCTGTCAATTTGGCTACTAACAAACCGTCCATCTACATTTTCTGTGTAGCGATATGAATAGGGTTGGGCTGGGTACGAGGATGAGATTATGAAGATGAGGCTGGGTTGGGAGGTCACCTCAGTTAAATTTCAAAGAGGGCAGGGGTCAGCGACTCACTACTAACAACAACAATATTATCCCCAACTTAACCATCTACAAAGCCTAGTACATGTAAGGTTTTGTCACTAACAAGCGTTGTCTTTTAAAAATCAAGTGACCTTTTTTTTGTTCAGCGTGTTTTAAAAGACGACGCTTGTTAGTGACAAAGGTCGTCTTTTAAAAATCAATCTAACGCTAGTAATGTATAAGATGATATATGATGACGGTTTTAAAAATACCGTCGTCTTTTAAAACATAACGACGGTTTTAAAATGCATCGTCGTCTATTTTGTGTCGTGGTTTAACTATTTTGTAGTAGTGTTACCAAACATGGAATTGCTTTACTTGACAACTAGTCATTTTCAAAGCAAAGCACCTTTTTTTAAATAAAAAAAACTAGTGCAATCCCTTAAGTTAAAGAAAACTAGTGCAATCCCTAAAGCAAAGCACCTTTTTTTGCGACCAAAAAGAAGACGGAAAAGGGCATGTATAACCTTTTATATATTTAATTGGAGCTAAGGTGTGATCAAATATATGTATTATGAATTGCATGATATAACTATAATTTTTTCTTTGTAGATTTGCATTGATCATCCTCTTTGTAGTAAGTTTCGAAAAGCATTGCTAGACTTATCAAAGCTCCGCAAGATTTACAGAATATTTTTCTTTCTTTCTTATTAAACCTTACTTGTATACAAAGGAGAAGGGCTTCATTTTAATTTATGCCCTGGGCCACCCAAAAGTCAGGGCCAACCCTGCTTAACGGATGTTGTTATGTCTCCTCTTCTCGAGTTGAGCTCAACCTCTAGTGAGTATTGTTTAGTCTGGCCTGGAAAACCGACACTCATTAAGTAAGTTCTAGGGGGTCTTCCTATGCATTACAGGACCCACCTAAGGATTCCATTTTCTATTGTTGAAGAGCTTGAATACAGGCCCCAATCTTTCCTATGACCACCTTCCACCCATTGTCCATGGCAAAAGAGAAGGGGAGGGCAAGGGCTGTTTCTATTCACATGAATAGTGCTGCCTTAGCAATTTTTATGATGCATTCCACCCATTGTTATGGCAACCCAAGATTAACCACTATTCACAATGGATATGAGGAGAGGAATTTGTGTGGATTTTGGTGTAGGAAGTGAAGAATATGGCTAGGTATTTATAAATAAAATAAAATATTCTGAATTTTTTGATATTTTTTCCCTTTTATTCAATTTTTTTGATATTTAAATTGACCGCTCACATCACACTAACGTTAACTTACCCAGGCAGCAGCCCAAGCTAGTCTTGCCTTTGAGCTTGTCCAATTTCATGGGCCCATTTCTTGCCATAACAATATTTCTTTGGTGGGGATTTTTTGGAGTCTAGACCCCCTCTGGCCATGACACTGGATGGAAGTGCTCTAATGTTGAGCATAGGTGGCAAACGAAATCAAAATTGAAATTATAATTTAGGAGTCGACTCCTTAAGCACGCGGACCCACCTGCTCCCCCTCGACACCCCTACAATGGCTATTAGACTTCCACACATAACACTAAAAAATTACATGAAAAATAAAAAACAAAAACAAAAACAGTTTTTAAATAGTTTTTAAGTTCTTTTCTTTTTTCAAACTAAACGCAATTACCAGACAAGTTTTTTAGTTTTAGTTCTTTTACAAATGAAAATTGATAAAAGAAAACTAAAAACTGAATTGGTTATTATATGTAAAGAGAAAATAATAATAATTTAAGCCCGTCCTTTCTATCTTTTGAAATAGAGAGGACTTACATGTAACGAGTATAGATAAATTATTCCTTTTTTTAAATAGGGTAGTTTAGAAAATGGTTTTCCTTCCTATTTCTTTCTTAAACTTTTTAAATATCATCTGAGTTTTGAGAAAAATCTTAGATGTAACTTGTTGTATGCAACCATTTGCCTATTCCTCAACTAGTCATATGAGAAATTAAGTCAACTCATGTGAAAATTTGTTTCTTGCAAAAAGAATTCAAAACAAAACCATGTATATATATAAATATTTTAGTATTTTCACAAAAACATAAGTGATATGGTCGTTAAGATG
The DNA here is from genome assembly GCA_018703695.1 of Prunus fruticosa. NCBI lineage: Eukaryota > Viridiplantae > Streptophyta > Magnoliopsida > Rosales > Rosaceae > Prunus > Prunus fruticosa. The sequence continues at coordinate 1,617,540 of CM031923.1, read as the reverse complement.
TTGAAGGAGTAAAATGGTTTTCACAAATATCATGTATATAAATATTTTTGGGTTTCGTATCAGGATATTATCGGGATATTATCGGAATATTATCGATAATATCTCGATATATTGCCCAAATCATTCATAAACATGTTGAAAATATCTTCCCGATAATATTGGGATAATGTCGATATATTGACGATAACACTATGGTTAGTTGTTAAAATATCGGACCCCCAAAAATAAGATATTATCGATATTTAATACCTTGACTGCAACATATCCAAATTTGGGATCATTTGGATAAATGTGAAATCCTCACGACATCAAACATAAGAAGCATACCAGCAACAGGTGAAAGCTGAAAACAGTGGCAATTCGGACCAGCTTCTAGTCCTCAAATGAACATTTGTTATTCATGAAAGTTGTTCATTTGGATATCGACTACGACATATCCGAATTTTGCATCATTTGCACAATTATTAAATCTTCAAGGCATGAATCATGCTTTTTGTTCGTGACGTAGTCTATGACGACCAGTCAGTTACAACCACGCTAAATCAGATTTTCTATTGCTCAAATGGAATTAAGTTCTTCATGAATGTTGTTCCTACTTATGTGGAGAACAATATATCCAAAATTGGCAGCAATTGGATCAATCTAGCATTCCCAGTTTATTATGCATCAAGGCATGTTCGGAGTAGAAATTTAGTAGCTGCCAATCAAGTTTCACTTCATCAATGGAGGGGCTTCATCACAAGTGAGTTGATTCAAAGAAGAATAAAACAATGATGGGATGGATGGAAATTTTTTAATATTCTTTGTGATGAAGAATATTAAAATAAAGTCAAAGCTCAACATACACGTGAAAATGTTGAAAGAAGAGAAGAAATAATGTAAGTGGACTAAAAGAATGAATAAAGAAAGAAGTAGAGATGGTGGTCATTATCTCTCAATTTCTTCTTTCTTTTAGTCAGCAACTTTTGGCTGTCACTCACCAATTAATGGCAAGTGGACTAATACTTTGGATTTATTTCAATCTAATAGTGACGACTTCTGTCATTTCTTATCAAAATCTCTTAGCAACTTTTTTGGGTTTACTTGTATTTTAAGCAACTCACTCACCAAAATCAATGGCAAGTGGGTACTTCAAATTGGTTGCTGGTCCCAACACTTAACCGACCTCATTCTCTATAAATTGAAGGAGAAATCATCAGCAAAAGAAAACCCAATGACCTTCCCACTCTCCTGAGCAGCTCGATCTAGAGTAAACCACAAAAAAAGTGTTGACGGAAAAAGGGACCAACAACTACAAAAAAAAAACAAAGGTTTGACCTGTGTTGTAATGAAATAACTAAAATTGAATTAAAAGTATAGTAAAAGATAAAGGAAGACCTAGGTTTTATATATATTTATACATTTATGACTTGGACTTGGTCCAACTTATTAAGGACGTCTAGGACCGACATGATCCATCCATAAATATAATAAATAATAAATGGAATAAAATAAATGAAAATAACAATAAAGTTGGCTAATGAAATAATATTTAGCCTGTTTTAGTAAACTTCTTATTTGTTTTTTACACGTTATGAATTAAGTTTTTTTTTAATGTTGTCTAGAAATTTGTAATAAAAAGTTATAAAAGACTCAGATTTTTAAAATTAAAAAAAAAGGCTTGGTAGACTTGGGCCTCGACATTTGAAACCTTGGTCAGGCCCAGCCCATCCCAGAAAAATAAAAAAAAGACTTCCATTTTTGTAACTCCAAATCTGAATTGGAGCCAAATCCTTGTGTATGTGGCCCAAAACGACAACTATATCACGGCGACAATGGTGTTTCACGGTTGTTGCTTCAACAGAACAAAACAAACTAGCATAACAATCGATGCTAAACCCACTAACATCGACGCCCTGCTTAGATCGAGATAGAGAGCACCACCGTTAACTACCCAAGACCTTGCACCAAACGAACGAAAAGATAAAAAAACAAATAACAAATCGTAGATCCAAAAGCAGTTTCGTTTCAGTCTTTGTTTTCTTGAGTTTCTTTAGCCTTTTCAACCTTTGCTTATCTTCGAAAGATCACAACACCCCCTCCCACCCCCAATACACCCAACCCTTAACCATCTTTCGCTGCCTGTACTTGTCCCAACTATATTATCCACCCTTATCCTTTCCCTTTTTCCCCAGCCCGGCTTTCATAATCCTAACCAGGAATCCCTTCTCTTTTATTTTGTTGGTCAAGAGGAAGGAAGATGGGCCTGGATCTTTGGGATGCTAAATTTGAAGTTTTCAACCTAGCTTATATGCAAGTGTCACGCTATGTGTTCGACATTTTGCTCCAATAAAGCAATATTAAACCCAGGAAGGAAGCACCTGCTGTTTTTTTTCTGGATTTCGTTGGATCTTCTCTTTCCTTCTCGTGACCTATCGAGGCTGTAAGGTATGCCTTTTCAGGTGCGTATGTGAGGCTTTATGCCTTTGATGTGGAATCTGTGACCTGTCGGAGTTATTGTGGACGGGATTTACACTGCTTCTCGGTTAAATGATTCATTTGTCTTGGAACTGTCAGGGGTTGGGAAACTCCTTGACAGTCCATACGCTGGGTGAGCTTATTCGCTCCCACAATCCATCAATGGTTTTCTTAATGGAAACAAAACAAAGAATCCATCGATAGAACAAACTGAAGAAACAATTTGGTTTCTCATCTTGCTTTGCTGTGGAACCTGATGGGCTTGCTGGAGGTCTTTGTCTGTGGTGGAATTCGGAGGTTTCGGTGGAGGTCTTGATGGGAGACCGGAATATGATCGACACCCGAGTCCATCTTGTCGGTGAGAATGTGAACTACCGATGCTCTTTCATCTATGGTACTCCCTACAGCGAGGAAAAACTTCCTTTCTGGTCCTCCATTATGGAGATGGGAGATAATATTCGTGAACCATGGATGTGTATGGGCGATTTCAATGAACTCTTGTGGATTCATGAAAAGTGGGGTGGAGCGCCTTGGTCCAACACCAGGAGGAGATATCTACGGGATTTCTTGAATGCCAACTCTCTGATTGATGTTGGGTATAAAGGACCCGATTTCACGTGGGTTAAATCAGAGGGGGGTAATGCGGTTATTTTGGAAAGGCTTGACCGGTGTTTGCTTAATCTCTTGTGGCTGGACCTATGGCCAAGCTCTAAGGTGACCCATTGCCCTCGGATTGGCTCCGACCACTGTCCCATACTTTTCGACACAACTGAAGCTATTCCAAAACCCCCAAAGCTGTTCCGTTTTGAGTCTATGTGGGCCGACGAACCGGAGTGTGGGGAAATTGTGGATGTATCCTGGAAGAATGGCTACGGCAACTCCAGCATCAAACGTTGGCGGTCTTCCTTGAAACGATGTAAATGGAGTCTAATCAACTGGAGTAAGACTCATTTCCCAAACAATCGTGTAATGATAAACCAATTATTAGTGGAACTTGAGCAGGTACAGATACAACCAAATCTCTGCCTTCTCAGAGAAAAGGAGTTAAACTCCCAGCTGGCAGAGTTATGGGGTAGGGAGGAAAAATACTGGAGGCAAAGGTCGCGGGTGTCATGGTTAAAGGATGGTGATGCAAACACAAAGTTCTTCCACACTTCCACTACGCTAAGGCGAAGACGAAACAAAATTGCTAGATTGAATACTGAGGATGGGGTGTGTGTTCAGACTGAAGCTGGCATCAGGGCTACTTTCGACGATTTTTTCAAGAAACTTTTCACCACTTCCGGTCATCGAAATTGGGGCACCATCTTGGACGGTGTTGCGAACAGAGTTACGGATAATATGAATAGGGAATTATGCAGACCCTTCACTGAGCTGGAAGTCCATGAGGCTATGGGTCAATTGGGAACCCTCAAGGCGCCTGGGCCTGATGGCTTTCCGGGTTCCTTTTACCATCGCTTCTGGGACTCTGTTAAAAATGTTGTTTGTGAATCGGCTATGACTCTCGGCCAGGGTGTTTTGGACCTGGACTTACTAAACCAAACTTTCATTGCTCTTATTCCAAAGACACCTAACCCCTCATCTGCTGATCAGTTCCGGCCAATTAGCTTGTGTAACAACTCATACAAGATCCTCTCGAAGATTCTGGCGAATAGAATAAAGGTTTTTCTACCTTCCATTGTCACTTACCATCAGAATGCTTTTGTTCCTGATCGACAGATCCAGGATAATCTCCTTGTGGCACATGAAGCTTATCATTACTTGAGGACGAAACGTAGTAGTAGCAGATGTGAACTTGGGCTAAAGCTTGACATGACTAAAGCCTATGATAGGGTGGAATGGGATATCCTAGAGGCTGTCATGAGTCGGATGGGCTTTGACGGTAGATGGGTGGACACGATCATGCGGTGTGTTTCCTCCGTTTCCTTTTCTGTGGTTATAAATGGAAAACCTGGGCCTTTTTTCAAACCTTCGAGAGGATTGCGCCAGGGCGATCCCCTGTCCCCGTATTTATTCATCCTGGTTAGTGAAGTCCTCTCTAGTTTGATTTCTCGTGCAATTGAGATTCGAACATTACATGGAATTAAACTGAGTAGGGGAGGCCCAACTCTGTCCCACTTATTTTTTGCTGATGACTCTTTAGTCTTTCTGAGAGCTACTAGCCAGAACTGTAGAAGTTTCTCAAACTTGCTGGATGGGTATTGCACTGCTTCTGGACAACAGGTGAATTACAGTAAATCCTCCATATTTATGTCCCCCAATGTCTCCCCCGAATTAAAAGCTGAAATTGGGGTAGCTCTTCGAATCAACCCAACCACCGATCCTGGAGTTTATCTCGGGATCCCAGCAATTTGGGGCAGATCAAAAAAGGAGGCTCTAGGGTATATTTGTGACAGAATTCGTATGATGGTACAGGGTTGGAGTGCCAGCTCCTTGTCAATGGCTGGTAGGGAAGTTCTAATCAAATCAGTGGCTATTGCGATACCTGCTTATCCTATGTCCTGTTTCAAGTTTCCCTCCTCCACTTGCAAAGCTATTAATGGGGATCTTAGCAGATTTTGGTGGGGATCGCATGAGGACGGAGGGAACAAGATCCATTGGAAAAGTTGGGAGCATCTTTGCCTTTCCAAGAATGATGGAGGAATGGGTTTTAGAGACATTGAGACTTTCAATTTAGCCCTCCTTGCAAAACAATGCTGGAGACTCTGGAATAATCCGCATGCTTTTTGGGCTCGTGTGTTAAAAGCTAGATATTTCCCACTTGGTAACTTCCTGAATGCTTCTAGAGGTGCAAGGCCTTCTTGGGCATGGGCAAGCCTGCTTGAGGGGAGGAAAATTATGGAGAATGGTGCGATGTGGCAGATTGGCAATGGATTGAGTATTAAAATATGGCAGGACAACTGGATTCCTCACCCCAAGCCAAGAGGTTTATCGGCAACATTTATTGCTCCTGGCCTGATCCCAACTATGGTGAGCTCCCTTATTGACCGAAACTCCATGACTTGGCAGCTAAATGATATCATCCGACTTGTGAGACCCAGTGACTTAGATGCAATCCGTGCTATTCCTATCTTCAATTCGTTGGAACCTGATAGATTGATTTGGCCTTGGGAGAAAAGGGGAATACTTACTGTGAAGAGTTGTTATTATTGGGCTTTCTCAAGAATTGGTAAATTGTCCCTTCCTGCCCATTCTTCTTGATGTGATTCCAAAGATAAGGAACTTCCTATGGAGGGCAGTATCAAACGCCATCCCTACCAAACTTAACTTATATAGGAGGAAAGTTAGTTGCAATCCTCTATGCCCTTTTTGTGAACTATATGAGGAATCTATTGAGCATATTTTTTTTCTCTGCACGTGGGTGAAAGGTGTATGGTTTGGCTCAACTCTGAGCTACAAACCAGACTTGCAGAGAATCTCCAAGATCGATACTTGGCTTTTGGCCCTGACCTCCAATTCGGCTTTTCCTAATCTTGTGCGAAAGGAGTTGTTGGCATCTGCTAGCATTATATGCTGGGAGATTTGGAAGGAAAGATGCAACGCTTTCTTCTCACACTTCCCCCCGATCCTGGTATTGTGCTCAGGAAAGCTACTGCAAGGATTTTTGAAATAAAAGGCTTGACTTCTATCCCTGACACTACCGATGCTGTCGATGTAAGCCATGTTTTTTGGCGCCCCCCTGTGGAGGGCCTTATCAAAATTAATGTTGATGGCGCATGGCATAAGGATACGATGCATGGTGCTGTGGGGTGTGTAATCCGTGACAATCATGCCAACCTTATCGGTGGGGCTTCCTCCTTTACTATTCGTTCCTCTCCTGAGGAGGTGGAGGCAGAAGCTATCTTGGAAGGCTTAAAGTTGGCTCAGACTATGCATCTTCAACATATTGTGGTGGAGAGTGACTCAAAGGTTGTCATCGAGTCGATCTCCAAAAAGAAGCTGATGCTGTGGAGGATTTTTCCTCTTTTAGCAGAGATTTGGCGCAGAACTTCCTTCTTTTCTAGGGTGGTCTGGAGCTGGGTCCCAAGAAAAGCCAATTGTGCTGCCCATGCAGCGGCGGCTTTAACAAATTCGAGGGTGAGACATGTGAATTGGGCGACTTCGCCCCCTCCCTCTTTGGTTCTGGTGCTCTCAAAAGATGGACTCCCATGTCCTCCCCATAACCTTGTCTTTCTTTTTATATTTTTTCCCGCATTTCCTAGTTTCTGTCTTTGTAGTTTTATTGCGGTTTGCTTTCCCGGGAGGTGTTGTCTGCTCCCTGTTGGCCTTGGGCCAGTGCTGCATTTCTTTTTATGTGTTGGCTTTTGTATCCGTTGACTTTTCCATGTTCTTTCTACATGGAGGTTTATTTGTTTCATTTGAAGAGCTTATCTTCCTGACCAAAAAAAAAAAAAAAAACAAATGTGTTGGCAAAACAACAATCAGTTATACTATTATTTAATTCCAAAAATTGAATAATCACAGCAATAATATATAATGAAGTTTAATAAAATACTGATTGTTCGTGCAGTCAATGCTTGTAGTTATACAACTATCTTAAATCAAAGTTCTTGAAACAGAATTTCATCCCTCGTCAATGCTTATAGTTATACAACTATCTTCAATCAAAGTTCTAGCACCAAGACTTTGATCTCTAACGAATTTTTGATAAATTTCAAAAATTAAATTTGAATTTCGAATTTTAAAATAATTCAAAATTTTAGTTAATTAATTAATTAATTAAACCAGGTTTATATCTATTAATTAATCATTTACCCAAGTCAACCCAAGGTTAAGCCCACAACTCCAAACTAGCGGGCCAAACTAGGGTTATAAAGATTATAAATGTTTTCTAATGTTTCAATGTGGGACTACAAATTTAAACTCAAACTTGCTTCAAAGCCATTGCTTGGAAAACCAACAAGATCTAGGCATAAAAAAACCAAAATCCATGTAGATATGGGCATATAAAGGGAGAGGTGGAGGAGAAGGAGGAGAGAAGGGGCATCCCAGTATAGGGAAGGAGAAGGAGTGGAAAGAAGAAGGGGAGGACTGGTAGTGCCCACCTCCTCCCCTAGTTGAAAGAGGGCTTGGGGGTATGAGAGAGAGAGCTTTTTGGTGTTTCGACTAGCTTTTAGATCCCCCAACCTTTACATTTAGCTATTGTGCATTTTACATAATTAATATATATATCTTTACTTGTTTCTCATTCGTCAATTTTGTATAAGGACTATCGGATGACAGAGGCTTCAAAAGTAGAGCATTGAATTACAAGCACTGTAGTATATTTGAAATTCTATCAATAAAAATGCATCTTACATGATAAAAAGCAGCTCCCAAAAGCCAATTATATCTGACGGTTGTAGAACAAAAACTTCGAGTGCCCCACTACGCAATTCTATTTATTGAACGTAAAATTCAGAAACCATAAAATGTAGGGTGTTCTTTTTTTGTTTTCGCAAAGTAATATTGTAAATTACTCTAATTTAAAACGAACTCGGGTGCAACCGGACCGAAGTAACGCACATCTCTATAAAATGTGGGTGTTTAATTAATTATTGATTGTATTATGTGGATAACGCTGCAATTGCTGTGATTGCCATGATGACGGCCATGAAAGCTTGATATGAACCAGACAATGTGATGCCACGAACAGCAGACGACTCGTCCGAGACGGTAATGAAGAGCTTCATGCCCAAATCACAATGATCCTTAACAGAACAAATGTACCATTTATTTCCAGAGGTCTGTAGGTCTATTTTGTCATTTCCACTGGAAAGTGGTGCTTCGTTCTCTGTTGGCTTAATGCATTCCTTGAACCCAGTTCCACCTTGAACACGTTGTGATTAGGAGCCTTGTAATTGAACACTGTCATTAAAATGTAAAACCAGTCACAGTAAGTTAATTTGGTTCTCATAAACTACATAATTAAATGCGTACAATTTGCAAATGTACATACCTAGTGTATCACCAACACGAAATACTTTGTCTTTGGCCCAAGCTTGGTAGTCAAAATTAGTTTTCCAGCCGCTGTCATCTCCGACGACGAATTCTTTCGCCGTGGCGATTGTAGGAAGAAGAACCACAAGGATGGTGATAATGGTGACAAATTTATTCCATGCCATTGGAAACTTTGATAATATATCTGTCTGTTTTAACAAGACCTTTTATTATTAGCTCTCAGTGGGTATAGTATGATGAGATTGAGGTACGCATAGGGTCTATTTATAGTAGTTTAAGTTGAAAAATTCATCCAAAGCCTCGAATTAGAGACAAAATTGACGACCGCCTATGGTCGGCTTACATATTCACTATGTTGCCAATGTGGTCGGCTAATTATGCTTCAGATGTAAATCTAATGAGTGAATGAAACGAAAGAGCAACATAAAAAGGATGGGAAATAAAATGTCTAAATTATGATTTTTTTTTTTGGTGAAACTAAATTATGATTTTTATTACCTGCTTACATGTACTTTTGCAACTTTAGTCCTTAGAGAGAAGTTTATGTATTTCATGAAAAAAAGATTAAATTCATTAAAGATGATATGTGTTTTGAGACGAGCGTTATTGAGAGAGAGGGGATTTGAGACCTCAGGATAAGGGTAACAACTGATCAACTTAAAAGCACACATGAATTCTCAACATTTTCTCAAAGTAACCTAATATAAATCTAATCACCACATAACAAGGGGCCTTTGGTCACCAACAAAGCTTATGGCTGGCTACCCATTCAAGCCAAGCTATATAAACATGTACGCGGCTAACATCCTTCTACAAGTCATAGTGAGGTTAACGTCTATTTCCATACCATGTACGCGGCTAACAACCATTTGGTCCAGTTACATTTATGCTAATGACATTTAGAACATAAACAAGAACCAACACCAAAATCATATGTATTCTTGAGACAACCAAAATGCGACAAGTAAAGTAAACAAAACCATCTAAATACCAGATGGAAGAAGTTCCTGATAATCAAAGAGTTGATAGCAGAAACTCCCAAGCACCAATTGAAATAACATTCGAGAAAGCCATCCACATCCCAAAGGACTTAAGCTCATAGTAATCAAAAGCTGACAGATGGACTTCATAACCCACATACCCAATAAGACACCACATCTGTCAAAACCACCTGAATCTCGTCCAATCTCGTCTGGTTATTCAAAGCTCATCCTCCATCCTCAAGTACTCTCCAATATCTGTCTGGTGAAGTACCACAATCCCATTGGGGTCCAACTTCCTACAATCCTGGGTAGACTTGGCCGCAATCCCAAAACCCAACGGGACATCTGACATTGAAAACACAACCACCCCATCACCGGGCACAATATTTTCTGTAATCCTCCCCAAACCACCTTTCAAAACATGGTTTCCGTATAAGAAGGACATCTCGGAGGTAGGTTTGAGCCAGACCTTGTGTTTAGCATTTGAGGCTAATAAACTCAAACACTGAACAGTTAAGTGGAAACTTCCACCGTGAGTGAACCTACCAAAACAAGTCCCAAGAGATACTAACTGAGTCCGAGATATATTTGTAGCACGCTTTACTAGTGATTCGCTAACATAGTCGACCTTGTTTTTGTGGAGGCGGAAGCAGTAACGGCCTGATTCTGGGTCTGGACCTTCGTGCGAAGAGTTCTCGACGATGTTTTTGAGGTTGTTGCCTGTGAACTTGAAAAGCTTTTCGAACACTGTTGTAGTCTCAGTCTCATCTAAAGGTCTCATCTTTGTCCGGGACTTGAGGAAGCCTTTAGGACACAGTTTTCTGAGTCCGCGCTTGCTCCTCTAGTGTAGCTGATACTCCCTAGGCAAAGCACCATTAATTAATATTTACACATTTGTCAAGATGCAGAGGACCACTTGAGCATGGCTTCACCAGATAACAGTAACAGAACAGTTCAGACAATTGTATTCATAATTATTTGGGAGAAATTTAATCAGGTTTGATATATACTCTTTGACTGAAAGTATGAAATAGTTGAGTTACATTGGTTTGACAAACAAATGCAGAAGTTGCAAGAAAGATGAATGGCTCCAGAATCATCACCCAACTAAGACTGGCAGCATAACAAGACATAGTAAATACAATAAGAGCTTATCTCATATGGTAAGACAACTATGACTAACTAAGAACATAGCCTATGCCAAAATATTCGTTCGCTTTTTAAATACCAAGATCGCTGATAACCATGAAATTCTTCCCTTTTATGATCAATATGCATTAAAATAACAACTCAAGTGAACTCAAATAAGCGTAAAAGGGGAGATTTTCATATAAATGATTGCCCCTGCCCAATGTTGCAACAAGTTGATCTTGTTATTCTCAGAAAAATCAAATATAACTGCAAGTTAGCTGTGATCATGACACAATAAACAAAAGATAACCGAACTAATTCAAGAACATCTATACAACTAATTCTTAGAAAACAACTGAAATCCAAAAGCTCTGATACCATGTTAAAGTCCAACTACTAACAAAACTCAAAAAGCTTAAGTCGTTTGAGAATAAGCCAACACTAATGGAACTGTGAGAGATCTAAGCAAAAGGCTCAAATACTATTTAGTATCAGCAGTGGAATGGGATGCGCTTCTGGTTTGCTAAATGGAACTTTAAAAGAAATCCAAAACCCCATAATTATGACACCATAGAAAGAACGAACCACCAATGACACACCCAAATTGCAAACAGAAACAAACCCGGTTACGGTGTAGTGTACATCAGCAAGCACAAATCAACCCAGTTTGCATTGCTCAAACAGAAATCAAAATTGAAGCAGAAAGTCCTAACTCTCAAAATCATAATTAGAGAGTAAAAAATTTCAATTAAGAGAAAATCCCTGAGTTCCCGAAAAATTTGAAAGCCAAATCAATGAATTAGTCCAATATAACTCGCCATACTGAGCAAGGTCATGGTTTTGACATAGTAAAAAAGAGAAACTGAAACAAAAACAAAAAAATCAAAAACATAAATTTTGAGAAAACAAAAACGAAGTGGGTTGTAGGGCTCGCTTAGCTACACACATACACAAGAATGAATGAGATACAGAGACAGAGGGTGAGACAATGAGAAAGACTGAGAAACTAACATAGATACATTAGAATTAAGTTTTAGAGCTTACCCTAAACCCAAAACCCAGAGGTGGTGCAGGGAGGAAGATGACTCTGAGAGAAGCGGCTCTCGGAGAAAGAAAAAGACTTTGAATGATTAGGTATGATCAACTGTGTTGGGTGTAACATAATACAAAACATATAAGACAATTAATATTTGACATGTTTACATTCAGATTAGAACATAATATAACCCAAGGCTGAGCATGGGCTAAAGCCCATTGGGACAAGAAAATCATGACACAAAATTGAACAACCAACTTCAGTTTGGATAAGAATGTGATAATAAAGGATTGAACTCATGTGTATGCTTGGCATTGCATGTGAGTTAAAGTATTGTCTCTTTGTGTTTTGTTTTAAAACATCAAACTTCAGCGAAATATATCAATGACATTTTAGAATTAACTCGTGCGTGAAGATTAGAAAGAGTGTGTTAAAGGAAGCCAGAGAGCAAATGTAAAGTCAAATTATCCCATGAACGAAATACACAATGTGGAAATAATCCCAACGCATTAACTGTGAATCAGTACATGGGTAACTAATCAATTAGTTACACATGTAATGATCCTATTTTCTGTTTTAAAATCTAATCTATAATGTTTAATGCTATAATAGTTTTTAAGCGACAATAGAACCAATTTTTGACTTTTTGGAAAACCAGACTGACTACTTGGCGTTTTTTTTACAGGAAGCAAAGTGGTATACCGTTTGAAAAATTCAATTCAATGCATATAAAAACACTTGATAGATTATGATGAGCATTAAAATTATATCAAAATAAATCACCAGCACTATACAGTGCACCATAGACTTCTTAAAATGAATTGGGACAAAACACATGCACTAATTTCCAAATTAACATGCAAATTTTTAAAATGAAATCAGAGCAAACTTACTAAACTAGAGCCTAAATCATCCTTTAAATTAGGTGACCATATTCCCCTTCCTTAAAAGTGAAACTTAGAACCCAATTACCTCTTTTCAGTGCACCCCGTGAAATCTTAAATCAAGATGCGGGAGAGATAAATAAGATGAAATAAAAATATTTTTAGAACACAAAAATAATTTTAAAAATGATACAAGTTACAACTCAAAACATTTGAATAAGAGAAATTAAAAAATCCCAGACAGAGGCTTATATAAATTTGGGAGTGGATAAGTGAATAGAGAAATGGGATTAAGGAAAAGTTTTGGTTTAAATGATTTTGTATTGACTTCCCCAAACAGGTTGTGGATAAATCCCAGACGTTGTGGAAACCTCAGAGATACAACTACCACTTTGGTGACAAATATAAGGAGCCTTAGGCCATTTAGTAGTAATTATAATCTCAGGAGTATAGTTAAAACTTCGTCTATTAAGGAAGACAAGGACTCATGAACGGCACAATCTGTGTCTTAGCTAACTAGAAGCATGAGACTACAAGTCAAACTTCTAAGCATAAAAAAGGATTCTCTTCTACAGAATTCATCTTACAAAATATAGAAGCATGCTTTAAACATATTAAAGCCAAACAGAACGAAAACCAAACAATTAAAAATGTGGAAAATCAGTAGAATACAAATGCAATGGGACACATATTGAAAAGCACGGTACAGTGCACTTTAAAACAGAGAGAAGCAGCAAAAATCAAACAACAAAACAAGCAGCAAAAACCCCAGAAGCAGTAGCAATAGCTGAAAAATAAATCGGCTGCCATGAGCAGTGAGCAGTACCCATTGCACAATAAAGAATTGATTCCATTATTAGAAGATTGATACAAACACACATCTAACAAGAAGCCAATACCCAAATTATATATGATAAAATGTGAAAAGGAAAAAACCTTTATGGAGAAAAAGAGGTACATTAATATCACTTAACACCATAAGGAAAATATGAAGGAATACTCAGAACTCCAGTCCTTTAAATACTGGAAAGAAGAAAAAATAAATCCTCAATTCCCCTTCCCCATTCATCCCGGCTAAACAGGACTCATCCTGGGTCTCCACTAAGCTTAGGTGCAAGTGTGATTGTTACAAATCAATGTGGTCACAACTTAGCATTGTCCTACATCATTCATCAAACAATGTTCTTGTAAAACATAGTTTCAAATTGCAATACGCTGACGACTCGCAATACCCTTTGTGATGGTTAAACTTAAAACTAAGTTAAGCTTTTGGAAAGATAATTTACACTTCAAAGAATTCAAACAATCTGGCACATGCTTCGGTTACCTTGCCACAGAGCTCACAGAAAGTTACTTCAGATTTTTATAATTGTTTGTTACAATAAATTTAACCACATTTAAGAGACCATCACCAAGGCTATCAAAGTAGTGCTAGCTTTAATAAACAATCGCATCAAAATTATTTGAAAAAAAAAAAAGAAAAGCACTGACGCTAGACAAACCAAGAAGATGTTAAATCTCTACAATGTTGAGCTAAATGAAAAACATAAAGACTCATGTATGTATTTGCTTCCCGCAAGTAATTAGAAAAAAAACAAAATTCATATTACCCAATCTCAACTCCAGCAACAAAAAGAAACACCTTGAGACCAAACTTAATACCAAAAACGCCGATACAAAATCACAACCTGCCAACAGAAAAGAGAAAGGATATAGAGGAGAGAAGGAGAAAGCTCACCAGAAGAAAGAGAGCAGAGTGAAAATCAAAGAATGGGAGCTGAAGGGTTTAGACAGGGTTTTTTTTTTTTTGGTCAAGGGTTTAGACAGGGTTTAGAGATGAAGCACTTTCGTCTCAGAGCGAACGACGGCGTAGGACGGAGGAGAAAGCTTCACTGTCGGATGGAGTGAACGGCTAAGATTAAAAATTGATCTTAGCCCATTTTAATATAACTTGACCCGTTTTGTATCCACTGCTGTGTTAATCAAGGGCACGGGTTGGAGAGCTCTTACATGTTGATACACGGCTAAATAATAAAATAATGCATTAATTTTAAAGTTCGATTCAGTACGGGCTTCCATTGGTAAGAGATATTCCCACTCTAGTCCTTTGACTAATAATTTTGATCCGTATCGAATCGGTAAAATTTTTAATAAAAAAATAATAATTTACCAAACTAAATGATCGGTTGTACGATTGATACGCGGATTTTTTTTTTTTTTTTTTTATGAACTAGGGGGGCCAAGCCCCAGAAAACAACACTTAAACAAGATTAATACAAACTGAACGGGTTATGTGAACCCCAGCAATATCATCTGGAGAGATCGTCCCACCCACTCAGGGGCATTATCATAGAGATGAACTCCCAGATCACCATTATAACTTGACTTTGCTAAATAGTCAGCAACACAATTCTTCTCTCGATAAATATGCCTGAGAACACAGTTATCGATTTTCTCCATGTAATCCTTACAGCTACAAATCACACCAGCAAAAGGGTGGAATTTTAAGATATCAGGGGATTGAATAAGATGCACAGGAGTTGCTTGAATCCATTTCAACAATGAGATTAGGAATCACACGATCCACTGCAAGCTTAAGACCAAAAGCCAGCCCCAGACTTTCTGCATCTATGATTCTGACCCTTGCCTAAGTTGAACTGAAAAACCAGCAATCCACTCCCCATCAGAGTTGCGAATAACACCGCCAGCACCAATAGCCCCAGGATCAGAATTTTCAAGAGCCGTCGATATTTAGTTTAAAATAGCCAAAGTCTGGGGTTCCCACACCAGGAGAGACGGGAACTCTGATAGACTTAGAGTTAGGACCATAAGCATATGCGAACCAATCATTAGCATTAGTCAGGATACAGTTCAGAGGTTTGAAGGGCAGCTCTTCCTCATCATTAAACACATAATTGTTCCTCCATTTCCAGATATACCAGCAAGTATAGATAAACACTAAGCTCCATAGTAGCCCACCCCTCCATCTATCTTTAGAGAGTAAATTTGCAGCTAACCAAGGATTTAACTCAGTTGGAAGGATTGGGTCCCTTGAGAGGAGGGTAAAACAACCTTCCAGATTTCTTTAGTCCTAGAACAATCTCTAAGAATATGAAGGATAGATTCAGAGAGCCAACCACAAATCAGGCATGAGGGATCCAAGTGAGGTGTCTCTTTGCTCTCTGATCATTAGATAAGACTTTACCTTGGTAAAGCAACCAAGCAAAGATCTTCAATTTAGGAGGGATTTTCAGTTTCCACACACTTTGCCAAAACGGATCAACCTCACTCGTCTCAAGTAAATAAAATCTCATAAGCAGATTTAACAGGAAATATTCCATCAGTTGCCTGGTTTCCAAATTTGAGAGTCATGTAAACTTCTATTCAAGCCAACAGGGGAACTAATTATCTGCTGTACAAGCTGCTCATTAAGCATATCACGGAGCTTGAACAAAGTTCGCCACACTATAGTCCACAGTTTCAGAGTCCAGAGTTTCCTCATGTTGTATTAAGGGACGATCAGTGATCCAGGGTCTTTCCAAAACTTAACAGTATCCCCTTTGCCGATTCTCCAATGCAGACCTTTTTTAATGAGGTCGGAGCCATGTAAGATCCCCTTCCAAGTAGAAGAGCCACCTTTTTTTCCTTTCAAAGAACTATCCAAGATGGATTTTCCTTTCAAATACTTATCCTCAAAAATTTTGGCCCATAACCCTTGGTCTTTGCAATGCAATCTCCAGCTAGTTTTTGCCAATAAAGCTTGGTTCATATAAGTGGTTCTTTTAAAACCCAAGCCACCTTTCCTTTTGGGTGTACATGCCAAATCCCATTGGCAAAGATGCACCTTCTGTTTTTTCCCACTTCCTCCCCAGAAAAAGTTCATGTTCACACGGTCTAAGTCCTTACAAATACTTGCAGGCAGCTTAGCAGTTTGCATAGCATAAATAGGGATTGCAGCAGTGACAGCTTGGATCATAGTAGCTCTACCAGCAAGAGATAGGAGTTTCCCTTTCCAAGACGCTAACCTCTTGTGAACTCTATCCACCAATCTGTTGTGGGTGTGTCTAGTCACTCGAGAGTGAACAAGAGGCATCCCCAAGTATATTCCCAAATTATCAGTGAGGGGAGACCCACATATGCAGCTTATTTCTTTGGCAATTGCAGGACCAGTGTTGGGGGAGCAAAATATGGCAGACTTATCAAAATTCAAGTTTGGCCAGACATTTGGCAAAAGGAATCCAAGCAGTTCTTCATAATTCTGGCTTGCTTAGGACTAGCTTCAGCAAATAAAATTAAATCATTAGCAAAAAACAAATGAGAAACCGACACTCCTGAACTGAGAAGACTTGACCGGTTTCCAATTTTTCCTCATGACAGCATTAAAGATAATGTGAGAGAGTTTCTCAATGCACAGGACAAATAAGTAGGGAGATAGGGGGTCTCCTTGTCTGATGCCATTACTAGGCCTGAAAGCTTCAGTTAGTTCACCATTCACACAGACTTGGTACTTAACAGGAGAGATACAAGCCATTATGAGCTGAATAAGATTGGGAGGTAACCCCACTTCAGTAAGCACATTATTAATAAAATTCCAATTCAATCTGTCATAAGTCTTGGACAAATCAATCTTCCAGGCAACGGACCCTTTTTTCCCTTTAGAGGCTTGGAATTTGTGCATGAGCTCTTGGGCGATAACAATGTTATCAGTTATATGTCGCCCAGGCACAAAGCTGACCTGATTAGGGCTGATAAGCTTAGGCATTAGAGGTCTAAGGCGGGCAACAACAATTTTGGATATAACTTTATACAGAGTGCAACATAGACTAATAGGTCTAAATTGCATCATAGAGTGAGGACTATCCACTTTCAGAATCAAAGTAATCACGGTATCATTAAGCCCTGTTGGCACAATACAAGCATTCATAGCTTTACGGATCATATCCACAGTCTCATCAGCCCAAATATTCCAATGATTTTGGTAAAAAGCAGCTGGAAAACCGTCCACATTAGGAGCTTTAAGGCTGCCAATGTTGAAGAGGCTTTCCTTCTCATCCACAATGTCTATGTTTTTATGCAACATACTAAGATCCATTGAATCAATGCTAGGAAAGAGATTAGGAATATCCCAGTTAGTATGCAGCACTTGAGGTTGAGAGAACAAAGAGGAGAAGTACCTGACAGCTAAGGCTTTGATTCCGCTAGCCTCTTCAACCCACTCACCATGCTCATTCTTCAATCTATCCCCTTCTTGAATCCATTTAATCCTAGATTTTTGGTGCCAAAAAATAGCTTCTTGGTCCAACAACATATTGAACTCCTCCACAAGAGAAACCTCCAGCTTGTTCAAAGATCTGTTAGGACCCAAGCAGAGAGTTTTTTAAATTCCATCAATTCGAGCTAAAAGTCTAGCTTTCCTTTTCTTTAGGTGACCAAAGACATTAGTATTCCACTGCTTGAGAGGTTCAATGAGACCACGAGACTTTTCCACAACCGAGCCAGATAATTGAGACCATTGTTGGGTAATAAACTCTTTAAATCCTTCATGTTTCAACCACATAGCTTCGAATCTAAACGGTCTGTGTGCTGGTGAGGGGGTGAATCCAGATTGCAAGCAAACCTTAATCGGATTATGATCAGATTTAGTTCAAGGCAAGTGTTTGACATGAGCCTCAGCAAACAAACTTCTCCAATGTAAGTTACACACTGCCCTATCAAGTCTTTCAAAAACCCGCTTATTGGTCCAAGTAAATTTAGGACCAATGAATCCTAAATCTACCATATCATTACCATCGACCCAGCTCTTAAAACCTTTTATCCTATTTTGGGGCACTCCCCCTAATTTTTCATCAATATGTAGCATTTCATTGAAGTCCCCAGCAAGTAGCCAAGGCATTTGGTGACAGCCAGCCACAAATTGAAGGTACTCCCACAATTGGTCTCTCTTCTTTGAACAAGGACTCGCATAAATAGCAGAGAATAACCAAGACGCTTGACCAAGCCAAGAGACACATATTGTGATGGATTGGTCAGTTGTACCAATGACATCAACACAAACTTTGGCATCATTCCATAATAACCATAACCCTCCCGAGAACCCATTGGCTTCAACAATTTCATAGCATGGGAAGCCCAAGGACTTCACTCCAGAGAGGGCTTTTTTACCACTAATCCGAGGCTCACACAGAAAGAGAATATCCATGTGCTGAGTTTTAATTAGCTCCAACATAGTTGCTTTAAAATTGGCACAAGCAGCACCTCTAACATTCCAGCATAAAATATTCATAAAAGCAGAATAAAAGGAAACTGGCCTCAAGGCTAGACCTTGGACACAACGGTCATACCTTTAGCAATCTTAAAGGTACTATCAGCTAGCTCAATCATCTCTGTTGGAGCTGAGTCGTCAACTTTAGGTTCTGTATCAATAGTAGTGGTAGCCTCTTCTTCTGGTATCCTAACATTATTAACAATATTAGGAGGTTGGTGCCCAAAAACATAGACTCCCTGCTTATCATACCCATTCTGGCCATTAATCCAGTTATTCAACTGCTCATTGACAGAGACCTGGTTTGGAATCTTCTTTCCACCAGAAAGCGCCTCCCCTGCCAACTTCCCAAGATGAGAGTTATTGTAACCACTTGTCTTTTTCGAACTGTCCCTCAAAGTCACTTTCTCCTTTGAGATCTGGTTAGAAATATCATGCAAAGCCATTTTGTTGTTACCTTTATTAGCCTTGGATTTAGTCCAATTTTTCTTCCCAAAAATGCCATCCATGTGGGATGTGCTAGCATGATCAAGGCCATTTTGACTAATATTCCCATCTCCTGTTACCTGATCTCTTTCATTGGGCCCACCCATATCCCTTAGTACATCAAATCTGGACCCTTGGTTTCAAGTTCCACCCCCTTTACCTTCTCCTTCTTTGCCTGCACCCCTAAAATTCCTTCGAATTGGAACATTCATCCACGGCCCTCTTAGTCCCTCCATAGGTTCCTCATTTGTCCTGCTCCCATGGTAGAATCAATCCCAGCTTGGTCCACATCCCCTGTACTTGTAACATTTGCATTTCTGGTCTCAGTAGCATGAGCAGCTGTCTTTAGATCACAATTATCTCTTCTATGGCCGTATTTCCCACACAAATAACAGATATCAGGGAGTGCTTCATATTCAATATTATACCAGACTTGGTTTATCTGAACATAGGCTTCAAGAGGTTTTGTTAGATCTAATTCCACACAAAGTCTAGCAAATTTACCCCTGTTCTGCCTAGTAGTTAAGGAATCAATTTTCAGCAGTTTCCCCAATAGGTTTCCAATCTTTTTTAAGGCCCAAACATCAAAGCATTCCAGTTGGAGAGCAGAAACTCAAATCCAAGCAGCCATTATAGTAATATTGGCAGTTCAGGGGCAGAACCCAGTCCTCCACTTTTGCACCACCAAGTCCTGACCAGCAATAATCCAAGGGCCACCTATTAGGACTGTAGTCAGATCTTCCTCAAGCTGGAATTTGACCACAAAATAGTCATTGATGAGATCTACCAAGGTCCATCCACCTTTAGGTGCCATTTCTGTTGCAACGGGCCTGGATATAATTATAAGTATGAGATCGACCAAGAAGCTTGATTATGAGAGCATTCTTCCAAGGTTGGCTGAATGGGGACATGGCTCTATCAGAGAATTGGAGGCTCGGCCCTTTTTCCCCTTTAGAAATCGTTGCATCTTCCTCATCATTCAATTCATCATACTCAGCATTCAAGCTGTTGACGCTAAAAAATGGTTCAGCGGTTTTAGCCCAACTTAGAGATGAGGTATGTGGATGATGGGTGGAGGTGAGGGCCATCACCAAGTATGTGAAGATTTGGCAAGCGATAAATTTACAGAAGACAAGATATACGTGGTTCACCCTTAATGAATGGGCTATGTCCACGGAGAAGTATATTCTCATTATTATAACAATGTATATTTACATTTGTACAAGGGGCTGGGCCCAAATATAAAGAGACTAAAGATCAAGCCCACCAAGGGGGGATCCCTTCCTAAGTGGAGAGTGGTCTCCTTTTATAGATGAGAGGGAGTCTTCACTTCTTGCAATATTTCAATGTGGGACTCTTTGCCTTGCTTAGAATTGCTTCTAGTTGCTTGGTCAAATATGGTATAAACAGAAGCCCCCCAGTTCTCGAGTAAGAAGGTACTTCTTGGTTGGGGACTTGTAATTTTCAGTGCATTGACCGAGCAACACCTTAGTCTTCTTCCAAGCCATATAGTGTGGTGTGGATGGTGTTGGATGCATCGCTCGTGTCAAAATAATGACGGGGTGCCGAAGGCATCGATCACGTCAAGTGATGACAGGGTACCGAAGGCATCGCTTCTGCCGAATGATGACAGGGTGCCGAAGGCATCGCTTCTGCCGAATGATGACAGGGTGCCGAAGGCATCGCTCGTGTCAAAATGATGACAGGGTGCCGAAGGCATCGCTCACGTCAAGTGATGACAGGGTGCCGAAGGCATCGCTTCTGCCTAATGATGACAGGGTGCCGAAGGCATCGCTCGTGTCAAAATTATGACGGGGTGCCGAAGGCATCGAATCGCGTCATGTGGTGAGAAGAGTGTCGAAAGCAATATGCTCGTGCCAAGCTGTAAGGTAGGCTACCACAAGTTTAGTGGGTGTTGGCCCACCGTTGCTGAAGATAAGGCCCAAGCTCAACCCACGTGCCCTTTTTTATTTTGGAAAAAAAAATGGATGGGGCCATTGTAATTCGGTGAGGCTTATGAAGCCCATAATTCTAAAGTGGGTGACGACTTTGACTATCGGCAGGGTCTTCAAAAATTTATGATGCGGCCCCTTATCTTGCTGTACGAAAATTGCTACCCCCTTTTTTTTTGTCATGTTGTTCAGCAATGGGGCCTCGCCGTTCGGCATAGGCGGATTTGTGCCATCCTTTCCACTGCGAACGGTAAGTGAATCGCAGATCCGATGTAGGTGATTTGGGGTCTCTTGCCAGCTCGGTCATCGACTTCCCGTACGGTCAGGATGACGGGTGTCGAGGGCGTAGCTCCTCATGATGGGGAAGATGACCAGCTCCAACAAGCTCTTGGATTGCTTTCCGTTCGGTAATTCTGAGTTCTACAGGACTGGTCACCAAGGCTCGGTAGGTAGGACAGAGATGGAGGTAGCCTGACAAGGCTGTAATTTGTGGTGCTGAACGGTAGTTTGATTTGCTAGCCGCCCATGTTCATGGGTTCGATAGTTCGAAGTTGTTGATTAATGAATTGCCGATCCATTAGAAGGTCTGTGCATGTAATATGGCTCACGATGGCCCTACCAATTGGTAGGCACTCCTCCACGGTGGCTTGATAAGTGGGTGCTGATTGGTACCTCTATTTTCCAGTGGATAGGCCTTGTAGGGAGAGGCTCGGTGAGGCTCTCTGAAGCTTCGAGGTTGACGAACGGTAGTTTGACCCGCCAGTAGTGGGACAAGTCCCTTTGTATAGCTTCAGCACAGGGGCTATCCACTTGATGCCTTTGCAAATGTAATTGCAGCTTTGGAAGATTATAGCACGTGTCTCGATTTGTTTCCCGAACGGTATGATGACGGGTGTCAGAGAGCATAGTTCATGGTGGGGAAGACGACCAACTCCAGCAAGCCCCTGGATTGCCGATCGGCAATTATGACGAAACACTTGAAATTGCAAGAAGACATGGGTGTCTTGATAAAATTGGTGGTTGGGTGCCGAACGACATTCTTGTGGAAGCGGTGGAGCTATGCTTTTGGCCTTTCACTCGATGAGTTGTGTACCGATGTCGTTTCTTCTTTTTCTCTTGTTACAGAAATGACCAGTTCGGTGTTGTTTTTTGAATTTGATGGCGTCGTCGTTTGGAAACGAATTGCCGTTTGCAGACAATACAAAGCATGGGTGTCTTGAGAAAACAGCGGCATACCGATCCGTAGCCTTGGATTATTGAAAACTTGAGTTCGGCACTCTTGATTTTCCCCCTTAAGAAATTTTGGCAGAGAAGGGAGGGTGCCGAACGGTAAGCATGCGACTGGTCTCTCTGGTCCAATGCTGGAAGAAAGTCCTTATATGCTTATTTGCATGGGACGCCGAACGGTAATGTGCCACTCCTGTGCGTTTTGCTAAACAAAGCTCGATGAAGACATTAAGGTGGATGCTACCTATTGGTGGTCTGCAAGCTGTTTGGTGCCCTTGATTTGAACTTCATATGAGCTTTGAAAAAATGAGCACGTGGGTATCCTTCTGGGCTGACATGATAGCTTGCACATTGGTCACACAAGCGTGGGCTTGCTTCTAAATCATGTGGGCATACCTGGGGCCCAATTGGATTTATATGCATGTGTTCACCCGTTTTTGTGTTTAGTACCTGTGATGGTAGGGTAAAGTTCCCTATTAATCCAAAAACCATTGTTTGGCCATTGAACTAACTTTCTTTGTGTGTCGAGCGTGCCACCGTTAGCAATTTTTAAATTCTAACAGACTTAGAAAGAAAATAACTTGCGCCCCAAGCTATTGACTTTGAACAAACGATTGTGAATTTGGGTGAGGAATATCTCCCAAGTAAGTTCTTTTCTATGCCTTAGACTGGTAAGGACTTCATAATTTATCTCAGTATAAAAATCGGTAGTTCTTGCCAGAATGGATTGATCTAGACCGAACTCCCCTGTTACAGGCAGAACTCAATTGTTTCAGGCAGAACTCCCTCTTTCCAGACAGAACTCCTTCTTCCAGGACTCAAAAAGGAAAATTGACTGTATAAAGATGAAAAGGAGGGCTGGGGTTCCATTTCTGCCTGGAGAGCTGTCTCTGTTCTCGGCTGGACTGGATGTACCTGCGCTGGACTGGACGTGCCTGTGCCTCGGACTGGATGTACCTGCACTGGACTGGACGTGCCTGTGCCTGGACTGGGCGTGCCTGTGCTGGACTGGACTTCAAACAGCTTTTACTGAGAAGTTTTGGCTGCAAATCGATATCAAAGCTTGAGTTTGGCGAGAGCTTTAATCTATTTCAAGCCCTGGAGGCTTTGGGATGGGCAGAAGCTGGGATTTATCCAGTCTGGAGAGGGCAGAAGTGGCTGGACTTGAGCTGGAATCTGTCCTGGGACACCTGTGCTGCTTCAGCCGGAGCTTTTCATAAATTTGTTGAGGTTTTCGTATTTGAGAAAACTCAAAACTCTGCTTGTAACGAGAGAAGTCTCGTTGTTGCCTCTCTTGTGAACAAGATGATTCTGCAAGCTCCTGGGAAGCTTTTGAGATTGGAATGCTTCAGACTTTGAGTCTCTCTGGAAATCTGCTTGTGATCAAGTGATCATTTTGAGTGTTTGTCTTTTGACTGAGTTTTTGGTTGGGTTGGGTGGATGTGTTTGCCTGTTCGCCCTCTCTGGTATTTATAGGAGGTGATCTCCCGTGGGGCTTTTCTATCTTTAAATAATGGGCGGCGTGAATATTTCCCTGTGTTTTGATGGGTCGCCATGCTTGCCTCCCCTCTTTCGTGAGTTCCCAGTTTTGTAAGAGTCTCCAGTCTAGAGATGGTGAGTTCTCAGTTTTGAGCAACTCCCTCTTCCCGCTTCCCTTCCCTTCACGGAAACGGAGTCTGCTCAACTCTTAAAAAAGTGTTTATCAACAAATAACAGAATATCCCTAGATAAACTATCCTCTGGCCACAGAAAATGTTTCAGAAGCGCCCTATTTTATTCCTGTTCATGGGCACGGTCCTTTCTTTAATCGAAATCGTCAAGCCCGTTTTTTTTTTGCTCGGAACCGTTCTGGTCCTTCTTGCGGCCCAGCCTTTTCAACGTTCTTTGGGCCACGTGACATGGGCCTGCTCACATTACTTAATGGGCTGGATGCGCTGATAGGCTGACTTAACCATAAGTGGCCCATGATCGTGGGCTTTTGTTTTTCAGCCTGGGTACGCCAATTTTAGGCCCAAACAGCATGTCCATTTCCTCATTATTGGCTTTCACGTTAATTCCATGGCTTGGGTCTAGCCAGAGCATGGATGGTGGCCTAGCCTCGGACTCCTTTGATCCCAATGGTGGTCCGCTCCTTCCAATATTAAAACACAGCAAAGGATGAATGCCATTTATTTCATGGAGGTGGGTCACGTGGTCATTCCAATACTGATATGGTGGCTTCCTCCTTTGACCATGCAAGCCATGCAACGCAAGGTGCCGAAGGCGTCGCTTACGTCGGAGAGGTGGGGGTGCCGAAGGCGTTGCACATGTGGAATGACGACGGGGTGCCGAAGGTATTGCTCGGGTCAAATGGTGATGACGGGGTGCCGAAGGCAACGCTCTCGTCGTATGATGGTGGGATGCCGAAGGCATCGCTCGCGCCTAATGATGACGGGGTGCCGAAGGCAACGCTCGCGTCGTATGATGGCGGGATGCCGAAAGCATCGCTCGCGCCTAATGATGACGGGGTGCCGAAGGCAACGCTCGCGTCGTATGATGGAGGGATGCCGAAGGCGCGAGTCACTTCTGCCTAATGATGACAGGGTGCCGAAGGCATCGCTTGCGTCAAATAATGACAGGGGTGCCGAAGGCTTCCCTTTTGCATAAGGATGGCAGGGTGCCGAAGGCTTCCCTTTTGCATAAGGATGGCAGGGTGCCGAAGGCTTCCCTCGCCTAAGGATGGCAAGGTGCCGAAGGTTCCGCTCCGCCTAATGATGACAAGGTGCCGAAGGTGGTGGTTTCACTCTTGGTTATGCAAGCCATGCAAGCCATGCGAAGCGAGAGCCACATTCTGATTGGCTTTTCCTTGAAATGTCATCTTCTGCAATTGTCGTCTTAGCATTCATGGTTGCTCCAGCATGGGGATTGCTGAACGGCAACTTAGGGGATGCTGATTGCAAGGGTGCCGAAGGGCACTGCCGATTGTAAGGGTGCCGAAGGGCACTGAAGAAAGGGAGAATGACAGAAGCCTTTTGTGTCGATTCCCACGGGCGGCGCCAACTGTTGACGCTAAAAAATGGTTCAGCACTTTTTAGCCCAACTTAGAGATGAGGTATGTGGATGATGGGTGGAGGTGAGGGCCATCACCAAGTATGTGAAGATTTGGCAAGCGATAAATTTACAGAAGACAAGATATACGTGGTTCACCCTTAATGAATGGGCTACGTCCACGGAGAAGTATATTCTCATTATTATAACAATGTATATTTACATTTGTACAAGGGACTGGGCCCAAATATAAAGAGACTAAAGATCAAGCCCAACCAAGGGGGGATCCCTTCCTAAGTGGAGAGTGGTCTCCTTTTATAGATGAGAGGGAGTCTTCACTTCTTGCAATATTTCAATGTGGGACTCTTTGCCTTGCTTAGAATTGCTTCTAGTTGCTTGGTCAAATATGGTTTAAACACAAGCAATTTACATCAATTCCATATGTGAGCTCAGATGTTGTTCAGGAAGGAAGTCACAAACAACCTCTTCGTTCTCTGAAGCTCTACTCCTTTTGGGTAGTCGAAAATTTTTCAAAGGGCTTCCAAGCGATCCTTCCTCCATGGAGTAAGGATGAGAAGCAGCAAATCCAGTATTAGGTGGTCAGAACTGGCTTGGAGACCACCGAAATCGGCAATTCCCAGCTGAGCTGTTGTCGGCAGCCAAAGCAGGTGGAGAAATCGCATGCTCGTGGGGCTCGTTCAGTTAGTGGGCTTTTTAGAAAAGTGATACGCGGATTTTTTGAAAGAGATGTCCACCCCTAAATTGTGTAAACGAAATAAAAATTTTGTGGAATTAAAATTTTTGAATATATCCAGTTTTAATTTTTATATAAAAAATAATAAAAAAGGTGACCAATGTGGAATTGGTTGCACATGTGGCCCATTAAAGAGTGGTTATCGATGTTGCTAGAAGTTGGTCATTATTCCGCCTCTCTAAACTGTTCACAGGGTTTATGGCGTTATAAAAGCCTAATGGTATTGGGATGATTCTCTTTCGCTCCTGAAAATCTTTAAGGTTTAGAACGCACCCCTCAAAGACAGGTTCTTCTCTCTCGGCTTTTCCACGTGCTCTAAAGGTGGGGACTAGCGGCGTACCTTTCCTCTTCTCCGCTCATCAGCCTCCGGAGAGCAAAGGGCCGACTAGAATTTCTTCCATGAACACTTCTTGCAAGCGACCCAGATCTAATGATCAACTTCCTAATGAGGTGAGTTTGGACCAAATTGAGCAACCCCCACTTGTGCCTCCGATTAGTTTTAAAGATATGCTTCAGAGTTCTGCTATTTTTGAAAAGCCTATTGGTGATTCTTCCGCTGCTGCTATGGAGGAAGATCAGTTGGTCATTCAATATGAGATTTTGAAGTCTCTGAGTTGGCAAATGGTCTGTTGATTCGTTTCTCAGATCAAATTAAGGAAAAGTTGTACAAACCTTGGCGGAATTCTATCATTATTAAGTTTGTTGGGCGCGCTCACACTTACAATTTTATTTTGGCTCGATTGAAGCAACGGCGGCAACTTAAGGGGCCAACACAGCTAATTGATCTGGCCAATGATTTTTTAATTGTCAGATTTTTCCTAGAAGAGGATTTGAACTATGTCCTCACTAGGAGACCAGGGGTCATTGCTGGGCAATACCTTACAATGCAAAAATGGAGGCCACATTTTGACCTAGATATCTAGACTGACTATATGGGCACGTCTCTCTGGTTTGTATGTTGAGTATTTCACTAAAGAGACAGTGAAACCAATTGGAGATCTATTGGACACAATTTATAAAGTTGATTGTCACACAATTGCACAATCTCGAGGCAAGTATGCAAGAGTATGCGTTGAAATTGACACTTTTAAACTGCTTAAACCCTTTTTAATGGTTGAGGGAAAGCTGGTGAGAGTAGAATATGAGAACCTTCCACTTATATGCTTTAAGTGTCGTCGAATAGGCCATAGATTACATAAAATATCGGATTCTTGCCAAAGTTGATGGGTGGAAGCAACAACTTTTTTCACAAGCGGGTCAAGAAGTTTTAATAAAAGTTGTGGCACAGGCTGTCCCTGCATACCCAATGAATATTTTCTTGTTCCCTCTCACTTTTTGCAAGGAGATTGATTCAATTCTTGCAAAATTTGGGTGGGGTCAAACTGGTGACAAACGACGAGTTCACTGGATGAGTTGGGAATATCTTGGTAATTCGAGAAGGGATGGTGGCTTGGGATTCAGAAATATTCATGAATTCAACCTAGCCCTTATTGTAAAACAATGTTGGAGATTAGTGCACGATCCTGATTCTTTGTGGGCTCAAACTCTTAAAGCTCGATATTTTCCTAATACTACTTTTCTTGAAGCTACAAAAGGGGGACGTGCCTCTTGGGCTTGGGCAAGCCTATTGCAAGGGAGAGAATTGATAAAGAACGAGGCTCTCTGGCAGGTTTTGAATGGCAGCTCTATTAACATTTGGGAAGATAGATGGGTTCCTTCTACTCTCAACATGCGTCTCACTCCAAGAACTAATACTCTAGTGGATGCTAATCAGAGGGTACAACATATCATTAACCCCCAAACAAATAAATGGGACCTGGGGCTGATCCAACACTTATCACTGACGATGAAGCACAAGTTGTTCAAAGGATTCGTCTTACCCTTCAGGTGAAGGTGATCGTTTGGTCTGGCCTAAAACTAATACGGGGGTTTATCAGGGTAAAATCTGGGTACCAGACGCTTCATGAAACCTCTTGTAGAAGGCGACCTCGAAATCCTTCTTCTTCATTGTCCTATGATAAAGAGGTTTGGAAGCTTGTTTGGAATTTAATTGCTCCCCCAAAAATTCAAAATTTTCTTTGGCGAGCCTTGAGGAACTGTCTTGCTACTAAGGCTAATCTTTTCCGACGAAAAATTAGGACTTCTCCATTGTGCCCCATATGTGGTGAAGAAAGTGAATCTGTTGAACATATGCTGCTTCTTTGTCATTGGGTGGAGCCTATTGGTTTGGCAGCTATCTTAATTTGCGGATTGACAAAAGATCTATCACCACGTTTGATAAATGGCTTTTATCTTTCTCCTCAAGTTTGAATGGAAATTCGGGTGACAAGGAAAACATCATGACCAGAATTGGTTACATTTGTTGGTAAATTTGGAAAATGCGATGCAAGACGGCTATTGAATCTCACCCACCATCCCCAATGGTGGTAATCTATGAATCTCATGCTGCTTGTAGGAGCTACCTTAATGCTCAAGCCTCAAAGAATGCAACTCGAGGACCCCTGTTATTGTGGCCTAAACTCCCCAACTTTGGTCCCCTCCTGCAAATGGTGTTGTCAAAATTAATGTGGATGCTTCTTGGAAACCTGGGCACCATAAGGCAGGTATTGGAGTGATATTATGTGATTCTAGTGGTGTTTTTGTTGCTGGCCTTGCTTGCTCTGCTTGCAGCAGACTCTATCATTGAAGCTGAGACTCTGGCTATTTTGAAAGGATGTAACTTTGCTATCCAACAAGGGCACACCAGAGTAGTCATTGAATCTGATTCCAAAGAGGCCATATCTTGCCTTAATCGTTCAATCCCTCGAGGTAGGTGGTAGCTCCATCCAATTCTATGTAGCATCAGAAACTCTTGCTCTACCTTTCGGGATTGTAACTGGTCATGGGTCCCTAGGACCGCAAACTTGATAAGTTCATAATTTCACACATTTGCATGCCTTCATTGCTTAGTAATTTTGTTCAGTTTCTCTTTATTTCGAGTCACTTATCTATGTTTGTGTGTTCTGTAGGTTATGGGAGCAAGAGATCACATTTGATACAATCCATGCATATTAAGGGCTGATTGGGATGAGAGGAATACACTTGAGGCATTTGAAGCAAAATGGTGCAAAAACGTGCAAAAACTGGAGCCTGAGTTAGAAGTTCATTTCGGACTTTTCTTCTTCATCCGAGCTTGGATTGGGCCAATGTTTGTGTGGTTGGATCAATGACATTCTGAACTTCAAAATGGACATCTTAAAGTCATCATTTGATTCAGCCAAGCCCAATTCGTAAGCCCAAGAAGTTGTTCATCATGCTGAAGGAAGATGAGCTCATTGCATGCTTGGTCATGGTGAGCTAGGCATGAGCTATTGGTTTCTGGATGGAAGCTTGGTCATGCTGACATGTTGATGACCTAGGGCTGCTGGTGGGCTGCTAGTGGGATTTAGTGGAGTAACCATTTCTGATTATCTAATGCAAGTGCATCAACCACATTCTGATTTTCAATTGCAAGTGTTGTATGCATTTGCTATATTCAATTCAGATTTCTCACTCCCAACTCCCTATAAATACCACTTCCATTCCACATTCAATTCATCAACAATCCACATTCAGATTCAGACACACATTCACTCATCCATTACTCCCATACACACATTCACCACAAAGAGAGAAGAGAGCTAGTTGCAAAGGAGGAAGAGCTGGGAGCTGTCCTGGAAACTACCTTGCTGCCACCAGCTAGTTCTTCTATTCTCTTTACTCTATCTATGTATTTCTTATTTTCTGTATTCATAATTATGTTTAACTAATCCATCTAGTTAGGGCTTAGGATGAAGCCCTAGTCATGAATATTCAATGTTATGGATGATTTCATAGTTAATTGATTTCCTTGCTTTCATTATCAAGTTGTTAATCTCCAGCTTATTATGTGCTTGATGTATGTTTTCTTGGAGTAGCTAACTAGGATTTTATGCATCTAGCACAGGTTGGGAAGGGGTTTAGATTCACCAATTCTACTCTCCTTTCACAAGCAACACATGAATGGCCTAAGAATCATTCAAGGGGTTAATAACCATAAGTTGACTAGGACAGATACCATGTTCTAGGACTTGTGTGATTATCATATTCTCAAGGAACTTAATGACTCTTGTATGCTTTATTCTAAGTAGATACCATGCTTAGGTTGCATATAAGGGATCACGTATTGTGTAGATACCATGCACAATTACATGCCTTAGGAGAATCATGCATCCTGCACCTAGATACCATAGGCTTGTATGCGATAATCTATTGTTAATGAAGCTTGAGTCAATTTCTATGCATTCATAACTTGGATAGGAAAACTAGAGGTGAATTCCAAGGCTCTAACACTTCTCAATCATTGTTTCACAACTTATTCATTGCTTCCATTGTTTACTTTCCAGCAACTTCATTTCACTTCCTTGTTATCATTTCAACAACAAAAACCCCCCATTTCGAGTGCGTGTGTGGTGCTAGGATCCTGTCCTAGACCTTCCCATTTGTTTGTTTCTTGTTTTCTGTTTTGTCCATCATTCTAAGTAATTTAACTCGCAACCAAGTTACCATTCTCCGTGGGATCGACCTCGTATTTACATAAGCTATACTATAAATGGTTCGTGCACTTGCGAGAATTAAAGTTGCTATTTTTAATAACTCATTTTAGTTGTTAGGAATAGGCTCAACAAGTTTTTGGCGCCGTTGCCGGGAACCGGTAACGATGGTGCTATAGTTAGATTACTTTGAGTGTTTTTGTTTTTGTTTTTGTTGTTATTTTCGTTGGTTTTTCTTTCTATGTTCTGTTCTTCTTTGTAGTTGTTATCTCCATTTGAAAGCACTAATCTGGTTCTTGTGTGTGCATATATGTCCGAATCTGATTCTGAGCCACTGTCACCAAGAGCTGCTGCCTGTACGTGCTGGTTTGAGGAGGAATTACAGTTCTTCAAGTGCTGAATCTAAGAGCTACGAATCTGAAGATTCAAGCAAGATGGCAGAGATTCCAAACAACAACAATAATGATGAAGGAGGTGGTGCACTTGTTGTCCAACCTCGAAAACCCCTGCGTGAATTTTCCATCCCCAAAGTCACTGATCAACCTTCGTGCATCGTCTATCCTCAACTCACAATTGACAGGTTTGAGCTTAAAAGTGGTATGATTCATCTTCTTCCAACTTATTATGGTAATACCACTGAGGATCCTTACATGCATGTTAAGCAATTCTTTGAAATATGTGCTACAATCAAAATTCAAGGACTTGATGATGAGCAGATTAAGATGAGGCTATTCCCATTCAGTTTAAAAGATAAGGCTAAGTCTTGGTTATACTCTTTGCCTAATGCTTCAATTCGTACTTGGGATGAGCTTTCTAATAAGTTTTTGCAGAAATTCTTTCCAGCTCAAAAGACTAACAAGATTAGAAAGGAAATTCTTGGTTTCACACAAAGAGAAGGAGAAGCTTTTCATGAATGCTGGGAGAGGTACAAGGAGATGATGAGATCTTGCCCACACCACAACATAGAGAGTTGGATGCAAATGCAATCTTTCTATGAAGGTTTGCTTGATTCCGAAAGGATGATGGTAGATGCAACAAGTGGAGAAGGACTGATGAACAAAACAGCAAATGAGGCTTTTACTCTCTTTGAATCTTTGAGTGCTAACTCTCAACAATGGTGCTACAATAAAGGAAGAGGAGCTCCTATGAAAGCTGTGGTCTCTGAGGTAAGTACTAATAATGAGATTAATGCAAAACTTGATGTTATGTGTTCTTTGCTTCAACAGGCAGTGACTGGCCCTCTAGGAAATAAAGTGGAAGATCAAGACGAATCTTTTGCAAAGCACATGTTAGAGCAAGCAAATGCCCTTCAAGGAAGACATCCTCAGAATGATCCTTACTCAAACACATACAATCCAGGTTGGAGAAATCATCCTAATTTCAGGTGGAGCAATAATTCAAATGTGCAACAATCTCAAGGACCTCCCCCAGGATTCCAAATACAACAAAGGCAATTCCAGCAAGCTCCCCAACAAGTTCAAGAGCAAAGGGGTGATCAAATGGGAGAATTGCAAGACATGTTCAAGAATTTCATGGGGCAACAGATGCAAACCAACCAGAATCTTCAAAATGCAGTGAACAAACTAGAAGTGCAAGTTGGGCAGATTGCATCCTCCCTGAGCAATAGAGCATCCGAAACTTTTCCGAGCCAAACGGAGGTGAATCCAAGGCATCATGAGCAAGTTAAAGCAGTGCACATCTTGAGAAGTTGTAAACAAGTTGATAATAAGGTTGGAGATGCCAATGAAGAGCAAGAAGATGGAGAAAACGTGGAGATCATTCAGCCACCACAAGGGCAGCCCATAGACTCCACCAAACAGCCCCTCAATGCTTTTGGAAAGAGCACAGGCCCTAAGGTATCGTTTAAGGCTAATCAAGTTCCAATTTCATCTAATACTTTTAGGCCTATTGCACCCTTTCCCAGCAGGTTATCAAAGTCAAAGAAAGATCAAGGCTTGGATGAGATAATGGAAATATTCAAGAAGGTGCAAATCAACATCCCATTGCTCAGTGCCATTGCTCAGATTCCAAAGTATGCAAAATTTTTGAAGGATCTATGCACTAACAAGAGGAGATTCAAAGAGCATGAACAGGTTGCATTAAGTGAAGAGGTAAGTGCAGTGTTACAAAGAAAGCTACCTCCAAAGCTAAAGGATCCAGGTTCGTTTTCTATACCTTGCATTGTTGGTGATTTTAAGATTCCAAAAGCTTTGCTTGATCTCGGTGCATCCATTAACCTTATGCCATATCATGTTTATGAGAAACTTAACCTTGGTGAGTTGCAAGCCACATCTGTGAGCATTCAATTGGCAGATAGAACTATTAGGTACCCCAAGGGCATTCTAGAAGATGTTTTGGTGAGAGTAGAAGGCTTAATATTGCCAGCTGATTTCTTAGTCTTGGAGATGGAAGAAGCACCAATTCCTGACAATGAATTGCCCCTCATCTTTGGCCGACCCTTCATGGCTACTGCTAAGACCACGATCGATGTAGCGCAAGGCACTCTCACCATGACCGTTAATGGAGAAACTGTTGCTTTCAAAGTGTTTGATGCCACAAATCTGCCAAATGATGTTCAAGAGTGTTTTCAAATTGAAGTATTGGACAATCCAGGGAAGGAGAGATTTGATGGTCTTTCACATTCACTAGTAGCATGCTTGCTGCAAGGAGTAGACAAGGAGGAGCAGGGGGTTGCCCACATATTCAATGCTACAATTCCTACACACAAGAAGGGGCTGCCCAAATTTGGAGATACTCCAATCATCCCTCCAGTTATTTGTGATTCAGTTCGTAATCAAAAAAGGAAAAGGAATGCAGCAAGGAAGCGATGGAAAAGGAAAACAAGTTGGGTGAACAATCTTGCAGTGCATAAGGTGTCGATTGAGCCCAAACCCCCCCATTCACTATAGCAAGTTTGGATGTCCGGCTGAAGACATGAAACTTAGCGCTTCTTGGGAGGCAACCCAAGGTGACGAGGAGAAGATAGAACATGCAAGGAGCTGCTTGCGTCCTAATCGCTTCAAAGGGGAGTTGTTTTCTAAACTCTAACATTTGGTTATGTCTTTTCCTTATCTTCTTTCCTTACATTTATGAGGCACTGCTTGTTCTTATACTCTAAACATTGAGGACAATGTTTCATTTAAGTTTGGGGGGAAGGATTTAGTTATGTTGTTTCAAATTGTCAAAATTTTAAATTTTTTAAGTGTGTCTAGTGTCTAAAACGCAGGATTTTGTGTGTTGTTTCGTTATCCTTTCAAACACCTATGATAAGACTTGGATTTAACTTTAATATGGTTTTTCAGAAATTGATAGTCATTGTTTAAGGCCTGTGTGTGATTCTGAGTTAACTTTGTCTTGCATGTCATCCTTGCACTTATTGAGCACTTTGCCAAGTTAGGCCAATTTCTTGTTACTTGGAGATGTTATGCAGTTCTACTTATTTCATGATCTTGGTTTCGTACTCTAGAACTTATTTGAACATCTCTTGAGACATCTTGTTGCCATACAATGCTTAGGAAGTGATTTAGGCCATGTTTGAACCGTTTGAGCTTTTCTAACCATCCCTCTACATGTATTCATCCCTAGTCAACCCATTTGAGCCTATGTTAAGCCTTTCTTTGTGTAAACCATTCCTACCATAATAAATCTCTGTTTCTTATCTTTACCTATTCTTTGAGCAATTAAAGCTATCTTCAAAAGAGAGTCATAAAGATTGCAAGGTTTTTAGGAGCAAAAGTGATTCTTCAGTGCCATAACCCAAGTGTTGAAAAGAAATAAGTTTGGGGGTTGTGGTAACTAATCAAAAGAGGTAATGAAGTGTGACCAATGTAGTCACGGCCCTAGGGTGTTATAAGAAGAAGATCATGGTGATCTAGGGTAAAGAGCCACAAAATTAGGCCAAATTAACACATTTGAAGTGCTGAAATTATGTTGAAAATCTGCTCATGTATGTGTTCCTTGCTTGTTACAAAGTTCAGTAATCTCTCATCCTTTCACATATGCTTTAGTTATGCTCAAAATGTTGTTATATCTCCATATCTCCTCTTTCATTCAACCACTACCCTAAGCCTCATTACAACCCTTGTAAAGTCCTTTTGATCCTTGGTATTGTATGGTATTACTGTGGAGAGCTGATTTGATAACGAGCTTATGGGGCTCGAAATTCTTGATTGTGCTTCAAGTATGTGCGCATGTACTTATTTGAGTTGCAGGTGTTGTTCTGATTTGGCATTCACACACTACACGTAAGGATGTCATTGTAAGCTTTGCACACTCTTGAATCATGTGTGGAACTTAGATTGTGATTGTTGTGTTTCTTTGGAACCATATACTTTGGTGATTCTTTGAGGATATTGTTTGGAAGGCTAGCTGCTTATTTTCTGTTTTCTAAGTTGTGGTTTTATTTTGTTTGCTCGAGGACTAGCAAAGTCTAAGTTTGGGGGTATTTGATAAGTTCATAATTTCACACATTTGCATGCCTTCATTGCTTAGTAATTTTGTTCAGTTTCTCTTTATTTCGAGTCACTTATCTATGTTTGTGTGTTCTGTAGGTTATGGGAGCAAGAGATCACATTTGATACAATCCATGCATATTAAGGGCTGATTGGGATGAGAGGAATACACTTGAGGCATTTGAAGCAAAATGGTGCAAAAACGTGCAAAAACTGGAGCCTGAGTTAGAAGTTCATTTCGGACTTTTCTTCTTCATCCGAGCTTGGATTGGGCCAATGTTTGTGTGGTTGGATCAATGACATTCTGAACTTCAAAATGGACATCTTAAAGTCATCATTTGATTCAGCCAAGCCCAATTCGTAAGCCCAAGAAGTTGTTCATCATGCTGAGGAAGATGAGCTCATTGCATGCTTGGTCATGGTGAGCTAGGCATGAGCTATTGGTTTCTGGATGGAAGCTTGGTCATGCTGACATGTTGATGACCTAGGGCTGCTGGTGGGCTGCTAGTGGGATTTAGTGGAGTAACCATTTCTGATTATCTAATGCAAGTGCATCAACCACATTCTGATTTTCAATTGCAAGTGTTGTATGCATTTGCTATATTCAATTCAGATTTCTCACTCCCAACTCCCTATAAATACCACTTCCATTCCACATTCAATTCATCAACAATCCACATTCAGATTCAGACACACATTCACTCATCCATTACTCCCATACACACATTCACCACAAAGAGAGAAGAGAGCTAGTTGCAAAGGAGGAAGAGCTGGAGCTGTCCTGGAAACTACCTTGCTGCCACCAGCTAGTTCTTCTATTCTCTTTACTCTATCTATGTATTTCTTATTTTCTGTATTCATAATTATGTTTAACTAATCCATCTAGTTAGGGCTTAGGATGAAGCCCTAGTCATGAATATTCAATGTTATGGATGATTTCATAGTTAATTGATTTCCTTGCTTTCATTATCAAGTTGTTAATCTCCAGCTTATTATGTGCTTGATGTATGTTTTCTTGGAGTAGCTAACTAGGATTTTATGCATCTAGCACAGGTTGGGAAGGGGTTTAGATTCACCAATTCTACTCTCCTTTCACAAGCAACACATGAATGGCCTAAGAATCATTCAAGGGGTTAATAACCATAAGTTGACTAGGACAGATACCATGTTCTAGGACTTGTGTGATTATCATATTCTCAAGGAACTTAATGACTCTTGTATGCTTTATTCTAAGTAGATACCATGCTTAGGTTGCATATAAGGGATCACGTATTGTGTAGATACCATGCACAATTACATGCCTTAGGAGAATCATGCATCCTGCACCTAGATACCATAGGCTTGTATGCGATAATCTATTGTTAATGAAGCTTGAGTCAATTTCTATGCATTCATAACTTGGATAGGAAAACTAGAGGTGAATTCCAAGGCTCTAACACTTCTCAATCATTGTTTCACAACTTATTCATTGCTTCCATTGTTTACTTTCCAGCAACTTCATTTCACTTCCTTGTTATCATTTCAACAACAAAAACCCCCCATTTCGAGTGCGTGTGTGGTGCTAGGATCCTGTCCTAGACCTTCCCATTTGTTTGTTTCTTGTTTTCTGTTTTGTCCATCATTCTAAGTAATTTAACTCGCAACCAAGTTACCATTCTCCGTGGGATCGACCTCGTATTTACATAAGCTATACTATAAATGGTTCGTGCACTTGCGAGAATTAAAGTTGCTATTTTTAATAACTCATTTTAGTTGTTAGGAATAGGCTCAACAAAACTTGGCAGCCGATCACTTAGCCAAGTTAGCTATGTCGATGATGAGCCTTTCTATTTGGGTGAATCGACCCCCATCCTCTTTGATTGGAATCTTGGATAAAGATGGTCTTCCTTGCCCCCCAATTCGCATCACTTGAGGAATGCTGATCAGATTTCGACGTCCTTTGCCCATCTATGGCACCGTCTATTTCTTTTCTTTTTCTAGCATTTCTGCTTTAACTTGTATCATGTTTTGGTCTTTGTTGACTGTGATGTATGCTTGCTTGTAGTCCCCTCCTAATTGGACTCCTGCTTTCTGTATTTGCTTGCGCTTTTTGCGCCCTGGTTTTGGCTCCAGGTTCAACCAAAAAAAAAAAGGATCATTGTGTTGACAATGTGATTCCCATGGACACTAGAGCTTAGCAAATGGATGACAAGAGTAATAATTCTCCTGATGCAGTTAATGGAGGGCTACCTGCAAATCCTAGTGCTAATGAAGGGAGAGTTGGGCAATTGGACGTACAAGATCATGAACAGGGGTAATCTTATGGATAGCTCTGATGGGCGTCAGGAGGATTTGGCCCTTGGAACATGGTGCTGGTAGAAAGGGCCCAAAAAAGGTGGTTTCCAATGAAAATGGAAAGAAAATACAAGGAAAACCTTTTGTTGTTCAAGTCCCAACAGGGTCACGATTTGATATTCTTTGACAAAATGACACAGGGATTGTGAAGGAGGCTTCTAATGATGCTTGAAGTGAGCCTGTAGTTATTGAGACTATTTTGGTAATCATGATTTCATGCAAGGGTTGGGGAAGCAGTTGGATAGTTCAACTAAGGAAGCTAATGATGAAAAAGAGAAGCATGCTATTGCCAATGAAAAAAAGAAAATAGGCAGACCAAAAAAATCTCTCAACAACGTCACTGACTCTAAGGTGAGTGCAACGCAAAATGGTGACGTCTCGGGCCCTAAGACCAAACGCCGTGAGACATGAGTAGCTGTTTCCAAAAACCTCTAGGTCGAAGACTAGAATATCTTACAAGCTACCTACTCCAGTTTTGCACCACCATACTTATGTGCATGCACATAGTAATAAGGGGGGAAACACTACAAACAGTAGTTTGATGAATATGCAGGTTGTGGTGCCCAATGTTGAATCTAGTCTCACATTTAGGCATCAACCTCCCAACATCTCCTTGAGTGCTGGGTTAAGGAATTCTAAAGCGGGCGAAGGTGTTCGATCAACAAATAATGTCGCCAATGTGGGGAGGGTTTCTTCCGAAGGGGATATATGTTCCATGGTCCCATAAACTTGTGATGAGTCAAGGCCAATTGATGTTTGTGCCTAATAAATCACGGCCACGAATTGGCCGAAGGAACCCCTCTTCTTGGCCTTGTCTCTCTCTCTCAAGGAGCTAGAACGCAGTGTTTTGACAGGATGCTTGGCATTCCAGAGAAAACAAAAGAAAAATTTGCTAAGGCACAACCATCTCGGCCTCGATTGTAGGCCGAGGCCGAGATTGAACAAAGTCACGGCCAAAGGCATTAAAGTCAGATCATCACGTGACGGCAGGGTCCCACGCTCCATTTAATGAAGCAAGGCCTCTGTTTATTGCAGCAAACCCACTGGCCAAGAATAAGCATTTAATGCACGAGGGATGGTGGGAAGTGATTGGAGTCAGGATTTGGTGATAGGGATCAGAGTGATTAGAGGCCAACATTCTCACAAAGCTCTTTGCAGCTTGAGAGATTAGGTGACCAGCCACCAGAGCAATAAATGCGTCTCCACGGCCAAAGCGCAGAACCCACGTTCAGGGCGGCAGCCGAGATTCAACGGGATTCATGGGGTCACACCACCATACTTCACGATCCCAAATGTCGATTGGACTACCCATTTGCGCTAATCAGGCTCCACCATGCAGATTTTCAGCCTCGATTACCCCTCCAGGAACTCTGGCTATAAATACAAGACTCAGGACCACTTTTAAAGGGTTCAAACACCAAACAAAAGCCTCCCACGGAGCAACTTATATTTTCCTGTAATGCACTTTCAATATCTTTACTTGCTTTCCTAGGAGTAGTGTTAGTTTGTAAGGAAAATCCATTCATTAATATATCATACGACCCTTGATTTTCAAGGCGCCGGAGCACCATCCTTGTTATTCGCTCATTCGCCCCATATATCATACGACCACCGCTCTTTGAGCAGCGCGCGGAGCATCGCCCTAAAACCACCATCGACACCACCACTCAACGGCCTTGTAGCTCAGGCCGTGAACCTGACGGCCGAGAGTCAGTTCCTCTCTCGGCCACAATCGTTTGATTAAAAGTCAAGTCCAAACAGGCGAACCATTTCAATACTTCCATCCAAACCACACCTCGAAGCACGGTGAGACCGTGCTGGCACGCGCCCGCGCACAACCGCACCGCACCCAAAAGCAGGAAGCCGCGTGTCAACGCATATCCCCTCGGCCCAGGAACTCCAGGCCGTGAGATTTGCGCGGCAGATAATTGATTATATTCAAAATGGGGATGGAACCTCTTGACATGCCTTCTCTCAATCGGGGGAGGTTGTGGGTTTGAATTGACCATTCTGTTGGTCCTACCATACCCATAATTTCAATCCTTATGTTTTTTTTTTTTATCAAATAGAAAGATTCATTCAACCGTAGCACCAACCAATGATAAAGTTTACAAACGAACGGAGAGCGTTAGTGTGGCCTCATTAAAACCTTGCCATCCAAAACCCCCAATGGGGGAAAATCCGGTCAAGGAAAAAGAGTACCACCGCATCTCAAAAACAAACAATGAATTACACCATAGCTATATCCTTATCTAAAAGAATGCTTAACCATGGAGGAGCACGGTCTTTCCAAAAAAGGCGAGATCTCACTCTCAACCCATGCTGAGCTAGACTATGTCCCACCCCATTACCCTCCCGGTGTTGGTAGAACACTCCAGCCACCTCTCAATCAACCATTAACCGACGAACATCCTCCACCACATTACCAATATTACTCCACCAATCCAAACCATCTTTAAGAATAGAAACAGCTTCTTGAGAATCAAGACCAATGGTAAACCGAGTAAAACCCATGTATCCCATCATCAATAACCCTTCCCGGACAGCCACCAACTTCGTGCCCAAAACATCCAAACCAAGTGGACCAAACGATGCGAAACCACAGATAAAGTTTCCGGCGTGGTCACGACAAACTCCCCCCAAACCCCGATCACCTTGCTCACGTCCCACAGCCCCATCACAGTTAAGGAGAAGAGTATTGACCGGTGGTTTCAACCAACGGGCCTGCGGAGCGACGAGGGGGAGCTTGGACTGCTCCTCACAAGATTTAAACACTTCCAGCATTTCCATCGTGTTTTCCACCATATTATCCACCCGTGTAATCTGTTTCCCATGCAAAGAATCATTACGTAGTTTCCACGCACTCCACGCACAACAAGCAAAGCGCTCTAAGTCGAGCTTTCGACAGCATTGAAGCCACAGCCTTATGTTAAACATTCTCTATTGGAACGTAAGGGGTGCAGGTAGAAAGCCTCTGCAAAATGCAGTTAAGGACCATTGTAGGGTCCATGATATTAGTATATGTGTGTTGGTTGAGCCCAGGATTAGTGGGGCCAATTCACTAAAAGTCTTTAAAAGCTTAGGCTTTCTAGAGTTTGAGCGTGTGCACGCTATAGGTTTTTTTGTAGATATATGGGTTCCTTAGGATGATATGAGATGCAAGCTGGAAGTGGTGGATTTCTTTGAACAGGCTATTTCAGCTTTGATCTTTCTCCCTTCTAGTCAAGGTTGGCTTTTCACTATGGTGTATGGAAGTCCGTGTAATACAAAGTGTGAGGCTCTTTGGCAACATTTAGATTATGTGGCAAAGGCTCATCAATATCCCTGGCTCATTATGGGAGATTTTAACGAATATTTATGTGCCCATGAGAAACGTACTCCTCGGTCGTCGTTTAAGGCTGGTGGAAAGAAATAGTCTTGTTGATTTGGGTTATACTGGGGCCAAATTCACTTGGTCTAATAAACGGGATCCTGGGGCCCAAATTATGGTGAGACATGACAGAGGACTTTGCAACTTTCAATGGAGACTTCTTTTTCCTGAAGCTTGATAGAAGACGTAAGGATGATAGAAGGCAGAAGACAGAAGATGTAAGGATGATAGAAGACAGAAGACACAATGATTCCTTGCCCTCAGTGAATACCACTAGTTAACATATAATAGTCAAGTAAAGTAGCAAACATCAGGCGTGGAAACATCCACTGAGCAGTTTTAAGTATTCTATTCCTAGTGCATCAGTGCAACTTTATACTTTTTCTTTGTCTATATATCCTACGGGAATGTATCTTTGTAAATTAATTCATTCAATAACAAGTATTGAATATAATACTTTTCAAATTCTTCATGGTATCAGAGCTCTTGTCTTGAGACTCTCGATCCAATTTTTTTTTCTGTTCTTCTTTCATTGTTGTTCTTGGTTGTTTCCTGTTTGGTTGAGATGGCTTCGTCTTCTACTTCTTTGGCCAGTTCTCTTCCCAACGTCTCATACTTGGTTTCGATCAAACTTGATCGCACTAATTATCTACTATGGCTTGCGCAATTCATTCCTCTGTTACAAGCCAATGATCTCTATGGTTATGTTGATGGTTCTCAAACTTGTCCTGCAAAACTCCTTGATGATAAGTCCACTCCAAATCCTGAATATGCGACTTGGCTGCGACAAGATAAGCAAATTATGAGTTGGATCAACTCTACGTTAACTTCAACTGTTCTTTCTCCTGTGGCTCGATGTACTACTTCTCCTGAGGTGTGGAAATCCTTGGCCACTCGTTATGCTTCGCAGTCTTGCTCTCGTATACTTCAGCTTAAATTTCAGCTCCAATCTACTCGGCGTGGTAGTATGTCTATTACTGCGTATATTGATAAGTTGACCGGTATTGTGGACCAACTTTCTCTTGCTGGTAAACCCCTCGATGATGAGGATTTTATTGAGATTATTCTTAATGGTGTTGGTCCTGCTTATGAGAGTGCTGTGAACTCTATTAAAGCTCGTGAAACTTCTATGTTGCTGGATGATGTTCTTGCTCTCCTTTTGAGCGCTAGTCTCGACTTGAGGACTCCAACTCTCTGCTTTCATATTCTACCTCTACGGTTCTCTACACTACGACTTCTCAAGGACGCAGTCGTGGTTTTGGTTCACATGGTCGCAGTTTTGGCGGCTGAGTTTTGGCCGTAGCAACAGTGGTCGTGGTAACAATAGTCGTTCCTTTGACTCTTATGGTGGTTCCAATCAGTTTGGTGGTCGTGGCTTTTCTCGTGGACAAAGGGGTTCCTATTCTGGTGCTTTTCATGGATCAATTCGTGGGAATGAAATTTCTGGAGGGTTTCCAAATTCTGTTGGTC
This sequence comes from Prunus fruticosa, assembly GCA_018703695.1. Taxonomy (NCBI): domain Eukaryota; kingdom Viridiplantae; phylum Streptophyta; class Magnoliopsida; order Rosales; family Rosaceae; genus Prunus; species Prunus fruticosa. Next base: position 1,575,226 of record CM031923.1, on the reverse strand, counting down.
GTGGTCATTACTTGGCTCATGAGAATTCCCTTTCTAGTGGCTTTTCTCGTCCTAACCGTTTTTGTTACAATTGTGGTGATCCTCGCCATCTTGCTAATAATTGTTCGAAGCCTAAGCCATTTTATGAATCTCACTCCCCACGTGCTCCTTCTCGAGCTTTGGTAGCAACTCATTCTGCTGCAGGTTCTAATGATACTTGGTATACAGACAGTGGGGCATCTTCACATATCACTCACGATTTTGCTAATCTTCGTCTTCCAACTGCATATAATACTTTTCAAGTTCTTCAAAGCTTGTGTTCAGACATCTCGTTAGGGCAAAATCAGACCATTGTTCATTGCTCCTCCAACTTGATCCAAGTTTTAGGTCCCACCCACATCTTAAGCCCTTTCATTTTGAAGCCATGTGGCTTAAGCATGAAGGGTTCCAGCAGTTTGTGGTTGACTTTTGGGGCCAAGAAAATGGGAATTTACTGAATAAAACAAGGGAGCTATCGAAGCAGCTGAAAATTTGGAACTCCCAAGGTTTTGGCCATCTTAAACTTCGAACAAGGAGAGTCGGAATAGCTGGAGTTTAAAAGGCATTATGTTTGATCAGAATTTTTTGGATAACTTGTTGGTCCCTGTGAGTAATAGTGAGATTAAAAATAGTATGTTTGTAATAGTGAGATTAAAAATAGTATGTTTACAATTGGACCTTATAAAGCTCCTAGTCCGGATGGCTTTGCTACATGCTTTTACCAACAGTGCTGGGAAATATATGGTGTTGAGGTGTGTGATTTGGTAAAGCAAGTTTTTACTACTAGGGAAATTCCATATGATCTCACTAGGACTTTAATTGTTCTTGTCCCAAAGGTGACTGGCCCTCTGTCTATGGCGCAAATGAGGCCAATTAGTTTGAGTAACACCCTCTACAAGACCATTTAAAATAGAGTTGGTAATATTGTATACGACCCGTTAACACGACACAAATTCGTATGAAGAATTCAGTATTCGGATTTGAGTTATCGTGTCGTGTTGATATTGTGTTGACCCGTTAAGATAACAGGTCGTTTCGGTGCTCATTCGCGAATACACGAACCAACCCGTTAAGCAAGGGTAATTTTGTAATTTTCAATTCTAAAAATTCTCCTAACCCTAGCATATGTTTCATTCCGCGTCGCTTTCTTAGCCATCTCCTCCTCTCCGCAGCTTTCTCTCTCTCTTAACCTCATCTTCTCCTTCTTCTTACGATCTCTCTCTCGATTTCTCTCTTTCAAAAAACCTCGCTCAACAACCTCATCTTCTTCTTCTTGCGATCTCACCTCTGTCTCTGTCTTCCAATATCTTCACTTGCCAAATCCTCGCTCAAGGTACGAATGTCTTAATTTTTTTGGTAAATAGTTTTTTTGCCAGCTTCATCAAAGTGAGAAGGTTGAGATCTCAAAGTAAATTTAGATTCAGGATCTTCCTTTTCCTTCCTCTTCTTCTCTACTCCAGTAGCATAGTCCTCAACTTCCCTGGTGAGAACCCCCCACTGCCCTTCACTTCCAAACTCCCAATGAACAATCCTATAATAGCAAAAGCCTTGTACTGGGTGTTTGTGTTTGCACCAAAAAGATGAGAAAGGTGAAAACTTTGAAGCAAACTATGGGTGTTGTTGACGCCAAAAAGTCGTTTTCTGACTTAGAGGGTCAACTTAGGAATTTTGCTGCCTTCGGTACCTTGGAAGCCTCGGTAGGGAGCGTGACCTGCAAAAATAGAGGAACGCTCGGTAAGGCCAAGGGCACCGGTGTGGTACCGGCCGAAGGCTCTCCGAAGCTTAAGTAAGTTCGGGATGTAATAAGTTTTACTTTCAGATTAATTAGGCAGTATGCTGATCATTCTGCTTACCCTATGCAGGGATGGCTGATCCTTTTTTATAGGGCCTGGGAGGTAGTGCTTAGTTGTAATCTGTCGATGTGGGACTGTGGACGTCGCTGGGGAGCATGCCACGTGTCCTTAGAGAGGCGGTGCCTAAGTGATGCGATCGGTAGGAGGGGGTACCGAAGGCACCTCTGTTAAGGCTTGATTTGTCCCACGTGTCTTGCTTTCATTGGCTGCTTATTCTGGGTGTAAACATGAGTCCCCCAAGTTTCTGAGCGAGATTTCTCGGTTCGGGGACTTGGTTGGTGTCCTGGCTTCTACAAGGCCACCTACCGTTCGGTAGCTCGATGAGGGAGCGCCGGGGCGCCCTGCCGTTCGGTAGCCCGATGAGGAAGGCCTGGGCGGCCCTCCCGTTCGGTAGCTCGTTGAGGGCGCGCTGGGCTGCCCAACAGTTCGGCAGTATGTGACGCCTTGATGGGGTCCGAGAATACCTGCCGGTCGTCAGTTAACTTGGGCAAGTTCGATTTTCGCTCTTGTTTTCCACGCTTTGGGCAGTGATGGGACGGAGCGACGCTTCGTCTTCTGCACCTAGCGTGCTGTCCAGAAGGCCCGCTCTATGCGCGACACATGGCGCGTCAAGTCATGCGGAGCGCGCATTAATGCTTCGTTTGGCTTCCCGAGGAGTACCGTTGCAACCTTCGCCCTATATATTGCAGTGACTTCTGAGGCGGAAATCACTTTGCATTCGTGAGCGAGGCGAGAGCTCTGTCCCAGGCGATTTCCGGTGATATCGAACGGTACTCAAGGCGATTTCTGGCAACACCAAACGGTAACTAAAGCGATTTCCGGCGAGACCATTCGGAATCTGAAGTGACGTTCACTCTCTGACTTCAATTTTCACAAGGTACAGTTCGGTAATCTCCTTTTTCTTTCCTTTTGTTATGCATACGTCCTTCCTTGGTTTAAACTAGACTAGAACTTTTTAAAAGTGGGGTGTAGTTCGGTAGTCTAGTTGCCATAGGTAGAGATGTAGGCAACGGTAGGATAGTTCTTTGCATGGCCCTTAGTTTACTCCCGTCGTTTTTGTAGATGTCTGATAGCGAGTCGGGATACGAGAGCGAGCCCAACGCTTTCGAGGATGAGTCCCCAGAGAGGGGTCAGTATACCGAGGGGAGGAGTCGGCCCAGGGTGCCGATAGTGGGAGTGATTCCGAAGTTGAAGTGGTTGGCGAGAGGTTGACTCCTGCGCCTACTCACGGGATCGGAAAGGGGCTCATGACCAGCCAGCCCATGCCGTTGGCTGTGGTGTATAGAGACGGTCGGCATGTTAGGTTAGGCCTGCATCCCGAGCCTGAGGTGGACGTTGGGGTCGGGCGTGCAGCCCAGAGCCTGAGGTGGAGGGCGTTAGGATGCCGGAGGCATCTTCCAGTCACTTTCCGGAGGCTTCCACTTCTGGCCGTGGAGAGTCTCCCGAGCCGAGTCCAAGGCCGAAGGTGACGATAGTGAGCAGCGGGAATCCTGGGATCCCGAGGGGTGGCGAGGGAGCAGCTCTTCGACGTGGACTACCTGCCGCCCAATAACCTGACTTACCGAGAGCTGCAGAGATCAGGGCGGAATGCAGGATTCCACAGTCGGTCGTAGGGATGAGGATCCCACATCCTACCGAATCCCTGAGCAAGCCCAAGGACGGCGATGTCGCCTCTTCACTGACGTCCTTCAGCAAGGCGTCAGGTTACCGTTGCAGCCCCAAGTTCAGAGGATTCTGGCTCAGATCGGGTACGCTCCTGGCCAGTTCAATCCGAACTTCTGGGCCGTACCTGATGGGGGTCGTGACGGCATTTGGACTTGCCGAAGAGGATGGGCCTTCCTACGAGCAGTTTTGCCATCTGTCCAGCATCACCAAATCCAAGAGTACGGATCATGGTGGCTGGGTTCAGGCGAACTGCCTCAGGGCTTCGGAAAGGGGCCATTTTCTGAATGCCGTGCCGACTTCCCAGGAAGTCCTGGAGGAATCGGCGGGTGTTGCTCTCCGGTGATTGGGAATCGCCGTCGGGAGTTCCCGTTCGCTTCCATATCCCCACTACCTTTCAGATTGCTGGTAGGTTGGTGCCATACCGATCGGTAGCCCATTATTTCTCTGTTTTGCACTAACAGTTTTCTTATTATTTTATTTTTTGCAGGCAAGCTGAAACAGCCCACGGCAACTCAATCAGAGATTCGGCAGATTGACCAAGTGAGGACGAAGGTCCCTGCCGTGACAGAGAGTACCCACAGTTCCTCTTCACGGGAACTTAGTCAAGGCTCGTCTTGCCAATCCTGCCGAGAGTAAGTTCACTTTGACTTCTTCCTTTGCTTTCGCTGATTTCCTTCGGCTAACCCGTGTCTCGTCCATGTAGTGTCTGAGGCCAGGAAGACTGCCGAGGCCAAGAAGCCTCTCGGAGACCTCCAAACGGCGCCTCCAGGTGCTGTCCAAGGGAAGAAACAACGGCGGCAGCCCAAAGCTTCGGCCGAGAGGGTAGGGGAGGCTGACCCCGACGGGCGTCGATTGCCGAACGGCAGAGGCAGCTCCATGCCGACCAACCTCAGGGAGGGTGCCGGTTAGCGAACCGGTACGCAGCACGGCTCAGGGTGCCGATCCTGCGTCTTCCAAGGCGTCCGGGAAGCGGCCATTGACGGTGGACCTGGATGCCGCCTCCACTCCCAAGAGGGTGCGCCTTGCCGATCCTCCGCGGGCCATCCTTGCGGTCGAGGACGAAGAGGGGCCTACCGAGGCAGTTACGCTCGCGTGCCCTTCGAAGACGGTCCAGTTTGCGAACCACATGATCGTGGGCTCGCAGATGGATCTCTCCGAGATCGACGAGCTGCCGAAGAGGCTTCTTCGGGAAGAGGCAGGGCGTGCCTTCCGTCTCCAGGCCACGGTAACCTCCCATTCCCGTTCTCTCCTTCTTGCCGTTACTTTTTGGCCTACTAACATGCGGTTATTCTTTTCAGGCATCGATGGACATGTGGCTGTGCATGAAGAGAGCCATCAACACTGCCGAGCGCAACAAGAGGCTGTACGACGAGGGCCGCTCTAAGGTAAATGAGGCGGTGAAAACCCTCCAGGACCACGCCCATCTCGTGCAGGGCATGCAGGCTGCCGACGGCAGATGGAGGCGCACGAGGCGAAGCTTGCCGAGATGCGCGAGGCCTTGGACGGCGCGAGCGGGCGGCAAGGGATGCCGAAGAGGCGAAGGGTGCCGTGCAAGCGGAGGCGTCTGAGATGTCGAAGGCGTCCGAGATTCAGGCTGCCGTTGCTGAGGCCATCAGGGGCTACCGTTCCTCGCAAGAGTTCACCGATCTCTTGGATCAGGAGGTGGCGTCGGAGATGGGGACCTGATCTACCACTTCAAGCGGTTCAACCCTGGGCAGAAGCTCAATCTCAACTTCGCTGCCGATCCCCCTCCACTCCCGGAAGGCATTACCGAAGATGATCGAGGAGTATGAAGGGGAGGACGCCCCGGCGACGCCGAGGATGCCGAGGATGGCCTTGCTGCCGATGCCGAGGATGGGCCTGCTGCCGAGGATGGCCCTACCCTCCGATGCCCCTCCTCCAGAGAAGACTGAAGCCTTTTCTTTTTGTTTTGTTTTTTATTTTAATTGATGTGTATGATATTTCTGAACATCTTAAATGCCGATGGCATTTTTGCTGATTTAAGTATCATTTTATCATCGTTTCTCAATGTGTTTCAGTTTTATCCTTGTATGCTATTGCCGTAGGCTAATAACTATAGGATGCCGTAGGCCAATAACTGTAGGATGCCGTAGGCCAATAACTGTGGGCAAGGTTGTAGACATCGGTAGGGACGAGGCCCCAAGCCTTATATCTATAGAAATGCCGTGGGCAAGTCTATGGTCCATTGCCGTAGGCTCGTGCCCAACGTGCGGTAGTGAACGTAAAGAGCATAGTTTTGGATTGCCGTAGGCAAAGTTTCAGTGGCTCACAAATGACGAGCACTGCCAAAACATTTTTTTTCAAAAATGGTGCCGCAGAGATGACGTGTAGCTGGACAAACCTGCCCGAAGGGGATGTGTATGATATTTCTGAACATCTTAAATGCCGATGGCATTTTTGCTGATTTAAGTATCATTTTATCATCGTTTCTCAATGTGTTTCAGTTTTATCCTTGTATGCTATTGCCGTAGGCTAATAACTATAGGATGCCGTAGGCCAATAACTGCGGATGCCGTAGGCCAATAACTGTGGGCAAGGTTGTAGACATCGGTAGGGGCGAGGCCCCAAGCCTTATATCTATAGAAATGCCGTGGGCAAGTCTATGGTCCATTGCCGTAGGCTCGTGCCCAACGTGCGGTAGTGAACGTAAAGAACATAGTTTTGGATTGCCGTAGGCAAAGCTGCAGTGGCTCACAAATGACGAGCACTGCCGAAACATTTTTTTTCAAAAATGGTGCCGAGAGACGTGTAGCTGGACAAACCCATTTTATATTTACTTGCCGTAGGCTTAAATACAAATTCCCCCCGCCGTTGGCTAGGGGGCTTTACTTAAAGTAGCTCTTGAGATGATCCACGTTCCATGGGTGGCCGAGGGTTTTCCCATCTGTGCCTCGGAGCCGGTAGGTACCGGACCGAAGGATACCGATGACTTCATAGGGTCCTTCCCATGTGGGTCCGAGGGTTCCTTCCGTTGGGTCTCTGGTTGCAAGCGAAACTTTGCGCATCACCCAGTCCCCCGATTCTGAAGGAGCGGGGTTTGACTCTCGAATCGTAATCCAGAGAGACGCGCTGCTTGTAGGCTTCGTTCCGAAGGTTAGACGCGTTCGGTGTTCTTCGATTAAGTCCAGGCTTATCGCAAGCGCCGTTCGGTTTTCCGTTCGGTAAGATGACTCGCCGATTTCCACTGGGACAACGGCTTCGGAGCCGAATGCAAGGCTGAACGGGGTCTCTCCTGTGGAGGTTCGGTAGGATGTTCGGACGGCCCACAAAGCTTCGGGAAGCTCTCCGGCCAGGCCCCTTTAGCCCGGTGGAGCTTCGTTTTAGGAGTTTCTTGATGATCTTGTTCACGGCCTCTACCTGCCCGTTCGACTGAGGGTGAGCTGGGGAGGCGAAGAATAGGTTGATCTTGAGGCCAGTGCAGAACTTCCTGAAGAGTTTCCGAATCAAACTGCCTGCCGTTGTCGGTAATAATTGCGTATGGGATGCCGAATCGGCAACAGATGTTGGTCCAGACGAACTCCTCGATCCTTGCGGCAGTAATGGTGGCCAAGGCTTCGGCTTCGACCCATTTCGTGAAATAATCCACCGCAACGACCGCGTACTTAACCTGTCCCTTGCCTTGCGGCATGGGTCCGATCAGGTCAAGTCCCCACTGGGCGAACGGCCACGGGCTTATGATCGGTGTGAGTGGTTCGGCTGGCAGATGTGGAATATTGCCGAAGCGTTGGCATTTGTCGCACTTCTTTACCATCGCTATTGCATCCCGATGCATTGACGGCCAGTAGTATCCCTGCCGGAAGGCCTTGTGGGCCAAGGACTTGGAACCGGAGTGGTCTCCGCAGACACCACTGTGGATCTCCCGAAGGACGTACTCGCCGTCCTCTTCGGTAATGCATTTCATGTAGGGGTCGTGTAGCCGCGTTTGTCCAGAACATCATTGATAACGATGTACCTTGTCGACCGGTAGCGTAGCTTTCTTGCCTGGGCTCTTTCCTCTGGAAGGGTACCGTTTGCCAAGTAGGTGTAGATCTGTGACATCCAGGTGTCTATGTACCGAACGGCACATACGTCGAGGAGAGGTGGTGCTTGGTTGGGCTAAAATCTCGACGGGGACCTGTCGGCCAATTTTGTCGTTGATTGCCGAAGCAAGTCGGGCTAATGCATCGGCATGGCTATTTTCTGATCTGGGACCTGCCGAATCTCGTAGCCAGGAACTGCCGTAGCAATTGGAGGGATGCCGATAGGTAGGCTGTCATAGACACATCTTTTGCCGCGAAATCGGCAGTGACCTGGTTCACGATGAGCTGCGAGTCGCTGTGAATGCTGACCTGCTTAGCCCCCATGCTCTTGGCTAGCCGAAGGCCGGCCAGAGGGCTTCGACTCAGCCTCGTTGTTTGAAGTTCGGAAGGCGAATCGGATGGCATATTCTATCTTGGTTCCATCGGGGGCGGTGAGCACAAGGCCGGCTCCGCATCCTCCTGATTCGCCGAGCCGTCTACATGCAGGTCCCAGGGCGGGATGGATTGGTCCAAGAGGCTGCCATTCGGTAAGCCCGCCAAGGGGGGCTTCTTCAGGTTCCGACGTCTCGAAGGCGTCAGTTCGGCAATGAAGTCCGCCACCGCTTGTCCTTTCTCGGCAGGTCTGGGTTTGAACTGGACGTCGAACTCCCCCAGCTCGATCGCCCACTGATCAGTCTCCCGGAAGTTTCTGGTTTTTGGAAAACCTGCCGAAGGGGATGGTTGGTCAGGACGACGATAGCGTGGGCCTGAAAATACGGCCTCAGCCGCGGGCAGAACCACCAGGGCTAAAGCCAGCTGCTCGAGCGGCGGGTACGAGATTCTGCCCCTTGTAGGGCCTTACCTGACGTAGAAAATCGGCAGCTCTGCCTTCTCTGGGTTCCGTATGAGTCCTAGAGCTGACGGCAGTGACGGGATACCCGATAGATATATAGACAAAATTTCTCCGGGGGGCTTAGATAGTAGTGGCGCCCTGGCCATGTAGTCCTTCAAGTCTTGAAATGCCTTGTCGCATTCGGTAGTCCACTCGACATGGTGTTTGCCCCCTTTCAAGGCTTTGAAGAACGGTGCGCACCTGCTGTGGCTTTGGAGATGAAGCGAGTGAGGGCTGCCACTCGTCCGGTAAGGCTCTGGATGTCCTTCTGTGTCTTCGGCACCTCCATGTTGATTATGGCTTTGATTTTGTCGTGGTTTGCTTCAATGCCCCTCTGGCTGATCATGAAACCGAGGAACCTCCCAGAAGACACGCCGAAGGCGCACTTCGTTGGGTTGAGTTTCATTCGGTACACCTTCAAGATGCCGAACATGAGGGAAAGGTTCGTCAGATGTTCCCCTGCCGTTCGGCTCTTTACTAGCATGTCATCTACGTACACCTCCATCGTGCTGCCGATCTGCTCTAGCGAAGATTCGGTTGACGAGTCTCTGATAGGTTGCCCCCGCATTCTTCAATCCGAACGGCATGACGTTGTAGCAGTACAAGCCCTTGTCCGTTATGAATGCCGTGTGTTCGCTGTCGGCAGGGTGCATGAAGATCTGGTTGTACCCAGAGTATGCATCCATGAAGCTGAGCAACTCGTGTCCGGGCGTGGCGTCTACCAGCTGATCGATGCGTGGCAGCGGGAAGCTATCCTTCGGACAGGCCTTATTGAGGTCGGTATAGTCTTGGCACATTCGCCATCCACCCTTTGCCTTCCGAACCATGACGGAGTTTGCCAGCCAGTCCGGGTATACGGCCTCTCGGATGAAGCCTATTGTCATGAGCTTGTCCACTTCGTCCTTCATGGCTTCATACCGTTCGGCATCATAGGATCGGCGCTTCTGCCTTACGGGTTTGAATGCCGGTGAGATGCTTAGCTTGTGGCTGATGACGTCGGGGGATATGCCTGGCATGTCGTCGTAAGACTAGGCGAAGACTTCCGAATTCTGTCGAAGGAACTGGATGAACTCGGCGCGGAGGGTGGCGTTCAGCAGGGTGCCGATCCTTACGCACCGTTCCGGTCGACCTTCGTCCAACGCCACGGTCTCGAGATCCTCGCAGGTTGTGCCACCGGTGTGGGTGTTTCCTCCCTAGGATCATCTCCTGGTTCGCTACCGTTCGGCAAGTCCACGAGAGCCCTGGTTTCTTTTTGTTTCCGAGGGCTGCCGATCTCAGGTGCTGTGGCGTGGCAGTTCCGGCCGCTTGTCCTGGTCGCCCCGGACCCCCCGTACCGTAGCAGGTTGGGAATTTCATGAGTAGCATGTGGGGGGACAGGGTGAGCCTTGATTGCCGTGAGTGCCGTTCGGCCGACTATAACGTTATAGGCCGTAGGGCAGTCCACTATAAGGAACTAGTCGTAGACCATGGTCCTTCGTGGGGCTGTGCCGAAGGTGATCGGCAGCTGACACTGCCCGACCGGCTGGACCAAGTCTCCAGAAAAGCTAAGGAGAGGCGAGAGCTGTGTGTTGACTTGGCTGATGTCTATCCCGAGTTCTCCGAAGGCGTCGGCAAAGATGACGTTTACCGAACTGCCAGTGTCGACCAGGATTCTTCCGACATCGAATTCGGCAATTTCGGCTCGGACGATCATAGGGTCGTCATGCGGGTAGATGATTCCTTCCTCTTCTTCCTCCGAGAAGTGATGGGTTCCCACCTAACCTTCGGCATCTTCGCGTGCCGGCTACTCTCGATGCCGAGGACCTGAGGGTCCTGGGCCGCCCTGACATACTGTTTCATCGATTGGTTAGATGCCCCGGCAAGGGTCGGCCTCCACCTGATCGTGCCGATCATGTTGATTTGCCGGTTGCCGTTCGTCGCAGGCGCGCAGGTTGCGGCCTGGCTATGTATTGATCCAGTTTGCCTTCTCGGATGAGCCTCTCCACGATCTTTCGTAGGCTTATGCAGTCTTCGGTGTTGTGGCTGTTCTGCTGATGGTATCGGCAGAACTTTCCGGGATCCCGCCATCCTGCCGGCTGGGCTTTCGAACGCAGGCTTCGGTATGATCTCGTTTTCGTTCATCAGGACCGCCTCGTAGGAGGTATTGAGCAGGGTGAATACCTCGATCCCTGGTTATGGGCCGGCAACGGCGCTCGGTGGTTATCCCTGCCGTCCTGCCCTTACCTTTCTTGGGGTGTCCCTTCTGGAACCTCCGGCATCTTTGCGCTTGTTGTCGTCAGGGTATTCGGCAACGCCTGCCGCTTGTGCGTATGGCGATGCCCCGGACGTAGTATTCCGCTGCACGGGCTCACCCTGCCCAGCCGTAGGCCCGGCCCTCGAATTGAAGTACTCGGCTTTTGCGTGGACTGCCGCCTGCTTCATGAGATCGTCGTATGTGCGCCAATTGCTACTATGCACGAGATACCGGAAGTGTGATGACCGTAGGCCACTTTTGAAGGCGCCGTAGGCTGCCCTGCATCGGTATCCGGACATCTAGAGTATTCATGGCTGAACCGTGCGGCATATTCGCGCAACGGTTCGTCTTCTCCCTGCCGACGGTATACAGACGTCGGCAGAATACAGCCTGTCCGTTTGAATCATGAAATGGTTCAGGAAGATTTGCTTCAAGCCGTCGAAGGAATCGACTTGCTCCTGGTTCCAGTCGGTAGAACCAATTCAAAGCCGCCTCGGTGAGTGAAGAGGGGAACAGCAGGCACAGTCCCTCGTCGTCAGCCCTCGGCACCCTACGGCTGATTGGAAAGAGTGGAGGTGCGTCAGTGGATCTTCCACCCCTGTATACGGTTTTATGCGCAGGGGCTGCCCATCCCGGTCCTGCCGTGAGCTCCTGATGCGTTCGGTGAAGGGCCCTGGTCGAAGCCTTCCCCAGTCCGGCTCCTGCGAGCGCGTTTGTCGTCCTCCATCTTCTGCATCCTCTGCATTAGGAGGCGGACGCGGGGTCCCGGTCCGGTATATCCTTGTCGTCATGATGTGCCGATCGCTGCTGGACCTGAAAGGGCTAACCTCGGAGAACGTCGTTGGCGTTGCCGAACGGTAGGTGGAAGCGCGATGTGTGGAAGGGATGTACTCTGGGTCAGACTCTGCCGTGGACTCCAGAACTGGAATCCTTCGTATCGAGACTTTGCCCCAGACCTCTTGGCGGGGATCCTCTCAGGCGTGCGTTGATCCTGATTGGCGATCCCTGCCGTTCGGTATGTCGCTCGCCTTCTCGATCCCGCAGCCTATGGCGACAGTCGGAATAGACCTTGCTCGGCCCGTGGGGCCTGTCCTTCGGCGCAGGAACTACCAACTGTTTGACGGCGCAGGCGTCGCCTCTGCCGTCCGCTTGCCTTTCCTCTCCGACGGGGGTCTGCAAGCTCTCGGGACGACCGTCCGGTCTGTGTGATCTGTGCCTGCCGTTGGTTTAGCAATTGCTGTGTCTCGTCCACCCTGGACGACAGGAAGTTGTTGTGTTCTTGTAACCTAACCATGTCCTGCCGAAGGGACACGACTTGGGCTAAAAGCTCCGCGCTTTCCGTGATTTGGGGTACCCGGAGGGTTGGTTGCCGGCGTATATGGAGGTGGCGCTGGGCTTACCCCACTCGACATGCCGTACGGTAACCCCTCATGCATTACGAACGAAGCTTTTTCATTGGTTCCCATATGTTCGGGATGAAGGGTCGATTTGTTTAATCGATTCCCACAGGGCGCCGAACTGTTGACGCCAAAAAGTCGTTTTTGACTTAGAGGGTCAACTTAGGAATTTTGCTGCCTTCGGTACCTTGGAAGCCTCGGTAGGGAGCGTGACCTGCAAAAATAGAGGAACGCTCGGTAAGGCCAAGGGCACCGGTGTGGTACCGGCCGAAGGCTCTCCGAAGCTTAAGTAAGTTCGGGATGTAATAAGTTTTACTTTCAGATTAATTAGGCAGTATGCTGATCATCTGCTTACCCTATGCAGGGATGGCTGATCCCTTTTTATAGGGCCTGGGAGGTAGTGCTTAGTTGTAATCTGTCGATGTGGGACTGTGGACGTCGCTGGGGAGCATGCCACGTGTCCTTAGAGAGGCGGTGCCTAAGTGATGCGATCGGTAGGAGGGGGTGCCGAAGGCACCTCTGTTAAGGCTTGATTTGTCCCACGTGTCTTGCTCTCATTGGCTGCTTATTCTGGGTGTAAACAGGTGTAATTCGTGAAATTGACAGATCAAAAAGGAGAGAGAAAAGCTTGGATTTTGCACACGCTTGAAGCCAGAAAAATAAATAACAACAAACAATATTTGAAAATGATGCATTGTCTTGTGTTATATGTGTTGTGTATCTATAACAGTAAGAAATTGGAATGAGAGGATGAGTGAAAAAATAAAATCAACACATGGCGTCAAAAAATGAGAAGAAAATAGAAAGGAACCCAACCTTGTGAAGTGGGATACGGTTTTTAAAAGCAAGAAGAAAGGTGGTCTTGGTCTTAAGCAAACTGATCTTGTGAACCAATCTATGTTGGCCAAGGTAGGCTGGAGTCAAATGCTCTAATTCAGAAATGCCTACAAGGTAATGTTTCTAATATTATTTGCAATGAAAGGTCAAAGCACTCACATCCTTCTCCTACATGGCGTGCCATTGAACATGGTGCAAATATTTTGAAAAAAGGGATAAAAATTAGAGTGGGAGAGGGGCTGCACACATCCTTTTGGACAGATAATTGGGTTGGTGATGGGCCCTTGATAAGTCTGTTAGGGAGGGTGCCTCAAGATAAATTACAGTTGAAAGTTTATGACTATCTGTCTCATGGAACTTGAGACTTGGAAAAGCTAAAGGAAGAATTACCACTTGAGATGGTAGGTCATATTACGTGTGTACCTGCTAGATTAAGTTGTAAACTAGATACTCCTATTTGGAAGTATACTACCAATGGCTCTTTTAGTGTTAAATCAGCATATATGGCTAATTGTCGGGAGTCTTCGAGTATGGATGTTAGCTGGGTTTTTATATGGAACATTAAGGCTCCTCCCAAAATTAAATATTTCCTTTGGTTGCTGCACCAAGATAAACTCTTAACAAATTATCAAAGAGTTAAAAGGAAGATGACCATGACTGCCAATTGTGATATTTGTGGTGCCCCAATGGAGAATGCGGCTCATATTGTACGCAATTGCCCAGTGGCAATTTCAGTTTAGAATCAGTCCCTTATGCCTATGAATCTAAGTTTGCTGCAGACTGTTGATCTTCATACTTGGGTTGCAAAAAATTTACACAACTATACAATTTTGGCTTATGGAGTGGAGTGGTCAACCATGTTTGTTTTCACGTGCTGGTTTCTTTGGAAATGGAGAAACAAAAAAAATTTTGATCATGAGTTTGTGTTTCCTAACAACCCCAGACACGTCATTCTTATGGCTGCTGCAGATTGGACACAGGCCAATATTGAAAATACTAGAAAACCCACCATCTCTCTCGCTGCACTCTCTTGGCAATATCCGAATGAAGGAGTGATTAAAATCAATGCCGATGGGTGCAGAAAAGGTGAGGATGGACGCATTGTTGCTGGGGGTGTACTAAGAGATAGTTCTGGGCAGTGGATGAGAGGCTTTGCTGTTAATCTTGGTGTAGGATAAGTCTTGGAAGCTGAGTTATGAGGCATTTATCTTGGACTGAAAATTGTTTGGGATATAGGTTGCAATGCAGTTGTGCCTGAGTCTGACTCAGTGATCACAGTACACCTGCTTCCAGTGGCGAAGCCAGGATTTCATGTGTCTGGGGGCCTTTCACAAAATATAAATCATAATTGTCCTCGACGAGTTTTCATATTTTGAAATCGTTGCATAACAACCTCGTCATCTATACTATTAAAAATGTATTTCTCAATATATGCAACCAAGCAATCATTCATCCACAAATCCCCCATTCGATTGCGTAACCGATTCTTCACAATATTCATAGCAGATACATACTTGGAGTTGAATAGCGATTTACCAAATATCTCCAAAGCCTTTTCTATTTGGTAATCTACACATAAATTGAAAGACCCATTAAAATCAATAGGAAAAAAAAAAAAAAAAAAAACTTGATAATATAATTAGAATTTGAGAAGAAAAAAAACTCACAATCAATTGGCTGGTCTGGTCGTGTTTTCTAACCCAAGAAAAAAGAAAAAGGCTTAGGTTTATTGATTTATACAAGAAGACAATATATAATAATAATAATAGTTCTAATCCTTTTAGGAATGGGTAATGTATGATTTTAGAATATTGGCTGTTAATAGGGCCCACGTTGCTGAAATCTACTTTGGTTGCTTGCTGGATCACGCCACTATGGCTTAAATTCTTAGGCTGAAATCTGCTTTGGCCCATATGCCTTCTACAATCTGCTTCTGCCAGACTTTGTATAGTGTATACTAGTACTATTTTTTTTTTAAATAAAATTTTAGTGGGGGCCAAGTGACTACACTGGTCCCCATGTGCCTCCGCCAGTGCCTGCTTAACAAAAATGTGGATGACCTTCATCCTCTTGCTGCTATGTTGTGGGGATGCCAAGACTATATAAACAAAAACTGGGTTTGTTCTATTCATCATGTATATCGTGAGTGCAATATGGTGGCGGATAGATTAGCTGAATTGGGTTCATGTCTTGAGTTGGGCCGATCAACCTTCCATGATCCTCCTGATAGTATTAGGTCTTTTCTTAGTGAAGATTTACTTGGAGTCTGTAGGCCTTGAGCCATTGTTTAATTTCTTTGTTGGGCGTTAGCCCCGTTTCTTCACCAAAAAAAAAAAAAAGGCCTAATGATATTCAATTGTAACTTTTAAAAGAGTTTTTTCTCTCTTGATTTTCTCTTGCTTGTCTTATATCATATTTTGATTTGGTGTTATATTGCGATGGGCTTAATTTAGCCATTGATTTTAAGTGGGTAAAATAAGCTTCATAAGTGAGGATATATAATCCAAGTGTTAAATAATCCCTTGTGAGAGAAAAGATTAGTGGCCATCTCTAACAAATGTGCCCTCTAGTTTTCAAAAGTTTGTATTTACTTCTCTTTTTTGAAGGTCTTTTTTGCTAAAATATGAGAGAATAATGTTTGTGAGAATTTTCTGTATATTCTTCTCCTTCTAGGAAGCCATATTTATAATACTATGACGGCTTAGAGGCCAAGTAAAGTAATTAATTCCTAATTCTATTTACATAATGAAATCAAGAATAAAGGGAAATCAATTACAATTAATACAAGAATCCTTGGCGTGCAAGGGAAGTCAACGAGTCCACAAGTCACGCCAACACTCCCCCTCAAGTTGGTGCATAGATGTCGATGATGCCCAATTTGTTCAGTGAGTTGTGTAATGTTGTACTAGAGACTCCCTTTGTAAATATGTTGGCAACGGATCCATCTTGAGTACGTCACTTCGAGCCTTGTCAAGTCTATCATCCAATCCATCCAAAAATGTGTAAACTTGATCTTCCTGAATAATGTTGTTGTACCTCTTGATATCATACTCATATTTCATCATATTCGGACGACAAAAGTCAATTTCTCTCCACAAACCTTGGAGATTATTGTAGAAGGTTTCAATCAAGCCATCGTCTTGTCACATCCGAGAGACTCATCGTTTAAGGTCATACACCTGAGAGGTTTCAGTTCCATCAAACTAGGTCGTGGCAATCACATCCCACACTAGTTTTGCCGTAGGAAATCGAACAAAATTGCTAATCAATGTAGGCTCCATAGAATTGATTAGTCATCCTTTCACAATCGAATTCTCCGTTCGCCATCAGATGAACGTCAGGTTTGTCGAAGAAGGTGGTGGGACCATAGGCTTGTTTTTGCTCGAAATATACATCTTAAGAACTTAGGACCATAGGCCATAGTTGGTTCATCCAACTTGATGATGATCTGTGCACGGGAAGATTCATAGGTGACAGTCGAGGTCGGGGTCTTAGTCTTTATCGAGATATGAGTCTGGGTCTAGGTCGGGGTCTTGTTCTGTATCTTCAAAACTGGGTCTTCTGAGCGGCCAATTCTTCTAGGTTCGGGTGAGAACTGGTTGAGGGTCGGCGATGCTACCTCCATGGGAGATGAAAAAATTGGCATCCCTCATGGTGTCAGTTAAGGTTCTAAACTAGGGTTAACATCAATCCCAAGATCATTGCAGCTCTGATACCATGTTAAAAATATTTGTGGGAATTTTTAGTATATTCTTCTCCTAGTTTCTTTTGTTTACTCTTTTAGAGTTTTGGTCTCTTAGGTCAGCATGTTGTTGTGCATTTATGTTATTGTCTTTCTCTTCTGTAGAGTTTGGTTCGGTCCCTCATGTTGTTCTTATATCTCTTTTTTGTTTCTTATTAATAAATTATGATCAAGGGGACGGGCGGGGGCTTCCGGAGTGTTGGTCCCCTCTTTGAGGGTGGTGGATGTTTGTGCATCTGATGATCGATATTGAGGAGCTAATCTCTCCTAATCCTTTGGTTTAATTTTTTTTTAAAATAAAATTACAATTAATACAGGAATCCTTGGGATGCAAGGGAAATCAACGTATCCACAAGTCACACCAACATTTTTTCTACGTAGAAGCATAGTATGTATATAGGCAAAGAATTGGGTCTTGGTTTGGAATCCCCAACTTATATCCCTTGATTTGTGAGATTTATTTGTCAATTGATTTCATTTGAGTCAATCCTTGATTTAAGGATTTCAACAAATGATTTAGGAAATGACCAATTAATAAGTATAATGTATTCCATTTTTGACATATGATTTTATTTTTTTATTTATCAAACATATGATTTTATTTGATTGATGATGTTTCTTAAATGCTAAAACGTGTCACCTCCAACTCCCTGTATCTTATGTCACGTGTAATTTGCATGAGACCCAGAACTTAGATGAGTCGACTTTAACTAATCAAGTTGTCAAACTTTGAATTATTAACCACCAAAATTATGGTTTCTACAAGACTCACAAGTGCCATTAAATTTCAATTCATAATAAATTTGGATATATGTTAATAACATGATACAATTGATCAAAAAAAAAAAAAAAAAAGGGGTCATTATATAATAGGCCCTTGCAACTCTAATAGTCTATACAAAAATTCATCTACATATTTACTTTCAACCAAAACCCAATTTTGAAAACGGATGCCATGAAGGATAAAAGTTGCCCATTTCTTATTACTTATTTACAAAACCCTGTCATTTTTGTTATCCAGCGATTTTTCCTAAACAATCCCTAATATCTAGCCTTTCCATTATTATGGTGTTGCTAGACTCAACAAATCAAAACATTCTCATAATACATATAATATATGTTCGTTCATAAATAATATGTATATATAGCTATACATATAAACCATAATTACATATAATGTAGGTATATTGGATGTCGTATAATGTAGGTAATTTACCTACACATATTCATATTAAAAACAAGTACACTATTCATACTAGGTAAATTATATTTTTCATAAAACAAACAATAAAAAGATTATTAGTTATTTTTCATAGAACAAGTAATAGGTACATTATTTTTTTCAACATAATTAGTATGTACAGTATTATTCATAAACAATTATAAAGTAGATTATTAGTCATGTATAATTCATAAAAAGAAAATAACATAAACATTTTTATTAAACAAACCGAATACCTAAATCTGTATTTTTTGTTAAATTTTAAAAAAATGTTTCCAAATTAATTTCTACATCCATTACAACCATTTGGAGATCTTTCCAAATTCAACATCTGTCATTATATACAATGCAATTAAAAACTGTTTCCATATTGATTCCTACATTAATATACAAAATGCAATAATGGCTTAGTTGGGGGTATTTTTGGAATCTGAATCAGATTTTATGCTTAATTAGGTAACTTGCTGAGTTGGATCCTAGTCATGGGTTTTTACTTATAGAAATTGGGTATTATTTATAGGAACCAAAAGTGAAGGGTTGTAGTTACGGCAAATTGAATTTGAAGGATGTAAGCCAAATTTACAAAACATGTGATACAAGAGCAGATTCAGATGGGAAATTACATCAGTATTGCTAGCTCAGCATCTAATACAGAACAAAATTCCCTTATTTTATTTCCCACAAAATTATTATAATCATAGAATTAAAGAAAAAACAAAATGTTTTATTAATGTATGTGTCTTAATTTGGTGTATTTTTATTCATATGCATTTGGGGACGAGTTGAAGATGAAGATCAGGCAGCAACAGCTATGAAAACTCCAACAATGGCGGCCATGAAGACTTGGTATCCAGAAAAGATGAAACCACGAACAGCAGAGGATGGAGCTGGGGCAGGCGAACCCTCCATAACATTGATGGTAAGTTTCTGGCCCAAATCAGCACAGTGGTTGCCAGTAGAACAAATGTACCATTTTTTTCCAGCCGTCTTTAGCTCTATTTTGTCGTTTCCAGAGGTAAGTGGTGGTTGATCATTTGTTGTTGGCTTAATACATTCCTTGAACCCAGTTCCATTCACCTTGAACACATTGTGTGGGGGGGACTGGTAGTTGAACACTGCATGCATGCATAATATATGTTCATAAATTAATTAATATTCATGGATATATGTAGTTTTGAAAGAAAAAAGGAACTGATCACATCAAATCTGGTTTTTGTAAGTTAATTATTAATTATGCTAAGAGTAATGTTTGTTTTCTAAACAACTGCTTAGTTTTGACTGCTCGTTTTGACAAAACCAAATGGTTGAATGGTCTAAATTCACGGTTTAGCAATATAAGCATCTTAAAACATCTTCTATATTATGGTAAAAGTATAATCGGAATGTATATATTACCTAGTGTATCACCAACATAAAATACTTTGTCCTTGGCCCAAGCTGGGTAGTCAACACTAGTGTTCCAGCCGCTAGCATCTCCAACGATGAACTCCGTTGCCATGGAAATTGTAGGAAGAAGAATCACAACCATGGTAATTAGGGTGACAAACTTAATCGAAGCCATTGGAGCTAATTATTGATATATCCCTTAATGATTAGGAAATTTTTGTGTTAGCTCTCTCAGTAGGTATACTGTTTTGTATATGTTCTGGGAATGTTTGGTCTATTTATACATTTTCTCTTGTTGAATAATTCATTGAAAACTTCGAATGAAAGACAAAACTTGAAGACTGCCTTTGGTCGGCTTACCACACTATGTTGCAAATAAAATAATATGGTCGGCTTTAATATGCTTTTTAACTACTAAATTTAGAGAATGAACGGGGAAAATTATGTTTTGCTTTGTAAAGAGTTACAACTTACTGTTAACGGGTTTTTAGCACGGGTAATGGATATCCGGACAATCACACACATTACACAGATTTATAGTGGTTCACCCATGAATAGGGCTACGTCCACTGTAGAGCTTGGTGTTTATATTTCTCTATGAATGAGTATTACAATATACATGGAGAGGCTTGAGAGCCTGAATACAAGAGGAAGAGGGGGAGAGCTTGGACATCTCTGGATATGCCCATGGAGAGGAGAAATCGGGCAGTCCCATGCTGGAGAGGGGTCTGTTCCCTTATATAGGCAGGAGAGGAGGGCCACTTGCCTTTGTTTAATGGGCAAGTGGCAAAGGCATGGGTTGTCAGGGGACATCCTCCGTGGGGTACGAGCTGGGCACGTGGGGAAGGCACGGGTTGTCGGGAGACCTCCTCAGTGGGGTATGAGCTGGGCACGTGGGGACGGCACGGGTTGTCGGAGACCTGAGGTAGTGGGTGATATGCTATCAAAGGCATGCGTGGTGGTTTGCTCATGGCTGAGGCAGGAGGAGTTGGCTAGCACATATTGCTCGGGTATGACATTTCGGGTATCCCATATTGGCTTAGGCAATATTGAAACGGGTAAGGCATTTCGGGTACGCCATATTGGCTTAGGCCATATTTGGTACGTCACTCCTGGTGGGTTATTTCTAGTAGGTTATCTCTGGTAGGACATTTCTAGTACCAACCAGATATGTATAACAACAAGCCCCCAAGTTCTTAGTTGAGAACGAGTTCTTGACTGGGAACTTCCAAGTAATCATGTAAGCCATTCCCGGTGAGCTATCCTGGTAGACCATTTCTGGTAGGGCTTTCTAGTACCAACCAGTTATGTATAACAACAAGCCCCCAAGTTCTTAGTTGAGAACGAGTTCTTGGCTGGGAACTTTCAAGTCAATCTTTGTTTGGCTGAGTCGATGAGCCTGTTGCGAGTAATGAGCCTTAGCTGCAAATGATTGGAGGTTAGGCAAGCTATACACCTTTCGATGGCGAGCTGAGCTTTAGTAGGTCTTGAGTGGCGAGCCAAATCATGGAGAATCAAGCCTTGGTAGGTTTTGGTGGCGAGGCGAGTCATGGAGAGTCAAGCCTTGGTAGGTCTTGGTGGCGAGGCGAGTCATGGAGAGTCAAGCCTTGGTAGGTCTTGGTGGCGAGGCGAGCCGTAATGGAGTTCACACATACAATTTCGCATTTATGACATAATGGAGATGTATGTAATGATGACGTGATGAGGATGTATGTGATGATGACGTGATGAGGATGTATGTGATGATGACATGATGTATGTAATGATTATGTGAAAATGATATATGTTACGTGACACGCTACATACTAATTTACGGACGATATACCATTTTTCGTCTCACTTTAACCATGGCGGGACTTCGTCGTCTCTCTTTAAACCATGGTGGGACAGGTTGGAGGTGGTGGTGAGGCGAGCTGACATACAAGGTGTCTCCCAAGCCCCCAAGTTCCTGGTAGAGAACTAGTTCGACTGGGACCTTTATGTAAGATCCTTGTTGGCGGAGGCGATCAACCAGTATTTTGGAGAGGGGAAGCTTTTGTTCCTTGGAGAATTAACCTCGCAAGGTGATCGGGTCCATATGCGACGTGGAGATTGAGCATACGAGGTGCTTGGGTCGGCTACAACATGGAGATTGATTATGCTCGGTGCTCGGGTAGACTACGCCGTGGAGATTTGAGCATGCAAGATGCGTCGGCTACGCCATGGAGACTTGAGCATGCAAGGCGCTCGGGTCGGCTACGCCGTGGAGACTTGAGCATGCAAGATGCGTCGGCTCGGCTACGCCATGGAGACTTGGGCATGCAAGATGCGTCGGCTACGCCATGGAGACTTGAGCATGCAAGGCGCTCGGGTCGGCTGCGCCGTGGAGACTTGAGCATGCAAGATGCGTCGGCTCGGCTACGCCATGGAGACTTGGGCATGCAAGATGCGTCGGCTACGCCATGGAGACTTGAGCATGCAAGGTGCTCGGGTCGGCTACGCCGTGGAGACTTGAGCATGCAAGATGCGTCGGCTACGCCATGGAGACTTGAGCATGCAAGGTGCTCGGGTTGGCTACGCCGTGGAGACTTAAGCATGCAAGATGCAAGATGCGTCGGCTACGCCGTGGAGACTTGAGCATGCAAGGTGCTCGGGTCGGCTGACGCTGTGGAGACTTGAGCATGCAAGATGCGTCGGCTACGCCATGGAGACTTGAGCATGCAATGCGCTCGGGTCGGCTACGCCGTGGAGACTTAAGCATGCAAGATGCAAGATGCGTCGGCTACGCCATGGAGGCTTGAGCATGCGAGATGCGTCGGCTACACCATGGATACTTGAGCATGCAAGGTGCTCGGGTCGGCTACGCCGTGGAGATTTGAGCATGCAAGATGCGTCGGCTACACCATGGAGACTTGAGCATGCAAGGTGCTCGGGTTGGCTACGCCGTGGAGACTTAAGCATGCAAGATGCAAGATGCGTCGGCTACGCCGTGGAGACTTGAGCATGCAAGGTGCTCGGGTCGGCTGACGCTGTGGAGACTGAGCATGCAAGATGCGTCGGCTACGCCATGGAGACTTGAGCATGCAATGCGCTCGGGTCGGCTACGCCGTGGAGACTTAAGCATGCAAGATGCAAGATGCGTCGGCTACGCCATGGAGGCTTGAGCATGCGAGATGCGTCGGCTACACCATGGATACTTGAGCATGCAAGGTGCTCGGGTCGGCTACGCCGTGGAGATTTGAGCATGCAAGATGCGTCGGCTACACCATGGAGACTTGAGCATGCAAGACGCTCGGGTCGGCTACGCCGTGGAGACTTGAGCATGCAAGATGCGTCGGCTACGCCATGTAGACTTGAGCATGCAAGGCGCTGAGGTCGGCTACGCCGTGGAGACTTGAGCATGCAAGGTGTTCGACCCATGTGACGTAGTGGGTCGAACATGCGAGGTGAGCGGGCTGATCATGCATGCAAGGTGGTCAGGTAGGTCGTCCTTGCGAGTGACACATCACGTATGCCAGGTGATCGGGTTGGTCGTTTTCTCCAAGGTGGTCATCTGGCTCATCCTTGGGAGTAGCGCACCAAGCATGCATGGTAAGCAGGTCGGTCATGCATGCAAGGTGGTAAGCTGGGTAGTCCTTGCGAGTAACATACCACGCATGCAAGGTAAGCGAGGTAGGTCAATCAACGTTGTGGATGACCATGCAAGGGGTTCGGCGCATGTGACGTAAAGAGTCGAACATGCAAGGTGTTGGTTGACCTGTTAAGGCAGAGAGCCACCCAAGAAAATTGCTTGGTCCGACATTCAACGTAGAAGCTGAGCATGCGAGGTCCTGGTTGACCATGAATGTGCTCGGGTCTAACCTGAAGGTTGGCCATGCAAGTAGTCGGGTTGGCCATTTCATCCGAGGTGGTCAACTTGGTCGAGCATGCGAGGTGGTCAGGTGGTGCCTTTCTATCCACACCTGCGTAATACCGAGCCGATTTACGAGCACATTGGAGTTGTGGTACCGAGCTGGTTTGGGCACACTGGAGGTGTGCTGTTTATGCACTTCAACAGAGAGCGACACCTGGGAGGAGGAATTGCGTAGTGGCGCGGGGTAGCAAGGATGGAGTCGACGCAACTGGAGCTCCGACAACACCTGATTTCTGATAGGTCCATAAAGACCAGGTCGGCACATCTAGACGGCTCGATCTGCACTTGGTCGACCTAGACGATACCGGGTCGGCTGGGATCATATCTGGTCGGCTTGTACACAGTTCGGTCCTTGGGTCTAGTAGCCAAGAATTTTAGTGGGATGCTTTGGGACCGAGTCGAGCTGTTTCTCCATTTCTTGTCTCGCTTGCTACCCTTGATTTCGCAGCTGAGCAGCAACCTGCTCTACTCGTCACAGTCGGCTAGAAGTAGCTGGACCATGAATATGGTTTTCGGTGGAGATGGATTTCGAGGTGGAAAAGGATGAGAACGACATAAACCTTTCGTGTCGTTTCCCACAGACGGCGCCAACTGTTAACGGGTGTTTTAGCACGGGTAATGGATATCCGGACAATCACACACATTACACAGATTTATAGTGGTTCACCCATGAATAGGGCTACGTCCACTGTAGAGCTTGGTGTTTATATTTCTCTATGAATGAGTATTACAATATACATGGAGAGGCTTGAGAGCCTGAATACAAGAGGAAGAGGGGGAGAGCTTGGACATCTCTGGATATGCCCATGGAGAGGAGAAATCGGGCAGGGTCCCATGCCTGGAGAGGGGTCTGTTCCCTTATATAGGCAGGAGAGGAGGGCCACTTGCCTTTGTTTAATGGGCAAGTGGCAAAGGCATGGGTTGTCAGGGGACATCCTCCGTGGGGTACGAGCTGGGCACGTGGGGAAGGCACGGGTTGTCGGGAGACCTCCTCAGTGGGGTATGAGCTGGGCACGTGGGGAAGGCACGGGTTGTCGGAGACCTGAGGTAGTGGGTGATATGCTATCAAAGGCATGCGTGGTGGTTTGCTCATGGCTGAGGCAGTAGGAGTTGGCTAGCACATATTGCTCGGGTATGACATTTCGGGTATCCCATATTGGCTTAGGCAATATTGAAACGGGTAAGGCATTTCGGGTACGCCATATTGGCTTAGGCCATATTTGGTACGTCACTCCTGGTGGGTTATTTCTAGTAGGTTATCTCTGGTAGGACATTTCTAGTACCAACCAGATATGTATAACAACAGGTAACATAAATCATAAATTGAAGTAAATATGTACATAACCTAAAGTTTATGTACTATTTCAATTTCCATTAATATATATAGCTTAAAATATGTCTGCAAATTCCAATGTTATATCTTTCTGCTAAGAAGGGCATTGCTCTTTCTGGAAAAAAAAATATATATTTATATATATAGGGAGTTTTGATTGAGAGACACTCTTGTTGTAGGGCCCACTCCGTAATGTATTTTACTAATCTAAACCGTTTATTTTATAGATACTCATTCAAAGATCATCTCTACGAAAAAATCACTTGAATCCGATATCATTTGACCACTCAATTGAATTATTGAAATTTTAGTACTTTCTTAAAGCACAGTATTCATTGATTTTGTATGACACAATTGGATATCGAAACGATTTCCGATTTGTCTAATTTTTTTTTGCAAAGATGATCTATGAATGTAGGCTTAAAAAATAAATGGTTTGAATCGTTGAAAAAAAAAAATCATAGGGGACCCTAAAGAGTGTCTATTTGAGGGATCCCTCAATACTTATATATATAAGTATAAGTATTTGCTATTTTATATAGTGAAATTCCTTTTTCATTTTTTTTTTTAAACCTCGAAGTGTTTTTTTCTTTATGCGGGAAGTTTATTATAAGTTGGTTTCTATCATGTATCAACTTTTTCATTTTTCATATTCTTTTATTAGTTTTTAGTTTTTTCCTTTTTTTAATTGATATTTCACTCTGTAGCTCTATATGGTAATTATCACTTGATATTTCACTATATATGCTTCTTTGGATCCCAATCTATGCTTCAGAGTCTCAAGATGCATAAAAGAACAACAAGAAGTTTTATTCTTTGGAAATATAAATCTTGCCGGCTTGGCTGTTTTTGGACATGTCAAAGCATATACACATATTTTTGTTTTCTTTTAGTTTTTGTTTTCCACAATGAGAAATGATCTGATGATGTTTGGGTCAATTTCATGGCTCTAAAGGAAATCAATAATTAAATAGTTAAATACCCAATCGGTGTGAGAGTGGGTGTAAATTGCTAAAATATGAATATAATTTGAATACTTTTGGTTCTACGACAATCTAACTTTGCTTAATTTCAGCGAGGATTGATAGGTAGCTACTCCCTAATAGCACAACTATGCCTTTTGTTAAATACTATGTCACACTATATTACCGAGAAGTCAAGGCTTCAAAAAAGGACACACACAATCAATCTATCAACCATATTTCAACTTAAAGAAATTAGTAAAGCAAACAAAAACAACAACTGTAATGCAACTACTACTCTTACAACAAAACATGTTTCAAGTTATGGGAAAAAGAGTTCAATCAAAAATAGAAACTACAATCAACTAGCACTCTATAACAAAACAATGTAAATATCAAGCAACACTTAAATACTAGTAGAAAATCTCAAAAACAAGATTTTTAGAAACTCAAACAATAGTAAAAAAAAAATCTCAAAAACAAGATCCGATCATGAATTAGAAAAATCAAAACCACTAAAACTAAAACTTAACTCGAACAGTAACCAAAAAAAATACCATTCAAATTCACTGAAAACCTCCTTGTCAACAAATTCTAATCCACACTCCAAGACAGATCAAAACCTCGTAAGCATAATTAATAACTCAAGAGTTACATAGTATCAACCAACTCAAATATAACATCATATTTGACAATTGCATACCACCACTATACAAAAATTGAATAATCAACATCTCAAGATTAATAAAACCCAATAAATTCGAAAAGAATGTACCTTAATGACATGACCAACTCCGATCCATTTGGGAACAATACAATTAATCAAAATTGATCATCAAATTTGAATCGTACAACCAAAGCACACTATAAGTACCTCATATTTCGCACAACATCCACCAAAAAAAGCTCACACAAAAGTGGCACCAAAGCTATGTGAAAACGCTAGAAAAATTATAGTTTTACTCTTTCTGTAAAAGTCAAAAGCAAAACTATTTATAATATAAATAATATATAAAATAAATTGGAAACTCTTTTAAGGTAAAATAAATTTAAATAAACAAATAATAGGTAAATAAAAGCAAAATAAATTAAGATTATGAAAGCAAGCCTGGTATGGTGAAGCACGTCAAAGACGTTGTCCAAAAACCTTTGTAGCGTCCCTACGTGTAGGTACTGACGGTCTACGAGACTCCAAGATACAACCCTCAATACACAGGCTCAAGGTCTTCTATGAGCACATTCACAGTTGGATATAGGTGTCCAAGTCATAGAAACGTTGCCCAAAAATAAGTGTTTGGGGGTGGTCAAATTACCCTATATCAACCAACTAAGAGACATGTAATCCACCAAGGAGGAATCTCTGAATCTCCAATCCACGAAAGGTAGGTAAGTTCTGCGGAAGGAGTTTTGTCGAGGAAGTTCCGCCAACTTCAAGTCTTATGCTCGAAGTTCCTTGTTGCTATGCATGACCAAGCAACCAAGGAAGTTCCTCGCCAACGTTGAGTCCCATGCTCGAGTTTCCTCCTCATCGCTATGGACATGCTCAAATTTATTAATATATGTATTAATAACTAAATGTGAGCAAGTTGAGGGCAAGTTGGAGAGCAACTTGAAGATGGGTAAGACCAAAGTGAAGTTTGGGATTTTGTTGAAGTCGAGGCCATGATGATCACACTTCCGCCAAAGCTCAGTTGGGCCAACTCAACTCAACGGACGGAGATGTCATCGAAGAGGTCGAGTTCAATTGAAGATGAATTCTGTTTATACCATATTTGACCAAGCAACTAGAAGAAATTCTAAGGAAGGCAAAGAGTCCCACATTGAAATATTGCAAGAAGTGAAGACTACCTCTCACCTATAAAAGGAGACCACTCCTCACTTAGGAAGGGATCCCCCCTTTGTTGGGCTTGATCTTTAGCCTCTACTTTCTTCTCTTTATATTTGGGCCCAGCCCATTGTACAAATGTAAATACACATTGTTATAATAATGAGAATTACTTCTCCGTGGACGTAGCCCATTCATTAAGGGTGAACCACATATATCTTGTCTTCTGTATATTTATCGCTTGTCAAATCCTCACACATTTGGTGATGGTCCTCACCTTCACCAATCATCCATCACACCTCATCACTGAGTTGGGCTCAAAGGTGCTGAACCATTTTTGAGCGTCAACAAATTCAAAAAAGTGTGCCTTTGGGGTTTTCGTCAGAAATTTTCTAAGATTCTTAGTACACCATAGGGGGATCGAAATTGATTAAAATAAGGCTAAAGCCAACATTGATATGCCTCCTCCGAGAAACAAGAAAGAATTTTAAAGTTTGCTAGACCAAATAAACTTCCTCCTAAGGTTTATATCCAATTTTGCAGGAAAAGTTGAGCATTTCTCATCCTTGCTAAAACTCGAGGATGAAGTACAACTTTGGAGGAAGGAAATCCACAAAAAGGCATCTGACTCCACCAAAGAGTATTTGACCAAGCCGCTAATGCTCATTCCGTGAAAGCGAGGCCACCCTCTGAAACTATACATTTCAGCCTTGGAGAATTCTATCAGAAGTCTTTTAGCGTAAGACAACGATGAGAAGAAGGGGCAACATGTAGGTATGATAGACGTTCACAAGGCAATATGTGGAGCTAATCAAGTTGACATGAAGATGAGATGGCTTTTGAGAAGGCATGGCTATTATTAGCCAACCATCCTCAAATATTGCATCAACTATGCCAAGGGATGCTAAGATTGTCAAAGGCACAGCCCTATCCAACATGTTCTAGCTGGACCTATGAACTCCATTATCAAGGCTTGGCCTTTTAAAGGTTGGGCGATGGATGTAATTGGTCAAATCCATCCAAAATCATCGAAAGACCACAAGTATATCTTGGTGGCCACCGACTTTTTCACGAAGTGGGTGGAGGTCGTCCCACTCAAGAAGGTTACCCATGCCAAGGTGATAGAGTTAATTGATTCGCTTTTTTTTTTTTTTTTCACAATTATGAACCAGTTGAAAACTTAAGAGGTCAAATGGTTTAGTTATAAAAAATTTTGGTTGATTCAAAATTGACCCAATTCCTTCAAGAGAGTTTCAGGAAAAACCTCTGTTTAAAAATACAAAGAATGATCAAGTTAGTTTTTAGATGTGTAAACATATAACAAGCGTGCATCATAAAAGATAAAGCATTTTAAGATAATTTTAGAAAACATTCAAAGTTGTTTCTCTATACTTAATGTATATAAATGAAAGATAGAAGATGAGAGAATCAGATTGTGGTGGTGATTGTGGTATGTGGTATTGTGGTATTGTGGTAGTATGGTATTATATTACTATATCAAATGCGAAGGAGGAGTGGCCTTTTATAGGCATCCAAGAACATGTAACATTAAACTAGAAAATTAAAGCATTCAATATAGAAATAAAACCTGAAAATTAAATATTTATAACCCCCATAATAAATAAACTAAAAAATCCAAAATAGTTAATCAAAACTGTAAAAAAAAAATTAAAACCTTTATAAAATTCCAACAGTAGTGTTCAAACTCACACTCTCTTGCACACTACAAAAAAAAAAACCTAGCTGCTCTTTCTTTGAGTCCCAAAGGAAAACTCCATAGAGAGGGGAGGAGGAAGAAGTGTCATTGCCCCTCCTCTATTCTTGTTTTTTCCTATTGGGTTAGTGAATAAGTCCACTATGGCGTTTTGAATAAGAAGCCCCTTGTTGTGATTTCTTCTTTGGTAGGGTTGTTTTCGTTTATTTATTCTATCTTATGCGCACGTAGATCATTAGAAATCATATTTTCACCAAATTTGTTACGGAAACGATGGTGGGTGTCACCGCAACGACACTTTTTCTAGTGGTGGTTTTTAGGATTCATTTAGACTCATGGGTTGCTTTAGGGTTTTAGTTATATTAGCTTTGTGGGCTTTTGGTTCATTGTGGTGATGTGAGCTCGTAGTTTTAGTACAGCTTTTGTTTGCTTTAGTTTGCCCTCTTGAAATTGGTACTTTAGATGTGATGGTGATGTCTTTGATTGTTTTGTCAAAGTTTATCTAATGAAGTTTCTCTTTGATAATTAAAAATAAAAATTACTCTCTTTATGCCCCTTAAGGGCAAAATTGTACTTTCGTTATTCAAACTTACGAGGCCCACAAAAATGGCCAACCTCATCCACCTAAAACTTACATGAAACGAAAGCTACTGGAGTAGGCCCAAAATTCAAATAGGGTCTTTAGCATATCCGGATTTCTATTTCTTTTTTCTTTTTCTTTTTTTCTTTTTTGACCAAGAAAAGGAAATTTTCCTTAATCGTCTAGTCATGAACAATGTTGTATCTCCAGCTAAGGTATTAAACAACCATACTGGAGGTATAAAAACTCAACCTGCCCTACAAGTAAAAGATGCAATCTCGTGAGCAGCCTTATTACAACTACGAGGTGCATATACAAAGGTTACTTCTTGGAGTTTCGAATCGCAGCCTAGATGTCGAAAAGAATACTATCTACCTCCATGTCCATGGTCCTCTCCTCCACCATATGAATGGCAACTTGGGAATCAAACTCAACCACCACACTATAGAAACCTCCGTGTTGGTAAAGCTAACAGAAGTGCACGTATGGCATCCATCTTCCTCCACGAGAAACCACCTTGTTGCTTTGCGGATTTCAATTTCTTTACCTAAACTTAATTATTCTCAGTTTTTACCCAACCAATGGGTTTTCCGGTTAGCAAATCTGAATGCTACTTTTGCCATTTAGCAGTATTTGTAGTAGTTCATTGTTTGACTTTTCAGTTGGCACATAAACTAAAATGTGAAACTGTTAATTATGTAGTCAATTAATGTGTTAATTATGTAGTCAATTAATGTTTGGCACCTACTATGTTTGGCACCTACAATATTTGGGGGGCTTGACAAGGTTGGTTGCCTAATTAGTTTGATTGCCTAACTAGGTTGGTTGCCTAACTTGGGGGGCTTGACTAATGTCTTAGGAATTTGTATATACATGTGTTGATTGTAAGTAATGAAAGCATAAGTGAAAAATCAGAAAATATTCTACAACTCTCATTCTCTCTACAATTTCCACTCTCTACTCTCAATATTCTCTATGTTTTTGCATGGTATCAGAGCCTAATGGCTAATCCTTAAGATCCTCTATCAAAAGTCGTTGGCGTTTTTACATGTTGCTGTAAATTCTTTTGTTTCTATTAAATTTCCTCTCTTTTATCTGTATGGGCAATAAGTCCCTTGGCCACGATGGCCTAATTTGTTTCCTATGGGCACTACGTCTCTTGATCACCATGATCTCTTTCCTCCGTGAGCCTCGTCATCGCTCACCGAGCCATTTCCTTTCCTCCGCGAGCCTCGTCACTGCTTCCTGAGCCTTTTCCTACTCGGCCTTGTCTCTCTGCCCCTGCCCAGAGCTTTTCTACTGCCAATGTTCCCTTTGCACAGCCACTCTGGTGTTTGCATCATCTCTCAAGCTCTAACGAGCTCTCTTGTGTTTTCTTATTTATGGTTTCTTTTCTCACCACCTATCATATACTTCTTACTTTATTCCCCTTTATTTCCTTAAATTATTTCTTCCACTCTATTTCCATCCCATTTTTGTCTGGTATATTTCTTCTCCCTTGTTGACTTACACTTTTCTCTGTGTTACCCAAGTGAAGGTGTTTTCTCCTCATCTCTTCGTTCTCATGCACACCACATTTGTGCCTAATGTTTTGGTGGGTATCAAAGTTTTCTGTCTACCCATATATATATATATATATATATATGAAAATCTTTTCTTTGCTACCTCTTCTCTTTCACACCAATAACTTGGCTTCCTTTTCCCTTTATTTTATTGGACTTGTTTTGCACCATATGCCTCTTCCGTTTCAACACCTCTTACACTTGTCCACATCACCTACCCTATCTATACAATATTCATCCCTTTCTCTCTATGTGTGCATACACGTCATCCACCTTCATTCATTTTTAATCCTTCTTTCTTTTTGGGTTGCAGACTCTTTTCCATCTTTTATTCATTTTCTCCAGTTGTCGGATGCCCATCTCCATTCCACTTTTCCTT
This sequence comes from Prunus fruticosa, assembly GCA_018703695.1. NCBI lineage: Eukaryota > Viridiplantae > Streptophyta > Magnoliopsida > Rosales > Rosaceae > Prunus > Prunus fruticosa. The sequence continues at coordinate 1,543,715 of CM031923.1, read as the reverse complement.
GCATTTGTTTCTACCATGAGACTGGCATGTTTGAGTCTCTTTACTATTATTTCATTTTCTCTTCTTCCAAATCTCGACCCTCTACCAGTGTCAGATTTGAGGGGGGAGATAGATGCAACTTTATTTGGGTGCTGCAACTTTATTGTCATTACCGGTGTTGCTTTCTCCAAATCTCGACTCTCATACGTCGTCGAGGGGGAGTGACATTGCTGCTCATCTATTCCGCTGCAATTCTGTTACCTATCTGCCATGACTGATTCTTCTACATCTAAGCTTCAGTCGAGCTTCCGTTTCTCAAGTGCCACTGCTTTTATGGTTCTGACAACCCCTTCTCTTTAGGGGGAGAGGAGGAGTGAAGAGAAGTTGTGTCTGCAATAATGGAAGTATTTGTGACGCTGCTAGTATTGTTGTTGCTTCATACTATATCCTTTGCTAGTGCCAGCTGCTGCCTTTTGTGTCCCTTTGTTGTTAACAGGATTGTTGCTCCTACCTGTTATGACTCTTGTTGGGGACAGTGTTGCCTGGGGATAGTTATATTGCTCTTGCTGGTGCCAGTGTCTTAGATTTCTCTCACTGGTGCCAGTGCCACTGATCATATGGCTCCATCGACCCCTTCTCTTCAGGGGAGAGGGGGAGTGAAGAGAAGTTGCCTCTGCCGTTGCTCCTCCACAGTTGTCTGCCCTGCCTTGTCTTGCCTGTGCCAGTGCCTTATATTGCTATTGCTGGTACCAGTGTTACTCTTGCTCCTGCCGTGTTGTTATCTCTTGTTGAGGACAGTGTTGTTGTTGCTTCTACCGTGTTCTTGTCTTTACCGGTGTGTTTCCGATGTGGTCATGCCCGTTGAACTTGCCTTTGCTTTGCCTTGCCTTATCCTATTTTTAGGGTTTGGTTGCCCTTGCCTTTGTCGTGCCACCTTGCCTTTGCTTGGCCTTTATTTGCCTTACCTTGCCTTACCCTTTCTTTTTAGGGTTTGGTTTTACCTTGACGTGCCTTTCCCTATTTTAGGGTTTGGTTGTGTCCTTGCCGTGTTCACAGGGTTTCTGTGTCCTTTACCTTATCTTTGCCGTGTTCACAGGGTTTCTGTGTCCTTTACCTTACCTTTGCCGTGTTCACAGGGTTTTTGTGTCCTTTACCTTATCCTTGCCGTGTTTACAGGGTTTCTGTGTCCTTTACCTTACCTTTGCCGCGTTCACAGGGTTTCTGTGTTCTTACCGTGTTCACAGGGTTTTCTGTGTTCTTTGCTTTGCCTTTGCCTTGTTCGCATGGTTTATGTGATCTACCGACCAACCGGCTGCACTTGGATTTGGTGTTGCCACCGACAGACCGAAATGATTAACTTCGATGTGGCCTTTGCTCCACGTGTGGCCCACCATGTAGTGGTCCCACGTGAGGGGGCATGTTGAAGTGGATCGACATTTTATTAAGAAGAAGCTCGATGCAGACATATTAATGAAGGAAGTCTCTTGTTATAGCTTTCCATTCTCTTGGCAAGTTGGGCATTAGTGATATCTATGCACCAACTTGAGGGGAAGTGTTAATTATGTAGTCAATTAATGTTTGGCACCTACTATGTTTGGCACCTACAATATTTGGGGGGCTTGACAAGGTTGGTTGCCTAACTAGTTTGGTTGCCTAATTAGTTTGGTTGCCTAACTTGGGGGGCTTGACTAATGTCTTAGGAATTTGTATATATATGTGTTGATTGTAAGTAATGAAAGCATAAGTGAAAAATCAGAAAATATTCTACAACTCTCATTCTCTCTACAATTTCCACTCTCTACTCTCAATATTCTCAATGTTTTGGCAGAAACTGTGTCAATCAATTTTTCTATTGCCTACAACCCAAGTGGAAATGCTAAAATGTAACCTATCTCTAGGCCTCTGATTCAAAGGCAATCGGTTGGAAGTAATATATAATTTCGAAATAAATGCATTTTTATGAACGCAATTTTTTTGGTTGCACGCACGATGAGGGGATTGATATAAAAATGAGGAACAGGCTTAGAAACATGGACACCACACAACTTGGTAATGAGATTTCTTCATTTATCATCATGCACACCAATCAGTTTGGTGCCTTTGAAAATGACGGAGGCAGGGCCTCAAAAATACAAAATATCAAGAGGAAAAAAACAAACAAAAAAGGAAGATGAAATGCTCTCAAGAGCACATTAAAAGCCTACTAGATATTTCAACACACAGTTATTTTTGAAACAATAAAACATGATTACAGAACCGTTTCAAGTTCATGTAATGCAATAGAATTGAAGCTTCCTTTCTCAAATCATTCACTTGGCACTGGCGAGCTGGGTGCGGAGGAGCTTGGCAGCAGCAACCATGTTACTGAGGGCTGGGTTCACTTCAGCGTACTTGCGAGTCTTGAGACCACAATCGGGGTTAACCCACAAGATGTTTGTCTCGAGCACTGCAAGCATCTTGTTGATCCGGTCTGCAATCTCTTCAGTTGATGGTATTCTTGGAGAGTGGATGTCGTAGACACCAGGGCCAATGCCAGCACCGTACTTCACTCCCTCGCGGAAGACTGAAAGGAGCTTCTCATCTGAACGAGAATTCTCAATGGTGATCACATCAGCATCCATGTCAATGATTGAGTGGATGATGTCGTTGAAGTTGGAATAGCACATGTGAGTGTGAATCTGTAGGTTTGTTTAAAAACAAAACCGGTTCAGAAAATATAAGTATTTAAAAATAACCGAGAAAACAGAGAAGTGGAAAAAGACCTGAGTAGTGTCCTGCACACCACAGTTGGTGATCCTGAAGGAGTGGACAGCCCAATCCAAGTAGAAAGCTTGCTCAGACTTCCTTAGGGGCAACCCCTCTCTCAAAGCAGCCTCATCAATTTGAATAACGTTGATACCAGCTTTCTCAAGATCCTCCACTTCATCCTTGATGGCCAAAGCAATCTGGTAGGTAGTCTCTGAAATCGGGGCTGGTCATTTCTAACAAAGGACCAGTTAAGAATGGTGACAGGGCCGGTAAGCATTCCCTTCATTGGGCGGGCAGTCATGCTCTGAGCAGCAGATGACCAGAACACGGTCATTGGGTTGGGACGGCTCACATCACCGTAGATGATCGGTGGCTTCACACATCGAGATCCATAAGATTGCACCCAGCCATTGACGGTAAAGGCAAAGCCTGATAATTGTTCTCCAAAGTACTCAACCATATCATTCCTCTGCCATGAAAAGATACAAATAATGAATTAGAGGGACACATAAAAAGAAGAAATCTTAAAATAGATGAAAAATAAGACAGAATTTCCAGTTCTCTTTAATTGATAATAACTAAAAAGAATTAAGCAGTAGAATATCTCTCTCTTCACTTTCTTGAAGAGATATTCATAAAGGAAATCTCACCTCGGGCTCCCCATGGACAAGGACATCAATGTCGAGCTCTTCCTGAAGCTTGACAACTTTGCTAATTTCCTCCTTAATGGCCTTGACATACTCCTCCTCAGAAATCCTGAGTACAGCACACATCAGCACAATTACTAATGCATTATTAATGAAATAGTTGTGATTCACAACTCTTATGAAAAATACAGAACAATTAATTCCACTCACTTCTTGGCCTTGTATTCACGACGGACCCTCCTGAGTTCAATGGTCTGAGGGAATGATCCAATGGTGGTGGTTGGGAGAATTGGAAGGTTAAGCTTCTTCTGTTGAGCATCAAGTCTAGCACTTACATTAGTAGCACGTCGGTGGTCAGAACCCTTCAACGCAGCAGCCTGCAAGGCAAAAGAAAAAGTCAATTCAAAATACAAAACCATTTTAACAGCATGTCAATTGGAAAGGCATATGAATTGAAAGCACTTACAGCCTTTTGAACAGCCTCATTGGTCACTCTAGGGGAGGACTTCCTTGAAGCCTGAGCAGCGGCATTAGCAGAGAAAAATGCCTGATGACAAAAACATGAAAGGTGAGTTATAATTAGGGATCAGTACCACACAAACAGATAAACAAAACTCAGAAGAACCCTTGGAAACCAATGCTGAAGTGAACAGTGTCAAACTCCAAAATGTGCAATCTAATACATATAATGTTATACGGCCAACTCTTCTAACTTTATGATTATTATAAATAATTGTGCCTCCAAGCTTATGCCAAAATGCACGAAATTTGTGCTTTATGAACAAATCTGATCACCCAAATGAAAAATAAGGTTTTACCTCATCCTTGTGACCAGCCAAGGCCTTGGCCAAAGCATTAACTTCAACAATTTTCTGGGCAGCAAAAGCGAGCCATGATTTTATTTCCTGGTCCAGCTTGGTCTCATTAACAAGATCAACAGCAGTGTGAAGAAGAGAGCAGGAGGTGGAGACAAGAAGTTTATCTGCACAGGACAAACAAATAATTAATGAAATGCAACTTTAGAACTAAATTATTTGACATTATCACTAAAAACTGCAGACAAGTTAAATACCTTTGCCAACAATGCCTTCAAGAGTCTGTAAAGTACTTAGGGAGGCAGAAAGATCATTAGCCCAAATGTTCCTTCCATCAACCAATCCGGCAAAGAGGTATTTTCCCTTAGGGAATTCACCCTTAACCAAATCAAGGGTCTTAGTACCACGAACTAAATCAAAACCATATGCGGTGACACCTTTCAAGGAAGTGAGGGTCTTGAATGCCTCAGCAGGAACATCAGCAAAGTAGGTCTCAATAAGAACATTCAAGCCAGATAGAGTTGATTCCAGGTGAGAGTAGGCATCAGTGAATGCTTGCAACTTGTGAGAATCAAGATCCATAACAAGCGTGGGCTCATCAAACTGAATCCATGAAGCTCCAGCAGCCTTAAGCTCAGATATAACTTCCCTAAACAGATATTCATAGTTGGAACAATTAGTTGGATACTCAAAATTAACAGAAGCAAGACAAAGTGTATATCTGATATACAAAGAGTATCTTACTTGTAGATTGGAATGATTTTTCCAAGAAGAGAGAGAAGAGAAAAGGACTTCTCAACACCCTTTGCTGGTTTCGAAAGCAACAAGTATGACACAGGACCAACAAGGACTGGAATGGTGTCCACTCCAAGCTGCATAAGGAAGATTGGATTAAGTTTTCACCATAATTAACATGGTAAACAGACTAGGATTTCCCTTCAGATATGCATGTGTTTGTGTTTACTTGTTTGCCTCTCTGCCTATGTGTGCAGACATATATACAGAACAAATAGAGAATGAACATATCATATACACATACCGCCTTAGCCTCCTTGTATTCATCGACGGCCTTGTGAGAAGCATAGGAGAAGTTGACATCAGGTCCCAACTCAGGGACAATGAAATGGCTGGATTAGTACATTAAGTTAGTATAAACCATACGAATGCATAATAATATGTTGATACTTTTAATAAACATAATGCTGAGAGAGGGTTTACGTACTAGTTGGTATCGAACCACTTGGTCATCTCCATAGCAGGAACTGAGGCATTTCCTCTGGCCATGGAGAAGTATGTGTCAAATCCAATCTCACCACCATTCCATCCATATCTTGGTGGAACAGCCCCGAGCAATGCAGTGGTGTCAAGCACCTGATCGTAGTATGAGAAAGTGTTGCTGGGGATGAGCTTGATCCCAGCATCAGCCATCTGCTTCCAGATGGAAGATCTCAGATCAGCTGCCACCTTCTGCAAATCTTCGGCACTGCTCTTCCCATCCCAGAAAGATTCCAAAGCAAACTTGAGCTCTCTCTTGGGGCCCATACGAGGGTATCCAACAATGTGAGACGCCATTTCTCTGTTTGATCAGATCAACAACCAACACAACTTAGCTGACTTAACAACTAGAAAAAGAAACATTTTCACGATGACCAGGCAATAAAGAGTTTAAGAAAAGTTTAAGTTACATCATGTCAACCATTCAAAACATCCCGACAGAGAGAAAATTAAACACAGCATTTTTTTGCTTCAAGAAAAGAGTTGATTGAAATCAAGAACAACAAAAGTTTATACCCTCCGAAAATCTCAAACGACAACAGATTCATAATAGAGCTTCCTTAGTTATGATTATTATGTAACTAAACAATATCAGAACTGATTTAAAAGAATAAAAATAAATAAATTTTATGAAACGTCTCTGTTATCTTCATGTGGAAATGAAAGAAAAAAGTATTGATACTGAGACATCCTGAAGAACTACATAGATGCTTGAATTATAAACACTCAATCAAATCCAACCAGAGAACCTACAACCTTATAGAGCAGAACTTTGTGCTTATGGATCTAATGAAGCAAGGAATCTCATCCTGAAATCGTAGTATATCAGAGAAACGGTTGAAAGAGAAATGGTCTCACTTATAGATCTAATGCTACATGCAGGGAATTTATCTGAGCCACTTAAGAAAATCAAATTTTTATTTGACCTTATCTTTAAGAAAATCATAAAAGCCAAAAAGAAACCCACTTAACTCAGAGATCTACAGCAAAACCCAAAAACAGATCTGCAAATACCAAAACCACAACATACTCAGATCTGCAACCCAATATGCCCAACAACCAAAATCCCAATGCCACCAAATGTTCATTCAATTAAACCAAAAGGATATCCGAAAAATCCAAAATTTTGGCAAAATCCAACACAAAATCGCAGAAGTGGACACTAACCAGCGTAGATCTCAGCGTAAAACCAAAAAATCAAATCAATTTTTTAACAAATGGTAGACAAAAGAGTGAAAGGTAAGCTCTAGATCACGTTGGCATGGCAAAAGGGTTGGAAAAGATGAGAAAAAAAAATGGCAATACACAGGGGTCTGGGAGAGAAGCCTAAAAGAAGAGAGAGATAATAAGAGGAGGAACAGAACCAGAAAATGGAGGGAGGGTCTTCGTACCTTGCGGAGGTAAAGAAGACTTGACTGGTTCTTTCTTCTTCTTCGCTTGGTTCAGTTACTAGCGTAGAAGAGAGAGGAGCGAGTTCAAATGGCTCACTCTCGCCTTATTTATAGCCAAATGAGCTTGCGTGGCTTTCTGCTTAGATCTGGGATTCTGCCCCTGCCTTGCCTTTGCCCACTCTTTCCAACGCTCATTAATTTTTTCTTTTTTTTCTTTTTTCAGTTTTTTCTTTTTATTTTTTTCCGGATTTTTTTTAATTTTATTTACACTGAAATTGTGGTGTTGTTTTTTAACTAATTTGGAGACGACGCGCTTGTTTTGGGTCGTGTGGTGGGTTTTGGGCGATGCGGTAGGTGAATGCCTTTGGTGGGTCCCACCCTTACATGCTTGGTGGGTGGGGTTGGAAACCGGAGAGGATTGGACTACAGGAGAGAGGAGTAACATACGTAGATTCATCTGCAGCCGTTTCTTTGAATGAATTCCGTTTTCTCATCTTGCTTTTAAATTTTATTTGTTTGTTTTAAACGGATTGATTTTCATAGCGAAAAAACGAAACTAAATACAAATTTTTAATTAAATGTGTTTATGCTGTAAATTGGAAGTTGTCTACTGTTAATTTGCGAATGAAACCAAATGGTTGGGTTAATGTGCTGAAGGCCAATCATACGTTTAAAAGATCAAGGCTCCATTTCGATGTAGAGATTTCAAATCTATGAATTTAGAAGACATTATAATTAAGGTAAAAAAGATGATGTGTATAAACTATTAGAGTTAATTCATGTATGTTCAAATTTCGACAAGAAAGGAAAGAAGAAAACAAATGAATTTCAAATGTGCAACATCTAGTTATTTTAAATACATTCAATCTGATTTTGTTGTTGTTTTTAGAGATATTTATTCAAAAACTCATTTTAACATGATATATTATATAAAAATTCATATAGAGCCTATTTGGAGAGAACGACCCAAAACTAGTCATTTGTTATTTTCTAATTAGTTCCAGTGTGTTAAAATTTTATAGGACCTAATTAGAAAATGACAAGTGGCTAGTTTTTTTTATTTTTCTCCCCAAATAAGCTCTATAATGGTTTTTATATAATACGTTATGTTAAAATAGACCTATTTGTGAAAAGTCCTTGTTTTTATTCCAAATCCCTTCTTTCAAATCCTTTCATCCAAACGGAGTCTGAAAGTTCTACAAACAATATAACAAGAATACTACTCCAACACCAATTTTTGGAAAACAACTTATGTGTCCGGCTGTCAGCGTTTCATTTGTTTTCTTTTTGGGCTCTATACATCAATTGGGAAATGTAAAACTTAGTGTCACCTTAACATACATAATGTTATCGAGAGAAAAAATTAAGTTGAATAATGATCCAATTAAATGTATGTGTGATGTGTGGGAAAAAATATAAAGGAATTACTATAATGTGTTTAAAAAAAAATTGGAGAGGTGAGAGAATCAAATTTGAGAAGAAATTCTTTGATCCCACAGATGTACTACGTCGCCCTTCCAACTAGACACATAGTATTGGAGTGGAACCAACCTGAGGTCATGTGGGAACCAAATGCATAGGAATTTTTTCAAATTTGAGACATCTTTTATAATTATAAAAATAAATTATGAGGTTATAGCAAAATAAATGCGTTTTAAGCCAACGAGGGTTAGTTGAGTTGGTAAGGATCGTTATCTTCGCTATTAAGGCCAAGGTTCGATTCCCGCTACCAACAATCCCTCTTGGTGGGATAATTTGTAAAAACTGAAAAATGGACTAAGATTCCATTTGTAAGTCCTCAAAAGTCTTTTGTATGCCTGAGTCTTTTTATTTTTAACGAGGAACCACCTCACAGTAGGGCTTATTGGATCCACGTCACCCACTCATATTGTATATACTCCGGAGAGACTAATGCAGCAACCCACCGCCACGGCGCCCCCACTTAAATATTGGTTTGGTACCGTGGATGACCGAACCCACGACCTATAGAACACACAGAAGCGCAAGGGGTGGCCTGTTGGTAAACTTTTAGCTTGTGAGAATGAGAATTGCATTTATAAGGTTTGAACCGTCTGTGGACAGCATAGCAAAAGCAGGATATCCAACACCACCCACTGTTCATCACGCGCCTGAAGAGCGCTTACTAAACATCGTCTCCTCTCCCCACGAATATTAAAACTTCTGTGGTGATTTTGAAACGGTTAAATTTGTGGAGAACTAAATTCGAAATTGTGAAATACTTTAAAAAATAATAATAATAATAAAAAGTTGGAGACTGATTTTCTTTTTCTTTTTCTAAAATAGACTCAGAGTTGGTGACTGGAGTTTTTTGGGGTTGGTGAGGACGCCACTTGTCTGCACTATGTTTGGGAGATTACATTTTTCTGAATTTATTTATTGCACTAAATATTTGAATCAATTACCTGATATACCCTTTGATTTGTTTGAAAAACTACGCGGAGGAGACATGTTTTGTTGTTGAGTGAGTAGGTGTGATGGGACCCCATTTTATACTTAAAACGCAAGATAATATAGTAAAACAAAATTATGGCAGCTATGAAAATGCGACCAGATTATGGTATTCTGAGGAGTAACTGTTACTGTTATCAAAATTAATTCATGTTTAATTATAAGAAAAAAAAACGAATGTAATTTTTAGGGTTTAGGGTTTAGGATTTATGGTTTATTTACATATTCTTAATCAAATGCGACAAGATTTTGATATTTTGAAGAGTTATTGTTACCGCTATCAAAATTAATTCATGTTTACTCATAAGAAGAAAATGAATGATTTTCATTCGTAGCTTCCCTGCATTCACTTAACAATTTTTAGTTTTAAATACCATTAGAGCAACAAAATGAGGGCATCTGTAGCTTGAGAACTCAGAGATCTCAAAATCATCCCATGAAATCAATGAATAGAAATCATCCACCAAACGCATCATGATGTTTTAAGGCCGTGGCTCCAACAATGAAAGCAGATTATTGGCTTTGATTAATTAGTGGGTGTGAGACGACCTCCAATGGGAATGAGACGTCGTGATCCCAATTAATGGTCTTTGCATCTAAGGTGAGGATTACACTCGAGGAGAGCTCAAGGCAATAAGCTCTGAGAAGACAATGCACGTGATTGATAAAGGCGATTTGTGTGTTTTTTTTTTTTTAAAACTACAATTTGTGGTACTTTTCTAATTGTTATAAACTACAATTTCAGAAATTGATATTTACACATGGGAGAATTCTAATTGATATTTACAATTTTGATTCGCCTTCTTCCAATATCCGTGTTGATACCAATTATGAATGAATCTGTCGAAAAGAGAGGTCTCATCACTTAAGGAGGTAGGCGGGCTTAAAAGGCCAAATACAAGGCCCAAAATCTTTTATTTGCGTCTACTAAGGCCGGATAGGTCCATCAATACCCATGCGGTCGAACCTTAAGAACAATGCGTGAACTAGGACTGAGCATTTAAATTGGTGAATCGAGCCTGAAAAAGGGGGAAAAAACCGTGTTGACAAAAAATTCAGCCTAGGATCAAAAACCAAACCGAATCGCTTCGGATTAATTTCCGTCCCTATTCTTCTCTTGAAAAAACAATCTAAACTGAACCAAACCGATTATGTTAAATTTTCTTTTAATTTTGTGGGGGTCTTTTTATTCCAACGCTTGACGAATGGGCCTGGGCCCGCTGAAAGAGCAAATGTCTGGAATCGCCCCTTGTGTTTGAGTTCGAGTATCAGACCCCAAGTGTGCTTCGAAAGGATAGCTGAGCCTTAGGAAACACCTTGGTCTTCTTCACCAATGAAACCAACGGTCGCTTGCAGATAAATGTTATGGCTTGGCATGAGAAGCTTGTGGCATGGGAGCAAAATCGACATGAGTTTAGCACCGAAGAGAAAACTGAGTGTTCTTGGGGGAAAAATAGGTATTAAGGTAGGAGATGGAGAGTTTGCAAAGAGGTTTGGCTGAGAAAGGAGGGAGAGAAAGGGATGGTGGCTCAAGTGCTATTTCCGGCAGCTTGACAGTGACTCTATCAAATGTCAGAATAGCATAGCAAGAGGGAAAACTGAGGAAGGAGATGAACTGTTGTGTAGATTCAGCTGCACCAAAATGAATTCAGCTGCATCCTCAACTTGTGATACTCGCAAGTGCACGAGCCGTTGGTAGTTTAGGATATGTAAGTGCGAGGTCGATTCCACAGGGATTGGTGATTGAATGATCCAATTCAATTTTCCTACACAAAACAAAAATGAAAACAAAAGAAACAAAACAAGAAGAAAGAATGTACATTACTTGAGAACATGGAGAGTTTTTGGAGAGAAAGAGAGAGGTGTTTGAGAGCTTGAGAATTTGGAGGAAGGTGTTTGGGAAGCTTGAGGATTTTGGAAGGGAAAGGAAGATGTTTGGGAAGCTTGAGGATTTTGTGAACTTGGAGAATTTGAGAACTTAGGGAAGGGAGAGAAAGATGTTTGTGAAGTGTTTGAGACATGGAGACGTTTGGAAGAGAAGGGAAATGTGTTTGGGAAATTTGGAGAAGGGAGGAGAAAGTGTTTGAGTAGTTTAGAGAATTTGATGAAGGAATGGGAGAAGTGTTTGGGAATTTTGAGAATCTTGAAAGAGAAAGTGTTTGGAGAACATGGAGAATTTGGAAGGGAAGAGACATGTGTTTAGGATTTGGAGAGTGTTTGGAAGAGAATAGAGAAGTGCTTGAGATTTAATAAAAAGAAAATTTAGTAGAATGATCTTATTACAACAATTGAGAACTACAAAGGGAAACTAAGAGAATTTGAGGGAGAGAAGGGAAGGGAGCTCTAGAGAAGTGTTTGAGAGCTCCCCCCCTTGGGGTATTATTACAAGCTTAGAGAACCTCCATATTTATTGTTGTAAAAATGGCTCACATTTAGTATGCAAGTGAAGGAGAGAGCGACCGGTCGCAAGGTTTGGGCGACCGGTCGTTTTCTCAGAGATTTGAAATCTGGAAATTTCGCTGAAAGCGACCGGTCGCAAGGTATCAGCGACCGGTCGTTTGGTATCCAAATGGTCGCGACGACCAGCGCGCTGGGTATCACGACCGGTCGCTTCATGCTGTGCTATTTTTTTTCCTACGCGTTTTCAAGTCCTCCTTGGTGTGCTACCATTTTCTATCGACTTGTGGAGAGAATAGAGTTCTAAGGGGGTTTTCTGTGTAAAACCAAAGTTGTAACTTATTCTTTCATTAGTGAATTTCTCAAAGGGGTCACCAAGAGGAGTAGGCAATTGCTGAACCTCTATAAATACTTGTGTCACTTTGTGCTTGGTTAGTTTTCTGCAAGTGTGTGTGTGTGATTCATCCATACTTTGTGTGTGTCATAAAGTCCATCAACAACAAGATCTTAGTGGGAGTGTGGAGTTGAGTTTCTTGCTCAATTCACAACAAGTGGTATCAGAGCTGTGTTTTGGCAGCTGGGCTAGTTCTTCTTTTGGAGTGCTAGTGTGTTGAAGATGGCAAGTGACAAGGAAGCTGAAGTTGGAAGTAGCTCTATGCAGAGGCTGCCACAATCTGTCAGCATGAAGGTGGAGTTAAAGCCCTTCACAGGGAAGGAGAACTTCACCTTGTGGCAAAGAAGGATGAAGTCAGCCCTTACACAACAAAATCTCTGTGTTGTCTTGGGAGGCAAGGAGAAGAAGCCGGCAGCCATGACAGATGCGGAGTGGGGTGTACTAGACGAGTTGGCTAGAGGAGCCATCGAGAACTATCTCACAGATGATGTGCTCATCAACGTGATGAAGGACACAGTGCAGCAAACATGAGGAGAAGCTCGAAGAGATGTTTGCAGGGAAGTCGCTGTCCAACAAGCTCTTCCTCAAGGAAGAACTCCTAAATCTTCGGATGGAGGAGGAAGGTAATCTAATGGAGCATTTGAGCAGCTTCAATAGATGTGTTGCTGACTTGCAAAGAATGGAAGTGTTGTATAATACGGAGGATAAGGCACTAATGTTTCTTACATCCTTGCCTCTGTCTTATAAGCATTTCCGAACGACGCTTATGTTCGGGAAGAGTACCTTGAAGTTTGAGGATGTGGTGCAAGATGTGATGACGCACCACAGGATGTCTCAACGTTCGGAGGAGAACTCTCAAGATGCTGGATTGATCGCAGGGAGCCGTTCAAGCAAGCGTGGAGGCAAGGGTAGCAACGGGAGGAATGCTAAGTCCAAGGACAATGAAGGGTGCTTCGAGTGTGGATCTACGGATCATTGGAGGCGAGATTGTCCAGGATGGAAGGAGAAGCTGAACAAGATGAAGAAAGCCAAAGGTTCAGTCAACGTGTGTGATGAGGACACATATGATGAACTCTTGACGATTACGGAGGAAAGTAACGGGGAAGTCTTGGCAAGTTCTTCGGGTAAAAGTTCAAGTTCTACTTCAAGTTGGATTTTGTGATTCCGGGTGCTCATATCATGTGTGTGCAAATAAGTTGATGTTTGACACATATGAGGAAAGGAAGTCATAGCAAGTTCTTCTTGCATGGAAGTTCATCATCAAGGGTGCTTGATTTCAAAGGTGCAGAAAGTGAAGTCAAGACAAGGGATGAGGAGGAGAATGTTGTTGAAGGGAAACTTCTTGCCAAAGTAGTCATGGGAGTCTCCATTTCAGGTGGAGCTTGACACAAGGGCTGAAGAAGGAGGGCAACAACAACAAACTCACAAAGGGGTTCTACTTGAGGTGGAGCCATCATCAAGTGCAAGGTCCGGGCCCAAGGAATTCATCAAACCGTCCCTAGATTTTGGATGGATGGACCAAGAAGTTCCAGCCACGTTTCGGAGTGCTAGAGGGAGCATGAAACGAGAAAGTTGGAGAGGTGCATAGATGAAAAGAAAGGTGTTCTTAAATCCAAGAGCAAGGAGTGCTAAGAGGGGATTTAGTGAACAAAGGTTTGGTATGTGTTTAGCATATCAAAGGAAGTCAATGATTCAAGGTTCCAAGAAGGCAAGGAGCAACGAATTTGGCAAGGGGGATCTCTTTTCTGCAAAAGAGGTCAAGGTTATTCAAGTCTAGACTTGGTGAAGCACCTTCCACCAAAGGTGCATTGAGGCAAGAGGTGTATTGCCATGGTGGAGTTCTTGGAAATTACTAGAACGATTTCTAAGAGGTTGAAGAGGTTCTAGAGGTCAACAATGGTTCATGGGTGATTAAATGATTCGCCAAGGTGGAGATTGTTGTAAAAATGGCTCACATTTAGTATGCAAGTGAAGGAGAGAGCGACCGGTCGCAAGGTTTGGGCGACGGTCGTTTTCTCACAGATTCGAAATCTGGAAATTTCGCTGAAAGCGACCGGTCGCAAGGTATCAGCGACCGGTCGTTTGGTATCCAAATGGTCGCGACGACCGGTCGCGGGTACGATCACGACCGGTCGCTTCATGCTGTGCCTGTTTTTTTTCTACGCGTTTTCAAGTCCTCCTTGGTGTGCTACCATTTTCTATCGACTTGCAAGGATATTTCTGATCACTTCTGATATAATAAGAGGTGGCAAGCAGGTGGAAAGGTGGGGAGAACACTTTGGCAAATTGATGACTTGCTTCAATGAGTGAATTCTCTCTTGGTTCAAGAGATTGATGGCAGCTAGCAACCATTGATCACTTGCTTTGTGAGCTGCCATAACAGGTGTCTAAAGTTGGATAACTAAAGCTAGAACGTGTAGAACTTTGATACCTTGTCTTAGAGTCCAAAGGCTTATATAAGAGAGAAGAGGAAGCAAGAGAACTAGTGGTGAAGTGCATAAGTAGTTAATCTCAAAGTTGTCAAAGTAGCTGGGAGCTATTGTTTTCAAAGGGAGATTATCTCACCAAAGAGAGAGAGCAATCAGTTCAAGTTAGAACTGAGTTGTAGTCTTAAGAGTCTAGACACCAAAGGGGGGAAACACCAAGGGTTGTGAAAGAGTTCACAAGTGCAACAAAGGGTTGAGCAAGGGGTGAGAGAGAAAAGAGAGCTTGTGGAGAGAATAGAGTTCTAAGGGGGTTTTCTGTGTAAAACCAAAGTTGTAACTTATTCTTTCATTAGTGAATTTCTCAAAGGGATCACCAAGAGGAGTAGGCAATTGCTGAACCTCTATAAATACTTGTGTCACTTTGTGCTTGGTTAGTTTTCTGCAAGTGTGTGTGTGTGATTCATCCATACTTTGTGTGTGTCATAAAGTCCATCAACAACAAGATCTTAGTGGGAGTGTGGAGTTGAGTTTCTTGCTCAATTCACAACATTTATAGGCCTAGGAGGAGTAAAAATCTGAATTCAATATGGCTAATGCATACAACACTTGTTTTATAAAATCTGAAATGGTTGATGCACTTGTATTAGAAAATCTAAATTGGGTGATGCACTTGTATTAGAAAATCTTGAATGGTTGATGCACTTCCCCAATAAATCCCACCAGCAGCCCTAGCTCATCTTGATGTCACCATGACCAAGCTTCCAACCAGAAATGATAGCTCATGTCTAGCTCACCATGACCAAGCATCCAACCAGCACATGCTGAGGTCAGCTTGACCAGCAACTTCAAGGGCTTACAACTTGGGCTTCTCTTAATCAAATTAGGACTTTAAGCACTCGAAATTGAAGTTCAGAATGTCTTCTTTCCAGCCATATGTTATTTGGGCCAATCCAAGGTCAGAGGAAGAAGTTAAGGCCGAAACAAATTGCTAACTCATTTTCCGCGCTGATAAGATCCATCCTGAGCATGGCTCTGTGTTTGCTAGGTAACGGACTCCAGATTTATCCAATGGGGCTGAATTTTGGATATGTTATATTACACACCCATTGGAACAACTTTCATGAAGAATGTGGCCTCATTCGAGCTATGTAGGTTGCTGAAACAAAGCTTGCAATATGACCTACGGAACTGGACTGGCAGGGGGCTGTAGCCATAATGAATTTGTCTTTAAGCTCTTCATCAATTCATCCAAATTAGGCCTTAACATGCTTGAATTGCATGAATTATGCACTCCAAAGCCATCATTGTTACCTAAAGCTCAATTAACTGAAAAATAAACACAAAAATGATTAAAAGCACAAGTTTAACTCAAAAACATAACCAAATCATAAGCTAGAAGGGTAAGAAATAATATACAATTATGAACCGATCATGAACTAAGCACGAAAATTGCTGGGTTTTGCATGCAAGAGAGGAAGCTTGCTCTCTGGTTGTGTGTTGTTCTTTGTTGGGTAGAAGAGACCCTATTTATAGGCGTTGGAAGCTATCATTTTCCAAGAAACCCTAGTGACTTCTATCCAATTTGGCCAAGTCTTTCCCTTCCTTTCTCCCCTCATCCCTCCAATCATCCTATTTTGATGAAATGCACTCTGCCCAATCTCACAAAATTAGGGATTTTTTGGAGCTCAAGGCCCATTTCCCGCAGCTACCTCAAAACTCCCATTTTCAGCCATCTCCTTCCTTTCCTTTCTTCCTTTATTTATGGCTAGGTCTGATGAAGGAAAGAGAATGGGTATGCATGCTGGTTCAAATGGTGATTTGCGCTTCAATCTCCCTTGGTCCTTTGGAAGTTTTTACTTGAAACTTGTTCCTCCCATGTGCCTGGAACTTCCAGCAACTTTGCATAGTGGACTTCCAGGACTTCCCTTCATGGCTTTGTTCTTCAGCCAGGTGCTGGAGCTTTGCAGCTCTTCTATTGTAATTGTATGGGCCATGTTGGTTTATTGAGTAAGTGGGCTATCAAGCATTGGGGTTTTTTGGTTGAGTCAATAGGCTATTTTGGTTGGGCTATTTTGGTTAGGATATTTTGGTTGGGATATTTTCTCTTTGTGCTCACCCACATGTTTGGGCCTAAGAAATGGGCCTGAGTTCCGAGGCTCCCAAGCAACCCCGAGACTTCCATTTCTTTGGCCCATCAATGGGCCTCATGTCAACTTATTATCATCCATACCACAACCCACTCAAGCAAGCCCTAGGCATCTTACGTAGCTTGGGCCCACTTAAGCTTGTAGCGTGGCGTGTTGCTTATTTGCTTGGCGTGGCATGTGTGTAAGTGCATATGATGAACTTTCGGGTGCCCAAATCGGGTTTCTTCTCGGTAAGGCATCGCATTGGGCTGGTAATTTATTTGGGCTGAATCGTGGATTTTTTGGGCCTTAACATTAGCCCCCTTGATTATTGGGGCCATGAATGTGTATTGAAATGGTCCAAATAATCAATTTCCAACCCAAAATAAATTGTAGTGGCATGGCATGGCATGGCATGGGTTTAGGAGCAACTCAAGGATGACCAGTTAAGGGTCTCTAAAATTACAGCCAGGTCTTTTCGGGAAGGTTGGAGGGGTCGCAATGGTCCCGCTTAAAACCCAATCCTTTTTAAACACCAAGGGTGTTGCCTTAAAGAAATTTCCTAGACACTGGAATTTTGGAGGTCACTTACTAGAGTTACCAAGAGTTTGCCCATTTTGTGGCCTGAGCAGAGAAGAAAATGCTTAGTGGATTAGCTCAAAATAACATAGCTTGCATGATTTATTTGCTTGAGTGACTAGAGGGGCTTGATTTTGGATTGTATGCTTGGATGCTTGGCATTGGCATGTACGCTTGGCTTGGGCTTGTATGCTTGGATTTTTGGCATTGGCATGTACGCTTGGCTTAGGCTTGTTTGCTTGGATGCTTGGCATTGGCATGTACGCTTGGCTTGGGCTTGTTTGCTTGGATGCTTGGCATTGGCATGTACGCTTGGCTTGGGCATGTATGCTTGGATGCTTGGTATTGGCATGTACGCTTGGCTCGGGCTCGGGCTTGTATGCTTGAATGCTTGGCATTGACATGTACGCTTGGCTTGGGCTTGTATGCTTGGATGCTTGGTATTGGCATGTACGCTTGGCTTGGGCTTGTGTGCTGGAAGGATGTTTGAAATAGGGCAGGTGCTGGAAAATGTTTTGTTTGGCATGGAATATGTGCTGGAAATTCTCCGCTTATGGAGTAGGTGCTGGAAGAACGTGACTTGGCTTGGCATGATTAGCTTGGATTTGCTATGTGGATGTGGATAATCTAATGGTTGAGTTGAATCAAGATATAGCTTGGTCTGGCATGAGGGTTCACTCTTCTGGCAGCATGAATATAGAGCTTGTGCTATTTTCCAGGAGCACCTCGTACAACGCATCATTATCTTCCATGTTTTGCTTGGCTTGAATCTTGATTATTGGGGTTTTGGAATTGTTGGTGGTGATTGCAATGAATTCCTTCCTCAGCCGCCAAGTGCACCATAATCATCAAAAAAAGATTTGATTGGCATGAGTTGCAAAAACTATTGTAGCGTGGCCTTCTGAGTATTTGTTTAGGTCATTGCATGGCGTGGTGAACTTAGGATATCCCTTTGTTGTGATAGTGACAATTTGGCATGATATGGTGATAGCATGGCTTCTTCTCTGTGCTCCAAGGCTAGAACTGCCAAGTTCTAGCATTGTCATTTTTATGATGACTGTATTGCATGAAAAGCTTGATATTGTGATATCTGGTTTGGTTTGCTTGAAATGTTTGTACCAAGTGAGATGCTTGAGTTGCATGATCTATGTGGATTGATTCACAAATGCTTGTATTGATGCATGGTAGGTTGAAGAAGAGATACGGGCTTGAGAGAGCATAAGAGAGCTGGGCGCATTATCTCCTTGACTGGCTTGGCCTTTACGTGGGCAAAATTGTGTTGCCCCTTCCTTTTGAAATTTTTATTTGCAAGTGGTTCTTTTTCTTCATTTGGCGTGGCATGCTTTATTTTCTGATTTTCTCTCACTCTTCTTTCTTCTTCCCCTTCTCCAAGACCCAAACCTGTGGGTATTGTTCATCGGTACAGAAGTCAGATTTTTGAAGCTCGGATCAGAAAACTTCCTTGATGAAAGTTGTTCATCTGCTCCAGTACTATAGCCTGTAAAATTTGTAGAATGTTTTGAATTTTTCTGATGCCTCAAAGCTGGTCTGAAACTTCTGCATTCATCCATGGCTGGTGAGTTTCTGCATATTCTGCTTCTTCATGTATCTTTAATTTCTGATGCTCGGATGATTGCGCTTGCCTCACAAATTTTGCTCGAAATTATGTTGTTTATAACATATACAAAATTGAAGATCATCCAACCGTTGTAGTGTTCTCCGCCTTCATTTTTCTGAACCGTGTTCTTGGACTGATGTTGATGCCTTTGTTGCATGTTTGTTTTCTATACTTGCATGCTTGAGTTCCTCTGTATTTCCCAACATTTGTGAACTATAAATCGAATTCTGAGGTTGAGCTTTTGATTTAGGATTCCAGCTTAGTGATAAACAAGAGTCATACAAGCTTACTTGGGTATGCATGCCAAGTGTTTGTCAAAATATCTCAAAGTAGTTTGCTGGCTATTTTTTGAACTTTTGAAATGTTTCTTTTCGAATCTGAGTTGGAGCTTTTGAGACATAAATGGACTTCTCAATGGTTATGTTGGAATTGGTATTGCGTCGCTTGAAGAAAAAATGAATTTTTGGTGGAATTTCAAAGTGAGGGTTAAGCTGCTGGAGCTATGCAGTTCTTGTTGCATGGGCTGTTTTAGGAGTCTGTTTGACATGCTTCGCTAGCTAGAAATGCAACGAAATTTTTGGAAAATGAAGCTTGATATGTCTAGTTCTAATCTTGAAAGTTTGGGATTTGTTGGTTGCAAGCTTGATTTATAGTGATTTTCTAAAAGTGGGATGTTCTAGCTAGAATGGTTGGAAAGCTTTTGTATAAGTTTTGCTTGGCATGCTGCTTTTGTTGAGAATTTGGCATGTCCTTTCTGTTGGCATTGAGTGCTGATCTGAGTATTGCTAGAGCATGTTCTTGAGCAATATCGTCGTGAGAGCAAGATGTTGAAAGGTATTGTCGTAAGAGCATGAGTTCTTCAATTTTCTTGAAATGCCCGAATTGCTTGGAATGGTTGAATGAAATGAAATTTCTTGGCATGTGGATTGGTATCATGCTCTGTGAATTTTGTCAAATGCTTGATAGATGAGTTTGCTTGCACTTTGAGAAAATTATGCTTCAGCTGCCTCGATTTGTGTATGAGTACCTTTCCAGCGTTTGATTTTGGCTAACATATTCTCTTGTTTAGAAGCTCCAGAGCATGAGAAAGCATGAGAAGTCTAATTTTCTAGGATTTTGATAGCATGAAAGTGAGCTTTGGTTGCTTGCAACTTGTCTTTGGAAAAACATTATGCTTCAATAGTGATTATGCTTCCGGCACCCCATTTCTGTGATGAGTTCCCTTCCGGCACTGTTGCGTAGATTCAACTGCACTAAAATGGGTTCAACTGCATCCTCAACTTGTGATACTCGCAAGTGCACGAACCGTTGGTAGTTTAGCGTATGTAAGTGCGAGGTCGATTCCACAGGGATTGGTGATTGAATGATCCAATTCGGTTTTCCTACACAAAACAAAAATGGAAACAAAAGAAACAAAACAAGAAGAAAGAATGTACATTACAAGAAAAATAAATTACAACTAAGAAAACATTAAGTGAACTAGAAGAACTTTGAGGAAGAAAGGAAGTGTTTGGGAAAAGTGTTTGAGGACATGGAGGCTTTTGGATAAGAAAGTAGAAGTAGAGAATTGTTTGAGAAAGTGTTTGGAGAATTTGATGAAGAAAGTGTTTGGAAACTTGGAGGATTTTGGAAGAGAAGGTTTGAGAACATTGGGAATTTGGAAGAGAGGAGAGATGTGTTTGAGAAAGAGAAGGGAGGAGTGTTTGGGAAGTGTTTGAGAATATGGAAACCTTTGGAGAAGAAAGGAAAGTGGTGTTTGAGAACTTTGTGGATTTTGGAAGAGCATGTGTTTGAGAGCTTTGAGAAGGGAGAAGAAAGTGTTTGGAAAGTGTTTGAGAATTTGATGAAGGAATGGGAGAAGTGTTTGGGAACTTTGAGAATCTTGGAAGAGAAAGTGTTTGGAGAACATGGGGAATTTGGAAGGGAAGAGACATGTGTTTAGGGTTTGGAGAGTGTTTGGAAGAGAATAGAGAAGTGCTTGAGATTTAATAAAAAGAAAATTGAGTAGAATGATCTTATTACAACAATTGAGAACTACAAAGGGAAACTAAGAGAATTTAAGGGAGAGAAGGGAAGGGAGCTCTAGAGAGGTGCTTGAGAGCTCCCCCCCTTGGGGTGTGTTTACAAGCTTAGAGAACTTCCCTATTTATAGGCCTAGGGGAAGTGAAAATCTGAATTCAATAAGACTAATGCACACAACACTTGAATTATAAAATCTGAAATGGTTGATGCACTTGTATTCTTGAATTGGTTGATGCACTTCACCACTAAATCCCACCAGCAGCCCTAGCTCATCTTCATGTCACCATGACCAAGCTTCCAACCAGAAATGATAGCTCATGTCTAGCTCACTATGACCAAGCATCCAACCAGCACATGCTGAGGTCAGCATGACCAGCAACTTCAAGGGCTTACAACTTGGGCTTCTCTTAATCAAATTAGGACTTTAAGCACTCGAAATTGAAGTTCGGAATGTCTTCTTTTCAGCCATATGTTATTTGGGCCAATCCAAGGTCGGAGGAAGAAGTTAAGGCCGAAACAAATTACTAACTCATTTTCCGCGCTGATAAGATCCATCCTGAGCATGGTTCTGTGTTTGCTAGGTAACGGACTCCAAATTTATCCAATGGGACTGAATTTTGGATATGTTATAGTACACACCCATTGGAACAACTTTCATGAAGAATGTGGTCTCATTCGAGCTATGTAGGTTGTTGAAACAAAGCTTGCAATATGACCTACGGAACTGGACTGGCAGGGGGCTGTAGCCAAAATGAGTTTGTCTTTAAGCTCTTCATCCATTCATCCAAACTAGGCCTTAACATGCTTGAATTGCATGAATTATGCTCTCCAAAGCCATCATTGTTACCTAAAGCTCAATTAACTGAAAGATAAACACAAAAAGGATTAAAAGCACAAGTTTAACTCAAAAACATAACCAAATCATAAGCTAGAATGGTAAGAAATAATATACAATTATGAACCGATCAAATACCCCCAAACCTAGATTTTGCTAGTCTTCGTGCAGAACAAAAAGGAAAACACAGATAAAAAAAACAAAAAAAAGAAGTTAACTAGACCACTTTCGTAGGTAACTCGATTGCATTTAGCATGTGCAACAAGCCTTTAAACCTCTAGGCATCCCTAGTAGGAGGAGTTGTGTCTCATGAGGGTTTAACAGATTAGATACCCACAAACGTTTTACTGACTCTGTAAAACAAAGTGATTAGAAAACTTAAAAGATTGTTAGTCCTTAAGCAAAACAAAAAAAAAACAAAAACAAACACAAACGCAAATACATTAACAAAAACAAAACAAAAAAACAAAAATAAAAAAAACAATTACAAAAATAAAACGAACTCAAAACAATCTTTCCGAACATTTTCTGAAGATAAATGACTCATGCACATGACTTAAACGTTTTTAACAATAAAAACTCAATTTGAGACATTATTTACAAAGCGACAAAGTTCTAAACACAATATGCTCAAAGTGTATAGTGTGATAGCCAAATGCAACAAATT
This sequence comes from Prunus fruticosa, assembly GCA_018703695.1. Classification (NCBI taxonomy): domain Eukaryota; kingdom Viridiplantae; phylum Streptophyta; class Magnoliopsida; order Rosales; family Rosaceae; genus Prunus; species Prunus fruticosa. The sequence goes on along the minus strand of CM031923.1, from coordinate 1,521,327 downwards.
TCTCAATCTTAGTTTTCACACAATTTCGAAAATCATACAAAGCACAAGTTCAACTTCAAATCTCACCAAAGTTGTCCTCTCACAAATGAATCACTCAGAAGAGGGCTATAATGTATCACTCAGTTATAAACATGAGAATAGAGTTAAACCATAAGGACTTAACTCGAAATAGAAAGATGAAGAACTTGCATTAATATGATCTCAAGAAGGATGTCAAACACTTAAAAGTAAGAAAATGGATGCAATTCAACCACATGACATTTAAGATCAATTTAGGTCTTTAGTATAGGTTGTAATGGGGCCAAGGGTGTAAGGTGAGTAAGAAATGAAAGGTATGGATAATACAAAGTCCAAGGAACTCAAAATATAAGAGCATAAAATAATTGTTTACAAGACTTCGAATCATCACAATGAGAATTTAATTTTACATGATCAAAACTCCTTATACCTTCATTTACAATGATTCATACTCCTTTCCTTGAATTGAACAAACACCAATTTATTTTGAAGGCCCAAAAATGAAATTTCAATCAACCATCACTTAATCACAACTTTTCTCTTTTCTTTCACCAATTGTGTGATTTTTTTTTTTTGCTTCGAAATGTAACACCCATTCCCAAACTTAGTATGAAAAACACATCTCAATTAAAGCTCATGAGTTCCTTAGAAAGGTAAATATTTGTTTTTCGGGCTAAGGCGAGGAAATATAATTGGTTAAATGAAAGAAAAGGTTTACATGTTGGCTCAAAATGGTTAACAATGGAAAATCATGCTTAAACATGCATAAGGTTAGCTTGAAAGGCACAAACGGTCCAAAGATGGCCTTAATATCATTTCTTTAAATGTCATGAACTCAAATTGCACAAGAATGAAAGACTTTTAAGTGTTCAACCAAATCAATGAATAATGAGATCAAACAACAACTTTGATGACAAGAAAATAAGAGTACATGTATAACACTCATGAATTGAAGTATAAGGCTCAAAAGCTCATTTTATGTGGTTGGTTATATAAGTCTAATTTATGCTTCATACAATTCTTTAGATCATACAAATCCTTTAATTGGAAAATTATGAAACAAATGGCAAGTGTAAAGGAGGTTTCAAACATATCATGTTAGAACAATGCAAAATTAATTAATTTTTTTTTAAAAATTTTTACTCTTTTTTTTTATAAATAAAATAAAATGAAATCCAATTTTCATTTAAGTCATGCAAACATTTATCACAATCTCATCATATGTGTTCGGAAAGTGACTCAAAAACAAAGCAAAACAAAACAAGATTCAAATAGAAGAAAAACAAGCAAATTTTTTTTTTTTTTAATTAAGAAAAAAAAATACAACCAAACCTAAACCCTTAACCCTAAACCCCCAAACCTAGAAATGAATATTGTCCCCAATGTTTAAAAATTAGCCACAAACAATGTCATAACAACAAATGAAAGGTATTAAAGCAAATAAAAATTACAAAGCACACAAAATAATAATAATAATAATAATAATAATAATAATTACAAAATAAATATTGCAAAAAAAAAAAAAAAAAAAAAAAACGAAACAGTAAAACACTCAAAACAGTAAGCCCTAACAGATAGTCTTACACAAACTGAAACCCAAACAATTGAAAGCCCAAAGCAAAATAAAATTAACCCAACAACGGTAAAACCCAACCCAAAATGAAATCTGAAGCCCACATGTTTTAATTTTAATTTTAATTTTAATTTTTTTTTTAATTTAAGATCAAACGTGAATTGGATTCTGAAACATGGGTCCTAATTTTATCTCGGTTCAGTGTAAGGGACCAACAGAGGGCGAGACACGTGTCGACGCATAGAGGCGCCACAGACTCCACAAGTAGAAATTACGGGGCCATGGAAAGGCGCGACGACTTTGCTGAACACGTCCATTCAGACAAAGCAAGTCGTGATAAATGAGTTGGAAGCGGTTGGAAAGTGAGAAGGTTGTGGGACTCGAGGAACGCTTGGGGATTCAGAAAATGCTTAGACGCTGCAATGGTTAGGGTTTGTCAAAGACTACATCTATAAGAAAGGAAAATAAGGGGAAAAACACAAACGCAAAAACACACAAAAGAGAAAACAAGCAAGAAAAAGAGAGAAAAAAAAGTGAGAAATCAAATGGCTTCTTCCTAAGCCATCATTGTTACCTAAAGCTCAATTAACTGAAAGATAAACACAAAAAGGATTAAAAGCACAAGTTTAACTCAAAAACATAACCAAATCATAAGCTAGAATGGTAAGAAATAATATACAATTATGAACCGATCAGGCACCTGATCTGGTGAATGTACTCTCTTGTTTCTTTTTCAGGCTTGATTGAGAGGTTCCAAAGCATGAGGAATGCCATCTTCTTACTAATTTTCTGAGAACTTGATAGAATAAAGGTGAGTTTTTGGTTACTTTCACAAATGTAATGAGTTTGTTAAATTGTTGCAAGGATAAATTGAGCTTTGGGGGTTAAGGAGCATATACACTAGCATGTGTTTGAAATAGGGCAAGGGCTAAGAAGATTTGAAATAAAGCAAGTGCCAGAATTTCTTTGCTTGTAGAGTAGGAGCTGGAAGAATGTAAGAAAATATGCTTCTGGCACCTCTGTTTTTTTTTTTTTTACGAATACCTTTCCAGCATCTGTATCTTTTTTAAGGACTTGATTTAGAGGTTCCAAAGCATGAGAAGAACAAGCTAGTTGTTGAGGTCACCTCAAGTGTTCTTTTAGAGGTGCAATGAGGTTGTTTAATTATTGTAAGGATGGATTGAAATCGGGTAGAGGCTAAGAAGGTTTGAAAATAAGGCAAGTGGTGGAAACAGTGATGAATGAATGTACACAGCTCTCGGAACCGAGGCGTAGCTTGGTTTAGCATGAGAAACTTTGAAGTGCTTGTGCTTGACTTTTTTTTTTAAATTGGCAGGAAGCCCCCAAGTCATTTGGAACTGAATTTGACTCCTTTTTTTTTTTTTTTGCAGATTTGCTTGGCAAGAAGCCCCCAAGTATTTTGGAGTTTGCATATGTAATTCGCTTCAATGGCATGAATGATGGATTTGCCTAAGCCCCCAGCCCTTGTACAAGATTTGTTTTGCTTGAGAATGGAGATCTAAGACACAAGAAAAAAAAGCACATGTCAGTCACCCATGTTATGCTTGTTCTGCAAAGTAGATAGCCAACAAAAGGAAAAAAAAAAAAAAAAAAGAAAGAGGGAATGTTCTTATCTCTTTATTCTCAGCATTCTTCTTCGAAGGCATTGGTGAACATAACGGCCTGATCCCCAGCAGAGTCGCCAATTTATGTGGGGGTCTTTTTGTTCCAGCGCTTGACGAATGGACCTGGGTTGCTGTAAAGAGCAAATGTCTGGAATCACCCCTTGTGTCTGAGTTCGAGGATTAGACCCCAAGTGTGCTTCGAAAGGATAGCTGAGCCTTAGGAAACACCTTGGTCTTCTTCACCAATGAAACCAACAATCGCTTGCAGATAAATGTTATGGCTTGGCATGAGAAGCTTGTGGCATGGGAGAAAAATCGACATGAATTTAGCACCGAAGAGAAAACTGAGTGTTCTTGGGGGAAAAATAGGTATTAAGGTAGGAGATGGAGAGTTTGCAAAGGGGTTTGGCTGAGAAAGGAGGGAGAGAAAGGGATGGTGGCTCGAGTGCTATTTCCGGCAGCTTGACAGTGACTCTGTCAAATGTCAGAATAGCATAGCAAGAGGGAAAACTGAGGAAGGAGATGAACTAAGCACGAAAATTGCTGGGTTTTGCATGCAAGAGAGGAAGCTTGCTCTCTGGTTGTGTGTTGTTCTTTGTTGGGTAGAAGAGGCCTTATTTATAGGCGCTGGAAGCTATCATTTTCCAAGAAACCCTAATGGCTTCTATCCAATTTGGCCAAGTCTTTCCCTTCCTTTCTCCCCCATCCCTCCAATCATCCTATTTTGGTGAAATCCACTCTGCCCAATCTCACAAAATCAGGGATTTTTGGGAGCTCAAGGCCCCTTTCCCACAGCTACCTCAAAAGTCCCATTTTCAGCCATCTCCTTCCTTTCCTTTCTTCCTTTTTTTATGGCTAGGTCTGATGAGGGAAAGAGAATTGGTATGCATGCTGGTTCAAATGGTGATCTGCGCTTCAATATTCCTTGGTCCTTTGGAAGTTTTTACTTGAAACTTGTTCCTCCCATGTGCTGGAACTTCCAGAAACTTTGCATAGTGGACCTCCAGGACTTCCCTTCGTGGCTTTGTTCTTCAGCCAGGTGCTGGAGCTTTGCAACTCTTCTATTGTAATTGTATGGGCCAAGTTGGTTTATTGAGTAAGTGGGCTATCAAGTATTGGGCTTTTTTGGTTGAGTCAATAGGCTATTTTGGTTGGGCTATTTTGGTTAGGATATTTTGGGTGGGATATTTTCTCTTTGTGGTCACCCACATGTTTGGGCCTAAGAAATGGGCCTGAGTTCGGAGGCTCCCAAGCAACCCCGGGACTTCCATTTCTTTGGCCCATCAATGGGCCTCATGTCAACTTATTCTCATCCATACCACAACCCACTCAAGCAAGCCCCAGGCATCTTGCGTGGCTTGGGCCCACTTAAGCTTATAGAGTGGCGTGTTGCTTATTTGCTTGGCGTGGCATGTGTGTAAGTGCATATAATGAACTTTCGCGTTCCCAAATCGAGTTTCTTCTCGGTAAGGCATCGCATTGGGCCGGTAATTTATTTGGGCTGAATCGTGGATTTTTTGGGCCTCAACAAATTTTATATCATAATTATTAGTAACCCCACTTAACAGTCCCGTTCTCTTGGACCCTTGTAGTCCAAAGAGTTTGTGGTCACCCACCCTTGGATCTAATTTAAGGATGGAGAAAAAACTTATTTTAAAATCCATATAAAGTTTGTTTTTTTACTCTATTAGTTAAAAAAACACATTTTTTTGAAAAATAAGGAAAAGAAAGAAAGAAACAAATCACGTTCTGAATGCTTGGAGTGCAGCCGCCTAGAGTTCGACCCCTTTATCACCTTCTGATTCTTCTGACATTGGGGCAGCGGATTCTTCTGATTCTTTTGCTATGTTTTTTTGGGTTAGTTTTTTCAGCTTTTGTGGATAGATTGTAAAAGAAAGAAGAGCCAATTTAGGTGTTATGAATTTTCTTGTTTTTCTTCACCTTTGATTCAACACATCATTGATTTATCAACCAACCAATATCAATTTCTCAACAACAAAAAAATTATTTTTATATAAAGATTGTTCTCTTATTAATCAGAAATTAGAAGAAAAGGCCATAATTTTTAAAACAAAAACTAAAGTTTTCCCGATATCTTGTTTCTTTGAGGAGGCTTGGGCAGCGACTCCGCAAGTTTCCATAAATGTGTTTTGTTTTTGGTTTTTTAACCAATATATTGTTCAGTAAAAGTAAATGAAATAACCTAGTATGTGTTTTAAAATAAGTTTTTTCTCCACCCTTAGATTAGATCCAAAGGTAGGTGATCACAAACTCCTTGGACCACAGGGGTCTAGTTGAACGGGATTGCCCCACTTAATATTCAAATCACATTAGTAACTACAAGTCATATGTAAATATTTTAGCCAAATTAATACCCAAATGTCTTAGTTCCAATTTCTAAATTAATACCTAAATGTCTTAGTTCCAAATTAATAACAACTCTAGACCAAATTCTTTTTCTTTTCGGTAAGCCACCCATTCTTGTTGTGCTTATGTCTTTCTCTATTTTCCACATATTTACTTCTATTTATCTTCTTCCTCTTTATCTCTTCACAAATTTCTCTATTATTTTATCTCTTCTACAGCTTTCTCTCTTATTTTATCTCTTCTACCTCTTTTTCTCTTCTTTCTATTTCTCTCTTCTTCACATCTTCATATTTTTATCTTTCCAAACTAGAAACCAGTCGAACCAAACCAAAATCTTATAGGTTGGATTTGGTTCGGTTCTTCTAGACACTTTCTATGAAAACTGAACTGAACCAGACTGTGTGAAATTTCAATTTCGGTTCCAATTTGAGGGGAAAATTGGATCAAATCGAACTGCGCACACCCCTTGAGTGGAACAAACCACCCACAGTGTGCCTGGTGCCTGGGTGCTTCACCACAAAAGCCTACATATCGAAAGATCATTCCGTGACAAAAGTTGAGTTACGAAGAAGTCGGTAAATATTATCTAGAATGCGTCTAGGATAAGTGTGTGAGTACTTCTTGTAATCATCGTTCTATAGTGGTTTTGTTTTAGACTTAGGAGTCCCGTGGATTTTCCCCAAAAGTGGGGTTTTACCACGTAAAATAATTCTCTTTATGTTCCTTTATTTTATACGCTGCACGTTTCAGGATTGATAAGCCATATCAATTCTGTTACCGAAGTTTATTTTAAATTGGCCTATTCACCCCTTTCTAGACAGTTAGTCATCCCACAAGTAATTTCAATGTCTACATTGGTTGTTTGTTACAAAATTTTAGACAACATTGAAAAAATTAACTTAATTTATAACGTGTGTAAACAAAATAAGAAGTTTACTAGTTTATCATACATATTATATTATTTGGATTAATTATAAAAGGAGGTTAGAGAGTGCATTAATTAAATCTTAAGAAGGAAAGCGAGGCTAGATCAGACCGGGTTGAACATGGTCATGGGCGGACATTATCGGGCAGAACCGTGGGTGAGTCGAGAGTTTAAATCCTAAGCCCAAGTCCTACCCAATCTTAGAGTAGGCCAGACCAAATATGCTTAACCATCGAGCCGGACCAGACTTTAACCCATCAAACCATCCACTTTGAAACGCGGGCCAAATGTTGATCCCAAACTATATCCCTCAGTAAAATCCATACAGATCAAGCGATCCTAGTGTAGCTGAGTGCCTTTCACGTTCCATGTGGTACGGGCCACTTCAGCTGCTATCTTTCTTTCTTTTTCTATCCTTTTTTAGGGACTGCAACCGTCTTTGTTCAATCAAAGAGGTGTCATACAACGATATGATTTTTTATTTAGATTTTATTTTATAGTGGACCACGTAAACCTCTCTTTCTTCCGTCTTTGTTTAATGTCTGGCTAGTGCCCGTCTACAACGACTTCACCTTCTGCCTTTCATACTATCACAAATTTCCTTTTGGTCAAATATAATTTATCTAACTATGTCACTGTGAGTTCATTATGGCTTTGATTAGATTAATTATACCTTCATGGATGAACACAACACATACATCAGATCTTCATGGATGAACACAACACATACATCATACATGTAAACGTGAAAAATTCAGGGTCCAACAAAGAGCACACACCTTTGATTCAAAAATCTTTACACCTCAATCTTCCATACCATTAATTCAATCTGTTTCTCACAATGAAACTTATGAGTTACCTTTACTTTATTAAAACAATATTTTTAATAGAGTATGTGTCCTTTGTACTTTTTATTTCATTTTTTATGTAATAAAATTCTATGAGTTTTTTCCTAAATTTTTTTTAAAAAAATTAATTAATTTAATAGAAGACACCGAAGACACAAAAATTGAGTCCTTGAAATTTAAATAAATTCCAAAAAAACAAAAATAATATTCTTAAATACCAAATATAATTTTTATTCATATGACCACAAAAGGCAAATAACTAATGCAATAAATACATTACTAACAATGAAACTATTTTCTTTTTTTTGACGAACAATGAAACTATTTTCAGAAGTTTACTAAACTACAAGTTATAAATTACTAAGTGCCTGTTTGGCATTACTTATTTGGGGTAATAAGTGATTTAAAAAAAAATTAGGAAGCCTAGTCTTTTGGTAAACTGTGAGAAAATCACTTATTGATAAAAATTGATATAAGAGAAAGTTATAAGGGAAAACAGCTAATGAGGTGCTTTCATTTTCTAATTATGCAGGAATTAGTTTCAAAGATGTGCTAGGTTTAATGATTATGCAGCAATTATTTTCTGATTATGTGGAAATCAATACCAACAACACTTTTAACAAAAAGTTTACCAAACGCCAAACTGCTTTCTCTCATAGCAAATTTGACAGCGATTATTTTCACAGCACAACAATGCCAAATTGGCCCTAAAATGCTCATCTCGTATTCTACTCTACAAATCAAGTTGATATTGGCACACCCATCTGAATATAACGGACATTGACTAACATTCCTCAGTACTAATAGAACTTCTAGTGGTGTTGGGAACAAGGCAATTTTTATAAATTAAGAACAAGTTTGGCAAATATTAGTTCATTTTTATTGAAGGATTCTTCAAATAAACTGACACTTTCACCACAAATTTTACTTTAATGAATAGAACCCCTTTTTTGTTTTTTTAAATTTTTTTTTATACAAGCGATATTTGGGGGTTTGGGGGGAGGGTGGTGGGAAGGGAACCGAACCTAGGACCTCGAGTGCATGGATAAATACTCTTAACCATTTCAGGTACAATCCCCTTGCACCAAACTGTCTATTTTTTTTTAAGTCTTCATTCAAATATATTTTTGTAAAAAATTAGAAAAATTGAAACCCATTAAAATATCTAGTAGTAACCATAAGAATAGATGAACTACATTTTTTCAAGAAAACACTAAAATGACAAACATTTAATTCGGTCTTTAAATGATTTTGGATAATTCAAATACAATATAGAGTGAGCTCATCAAAGATGTCCCCTCAAATAAGATTATTTAAGGAATCATTCAAGCTCCCTGTAGCAAATAGCAAATATATAACAGAGTATATATGCACATGAATACCACCACAAATCTTTTTATTATAATTAATATACCAAACATGCATTATATACACATATTGAAAGGACCCACACCCTCGGATTTCCTCTTGGGACCCGAGCATAGCGCATGTCTGACATCCAACAGCCCTAGAGCCATTCATAAGATGTAAACTCTAAGGATATTTCACTTAATTAATTAAAGGCACCATGTTGTTTTGAGTAATTATCTTAGTTATTTACCTAACCAACAAGTTAATGGATCGTGAGACTTAGAAAATAACTTAAAGAAGTTAAGTTCATTAGACATTTCTATACCATGTCCACATACTGTTCATCTTCATTGGATAATCAATTGGACATTGATAATCCACAAGGACCACCATGCACTATATATGCTCAATCAGGAGGATGACTGGTCTCGAGTCATTCGTGTGGAGACACTAAGATAAGTGTATGAGTGTTCATTAGAGAATGAATTCACTGAACGCGATCAACAGAGAGAACTTGAATGGAAGTTTTACTTACATGTCAATCAAGATCTCTCAAGTTGGAATAGTGCAAATTAGTCATTGACCTAAGGCGCCACGAGTTGTCTCATGAAAGTGTCATGGGCCCTTAGCCATGTTGAAGCATTGTGTTCCGCTGGGCATAACCCAAAGATATGACTAGGGTTCATGATCAATTCATAGAGACATTTGAGTGTACAACAAGGGATCTTTATCTTCATTAGAGAAGGAGAATGCTCAAAAGATGTGATTCAAAAGTCTTTGGCCAAAGCAACGAGCTAGATCAATAATAAAGATTATGACCATGCTCCAATCAATCACATGAGATAGTAGATCATGCTACGACTTGACAGGAATTCCACTCCCCAATTAGCGTGATCAAGAGCATTGATTAAGAGAAGGACTGTATTGCACGATAATCTCAACCGAATAGGTTCATAGCCCCATTCTATATTGGATTGGGCAAACGTGACATGTTGCTAGATGTCACTCATGGTTTGTGGAAGCCTTGAGAACAAAGATATAATCTAGTTCTAATAAAGGGAGAATTAAAATGGAGTTTTAATTCACAATCGATCAATAAAGAGTTTTGGATTGCCCACTAACTCGCCGATTAGAACCTAATGGATCGCACACTGATAAGGTTAGATGAAGGGAAATAAATATGATGTGCATAGACTTATTAATTCAATGGAGATTGAATTAATTAAGATAATGCAGCAAAAGGGTAGTTTGGGCCTAAACCATAAAATCGGGTTCAAGGCCCATTGGGTTAGTTAAGACATGTGGACATAGTAGGATGACTTAACATCCCACATCGACCAATGGAGATGGGGTGATGTGCCTTATATGTACATGTCCGCCTTCATCTAACACGAGGCCTTTTGGGAGCTCACCGCCTTCGAAATCATGGGAACTCCGAAGTTAAGCGAGTTAGGGCTAGAGCAATCCCAGGATGGGTGACCCATTGGGAAGTTGCTCGTGAGTTCCCAGAAACAAAACCGTGAGGGCGGAAAATATTGTGCTACGGCGAGCCGATCCGGGATGTGACAATTTGGTATCAGAGCCACTCTGCCGTGTGGTGCGAGTGTAACATCCCACATCGACCAACGGAGAGGGGGTGATGTGCCTTATATGTACATGCCCACCTCCATCTAGTATGAGGCTTTTTGGGAGCTCACTAGCTTCAAAGTGATGGGAACTCCGAAGTTAAGCGAGTTGGGGCTAAAGCAATCCCAGGATGGGTGACCCACTGGGAAGTTGCTCGTGAGTTCCAAGAAACAAAACTGTGAGGGTAGAGATGTGGCCCAAAGCGGACAATATCATGCTACGGTGCAGCCGATCCCAAGATGTGACAATGACCACATGAGCCCAAAAGGCCCAATGAAAACCCATGGCTGGTCTTACCTAGAGGAATACTTTAGTCTCCTTCTTGTGTGTTTATATAAGTGAACTTTGTCACTTGAGATAATTAGGGTTTTTGAGCTAGTTTCAAGAGAGGTGTTAGAACACCACCTTGCTCCTCCCACCTAGCCAAAACCGGCCACCCTAGGAAGTAAGAACTAGCATCCTTTCCTTCCTAGGTTGCATCATATCCTCCATCTTCCTTGGTGTGGAAAAGTTAGAGATCACCACCATTGGTGATTTGGTGAATCTTCAAGGCCTTTCATAAGGTGATCAACTTAAAGGATGTCAACCTTGAGTAGTGCTTCAAGGGTAAAGTTTCTATTCTCTTTATTTTTAGTCTAGAATGCCTAGGAGTGGAACAATCTAAACCAAACCTCAAGATACTTGGAATTAGTTATGTTAAAGCTCAAAAATTAAAATTTTAAAGCTTTTGTTGCCTAAGGTTACTTGTAACCTTGTCTTTGTGGCTAAACATAACCTTGTCCTTGTCTTAGTGTTTCCTTCTATTGGCACATTCCCCACAATTTTCACCTTTAGAGAAACACAATAATAACTTCCCAAATGTTAACCATGTTAAACTAGATAGGTTGCATATATTAAAACACTAACCTCGATCATGAGCCATTGGTGTTGTCATGATAATTGAACTGAGAGTAACCAAGTTCTTCTACTTAGAACGGTCCTTTAAGCTATAATTCTAGATGGGGTTTTGAATGCCTTTTTGTTGGTGTGATCGTCTGAGCAGGGACTTAATATTTAAATGCATTAGCTCAAGATTCCTAGCCCAACAAGGAATACAAGAGCTATCCTAATTGCACTAGTATAAGGTGTTCTAAATGATAACTAATAAGAAACCTCATGGAACAAGGATTACTGGAATAACACAACTTCTTTATAACCAAAAGACCAATCTTAATCGAGCTATTAGTTTATACAAGGACTTAGATCTCTTATGATGATTAGAAGACCACTTACAAGTGGTACAAGACATATAAAAGTCTAACACACCATGCAACATATAACAAAGCCAACGAGTTAAAACAAAATCATAGTTCTACGAACCCTAAATACGTGTGAAGCCTAATGAGGATGTCCAGAGATCATACCAAAGTGTACCCAAAGCCCAAAGTGTCCTCAGATGGCATTTGGCCCACCGAGTTAGTGAGGTCCAGGTACATAACCTCATATTTCCAATATGGAAGTTTCTATAAGTCTCCAACGATCAACTAAACACATCCTATCAGTTTGGTCACTATCCAATGGCTAGATCATCGTCGATGGCACACTCAGACGACGATTGATCAAGTAAGTGGATAATCTGTGCACACTTTTGGTGATATGATATCTGAAATATCTGGACCTCGGATTCTCATTCCGTAAGTATGTACGCACTGCTGATAATATGAGGAATGACATATCCCAAAATGGGGTCGATCTAACGATCCAATCATTTCCGATCGAGCATACCATGTTAGGCAAAACTTTGATCATTCGTCAAATGATCGAATCTTGTGAATTCGAGCACACCGTTGCGTCCAAGACATCAAATACAACACGGTGAGGGGAAAACAGGTCACCGCCAGGTGACTCAGGCGCCCGATGGGTTGAATAATTTTTTGGCGATAGAAAAACTTCAAATGGATAGGCAACACCTATACCAAAATGTCAAGCATGATGATGAGGGGAGTGAATTTTATACCTTGGTCAGAGCGAAATCGGGTCGGATTTGGCAGGAAATTGAGAAATTTTGATGTGGTGGCCGTATTTTCTTGGCTTTGATTTGCCACACACGATGGCCAAATGGGTCAGGTCTTTGCAGGGTCTTGAAGAGGGGAGTGATAGGATATTTTGCAACAAACGGGGTGGTCGGAGGTGGCCGGAGTTGGCTGAAAACAACCACGATAGTGGGAGGGTTTTTTTTTTTTTTAAAGGGCAAGGGAATTGTGGATAAATTGAATATTTCCATTTGTGGTGCATCTAGAGTCCCATTGCCAGATTGAAATATTACAAGAAGAAATCATTACTTCCCTATAAGCATGAACACGTGCCTACAATTTACCATTCCCTCACCCTTTAAAAATTATCGTGGCGAGCTCCACATTCTGAATGAATAACCGATTTTCAATTTGATTGATTTCTTAAGTAGCATGAATGATCCTTGAAATTGAATCTATTTTTTTTAGACAAAGATAAAATCCTTTAATAATCCAAGAAATATTACAAAGTAAGCAGCATGTTAACAATAATCTCATTAAAACTTTCCTAGGAAAAAAAACTCCAAAGTAGAAAAAGAGGACCACACATGCTACATAGACTAAAGAAGAGTCAAAATCAAGAATACAAAATAGGACAATCATCTCTAATACCATTCTAGCACACCATAACATTAAACTTAAACAAATCCATTCGGAAGAAGACTCCAACGCTTCTCATGTACTGTCAAAGAAGGCCTCCTATGATATCATAATCATCATCTTTTGCACAACGTAAGATTTGTTCAACATGCATTGGGTCAAAATCAAATAGAACACCATGTCGATCAGTCCACAAGAACTATGACACAAAAACATATAAGGCTGTAAGGGGCCAAAAAACTCAGCTCAATGCCCGTGTCACAAATCGACCACCTCCGTTAGGAGACGAAAACCACATACTATAACTCATCGACGACTACCAACTAGAAAATAGAATATCTAAGACATCAGATCTGCCAAAACACCAATCCTTCTCGGCAAAAAAACAAGGAGAGGCGAACCACACAAATTAGAAGTAATTTGGAAACTCCAAACTTACAAAAACAAAAAAACAAAGAGGGAAAAAAGGGTGGGGTGGGGGATGGGGGAGGGGAAGAGACCTAAGATAGGGGAGGGGCGAGTAGAAGGAGATGGGAGGAAGGAGAAGGGATGGAAGGAAAGGAAACGGGTAGGAGAGGTAAGTGAAGTAAAAGGGAAGGGAAAAGAGGAGAATGGAGGGGAAGGTAAAAGAGGGGGAGGGGAAGGGAAACGAGATGTGGAGACGAAGAAGATGGGGAACTAGAAGGAGGCCGCCAACCCCCAAAGGGGGGCCGCGAGTGGACTCCTTAACATATGGGTTTTTCAAAACCTCAATTCTCTCTCCTAGCGAGTGGACTCCTTAAATAAATAAATAAAACTTTGATATTTTGAAATTGAATCATTTCGATTAACATAAACTAGCATCTCAAACGAAGTGGTTGAGCAAATGAAACTCTTCTCAAATTGAAGTGTGTTGACCTAAATGGCAGTTTGAAAAGCCTTATTTACTACTTTAATATTTTGTGTCCCTTCAGACTCTTCAATTCAATTAATACAATATTTGACTTAAAACAATAATAATTAATAACATTCTTTTTTTTTTTTTTTGAAAAAGACAACATTATGGAAAATAAATAATATTTAATTAAAACTAAATCCCTTTCCCAGAATTTCCTGTTGACGACGACGATAGTACTCATCAAGATGAGGAGGCATTTCATTGGTATCCAATAATATGATTGTTTCATCTTCTCTCTTCTCATCAGCTTCCAACTTTTTGTCATTTTGTTCCAAACTCTTTTTCCATAATTCCATCTTTTTTTCTTCAACAAGTTTTTTTTTTTCCAACCTTTGTTGTTTTTTTTTTTCTTGAACTTTTTCATACATCAACTGAAATTGAGTTTTCATGGGCTCACTTGCTTGTTTAGATTTTGTTTGGCCTTTTATGGTGTTCTAAGCAATTACTGTAACAAGATCATGATGATATTAAATTTTAATACCAGCAAGGTCATATTGTTTAGGTTTTGTTTGGCCTTTTAACATGATTATCCAAGGTCATATTGGATAAACCAGCAACCAAACGTGATTCTTTTTTTAAATTTTTAATGCGAGTAAAATTCTTTTGCAGTTAACCAAAATAATATATTTATCCAATATGATAAAAAAAATGATATTAAATTTTAAAAGTAGTTGTACATCAAACCCAACAAGCAAAATAAATATTTTTAGCAATGTTTTTTAATATGATTTTGATTCTTCCAAAGTAAAATAAATGTTTTGAAGAGCTAAGGTTAACTTACCAATCCTAAAGAGAGAGAAAGAGGCCATAGCTTTGATGACTAAGGTTGAAGAGGCTATTGGAGAAAGTTTTTCTAATGTGACTCACCTTTTTAGAATTTCAAAGCTGTTAAAGAGGTTGTTGGAAATGCTATTTACACAACAAAAATGAGAGGGTAGAAAGAAAAATAAAGTAGCATTTCCCAAGTATCAATGTCTATTTAATAGATTCAACAACAAAAAAAAGTCTAGAGTGCTACTATTCCCACCCCCTATCCTATTTTCCCACCCACCTTATCTTCAAAATTTTAAATACAAATTTACCCATATGTAAAATGACTTCTAAAGACCTAAGGAAAAAACTTCACCTCATAACCCCTCTATTATTTTTTTTTCTTTTTTTGTCAAAGCATTGAAAATTTTCATTCAAAACAAATGCTAATAACGTTTACATCCTCTGCTGAGATATTAAAAGCCACTCAGTACCCACAAAATACCAAACACTTGTCTAAACACAAAACTTGCAACAACATGTGCTGCCCTATTGCATCGATGGGGAGCAAACGCAAACACCTCTAGTAAAGAAACCAATTGTCTTATTAAACTAAGAAACCAACCATGGAATGTCAAAAATAATCCCTTCTATATCAGCATCAATTTCAACCTCCCCATTGAGCATCATAATACATCTCTAGTAAACAATGAATGAACTCAAAAGTTATGAAAAAATAAGGAAAAAATAGAAACCCCATTCGCACCAGCAAAAGACAATGTTATATTCCTATATAGATTAGTGCACTAGATACCAAGTTATATCATGTTTGTAATAACCAAATCCTAAATTAATATTTAATTATTAAATTATTCAAGTAAAAGACAATTTTACCCCGGGAATATTTTATTGGGTTTAAAAGTTGACTTTTTGTTCGAGAAAGAATTTGGGGATTTTGGTAGTAGTGTTGGGTAGGGCACGTCGAGTTGAATCCGTAGACACGTAGTGGGCTCAAATCAAACTTGTAACGAAGAAGTTACAATCAAAAGAAGCCTAGTGGTAAAATCGTAATTATTTCAAGAAAGGATTTTTAAAAATATGAAACCTCTCTCTCTCTCTCTCTCTTGACACCGTGACTTCCTGCAGCGATTTCGGCCACATCCAGCCCTCTTTGGCCACGAAACTAGTTCCATTCTCTGCGTCTCTCTCTCCTCAATACATCCATACCAATTTCTAGCCCCAAATCCAAGAAATTAAACCCAAAATTCGAGCCAAAATCGGGCTGTTTCAAAACAGTGGCGATCGAAGGGCGTTTCCGGCCAACTCCGGCCACCACAGGCTGTGGAATCACACCCAAAACACTCCCCTACCTTCCCTTTGTAATTTCCCTCAAAGACTTGACCCAATTTCAAGTAGAATTGATGATTCCAAACCAAAAACGTTCTAGGTTTTTCAAAAGAAGAAATCGTTCATTCAAGGGCTTTAACGGTTGAATTGATCTTCGAGCAAAGGTATAAAGTTACTCCCCTTGATGTGCTTGATCTATTGGTATGAATATTGGCCGTCGGTTTGGAGTTTTCTAATCGCCGGAAAATTAATCTTGAAACCCGTCCGAGTTGGCGGCTCGTCGGCTGGATGTGAAGGTTGGGTTTTTGGTACAAGACATATGCAATAGGGATTCTCATATATGTCATAGCATGTACAAGACATGATATTGGTTATACGGGTATAACTAGAAGATATAAATCAAGCCCATGATTAGATCAATTGGGAGCAGTCAAGTATGTTCTTAAGTACTTAAGAAGGACTAAGGACATGTTCCTCATCTGGGAGGAACATCAGAGTAGCAAGTGGAAACATTTACTGATTTTAGATAATATATCTATTATCAATGATTGCAAATCCACCTAAGGGTACGTCTTCATTTTGAATGGACACGTAGTTGTTGGAGAACAACTAAAGTTGATTACATTGTCGCTTTAGAAGCTACAATAAAATTTGTTTGGATAAAAAGGTTCATTACCAAACTAAATGAGGGTCTAACCATAATGTCACAAGTACCTTTACCTGTGTGATGACAATGGGGCGATAGCTCAAGCCAAGGAACCTAGGTCTCATCAGAGATCCGAACACATAGAAAAATGTTACCATTAGACGGGGCATCTGCAAACAACGTAACAGATCCACGCACTAAGCCTATGTCACAGTCACAACTGGATAGACATACAGAGATAATGGGTATGAGATACATGGCTATGTGGCTCTAGTGCAAGTGGGAGATTGTTAGAAATATGCCCTAAGAGCCAATACATTTGATGTAATCTCCTTAGAATACATTTCGTATATGATATATAAAGGGCAAACTTATTTTGTTATCTTTTACATCGTGTAAAGAAACAAATGTCCAAGGTATGCTAAATAAGAGATAAAGTAATCTAAAGAAGATTAGATTCGGAGACCTTTAATCTCTAACCGTAGCATCCCAAAATGTTCCTAATCATAGGTTATCAAATGGGCATTGATAAACCGTCAAGATTAGCACATATTATGTATGCTCAATTGGGAGGATGGTTAGTCTCAAACCATTTGTGTAGTTGACAGTAATACAAGTATGTGGGTGCTCATTAGTGAATGAGTACACTGAACGCGATCAACCGTAGTTCTCGTATGGAATATTTATCTATATGTCAAACGAGAACTCATAGTTGCAATAATGCAAATTAGTCCTTAGACCTGAGGCATCATGGTTGTCCTGTGATACGTTATTGATCTTTGATAGCTCTTAAAGGCAAGCCGTAAAAGATTTGTCTTAAGTGTTGTTGGGATCTCTTAATTCATCATAGGGGCATGTGAATGTACAATAAGGAATCTCTACTTTCAATAAAGAAGGAGAATGTTTCAAGATGTGATTCAGTAAATCTTTGGCCAAAGTATTTTGAGCTTGATTTAGAAAGTTGTTCTTAATCATGTTCTTTTGAATCACATGAGGTTATAAATCATATTAGGGGTTTGACATAATCAATCTGTACCCTAATAATATGATTTGAAACATTGTATAAGAGAAGGACCGTATTGCATTGCAATTCCAACTGAATAGGTTCTTCATCTATTATGGTTAGCTTGGGTAGCCTTGATATATTGCTAGATGTCACTCTTGGCTTGTGGAAGTCCTAGGATTGATTTTTATCTTTCAAAGTGGTTTAGATTGAAACCAATCTTTAGAATCTTGCACTAGCATCCAAGTATTCTCAAGATACTTATTCTCATCTCAAGGTTCCATTGGTGTGGAGACTTAGAGGCCATATACTTTTGTGGCTCACATGGAGGAGAAAGATCAAGGAGCAAAGATCAAAGATCAAAGAGGAGATCAACAAAGAGGAAATCATCAAGAGAAGACCAAACACAAATTGGTTCATATAATTGCTTCAAGGGTAATTAGATCTTATCATTTCTCTTGAATTTTCATTTATGGAAAACATATCAATGTTCATGGCTTAAGATACTTGGAAGAAGTTTTGGTTTTGAATTTAAACAACCACCTTAGACTTCCGCTGCGATTAATTTGATTAAATGCATGTTTAATATTCAAATGAACTTTGGAAAAATGTTTTGAAATTCCTTCATGATGTGCCTTATATGTACATGTCTGCCTCCATCTAGCACGAGGCCTTGTGGGAACTCACTGACTTCGGAGTCATGAGAACTCCGAAGTTAAGCGAGTTGGGGCTAGAGCAATCCCAGGATGGGTGACCCACTAGGAAGTTGCTCGTGAGCTCCCAGAAACAAAACCGTGAGGGCAGAGAGGAGGGCTCAAAGCGGACAATATCGTGCTACGACGGAGCGATCCGGGATATGACAATTTGGTATCAGAGCCACTCTCTGTGTGGTACAAGGCTGAAACGAAGGCTGAAACGAAAAACCTCATGTCTAGGCTGGTTAATAGGAAGTATGAAGGAGGGAACGTGAGAGAACATCTCATGGGACTCGTGGATATTGCTGCCAAACTGAATAGGCTGAAAGTACCTACTGATTCGGACTTATCTAGTGCACATTACACTGCATTCCCTATCTTATGATTAGATGAAATCCACCTACAACACATTGAAGGAGGATGTGGATGACCTAATTACAATTGTTGTTCTTGAGGAAAATAGGACAAAAACTTATGGTAGTGTTGTTAACATGGCCACTACTAAGAAATATGAGAATAAAGGTGCAACCGTTACAAAGAGGAACTATTTTAATTGCTATAGTTTGTTTTGTCTAATTGCTTTTCACTGTAGTTTGAAGGGAATGACTTAACTGTTTTAAAACTAATGGCCAATAAAGATTATCAAACTTTTGCAATACAGAAGCTTAGTGTTCTAATGCTTGATCTAGTGGTGGAATGTTATATTCCTACTTAGATCGGTGCACTAGATAATAAGTTATATCAAGTTTGATAAGATTTTAAATTAGGTTATACCTTGGGGCCAAAAACTTTGTGAAATAAGGAAAGTTTTGAAGCCAATTAAAGGGGTCCTATTTATTTCCTTTTGCATGAACCACTGCTTGATGGGCTTAGAGTGTTAGTTAAGTCGGCCCTCGGTGATAAGTAGAGACGACATGACCTAGGACTATATAAGCTTAAGACCCTGCTCTCGTCAGATATGTTCTTTAACCCTAATTTCATCATAAAGAGAGAGTAGAAGTCTTAAGTTGTTTGTGTCTTTTGCTCGTACTGTTGCTGCCTGCGACTGAATGAGTTCTGAGATCGTGTACTCAAGAAAGATGACTTCAGGTATGTCTTCTATGTATTTCAGGTTGTGTGAAAGATCATGAACACATGTATGAAATCTAACAGACAAACCCTTAAATTCCTCCATACTCACATAGCTCTTCCTTGCCATCAACCCTCTTCTCCCTTGCGGCCACCGACTTACTCCCTCTCGAATTTGACAAAAACCCCATTCACTTTTGACCAACACTTCGCTAGCGGGTCCATCTCAAGCGTCGACGGAAGGCTTGACGGTGGCTTGTGGTTCTCTTTTCTCAACATAACGGAGAAATTAGGCATTGACTGAGCCATGGCAGAGGACCATGTACTTCATTTGGTCGTATTGGTATGAAATTTGACTTGTTTCTTCAACGGGCTCGGTTTCAATTCAAGTTCTTCAGCCTCTTCTGGCCTCAAATGTTATAAAAATTATAGTTTTCCTTTTCGTAAAGCCAAATACAAAAACTTTTATATTATAAATAACATATAAACAAATTGGAAAGCTTTTAGGGTACAATGAAACTGAAGAAAAACAAATTGATAGGTAAGTAAAAGAAAAATAAATTATAAATAAGAAGGTGAGTTTGGTACGGTGAAGCACGTTAAAGACGATGTCCTAAAGCCTTTGTAGCCTCCCTACGTCCAGGTCCTGGGGTCTACAAGACTCCAAAGATACGACCACTTGTACACTAGCTCAAGATCCGCTATGAGTACGTTCATAGACGGATATAGGTATCCAAGTCACAGAACCGTTGTCCAAAATAATAATATGAGTAGAGAAAATATAAAAAGTAGAAGAGGAGAGAATCAGATTGTGGTATGTAATATTCTATGGTGTGTTGTGGTTGTTCAAATGTGAAAGAGGAGTGGCCTTTTATAGGCATCCAATAACATGTAACATTCACCACATTAAACTAGAAAATTAAGGCATTCAATATAGAAATAAAACCTGAAAAGTAAACATTTATAACCCCCACAATAAATAAAATAAAACAGCCAAAATAATTAAATAAATCAAAATGGTTAAATTTTTAAAACCTTTTAAAAATTCCAACATCAGATACTTCCTTCGTAGCTCTGATTCTTTGAGCTCCACGGAGGCTTTGTATCTGGGTCCTCTCCCCATGATGTAGCTCTATGTGATGAGCCACTGGGGACTGGCTCTTGATCTTGTTTTGGGTTCTGGGAGACAATGAGGGAGATGTGGTCGAGGGCTTAGAAGAGATATTGAAAAGCATGGTTTGGTTGATGATGGTTTTGGTGCAGAGAGCCGTTAGTGATTGCCATTGTTGATGAATTTGAGGTGTATGCAGAGATTTTGGGTTTTGGTTGATTTAATGATTAAATGATATTTTAGAAATAATGGTGGGTTGAAAAATAAGATCGTATATTTGTAAATTTACATAATGAATGTAAAGATAAAGTAGGTAGAAAAATTGGAAAGTGATGTGAAAAGTCTATTTAATCGTTAATACTAATAATAAATAAACTAGAATGGCTGAAATGTTAGAAGTCTTCGTATGTGGTGATGATGACTTTAGATCTTGATCTGTTGGCAGCCCAATCAGATAATTTGTATATTTGGTTGGGTGGACAATAGAAATGTGGGTGGGGAGCCAAAGTCAAAAGAATTGAATAGCTAGCTCAAATGCGGCCAGATTCAATTCGGTTGGGCGGAATAAGTACAGCGTGTATGCCAAGCACAGGCTAACTGTCGGTAGTACTTACTTGTTCCGGTTCAGGTTCTAATTTTTTTTTGGTTTTTTCATTTTTTTCATTTTTTTCATTTTCCAACAATCCCTACCTGTGTAGTCTATATCAAAACAAGCACATCTAATAAATAAAGAGGTAGCAAAAGGACCTACTATTGTAATGATTTAAAGCATTGTTCTTTTTAGAAAATGTTATGGATTCAAAGTTCTTAGGATTTGCATAGTGTTGTCCCTTATTTAGTATACTATCGCCCATTTCAATAAAAAGGTACAAAAAAAAAAGGCATTTGGTTTCCTATTCAAGTAGAGAATTCAAAAACTTTTATCAAACACTTTAACAGAAAAGTTATTTCAACATAATGTCATTTTTAGTCATTATACACAGCTCACAACACTTTCACACAAAAATTTATCACACTTAGAAATTGATTATTGTACCAACATCACTTTTAACAAAATGTTTACCAAATGCCAAACTTTTTTCTCTCACAGGAAATTGGCAGTAATTATTTTCACAGGCATTGCCAGTGCCAAATTGGGCCTTAAACCGTTTTTAAATCACTTTTGAAAAAAATTCTAAAAAGAACATTTTTTTTCCAAGTATTTGGATATTTTTCAGACTCAAATTGGGTTTGGATTTTCAAAATTGGGCATCCCAAATAGATTTTTAGGCTTTGGACTCAAATTATGTTTTTAAGTTAAAAAATTTAGATTCAAATAGAATATCAAACACACTCTAAGTTTTTTTGTTGTTGCAAATGTAGGTTAGGCCAGTTAATTAAAGAAGTGTGTCTGCCTCATCATACTTGAGTTTGAATCTCCTTCTTGTACATTAGAGTAATTTAGAATATTGTTTTTGTCATAATGGGATCTAGCCCAATGAAAAAGGGCTTTAATTTACAAACTAATAGTTTGAGGTTTGAACCTCATGGCTCAAGTCATAGCCCCATTTTTTGTACTTGTTTCATCCTTCATCGTTAATAAAACACTATCGCTTTTGTATTAAAAAAAAAAGAAAATAATTTTTAGAATTATACGAAAAGAAGTCAATGCTAGTGACGAGTTTTGAGTGAGCTAAAATAAATGCCCACGCCCCTTTTGTGATGTCAGGGCGTGTGAAGTAATACACGTCTTGTCGGTGGTAGGTGTAGGTGATCATAAATTAATGGGAGTTTCACTAAAATACCTAAAATGGGGGCTGAAATTATAAAAATATCAAACACCCAAAACACTTTATAAACATACCCAAAATCCATCATTACACACACTCAAAACTCATTTACAAACATACTCAAAACTCATCATTACACACATACCCAAAACCAATTTTGGGTATGTTTCTATATTTAAATAGTGCTTGGGTATTTATAAATACATGTCTAGAATTTGGTAATTGACTAAATATATATAAATTAATTAGTGAAGTGCACTGGAGACTGCAGTACTTTTCATCTGTTGCCATTTTTGTCCTCGTCGTCGTTTCCTATTTTATCGACTTCCGCATTCGGATTCCCACCTGCATTTTCCAATGCGCACACAGAACACACAACGGACAGTATCATCGGAATTAGCAATGCAATTCTGCGAGGCTTTTGGCAGTTACATCATCAACTCTTTTTATGATAACAGTCCAAGCAAAAAAGCTTTCTTTTTTCATGAATCATGATCGAGCTCAGTTTCTCAAACCTCTCCACATTTTTATTCTAAGATTCACTTCCCAGCTATTCCAAAAGAAAAATTTCAAGAAAATCATACACCGTAGCTCGACCACCCAAAGCGACGAGTCGATATGGTAAGCCACCTTCAAAGTTTCAAGTTTTGTATATATATATTTATTCAAAGGCTTTATGTTTTTTTTTCTTCCTATATTTATTTCATGTGTTTCTTTCTTTTGTTTTGGTCTTCTTCCCTTCTTCAATATTTGGATTGTATCAAGTAATTATTAGTCTAGTAGTACTTCTTTTTTTTTTTTTATGTTAAAAGATGTTTTAAGTTCGACCCACCCTTTTTTCTATTGATAAAAGAAATTATTCTGATTGTGTGATAGCTTTTCAAAATTTAATAAATGAAAGATTTGGGCCCTTTGCGGCTGTGCCGAGAGGAAAACTATATTTTTTGAGTTGTAATTGATGTTTTCTGGTCGAATTATGAATCAATTTCACTTGATAAAAATAAAATATTTGGTTATTTGTATTTTTTTTTTATAGGATTGGGTATTTCTATGGTTACTATAAACGAAGAAAATGTTTATATAATGTGTTTCTTTTGTTTATGGCCAGAATAGGGAATGTTATTCGGATTCAGATCTTCCACTTGATTTTTCTCTGTTATAATTTGCTTGAATTTTAATCTAAACATGACAAGGCCTGAGATATTCGACTGCCAAACTAAGGAACGGACCGAACCGGACCGATCTCTCTCCTTCTCTCTCTTTTACTCTCGAGACCCTTCTCGCTCGAACAATGGTCGTCGTCGTCTCTCTAGCCATAGATCCAGCATCGTAGTCTAGGTCTCCATTGTCTTCTTCTTCATTTGCATTGTCGACAAGCATCCCCTAACATGGTAGTAGTTGCTCTCTCTCTCTCTCTCAACGGCGTCACCAGAAACCAACCAAAACCGATTGAAACCCACCAAAATCGAAACAGTTAGTAACCGACATTTGGCGGTTCGGTGGCGATTTTGATTTTGTCCTTTCCGACTGCCGTTGGTTTGGGCATGTTGATTCAGTTACCGAACCAAACCCATCTCTAACCAGGACACCACATCAAAAAAGTCATCTAATAACTAAACAATTGACATAAAGTATTTTTCTAATAAGATGAAAAATCTTAACTCAAACGATAACGACATATATTGCCCAGTTACTTGATGTTTCTGGATAATTCTCGCAACAAAAATATGTTCTAGTTTGGGTGTTAACCCACACGACTCTATTGAACTTTTTAGCCCAAAACATGTGGTGTTTCAGCAAATTATATAATTATATTAGAAAACCCAATTGACATATGGTGTTTTACCATGTTTGCTTCTCAAAAGATACGGTGAATAGAAAAGTACGATACTTGAATTTCCTTGTTGATAATTTGTACCATGTTTGTGTTGTGCTGATAAATAATTATCTTCTAGATTGACATACCCAATTGACCAAAGACTATTAAACATTTGTATGTTTCTCTAGAAAGCTGAGGTCAGCCAAAACCAGGCAGTAGTAGGTAAGTATAGACCAGAAAGATATTTGTTGTACATCCAAATTACAATGATACAATACCTAAACTCCACCAACCCACCTCAAAGAGGATAAATCCTTTTCCTTTTCCTTGGTTGGTAATCTATGACAAAGAGCCTTTTTCATCACCAACCATTGATTCTTCCCTTTTCTACTCAACCCCATCAATCAAAGCTTTCCTTTCAACAAAAAAAAAAAAATTGTTTCAAGGACGTTACCAGACGAAATTGGTATATTTTTGCTCATCTTTAACCCATTATATTTTTTATTTTTATTTTTTTGTTGTGTTTTTTCTTGTATTCTTATTGAACTCTTTTCCTTGGGTTAAAGTGCGACTAGTTTATGTTAATAGACGCGTGTCAAATGTTAATAATTCCCTTAAAGTGATGAATAAAAATGCTCCCATATGTAATCAGACTTACTGTATATAAAAATTCAAATAAAAGGATGGAGGAGAAAAGTCAAACTAAAACGTTTATCAGTTCATCTTACTTGGAAAATGCCTCGTTGTTTTATATTAGTGATAAGTTGGTGTACTTTTTTGAAGTTGACGTTGCGCCAATTATTTGGAAGGATATTGCCCCACCAACTACAATGTCAAAATGCCAATTATAACTAAAACTTTGAATCTGTTTTCAGAATACATTTTCTGCTTTTTCTTAACTTCACCATCGAACGCAAATTACAAGCATATTCAGAGAATGAAAACTGAAAACGGCCTCCGAAAACACCACCGAACGGCCCTAATTTTTCCTTATATCCCTTGTACTTTTAGCAGAAAGTTTATATGGGCTAATAATTTGGACCATGCTATTTCTGTCTTTCCATAAATGGTATCACACTGGAGTCATTGTTGAAGGCTGGCCTGAGAGTTTATCTGGGCCTTGCTCTATACTATCACAGTTTGCAAAAGATTATGGGCCCC
Organism: Prunus fruticosa; assembly: GCA_018703695.1. NCBI lineage: Eukaryota > Viridiplantae > Streptophyta > Magnoliopsida > Rosales > Rosaceae > Prunus > Prunus fruticosa. The sequence continues at coordinate 1,496,038 of CM031923.1, read as the reverse complement.
CCAAAAAAAAAACAAAGATAATTATATTCATTTCTAAGATTACTACAATGGCACTTACATCATCAACTCATTTTGTCTGTCGCATTTCCTTTGTTTTCACACTTGTTCATGGTAGGGTTCGTCATTGGGTTGGGCCGGGCCTATTTAAATTCTTCCAAAGTCTTTTTATATCTTATTTTTACACATTTTTAAACAACAACCAAAAGGGTATTTGGATTCAAATTAAAAAATGGGTTTCATTAAAACACCCAAAATGGGGGCTGAAATTATAAAAAAATCTAACACCCAAAACACTTTATAAACACACAAAAAACCCATCATTACACACACTCAAAACCCATTTATAAACACACCCAAAAAATATACAATTATTGATTTTGGGGTTAATTTTAGGTGTGTTTCTATGTTTAAATAGTGTGTGGGTTTTTTTATAAATACATGCCTAGGATTGGGTTTATTTATAATAATCTAATTTAAAAAGTAGCTGTTGGACTTGGAGGTGATTATAAAATCCAATGTAACCGTTGGAATTTGGAAACATGCATGGAAACGAAAAATAGAGTTTCACTAAAACACCAAAAATGGGGGTTGAAATTATAAAAAAACCCAACACCCAAAACACTTTATAAACACACCAAAAACCCATCATTACACACACTCAAAACCCATTTATAAACACACCCAAAAAATATACAATTGTTGATTGTGGGGTTGATTTTAGGTGTGTTTCTATGTTTAAATAGTATTTGAGTTTTTTTATAAATACATGTCTAGGATTGGATTTATTTATAAATATCTATTGTTTTTTCCTTCTTTTATTTTTATTTTTTTGCTAACTAGGTTTTGCATATTGCATTAGCCCACTTGTGAATAGTCCCTTTGGTGTATTGGGCTTTTTTATTTTCTCTTTCGGTGGACTGTGGACATGTATGAATATTCATACATCTATACTATTATTATTTATTGTTAGGCCAATGCCGAGCCTAATTGGGCTTTTTTCAAGCAGGGCCTAAATGGGCTCAGTTGAGCTTGGCTGAGGTTTTCAAATATTAAGTCCTAACTAAATGAATTAGTTAAACATAACTATGAATACAGAATAAGAGAGAAGAGAAGAACTAGTTGGTGGTAGCAAGGTAGTTCCTAGGACTGCTCCAAGCTCTCTCCTTCCTCTCCCAATTAGCTCTCTTCTCTCTTTGTAGTGAATGATGGAATCTGAATGTGTGTATGAGTAATGGATGAATGAGTGTATCTGATGATGTGCTGGAGCTCTCTATTTATAAAGTGCCAAATTCATCTTCCCTTTCCGGCTGGTGAATCACACCTCATTGCTGCCCAATAAATGCTTTTAGTGGACAAGACTAGACTTCTCCAATTAAAATGGACTAAAATCCTATGTGTTGTTTGGTGGGCCTAAATTCACACTTGGACTGGTTAGGCCTCATGTTTTGATTGGATACCAATCTAGTGAATGAGGGTTTTATAAGCCTAAGCAGAACAATGGATTTCGAAGCCTAAGCAGAGCACCTCCTTCTTCTCGTCGTCTCTTTTTCTTCTTTTCATTCTCCCATGTGACTTCAACGCCTCTTTGTGCCATTTTGAAGGTAGATTTATTTCCTTAATGCATCTATGGAGCTGCGATTTTTTTTATTATATATTCTCTCTTCTCTCCTCTCCTCTCAACTATCATCTCTCATCTCAGATTTCTCTCTAAATTCTTCATTTAAATGTTAAACATTATACCATCAATTCCTTGTGTCACGTAGTGTGAAACATCCTCGTAGGCCTCGGTAACACAAAGTTAACATGAGCCGCATTCCTTGCAAGACTCAGGAGATACTTGGTTAACTTGAGCCGCGTCCTCGCTGCTCACGGTCCAGATATCCTTAAGACTCGTGGGGAAAATGTCAAATGCGCGCCGACTCAACCAAAGACAACTAGGATGTCTGTAGACATCATTTTAACCGAAGGTAACAAATTATCCGAATGCAACATTTTGGGTACCTACGGTGGTTTAAAAAAAGAACATTTCCTGAAAAATTAAAATACTAGTTCTAATTAAATCCTTATATCATGTTATTATTTTCTTTTCTACTTTCCAAGCAATTCATAATTACACATAAACAGAATTTGATAAAATAAATATTTGAATTTAAACTAACTGCTTGGAAAGTGAAAGCCATACATAATTCCTTAACTTAACCCAATCATGAAAATCCCTCATAATCGTTCTCAAACTAAATTCGAATATGCATAAAAATACTATTTAGAAAACTGAAAATCATAAATTACCAATTACATGAGCAAAAACATTAATAATCACCATTCAAGAATTTCTTAAAACTATTTAGAAAACAAATGTCTACTCACCGAGCATCTGAGCTAGCCTGACCCTTTGAGGGTCCTTTTTGTGGGTTCAATGAAGCTCGAGTACCTATTTAGGCAATTAAAAACATTTAATTAATAAAATAGTTCAACCACAGATATTTAATCAAAACCCTGACCCCCGTCCTAAAAAATGCATGTACACAATTTAAGAAAGTTCCTAGGCCCATTTTCAACATTTCTCGCAGGTGGAATGGTCTGAAAACCCGCAGTTCAACAAGTGATTAATTTCCCATAATGGTCAACCCGGTACCCGTGGGGTCCACGACCTCCGATTACCAATTTGAGAGTTCCTATAGGTTTAACAAATTTTACTAAACATGCCTTGTAAGTTTGGTCCGAATTCGAACGGTCGGGTTACTCAAGATCGCATGATCAGATGGTTATTGTTTATCCTAAACTTTGAATTATTGAATTGAAGTATTCGGGACTCCGACTCTCAAGCTGCGAATTTCCACACGATCCTACAGGTTCCTAGATTAACATATTTGAAAATGAAGTCAATCAAACGGTTCCGAACATATCAAACCCGGATAACGCCTAATATGCGATATCCGATTGACGATGAAACGGTAACCAAATTGAAATCCAAGCATACCGTCGTGCTTAGGACGACGTGGGGAACATTCTAGGACAAAAACACAACCTTGACACCTCGCCGACGTGCCGCCAAGCACTGCCACCGCGGCGGGTGTGTAGAGCAATTTTTCGGTGATCGGAAAACTCCAAACCCCTAACCAATAATCATACCTACTGATTAAGCAAATCAAGGGGAGTAACTTTATACCTTGGCTCGACGATCAATTCCACCTTTAAAGACCTCAAACAAACGTTTGTCTCTTGAAAAACCTAGAAATTCTAGGTTTGGATTCGACGGTTTTGGGATGAAATCAAGTCGGGATCTTCAAGGGAAAACACAAAGGGAAGGTAAGGGAGTGTTTTGGGAGTGATTGGGTGGCTGGTGGTGGCCGGAGTTGGCCAGAAATGGCGTCTGTGGCCACTGAAAATTCTGGTTTCGAAATTGCCCCTTTTGGGGCTCAACTTTGGCTCGATTTTCTGGTTGATTCGCTTGGAATCAAGGCTGGATATGGGTATGTATGGAAAGAAGAGTGAGAGATGAAGAGTTTTCAAGTTGTGGCGTCTGAGTTTGAAAACGGCTGTTCGTGAAGCTTGCAAAGGAGAAGAAAAATCTGGGTTTTAAAAACTGAAATTCGATAAAATTACGATTGTGCCACTGAACTTCTTTTGATCGTAACTTCTTGGTTACAACTCCTATTTGAGCCCACTATGTGTCTACGAACTCATCTCGACGTGCTCTACGCAACAGTACAAATGAAATCCCCAGATTCCTTCCCGAACACAAACTCAACTTTTAAACCATTAAAATATTCCCGGGAAAAAATTGTCTTTTACTTGAATAAATTAACAATTAAATATTAATTTAGGATCGGGTTCTTACAGTATATTTTAGTCTCAAGCACGTAGTTCTGAATCTCAAAACAAGTAAATATTACTAATTTATGTAGTGTGTGCTAAATATTGTTATTTCTTACTAGTTTAGTGTTCAATCCACCAAATTACACGAAAGACCTAAATTTTAAAAAAAAAACAGTATCTCTTTCGCATATAAAAAGGTGGTAAACAAGTTCGGCCATGTAGCATTATTGTATTTTTAAAAATAGACCGCCCCCGGTCCATTAATTCGATAACATATTGGGATTTGATTATGGCCTTAGTTTCAGTCATATAATATTGTGAAATCTAAATTCCAATCTACTGTGGTTTCATCGTAGATTTATTGAAATTCATACTTATGTACCAACAAACAACGCCGACGTTGGAGTCATATAATATGCCAATTTATTTACCGTTTTGTTCAACAAATTTCTCTTAAAAAAATCCTTTCATGAATGCACAATTTATTGGATTTATACTTATGTACACATGTACTTGTGAAAAATAAGTTACATATAATTGTCAGTTTGGAAAGCATTGGTAACTTAGAAATTAAGTTATATTGCTTCAATAATTTTAAGCCACTAATTATATAATGAATCAAATCACAATCTTGTTATGCCAATTTATTTACCATTATAGTTTGATACATTGATTTTTTTAGAAAATCCATACACGAACAATTCTTTTGAATCCAGTGCGTTCATCATGGAGTTGCTAAAAGTCATACTTTTGTACCAACAAACAACGTCAATAATAGAATATATATACTTTGAATTCAGGTCGTACTTGTTCTGGCTTGAAACCTAATATGCTAATTTAGTTACCATTCTGGTCCAACAAATTCATCTCTTAAAAAAATATTCCTTTCATCAACACAATTTATTTAATTTATCCTTTTCTACACATGCATTTACAGAAAATAAGTGACATATAATCGTAGATTTGGAGAGCACTAATAACTTAGAAATTAAGCCATATAGCTTGAATATGCACCTAATTATACTAGGCATCAAATCGCAATCTTTTTATGCTAACTTATTTACCGTTGTAGTTCAATAAATTGATTTGTTTACAAAATCCATGCATGAACAATTCGTTGAATCCAACCTCACCGAAATGTGCAATCATAGAAAATACTTTTCAAATTCGCCTATATATATTGAAGTCTTTTAAAAAACTAGTGACTCCGAATTCAAATTTGGTAGTACGTAGATACCTATAATCCTTCCTAGCTTTCAACAAATTGAATAGATATGGAGAAAGGTTCATTCAAGTCAGCTTTCCTCATTGTGCTCTTTCTTGTTTCAAGTCAGCTTTCCGGGTTCAATATGTTTGGACCGTTGGATCGTAGTCAAATAGGAGTATGTTGATCTAGGTAATTTCAGAATCGATGTAGGATTTGACGGATCGTTAATCGAAGTTCCGGATACTCCAAAAAGGCCAACCCTAGGGTTAGGATTACGGAAAATAAGTCGTCCGTCCGATCATGCGATCGTGAGCAATCCGACAGTCCGATCAAGACCAAACTCTCAGGACATGTGTCCTAGGCAGATTGGAACCTCTAGGAATGATCGAATCAGAATTTGAAGGTCATGGACCCCACGGGGTCCCTAGTTGACTTTTTGGGACTTTATCGCTTTTGAGTCTCGAGTTACTTCTAAGTCATGCCCATTGAGAGAAAAGCTAATATGGGCATATGAATGATCTTTAAGTGACGCAAGCACTTTTAGGAACCGGGGGTCAGGGTTTTTAATTTAATATTATATTATTAAGCAGAGTTATTAATAAAATATTATGATGGTTATTTAGGCACCCAGGCACCATGTGACCCGCAGGAGGGACCTTCAAAGGGTCCAGCTAGCTTAGAGCATCTGTGAGTGGACCTTTTTTGTTTTCATAAATGAATTTATGCAATTTAATCTCATTATTTGATCTTGAATGAGTTTATTCATTGATCAGAGTTTTAATAGCTTGATTTATCGCTTTTATATGTTTTATTTTATATGCTGCCGAGTTGAGAGTGCCTAGAGATTATGGCATACCAGAGTTTTAGATAATTAACAGATAAAATGGCAGCAGAGTTCAGGGATAAGTAAGAAATTATTTCATTTCTCATTAACTTTCTGGAATTATATTTTCTTAGAAACCATCATAGGTACCCAAGAGTAATAAAGGTTGCCTTCGATTTATATGTATTGTCTACGGATTAGATTGTTGCCTTCAGTTTATCAATTGCCTTCAGATATGTTAGCATGCTTGATTTACGCTCTGCGAGTCTTAGAGGTACCCGGACCGTGGGAGTGAGGTATGCGGGTCAGGTAATCCCGTGAGGATTGCGGCTCGGGTGACTTTGTGTTTCCCGAGGTCTGCAAGGACGTGTCACTCCGGTGGCACGATGATGGAATTGACGGAAACTAAAGGAACTGACGGAATTATAAATGGGTACACCTAGGTGGTAGATTTAAGTTGATTTTATGGCATGTTTACTAATCTGGAATTGAATTAGGGGGAATTGAATTGAAGAGGAATTGAATTGAGGAGGAGTTGAATTGAGGAGAATTAGATTCCGGATTCCTAATAAAGTTGTTTACTAAACCATATGGATTGAGGGGAGTTAGATTCCGAGTTCATATTGAAGTTGTTTACTAAACCATATGGAATTGGGGTAAAAGTGGTACTAATTACTAAAATGTCCTCATTTTTTCGTTAAAGTAGATGACATATTTGGAATTTTAAAAATTGTGTGAGGATATAATGGGTAAAAAAGATGAATTCCTAATGTGTGAATTCTCCGGGAATTAGAATACCACCTCCCATTCAGGAATTGAATTCCACCAAAATCAGGAATTCAATTCCTAATTTTGTGTGGGGGCCGCTTACTTTTCAATTCCTTATGTGAAATAAAGCAGGAATTCTCATCAGCTTCCTTGATGAGAATTCCAATTCCTGATTAGTAAACATGCCATTAATGCTTTCAAGGAATTAATGTTTGATCAAGTGTGTGATGGATTATATATATACGATTGCATTGATTTCAGTACGTGTATATATATAAGACAATCATTTAGTTTTTTTTACTATTTTTACAGAGGGGTTAGTATGTTCATATGCTATTTTCTAAAGCTTTGTTTTTGGTCAACTCACATTTTTAATGTTTTGTGTCCCCGGGCAGTAGTCGTGCGTCAGTGCGCCACCACCGGGCCGAGTCCATCTTCCGCCACCACCGGGCCGAGTCCATCTTCCTCCACCACCGGGCCGAGTCCATCTTCCGCAACATCCCTTGACAACGTAGGGTCTTGTATAATTATTTTATCACTACTACAAAAAGGGCAAAAGACGACCAGAAAAAGACGACGGCAGAACAAAAAATCGTCGTTGTTTTTAAAAAGACGACGGTAACAAAAAACCATCGTGGATAAGTGACTTAAACAACTAAAAAATGGAGATATTGTTGAGAATTTTTTTATAACGACGCACACAAATAAAAAAGCGTCGTCTTATTAAAAAGCTTTTCTTCAGAGTTAAAATTGAGCAAAAAACAACGACGCAGGTATGACAAGCGTCATCTTTTAAAAATCAAGTGTCCTTTTTTGGTAAAGACATGGTTGTTTTAAAAGAACTGTCGTCTATTATAAGTAAAGACGACGGTTTTTTTTTTATAAAAAGGGTCGTCTATTATTAAGTAAAGACGACCCTTTTTATATGAAAATGGTCGTCTATTATGAAGTAAAGACGACCATTTTTATATGAAAATGGTCGTCTATTATATGTAAAGACGGTTTTTTGGGGAAAGACGGTTTTTTTAAAAAAGGGTCGTCTATTATTAAGTAAAGACGACGTTTTTTTATATAAAAAGAGTCGTCTATTATGAAGTAAAGACGACCCTTTTTATATAAAAAAGGTCGTCTATTATATGTAAAGACGACGGTTTTTTTAAAAAAGGGTTATCTATTATGAAGTAAAGATGACGGTTTTTTAAAAAAGAGTCGTCTATTATATGAAAAGATGACGGTTTATTTTTAAAAAGGGTCATCTATTGTGAAGTAAAGATGACGGTTTTTTAAAAACAAGATTTAACGGTTATTTCAACTCTGATTTTGATGATTTTTTACAGCTACACTCCTTGACCCTATATGAATACAATGACTGCATTCGATCATCAATTTAAAATATTTACACTAGTGGATACCACAAAATCTTATGTTATATTTAATAAAAGTATAAATAAACTCTTAATTGTTAGTGAATATATTGTTTTGATGGCATACGCATTCTACGAAACTAGTGTCAACGATTCCAACCGTCAACCTTGTTTGTTTACACATCGAGATCATATACGCCAAAAATCGGAAAAAAAAATCAGAGATCAAGTAACAGGACAAAACATTTCGACGGTTATAAACGAAAAATCAAGATTTAACGGTTATTTCAACTCTGATTTTGATGATTTTTTACAGCTACACTCATTGACCCTATATGAATACAATGACTGCATTCGATCATCAATTTAAAATATTTACACTAGTGGATACCACAAAATCTTATGTTATATTTAATAAAAGTATAAATAAACTCTTAATTGTTAGTGAATATATTGTTTTGATGGCATACGCATTCTACGAAACTAATTTCAACGATCCAACCGTCAAATTTGTTTGTTTACACATCGAGATCATATACGCCAAAAATCGGAAAAAATAAATAAATCAGAGATCAAGTAACGGGACAAAACATTTCGACGGTTATAAACGAAAAATCAAGATTTAACGGTTATTTTAACTCCGATCTTGATGATTTTTTACAGCTACACTCCTTGACCCTATACGAATACAATGACTTAATTTGATCTTCAATTTAAAATATTTACACTAGTGGATACCACAAAATCTTATGTTGTATTTAATGAAAGTATAAATAAAAAAGTGTCATCTATTGTGAAGTAAAGATGACGGTTTTTTTAAAAAAAGGTCGTCTATTATGAAGTAAAGATGATGCTTTTTTAAAAAAAGGGTCGTCTATTGTGAAGTAAAGATGACGGTTTTTTTAAAAAAGGTCGTCTATTATGAAGTAAAGATGACCATTTTTATATGAAAATGGTCGTCTATTATGAAGTAAAGACTACCCTTTTTATATAAAAAGGGTCGTTTTTTGAGTTTTTTTAAATGGCGTATTATGAAGAAAGACGACCTTTTTATATAAAAGGTCGTCTATTATATGTTAAGATGACCGTTTTTTTTAAAGCGTCGTCTTTTAAAACACGCTAAAAATGGCCGCTTAAGTGAATTCACGCTCGACAAATTTTCAAATTTTCACCCGTCTTTGAAAACCTTATCTCTCATTAACAAGCATCGTCTTTTAAAACACGCTAAAAAAAGGCTACTTAAGTGAATTCGCGCTCGACAAATTTTCAGATTTTCCACCGTCTCTGAAAACCTTATCTCTCCCTCCTTGAAACCCTCCTGCACTCTCTCAAAACACCCTCATGAAACTCTCTACAAAATCATCAAAAAATCAATATCAATGAAGGAGTTGAGAGATTGAGGTCTTCGCATATCCATAAGATGTAGAGGGAGGTTCTGTATTTGAGAATCAAAGCTGGTTGAAAGGTTTGATTTGAAAGATCTCGACCTTCACTTTGTTCAAAGAAGATCTCGCTCTCAGGCACTCAACTCGCTCATCAAACTCAGCGACTCGATCTAGAAAGACTTATGGAAATCGGTCTATATATATATATATGTGTGTGTGTGTGTGTGTGTGTTTGTTCATGTATTGTGCTAATTTTGTGGGATTTAAGTGAGTTTCTCATTTGGGTTTTTTATAAATATGCACAGCCGTCCCACAAGGCCTTCATAATCAAGAAGAAGCTCACGAAGAAGATGAGGCAAAACATACCCATCCCTCACTAGATCCGTTTGTTTTTTGACCGACAACATCATCAGGTCCAAAATACTTTTTGTTTTTGTTGTTTACTTTAATTATTTTGGAATTTCATTATTAATTTTCTAAATCTCTGATTTTTCATTTGTTATGGTGCCACCACAAAAATAGGTACTTTGCCAATTATGCCAATTGTGTTCTGCTGTCATTCTAGAGCTGCATAGATCTTTTTGCTAAGGTTAGGTTACTGCTAAACAAGTTTATGTTTAAGAGTATTGGGGTCTCTTTCGTGTAGGTCTTTCTTTTTCCGACACCAACAACTTGGAAAATGTGCAAGAAGGCAGAGCTAAGTCAACCCAAGAACAAATTGATGAAGTTAAAATCAAATTAGTAGAATTTGTGAGCTCCGTTATTTCTAATTATAGGTAGGAAGTATGTATGTAATAGAATAAAGATTGGTTGACTATGTAATAACTATTGACTCTTCAAAAAACTAAAGATAATAAAACGATGGTTTTATTGGAAAAACCGTCATCTGTATATATTATCAATGACCTCTTTTAACACCATAACGTCTTTTTATATACAATCAACGACGGTTTTACTACAAAATCGTTGTCTTAGAGTTAATAGACGACAATATTTCAAGAAATCGTCGTCTTCACATTTAATAGATGATGGCTTTTTAACAAAACCGACGTCTTTGGATATAATAAAACATAGTTCTTTACTTAATAATAGACGACTCTTTTTATAAAAAAAAACCGTCGTCTTTACATATAATAGACGACCCTTTTTATATGAAAATGGTCGTCTTTACTTCATAATAGACGACCATTTTCATATAAAACGAGTCGTCTTTACTTCATAATAGACGACCCTTTTTATAAAAAAACCGTCGTCTTTACATATAATAGACGACCCTTTTTATATAAAAAAGGGTCGTCTTTACTTCATAATAGACGACCATTTTCATATAAAAAAGAGTCGTCTTTACTTCATAATAGACGACGGTTTTGAGTAAAAGCGTCGTCTTTACAAATAATAGACGACGGAGATTTACCGTTGTGGTTTTATGCATCAAAAGATGTCGCTCGATTTCACAACGGTTGAAAAACCGATACACGACGGTGGATTACCGTCGTCTATTTCGATTTTTGTAGTAGTGTATACTTGTAATCTTCTGTGTAAAGCTCTGATATTGACCTAGAACGTATGTTTAATTGTTAGAATATAAATATTTGCATGTTGGCAGTTGGTGTTTATATTCTTATGCTTGTCTGATTGGTGTAATTTTGGGAGTGGTCTATTTACAGGGGAGACTCTGCTGAATTTTCGACAAAAGTCAAATCCCAGTTTTAATTGAAACTTGACTAGAAGGACAATTAGGTCATTTGTGCTCGGCACTTGCCAGGTGTCGGACACGCACATTGTTCGGCTCAGATTCCAAAGTGGAAATTGGGTCGGGTCCTGTCATTAACCCTAACAACCTAGGCAAACTCTAAGGGTTGACTTCTTTGAACAATACAACTGCATATATGAATTATCTACTTTGACCTAACAATTGTTGATATTTTCAGCCATAAACTTGAGTTTAAGTGTATATTTTTGTAACGTCAACTTATGCATAAAGCAGTATGTTCACAATGAAGACAAAAACCAATTTTATTATGAATTATTGAAATATTAATTGTGGTAGGTGTGCAATTTGGAATTGAAGCAAAGGGTCCAGTTGTTCGTGATCCGTGCCAAACATCTATTGTATGCGGCAAATGCTCATGCATCGAGGGTTGGTGTAAGTGTCAGCTAGATAAAATATTGAAGTTCATTCCTCAAGACTTCTTTGCACACCCGCAAGCACAGAAGGAAATGCCATAATTAATGCTACTTTATACATACAATATATATCATATACTTATGATGTGCACCTAAAATCTTATTTTCTCCCAATATGTTCTTTAAATGTTTGAATGAATAATAAATAACATCACCTTCTTACTTATAGTTTGCTTGGTTTGAATTTCTTATCATAATACTGTGACGATAAAAATGTGGTACACGAGCTAAAAGTTAAGTGATTCTAAATTACCCAACAAAAAAAAAAGTAATTGAAATAATGTAACACCTTACAATTTTCGCAAATTGGGCACCAACATGAACTTCTAAACTTTATAACAAATAGCCTTCCATTCTCAAACTGTTGTAGTAAATATAAGTGGTGGTCCTAATTGACCTCTTTTGTTTCCTCTTATTTTGATTATTTAATCTTCCCGAATAAAAAAATCAACTAGTTAAACCATTTAAATTTTCCCAAGGCAAAATTGTATTTTTCTTGAATAATTTAATATTTAACTATGAATTTAGAACCGGGTTATTACAAATAAAAGAATATATATACTTTGAATTTTGGTCGTACTCGTTCTGGCTTGAAACCTAATATGCTAATTTAGTTACCATTATGGTCCAACAAATTCATCTCTTGAAAAAATATTTCTTTCATGGATACACAATTTATTTAATTTATTCTTTTCTACACATGCATTTATAGAAAATGAATTACATATAATCATAGGTTTGGAGAGCACTAATAACTTAGAAATTAAGCTATATAGCTTGAATATGCACCTAATTATACTAGGCATCAAATCACAATCTTATTATGCTAACTTATTTACCATTGTAGTTCGATAAATTGATTTGTTTACAAAATTCATGCATGAACAATTCGTTAAAGTGATAGCAAAAAATTTCTAAATTGCAGTTTGTATTGTAGCTTTTTCTCTAAGTGTTCATGACCCAATCTCTTTTTTTTTTTGTTATTATATATTTTTATTTTTATTGAAGTCCCAATCTCGTTAAATGTATTGGTTCTATAATTTTTCTATATAAATATTGGTTATGTAATTTGATGCGTTTTTTAAAATTTGTTATGATTCCAACCAAAAAAAATTAATTTTTTTTTAATGTTAAATAATCTAATAAACAGTAAATTAATTTTGAAATTAAAAAAAATGAAGTCCAATGTTGTCTAGTGTGGCCTTGTATCAAACAATGGACTGGACTTAAGTCTAGTCTAGTCTAGTGCTTTACCAAACAACTCAATAGGACTTTAAGTCTAGCCCAATCCAAGCCAATTCGGTCTAACACTCCAAGTCCAATCCCAGCCAGTCTAGTCCAGCCCACCAAACGGGGCCTAAATGTGATAGCAACCAACAAGGACTTTTTTGTGAACTTGGTTGGGTGTTTGACGTGCGGAGGACTTCCGATTGGGTATAGTGTGGCCTTGTATCAAACAATGTGGCTGAAATTTGGATATGTTATAATAGACACCCATTGGAACGATGGTTATCAAGGATGTCTCCTCATTCGAGCTGTGTAGATCGCTGAAATAAGGCTTTCAAGGTGACCTACAAAACTAGACTGACAAGCGAGTGTAGCCCAAGATGGGTTTGTCTTTAAGCTTATATTCTTCTCATCCCAATTAGCCCTTAACATGCATGGATTGCATCAAATGTGATATCTTGTTGTCTTAACATACAAAACACAAAAAGAGAGGTAAGTAACTCAAAATAAAGAGAAACTAAGCAAAAACACTAAGTAAAGAAGACATGTAAATGTATGACATTATGAACTCATCAACTGTTGTTCATGATAGGCTTCATCATTGGGTTGGGCTGGGTTGGACATTTATAGGCTTTTTAATTTTTTTGGGCCGGGCTAGGCTGGGTCAAGGTTTGAATGTGCTTGGCTCAGTCTCGCCCATTTGGCCAGGCCTAATAGGGATTTTTGGGCCAAGCCGGGCTTTGGCCCATGGGGACTAAACTAGTCGGCCCTTTTAAAATTTTTTCAAAGTTTTTTTATATCTTTTTTTTTACACATTTTTAGACAACAATGAAATATGAAAAAAAAAATTCTTTTTCACATACATATAAATTGAATTCTCACTACATGTCTTTAGTATGTTTGGCTTCTTCTCCATTGACTCTAGTTTTTTTTCTCTGCATTTCTTGAATTATTTATCCACATGTTTTGGATTATTTTGTAGCGTATGGAGTGAAACAACTTTTGCATGAGTTGAGTGCCTATAAAAGGAGTTTAATTAACTTCTCCACACTTAGCCATACATCAAAAATGATAATTTCCAGTGGGAATGGAATCGCAGTGGCCAAATTTTATTTCTTTAAGGTGTCATATTTTGCCATTACTCATTGCTGCTACTCACAATTTTTCATTTGTGCGGACAGTTGGCCACGTTGATGAGTGCTCTGCCTTGTTGTAGTTGAAACAAAGCTTTACAATTGACGAGTCTGCTTCTAGGGAACCTTTGTCATATGCAAAGGTTGCATTTTGGACTCAACATGGTGGAGAGATGAGTAAACTGTTGTTCATGGTAGGGTTCATCATTGGATTGGGTCAAGCAACCGCGGCGTTTTAATTTTTAGGGCAAAGCAAGGCTGGGCCGAGATTTCAAAGTGCTTGGCCCAGGCCCGCCCATCAGGCATTACGGTGAAAGTTGGGCCTTTTTAAATTTTTTCAAAGTTTTTTATTTTTTTTATTTTTTTACACATTTTTACACATTTTTATTTATTTAAACATTAATTTTTTTTCTTTGTTTTCTGCTTACCAGGCTTTGCATATTGCATTAGCCCACTTGTGAATAGAACCTTGGTGTATTGGGCTTCTTTTTTTTCAGTGGGCTGTGGACATATTTGAAAAAATAGAGTTTCACTAAAACACCCAAAAATCTGGGCGTATAAAAAAACCCAACGCCCAAAACACTTTATAAACACACCCAAAATTCATCATTACACACACTCAAAACCCATTTATAAACACACCCAAAAAATATACAATTGTTGATTTTGGGGTGGTGTTTCTATGTTTAAATAGTAATTTGGTTTTTTTTATAAATACATGTTTATGATTGAGTTTATTTATAAATTTGTATTGAAGAAACCGCATTAGCATTAGCCCACTAGCATTTTGATTCTGGTGTCGATGATGACAATCGCAAAGACCGAGTTCTGAAATTTGTTAGCGTATGCAACTTGATTAAGCCATCGGATCTCCCCGAAGTTGTGAAGCATTCGACGGTGTTGATGGGCTGTGAAGCTGTTTGAAGAGAGAGGAGGGAAGAGAGAGAAAGGAAGAGAGATAGAGGGAGAGAGAAAATTAACCAATTTTTTTTTATGCTTTATTTTAATTGTTTTAATAATTAGAATATTTAATTATATCTTTATCTATATGGAAGTGGTCTCTACTTGCCCACGTCAATGTTCAATTGGTGGATAATAATCCATGTGTATGAAATTACAAAAACACCCCTACCACATCATCATAGTTAATAAACTTTTGGACGTTATTGACGGCAATGGGTAAAGTGGGTCACGAAACCATGGTCAAGCAGAGTAAGTGGGTCACTTTAAGTTTGAGGGGGTAATGTGAGATTTAATCGTAGTTTTCAGAGAGTATTAGTGTAAATAAGCCTTGTTTTACATTGGTGATAAGTTGGTGCACTTTTTGAAGGTGATGTTGCACCGATTGTTTGGAAGGACATTGCCACCAACTACAATGTCAAGATGCCAAAGTGAAAGCATCATTTTAACGTTTTCTGACTTACATAACTAAAACTTTGAATCTGTTTGCAGTAAAAAAAAAAAATTGGGCCATTTTATTTATGTTGTTCCATAAATTGCATCACACAATTGTTGAAAGGCTGGCCTGAGACTTTATCTGGGATTGCTAGATACTACAACACTATGCAAAAGATTATAGGCTCCAAAAACAACAGTGATAATTATATTCTTTTGTAAGATTACTACAATAAAAACATGCGGAATGGGCAAAAATCCGAGCAAACCAGATCAATGATCATGCTATCATTTTGTCTTTTGCCTCTCTTCTATGCAGTAGATGTTATGACATATACAATACATCCGATATTTATTAACATATAGCTAGGGAATTACAATCAATTTTGATAAAGAAGATTGTTTAATAACAAAATATTTAGGTGTTTTAGAATGAACATGTTATGAATGAGTCTACAACTTGTTCTGCTGCATATACGTACTTTGAGACAAAAGCAGAGTCATTGTGACCTCTAAATGTGACAAACCCTAATTCAACAAAACATCCCATACCCCCAACATAATCCAGCATAGCTAAAGAACAGCCAATGGCATAGAACGATCGAAGCTCCCACGAAGAGCCCTAGCTCGACTCGATTTCTTCTTCATCCCTCCCTTGAGATTCTCCTCTAGACCCATAGACTTCTTCCCAAATGCAACTGAAGCCTGTTGTGACAGGAGATGTGCCATATTGTTGTCTTTTGTGGCTCCTCCATGAACAAGTATCCTTGTAATCCCAACATAGTGCAAAGACTCAGCAATCTGCAGTGCAGTCACACCTTTATTAGTTCGAGCCTCAGCATCAGCTCCTTTCTTCACCAACATCTCTATCACATCTGCATGCCCCGACTCCGCTGCGCAGTGCAAGGCTGTGTATCCATCCTCATCTTTAGCATCCACATCCACGCCCTTCTCGAGCAGCGTTCGAACCGCATCGATTTTCCCTTTGAAACAAGCTCTGTGCAAAGCTGTCCACCATGTTGGTCTTTTCCATTGATGACTGCGCCTGTCTCAAGCAGCCTGACAATTGTTCTCACCTCACCCTTCCTCGCAGCGATACACAAGCTATCGCCAAGTCGAAGCGAATCAAACAGCCTTGTGTGCCCGTTCTCCTCGGCAACATCATATGCTGTTCGGCCTGCAAAGTTTCTAATGTCTTTATTAGCACCCTTTTGCAGCAACAGCTTCACCATGTACTCGTCCCCCAACCCGGCAGCGATGTGTAAAGGCGTATCGCCGTCTCTGCTGTCACGAACTTCAGCTTTTGCCCCACTCGCCATTAAGAGCCTGGCACAATCCCTTTTTCGCTCCTCAACTGCAAGGTGTAAAGCCGTGCTACCGTCCTTTGTCACTGCATCAACATTAGCCCGTTTGATTATAAGAAGCCTAAGAACCTCCACGTGCCCACCTGCTGCCGCTAGGTGAATGGGACCCCAAGTAGAGGACTCGGATCTTTCAGTGCTTGCACGCCGGGCCAATAGAAGCTCCACGATCAAGGCCTCCCCGCATGAAGCCGCAGCTTCAAGTGGGCTAGACCCTGACCGGCTCTGAGCCTCTACATCAGGTTCGAACTCGAGAAGTAGCTGGACAAGGTCAGGCCGGCCTTGACTAATAGCCAAGTGAAGCAAAGATTGACCCTCTGAATCCACCGAGTCGGCTGCTTTCCAGGTAGGATCACTCTTCTCAAGAACTTCCCGAATATCATCCATCAAACCATCTGCCACAAGTTGTGCCAAAATAGGTGAACCAACAAACATAATCTTCACACCACTATCTATGAACACTTGCTTCTTCTTCGTGGTGAACCAGTCACTTGGAACGGCATCAAACGTGGATGAAGAGTCTTTGATGGCTGCTCCGGGCACAACCACGCTATGCAAAAGAAAAGAGTCATGGCAATAAGGGAATGAGTCAGGGAGGCTTGACCCTGGTGGAAGATGATACACAATTTCTATGGTCAATTTCTCTAGGGGAGATATGATCCCGGATTGGGGCTTCACCGTGTAGCGATTCTTGACCAGCGCTTGAAGCCTGAAGGCCACCGGCATCGTGTACATAACGTTGCGCAAAGTAAGCTGGCCGTAGCATTTCTGTCCCGGTTCGATCCTTATTGCAACGAAATTGATGGCTCCAAACTTATGAGCCTGTCCATATCTTGATTGATTTTTCAGTTTGGATACAAAATTAAACTAATGGGTAAAATTTCTGGGGTTGTTAGGAGGTAGACAAGAAAAACCATGAAAAAGAGAGGCGGGGAGATTGAGAAATATGGAAGAAAGGGAAGGTGGAAAGTTTGGAGTATAAGAGAAGGGAATGCCAAGGCCGGCTTTGGTGAGATTGTGCCAAGTGGGGGTTGTTAAAACAATGCTGACTTGTTCTATTCGGCGTCTCTAAGGATCTCCTCTTCTGTATAATTCCTAAGATCACAGTTGTTGTTTTGGAGGGGACAAAAAGTTACTTTCACTCTTGCATTATATTATGCACATAAATTCATTTTTATAGTTACTAATCTAATTAATTAGCTTCTAACAAGGCTTACGTCAATTGGCTAGCAAAGTGGGATCAATAAAGAAGCCAACAGATGCTCCATCTCATTGAAAATTCCTCGGGCATAAACTAATTCTACAACAAGAAAACAATATATATATATATAAGGGGAGTTTTAATTAAGAGATCCTTAAATACTTATTTAAGAGATCTTTGTATGACCCACTCTGATTGTATTTCACAATTAAAACTGTCTATTTGTAGATCCTCGATCAAATATCATTTCTATAAAAAAAAATTACTTCAATCCGATATCATTTGAGCACGGAAATTGAATTATTGAAATTTTATAACGTATGTTAACTATGAGTTTAATTGCGAAGTAATTATAAAGAATTGGTTGTGGGTGGCGACTAAATCCTAGTATCATTACTTGCCGAATTAACTAATAACAATGCCATGTACAAACAGGCACTATGAACCTTTTTTTATTAAGATTTTGTTTTATTTGTGTGTTGGAAAACAATTAGGCCCAACAACATATAGCTAAAGTTTGCCACGTGGCGTCATTTCGTTTGTGAGCGTTAAGCTAGGTTTATGTGATTTGCTGTATTTAAATCTGCACCCTTGTCTTTGCCTCTTCCAATTACATAACATGACCCTTTCTTTGATTGTGATGTTACAACTTTGCAGCACACAAGCCAACTCTACTGACTTATTTACCCAAAAGAGAAAACTGTTGAAGGGTCATTGATTAGATCACTCTTGCTATTGCAATCAGACTTGAAACTATTGAATAGTCAAATATCCATTTGAATATTATTAGAGCTTTCAATGAATGGGAATTTTAATCAGGGGGCGGAGTCAGGAATTTCTTCGACCGTGGGCTGGCTAATTTTTTTAACTAAAATAAAATTATGTATTAAATGAGTATAAGCCATGCTAATAGTGTACATTAAATAAAATAAAAGTAAAAAGTTGCGTATGACAAACTAGGCTAGGAATAGGATACTTCATCATATCATACGAAACTAAATAGGAAATAGACCACACAAAAAATAGTCATTGAAAAAAATAATAATAAAATAATAAAAAGACAACAGCCAGCCACCAATGGTCCAATGTATTGGCCACATAACCCACTCTGGCCCTCATAAACACAACCACATCTAATTTTGTTATTTTTTTTTAAAAAGGTCCCTGGGCTAGAGCCCACTCTAGTACCGCCAATGATTTTGATATGAATCCGATGTAAATAATAGAAGATAAATTTGGTAGCGTAATTCGATAATTCAATTATATTCCGAATCTGTTAATTCATTAAGTTAATAGAACAAATATTTTAACATATATTTTATTTTATTTTTACTTAATATATATTTATATACACACACATCCAGTTCCTTTCTACTGGGGATCCCTTAGATAATTTTATTTGAGGGACATCCTTTAAGGTCTCGGATGAATTTTTTTTCAACAGGATTAAACCGTCTATTTTTAAGCTCTACGTGCATAAATGATCCTTACAAAAAATTTGACAAATTGGAAACCTTTCGATATCTCAATTGTGTCCTATAAAATCAATGAACACGACTGCTTCTAAAGAAAGTATTAAAATTTCAATAATTCAATTGAGATGGTCAAATGATATTAGATTCAAGTGATATTTTATAGAGATGATATTTGAATGAATATCTACAAAATAGACATTTAAGATTAGTTTTAATACAATACGAAGTCGGGCCTTTTAAAGTGTCCCTGGGAGTAAATTTATTGGAGGGACCCTCAATAGAAGCTTACTATATATATATATATATTTATTGCTTTTGAATTTTGTAAACAAATAAAAACATTTTCCAATTATTTGGTATATATGACATAAAAGAATTCAAATCCAATATGAAGATAATTCAACAGAATTTGATATAAATTTTAGTTGTTAATTATCCGTCGAGATTTTGGAAATCGAGATTAAGTCGGGTCGCATTCTTCAGGTGCTCCCGTTCCACTTCTCCAACCGTTTCCAGGCCTAAATATTATGGCTACAAGACTATAAATTTTGGAAATTGCCATTCATTTATGTAAATTGAGAAGTCATATGGGCAACCCAAAATTTTTATCTATTTCAATTGAAAAATGTTAGGGAGATCACATTATTGTAACACATTATGTACGCGCCTTTTCTAGAAGAAGTGAGGTGGACTGGTATTGGTGAAGCCTATCTCTATTAAACCATCTCTGGTGCAAACAAGCCATTTCTAATAGAAGTGAGGTGTACTTGTGATAAGCCTTTTATTAAACCATCTCTGGTGAAAAAGCCAGACTCAAAATTTGGAATCGAAAAGACCTCAAATGCCCATAAAGGGCTATGCTATTTTTTTCACTCGCCCCTGAAACTGCAAGAGGAATATGGAGACCACGTTTGAGTTGTACTGGTCTGTGGTGGGCCCAACTTTGCCGACTGTGCACACACATACACATCAGCAGTTGTAAGAGCCCCTCATGACTCAAGTGTGTCGGCCACGAGGGTGTGCAAGATCCTCCCAAACTGACTAATCCAATCCAATCAAATTTTAATTGGTTTTGATAATTTGGCTAAATCGATTGGATTTCCAAATTTTCAAAACCGATATAATTTGATTTGGATGACAAATTTGCTTGTCATAATCCACTTCAAATCTAGTTCATTTCATATCCTTATTTTTCTAGTTATGTTTAATATATTATAGAATCAAAATAATTTTTCTCTAATATATTTATTTATATTTTACATTTTCTGTCTATTAATATGTTTGATTAGATTAGAATATAAAGATAAATGTTTCATATTTTTCTTATTTTCATTATCAAACTGATCTTTCAGATCCAATTCAATATCAATTGGATTAAGTTGGATTGGAATTAAATTTTTGATCCAATTGGATTGGATTCCAATCTAATTGGATCATATGTGAATTTGCTCAAATTATATTGGTTACAAGACAGACACACACCCATATTGGTATGGGTGACTTGTATTTTTTGTACTTTTTTGTTTTCTAAGTTCAAAACCAATGGTAACCCTAAATCCAACGCCACATATTTTTATAACAGTGATTTCAACAAAAGAGATATCATCGACTAAATTTAATCCAATGACCAAAATAATAATATTAATTCATACTAAATTAGATGCAACCCAAGTTCTTCCCATGCACTATTATTACTAAAA